>CM069436.1:91885688-93348824 GCA_035610365.1 Aquatica leii | reverse complement strand
TCAAATAATAAAATAATGTTTAGGGATGTTTTTATGATGGGGTTTCACTAGTCGCACACGGCATGTCGCGTGACTAACGTATGAGTCATAATGACGTCAGAAGCAATGCGAATGACGTAAGCCTTCAAAATAATTGCTTGACGTCATTCTTAAAAGTTTAGAAACAAATAACTTCCATTCAAATTATTAGGCTTTTCGCCGAAAAACACATTTCCAAATCTAAACTCTTTGTTAATTAAAATTTCTAATGAAAAGTTATGGCAAATAAATTTTCCCTCAGCGTCCAGTGGCGTACTTTTGTACGTAATTAACTTAGGTGTTTTAACGTAATTATAAATAAAAATCATAATTTTCTTTATATTGTGTAATCGTAACTTTATATTTCAAATTACTGATTATAACTGGTAATGATTCTTAAATGACCGTTGTTATTTTTTCAGTTTAGTCGTTAAAATATGATTAATGGAAATAATAAGTGTAAACGGGTTAATTGTTCGTACTATGCTAATACTATTTAAATTTTACGTGTCCTTGATAACGCGCGCTTGTATTTCGTAGTAGTAACTTTAGTAAACCAAATCAGTTCCTGGTGTGTTAATTGAAATAAAAATGTTAATAAACACGAATTTAATAACTTCACTATAATTTAATTGGCAGTCTGATACTTTCATGGTACGGTACATTGTTCAAGTACGCGGCTTAATTTATTCAATCTGTACTTTGTTTTTTATTACATTTTTATTTACCGACAACCTCGTATTGTTTATCGATTAACATCTGTTATTTATTCGTAAATATTTTAAATTGTTTGTTACATGCTTTTCTATTAATTTGATTGAAGTACAAGCTTGTCTTCATTTTTTTTCGGGGTAAAGTAATTGTCACGTGTTTTACTATTTTCTTCTTTAGCTGAGTGTTGTTTGTATCGTATGTTAATACTGTTGTTGTCCATGAACTATTTCCTTCTGAAACTATAGAATAAATTTATTTTTGCTTAAAAAACGTTAGGTTTCTACAGTCAGTTTTGGTCTGGCGCCCGCTTAATGTCAATTTACTTAAATGTAACGCACACAATTAAATATTTTAGAAGAATAATAATAAAAAACAACAAGCATCAATTATACAGAATTTGAAAGTTCTCATCGCAATTTTCTTTAGCGTTTTGAACTTTGAAGCTTTTAAATGTGCTTGAGGATTTGGCAATATCACATGGAAAAAACAGTAAGTAATCGTGTTTGTTTGTTGAGTGCACTTTTTCTATTAAAAAAAGCATATAATTATTTAAAAATATTTTTCTGTATTCTGTCTTTCACGTGCTGCTACTGCTCTAACACAACTCTTATAAAGGGTGCCATCGACTTTACATCATTTATTTTGACAGATGCCAAAAACAACTGTAATAGAGCTTTCAAAACTTATTTTTTTGAAGTTAACTCGCTTACTTACGTCTGTACTTGCATAAGTACTTTTCAGCCGAGGTCAAGATGATAAAATCCAAACGATTTATTTTATCAACTGCAGCTGATATAATACAAATCGGTCGCACGTGCGATTCGGAGTGACGTCTGCAGTTTTATTATCTTTATTACATTGTTGTTTAATGAGTTCAACATACCAGTGTTTTGGACACTGTTGTTGACAGAATTTTGACATACACGTCACATAAAGTTTGAAGAAACGAATTTTGACCTTTCGATTGATTATAACAAAAAATGTATTCGGTTCGTCGTTCTTTGTCAATGCCAGTATTTGCAATTCTTGATAGAAAACGAGCTAATAAAAAAATAGAAGGCTTTCTAAGATCCGATGTCCTCAGCTTTAATTTTTCGAAGAATACAACAAAATAATTGTTTAAACGATAAATTTAGCTTTGTAAATTTAAATTTAAACGAAGTAAAAATGCATTTCTTAAATGGAGAAAACTGTTTTTGAAATTAAGAAAGCCAAAAAACAAGATTATTAAAACTGGGAATACAAAAAATAAAAAATGGAATAAACTAATAAGAATAAAATGATAAGAAACAAATAACATGACAAAAGTATAATTATATAAACGTTACAAACAATATTACATGAGTTGATATCACAGGCCAAGTATACGTTACGCTCTTGACTGAACAACACGTCGTACATCAAAAAGTTTTACAAGTCTTTCTTACGTTACATTACAAAAATACAAAAATCGAAAGTATAGAGAATCAAAGCGCTGGAGATAAGTATGTGACACACAAAAAAAGGTTTTAACATTAATTGTGATTACAACCTAGTAGTAGTAACTCGTATAAATAGAAAATGCAATAATTACAGTTGTGTATTATCCAGTAGAGGATTAGTTAATTCCATACCAGTATAAGCTAAAACGTAATATGAAATTTGACACACAAATGTACATACGGCGTTATCACACGTAAATCTTGTCTTTAATTCATATGATAATTAAAGTAAATGAATTCGCCGAGTTTCCCTCGAATTAACTTCGCACTTGTGTAGATATTTTTTAAAATAAAATGGTATTCAACCTCTGGACTTCAGCAACGTGACGTCATGGAAACTTTCCATAAATCACAGGTGTTTTATCAGCGCACATCGATAAGAGTTACAGGTGGAGGGATGGCAACCCGCTCAAATCAGCTTTCAGTCAGACACAAAATCCGTTTGCATTATCACGTGAAACAACTTGATGATAAAAGCTTGGTTGGGCGCTGACACCGCCAAAACGTTACCGGAAAAAGAATGAAGTCGTGCTTTTAAACATTTGACAGTCGTTCACGAAAAGTGGATGTGTCGAGGACAAATTTTATACTCGAAAAAATTTTAACCTACCAACTTTCTAATATAACAAATTACAAAAAATACTCTAGAGCAGCAAAGTGATAAATCGAAATCTACCTAAAACTATGCGTTGAAAGTATGAAAGTTAATTGTTATTTAACTAGAAGTGTGTGTCTGATGGAAAATGCATTTAAAAGTCTTTAAAATAACTTTGAAATTGCAAAAAAATACACTGTTTGTTCCGCTCACGCCTAGTTTCAGTTGTCTACCGCGACAAACACGTTTTATAAATTTAAATACTAAAGCATTTATATATTTCAAAGTTGTTAGTATTTGTTCTCAAATTTTTTTGCTAATAGTAAATGTGGTACCAACATTAAATTTGTTATGTTTGCAATTTTACTATTTTTACTTTCCTATAAGGAATTTAAAAAAAAAATTTTTTTTAAGAATTTTACGTTTCAAGGTCTCCTAAGTCAGAAAAAAATATTTTTTGACAAAAAAATTTTGGGTGTCTTGTGTTTGTGTCTGTGTGTAACGATGTACCTACGATAACTCTCGAACCAAAAGTCCTAGTAACTTGAAATTTGGTATAGAACTGGATTTTTATATTCTCTCGGCTTTATGAAAAGATAGTTCTGATAACGATACCGGAGTAGGTGTATCCACCATTTTGAACAGTTTTTCTTATATAATTTTGTACGAATCTAAATTATTCGAATTATTTTTATAGTTTCTTATCGAAACAATACTTCCTAACAATTTATTCAAATAAAAAAATTTTCTATTAACAGTTTATTAGATATTTAATTTACAATTTAAAGTGAATTTCATTATATAATCTAGGTTCGAATCCTGCCTGCGACGATTTAAAAAAAAATTTTGTTTTTACATAAGTTTACGTTTCAATGTCTCCTAAGCCAAAAAAAAAATTTTTGACAAGAAAATGTTGGGTGCCTGTGTTTATGTCTGTCTGTGTGTAACGATGTATCCACGATAACTCTCGAACCAAAAGTCATAGTAACTTGAAATTTGGTATAGAGCTGGATTTTTATATTCTCTCGGCTTTATCAAAAGATAGATTTGATAAAGATACCGAAAGTAGGTGTATCCGCCATTTTGAACAGTTTTTCTTATATAATTTTGTACGAATGTAAATTATTCGAATTATTTTTATAGTTTTTTATCGAGACAATACTTCCTAACAATTTATTCAAATAAAAACAATTTCTATCATTAACAGTTTATTAGATATTTAATTTACAATTTAAAGTGAACTTCATTATATAATCTAGGTTCGAATCCTGCCTGCGACAGTTAAAAAAAATTTTTTTTTGCATAAGTTTACGTTTCAAGGTCTCCTGAGTCAGAAAAAAATATTTTTGACAAAAAAATTTTGGGTGTCTGTGTTTGTGTCTGTCTGTGTGTAACGATGTACCCACGATAACTCCCGAACCAAAAGTCCTAGTAACTTGAAATTTGGTATAGAGCTGGATTTTTATATTCTCTCGGCTTTATGAAAAGATAGTTCTGATAACGATACCCGAGTAGGTGTATCCACCATTTTGAACAGTTTTTCTTATATAATTTTGTACGAATCTAAATTATTCGAACTATTTTTATAGTTTCTTATCGAGACAATACTTCCTAACAATTTACTCAAATAAAAAAATTTCTATCATTAACAGTTTATTAGATATTTAATTTACAATTTAAAGTGAATTTCATTATATAATCTAGGTTCGAATCCTGCCTGCGACGATAAAAAAAAATTTTTTTTTTGCATAAGTTTACGTTTTAAGATCTCCTGAGTCAGAAAAAAATATTTTTGACAAAAAAATTTTGGGTGTCTGTGTTTGTGTCTGTCTGTGTGTAACGATGTACGCACGATAACTCTCGAATCAAAAGTCCTAGTAACTTGAAATTTGGTATAGAGCTGGATTTTTATATTCTTTCTTTCTTTTTGAGTACTTTGGCTTTCAGAATCGGATTTTTTCTAGTTTCCCGGGTCAAAATTTTTCTTTCTTTTGCACTGCAAAAACATACGCAGAGAGACTACAAAAATCTAACGGAAATGAATTTATAAAATGAAAATCAACAGTCGACGCATTATTTGTACTAAAGCAAATAATAGAAAAGACGCAAGAGCACCAGTAAAAATATAAGCAAAAAACGCGTATGCGTGTGAAATAAGTGAAATTGTGTATTTTGAAGTGATGGAGAGAAGAATGAAATAGTAACAGAACGAAACATTACTCATAAAACACACTTTGTTCATTGTACATACATTTGTGGTACATCTTACGTATGTACGTTTGGTCATTCTAACAATCCACATGACCAACGAAGTAGTACTGGTATAAATACAAAATGCAATAATTACAGTTCTGTATTATCCAGTAGAGTAATAAGAAATTTGACAAACAAAAGTACATACGCCGTTATCACAAGTAAATCTTTAATTCATACGATAATTGAAGTGAATGAATGCGTCGAGCTTCCTTCTAATTAATTTCGCACTTGTATAGGTATTTCTTCCAATAAAATGGTATTCAACCCATGGACTTCAGTGACGTGACGTCATGGAAACTTTTCAAAAATCACAGATGTTTTATTAGCGCTATCGATACATCACAGGTGGAGGGTGGCGACTCGCCCAAATAAGCTTTCAGTCAGACACAAAATCCTTTTGCATTATCACGTAGAATCACGAGAAACAACTTGATAATGAAAGCCTGGTTGGGCGCAGACACCGCCAAAACGTTACCGGAAAAAGAATTAAGTCGTGCTTTTAAACATTTGACAGTCGTTCAGGAAAAATGGGCGTGTCGAGAACAAATTTTATACTCGAAACCAACTTTTTAACATAACAAATGACAAAAAGTACACTAAAAAGTCATAAATCGAAATCTACGTAAAACTATGCTTTGAAAATATGAAAGTTAATTGTTATTAGAAGTGTGTGTCTGATGAAAAATGCATTTAAAATTCTTTAAAATATCTTTAAAATTGCAAAAAAAACACTGTTTGTTCCGCTCACGGCTAGTTTAAGTTGTTCGCCGCGACAAACACGTTTCATAAATTTAATTACTAAAGCAATTATATATTTCGAAGTTGGTAGTATTTGTTCTCAAATTTTAAATTGATTGTCAACGTTAACTTATTTTGCTAATAGTAAATGTGGTACCAACATTAAATTTGTCATGTTTGCAATTTTACTATTTTTAAATTTAAATTTAATTTCACAAAAAAACAGCACATGAAAATAATGTATGTAACTCTTGTCGAAAGTCTCATAGCATAACTCACTCTCATGCAGAACTCGGCCTATAGCCTTGCGCTGCATTAAAGTTTATTGTCCTATGCTTCACTTTCGACACTAGCGACGTAAATTACTGTTTTGTAATGTGACCGCAATTTGTTAGGTAGTTACGTAATGACAAAAAACACTCTAGAGAGGCAAAGTGATAAATCGAAATCTACGTAAAACTATGCTTTAAAAGTATGAAAATTTATTGTTATTTAGGTAGAAGTGTGGGCCTGGTGAAAAATACATTTAAAAGTCTTTAAAATATCTTCAAAATTGCAAAAAACACTGTTCGTTCCACTCCCGAGTAATCTTACCGCGACAAACACGTTTTTCAAATGTTTTATAAACTCAAATACTCGGTTTCGAAGTTTGTAGTATTCGTCCTCAGATTTTAAATAGATTGTCAAAGTTGACAGATTTTGATAGTAGTAAATATAGTACTAACACGAAATTTGTTGTTTGCAATTTTATTATTTTTAAATTTAGATTTAATTTCGCAAAAAAAACAGCCCAAGAAATAGTTTATGCAACTCTCACTCTCACGCAAAGCTCAAGTCTATGTCCTCGCGCTGCATTAGCACTCGTTATGCTATGCACCACTTTCGACGCTAGTGACATAACCCATATAGCACACTTTGTTTATTGTACGTACATATGTGGTACATTTTAGGTAGATTTGTTTATGTACGTAATTTGGACGTACACTGTACATAAGTTAATTGCCAATAAACTACACGTACGTTAATTTGCAAAGATTTTGATTATAAAGATTGTGATGATAAACTTAAATAAACTTATTATTTGATCTTTCAAAGTGCCTAGAGAATTCCGAAACGGTTACTATCTCGAACTAATTTTTGTATTAAAAAAAAATATTTAGGTGGTTTTTTTTTGGAAGTTTAAAAGTTTTGAGTACTTTGGCTTTCAGAATCGGATTTTTTCTAGTTTCTCGGATCAAATTTTTTTTTCTTTCGCACTGCAAAAAAAATGCAGAGAGACGACAAAAATCTAACAGAAATGAATTTATAAAATCAAAGTTGACGCATTATTTGTACTAAAGCAAATAATAGAAAAGACGCAAGAGAACCAGTAAAGATCCAATTAAGAATTAGAAAACGATGAACAAACTAGCGCAAGAGAATTATAAAGAAGAAAACATCAAAACGGTGAAACGATTAGAATGCATAATCAAAACGAACATCAAATTTTAAAAAAAACAAAATGTAAACCAAAATCAAGATGACTGAAATGTTAAAAATTAAAAAAAAACAGCTGCAAATAGAAACTTATTTTTAGTTTTGAAATTGTACATCAAAAAAATAAGTGAATAACCTAATTTATAATCTAATCGTAATAATTTTGGAATAAACTTAATTTTCATTATCGGGTTCAATGGCGTGCGTCCTAGTTAATTAATTTAATTACGCTTGGGTAGACGATTAAATGTGTGCCTTAACGTTGATTAAATAACCGACGCCTCTGAAGTATTAAATAACAAACTAAATGACAAAATTGTACGTTACAAAATAAACAGTTTCGGCTTTTTGTAAATAAACAAAACGAGCGTGCGTCATTGGCGTTCGAAGCGATTATTTAAAAAAACCTTGTAACGTAAACCGTGAAATTTGTAAACAAACTTATATCTATAATTCTGTAATGAAGAAACGTTTGTACAAAATACAAAAGTTGTATAATTTATAGTTGTATGATTCGGGTTGGGAGGAAGAGGGGGATTGGGTAAAGCGCGCTCTTATCCGCCATTGCTGTGACGCGCATTTCTCTTGTGTTCTCGTCTAGTGACGACCGCCCAGAAATTTTGACGTGGCTACTACGTATAGACTGCTTTACCCACTCCGGTCGCAGCAAAGCTGGTGACGAGGAATACGTAACTGGTAAGTACCCAGCTGAAGAATAATAACAATCTGACATGGTCCAGGTATCCCTTAGAGGGTTGTGATTTAAATACCTGGATTTACGGTGAACAGTTTAAAAATGTCGCGCTTACGTTATGTGGGATTACTGCAAAAGGTATTGAATATGGCGTCATATTAGTCAATCGTGTTTTAAATTTAGATTTTGCTCATCTTCGTTTCGAGCTTCTCGACTTTTTTTTTATAATCCGCTCTTTCCTTATTACGTCGCAAATATAGAAATCGCAGTGTCATAGTCGCTGTGACCTTTTCAATTGTTTCTCTTGTCATTTGTGGTTATGATAAACGTCAAACCTGTGCATTTTATTTATTTTATCATTTCCACTTTAATTACATCAACAATAACTTAATTTAAACGGTGTTTTAGATCAAACAGCGCTTATTACATAACACATCGAACTAATCGTAATTGTCATTTCACATTAAGAAAAATTACATCTGCGAACATGGCATTGGTATTAAATAATTGCTAATAATAAAGTAAGTAGACAATTATGTAACGATTTATTATTTTCAGGTGTTTCTTAAAATAAGTGATGGAAGGGATGGTGGAAGAGAACGGGACAGTTGATCCTTTGGCTCCTTCACCGGATCCTCCTCTTTCGATCGCATCTTCGGTAGGCGTAACTAATTCTCAACCCCATCTGGTTGCGGCTACTAACATTGTTCAACTCACCTTGCCTACTCACACTCAGGCACAAGCACAGGTAGGGCCTCGGCCCCTCTGTGCATGATTTTTCTTTACTCGCTTTATCTTATATCCGTTTACGACTTTTCAACGACTTCTAATATACGTTCATTCGTTTTAAGGTACAATCGGTAATTCAGCCAAATCAACAATCGGTTATACAAACAGCAGCAAATTTACAGCCTATGTTGAGCAAAGGAAATGTTATACTTGTTGGAAAACCGAATTCAGTTATACAAACAACGCAAGGCAGCTTACAGACATTACAAGTAAGTAAATAATTAAATTATGTTACAGAGTACCATATTTCAGCGTTTACAAGTTTCATTGATTCATAATTGGAGTCATTTCAGAATTAACGTACCCGTTAGTGAATAAAGCTTGTAAATCACGATCTTTTAATACATAAACAAATTCCGTGGATACTCTTTGATTGTGGATGTATGGACAAAAATTATTATTTATTTAAGTATTGGTTTACGTTTTATTTATAAAGAAAAATAGTACACCTATCCCTCGATTTACACGGTACTTGTTTTACACGGTTTTCCAAATAAGTTTTTTTTTTGTTTTTATCGCACTCTACTAAACGCTACTGTGATTGAACACGTGCGCTGCGTACACATCTCAAATAAAAACCAGTGTTTCCGTAATATATTACATATATTAACCTGTCAATGCATTTTATTTTTATTTCTGTGTACACCTAAAAATATTGAAAAAAGTCACAACTGTTAAATAGCAAAATTATGCATTTTCTGCAAGCTTTTCGATTTACACGGTTTTGACTTGAAAATTTTTAATTTTCGATTTACACGTTTTTCTCAGGAACGTATCTACCATGTAAATCGAGGGATAGGTGTATAAGACTTATCTAGAATATTGTCACTTCCTATGATGTTGTCAAAGTGCCATTACGATATCTTTTTTCTCAAATTAAAGTTTGATGTTAAGGTAAACCAATTCACTGTCATGTAATTAGATTTGAGAGTGGGCTGGGTTACTTTGTGTTTAGATTCTTCTTGCTTTGAGTGGTTGTTGCACTCTGTTGTAGCCAGAAATGATTTTTTTATTATTTATTCTCTGTCTCGATGCCAATTAGTCGTTTTTCATAATCTCGAGCAATTGCCAAGGCTTCCTTCTCAATCTGCACAAATCATCGTTTTGAAATAATTTCTTTTTGGTTATGTTGTGGTCCTTGTACTTGTAATCTGATCGCCTGGTTAGCATTTCTACGACGTCAGGACCGAACAGGCACTTACAAGGGTTAGATTACGCCTACGAACTTCACAGACTGTCCTGTATTATCTACACCTGGAGCTAAGCAAAACCTTTAACGAAGAGCCTCTGGGTAAAGTGAATCTGGTGAGCGAATATTCGAAATACCACTAAGAAGCAAATCAGAAAGTTAGAAATGCTATCACAAACTACCAGTCGAGGAAGCCGAAAAAGTTAGGCATTAAACCTGTCTTCTTCGAGAATACAAATCACCAACTACGAATATTACAAGGAACGAGGAGAAAGTCCTACGGGACGTCAGAAGCAACTTAAGCATCATGGTACGAACAGACAAAGGCAACGCAACATCTCTCTTTCTCTCTCCATTGGAGACTAGAATACCACGGCTCGATAAATCATCGAAAATCCACAAAGGCAGTAATCCTCTCACACACTCATGTGAACTCCGGAACTATGCGGAACAACATAAAGTAACATTATCGTAAGCTTTGATGTGGTACCAGTGTGTACCAACGTTCTCGTAATGGAGGCGTTGCACTTCAGTCGAAAACGTTTTGTACCGTAAGGACTAAGAAGATTTACTCGAAATGGGAAAGATCTGGAATGGAGAAAACTACGAACAAAAGAGTGGAGTTTCCATAGAATTAAAACTGTTGATGAAGAGGCAACGACACGAAGTCAAAATAGTGATTCCGCTAGGTGGATGACACAATTGTGCCTTGTCCCCCACTGAGAAACTGCGTTACATCAGTTCCTAATCCATATTAACAACTACCATAGTAACATGAAGTTTACAGTGGAAGAGGATGAAGATGTACTGGTGACTCTCGTACGCAGCGTCGAAAAAATAAATAAATACCCAATCCAACCGCAAGAGGAACAATATGTCAAGGATTCGCTTTTGACGAACGTCTACACACTTTGGGACATCTACTAAAGGATACGCAGTTCTTCTTTATGTTGCCGGTGTCACCAACACAGCCAGGAAGATTCTAGAAATTAAGAATATGGAATTCGATATGACACCGTTCAGAAAATAGAAGTTCTACCACCTATCAACTAGAGAATGTTTGTGTGGAGATTCTTACATAGAACAGACAAGCCGAAGCATCCAAATAAGCTATGAACATCAACGGAGAACCAGACTCAAGCCCACAACTAAATCTACAGTAGCCAAACACGCACAAAAAAGTGTGAGAATGTTAGCCAGAAGCGCACGCTGCAAACCCTAGAATCATCAGGGAATACCAGAAAACTTCATCATAGAGAACTAGTATCGGAAAAACAACGGTTACATCGATTAACAAACCACAGCCGTGACAGATACGCTAGAGCAGCGGTCTGAAGTAACTTCTAAGGAAGTTGAGCAGGGAAACGTTAAGAAAAATTTCAGTGACCACGGCATAACCTAGAAAATTGAATGGACAACGGCCGTGAAAACCTACATACAGACTCATTTTTTGCTTGGTTATAATGGCTGTGAGCTTCAAAGCTATCTGCGCAATTCATACTTTTGTATGAGGCAAGAACTGGTGGGTCAGCAATTTGTTGTTTCAACTACGTAAAAGTCTTCGCTTGGCTAATTTCATGAAACCAGCCGGATTGGAAACCTTAGATGGAGAAACTTCTTTTTAAGCAGAGATTGGCTACAGTTGGGAGTAGAACCATATTTTTGGCACATCTTCAACTAGCATCCAGGTTGTTATGTTTGTCAAAATCAAAATGACAGATCGATCGACTCAAACACATGCTTCTTTTGGAAAGTTTCTTATGTAGAAGATAATTCGTGAGGCAACTTTTAAAGAGATTCAATTATACCACGTTCCAGTTGTTTCAATGCGAAGATTATTTTGTAGAAAATGCGTTTCTTCAGTTTTATCTAATCAAAACAGATTCGTCTAGTATTTCTAGGCCACTAAAGGCTCACATATAGTCTTCTCATATAGCAAATTTTACTTCAGTCAGTTATTCTTTTGATTTTGAAGTTTGCTTTCCAGGCTAGTATCGCTGATAAATTTTGTTTCTTGACGTTTTGGTCATCTCATGACCTTCATAGCGAGAATTTCAGAAATCTTTTGAAGGTAACGAGATGATGACCAAAACGGCAAGAAACAAAATTATCAGGGACGCGGTAATCAGCCCGGAACCCAAACTTCAAGAATAAAACTGCCGCGAAAGTCTAGAATCCAGAATAATTCTTTCGATTCTTCTAAAGCACATGAAACCGAATTTCGTTGCTCCCAATCATCGATTCATATTTAGTGTCCCAATCAGGTATTTTCTACTGCTCGAACAGTAGCTGTTGGTTGATTATTTCGTTCGGAATTATTCCTTCGTTTCGTATAGCTAGCTGATTTTTTCGGACGGTTTGGTGAATTTGCGTCTTTCTCAAGTTTGCTAGATTTAAGCGATGGATTGTTACCGTCTGATTCAGGCTGTTGTAGTAGTAGTACCGGCTAATACGGTTGTGTCATCGGTGAGTTGTTACTAGGTGTTGTACGAAATTGCTTGGGGCTAAAAAATTATATTTGGCAAAATATCCTAAAGGTTTGTCGTAATCTTTTTGTGGTTTCGATGCAGTAGATGGAGCCGTGAGAATAGCTAGAGTCCGTGTCACATAAAAACACGACGCAGTCATAATGGTTCTGTTCAATATTTATAAAAGCGGATTTTACATTGTGTGCAATTTTAACGTAACGAACAGAAATAGGATGTTGAAAATGCCGCAAAAGACATATAGTCTTCTCATATAAGAATATTGGAATTCGATACGGTACCATTCAGAAAATGAAACAAAACTAAGTACGAAGGGAGTCTACCAACTAGAGAGTGTTTGTGTGAAGTATCATACGTAGAACGACGAGCCGAAGCATCCAATGCAGAATGAAAGAAAGTTAACGAGACACCAAACTAGGACACACAACTAAATCTGCAGTAGCTGATCAATCACACCAAAGTTGAATACATAATATCGACTATAATAATGTGAGGGTTTTAATTAAAATCACACGAGAATCGTTCGAAAACACAAGAAAACTGGGGAGCGAAACAACTGTTCAATATATAATGAGTAACAGAAGACAACATCAGTCTTAAAGTAACTTTTGAGGAAGCTGATCAGCGAAACGTTAAGAAAAATTCAGCCACAACGGCCGTGAAAGCCTACATATACACAAAAATTTTGCTTGGTAATAACGGATGTGAGCTTAAAAGCTATCTAGTCTCAGTACCCACCTTAATGGACTAATACCCGGTTGTAAAAAGCAAAGTTAATTGGCGGCGCTGTCAAATATTTAAAATCGTAGCTTTTGATTTGACAATGTCGTCACGTCACTACATCGTCAAACTTAACAATGCAACCAGTTCTTTCCGAAGATTATCACTTCAGTTAGTCATTCTTTAGATTTTCCTTAAACAAATGAAACGGAATTGTCATTGTTCCCATTCATATTCTGACACCGTTGTATCGAATACCACCAGCAAGTGATTCATCAAAAACTAGATTTAGCCAAATATACATTTATTTACGAAAGACTGTTATTTTTATACTTAATTGCTTTAAATTCTAAAGGTTTCTCGTCATCTTTTCGTGGTTTGGATGCAATAAATAGAGCTGTGAGAAGAGCTATAGTCCGTGTCACATAAAAACACGACTGCCAATCTTAATAGTTGTGTTCAATATTTATAAAAGAGGATTTTACATTATGTGCACTTTTAACGTAACGAACCGTAATAGAAAGTTGAAAATGTCGCAAGAGACGTATTAATAATAGTAACAACTACTTCTAAGGCTCGTCCTAAAGATTCTTATTCTTGTTCTTCGCGTGGAATGAAAAAAAATAGACAATCAGAAAAAATAATTTAATTAAAATACCAGTGCAGTATTTTAAATTTGCTTTCATGTCTACAACAATCTGTCCGAATGGGCGGAGCTATATCAAATGCGATCGTGTTTTTATATAAGACGGACTATACAAGTGTTGCTCTTTCTTTCTAATTATATAGTTTTGCTAATAGAAACCTTGTTAATAAATAAAATGTTCTTGCGCTTCTTCTTTAATCTATCTGCACTTACAGTGCTTCTCGCGTCCCTTTCTACAACTATCATTTTAAATCTATATCATCTTCATTTCTCAGGCTTCCAGGTAAGACACTTTTGTACTTCTGGTCTAGTTGATGGTCTCTTCATTGTCATTAAAGACTCACTAGTTCTAGGACGGTTCACATGGCTGAATTACAATGTATATATTATGGAGAGTTTGGTTTTTCGTTTTCGTCTGGTTTAGCCAGTGTATACTGCAGGAACTGGGGTGGGGTTTTCTAATTGTTGGTTTGGGGAGTGGTTTCAAGTTGCTCAGTGTAGGGACTGGTTGAAGGACACGAATTGTGATTCTCGATTCGGAATCAAATCATTCAAGAATAGTATATGCTTGTAACTTCTGAATTGAATTTTCTTCTACAGTTACTGTTCTCCAATAAACTTCTAGGCGAAACGGTTCTACATTTTCAAGAAGTACGTGGTTTCCGAAAAAAATACTTGAGGATACTGAAGTTTTTGTGTTTAACTCCATCTAAAAAGTTTAATTATTATTATCAATCAGTTTTGGAATACTGCATTATCAGCAACCAGGTCTGACAATTCCAATTTGTCCTCGTTCTAATTTCTGCTTTGATGTGGGTTGCGAGGCTACCCATTCTCTAAGTTAACAATCAATTGATGACCACAAGGGCTGGAAAAATTATGAGTACCAAATCGAGTAGCCAATTCCGATCTCGGTCAAGTTAGTAGAAACTGAAATAAATAACACTGGTCTGCATGAAAATCGGCGCTGATACCATTCTTGACAATTCTTATGTGAGCTCCGTTTTTACCCATCACCCACCTATTTTGGGGGGACCCCATTTTTATTTTATTTTTTGCATTTTTTTTTAGAATTTTAACTTATAGCCGTTAAACATCCCAAAGCAGGTAATAAAATTTATACCAACGTATATGGCAAAACTTTTGCTATAAAATGTATATAGAAACAACAATAAAATACAAATATATAAGAACAGTAAAAAAATATCAATAAACAGTTAGGAAGATTCACTGCACGACGCTGGCGATCTCAATATCACATGCAGGTTTAAACAGGAATTTTCGACAGCCTTGAACTTGCATTACTCTTCTCATTATAGTATATTACATTGTTTGCTTAACTGCTTCGATCAGTACATCTATAGCTGTTGCAGAGTTAACTTGTCGACGTTTTAAACGTGCTGGATTTTGTGTTCATTTTTGTTCATTTGTGTAAAACAGTAAAACTACTTTTACTCCGGATTTTTTCAAGTGACTAAGTGTGATTTGTGGTTAATGTCGGGCGTTGAATTATTGCTTAATTATGCCACGCGAGTGTAAAAATCATCCCGATAGCTTCTGCTATGTCTGCGGGGAATTAACTTTAAAAGCGCAACGAAAACTCCTTTCTCCGCTTGTTAAAACAGCTTATAAATTGTACTCTGATTGTCAAGTTGGCGACCAGGACAAGGAGGGGCTCCATCAGTTTGCTGTACGGCTTGTTACAGTAGTTTGACCAAATGACTCAAAGGTACCCGTAAATCAATGCCATTTGCTGTGCCCATGGTTTGGCGTGAACCTCGCTGTCATCTTACAGATTGTTACTTTTGTATGACTTCCACCGTCGGGTTTTCGAGCAAAAGTAAGCATACAATTCAGTATCCCAATATTCCGTCAGCTCTAAGACCTGTTACTCATAACGATACTTTGTCAATCCCAGAGCCCCCAAACACTTATATTCTAGAGCCGGAAATTGATTAAAAAGACTCTTGAGCCACAACCTGGGGCTTCGAATGATACGTTCAATGATGATGAAGAGTATTCCGCAGATTTAGTTTCTCGGCAACCTCACCTCCTCACTCAATCGGAATTAAATGATCTTGTCAGGGATTTGTAGTTACCCAAGACTAAATCTCAGCTCCTAGGATCGCGACTTCAACAGTGGAATCTCTTAGAAAAGGGAGTAAAAATATCTTCTTACAGGACCAGACAAGCAACCCTGAAATGTCTTTTCTCAGAAGATAAAGGTTTAGTGTTCTGCCCTAATGCAAATTTATTGATGACAGAGCTACAGATGCCATGTGACCCAGACAAATGGAGACTGTTTATAGACTCATCAAAAACAAGCTTAAAAGTTGTACTGTTGGCAAATGGGAACGACTTCCCATCAGTTCCAGTTGCACACTCTGTTGATATGAAGGAAACGTACGAAAACATCTTCAGAATCCTTGATAAAATTAGTTATCATGATTATAAGTGGAAACTGCGCTGACTTAAAAGTTGTTGCTCTACTCACGGACCTGCAATCAGGATTCACAAAGTATTGCTGCTTCCTTTGTGAATGGGATAGCCGAGCCCGAGATAAACATTACATCGTACGGGACTGGCCTCTGCGAGAAAATCTTATTCCTGGTCAGAAAAATGTCGCCCACAATCCTTTTGTTCCGAATGAAAATATTTGTTTACCACCTTTACACATCAAACTTGGATTAATCAAGCAGTTTGTAAAAGCAGTGGACAAGACAGGTGGCGCATTTCAATTTTTGAAAACTAAATTTCCTCGTCTTAGCGAAGCTAAAATCAAAGAAGGCGTTTTTGTTGGTCCTCAGATTAGACAACTCTACCAAGATTCGACGTTTATTGAACACCTAAATCGAAAAGAAAAACGAGCTTGGCTTGCATTTCAAAACGTTTGTAAGAACTTCCTGGGAAACCACAAAAGTGAAGATTATGTCGCTCACGTCGAGGAACTGCTTTTAGCGTACAAGGACATAGGATGTAACATGTTCAGTTCCTTCACTCGCATCTGGACTTTTTCCCTGAAAATTTAGGAGCAGTCTCGGATGAACACGGGGAACGGTTCCATCAAGACATCGCTAAGCTGGAGAAGAGATTTTCAGGGAAGTGGAATGCAAGCATGTTGGCGGAGTACTGCTGGTTTTTGAAACGAGAGAGCTGTACCTCAGGGTATAAACGGAAAGCAAGCACCAAGTAACGATGAATATCTTTTTATTTATTACTGTTTATAGCTAAAATAGTTCTTTTTCCCATTTAAATTAAATTCATGTCCATATATTTATTATTATAATAATTATTATAATTATTATTATCGTTCGATAAATAAATTATAATTAATTTATCGAAAAGTGGTAAAATTAGAGATTTGGGGCTCCCTCGAAAATGGTGGGTGATGGAAGAAAACGGAAGACATATTTGGATTCCGACGTCATTTGACATAAGAATCACCCAGAATAATGTCAGGGCTTGATAAAAAATATTTTTTTGCAGACCAGTGTAATTAATAGCAGAAAAACACAAATATTGATATGAAAGATCGTCTTCTTAATTACGCCAGTTGAAGAATTATCCCCAGGTTATCCTAACGCGTTAAAAGGCACTTTGTATCATTTGGAAAAAATTGAGTTACTTTCGTATGTAGTTTTCCTCTACAAACTGAAGCGACTTGGTTACGCATCTCTGCTCGCGTCTATGTATTACCTTGCGAGGACAATGTCCCCTCGTTTCCTTTTTTTTCTTCCTTTGGTTAACAAATCTCAATATTTGTTTTTAATTCAATTTGCGCCGATTTCAATCGCGTAATTACGATTATACAGATTGACGATATTAAAGTATGTTTTATGCGAATTACGTCAGTTCATCCTTGGGAGCGCGAGAAAAAAATGAACAATGACGTCATTGAAATAATCAAATACTTGTAATTTTAAATGTAAGCATTATAGTTAAGTTGAGTTTGTGCGTGTAACAACTTGGAAATGTTTTTTTGAAGGTAGTGGAAGCGCAGAGTGACGATAGTTTATCGGAGGACGAATCTCCAAAGAAACGCAGAGATTTACTTACGAGGAGGCCTTCATATAGAAAAATACTCAACGATCTTGGCGGGGGTGAGATAGCTGGTATGTTTGTCCTTTCCTGCATGAATCTTTGGTACTAATACTCTTCCCTTTCACAATTCCGCTTTTTATTTCGAATCTTTAAAAAAAAAAGATTCGAATTGTGTATGTATAAATAAACAGCGAATTTAAATGTTTTATTTATGTATACCTGTTATTTAGGAGGCTAATTATTCTTTGTTAAAACTAATTAAACGTTGGCCTCCTATCTCTAGAAACTTTTAGACAATTGCATGCTTTTTTAATCTGCACGTTGCGCACCTTAATTTTAAATATTTCTTTACCTAAAATTGAAATTGTGACATCAAAATCGCTGCTTATTATAACGTCCAAATGTTAGAGATTAATCAGATTTTACTCGGTTGTTATTAGTAATTTATAATTAAAATTCTATTAATTAATCGTTGGTGCAAAAATTAGGTCAGTTGGCATTAAAATGTTCGAAAAATAAGACTTCTGAAGAGATGCTATTTGGGTCGCCATGCGCTTTCTATGCTTTCGCGGTTTCAATTCAATTACGTCAATATTTTTTTGTGGTGTTGAGGGCCTAAGCCTTGAGGGAAATGTTACCCAGTCTCCGCACGCTAAGTTTGAAACTTATACACGGTGGAAAACTAAATCCTTGTAAGACTTGACCAAGTCAATCCGTGAAAAATTGTCGGTCAGTTTAGAAAATGCAGATTTAAGAAAAACGCCTTTCGCATCGTGTTAAAAAGGCATTCAACCTTCATTTCCAATGTCAGTGTCATCCAACGATTTATAGTTTCCAGAAACTGCAATAGCATTCGCTTCGTTTCCCGCTTTACTCGAAGGATTCACGAGGACACAAAACTTTTCTATTTCCTGTAAAATTGCAATAGCTGCGATTAAATTCATTTACTTGTTTAAGAAAAGTTTGCAAATATTTTTTATTACAAGAATGCAGAAAAAACTGCAACAAAGAATTTTTTTAACGTTTAAAAATATAATAATAAGATTGTACGCTACAAATTTCTCTTTTAGCTTTTATGCCATTACGAATAGCTATTATTAACTTTTCCGTACTCTATTTGCCAGAAAGAGGTTAATGTTCACTTCCGGTATAACCGGAAATTGAAAATGTTAAAACGTTCAGCTTCGGGAGCGTTCACGAAGTTACTATCAACAACTAGAACGTTTGGAAACGATGTAGAAAATTCTCGAAAGGTAACCGAAACATATAAAAACGATTTCAAGTGAGCATAGGTCGGTTATTAGAAGTCGTCAGTGTTAAGAAGATGTTTAAATAAATAAGTGCTTTTTCTGAAATGTCGTTAGAATTAGTTCGTGTAAATATTTTGTGTATAAATAAATTAGTTTCAAAATTGTTACAGTTGTGTTAGGTGTGGGGTTTGAAACCCGTGTAAATAAATAAAACTGTTCAGTTCGCGTATTTGTTTATAGAGTGTAATTATAGTTTTTCAGTTCGTTAAAGCACTGTATTTTTTTAATTCGTGTTTTAACTTATTCCGGTAACTCGTTATCAAACCAAAATGGATGCAAAACTATTTGAAATTCTCTAATCAATACATAAAAGAATGGGGAGAAAAGTTTTACAAAAATTCTCAGAAAAGGGAAGACAGTTCTAGAAAAATGGAAGAAAAACTGTCCGACGTTCCCAGAAAATGGAGGAAAATTCTAAAAGTTTAAAAGAAGAAATACGAACGAGCATAGAAAATGAAGTTAAAATTGTTCAAAAGGAAACACAAGCAGATATGTTAAATTTAAAAGAAGAAATTTGCGAATCTGTGAATGAGAAAATAGAAGCAATTAATGACAAATTAGAAGACAGAATGAATGAACCAAATGAATTGTCACGTTGGAGGAAGCGTCACGAGTGAAGATTTAATAATGGATTATCGGGAAGAAACCATTCACAAGTTCAAAGTTATACCTCCAAATTTTAATGGTAAAGTTCCATGGACTACAAGCAGTTTGAAGCTGCAGCTACAGCTAATGATTGGAGCAACAAGCAAAAAGCTACGTCTTTAATAGTGTCCTTACGTGGAGAAGCCCTTGGAATATTGCAAACTGTTTCTGACCACCTGGAAGAAAATTACGAACCCTTAATTTCACGTTGAGAAATGAGATATGGAGATGCTCTGCCGAAAGTCTTCGAGAGTTTGAGGCTGACATCGTCAGATTAACACGGCTTGCGTATCCTACAGCACCAGATACCGTCTTAGAACAGTTGGCTATTCAAACCTTTGTAGACGGCCTCCGAGACAGCGAAACGCAGCAGGCTCTCGGGTTAGTTCGACTGCAAACCTTGGATGACGCCTTAACCTATGCTTTGGAGTTTGAGGCGTCGAAAAAGGCATCGCACCGAGGCAGCCATAAGCTCCGTTGTGCTGCAGAAATACTCTCGCACACAAAAGAAAGCCTTGGAAGAAATATTGCGACGTGTATTTCGGGAACAAGTAACTAGAGGAAGAGAAGTGGCGTGCGGGGAAGTGGGCCACGTACGACGACGTTGTACTAAGCCCAAAAGAAACCCAGAAGAGCGGAAACTAAAATAGAATAGGGCGAAAGTCGACCTCAACGAGCCATGCCTCGGAAATTACCATTTAAATGGCATCGCCTAGGGAGCAATTGCGTAGCATTTATTTCGATGGCAAGATCAATGCAAGCAGTGTTCAGTTACTGGTTGACACGGGGGGACGAAGACCATTATTCGTCCTGACATGTTATTAGAAAACAAGAAGACATCATGCCACGTTCCAATGGGGGAACGAGGAGAAAAAGAAAAAAAAGAATTTATTATACTAAGATGTTACGCTTACCTTTCGGCTAGCCTCGCCGCAGATGGTCGTAGGTTAAAGATCGAAGTAAAGAGAATATTCTTAGGTAAGCTAAATGCCCGATTGCGCCACCTTTTCTCGCAATTTAATAGAACGTAGGATGTCTAGGCAGGAGAAAAGGAGATCCTAGACCCGCAGTCCCCCAAAGTACATTCCCAAATCAAAGATACCCAAAATTAATAACAATTATTTATTAAGAGCTATTTCATTGAAGACAAAAGATGAGTATCGACTATTACGCCACTGGTACAACTTAATATACATAATTACAACTATTTCTTAAGAGAAATTTCATTGAAGATAAAAGATGAGTATCTATTGTTACGCCACTGGTACAAATTACATATAAATAATAACAAAACAATTTAAATCACAGTTCTAAAGCAGGTCTAAAATAGACTCTGGAAGCAGGTATGCTTTTACTAGATTAATTTACGCTTCCGCAACACAATAAACGGTAGCAAGTTAAATACGTTACCGCAAGTGAAATTTTAAAACCGCCCGTAGATCTTGACATCAAGCTTACGACCGGTATAAATTAGTCAAAATTCATTTTACGACAGAAACAATCAGACACGTATTTCCAAATCTCTGATAGTTACATTCCCGCACATTAATGAATAAAAATTTGACATTGATAGTGAATAAACAAAATTGATTACGTAGGGCAAATTTCAAACTGAGCCCAAAGAAATGCCACGTATTTAAGAAGGAAGTGCAATACCTTGGCCACGTCGTATCTAGAGATAGAGTAAAGGCTGACCCAGACAAAATCCGAGCAGTGCAAGCATGGCCAAGACCAATCGACAAACATCAGGTGCGAAGTTTCCTTGGGTTGTGCACCTATTGTAGACTATTTGTACCGGGATTTGATATTGCCCAAACCTTTGACGAAATTGACTGAAGAAAGAGCAGAATGCAAAATGCTTTCCATCAACTAAAACAGGCCCTAGTCACTTCGCCGATTTTAAGTTATTAAAGACAAGATGGAAAATTTGTCCTGGATACCGACGCAAGCAATCTGACCATAGGCGCGGTTCTTTCGCATGTTCAAGATTGACAAGAAAAAGTCATTGCCTATTTTAGCAACGTTTTGTCCAGACCAGAAAGGAAGTACTGCGTGACTAGGAGGGAGTTGTTAACAGTCGTCAAGTCCATAGAACATTTCTACAGATATTTGTATGGACGAAAATTTTTACCGAGAACGGACCACGCCGCTTAAAAATGGCTATTGCAGTTACGGAACCCGGAAGGACATGGAGCAAGATCGATCGAGAGAATGCAAGAGTATGAGTATGGCACAGGACACCGTGCCGGAAGTAGTCATTGGAACGCTGATGCCTCCGGCGCACTGCAGCCATTGTTCGCAAAAGTCAAATGCCTCTGGAGAACTGCTATAGTTGATGACGAGTGAGAATCTGAGCAGTTGCGTCGCGAACAAGAATACGATCCCGAAATTAGACAACTCTTGAACTGGAAAGAAAACGGCCGGAAACCAACCTGGGAAGAAGTGAGTGTTTTGGGGAGAAACATCAAAGCGTACTAGGCGCAGTAGGATTCTTTGATAGTAGTCTTCTTAAGCGATCCCTAGAGAATGTCGAGGGCACGGGAAACAGACTACAGTTGGTAGTGCTAAGGAGCCGGGTGTCAGAAGTGTTGAAGCATCTCTACCATGGTACATCAGGAGGACACTTTGGCATAAAGACATTGGGGAACGTTTAAGATAGATTCTACTGAGTGAACTGCAAAGAGGACGTTATGAAAAGGTGCACGGTCTGAGCATCAGGAAATGGTCCCGCGAGAAAGCGCAAAGCACCGATGAAGTAATAAAACGTAGGAAACCTTTAGACAGAGTAGCGATTGACATCGTAGCGTCGTTCCCAGAATCTGATTCGAGAAACAAATACATCCTAGTGGCGATGGATTATTTTACGAAATGGACGAAGGTTTGCGCCATACCCAATCAAGAAGCAGCTACAGTCGCGGACGTATTAGTAAAAGAGTTTTTCTGCCAGTTTAAAGTTCCGTTCGAATTACACTCCAACCAAGCTTTGCCGACTGTTGGCAATTAAGAACACTAGGACGACGCCTCTCCATCTCCAATATGATGGCATAGTAGAGCGGATGAATCGAACAAAGTAGCCAAAGTAGTGTTCGAACATCAAAGAAAGTGGGATCAGTACAGCCTCTTTTCCTAATGGCATACCGATCATCTGTTCACGAAGGCACAAGTCAAACACCATCTTGTGTCATGCTCGGTCGCGAAATACGACTGCCATGTGAAGACCGGAAGAAGTTGCTGGAGAAGACTACGTCAACAAGCTGACCAAGAAACTAGACGAGACAGCTCGTAAAAACACACAAATTGCCAGCGACAGAACGAAGACCAGATATGACGTCAAGGCACAAAATGGTGGATTTCAACCCGACGACAAGGTGTAGTTGTATAACTCCCAAAGAAAACGTGGTTTGTCGCCGAAGCTGCATCCGAAAACCACTCAGAGGCAAGCCAAAAGTGGTTCACATTGATCATCTAGCCCCGTTTGCTGGCGATAATCATATTACGCAAGTTCAGGTCCGAACCAGAGTAATAATTAACAGAACCAGAAATCAAGTTCAAGGAATGGAGTTCGATAAGTTTATGAGCATATACGGAGGGTCTAAAACGACTAGAGTAGTACGAAGATAACAACCGGCGGTCGGAAAAGTTTTAAAACTACGTGGTGACAGACGCTTCGTTTCGTATCTGGTCACCAAGAAATCCTCACGTACCAAGCCGCTATACGAAAATCTGTGGCGAAAATTATGGAATCTCAAGAGAGAAATGAGTTCCACAATCTTAAGAAATTGGCAGTACCCAAGCTTGGCTTGGACAGTTCGAAATATGTTGGAGGTCGTCTTTCGAAGAACAGGCGTTCAAATGTTGGTCTGCAGTTACCAACCAAGGAAAATATCGGTTCAGAAAAAGTCTATTGACTGCTACTTTTATGGTTAAGGAAGCGACCGAACAGTCTTTAGAAGGGAACAGTGAAACGTTTAGCTTCGAGTGCGTTCACGAAGTTCAACAACTAGAACGTTTGTAAAGGATGTTGAATAACCGAAATATATAAAAACGATTTAAAATGAGCATAGGTCAGTTATTTCCAGTCGGAAGCGATAAGAAGGTTTAAATTAATAAGCGATTTACGCGTGTGTTTGAGATAAATATAATGGAGCATAACGTACGTGCCTTTAATGTAATCAAGTGTGAGTTTTCGATAAAAAGAGGTTATCCGCGGACATTATCTTTCGAGTGATTGTACTATATAAACTAGTGCAAGTGTTTTTCTTAAATATCGTTAGATTTAATTAGTTCGTGTAAATATTTTGTGTATAAATAAATTAGTTTAAAAAATCCTTACAATATTTTAGAATCACTGAGAGATCACTGAGTAATACATGATTACAAATTTTCAATATCGAGTACGATCACGTTTCCATAGACGTCGAATAGCTAACTCCAAAATCAGCTGTTCATAAAAAAAGTGAAGCCAAAATCAACATATAATTTTCTTTAATAGTATACGAGATTGCAACAACCAGTACAGTAGTAACAATATTTTGCCTACCCAGCAAATGGTCGATTTTGGCTCCACTTTTAATTTATTAGGTAGCTATCCAATGTGTAGGGGTAAACGTCTTTGGTTTATTGACATGATTATATAAATTTTAGAAGTATTAGTTATTCAATGATTTTAGTCAGGTTATGTTTTCAAAATTAAAGCATGTAAAAGTATCTTATGTTCTTTTCTTTAATTTTGTTAAAGCTTAATATTCGTCCTAGAATTGTGTTTTTCGTATTTTTTTAGACATGATTTACTGATCTCTCGGTATTTAGCTTTCTAAGGTTCTATCTGGACACTCGGTTTTTAATAGATCGGTACCCTGAGTTTTTTTTATCATTTCCCCACTTCTTATAATTTTCCAGATTCATTATTCATTTTTGGCGGCGTTTCGATTATGCGATTCGATTAAATGAAATGCTTTGTATAGCACTGCACGATTTCTCCTTAATTTTTTTTTTTAATTCAGTCAATGATATCCCGAAACTAAATTAGGTAGAAAGTTATGGCTTAAACTATTGTGTTAGCACCAAAATAGTGTTTTTGAGTTACAAACTTTATTAATGTAATATCGAAGGCTTCCACGGCCGGAATCTATACTAACATTAGAATGTCTTCCGGGTTTGGGCCGTGTCATAGTTGCAACCGAAGCTGCCAACGTTTCGCCCACTTTCGTAAGGGGCTTCATCAGGGCGTGAGATAAATCGCAAACCTCAAACAAGCAATCGAAATCTAACTAAGAACTTCTCAAAAGTTAGGTTATCCACTTGTAAAACAAGCCATAACCTAAACTATGAAAAGGTAAGAAAGAAAACGATAACCTGAAAAAGCAAACGAAAATCTAACAAAGAACCACTACCGAGTTAGGTAATCAACTTGTGAACCAAGCCAGATTCTAAACTCCGTAGAAGTGACTTAAGAAGAAATGGTCTCCGTATTTAAAGGAAAAGGATCGTCACGGATGATCAAGCTCGACCCTGATTGGGTTACGGTTGCTAGGGGGCGTGTTTTTGATAAATGACTAATAACCGGGAACCAAAGAGGGGATAGTTCGAAACCATGATCGCGATTGAAGTTATTGGGGTGTTTGATGATTTCTATGCTTTCTCGGAATTTCCTGTTGAAAAAGAATGGAGATTTGGCAATCAACGAAACATTATCAAAATCTATCTTGTGACCTGTAGTAAAATGATGTTCAGCGACCGCAGACTTGGAAGTATACCTTTTTCTTATACAACGATCATGTTCTGAAATGCGAGTAATGACGGAACGACCGGTTTCACCGATGTAGACTAAACCACAAGAACAGGGAATTTGGTATACACCTTGAGATGAAAGTGTAGGAAATTTGTCTTTGGGAGAAGGTAGAATCTGAGAGATTTTGTCTGTCGAGTTGAATATGGGTTTAATATCAAACTTACAAATAAGTTTCCCTATTTGATCTGTAACATTGTGAATGTAGGGTAAAAGGTCAATTTAGAGTTGGATTCGTTAGTAAAAATGTCCTTAGATAATCGAGTACGTGGATGTAGACCACGATTAATATCTCTATGAATTTCTCGCTTTACATAACCATTATTCACTAAGGTTCTAGTAAGATGACGGAGTTCCGAGTCTAGATTCTCAAGTTGGCAAATAGAAAAGGCACGATGGACCAAAGATTCAATAACAGAACGTTTCTGTGCAGGATGATGATGAGACGAAGCATGAAGGTATCTGTCCGTATGGGTGGGTTTTCGATAAACAGAATGGCCTAGAAGTCCGTCGGGCTTACGAGTCACAAGAACGTCAAGAAATGGAAGAGAACCATTACTTTCGATTTCCATAGTAAATTTGATATCTAAGTGTTGATTGTTAAGATGATCAAGAAATTTAGACAATTCAAGATGACCATGAGACCAAACAATAAACGTGTCGTCAACATATCTAAACCATACTTTAGGTTTTAATATTGATGATTCCAAAGCAACCGTTTCAAAGGATTCCATAAAAATGTTAGCTACAACAGGTGATAGAGGAGAACCCATAGCAGCACCAGAAACTTGTTCGTAAAACTTATTATCAAATTGGAAGTAAGTAGAGGATAGACACTTTTCAATAAGAGGAACCAAACTCAAGTCCTTGCCATGTTGAGACAGAATCTGTTTGATGATAATAAGCGAATCCTTAATAGGAACTTTAGTGAAAAGTGAAGTAACATCAAAACTCACGAGAAGATCTTGGGGTTCAAGTTTTATAGTTTCCAGACGTTGAATAAAATGCTGAGAGTTGAGGATGTGAGAAGAGGTTTTACCTGTAAACTCGCAAAGAATGTTGGACAAGAACTTGGCTAGCTTGTAAGTAGGAGATTGGATAGTACTAACGATAGGTCGAAAAGGAATACCTTGTTTGTGAATTTTGGGAAGTCCGTATAGACGAGGTGGTTTAGAATCTGATGGGGTAAGTCGACGTTTAGTTTCAGGAGGTAGATTGGAAGATTTGATGATTTGGCTAACCTCGCGTTCAATCCTCGAAGTGGGGTTATGGGTTAGAAGAGCGTAAGTTTCCTCAGACAAAATAGAATTGATTTTCGTAACATAATCAATATGGTTCAAAACTACAGTGGCGTTGCCTTTGTCGGCTGGAAGAACAATAATATCAGAGTTCTTACGAAGACTTTTTAGAGCTGACTCTTCCGACTTAGAAATGTTGGATTTAGGAATTTTAGATGATTCAAGGATTTTGCCAGTGTTCATACGAATGGGATCTGAGATGTGGCGAGGAAGATGTCTTATAGAAGACTCAACAGCACATAGAATATCTTCTTTAGGAATACGTTTGGGTGCAACCGCAAAATTCAAACCCTTAGAGAGCACCGATTCCTGTTCTGAAGTGAGAACCAAACTAGATAAATTGACAACCGTCTTTACTGAGTTAGTAGTAGAAGAAACTTTACGATTCTTGGATTCCAATAATTGAAACTTTTTGAGATGACCTTCAGTGGTTAGTCGTAGAGTGGTATCAGACTGCTGGTAAGTAATGGTGTCAAAGAATTTCCAATCATCCGGGGATAGAATGTTGGCCAACTCAAGATGAAGATAAAAGAGTTGTTTCGAAATGGTGTCTAACTCTCGCCTAGTTTGCTTAATCCGTTCGCGTATCAACGCTAGACTAGCACGGTGTAGGATGTTTTTAGAAGAACGTGTCTGAATGTGGAACTTAATTTTAAGGAATGTAGGAATGATGTTGTGGTCACGACAGCGACTAAGAAAGGTTAAATTGCACAAAAGTTTGACGAGTTTGTGGCGAAGTTTGGAAAATACGGAGGTTTTAGAAGAAATATTCTCCCCGTAGAGATTGTTAATGTAATATCGAAGGCTTCCACGGCCGGAATCTATACTAACATTAGAATGTCTTCCGGGTGGGCGAAACGTTGGCAGCTTCGGTTGCAACTATGACACGGCCCAAACCCGGAAGACATTCTAATGTTAGTATACAAACTTTATTTACTAAAATTCGTACATGATATGGACCATTACATTTGAAATTTAAAAAAACCATAACTATCTTGTTGATTTTCTTCTCTTAACTATTGCTCTATCAGATCCAAAGTTTGATTCTATTTTGGTTTCATTTAAGTTGTTCTTCTAATTTTTGCTTATCCTCAGGTGTTGGAAGCGTTTGATAAATTTTACTTTTCAGAAATTTCTACGAAAAAATTGAGTTTTGTTAATTCAGCGACCAGAAAGGCCAACGTAAATAGAACAAAATGAAATTTTTACGGACTTATTTTAATAGAATCAAATTATAAGCGACGTTCGGTTTAGAAGGCGTCGTGAGTGGTAAATGTCACTAAAGATGAAAGCTGCAATGTCTTGCGAAACGTCAATTTGTTTGGATTCACGAACGACAATACGACAAAGGCCTAGTTCTATTTCTTGTTTTGGCTCACAAGGAGAGACTAGGACCAAGCCTAAAAAGTCTGGATGTTTAACTACGACGCGATCTAAGCCGAAAGTCGCTTATGATCATAAACAAAACAACCGCGAGAGCTTAAGATTTTATAAGTAAGCATCGACTTTCAGTATAAGCGAAGACAAATTAATTAAAGTTCTTCAATACTAAACTTATATTGATGTAGTTTCGCTGTCTTTTCACTAATTTAATTATCTGAGACTTGTTCTCTTTTCTTGCTTTCTCATCCATTGACATTTAAATGACTTCAAGGTTTTGTACGAACAGTATACTGCGTGATTGTTGTGCTTTGTGGTAGCGACAACTCTCCAAAGCTCGAAACACAGAACGCGTGATTTACACATTATGTTATTGCAAAACACTTTTTTCTTGTCACCTTAAGGCCCAACGACACGAATAAAAAGTTTAAGAAAAACCATCACCTTCGGGGACCAGATCCGTGCTTCAGATCCTCAATTGAAAAAACCCTGACGCATTATCACTATGAACTTGTGATATTTCATGTATTTAGTGCGATTGTTATCTGATAAAAAATCTAGGTCAGCTTATCTACACCGATTATTACGAAGGGCGTATTATGTAAAAGCTTGTAGAACTGATTGAAAAACTGCACCAGCCCACGTGGTTATTGTCGATACGTTTTATTTATACAAGATACTATTTTCGCGCATTGCATTGCTAAATATTTTGATTGTGCACCGAGCATTACGTCGAAAACGTATCTTTAATAGTTGGCAAGATAATAAGCAGTTATAAAATTGTAAACATGGATAACTTCAGCCCATTGTTTGGTAGATTACGTGTGATAAAATGAGCCGTACAAAAATGGAACGTTAATTGTATATTCTTAAACGAATTATTGTTATTCATAATTTAAAAACGTAAAATTTTCTAAACTAAATCTGAACAATTTGTTGCTGGCACTTAGTAAACAAGTTGTTTCAGTTCACTTACAGGTTATCGTGTATTCGTTAAACACAGTAATTTTTTTTAGATATTGAAATAAACTTCAATAAACATTTTCATCTATTGATAAATCTTTACATTTGTGCTTTTAAAATATTTTTGTGATTTCAAAGTGCATAAAATAGTGAACTGACATTTTAGTTACAGAATGATCCATATTAAATCAAGTGATTATATTGACTCGACCGAAGATTCGGAGTGTTTCTTTGCTGAAGACAATAAAAAAGGTGGTTATTTTGTAATAATTGACAGTTTTAACAATAATTGTGCAGGAGTAACAATTAACGTAATCATAAACGGATTTTTAGGTTATGTATTTTTTTGCACTATTTAGGTTAGATTCAAAAAATTTTTTAAAAAGTGCTATGTGGTATGGGATTATCTATTTAATAAACAATGGGCAGATTTTGAAGTAACTCGAAAGACCCCCAAACGTTAGTTTAGTAATGAAATGTGATTTTCGCAGAGGGCAAGGTTGAGCAGACGTCCTCGGAGGCAGACAGTGAGTTGTCTTCTCACTCGATCCCATACCACACAGGTTAGTTAGTAAACCGTATCAGCACCTAACTTCATGTTGTAGAATAGTCCATGCACAAAGTACTAACAATTAGTACTATTACAGGCAGTTCCATACATATTTTAAAGACAGTAATTGTTTAGAGAAGCTTTTGCTTTTGATACACAAAAAAGGTTAGGAACAAATGCGTTAATTTATACTCTATGCTTATCATGAATGTATGACTAAACAGCATGCTTTTGTAATTTTTTCAAAGTGGGTTGCACGTTTGATTATAACAAAATTTTTGGACAAAATTCATAAATTGTGATCGCTTATTAATACATAGATATAAGTTGTTGTTTCAAAACAGTTATTTTATAAACATGGTACGGTTGTTGCAGTTATACCTGCAGGAGCTATTCAGATATCGAGTGGCGAAGGTGGTCCAGGTATACACACACTTACGATGACTAATTCGACAGCGGGTGGTGCTATTGTACAGTACGCTCAAGGTGGACAAGAATTTTTTGTACCCGGTAAGTAATCGTTCCGTTATCACATGTTTTGGTCCTCAACTGGATCTTCTACTAAGCCCATTACGTGGACTGCATGTCTTTCTTTTTGACTTACTCCATATGCGATTTTCAATGCGCGAATTTTCTTCTGTGGTCTACACAGTTTGTTTGGAAAATTGTTAAATACTCCTCCGCTTTTCCCACCTACCTGGTATGTTCAATACGATTATTAACCCAAAAAACATACTAAAGACGAAAAGTTAACCTTCGTACATCGATCATTCCACTTGAGAACCGTGCAGATTAAAATTTGTTTTCGTTAGTCGAATCTTGATTTCTCGTTATATTATGCAGGGTGATTGAAGATTAAACTACATTCTTTATAAAGTCTCCTTATCTCATCAAAATTAAAAGAAAACTTTCTACGAACAATAGTTTTCAAATGCTGCGTTGCCGAAGTATTGGTTCTAGTTCTTCTATATGGACTAAATCGTAGAAGTAAGGGAAAGAAAGGTTGACGATCGAAATGTAACACTAATTACGAAAGGCTTAGAAACAAAAGAAAATTGATTCGTCGGCTCACCTGTTTTGGCTAACTTAGTATTGGAGATGACCGTAGGTTGAGATGGTAGTACCCAAAGTACATTAATGAGTTGGTGCCCTGCGCCACTTTTTCTTGTAGTAGAGAAAAGTAGGTTTGGGGTAAGGGAAAGAGTCCCTAAACTCACAACACAAACGCGTTTACGATTTGTTTATTCCAACCGGGGTAGTTGACGTCATCTACGCTGGCGGCGTATGAAATGGGTTTAATAACCACGCTACTAACGAAGCGCACTACTTTAGGATGTCATTACAGAATTGAATATAATTTAGCAATTATATATAAAGTTACAAAATGTATTAAAATTTCGTTAGCAAAACGATTTACATGGCCCGGTTGAATCAAGCATAGTTAACTTTGATGATGTAGTTGACTACGCGATCATGTCGTTAAGCGTCGTCATTGGCACAAAATCAATTGTTTTGCTCAGGACATTCTCAAATCAATAGCTAAGATTTAGTTAACAACGTCATTTAACGACAGTTAACTATGCTTTATGCAACCGGACTTAAATGGTTCATGCACCGTATAGTAACACAATTATTTATAAGCGAAAAATACTGATAAATGATAGTATACTCCATGTGGAAATCCAATCCTCGTTCTCGACAAAATACCAAATCGGTAGCATCAGTAGGACGGTCAGTAGTACATTTTACGTGTATTTAGTAAAGAGTAAACATGAAGGTAACAAGCCGGGAGCTGAAATTGGAAAAACATGTGGATCAAAATTTATGAGAAACCTTAAGTAGATACCCATCTAACAAAAATCAGGTTGCCTTGGTTTGATACCTTTTATATCGAATGGATTTTGCCCTAAAAAGGTATACGTAAGATGGATGTTTGCAGAAGAAAAATCTGCACTCACCGACGATTTTTTAACCTGCACCCAAAGCGAACAATGGTCAAACGGAAAATGGAAATGCAGTTACATCCGTGTTACCTGTACTCTCTCTTGGGGCGAAAAGATGGCAAGTTGCATACTCGTCAGCATGAAATGTACTCAAAATTAAATTTAAGTAGACATTTGGATCCAAGAATAAGTTGGAGTCATTGCTTAGGAGCTACGTCCTATATAGGAAGAGAATGTGTCCATATGGGAAAGCTTACAAAAACTGCTTTATTCAAAATTGTTAAAAGTGCCAAGAACAAATCCAGTCAGCTAAAGTGAGATTTTGATTCTGTCTACAGCTCACAGAAGAGATGAAAATCTCACAGTGCATTGTTAATTACAACAAAATAGGTGCTGTCCAAAGATGATCAAATGCTTGTAAGAAATCATTTTCCCACCGACCACGTTTCCAAGGAATTAACTTCGACTTATTGTTTTATTGAGCTCATCCTGGTGTTATGTGACAACCAATCCGTAATGCTTGTTGATAACCGTATACGCGGTGTCTTTTACCACATAATGCATCATAGTAGCACAAGATGTTTGGTAATTTTGTTCAGTAAGAGCAGTTCTGTAGTACACTCCAACATACGCATAGGTGATATCTGTTTTGCTAGAGCATCTGATCTTGGCAGTTCTTCTACGCATTCCGAGACTTAGTCAGACTTAGTCGAGACGAAATCCTATCGCATCGGAGAACTTTTAAATCTACCGGACTGCTTGTTCGTCTAAAGCCCTTAATCTGTTTGGAAGGCAAGGTTAACAATAACCTATTACAATAAGTATCTGCTGGACCTTGGGCTCCCACACTAATTTCATCTTCCTACTTTTGTGTATGTCTAGTGTACAAAGTTTTGTCAGTTCATTTTTCAGTCACGTCTAACTACTATGACTGTGTTAGTTTTGGTTCTGTATGTTCTAGTATTGGATTTTTTTGTTGGTTGATTGGTTTTTTGGTACCAGCGGTTTCCTTCTTTCTTCCGATGGCCGGCCGAGATTCTTCTCTTTTGAGTCTCCTAATGTATTTTTTTTCTGCAGACTCCCTTGCATCTGCGTAACCCATTTAATTTAGAGCAGATTCGGGCCTCGTAAACATACTCATCATAAGACTTGGCCGTATTTATGGATCTTTTAACACCATCTAATCCTGATGATTTGGACGATTTAAAATATTCGATTACCCTACATAATCACGGTCCAAACACTCGGAAATAACTCGCTAATTGATTCAATTTAATTGAGCTGTCAGGGTAATAGGGTTTTTTGGGTCCCGGAGAGGTTGATCTCGATCTGTGGGGCTAGTTAATCAAAGGATATCTGTTTTAGGGTAGAGTAACCTAATTGAGACTTTTGAGTTCCGTCACAGAAATTTCTCAGTGTAGATTCCTTCTCGTATATTTATTGGTGTTGTTAAATCCTGGCACCGCAGCATTGTATGCTTCAGTCAGTCTATTGCTGTTGAATCGATTTTGTGGTAGTAGGGGTAGAACTGGATCGAGGTTTCTTAGTATCTATTGGTTGGAAAGTTTTTCGACGGCCAGTCAGGATTTTTCTGGTTACCAACCTTTTTTTCCAGCGGATCCTGATGGTAACCACGTCACTAGGACTAGCTGAGATGTAGGTGTGGTTGAGAATACTATAATTAAAAAGAGGCGCCACTCCTCTGTAACTGTAGAATCCTTCGCTCGGAGACACCAAGAGTACATACTTTTGTTTTCCAATGAGATAAGAAAAGTTTAATAAATTTTATTCACGAGTAATTAATAATAAACCCATAAAATAAAGCAAGATTGATCAAGCATTAACACTTACATGCAGTCACGAAGAAACTTTGGTTCTGGAGACGTGATCATTAACTTATTATAAAAACGAAAGACTACTATTACCCTCGACACTTTCGAAGAGCGCAAGCCTGTATTCGACGATTTAATCTGATATCACCGGCCTTAAATACGAACAAATTGCTAAGGTACTGGTACGGTAAAAGGCTACGTAACCAATAATACTCAATTGTAAAATAAGCTGAAGTAAAATATTAATAATGATCTTAACATACATTAAATGTAGCTGAAGGCTTAATACAAGTAATAAAGCTGAACATAATTAATAACGCTGAAGGCCTAGTATATACAGAAATGTAGATAAATACATAACAGAAGACACTTGACAGCTAGCCTCAGCTGATCGAAGTCCAAATTGAGTGTGTATTGGTTTACTAGATATGAGACACAAAGGAAATAATACTTTCACTCTTAGTAGCTGGGTTTGAAGAAAGGGCCCCGAGCCTCCGCCAACTTCGCTGTAATGAACTTTAAGTTAGCAAAATTAAAATGACGTAAGGTATCCATTACCTGCGAGTGATTGAGTAGCAATAAAATCGATCTAACTCTTTCAATACATTCCATTCCAATCGTTAAAATCGTAATAGTAACACCGACGTGACATTAAATAAAAAAGAAAAGAAATTATCTACGATTGAATGGGCAAGAATTCTACAAAAATCAAACCGTCAACCGAGAAATGGTTTCCGGCGAATGTCGGACAAGAAATGCTGCGAGCTCCCCTGCATCTCGGGTCCCGTAAACATGCCTACATTCGTAGGTGGCATCTAATCCTAATAATTTGAACCGTTTAAAATATTCGATTGCCTTACACATCCAGGAGCCTAACAATGGGGAATACCAGGCTCATTGATCGCGATGGATTCAATTTAATTGAACTGTCAGCGTAATGGGTTTTTCTAAGTTCCGGAGAGGTCGGTCTCAATCTGTTGAGCTGATTATTTGAAGAATAATTGTCTTAAGAGTTTTGTCCTTGTACATTTATTGGTGTTATTCGTATTTGTCCCAATATATCGGACAAACCTCTCGGTATGAAAGTTTTTTTTTTCCTTTCTAATGAACAGTCTAAGGTCTTACATCTTTACCATAACAAGACGTTATTTCCCTTGCCGATTTCCACGGTTAGGTCACATGAACTAAATTAGGATAGAAAGGCGAAAATCTGAAATTCTTGATTCATCTGTAAAAACATTTTCTAAATTTGCTGTTTTGAGCTTTTTGGACTAGGGTTATACTTTGCCTCATATTTGCAAAATCTTTTTAAATAAAATTGTATTTGGTGATTTTAGGCAGTCGGGAAAGAAATCTCACCGACCTAAATGTATAGTGATTATTTTAAAATACCATGAAATATTGAATCACTCTGTACAAACTAAATTTTAATCATTTGTTCTTGTACAGTTCTTCAAATGTATGAATCTGAAACGTTGATTGTAAGTAAAGAGTTAAAAATCTCGTACGCACCCTGTATATAACAAAGAGTAGCTTCAATTATGTAATATTACATAGTTGCACGAAATTAAAATTATCATTGTTTCTTTAAACTTTTTTCGCATCTTTTTTTAGTATCAATATCACGCCCGTTTTTCATGAGGAGGACGTCGGCGCGAGAAGAATCTTCTGCAGTTTCTTCATCAAAACGTAATGAGATTTGGAACAAAACTTCAATAATTTGCTACACGTAGTGCGACTTTGGTTATTATGAAATAAGTGAAAAAGTGCTCACCTTTAGTGCGTTAAATCCCTCCTCAGACTGTTCCATTATCCTCCTCCTTCTTGTTGGTATGGTTTATCTTCTTCGTACTAACTGGTAAATTACGGGGCAATTTTTAACATTCTAGTCATTATTTCTTCGCCTAATGTTTTTCGACAGTATCCTGGCTTTTTCTTGTATTATTGGACCGCATTTCCCATTTGCGACTCTTCTAACAGCCTCCCACTTCCGCTGTGTGGATATCGGAAAGACCTCGCACAAGCAACTCGTGTCAAAAATATACTGCTCATCGTTACTAACGAAATTAAGTCCACACAAAACTCGACTAACATTGGACTATTGGACCATTTTTTCAAAATTACATTTCCATAGGTGTAGTTCGAATTAAAAAAATTTTGTTTTTTAATCATTTATTTTGACCACAATAAAAAAAATCGTAGATTTTAATATGTAATATTTTAGTGGTGGCACAAAGTGGAAGCCTGAGCAGTCCGGGTGGTGAAGACCAAGCGCGAAAACGAGAAATGCGGTTATTAAAAAATAGGGAAGCGGCGCGAGAATGTCGAAGGAAAAAAAAAGAATATATAAAGTGCCTAGAAAATAGAGTAGCAGTTTTAGAAAATCAAAATAAGGCCCTCATAGACGAGTTGAAATCTCTTAAAGAACTTTATTGTCAACAGAAAACTGACTGAGGTTGGAGTGACATTTTAAAATTGGTGTTGGACACTTTTGTATACTTTGGGATCTTGGAAAAATAGATTAGTGCTTTATGTAGCATTGATTTTTGAACATTGTATACTTTTTCGAAAAGTGTAAATTGTGCAATTTAAAAATAACTGTGTACATTTTGTTATAGAACTCCATTAATATTGATACTGTATTGCTTTGTTAAGATATTCTTATAGAATTTTCGCTGACGGTACGTTTTAAACTGTGACCAAAAATTGATGCAACGTAAATGATCAGCTTCTATTGGACATTTTGACAACCAGTTTACCATGAACTTTGTCGTCTGAACAGCTCAAATTATTATATAGTTGTTATTTGTACATTGTAATTATGTGAAAAAGAAAGGCTTGTGGGAATAGTTTGTAATTATTAAAAGCCGATGTAAATACTGAGAATAAATTACAATATTTTTTGTAAAAAAAAGGTTAGGTATTTATTGACAAGTGTTCAGACCTGATGGAGTGCCTTGTTGATAGTTAGGTTCGTTTCTAAGTAGCTTTTTTACAACATTACATTCCCGTTTTGTTAAGTTTTGTGCCATATAATACATGCACTTTTGTATTTACTTAAAATTGTTGTTTCGAAGAATGTAATGTCGTAAGAACGCGCATTTCTCGATCATTTCGAATTTTGCTTTTAAATTATGAATGTAAATAGTGTATATGTAGTTTAAAATTGTGTATTTTTACATATCACTGAAATAATTGCTAATATTTGCTACAAGACATGATTGTATGTCACAAAATGTAATTTTAAAAAAACCAAAAAAATGGAACATCAAATTTGGTCCAAAAACTAAATATTTTGTACTATAAACTAATATAATGTTGTTATGCATATTGACTAATTGAAGAATTTTAATTTTCCAATTGAAAAACCAACAAAAACAGTATTCCCTTTTCTCTTTAGTGTTTAAATCCTATATTAACATTTTGATATTTGTTTATAACGTTAGCCAATATGTACATAAGATAATTATTATTAATTAATGTTATAAAAGTATTAGTTAAATGGTTTATTAATAATAAATTCATATATAAGAATGTTATATCTGATCTTAAAGTGTGTATCCGGGAAATTTGGCTTCCATGGGATTTTGTATATCGAGTAATAGGTACATGGGGCCGGCGATACCTTCGAACAGTGACATAGGACGATCGGGTGTGTATTCTTCGTGTTCTTTCGTATAGGCAACGCACCACTCGGCAAATCTCGCTGCTCGGTATAAATGTTTAACGTCCTAAAATCGAGGGTTGTTTTTAACGTTCGAGTGTTAGGGATACACACCTGGGTGGTTTGGAACAGCTCGAGGAAACAATACGCGTTGCCGGAAACTCCGTGACATAAGCTATATCCTTTTCGGACTAAGCCTCTCTGCCATATCACGTCGCCCGCCTTCAACGCTAATTGTAAATAATTAGGATCCTTGAATACCTGTGAAAATTTATTTTCTTGTTAATCTGCCGTTTTTAAATTGTCAATTAAAATATTCTGAATTTTTAGCAACAACTTTTATATTTAACCACAAAAAATTCCGAAAAAGTAAGCGTTTTGAAAATTAAATCGAAGAAAATCTGGAAACAAAATGAATGAAGATTCTAAAACTTCAAAAAGTTATTCTCAAAAATTAAATTAATTAAGCAAAATGGAAGAAAACTGGAAACGAAGATGACTGACAATTCTCAATTAAAAAAAAAATTAAATCGATAGAAAACTTGAAAATTAAATTAATGGAAAACCATTTGAAAAAAATACGCAAGGCATGTAAACTAAATAAAGGAATGAAGAAAACCTGAAAAAGTTATTAGAAGATACTACTAAAGCGTTGGAACTAAAATTGAAATTTTGAATTTAAACAATCTGAAAACGAAGTTAAAAATTCAAGAAACTTCAGTCAATGCAAAAATTTCAAATTAAATTAATATAAAACTTTATAAAAAATGGGAAATATCTGAAAATGAAAATTCAAAACTTTGTACCTTTAATTAATGGAAGAAAACGTGAAATTTTAAAACTTTGGAAGTGAAATAACCAGAAATTTCTTAATTTAATAGAAAACAACGAATGGAAGAAAAATGCAACAATGTTGGACGTTAAATAAAGGAAAATTCTCAAAACTTTGAAATTAACTAGAATAATATTTAATTTCAAAGTATTTTCCACTGAGTTAACTTTCAACAGCTTTCTAATAGAAAATTTTAAAAATGGATGAAAACCTGAAACAAACTTAGTGAAAATTCTAAAACTTTGGTAGTCACATTGATGAAGAATTCTCAAATTTTGTGAGAAATATAAGAAAATTGAAGAAAATCTGATAACACAGTTGGAAAATTCACAGTTAAAATTAATAGAAGACTTGAAAACGTCAAGGAAGATCTGGAAACAAAGTTATAGAAAAGTCTAAAACACGTTAAATTAATGGAAGTTCTGAAAGTTTAGAATTTAAATTGATAGAAACTTTAATAAGTTACGGAAAAGTTATTGGAAAATTCTAAAACGTCGAAAGTTAATTCGGTGAAAAATACTCTAAACTGATTTAAATTTTGAGAAACTTGAAAAAATAGAGGAAAGTCTGGAAATGAAATAATAGAAAACTAAAATTTTAGAAATTGGCTCGATGGAAAATGCTAAATACGGCAGAAAATCAATTAATCAAAGAAAATCCGGAAACGAAATAAATGAAGATTCTTAAACTTGAAGTTATTCTCAAAAATTAAATTAATGTAGCAAAAAGGAAGAAAACCTGGAAACAAAGATGACTGATAATTCTCAATACTTAAAAAAAATTAAATCGATGGAAAACTTGAAAATTAAATTAATGGAAAACGCTCAATACATGGGATGGGAACTTCAATTACTAAGAAAAGCTAGAATGAAAGTTCATGGAAAACTGTTTGAAAGTTGACAAAAAAATTCAAAAACGTTGAAACTTCAATCAATGGAAAAATTTCAAATTAAGTTAAAAAACTTGATAAAAAAATGGAAAATGAAGTTAAACATTCTAAAGCTTTGTACCTTTAAATTAATGGAAGAAAACGTGAAAACAAAATTAATTTGAAATTCAGAAACTTTGGAGTGAAATAACCAGAAAATTCTTAATTTAATAGAAAACCAAAAATGGAAAAAAAAACCTGCAAAAAAGTTGGACGTTAAATAAATCAATTCTCACAACTCTGAAATTAACTAGAATAATATTTAATTTCAAAGCATTTTCCATTGAGTAAAATTTCAAAAGTTTTCCAATTTTATATTGATTTCCTTTCTAGATTTTCTCCCGTTTTTAAAGTTATTCAAAATTTAAATCAGTTTTGCGTATTTTTCACCGACTTAACTTTCGACATTTTAGAATTTCCCATTTTAAAATTTCTATTAATTAATATTCTAAATTTTCAGAATTTCCATTAATTTAACGTGTTTTAAAACTTTGTTTTCAGATTTTCTTCAATTTTTTTCTACTTCTCTATATTAAGATAATTTTCAAAATTTGAGAATTCTATTAGTGTGACTACCGAAGTTTTAGAATTTTCACTAACTTTGTTTCAGGTTTTCTTCCATTTTTAAAATTATCTATTTATTTAATTTTAAGAATTTTCTAATAATTTCACTTCCAAAGTTAGAATTTTCAATAACTTCGTTTTTAGATTTTCTTCCAATTTTAGTAATTTAAATAAGTTGAGAATTTTCAGTTTTTCACTTGCAATTTCGTCATTTAATTTCCATTAATTTAATGTTTCAGACTTTTCCACTAAGATTTTTTCAAGATTTTTTTCCATTTTCTCAACTCTTCTATTAATTTAAATTGCAAATTTTCCATTGATTAAACTTCCAACGTTTTAGAATTTTCTACCAACTTTCTCAGTTTGCTATTTTCTTTTTAATTTTAAAGGTTTGAGAATTTCTGTTAATCTTACATTCAAAGTATCAGAATCTTCGTTAACTTAGCTTCCATATATTTCCTTCCAATCCTGAGATTTAATTTATTTTTAAAGTTTTGAGTAGTTTATTTATTATTATTAGTATTATTTAGTTTTAGAATTTTCCACAAACTGTCTCCACATTTATTTCCTTTTTTTTAATATTATTTTAAGCGCTTACGAATTTTCCATTAACTTTGTTTCTAAGCTCTTTTTTTCTCTATTAATTTCCAAACCTTGATTTTCTCTTATTTTTAACTTTTCAATCGCTTTAGATTTGAAAGTTTTCAGATTTTCTTCCATATATTTAGTTTTCCATTAATTTAAATTCAAAGCATTTTCCATTTAGTTAACTTTCAAAAGTTTTATATTACCATTTTCAATCTTCCTGTTTTTTTCAAATTCTCCAATAGATTAACTCAGTTTTGTAAATATTACACCGATTCAATTTCCGACGTTTAACGATTTTCCCTTTATTGACAGATTTGCCTCAATTTTTTTCAAATTTTACAATAATTTAATTTCAAAAGTTTTGAACACCATTTATAATATTTAACCTCAAAAAAAAAAAATCCGAAAAAATAAGAACATTGTCAAAATTAAACGAAGAAAATCTGTAAGCGAAATTAACGAAAAGACTCGAAAACTTGAAAAAGTTATTCTCAAAAATTAAATTAATGTAGACCTTAAGAAAATTGAAGAAAATCTGGAAACGAAGATGACGGAAAAATTTCAATACTGGAAAACTTGAAAAATAAATTAATGGAAAACGCTCAATACTTGGGAACTTCAGTTAGTAAGAAAATCTATACAATGAAAGTTGGTGAAAAACTGTGAAAGTTGACTCAAAAAATGCGCAAAGCGTGTAAACTAAATAAATGAATAAAGAAAACCTGAAAATAAAGTTAATAGAAAATTCTAAAGCGTTGGAATTAAAATCGCTTGAAAATCGAAATAATTGAAAACGAAGTTGAAATCTCAAAAACTTTGAAACTTCAATCAATGAAAAAATTTCAAATTAAATTAATAAAAAACTTGATAAATGGAAAAAATGAACAAATGAAAATTCAAAAACTTTGTACATTTAATTAATGGAAGAAAACGTGAAAACAAAATTAATTTGAAATTCTAAAACTTTGAAAGTGAAATAACCGTAAAATTATTAATTTACTAGAAAACAAAAATGGAAGAAAACGTCCAACAAAAATAATATTTAATGCCAAAGCATTTTGCATTGTGTTAACTTTCAAGTTTTCCAATTTTATACTGATTTCCTTTCTAGATTTTCCTCCGTTTTCCAAAATTTAAATCCGTTGAGTATTTTTCACCGACTTAACTTTCGACGTTTTGGAATTTTCCATTAACTTTTCCTCAACTTATTAAAATTTCTATCAATTGTAATTCTAAATTTTTAGAATTTTCTTTACTTCAACGTGTTTCAGACTTTTCTCTAACTTTGTTTCCAAGTTTTCTTCAATGTTTTCATTTAATGTCAATTGTGAAATTTCCAACTTTGTTTTCAGATGTTAAATTTTTTATTTTATTTTTATTTATTCTTTATTAATGTGGCTACTGAAGTTTTAGAATTTTCACTAACTTTTTTGCGGGTTTTATTCCGTTTGCTATTTATTTTTAATTTTAAAGTTTTGAGAATTTCTGATAATCTTACATTCGAAGTATCAGAATTTTCGTTAACTTAGCTTCCATATTTTCTTCCAATTCTTAGATTTATTTTGTTTTGAGTATTTTATTTATTATTATTAGTATTATTTACTTTTAGATTTTCTTTTCGCATTTTTTTGTTCATTTTTTTAAAGTATTAATTTAAATGCTTTCGAATTTTCTAATAATTTTGTTTCTAAGTTTTCTACAAATTTTTTTTCTCGATTATTTTCCAAACTTTTTTTTAAAATTTTTCTATTAGTTTAGATTTGAAAGTTTTCTAGTTTTCAGATTTTCTTCCATATTTCTAGTTTTCCATTAATTTAAATTGAAAGCAGTTTCCATTGAGTTAACTTTCAAAAGTTTTATTTTTCGATGCCCTGTTTTTTCAAATTTTTCAAATCAAACTCAGTTTTGTAAATTTTAAGCAGATTTAATTTCCCACGTTTAACAATTTTCCATTTGACGGATTTACCTCATTTTTTTCAAATGTTACAATAATTTAATGTCAAAGTTTTGATCACTATATTTAACCTGGAAAAAAAACGAAAAAGTAAGAACATTGTGAATGCTGTGAAAATTAAACGAAGAAAATCTGGAAGCAAAATTAATTAAGATTCTAAAACCTTAAAAAGTTAAACTCAAAAAATTAATTAATGTAGATCTTAAGAAAATGGAAGAAAACCTGGAAACGAAGATGACGAAAAATTTTCAATACTTAAAAAAAATTAAATCGACGGAAACTAAAATTAAATCAATGGAAAACGCTCAATACTTAGGAAGTTTAATTAGTAAGAAAATCTAGAATGAAAGTTGATGGAAAACTGTATGAAAGTTGACAAAAAAATACACAAAGCGTGTAAACTAAATAAATGGACAAAGAAAACCTGAAAATAGAGGTAACTGAAAAAATCTAAAAACAATGTTAAAAATTCAAAAACGTTGACACTTCAATCAATGAAAAAGTTTCAAATTAAGTTAAAAAAAACTTCATAAAAAAATGGAAAATGACGTAAATAAAAATTCTAAAACTGCGTACGTTTAATTAATGGAAGAAAACGTGAAAACAAAATTAATTTGAAATTCTGAAACTTTGGAGTCAAATAACCAGAAAATTCTTAATATAATAGAAAACAAAAAATGGAAAAAAAAACCATTTTTAAAGTTTTCCAAAATTTAAATCAGTTTTGCGTATTTTTCACCGACTTAACTTTCGACATTTTAGAATTTCCATTAATTTAACGTGTTTTAGACTTTGCTCTAACTTTGTTTTCAGATTTTCTTCAATTTTTTTCTACTTCTCTATGGTAAGATAATTTTCAAAATTTGAGAAGTCTTTATTAGTGTGACTACCGAAGTTTTAGAATTTTCACTAACTTTATTTCAGGTTGTCTTCCATTTTTAAAGTTTTCTATTTGTTTAATTTCGAAATTTTGAGAATTTTCTAATGATTTCACTTCCAAAGTTAGAATTTTCAATAACTTCGTTTTTAGTTTTTCTTCCAATTTTAGTAATTTAAATATATGTTTTGAGAATTTTCCAGTTTTTCACTTGCAGCTTCGTTACTTAATTTCCATTAATTTAATGTTTTAGACTTTTCCACTAAGTTAGTTTCAAGATTTTCTTCCATTTTCTCAAATCTTCTATTAATTTAAATTGCAAAGTTTCCATTCATTAAACTTCCAACGTTTTAGAATTTTCTACCAACTTTCTCAGTTTACTATTTTCTTTTTAATTTTAAAGTTTTAAGAATTTCTGATAATTTCACATTCAAAATATCAGAATTTTCGTTCACTTAGTTTCCATATATTTCCTTCCAATTCTTAGATTTAATTTATTTTTAAAGTTTTGAGTATTTTATTTATTATTATTAGTATTATTTTTCCACTAACTGTCTTTCCACATTTTTTCCAATGTTCCATTAACTTTGTTTCTAAGCTTTCATCAATTTTTTTTCTCTTTTAATTCCTAAACTTTTATTTTCTCCCATTTTTAACTTTTCAATTACTTTATATTTGAAAGTTTTCAGATTTTTTTTTCATATTTTTCGTTTTCTATTAATTTAAATTCAAAGCATTTTCCATTGAGTTAACTTTCAAAAGTTTTATATTTCCATTTTCAATCTTCCTGTTTTTTTCAAATTCTCCAATAGATTAACTCAGTTTTATAAATTTTACGCCGATTTAATCCCGACGTTTAACGATTTTTCCCTTTATTGACAGATTTTCCTCAATTTTTAACAAATTTTACAATTTAATTTCAAAGTTTTGAACACCATTTATATTTAACCTAAAAAAAAATTCCGAAAAAATAACATTGTGAACGCTGTGAAAATTAAACGAAGAAAATCTGGAAGCGAAATTAACGAAAAGACTCTAAAACTTGAAAAAGTTATTCTCAAAAATTAAATTAATGTAGACCTTAAGAAAATGGAAGAAAACCTGGAAACGAAGATGGAAAATGTTCAATACTTAAAAAAATTAAATCGATGGAAAACTTGAAAATTAAATTAATGGAAAACGCTCAATACTTGGGAACTTCAGTTAGTAAGAAAATCTATACAATGAAAGTTGATGAAAAACTGTTTGAAAGTTGACTCAAAAAATGCGCAAAGCGTGTAAACTAAATAAATGAATAAAGAAAACCTGAAAACAGAGTTAATAGAAAATTCTAAAGCGTTGGAATTAAAATCGCTTGAAAATCGAAATAATTGAAAACGAAGTTGAAATCTCAAAAACTTTGAAACTTCAATCAATGAAAAAATTTCAAATTAAATTAATAAAAAACTTGATAAATGGAAAAAATGAACAAATGAAAATTCAAAAACTTTGTACATTTAATTAATGGAAGAAAACGTGAAAACAAAATTAATTTGAAATTCTAAAACTTTGAAAGTGAAATAACCATAAAATTATTAATTTACTAGAAAACAAAAATGGAAGAAAACCTCCAACAAAAATAATATTTAATGTCAAAGCATTTTGCATTGTGTTAACTTTCAAGTTTTCCAATTTTATACTGATTTCCTTTCTAGATTTTCCTCCGTTTTCCAAAATTTAAATCCGTTGAGTATTTTTACCGACTGAACTTTCGACGTTTTGGAATTTTCCATTAACGTTTCCTCAACTTATTAAAATTTCTATCAATTTCAATTCTAAATTTTTAGAATTTTCTTTAATTCAACGTGTTTCAGACTCTTCTCTAACTTTGTTTCCAAGTTTTCTTCAATGTTTCCATTTAATTTAAATTTTGAAATTTCCAACTTTGTTTTCAGATGTTCAATTTTTTTTTAGTTCTCCATTCACATAATTTCCAAAATTTGAGAATTCTTTATTAATGTGGCTACTGAAGTTTTAGAATTTTCACTAACTTTGTTGCGGGTTTTATTCCGTTTGCTTTATTTTTAATTTTAAAGTTTTGAGAATTTCTGATAATCTCACATTCGAAGTATCAGAATTTTTGTTAACTTTAACTTCCATATTTTCTTCCAATTCTTAGATTTATTTTGTTTTGAGTATTTTATTTATTATTATTAGTATTATTTACTTTTAGACTTTCTTTTGGCATTTTTTTGTTCATTTTTTTTAAGTATTAATTCAATGCTTTTGAATTTTCTAATAACTTTGTTTCTAAGTTTTCTCGATTATTTTCCAAACTTTTTTTTTTAATTTTTCTATTAGTTTAGATTTGAAAGGTTTCTAGTTTTCAGATTTTCTTCCATATTTTTAGTTTTCCATTAATTTAAATTCAAAGCAGTTTCCATTGAGTTAACTTTCAAAAGTTTTATTTTTCGATGTCTTGTTTTTTCAAATTTTCCAATTCAAATTCAGTTTTGTAAATTTTAAGCCGATTTAATTTCCCACGTTTAACAATTTTCCCTTTGACGGATTTTCCTCAATTTTGTTCAAATTTTACAATAATTTAATTTCAAAGTTTTGATCACTATATTTAACCTGAAAAAAAACCGAAAAAGTAAGAACATTGTGAACGCTGTGAAAATTAAACGAAGAAAATCTGGAAGCGAAATTAATGAAGATTCTAAAACTTTAAAAAGTTATTCTCAGAAATTAAATTAATGTAGACCTTAAGAAAATGGAAAAAAACCTGGAAACGAAGATGACGAAAAATTTTCAATACTTAAAAAAAATTAAATCGACGGAAACCTTTAAAATTAAATTAATGCAAAACGCTCAATACTTAGGAACTTTAATTAGTAAGAAAGTCTAGAATGAAAGTTGATGGGAAACTGTTTGAAAGTTGACAAAAAAATACACAAAGCGTGTAAACTAAGTAAATGGACAAAGAAAACCTGAAAATAGAGGTAACTGAAAAAATCTGAAAATGAGGTTAAAAATTCAAAAACGTTGACACTTCAATCAATGGAAAAGTTTCAAATTAAGTTAAAAAAACTTCATAAAAAAATGGAAAATGAAGTTATTAAAAATTCTAAAACTGCGTACCTTTAATTAATGGAAGAAAACGTGAAAACAAAATTAATTTGAAATTCTGAAACTTTGGAGTCAAATAACCAGAAAATTCTTAATATAATAGAAAACAAAAAATGGAGAAAACCCGTTTTTAAAGTTTTCCAATTGCGTATTTTTCACCGACTTAACTTTGACATTTTAGAATTTCCATTAATTTAACGTGTTTTAGACTTTTCTCTAACTTTGTTTTGAGGTTTTCTTCAATTTTTTTCTACTTCTCTATATTAAGATAATTTTCAAAATTTGAGAATTCTGTTATAGTGTGACTACCGAAGTTTTAGAATTTTCACTAACTTTGTTTCAGGTTTTTTTCCATTTTTAAAATTTACTATTTATTTAATTTTGAAATTTTGAGAATTTTCTAATAATTTCAGTTCCAAAGTTAGAATTTTCAATAACTTCGTTTTTAGATTTTCTTCCAATTTTAGTAATTTAAATAAGTTGAGAATTTTCAGTTTTTCACTTGCAATTTCGTCATTTAATTTTCATTAATTTAATGTTTCAGACTTTTCCACTAAGATTTTTTCAAGATTTTTTTCCATTTTCTCAACTCTTCTATTAATTTAAATTGCAAATTTTCCATTGATTAAACTTCCAACGTTTTAGAATTTTCTACCAACTTTCTCAGTTTGCTATTTTCTTTTTAATTTTAAAGGTTTGAGAATTTCTGTTAATCTTACATTCAATGTATCAGAATCTTCGTTAACTTAGCTTTCATATATTTCCTTCCAATCCTGAGATTTAATTTATTTTTAAAGTTTTGAGTAGTTTATTTATTATTATTAGTATTATTTAGTTTTAGAATTTTCCACAAACTGTCTCCACATTTATTTCCTTTTTTTTAATATTTTAAGCGCTTACAAATTTTCCATTAACTTTGTTTCTAAGCTCTTTTTTTCTCTATTAATTTCCAAACCTTGATTTTCTCTTATTTTTAACTTTTCAATCACTTTAGATTTGAAAGTTTTCAGATTTTCTTCCATATATTTAGTTTTCCATTAATTTAAATTCAAAGCATTTTCCATTTAGTTAACTTTCAAAAGTTTTATATTACCATTTTCAATCTTCCTGTTTTTTTCAAATTCTCCAATAGATTAACTCAGTTTTGTAAATATTACACAGATTCAATTTCCGACGTTTAACGATTTTCCCTTTATTGACAGATTTGCCTCAATTTTTTTCAAATTTTACAATAATTTAATTTCAAAAGTTTTGAACACCATTTATATTTAACCTCAAAAAAAAAATTCCGAAAAAATAAGAACATTGTGAAAATTAAACGAAGAAAATCTGTAAGCGAAATTAACGAAAAGACTCGAAAACTTTAAAAAGTTATTCTCAAAAATTAAATTAATGTAGACCTTAAGAAAATTGAAAAAAATCTGGAAACGAAGATGACGGAAAAATTTCAATACTTAAATTAAATCGATGGAAAACTTGAAAAATAAATTAATGGAAAACGCTCAATACTTGGGAACTTCAGTTAGTAAGAAAATCTATACAATGAAAGTTGGTGAAAAACTGTGAAAGTTGACTCAAAAAATGCGCAAAGCGTGTAAACTAAATAAATGAATAAAGAAAACCTGAAAACAGAGTTAATAGAAAATTCTAAAGCGTTGGAATTAAAATCGCTTGAAAATCGAAATAATTGAAAACGAAGTTAAAATCTCAAAAACTTTGAAACTTCAATCAATGAAAAAATTTCAAATTAAATTAATAAAAAACTTGATAAATGGAAAAAATGAAAATTCAAAAACTTTGTACGTTTAATTAATGGAAGAAAACGTGAAAACAAAATTAATTTGAAATTCTAAAACTTTGAAAGTGAAATAACCGTAAAATTATTAATTTACTAGAAAACAAAAATGGAAGAAAACGTCCAACAAAAATAATATTTAATGCCAAATCATTTTGCATTGTGTTAACTTTCAAGTTTTCCAATTTTATACTGATTTCCTTTCTAGATTTTCCTCCGTTTTCCAAAATTTAAATCCGTTGAGTATTTTTCACCGACTTAACTTTCGACGTTTTGGAAATTTCCATTAACTTTTCCTCAACTTATTAAAATTTCTATCAATTGTAATTCTAAATTTTTAGAATTTTCTTTACTTCAACGTGTTTCAGACTTTTCTCTAACTTTGTTTCCAAGTTTTCTTCAATGTTTTCATTTAATGTCAATTGTGAAATTTCCAACTTTGTTTTCAGATGTTAAATTTTTTTTTAGTTCTCCATTCACATAGTTTCCAAAATTTGAGAATTCTTTATTAATGTGGCTACTGAAGTTTTAGAATTTTCACTATCTTTGTTGCGGGTTTTATTCCGTTTGCTATTTTCTTTTTGATTTTAATTTTGAGAATTTCTGATAATCTCACATTCGAAGTATCAGAATTTTCGTTAACTTAGCTTCCATATTTTCTTCTTCAAATTATTAGATTTAATGTATTTTGTTTTGAGTATTTTATTTATTATTATTAGTATTATTTACTTTTAGACTTTCTTTTCGCATTTTTTTGTTCATTTTTTTAAGTATTAATTTAGATGCTTTCGAATTTTCTAATAACTTTGTTTCTAAGCTTTCTTCAAATTTTTTTTCTCGATTAATTTCCAAACTTTGATTTTCTCCCATTTTTAAATTTTTCCATTAGTTTAGATTTGAAAGTTTTCAGATTTTCTTCCATATTTTTAGTTTTCCATTAATTTAAATTCAAAGCGGTTTCCATTGAGTTAACTTTCAAAAGTTTTATTTTTCGATGTCCTGTTTTTTCAAATTTTCCAATTCAAACTCAGTTTTGTAAATTTTAAGCCGATTTAATTTCCCACGTTGAACAATTTTCCGTTTGACGGATTTACCTCAATTTTTTTCAAATTTTAGAATAATTTAATTTCAAAATTTTGACCACTACATTTAAAGTGAAAAAAAAAACTCGAAAAAGTAAGAACATTGTGAACGCTGTGAAAATTAAACGAAGAAAATCTGGAAGCGAAATTAATGAAGATTTTAAAACTTTAAAAAGTTATTCTCAGAAATTAAATTAATGTAGACCTTAAGAAAATGGAAGAAAACTTGGAAACGAAGATGACGAAAAATTTTCAATACTTAAAAAAAATTAAATCGACGAAAAACTTTAAAATTAAATTAATGAAAAACGATCAATACTTGGGAACTTCAATTAGTAAGAAAATCTATAGAATGAAAGTTGTCTCAAAAAATGCGCAAAGCGTGTAAACTAAATAAATGAATGAAGAAAACCTGAAAACGAAGTTAATAGAAAATTCTAAAGCGTTGGAATTAAAATCGCTTGAAAATCGAATTAATTGAAAAAATCTGAAAACGAAGTTAAAAACTCAAAAACGTTGAAACTTTAATCAATGAAAAAATTTCAAATTAAATTAATAACAAACTTGATAACAAATGGAAAATATCTAAAAATGAAGTAAATGAAAATTCACAAACTTTGTACGTTTAATTAGTGGAAGAAGTTGAAAACAAAATTAATTTGGAATTTAATAGAAAACAAAAAATGGAAGAAAACCTGCAACAAAAATAATATTTAATGTCAAAGCGTTTTCCATTGAGTTTTCCAATTTTATACTGATTTTCTTTCTAATTTTCCAAAGTTTAAATCTGTTTTGAGTATTTTTCACCGACTTAAATTTCAACGTTTTAGAATTTTCCATTAACTTTTCCTCAACTTATTAAAATTTCTATCAATTTCGATTCTAAATTTACAGAATTTTCATTAATCTAACGTGTTTTAGACTTTTTTAGATTTTCTTCTATGTTTCCAATTAATTTCAATTGTGAATTTTCCAACTTTGTGTTCGGATTTTCTTCAATTTTTTCCTAGTTTGAGAATTTATTAATGTAACTACCAAAGTTTTAGAATTTTTAATAACTTCGTTTTTAGATTTTCTTTCAATTCCTTCGGTAATTTAAATTTTGAGAATTTTCCATTTTTTTCACTTGCAACCTCGTTATTTCCGTTTCCATTAATTTAACGCTTAATGTTTTAGACCTTTCCATTAAGTTTGTTTCAAGATTTTCTTCAATTTTCTAAACTTTTCTATTAATTTAAATTACAAATTTTCCATTGATTGAACTTCCGTTTTAAAATTTTCTGCCAACTTTCTCAGTTTTCTATTTTTTTTTTAATTCAAGGTTTTGAGAATTTCTCATAATCTCACTACCAAAGTATCAGAATTTTCGTTAATTTGGCTTAGATATTTTTTTTTAAATAGAAAACAATATGTAAACAAAGTTGTCAAAAACTTGGATAGAACTTTAAAAAAATTAAACAAAACCTGAAAATGAAGTCGGAAAATTCTACGACAGTGGAAGTTTAACCAATAGAAACTAAATTAATGGAAAACTAAAAAAATTAAATGAATGAAAAATTCTCAAAACCTAAAAACGAAGTCGACGGAAAATTGTAAAACGTTGAAAGTGCAATCAATGGAATATTTTCAAAACTTAGGATTATTTAAAAAAAACTGAGGAAAATTTATAAAGAAAAGTATAAACCTTCGAAATATATGGAGAAAAATTCTCAATACTTTGAAATTGAATTAATGGAAAACTTAAAAATTGGAAGAAAATCGCAGTTATTATAACAAGAATTCGAAAACTTTGGTAGTCGTATTAGTAAAAAAATTCTCAAAGTTTGGAAATTAAATTAATAAAGAACTTAAAAAAACTGAAGAAAATTTTCAAGTTAGTGAAAAAGTCTAAAACGTTCGACGGTAAATTAATGGAAATACTCATAATTTTGAAAATAATTAATCGAGAAATTAGAAGAAGAAGATCTGAAAACTAAGTTAATAAAAATTCTAAAACTATGAAAGAGAAATCAGAAAATTTTCAAAACTTTGCAAACAAAGTAATTGAAAAATGGAGTCAAGTCTGGCTAAAAATACGGCAGAAAATCTTATAACCGGAAAATGTATAAAAAGTGGAAATTTTAATGAGTGAAAAACTTGAATAAATGACAAAGATCGGTAAAAAAATTTTAATGGAAAATGAACCCATCTTACGAGAAACGTTGAAAACAAGATCAAGAAAACGGTACCGTAGAATTTTCGTAATGTTAGGAAGGGGGCAGTGTAACGAGAAACGTTGGAACCAGCAGCGGAAAGTAGTAAAACCTTTCAGAAGCGTCGCGATGATGTAACGAGCATAAACGTCGCAAGATAATTGAGTCAATTATATTTTGTAAAAAAATTACCTTGTAAGCCAAGCTGAAGAGATATAAAAATCCGGGAGCTCCGTGACACCATTGAACGTATTTATCGTTTTCGCTTCCCAGCGACGACGGATAATTCCCGCTTGGGTACCTGTACCATTGTATGTTATTAAAAAATACTTTTAGACATTTAACCGTTTTACCTTAATTTTACCAAATACTCTATGGTGGGTTTTATAAGAGTGTTTAATTCGATGTCTGTTAAATATTCCCGAGCTTGCAATAGCATATACAGTATGCCGGAGAGACCGTGCGCAGCACCTAAGTAGTAACTATCGTGCCATTGATACATAAGAGGACATTTGAATTTCCCAATGCGGCTTTCATTTTTTCCAGTGATCAATATAGCGTCGATAACCTGTGAAAAAAGTAAGGTGACAATAATCTTCCTTTGTAGAACTGTTTCCACATACCTCTCTAATAACATCACCGGGAATTGGTGGTGGTTCAATATTCTTATTAACATATAGCAAAGCGAATAAATATCCTGCTCGTCCATATAAATATTCATTGGGAAGATCGGACTTATAATTAATCGCTAAATCTGACATAGACGTCAACCTGCAATCGCAAAATCATATTACTTCTACAACGCACGGTTTCACCATACTTCGTCACAAGTTCTCTAACTTCTTCTAACTTTCCCAACCGATAAGCAATCACAGCACCAATGGCCAAAGGTCCAGCATCCCCGCACAAAAACGAGTGCTTCCGCGATTTTAATTTTCGTAGCGAAAGCAACCGTTTCGCTTCTTCTAAATTAGACACATCGTGTGGATTCTTCAACAACTTTAATAGAGCGATTCCGGATGTCCCGGTGTACACGGAAGTGTCTTTATTATCAATTTGCTGCAACCTTTCCAGTGTTTTTTCCCATTTAGGTTCCACAGCACAAACAATTTTTGATTCCGAATGCAACTATTGCAAAATATCAAGATTAGATCGACAATTCAAATAATACGGGTAAATTACCGAGTACGATGAAACGACCGTTCTGGCAACTTCTGCATTATAATCGATGAAGGTGTTGTCGAAATGTCTCGGTCTTGTAACCATTGCTTAAACAGAATTTGTATTTTTTTAATTTATTTTTATGTGATTTTTTAATTAACGAATATTTTTTATTTTTTTGAAATAAACGTTCTCGGATATTTGAAAATTAGTAAATTTTGCGAAACAGCGTGTTCCATAAATCAATATCACCAGTGCCAAGATATAGACGAATTTATAGGCGTTGTATTGCTTGGTATTTTGCTTCTGTTACTGAGCAATTTTTAGTTTCAGTTTCCAGGGTTTTGCTTTGGTCGAGCTAATTATATCTTAATGCCTTTTATGTATTGTTGGAGTTGAGTTATAGAAACCACGCCAACCGGCTTTGTGTCCATGTTACTATTGGTTTAGCCTGGTTTAGTGTTTCTGATTTGTCTTTTTAGTGTTATTAGTTTTCTGTAATGCTTGATCTTTCTATTAGTGTCCGGTTTCCAATATTTTTCGTCCTCATATTCTCCGCGCATATCACTTTCCAGTTACTCGATTGTATAGTGTTGAAAACATTTAAATTATGGACGTGTTGTTTATCAATTGACTAATAAAAAAATATATACAGGTACATTAAAAATTTTTGAAAATGATGTCTGATCACTATAGTCTTGAGGGTGCTTTCGATGGACATGGAGAAGGCAGAATTAATTCAAATTCTAATCAACAATTTATGCAGCGTATGATGGAATATTTAGTGAATGAGAGTAAGCGGAATAATCAGCTGATGACTAAGTTAATAGACCGATTAACAGCAAATTCGAATACACCATCAGCTTCTGTAGAAAGTGTAACTTTTCACGTAATGCCAAACTTGTCGAAAGTTATTGATACGTTTGATGGAGAAAGAAGCAGTGCAGAGGCAGAATCATGGCTGGAAAATGTACAAACAAGTGCAACTCTAAATCGGTGGCCTGACAGTTACACTCAGGAAACAGCAAAAGCACATTTACGGGGTGCTGCAAGGGCTTGGTATGCATGCAAGAGTGATCTCATAAACAGCTGGTCAGATTTTAAAACTGGATTCCAAAAAACATTTGTGAAAACTGTTAGACTGTTCGATAGATGGGATGAAATGAAAAAAAGGAGACAGGGTAAAAATGAGCCAGTTTTGAGTTATTTTCATGAAAAAGAGACAAAGGAAGAAATATTAGGAGGTCTTTTTCAAAAAGATGTTGCTAGGAGTCTGGCGACTAACGATTACCAAGATTATGATTCATTGTTGCATGCCATTTTACGCGTAGAACGAGTGAAGAATTCAAGAAGTGAAGGTGCGATAATCCAAAATTTTGAAAAGAAACCTGAGAGAAGTATGAGTGCAGCTGAAGATAGAGACGTGAGCGTCCATAGTTTCAAAAGGGAAGTAAAATTTACCAGGTGTTATCAGTGGGACATTTTGTAGCTCAGTGTAAGAAAAGCAGCGTTGTGTGTTTCAAATGCAAGAAAGAGGGGCATACATCAACCAACTGTACAAGTAGCGTGAGAATTAATGTAGTTTCCAATCCATCGGATAACAGCCAAGCGAAGAGAGAAACAATGTACTAAAGGGATTTATCGACACTTGAAGTTCTGTGTGTACCATCAGGGAGTTCATTGTAAACAAATTTTATATAAATGTTTATAGAAGTAGATAAAGTGTGCGAAGATAATGTGGAGTTCTTAGTCGTGCCAGATGATGCGCAAAATATGGATCTGTTGGTGGCGCAAACATTTCTTGAGCGACCAAGACTCATATTTTCAAAAAGGAACAAGTGTGTATTATTTGACTATACTGAACGATGTCCGTTGAATCACATTGATGAAACAGCTGTAACTGGACGACCGAGTAGAATTCAAGTTCGAGCGACAGAAGACGTGAGTATAGCTGGCCACAGTGCGAACGATGTAAACGTAAAGATGCATGATCGTGATGTAATCCTTCGAATCTATAATACAACTGATCGAAATGTGGTGCAATCGAAGAATGAGATATTGGCGGAAATGCAGGACGAATGTGAAAATTCACTCCCGGTAATAGATAAATATAGAAAAGATATAACATTAGGTATGTTGAATATGGAAGATGTTCCTGAAAAAAAATAAAGAAGAATTGGTAGAGTTGATAGCATCATATTGCTACTGTTTTGCGTTGGAAATGGGAGAATTAGGTTGCACCCATGCGATAGAAATGGAAATTGTTGACCAGCGGGAGCCAATACGTAGTCTTCCATTTAAAACCAGTGCTGCGGATCGTGAAATAATTGCAGAACTTGTAGCAGAATTGAAACAACATGAATTAGTTACAGAGACTAACAGCCCTTATGCTTCGCCTGTGTTGTTGGTTAAAAAAAATGTGGTGGATTATAGAAGGCTTAACGCGCAAACACTTAAGATGAATTACCCAGTCCTAAACATCGACGATCAACTACGGAATTTAGCCGGAGGTAAAATATTTGCTTGTCTAGACCTGGCGAACGGTTACATGCAAGTACCACTAGAGAAAAACTGCGTTCATAACTCCCGATACCACTGGTGAATTTATAAGAATGACTTTTGGTTTGATGAACGCTGCATATGAATTCGTCCGGATGATGAATGTAATATTGGGTCCATTGAGAAATAAAATTTGTTGTTGCTATTTGGATGATGTGATCATACCAGCCAAGAATTTCGAACAATTGTTGTATAGACTAGAAATAGTGTTGCAAACGTTTAGAGAAGCAAAACTTACGTCTGTAAATTTTCTGGGATTTACTATTGCGGAAGGTGGAATGAAGCCGGGTATGAAGATATAGGAAGCGGTGGAGCAGTTTCCAATTCCTGAAGATGTCCACAGTGTGAGAAGATTTCTTGGTTTAACAGGATTCTTTAGCAGATTCATTAAAAATTATGCCGTCATCGCAAGACCACTCGGTTAGTGGTCTTGCGATGACGGCATAATTTTAACCCGCAAAATGGAAACGTTTGTGTTTACAGAAGAATGTTTATTGGCATTCAATAAGCTTAAAAAAAATTTGTCTACACCTACCATACTGAAATTGTACGACCCAAGAGCGGAGACCGAGTTACATACAGATGCAAGTTCAGTGGGTATAGCAGCGATGTTGATGCAAAGAGATGATGACCACCAAATGCGATTAGTTTACTGTGTGTCGAAGAAGACAACATTGGCAGAATCGTTTTACCACTCGTCAAGATTGGAGTTACTTGCTATTGTTTGGAGTGTAGGGTTAAGGTTAAGAGAATTTTGACACGGATCAATTACGTACTTAAACGCGAAGAAAACTTCGAAACGACAGATAGCTCTATGGTTTGCTACCTTAAAAGAATACGACTACGAGATTGAACATAGAAAAGGAGAGAGAATGACACATGTCGATGCATTGAGTAGAGCTCCTGTAGAAGAAACAATAGACTCAGAAAACAATCCACTGGAAACTAGATTAGAAGTTCTTATTGTAGATAAATACGATGAGATATTATTAATTCAGCGTCAAGATGAAAAGTTGGCTAAGATTATATGGATACTACAGAAACCGCGTGAACAACGTACAAACGAAGAGAAGAATCTTAGTGAAGGTTATGAGCTAGAAGATAAGAGATTAATGGTTAATCGTAGAATAGACGGTGACGAGAGAAAACTTTTTGTGGTGCCCGACTCGATGCGAAAATCAATACTTGTGCGGTGTCACGACTTAGTTGGACATTTTTCGGTTGAAAGACGACATATATCTGCGTGTATAGAGTGTTTGCTCAATAAAGTACCAGCGGGACGCAAGGCAGGCAAATTGCATCCGATACCACCTACGATGAGACCATTTCAGCGTGTACATGCCGACCATCTGGGACCGTTCCTAAAGAGTTCCAGATGATTTAGCTACTTGCTAGTACTAGTACACTCATTTTCACGTTTTGTGGTTTATTTGCGACAAAATCGACTAAAACATCAGCAGTGATTAAATGTATGAGAAAATTATTTTTGAGATTTGACGTAATACAGACATTGGTTACTGGGTACATGTTTTACTTCTAGAGCTTCCGGAGAGTTTTGCCGAGAGAATGGTATTCGTCACATTAAAAAGTCTACACGCGATGCTCAAGCAAATGGTATGGTAGAGAGAGTAAACCGAGTGATCGTTCCAGTAATACAAGCGGAAATGAGTACAAAAGTTCGTTGAGATCAACAGTTACAGAAAATTGAGTACGATATAAATTCGTCAATAAACAAAACCACTAGAAAAACTCCACTCGAAGTACTGATGGGATACAGTCCGACATTAGAGAGGGCTCATATACAAGAACGAGTACATAGAAATAATTGGGTTTCGCCAAACGAAGAATACGAAAACGTACGAGGGCAAGTACAAACCGAACAACAGCGGTACAAGAAACACCATGACCGTAAACGATATATCGGGCAAGAATACGAAGATGGGGAGATTGTAGTAGTGAGAAGGAATCCTGCAGCGACCGGAGAAAGTCTGAAATTAAAGTCCAAATATAAAGAACCTTATACCGTAATACAGAAGCTTCCTGCCGACACGTACAGATTAGAAGATATCCTCGAAGACATCAGCAGCGAAAAGAAGATGACCGCTCATGTATCACAAATGAAAGGGTATTATAATCATGTGAAAACTGACCATGAGTCGGAGAATGACATGGAGACAGAAGAAGAAGTGCAAGACGACGAGGATCGTGAAAGAGATAATACAGAAGAAAATGGTACGTGCGAAATGATCAATGAAACGTTAGAAGAGCGACCAAAAAGAATTCGAAGAAAGCCGCGTAGATTATTTGACTACGCAGAGGATAATTAAAAGCAAAGGAGGACGTTTACAAAATAGGATGGCCGAATGTAAGAGACGTGACACCAGTGGAAGGTGATAACAGCGCGAATGTTGACGTGTGTCGTGGAATTGCATGTCAGCGTTGATGATTTGTTAAGAGAGTGTAAATTTAGTTTAGGAGATTATTGTTACGTTGTTTTATTAAATATTGAGTTTTGGTTTAGTTATTGGTTGTTTAACTGTGTTCGAAAGGTAATGAGAAGACAAAATTTATTTCCTACTAGTGTTGCCGTATAGTTCTTCGCTCTAGCGTCTTTCATATAGTCAATTAATTTTCTTCCTTGTTTCTGCATCTGTATGGTGTAGTTTTGGCGTTTTTTATCTTGTAGTCTCCTCTCATTCTTTTTATTGCGCATATTTCAGTTTCGATATTCGCTGTTTAGTTTATTTCGCTCAGCATTGTTTATATTTTTCCTTTAATTGTAACTTCCGGTTCTTCCTATTCCCCTTCTTCGATTCCTTGTACTTTTTACGAGCTTCTTGTTCCAATACTTCTAATATTTTACTTTACTCTGCGATTTGCAATTTTTTATTTTCTGCTTTCAACTTCTTATTTTCACTTTTTATGTTTTGCACTTTCGTCTGTAGCACATCAATTTTCATTTCTATGCGTGTATTTCTCTCGTCTATTATATCGAGCTTCTCCTTCATTGATGTTTATTTTCCAACGTTTATTTTTGTGTTATTTTCCAACGTGCATAAAAATGTAAACGGAATTAAACGATTGTTGATTTGAATGCAAATTTTGCGTAATTTTACCTATATTTAAAAAACACACTTGATCAATAGAATCTAATTGGGTAGTGATGAGTTAATAAAGATTCTTGTAAATATTTCAAAATAAAGTGCTTTCGTCGTGAGTCAAGGAGAAAGGGCCAATTGTACCCATTGCCCCTCCCCTAGATCCGCTCCTGAGAATTAAAAATTGAAAGATTCGCAAGTAAACATGATGATGAAAATAAAGAGAAAGTAAACAAGAAATTAAAGACTGAGAAAAATAGAAAAACACAAAAAAGTTGTTTTAGATAAAAGGAAAAGTTAAAAAGAAGAGGAAGATGGCTTACAGAATTAGTAGGAATGAAGATGTGGCCTTGAAACAGACAGGTGTATTAACCATCATCTATCAGCATCCTTAAGCATAATTTACAAATAGACAAATATGTAACCTTATCCAATTCATACAAATTCATTGACTTATCCTATATGATCCTATAATAATAACTCACCGAAACAAGTGAAGTTTTTGGATTGTTTGTACTTCAAATATTAATGTATTTAGTATGTTTATTATAATAGTCACAAAGGGCTTACAATTTTAAATATACGGTACTTAATTGCATTAAAATTTTTAGTTTATCTACATATTAAAGAAACTATTGATTGTTGTGTGTATTTTATTGCTACTGTTGGCACTACTACTGTTTAGTGAATATAAAAATCACTAACTTCAGACTATTGAATATGTTTTTTTTTTATTTTTAATTTAGTGTTCTGCGACTGTAATGTGAAATTGATTTAAATTATAAAAAATAGGTATATTTAAACAATGAGTGACTGTGAAGGTCCCATTTTATACGTAATTGTTGTCGGTTTTCATCACAAGAAAGGTTGCCAAGTAAGAAAAGACGCAACAAAGAAAAATACATTCTAAAATGTGATCATGTAGGTCGAATATTCTTTTCCTGCACTAGTACCTGACGCGCCCAACGAATGCCCACCAGGCTGGAAGTACCTGCCCACACTTGCTCTTCCAGATGGATCTCACAATTATGACGAAGACACCGTTTATTTCCACTTGCCTAGTCTCACAGACCCGAAAAGAACAGTATATGGAATTTCGTGCTATCGACAAATACCCGTTGATGTAATTATTCTTTATGTATAATTTTCACAACTAACGAAACCCCATTGCAGCAAATTAAAAACAGGACTGCCGATATAACGAGAGGTACCGTACAAAAATCGGTTTGTGTGCTCAGTAAACTACCACTGTACGGTCATATACAAGTAAAAATGGCACTTATAACACATGCCTATTTCGACGAAGGAGATTTTAGCAAAGTGTCACTGTTGGAAGATACCTACCATCATTTGAATTCGGTGCTATTACAAAACGAACAGGCACCCCAAACGTTTGTTGGTAAGTTTTAGCATATATTCCTTATCTAAATTCGTTTGTTTGTAAGTTTTATCTCGAATTAAGTTACGACCTAATATAGTGGGAGGATTTTTATCTTTATTTGTTGTTTTATGTTGATTAGTAAGTGTCTAAAATTAGAAATTTATAGTAATTTAGCTGCTGGAAACGGGTTTCGTTTGCTTAGTTCTGGTACTCTTCTGACCTTGTATAATAGTGACTTTTATTTCACTTTGCTTCCTGTTTAAAGTTGCTCTGGATGAACTGTGCCATAAAGGCCATTTGTTCTTCAGGAACTTTGACTGTTTTTTTAGTTTTCTTTCACCTCGATGGACTATCTCAATTCTTTTACAAGTTTTCTTATTATATGCTTTTGCCACTATTCTATGAGTTTTGTATTTTAATAGATCTTCTTCCATCTCTTTCAGTATTTCGTAGTTAATTCTTTATCTGTACTTGTTTGAATCTTTTTTTTTTGGTTTTGGTACTATCACCTAATTGTTCAACTCTAATGTAATTTTCTTTTGTATCTTCTTTGTCTTCTTCCTTATACTGTTTAGTTTACGTTCTATATTCTATTTTTAAATCTTCAATTTGTATTGCGACAATCTCATGGTAAACTCACCCTATTTCAGTACTTTTTTGTTCTTATATTTTGGGTATGTAGAAATTTGATAATCATTCTTCGGTACGCTTCTACCTCTTGGTACTATGCTTACAAGAGTTGAAACAGTGTTACCGTTGCCTAGGTAAGGAACGTAACGAGCGAGGTGGCGGAGGTGGTGACCGGTAAACGCGACACGAAAGTAAAAGATCGGTGTGGTTTAAATAATATATTGATAGAAATACATATATATACAATAAAATACATACAACATATACGTCGCGATTTAAGTTTATCGTTTGGTGGGCACCCAGACTCAGGTGTCTATTAATCGAAGGAGTCTTGCGAGCCAAACGACTATTGCCTCTTGCAGCTCCGTGGTTCGTGTATAAAGCCTCAGTTACTGCCGGAGACCACGAGATAGGAGGTGGAAGGCGCAGCGTAGTAGGGGTCCGGTAACAGTACCCCCTGGTCAAGAGTGGTCTCCATGGTAGCTAGGACTGATGGTGGTCGAGCCGGGGCGGATGGTGCTCGAGCCGAGGCGGCTCGCAAGTCGTGAACGTGAATTTTTGTCCATTCCAAGTTTGCCCGCTCGATCCAGTAGCCATTCACTCCTGCTGATTGAATGATTTTGCATGGTCCGCTCCATTTTGCCGGAAATTTTCCTATTCCTGATTCTTGGTGCGTTCTTTCCATTACCCTGTCTCTTTCTTTGTACTGCGTTTTGGGCTGCGTGTAGTCGGCACAACGGGATCTGTAACGATGCTGCTTTCCGTGGATTTTGGTGATGCGCTGTTGTGGATCGTCGTCTCTGGATGTAGTTGGGAGTTCCCAATCCCCTGGTCGTTGAAGTCATTGACCCAGTAATGCTTCTCCAGGTGTGGTTCCGGTGGCTGCGTTCTTCCGCGTTCTCAGTTGGTATAGAATTGTGGGAAGGACTTCGTTCGTTCGTTGCTGGATCCTTTTTATATAACTGGATCGATAACCTCTTTTTTATTTCTTGGTTCCTCCTTTCCACAGGGTTAGCTTTTGGGTGCCATATGGGCGTTGTCCAATGATATGACCCCCACTTTCGGATAGCAGCATCCCAGGTGACTGAAAGGAACTGACCTTCATTGTCGGTAACGATGGCTTTAGGGTAGCCGAATCGTTGGAATACTTCCCGCTCTAGTATTTTGACGACGGCCGGGCTTGTGATCGTCTTCATGGGGAATGCTTCCACCCAGCGGCTGAATAGATCCGTTACTACAAGGATCCATTTTTCTGCGAGTTTTGATGGCGTATATTGTCCCATCAGGTCGACAGACACTACCTCTCACGGCAGTGACGGGTCTTTTGGCCGGTTAGCGACGCGTTCTTGAAGCGGTCCTCTTTTTACAGCTGCACAAACCCAGCATGATTTGACGTAGGTGAAGACATCGTTTCGTATTCGTGGCCACCAGAACCTTTCGGCGATTGCTCGAAGCGTCTCTTCTACCGAGTGATCAGAGTTGTGACTGTCGTGGTATGCGTACATGACTCCCTCTCTTAACTCAGTGGGCACGAAGAGCGTGAGCGATTCTTCGGTCACGTGGTACAAATAGCCCTCTTGTACTCTATATTTATTGTGTGTGTCGGCTTCGTCTTCGGGGCCGTTGGCTTGGACTCTTTCCCAGGCAGCAACGATTCGTTGGATTCCCGGAGAGGTTTGTTGCGTGTCTTGTATTTCGCGCACAAGATTAGAGACCGGAGTTAATTGCATCACCATCGGTTTCTCTACGGTATTGCTGTTCGGAGACGGCGGCAACAACCGTTTCCAGTGAGTCTCGATGGATTCTTCCGAAGTTGGATTTCGGGAAACTTGGTCCGGTAGCTCGTTCTTTTCCCCTGGGCAGTGTTCCACGTCAAAGTTAAATTCTTGAAGGAGCAGAGACCACCTCGTTAGTTTGCTTTTGACTTCTTTAGCGCGATCAAGCCAGGTAAGCGCTCGGCTGTCCGTCCTGAGAGTGAACCGCTTATCCTCTAAGTACGGGCGGTACTTCTTTATGGCCCACACGGCTGCCAAACATTCTTGATCGTTCACGTGGTATTTCTGTTCTGGTCGTAGTTTTGCGCTTGCATAGCTGATGATTTTTTTTTTACTCCGGGACTCTTGGTAGAGAACGGCGGCTATTCCTATCCCGCTGGCATCTGTTTGTAAGAAGAATGGTTCTTTGAAGTCTGGTCGACTTAGTTCTAAGGGTTGTGCGATGCTTTCTTTAATTTGTTGGAACGCTTCTTCGGCTTTTTCATCTCAGCGGAATTTTCGCGACGACTTTAACAAATCATGGAGCGGTGCTTGAAGCTGTGCACAGTTGGGTATTGTAGCGAATTTTATTATTAAATCAAATTTATTTAAACTACTAAAAATATTTTTACTTATACTAAAAATATGTACACTTTTAAATTAACCCAACTAATTAAATCTAAATAATATTTAATAAAAAACACTAATTTATATCACTTACACGAAGATAAAATAAAGTCCGCGGATAGCTTCACACACTTGTTTACACTAAAGTCACGTACAAGATTATACTCCGTATATTTATCTGCACACACGTTAATCACTTATTTATTTCAACTTGAATAATCTTCTTAACGATGCCGTCTTCACATTACGGGAATAACTGACCTACGATTTGTTTGTTCGATATTTATACACATTTTGGAAATCCTTCTCGAGTGTTCCATATCTCTCGGTATACGTTCTAGAAGGTAGATAACAACTTCGAGAAGGCTCTTGAATTTGAGAACGTTTCAGTATGTAGTCGCGCAACCAGTTGGACAGTCCGGCGAAGTTTTCTGCGATTCGTCGGTCGTTCGGATGCCGCAATGCTTTCGACGTGTTCCGGTAGTGGCACGTTTCCCGTGGAAGTGATAACATGGCCGAGGTATCTGATGTTATCGACTCCAAACTTGCATTTGTTTGGCGCTACCCTTAGCTGGTGTTGTTGCAGGCGTTCGAAGGTTAACCGCAGGTGTTGTAGGTGTTCTTCCACCGAATTCGAGTATACCAAATATCGTCTAAGTAAATTTATAAATTTCTGGAAGTTCGCCGGTGCGTTCTTAAGGCCAAAAGGCATCACCCGAAATTGGTAGGTGGCTCCCTCGGGAGTTGAGAAGGCCGTGTATGGTCGTGATGATTCGTCCAAAGGCACCTGCCAGTATTCACTCTTCAGGTCAATACTGGAAAATACCGTGGCCGTTCCGAGGTCGCGGAGCGTTTTATGTATTACCGGTAAGTTGGAAGTTTCATCATGGGTTAACTCATTTAGTTTCCGGTAATCTACACAGAATCTTGGCGTGCCATCTTTCTTGTCGACTACTACTATGGGTGACGAGTAGTCGGAATGAGATGCCTCTATGATACTGGTCGCTAGCATGCTTTCCACTTCTTTAGCAATCACCGGTTTTTTGGCGGGTGAGTACCGGTACGTCAGTAATCGGAACGGTCCGTCTTCCTTTAGGCGAATCTTGTGGTTGGTGGTTCTCGTGGTTGTTTGCGGACCACCAAGAACACGAGTTGGAAGTCTTCTAGTAAGGCTACTAGTTGGGGTTGATGCTCGTCGGAGAATCCTTGGTCTATTTCGAGAGGATCGATCGGTCTGACGGTCGTGTCCTGGATCCAGAATAGCGTTTGTCGCTGGTTTTTTCCAAAGTGGATGCAGTGCCGGTTAAAGTCGATAACTGGCACCGTAAGGTCTTCGGCGACGAGAAATTTAACGTCTACCTCTTCCGATATCGGTCGGCCAGTTTCTTTTTCTTTTGTAGAAATTCGGCTGCGCCTTCTGAGTTCGTTTGTTTTCTGCCGTAGAATTGTGCGGTCAGTTGACTTCTTATGGTAATGTTGTTGTATTCTTCTCGTAGCAGATCCGCGAATTCTTCGAACGTGTTTACAAAAGCTTCGTACGTTTTTCACCACTTGGCGGCGTTGTCTTCTAAACACTTGGCCGTGATTTCTAGTTGTGCCGTAGGATTAACGATCTTGTGTCTTCGAAGTGCTTTTGTAGAGCATCGATAAGTACTTCCGGGTTTTCAAGTGATTCACCTTTGAATTGTGCTGGTTTTTTGTTATTAGCTAGCTTAGCCGTGATAAGGGCGAGTGTGCGTTTTGTATCTTTGTCGTTTTTTTGGGCGGCACTGGATGTATTGGACCCGGCATCCAGCCCGGAGGTTTTTGTGCATTTTGTTTCAGGCATCTTGTGCTGCGGTTGCTCGTCGTGAGTTGGAAGCGCGTTGCTTTCTAGTGAACCCCACGTGTTGGGCGCCAATTGCTACCGTTGCCTAGGTAAGGAACGTAACGAGCGAGGTGGCGACGTTGGTGGTGGTAACCGGTAAACACGACACGAAAGTAAAAGATCGGCGTGGTTTAAATAATATATTGATAGAAATACATATATACAATAAAATACATATAACATATACGTCGCGATTTAAGTTTATCGTTTGGTGGGCACCCAGACTCAGGTGTTCATTAATCGAAGGAGTTTTGCGAGCCAAACGACTATTGCCTCTTGCAGCTCCGTGGTTCGTTTATAAAGCCTCAGTTACTGCCGGAGCCCACGAGATCGGAGGTAGAAGGCGCAGCGTGGTAGGGGTCCGGTAACAACAGTTCGAATCCTAAGTCGGTTTTTCTGAGAAGGTTGAATTTTGTGTATGTTCTTAAACGGATTCTCCAAGGTGTTTTTGAAGCTTCTATTTAAAACTTGTATTGACATTTTCTATATCTCATTACTCGTATAACTTTCGTCGTTGTTCATTTTTTCATTTCTAAAAATATTGCAACAACGCCATGGTAAACTTATCTTTTGGGTATGTAGAAATTTGGATTTGTTGTTCTGATTATCGTTCTTTGGTATGCTATTACCTCTCGGTACTATTCTTACAAGACTTGAAACCGTTCCGATCCTAAGTCGGTTTTGCCGAGAGGGTTTGAATTTGACGGTTGTTATTAAACCGATTCTCCAAGATGACATTGAAGCTTCTAATCAGAACTTATCGTCACGTTTATTGTCCATAATGGAACACATAAAGCAACAACTTACCCCGTTTTAGTACTTTTTCGTTCTTATTTGTTGGGTATGTAGAAGTTTAAATTTGTTGTTCTGTTTGCTCTTTGGAAAGTGTGTTACTAGCATTACACTTAAATTATCATTTGTGCTTCTCCAAATCATGTGGCATGTATTTTCTTTTTTTTTTAGGTTTGTCGGCAAGAGATTTTATTCTACAATGGAGACATAAAGCGCTGCTATTATTTAAATTGTTGCTTTTGGAGAAACGTGTAATTTTTTATAGATCGCCAGTACAACCACTTTGTTCCTCAATTTTAACATTATTATCGCTACATCCTTTGATGATCGAAAAAGGATTAGAACAATCCGCATGTGTTAAGTACGTAAATAAAATTGATTGGTAAATGTTACGGTACAATTTTTTTTTAGATTATCTCGTCCCATGTCGCCGATGCCAGATTTTTCGGACGACGATAGTCCCGTTTGTACTCCAACAAATACCGCGAATAATCACATTCTTTTAGACAATTGTATTAATTCAGAAAAACCATCTAGCGAAGAAGATAAAGATTTAGATGTTACAAATGCTAATCTTATAGCTGAGAACCATACCCATACGGAAATAGGAGTTGAAGTAACTGAAGCTGTTATGCCGAAAACGAACGAACCTGACAAAATATGCCGCGATGTTAGCACAGAAGCTATAGGAGAAAATGTACAAAATAATATTAACCTTTTATCTCAAATCAACTTAGAAAATTGCGGAGTACCGTTACCCATTTTCACGAAAGGGTGTCTGTGTCTTCCTTATCTGTCGTTGCCGTATTTAGATTTATTGAGCGACATGAAAGTTCGTGGGTACGTGGTCGGAGCAACAAACATATTGTTTAAACAAAAAAGGCAGCTTAGCGATGTTTTGGTGGATATAGAAAATTTTAAAATTGAATGTCAGGACTTGGAATTGCGAAAGCAGTTGCATTTAACGACCGAGGATTTGAGATTTGCCGATTATATAGTTAAACACGTGTCTGAAGAGAAACACGACGTGTTTCTCGATGGTGTCGGTTGGGAAGGTGGCGATGAATGGATCCGAGCACAATTTAAAATTTATTTGCTTTGTCTATTAAAAACATCGTACTTGCCAGGTAAGTGTATTACGTAGCCTCAGAAAAGGAGCTGTGTTTTCAGCGACAATATTTTTCTGATTTGTAAGTGTTGTGACGTCATTCCCCATATAAGCAAACTTTTAGGAATATATTTGTTGGTATTAATTTTGTGTATTTAACCTTATTCTAAAATCGATTCTTATTGGAATTTTGACTTTTTAATACAGGGTGTTAATACTAAGTTGTAACAGTCGAATATGGCAGTTAGAACTCGTTGAAACAAACAACTTTTTCAATTTCAAATTTATGAGTTGGAGCCCCAGTTCATTCATTATTCCCGTATTTTAAGGGATTTTTGAAAATAAAACGAAAAATCGATCAAGTGGTTTTCAAAATAACTTGTTTTGAAATTTGACGATATCTCGAAAAACAAAAAAACGCCAGTAACTATGAACTGGGGTTCTAAATCAAAAATTTGAACTGAGAAAAGTTATTTCTTTCAATGAGTTCTAATTGCCAAGTATGTGCAATTGAGTCGTTTATCGTTACGTGTATTTGACATTATTTGATAGGCGTTATGACTCACTCTGTATACTCGAAAATTTAGCATTTACGGCGGTGTTTCAGAGGGAAGCCGGGAATTAGAACATTTTAACGTTAGTTACATGTCTACTTTAAAAGAAACTAACAATTATAAGTTATGGAATAGTAGTGCTCACAGCGGTTTAGATGGTATTAGTTGTGGTCACCCGTTTGCCGGACAACTCTCCGTGTCCGACATGAAGCTGAGACTCGCTCAGTAAGTTGAGTCTTTTCTGATACCTTCGTGTAATTTTGATTCTTTAAAGTACGATGCAAAACAGCGAAGGTGGTAGGAAACTGAACCAGGCGATGGCATCAACAGGTAGAGTAGTTGCTACTACCAGTAAAGCAGTAGGTAAGTATTTGAAAGTATATTAATCTAGAAACGAAGCGATTAATGTAACAGGTGGTGCGCTGTCACAAGCCAAAGGCGCTTTCTCAAATTGGTGGAGTAACCTCCTCGTAAGTCCGGACGTGCAGAAAGGACTCGAAGCTACTAACGAAAATATTAGCCAAGAAGAACACAGCCCAAACACAATCGACGATGTAGAACAATCAATTGATAGTCTTAATATGCATTTAGCAAACGGTAGTATTCTACACGAAAATTACGAAGAAAATAAAAATTGCAACCTGCATAGTATGATCCCAAATGTGAACGAGAGTTTTGGCGAAACCGACGATATTGTCACAGTCACAAGCAAAATACACGTAGTCTAGCGAGATTTACTTCTTAATGTTAATATATTGTGTGATATTATGACTTGATAATAGCTTAGAAAATTTATACGTGCGTCTAATTTATTTCTACGCTTAATTTACATTGATGTGTCTCGAAAAAAGAATTCCACAGGTATTTAGAAAAATTAGCTTTTATAGATGATGTGCAATACCGTTATTGCATTTAAAGTACCTATATTGTTACGCGACAGAACTGATTAATTTTTTTTTGGTTATATAATTTATTTAATGGTTTTCAATTGTTGATTTATTGGAAATTTTATACCGTGTGATAATTTTTAAAGATTTATTTTTCTTACTGTTTTAATTTTTATTCTTAAGTGTTATAGCGTGTACTCTTGATTGCTTTATTTGTAGTTTATAAGCGAATGTACGTTATTAAATAAAGTTTCCTTAAATATATGTAACTTACTATATAAAAAGTACGTTCTTTTTCAGCTTTTTGTACAAATTATTTCTGTTATGTACTTAGTAAATGTCGGTTTATTATGTTGTAGTAGTGTTTAGTTGATCAATTTTATAATTGGGCTTATATAGTACAATGTTATTGTGATTTGCTTTAAATAAATTTTATTACGTGCAGACAAATTTTCTTGATTTTTTAGTTTGTGATTCGTAGCGTAACTAAAGGCGGGGAAGGAAAACGTGGTCTAAGTGCAAATGTTGGTTTGGTGAGTAACTATACATTTTCTATTAGTGTTTATTGGTTATAACAAATGTTTTTGTATGTTTTGGATTTTATTCTTGTTATTGCAACGTTCGTCATGTTCAGAAAGCTGCGGGAAGTCTTCAATAGTTCGAGGCTGACATCGCCAGATTGACACGACTTGCGTATCCTACCTAACACTGGATACCTTCTTGGAACAATTCTATTCAAACTTTCGTAGACTGCCTCCGAGACATCTACGGTTAGCTCGACTTAAGACGTTGGATGACGCTTTAGTGCATGGCTTGAAGTTTGAAGCAGCAAAACTGCCATCGCACCGAAACGGCCATAAACTCCGCTGTGTTGCAGAAGTACCAGCGCAGACACTAGAAAGCATCGATAGAATAACGAGACGAATGCTTCGGAAAAGACGGTGAAATAGGCCACATACGACGACACCGTACTAAACCTAAGAAGATAAGAAGTCTGGAACGAGTTGACCAAAAGGGACAAAAGGTAATCGCATAACCTTTATATGGATGGCAAGATCAATGGACGAAGTGTTCAGTTACTGGTTGATACGGGAGCGACATTTGCTTTTTTATTTTAATGCTGAAACGATGGTCTTTTATTATGTCAGTTGTTTATAACTATGAATAATAAATTCTTCTAATAATGTGTGTTCATTTTAAACATCTTCTTAGTACTACATATCAATATATGATGCTTGGAAGTTATAAACACCGACAAGAACCAAGTATCATTGACTTCAATAAAAATACGTCGGAAAACTTTATTTTTGGACGACGTCTTCAAACGGGAATATGTAGTAGTAATGTAACCGGTAGTGTCGAATTTGGAGCATAGAACCAAACTGCTTGCTCTTAAAAGTATTTGAGAACATCTAGAAACGCAATGGTTACGGGTTGATATATAAGCTTTTTCAGAATAGTACGAAATATGATCTTTGCAACCATGACGCTACTTCTAAAGAACTAAATACTTTCTCTGATCTATGTACTTAAGATCTTCGATACAGGAATTAAGATTGATCTTACCGGCTATGAGGTTCTACGTTATTTGCCAATAATCGTCTCTGACTACTCTTTAAGAAGGTTAGTTCGGATTATATTTGCATGGCGTTCACGTATAGAGTCATTCTAGATAAAACATAAAATTTAGGGATCGCTTCCATGATACCGCTGGTTGCCCATACCTTCGATACTCTTATAGCCGAAACGATAGTGAGAATAGCGTAGAATAATTATCAATTCATACGAGTACAAAATTGGCGTCATGAAGAATTATGAAATTTTACAAAAAAAGGAAACAGTTTCTCTTGTCAAAGGAACAAAATCTCTTTTCTATATAATAGGCAGCTTGAGTTATACGAACGCAAGCAAGCATAGTCTTTTGCAAAAGAGAAGAAGTAAACTTTTTTTAACGGAAGCCAACTTTTGAAATTTAACCAAACGTATAAACCTCCTCTGTTCAACACACAACCAATACGACACAAAACGATGAAAACCACAGGAAGATATATATTTATAATAAGTCCTACCTGAGATAGGAAGGATGAATGGCTCCGGTTAACGCGAGTGGAGACGGCGTGTGGTAAGTTCTTCAAAAAAAAGGGCGCCAGCAAACCTACGATAACCATTGAACTCTTCTCTCCACAGGGTTTGCGCTGTACGAGATCAGTTGCCCACTTAGACTGGGACATCACAACAGGAAGAAAAGGAAAACAATGGTAACCCCAAAACAAAATGTATTGATCTTCTCAATTCCCCGACAATAATCCCAAAATAAACTTATTGGGTACGCCCGTGATTGTTGGATTCCTAAAAAATCAGCAAAAGTACGATGCGAACGAGAAGAGTTTTTCCTGCTTTCATCTCGGGAAACAAAGAGTCTTAACTTTTGGGAGGAGACGGCCACTACGATTTAAGGAAAAATTTAGAGGAAAGCTCAATGAAATAGCATAGAAGTCGAATTTTACCAACGTGATGCTATTGGTACCGTTCAATGAGATCAAAAAGAGTCTCGACACGATTCGCGATGAAGACGTATGTGGAAAGTATGAAAGGCACTAGGATGTCAGTGTAAAGGCGAATTTCTGCAACACGCATCACAGTAAAAAACAATTTTAATCCGCGCTAGCAAAAGCGTTCCAATCCACAAAATTTTTTTGAAGATCAATGTTTGATTTAAAAAAAACCTAAGATGGCAGTACTTAAAGTACAAGGAGAGACTACACAGAACTAAAGCATGCAAAAATGTCAGTGGCGAACCTCTTTTGAGAAGCATTGCGAAATTCCACTACGTATATGACTTAGACTTAAAGAAGACTATGCAGAAAGAGTGAGAGCCGAGTAAAAACCACTTGGACGTTAGTGTAAAGCAGTGGCGTCTTAAAAGCTAGGCGAAGTAGGCGGCCGCCTAGGGCCTCGAGCTTGCGTGGGGGCCCCAAAGATACCAAAAGCACAGAAATTTTACTTGATAATATTATTATTATAAAGCGTTCCAAAAATGGTTTTTTTGTTTGGTTTGACTACCTAGGGGCTCCAAAGTGGCTCTGCCGCCTAGGGCCCCGACGATCCTTAATCCGCCACTGAGTACAGATATGGAGAGACTCCATAGAACTAGAGCAAGCAAAAATACTAGTGACGTACTTCTTTTGAGAAACATTGCAACATTCCACGACGTATAGGACTTAGATATAGAGAAGACTATGCAAAAAGAGTGAGAACGAAGTAAAAACTACTTGGACGTTAGTGTAAAGGCGAGTTCTTGTAATACACATCAAAGTAAAAACAGGATCTTGTGAAAAAAAAACGAGCTTGAGTCTTGGACTCAATAAAAATTTTTTTAGGACAGACTGTAGTACGCACATGTAGAGACTTCACAGAACTAGAGCATTCAAAAATTCTAGTGACGTACTTCTTTTGAGAAGCATTGCAAAATTCCACGACGTATAGGACTTAGAGGTAGAGAGGACTATGCAAAAAGAGTGAGAACCAAGTAAAAACCACTTGAACGTTAGTGTAAAGGCGAGTTCTTGTATAAGACATCAAAGTAAATACAGGATCTCGTGAAAAAAAACGAGCTTGAGTCTTGGAATCAATAGAATTTTTTTTAGGACAGGACAATAGTATACACATGGAGAGACTCCACAGAACTAAAGCATGCAAAAATACTAGTGACGTACCTCTTTTGAGAAGCATTGCAAGATTCCACGACGTATAGGACTTAGAGATAGAGAAGACTATGCAAAAAGAGTGAGAACGAAGTAAAAACCGCTTGGACGTTAGTGTAAAGGCGAGTTCTTGTAATACACATCAAAGTAAAAACAGGATCTTGTGAAAAAAACGAGCTTGAGTCTTGGAATCAATATAATTTTTTTAGGACAGAACAATAGTACACACATGGAGAGACTCCACAGAACTAGAGCATGCAAAAATACTAGTGACGTACTTCTTTTGAGAAGCATTGCAAAATTCCATAACGTATAGGACTTAGAGATAGAGAAGACTATGCAAAAAGAGTGAGAACGAAGTAAAAACCGCTTGGACGTTAGTGTAGAAGCGAGTTCTTGTAATACACATCAAAGTAAAAACAGGATCTCGTGAAAAAACCGAGCTTCAGTCTTGGAATCAATAGAATTTTTTAGGACAGGACAATAGTACACACATGGAGAGACTCCACAGAATTAGAGCATTCAAAAATAGTAGTGACGTACTTCTTTTGAGAAGCATTGCAAAATTCCACGACGTAAAGGACTTAGACATAGAGAAAACGATGCAGAAAGAGTGAGAGCCAAGTAAAAACAACTTGGACGTTAGTGTAAAGGCGAGTTCTTGTAATAGACATCAAAGTAAAAACAGGATTTCGCAAAAAAACCGAGCTTGAGCCTTAAAATCAATAGAATTTTTTTAGGACAGGACAATAGTACACACATGGAGAGACTTCACAGAACTAGAGCATGCAGAAATACTAGTAACGTACTTCTTTTGAAAAGCATTGCAAAATTCTACGACGTATAGGACTTAGACATAGAAGACTGTGCAGAAAGAGTGAGAGTCAAGTAAAAACCACTTGGACGTTAGTGTAAAGGCGAGTTCTTGTAATAAACATCAAAGTAAAAACAGGATCTCGTGAAAAAAAACGAGCTTGAGTCTTGGAATCAATAGAATTTTTTTAGGACTGGACAGTAGTACACACATAAAGAGACTCCACAGAACTAGAGCATGCATAAATACTTGTGACGTACCTCTTTTGAGAAGCATTGCAAAATTTCACGACGTATAGGACTTAGACATAGAGAAGACTGTGCAGAAAGAGTGAGAAGCAAGTAAAAACTACTTGGACGTTAATGTAAAGGCGAGTTCTTGTAATAAACATCAAAGTAAAAACAAGATGTGAAAAAAAACGAGCTTGAGTTTTAGAATCAATAGAATTTTTTTTTAGAACAGGACAGTAGTACACATATGGAAAGACTCTACAGAACTAAAGCATGCAAAAATGTCAGTGGCGAATCTCTTTTGAGAAGCATTGCAAAATTCCACGACGTAAAGGACTTAGAGATGGAGAAGACTATGCAAAAAGAGTGAGAACCAAGTAAAAACCGCTTGGACGTTAGTGTAAAGGCGAGTTCTTGTAATAGACATCAAAGTAAAACAGGATCTTGTGCAAAAACCAAGCTTCAGTCTTGGAATCAACAGAATTTTTTTAGGACAGGACAGTAGTACACACATGGAGAGATTCCACAGAACTAGAGCAAGCAAATATACTAGTGGCGTACTTCTTTTGAGAACATTGCAAAATTCCACGACGTATAGGACTTAGAGATAGAGAAGACTATGCAAAAAGAGTGAGAACGAAGTAAAAACCGCTTGGACGTTAGTGTAGAAGCGAGTTCTTGTAATACACATCAAAGTAAAAACAGGATCTCGTGAAAAAAAACGAGCTTGAGTCTTGGAATCAATATAATTTTTTTAGGACAGGACAATAGTACACACATGGAGAGACTCCACAGAACTAGAGCATGCAAAAATACTAGTGGCGTACTTCTTTTGAGTAGCATTGCAAAATTCCACGACGTATAGGACTTAGAGATAGAGAAGACTATGCAAAAAGAGTGAGAACCAAGTAAAAACCACTTGGACGTTAGTGTAAAGGCAAGTTCTTGTAATAGACATCAAAGTAAAAACAGGATCTTGTGAAAAAACCGAGCTTCAGTCTTGGAATCAATAGAATTTTTTAGGACAGGACAATAGTACACACATGGAGAGACTCCACAGAATTAGAGCATTCAAAAATAGTAGTGACGTACTTCTTTTGAGAAGCATTGCAAAATTCCACGACGTAAAGGACTTAGACATAGAGAAAACGAAGCAGAAAGAGTGAGAGCCAAGTAAAAACAACTTGGACGTTAGTGTAAAGGCGAGTTCTTGTAATAGACATCAAAGTAAAAACAGGATTTCGCAAAAAAACCGAGCTTGAGCCTTAAAATCAATAGAATTTTTTTAGGACAGGACAATAGTACACACATGGAGAGACTTCACAGAACTAGAGCAAGCAGAAATACTAGTAACGTACTTCTTTTGAAAAGCATTGCAAAATTCTACGACGTATAGGACTTAGACATAGAAGACTGTGCAGAAAGAGTGAGAGTCAAGTAAAAACCACTTGGACGTTAGTGTAAAGGCGAGTTCTTGTAATAAACATCAAAGTAAAAACAGGATCTTGTGAAAAAAAACGAGCTTGAGTCTTGGAATCAATAGAATTTTTTTAGGACTGGACAGTAGTACACACATAAAGAGACTCCACAGAACTAGAGCATGCATAAATACTTGTGACGTACCTCTTTTGAGAAGCATTGCAAAATTTCACGACGTATAGGACTTAGACATAGAGAAGACTGTGCAGAAAGAGTGAGAAGCAAGTAAAAACTACTTGGACGTTAATGTAAAGGCGAGTTCTTGTAATAAACATCAAAGTAAAAACAAGATGTGAAAAAAAACGAGCTTGAGTTTTAGAATCAATAGAATTTTTTTTTAGAACAGGACAGTAGTACACATATGGAAAGACTCTACAGAACTAAAGCATGCAAAAATGTCAGTGGCGAACCTCTTCTGAGAAGCATTGCAGAATTCCACGACGTATAGGACCTAGAGATAGAGAAGACTATGCAAAAAAAGTGAGAACCAAGTAAAAACCACTTGGACGTTAGTGTAAAGGCGAGTTCTTGTAATAGACATCAAAGTAAAAACAGGATCTTGTGCAAAAACCGAGCTTCAATCTTAGAATCAATAGAATTTTTTTAGGACAGGACAGTAGTACACCCATGGAGAGATTCCACAGAACTAGAGCAAGCAAAAATACTAGTGGCGTACTTCTTTTGAGAAGCATTGCAACATTCCACGACGTATAGGACTTAGAGATAGAGAAGACTATGCAAAAAAAGTGAGAACCAAGTAAAAACCACTTGGACGTTAGTATAAAGGCGAGTTTTTGTAATAGACATCAAAGTAAAAACAGGATCTTGTGCAAAAACCGAGCTTCAATCTTAGAATCAATAGAATTTTTTTAGGACAGGACAGTAGTACACCCATGGAGAGATTCCACAGAACTAGAGCAAGCAAAAATACTAGTGGCGTACTTCTTTTGAGAAGCATTGCAACATTCCACGACGTATAGGACTTAGAGATAGAGAAGACTATGCAAAAAGAGTGAGAACGAAGTAAAACCGCTTGGACGTTAGTGTAGAAGCGAGTTCTTGTAATACACATCAAAGTAAAAACAGGATCTTGTAAAAAAACCGAGCTTCAGTCTTGGAATCAATATAATTTTTTTAGGACAGGACAGTAGTACACACATGGAGAGATTCCACAGAACTAGAGCAAGCAAAAATACTAGTGACGTACTTCTTTTGAGAAGCATTGCAACATTCCACGACGTAAAGGACTTAGAGATAGAGAAGACTATGCAAAAAGAGTGAGAACCAAGTAAAAACCACTTGGACGTTAGTGTAAAGGCGAGTTCTTGTAATACCCATCAAAGTAAAAACAGGATGTCGTAAAAAAACCGAGCTTGAGTCTTGGAATCAATAGAATTTTTTTTAGGACAGGACAGTAGTACGCACATGTAGAGACTTCACAGAACTAGAGCAAGCAAAAATACTAGTGACGTACTTCTTTTGAGAAGCATTGCAACATTCCACGACGTAAAGGACTTAGAGATGGAGAAGACTATGCAAAAAGAGTGAGAACAAAGTAAAAACCGGTTGGACGTTAGTGTAAAGGCGAGTTCTTGTAATAGACATCAAACTAAAAAACAGGATGTCGTGGAAAAAACCGAGCTTGAGTCTTGGAATCAATAGAATTTTTTTGGAACAGGATAGTAATACACACATGGAGAGACTCTACAGAACTAGAGCATACAAAAATACTAGTGACTTTCTTTTTTTGTGAAGCATAGCAAAATTCTACAATGTCTAAGACTTGGGAACAAAACAGGAAAATACATCTTCTCGACCAACGACTTTTGACGGAAATTCGCTGCAAAAGGTAAAAACTAGACGAGAGAAAAACCTTGTAGGTCAAACATTCTAACAAAATAAGAGAGAACCGTTTTTTAGTATAAGCGTTAAATGCTTGGATTTAAAACTTTCACACTAAAGAAAATTTAGAGAGAAGCTAAATCAACAAGTTTTGACAGTGCCAACGTAATGCCATTGATGCTTTTCAGTAAAATCAAGCGAAGAACAACAGCACGATTAGAGATAAAGATTATGCAGAAAGAGTGCAAGCCATGTAAAAACCACTTGGACAACACTGAAAAGGCCAGTTCCTGTAAGACACGTCAAAGTAGAAAACAGGTTTAATCTTGAGAAAAAGTCGCGCCAGCAAAAGCGCACCACAGAATTTGAATCTTGGAATTGACAGAATTTTTTTGAAGAGTCTTTGACTTAGCGATAATCTGACAGGAAAGTACTACGTACATAGAGAGACTTTGTAGAATTAGAGCATGCAAAAGTACCAGTGGCGTACCCCTTTTATAACTTACTCTGTTAAGTGCCTTTGCTAGCTTTCACAATTTCCACATAGTCTTCATAACTTCAGAAATCAGAAAATCATGTGCATTCTTATGGGGTGTTTCAATTTATTAAAAAAACATTTCTGTCTGTAAGCCCAGACATGTAACATAATTTTCAACTTGGCGACTTTTTAACATGTTTGTTTTGATCAATGAGTGCTTTCATATCTACACTTTATGTCTCTGGCACAGAATTTTAATTTTTATTAAATGCTGTTCGCAATCAGACCAATGGAAATATATCAAATTAAACTCAGTAGAGGTTTTGCGCCTCGCCATTAAACTTTTAAGCATTTGTGAGTCAAAAAACAAGTATTAGCGGAAGAAGATAAACTTTTTCCAAAAATTTTCAACTTACTCCGGCACCACAATCATAAAAAATATAACTAGGTTAACCAAAAGCTTTGACAGTTTATAAATTAGCTTCCTGCATTTAGAGAAGATTTTGCTAGCGCTTCTATAATGGAGCAATGGCTAAAGAATATCAAAAATATAATTTTTCTTCTTTAATTTTTCTATACACAGAAACTAACACTTACTAAAAGCACTCATAGATTTGCTGAGTTTTTTTGCAACTTTTACATAGTTGTCCAGGTGCAAGTAAGTTGATCCAGTTTTTTTAAGAAACTTTACACACGAATTTATTATCTTTTAGATCTCGGAACAAATTCTAAAAATAAACAAAGTGAAGCTTGGCGTGCGTTTAAGGAACTGACGACTCACTGAAAATTAATATTTAAAAGTTTTACTATTGTTGCAATACGTAAAATAAAGTGGGTGCACAAAATTTAAAAAGAAAATAATGCAGTTTCTTTTACAAGTTTAATTCGCACGGTGTTTGAAGCGTCTTGTAATTATTTAATCAGGCGGCCATTTGTATGGAAAATGACTTCAAGGATTATTTCAATTCCCGGCTAAAAGTTTGTAGACAATGTTAAAAATGTAAGTTAGGATCGAAGAAAAGCCTTAAATAGAAAAACGTAATTCCTTTAAGTTATAATATTTTCAAAGAACAAAATCGATAATAAAAAAAAAATTATTAAAAAAATTTGGCAAACTAAATATTTACGCGTCAATAAAAAAAATGGTTAACAATTTCGATAATGTAAAATTAATAGTATGATCCATAACAAATTATAACGTGCCATTAAAGTGACATAACCTTATTAATAGCGACGATATAATTTTCCTTAAAAAAAATATATGAAGCTTTTATTTATGGTTGTTTACGTGTAGACCAATTTTCTCTATTTATTTTTAATCTAACGGCGAAAGTTTAAAAAAAAATGAATAAAAATTCCTATAAAAAAAAAGCTCGGGTCGTTATCTAAAAATGAATGAATAGAGGGCGGTTTCGCGCCCTTTTAAGCCGGTATAATAGCTTGTTTATTTTCCCACTGCTCACCGCCAATTTCCCGACAGGCCTGTCACCTACGTCCGTGTGTTGCTTGCTTACATCTTTGCTCTTCTATGCAAAACGGCAAAACATTATAAAGTAGATCAATCTGTGATTTTTGGTAGTGCATGTTGACGTATTTTATCTTATTTTATTGTTAACGCAAAATCCTTTATATTCTTTGTGTATTCGTTTGACAGATTAAATCGTTGGCTAGTGATCCCTAAAGTGAAAAGTGCGTTTGTTGACTAACAAATACTTAAAAATGACCGTGAAAGAAAATAATTTATCGGTAACTGGCAGGCGGTCGCCATCTTTCTCGCAACTTTTTCTCTTGTGATTTTTTCGTTCGTACGGATAATGTTTTAAGTTACAAATTAAAAAACTGTGGTGACTAAAGTGGATTCTTAAATTTTCTATAAACAATCGAGCGGATTACTTGTCCCAGAATTTGGTAAGACGATTTAAATTATATTTTAAAAAATCCCGACGATCGCTTGTCGTCAACAGACGGCATTTCTATTATGAATTTTACAGCTATTGTGTGGCCATCATGATTTGATTGCTCGTAAATGTAAACGTTTAACTCTCGCTTAAAATATAGCTACACCTAAATAGTTAATTATTTTTTGATAAACTCCAGTTTTTCGCGTTAAAAGTTTAGGAACTTTTTTCGACTTAATAAATTTTCGGGTCAATCACACGTGGTGTAAGGCCCCAAAGAAATTACGCCGAAATACTTTTTGTCGAAACCTAATTATTGAAGTATTGTATAAGCTGCGTATGTAGTAGAATGTGCTAAAATTAGCTCCGAGGTTGATTGTATTTATGGTTCCTTCATTTTCTCCGTTTTCGTAATTTTATTATTACTTACGATCGCAGTGCGCTTAGTAACATTTCCCATTTCCTTTTGCACATTAATGGAGCATAATTAATACTAATCTAATTATTTGATAACGAACATGTGATTAAATTCCACGTAGGTAATAAGCTGTCAAAAATTAAAATAATATTTGACGCGAAATTAGCGCTTTTTCGTTACAACTTTCAAATGTTGAATTTTTCGTATGAAAACATTTCCAAGTGGGACATACTTAATTTTAGAATGCCAGGTGTGTATGCACACATTTGATCGTTGTATCTTTTGTATAAACTGTACTTTAGTGTGTAAGTCAGGTTAACTCAGGTACAGCCTCAACAACAAATTAAATTCCTTCGAATCGTTTTTTACAATATCGGTAAAACCGGCGACCAATTTTTCCACATAAGCCATTTCAAAATCACGTTATCGATTAGATAGTATCGTCAAAGTCTAATTTTATGTACCTATTACGTTGCCTTCAATTTCCAGCTTTGTTTGTCAACCCAGATGGACTTCATAATCAAGTCGTCTTAAGAGGGGATACATTTTTTTTCTCAATATAAATAGGGTGTGGTGTAATAAGTATAAAAAGAAAGTACGAAACTCTACACGTTAAATTAAATTAAATTTCTTACAATGACTAATTTTCTTATTCTAAGTGTTTAATGTACGCCCATTATTTTAAAGATAACTTCTGTCGAAAACACTGACATGAATCATTATTGGTGTACCCACTAGGTGGTGCTTCTAAATTAGGTATTATCTAGAAAAGACTTTATTTAGATCGCGTTACTAACCAGTTGTACGATATGGTACTTTATCAAATCCGTAACAACTGTTTGTTACTGCCGCACTTTTATTCTGTTGGTTTAGAACGACGTGTTTATTTATAAACTTTTTCTGTATCAGATACAGTACGTTTCGTCATTTTAGTATCACGTTTTGGGTTGAATTCTATTATTTCATGCACGAAAGTACCTTGTTTTTAGAGAAGTTTCATTCTGAAATCTTCAGATAAACCAATATTTGGGTTCAAAATGTCGTCGAAGAGCTTTATTAAACAAAATCTGACAGGATGTTTTGACAGTTATTGAAATTGTTTTGACGTATCTCAGTTGTCATTTGTCTGGTATTCTGCTTTGATTAGTTTTATCGATACAAGTTTTATGGTAGTCCGATGTCTTTAAGCACGTTCATGGCAAATCTCGTTTCGAAAAGGAGACGTAAAATTTTCTACCGTCTTCATTAATATGTACACATTTTGTGTCGACGTCGCTCTGACCTAAGTACGCATCTAAACTTCATTTAGTTTTTACTCGTGGCAAAAATCGCAGACGTCTGGTACCAGGTCACTTGAAGTATATGCTACGGCTGGATTTTCTGGCCTAAGCTTAATCTTCTTTGCAAGACCTTTTTGGGAATTATTGCATGTACTCAGCTTCTTCAAATACAGTTCCCCAAGTTCTTTGTTTATCAAATCTTTGCCACTACTGCATTTGTTTTCTTACATCTTTATGTACTAATTCTATGAACAGGACCTTTCCCATGACTTCTCGCAAAATCATTCCATCTAATCTTTTTACTATGTTTGTCGTCTAAAATATTCGACCTGACAGCAATATATTTATTTTTAAGCTGAGACTCATGACCAAATTATATTTAGCCCTACTTCAACAGGATCTTTTTTAATAGCTATTTATGCACCAAGACATTACGATGATTACGCCTGGAGAGCAACGTATTAGCCCCATGGATGTATCATACTTCATGGGCGTAATCATCTAGTAACGGCAGTGGTGCACACAAGATTTTATTTGTCACTTTATATACTGAGAAATTATTCAAATTTCTATTTTACTAAATCTACTATTCTATATAAATAAATCATTTGATGTTTAATCATTTATTTGTCACAATCAATTTTAAAATAATAATTAATATGCAAGAATGATACACAACTTCTCAAATATATTGTGGTGCATACAATATTTTAGTTTTCACTTTAGTAATATAAAAACTAAAAGCAATTATTTTGGTTTCTATATCATTTATTTGTCAGAATTAATTTTACAATAATAATGAATGTGCAAGAATGATACCCAACTTTTCAAATATATTGAAGAAAATTCACTAAAGAAATAGAAAATATGTTATCATCTAAATCTAAACAAAAATATGAAATAAAATATCACCATTTTTGAGGGTTCAATGAGCGGGCGTTATGAGTTCGTAACGCCCCGGTTGTTATGTATATGTTTACTTATCTCGTATCGTAGGCATTGAGTAAATTATGACGGAGTCAAAAATAATTGCGATTTGAGGACCAATGGCGTAATCATTCAGTAACGCCAGTGGTACATACAATTTTTTTTTAAAAAAACTAAAAATGATCAGTTATTTCAGTTTCTATTTTACTATATCTACAAGTATATCTTTAATTCAATAAATCATTTGACGTTTAATCATTTATTTGTCACAATTAATTTTAAAATAATGAATGTGCAAGAATTATACTCCAATTCCCAAATATATTGAAGAAAATGCATTAAATAATAGATAATCTAAATAAAATAATGAAACGACATATCACACATTGTGAGTGCGTAATGAGCAGGCGTTATAAATTCTTAACGTCTCGGTTTTTATGTATATGTTTACGTATCTCGTATCCTAGGCATTATGAGTAAATTATAAAGAAATGAAAAATAATAGATATTTACGCACCAAGGGCGTAATCATCCAGTAACGCTAGTGGTGCATACAACATTTTATTTTTCAATGTATATAACACAAAAACTAAAACTAAGCAACAATTTTATCTACAATTCTATTCTATAACAATAACTAATTTGACAGTTAATCATTTATTTGACAGCATTAAGTTTACAATAATAAGTAATGTGCAAGAATTATATCCAAATTCCTAAATGTATTGAAGAAAATACACAAAAAGAAATAGAAAATCTCTTATCTAAAACTGTACAAAAATATGAAATAGAATATCACCATTCTTCAGGGCGTAATGAGCGGGCGTTATGCATTCATAACGCCCCGGTTCTTATGTATATGTATCTCGATCCTCGGCATTACGAATTAATTATAACAAAGTAAAAAATAATAGCTGTGTGTGCACCAAGTGCGTAAACATCCAATAACGCTAATGGTGCACATAAGATTTTTTTTTTACTATATAATATAAAGACTAAATGAGCACTTATTTTAGTTTCTATTTTACTAAATGTACAATTATGTCTACAATTTTCTAATAATGAATAATTTGGCATTTGATCATTTATTTGTCAGAATTAATTTTACAATAATCATGAATGTGCAATAATTATATTCAAATTCCCAAAGATATTGAAGAAAATGCACAAAAAAATTACAAAAGCTGTTATAATCTGAACAAAATTATGAAATAATATATCGCTATTTTTGAGGGCGTTATGAATTCTTAACGCCCCGGTTATGTATATGTTTAGGTATCTCGTATACAGGGCTTTATGTGTAAATTGTAACGAAGTGAAGAATAATAGCTATTTGTGCACCAAGGGCGTAACCATTCAGTAACGCCATTGGTGTATACAAGATTTTATTTTTTACTTTATCTACTTAATATAAAAACTAAAACTGAGCAATTACTTTAGTTTCTATTTTACTAAATCTACAAGTATATCATCTAATATTCTATAACAATAGATAATTTAATCTTTTGTCAGAATTAATTTTACAATGGTAATGAACGTGCAAGAATTATACTCAAATTCTCAAATATATTGAAGAAAATGCACAAAAGAAATAGAAAACCTGTTATCATGTAAATCTAAACAAAAATATATCATTTTGATGGCGTAGTTCTTTGTTCATCAAATCACTTTCATTATCAGTCGTAAGAAAAACTCGAAAAATTTTGCTTGCTGAAAACTGCTAAAATAGCTATTTATGCACCAAGGGCGTAATAATCCAGTAACGCCAGTGGTACATACAAGATTTTCTTTTTCACTTTATATAATATAAAAACCAAAAATGATCAATTATTTTAGTTTCTATTTTACTATATCTACAAGTATATCTTGAATTCAATAATTCATTTGACGTTTAATCATTTATTTGTCAGAATTAATTTAGTATAATAATGAATGTGCAAGAATGATACCCAAATTCTCAAATATATTGAAGAAAACGCACTAAAGAAATAGAAAATATGTTATCATCTAAATCTAAACAAAAATATGAAATAAAATATCAGCATTTTTGAGTGCGTAATGAGTAGGCATTATGAATTCATAACGCCCCGAATGTTATGTATTATGTTTCCGTATCTCGTATCCTAGGCATTGCGATTAAATGATAAAGAAGTGAAAAATAAAAGGTATTTGTGTACCAAGGACGTAATCATTCAGTAACGCCAGTGGTGCATACAATATTTTAGTTTTCACTTTAGTAATATAAAAACTAAAAGCAAATATTTTAGTTTCTATTTTGATAAATCTACATGTAGATCTAGTATTCTATAACAATAAATAATTTGACGTTTAATCATTTATTTGTCAGAATTAATTTTACAATAATAATGAATATGCAATAATGATACCCAACTTTTCAAATATATTGAAGAAAATTCACTATAGAAATAGAAAATATGTGATCATCTAAATCTGAACAAAAATATGAAAAAATGTATCACCATTTTTGAGGGCGCAATGAGCTGGCGTTATGAATTCATTTGTTAACTACATCGTAGCTATTGATTCGTCAACAAAACAATTGTTTTTGTACCACTTAACTACTTGATACGTGACACGTAGTTAACTACATCATCAAAGTTAACAATGCTTTAAGCAACCATGTTTTAGAGTCTTCGGTATGCCTAGTAGCTCTTACTCTGTTCATTGAATTAATCAAGTAGCAAATTCTACTTGTGCACTTTACGTAAACTTCAGAATCTGTTCAAGCTAACAATAACTTTTTTTAACTATTGTTAGTAAAGTGTTTCAGAGAAATTAATTCTTAAATGGTTCTGTGTCTGAAGAGAAAACACCACGCAAGGCTGTATTAGCAACTATGAAATTTTAGCGACACATAAACAGACATTCTGTTACGTTATAAATTTAGAAATGCAAGGAGCAACTTCTCGGTAGAGCAAAATAGAGCTTTTGCACTTAAGTCTATGGAACTATCATTAAATCTAATATTTTGGAATCTGGGGTGTGACATTGCAGCATTGAAGAAAGGTTGGGTAAAAAACTGTTCTATGCACTACGTTATAGTAATATGAAATGTCCAATTACGATTTCTATACACTGTTAAATTTGTCTCATTGTGCTGGGTGACATTGATTGAGCCAATCAAACTTTACAAAAAGTATAAAATAAAAACAAATAAAACCTTTGATTTTGTAATCTCTTGGAAATTGTTTTATTGTGTACTCTCCATCGCGAACCACGGGAGTTTTTTGTTAGGATTTTTGTTTATGCGTTGTAGAGGTTTCTGAACTTGTTGAGAGGTTGATCTGATCTTCAGAAAACATTAACTGAGTCTAGAAGTTGATACTTGATTCTGTCATCATAAAGAATTTCTTGATTTGGTAATTTAGTCTGGAAAATCATATAAAAACATGGTCCTTCACTGTGGCTGTGTTATCGAAATATAGTTTTCAAAATAGTCTAAATCATCTAAACTACTTTTTCTGCCTTCTTTGTGTAGTTTCTGAATCTGAAACTTTTTTCTTTAGCTGTGGTTTGTTTTTGCTTTTTCTTCTAATATTTTTTGCTGTATTCTCGATTGATTCTTGTCGTTTCTGACTTTCAAAACTGGTTCTAAATTTAGAATATTTTTGAAAATTAATTTGTATACTTTTAAGAATTTTGGTTCTGGAACTTTGCTAACAAGCTGATCTGCAAAACGTTTATTATCTACAAATAAATCGTCATCGAAATTGTCTAAAGTTTGTCGCAATTCTTCGTTGGTCAAATATTTTTAACCAACCATGGCGAAAACTTTGTTAGTTGAAGAAATACGTCACATCAGGATTGAGCCGACTATTACCACGGCTGTAAGTCAACGGTTTTAGGTGACCAAGGCTTGTTGTCTACATTCACAATGATTTTTTTGTACTGGACCGTTTTGATACATTTGGAGGAGCTTGTAAATATTAGCGTAAAGATTTTCTAAAAGAAAAATTGAAGTGAGAATAGTCTCGATCTCAATGACAGTTCTTTTTTCCCATTTCTTTGTAGATGTTTTGAGTTAAACTTTTTAATTCATGTCTTCCGCATAGCAAGATATAAAAAAAAATGTTTTCAAAATCCTTGAAAGATTGCTAGTTCTGTTGGAGTTGATCCAAGAAATTTAGAAATCGCACTATTACAGAATTTATAAATACCTAATACATTTTCCATACCGATGAAGAAAACATTTTCAAAATTTTTGTGAGTTTTGATTGGACTGATCTGAGAAACTTAGGCACGTATTGAAAAAATAGGTTTGAATTTTCGCTGAATTGCAGTACAAAAAAAACTTTCTTGCGGAATTTGACAGGTTATGAAAAATCTGTAATTACCACGTTCGGAAAAAAATATCACACTAAATTGATCTTTACTTTTTGATTTTAGAAAATCCAATTACATTTACTATCGTTAAACAAAGTAAACATGAAAAAAACTAGACGCTCTCGCGGTCTTTTCAAGGCACACATAAAAAGTTCTAAAAATGTGTTGGGTTAAAAGAGTTTATAGTGAAAATTAAAAATAGTTGTTTGTCTATTTTTGTCCTTGATACGTAAACTTGTGGGTTGTTATCGCTTAACGTTATTATTGAATGGTCCAGTGGTTTGTGCTGTTAATTTATCTTCAATTGTTATTTTTTTAATTACCGATTTTTTTACAAAAAAATGTTTGTGGCGCACTATAAAATAAAACGAAACTTGTAGAATGAATGAATGTGTTTAAAATTTTGTTTAGCATCATACATATTTGAATTATTTGGTTTTTTTTAAAATATTTTGACGTTTGATAACGTTCTTGTTCGTTAGTGTTGATAATTTTTTTTAAAGATTAATACGTAATAATGTTTTTTCCAACCGACTTGAAGACGTTCGTTTTACTACAGGCATTAAAACTTTTGTTTTCCTACTAATAAAAACGTCACTGTTAATCCTAAACAAAAAAGAGCACTTTGGCGTTAAAAACATTGTAACGAATTTTAAAACTAATTTATTTATACACAAAATATTTACACGTTTATAACTACACGAACTAATTAAATCTAACGATATTTAAGAAAAACACTTACGCTAATTTATGTATTACAATCACTCGTGAAATAATGTCCACGGATAACTTCCGTTTATCTAAAAACTGACACTTGTTTACATTAAAGGCGCGTACGTTTATATGTCTCGAACACACGCGTTAATGACTTATTTATTTAAACTTCATAATCTTCTTAACATTTCGAATAACTTTTATGATTCGTTTGTACCGCTTTTATACATTTCCGCCATCTTTAGACGCCGACAACTTCGCGAACGTTTCAATATAAATTCCAAGTTATTCTCACGTTCGAAGTAGATACTTTTATTTTAATTTTACACTATATTCAATAATTCAACACTAAAATTATTTACAGTTGGTAGTTTCTGTATACATTCAGACAGAGTATTACCTTCATAGTCACAGATGTTATTTAAGTTCACAGATGTTAAAATTACTAGATCGAGATACAGGTCGCCAAAGATGTTTGCAAATTTGTGTCATAACTTCTCTTCCGTAACCTTTCAAATTTTTTTGCCAAGTTTTCAAACTACAATTCCAAAAATTTTTAATTTTTCACTGTTGATCCTGTACTGTTCAATATTACATTTTTTGAAAACGAGAATCTTTTTATAAATTTACTGAAATTCTGACGTGTGAAATTGGGTCATTTTAGGCAGTCTGTTCTAGATCTAGATACAGGCCGCCAAAGATGGCGCCATTTCTCCCGTGCCAAATATTAAAAAAAATTCTGGGACCGTTCAAGATATTTTCTTGCTTTTTATTTTATTTGAAAAGTAATCATGAGTTGATAATGTTTGAAAATTCGTGTCAAACTTCTCTTCTGTAAGCTTTGATTTTTTGGCGAAAATTAAAACAAAATTTCAAACATTCAGATTCCAAAAATTCTGAATTTTTCACTGTTCAGTACTGTTCAATATTACATTCTTTGAATACGAGTTTTTTTTTATTAATTTGCCGAAAATCTCGTAAGAAAGTTAGACGTCTTTGGCAGTCTGTCTTAGATCGAGTTGCAAATTACCAAAGTTGGCGCCATTTCTCAGGTGTCAAATATTAAAAAATGCTCTGGAACAGTTCAAGATATTTTCTTGCTTTTTATTTTATTTGAAAAGTAATTATGTGCGGATAATATTTGTCAAAATTATCTTCTGTAAGCTTTAATTTTGTTGCGAAAATTAAAATAAAAATTAAGCATTCTAATTCCAAAAATTTTAAATTTTTCACTGTTGATCTAATATTGTTCAAGATTACATTCTTTGAAAACGAGAATTTTTTTATTAATTTGACGAAAATGGCACGTGAGAAAGTAAGACGTCTTTGGCAGTCTGTCTTAGATCAAAGTTGCAAATTACCAAAGCTGGCGCCATTTCTCAGGTGCCAAATATTAAAAAATGTTCTGGAACAATTGAAGATATTTTCTTGCTTTTTATTTTATTTAAAAAATAATCATGTGCTGATAATATTTGAAAATTTGTGTCAAAATTATCTTCTGTAAGCTTTAATTTTGTTGCGAAAATTAAAATAAAAATTAAGCATTCCAATTCCAAAAATTTTGAATTTTTCACTGTTGATCCAATATGTTCAATATTACATTCTTTGAAAACCCGATTTTTTTATTAATTTGACGAAAATGGCACGTGAGAAAGTAAGACGTCTTTGGCAGTCTGTCTTAGATCAAAGTTGCAAATTACCAAAGCTGGCGCCATTTCTCAGGTGCCAAATATTAAAAAAATGCTCTGAAACAATTCAAGATATTTGCTTGCTTTTTATTTTATTTAAAAAATATGCATGTGCTGATAATATTTGAAAATTTGTGTCAAAATTATCTTCTGTAAGCTTTAATTTTGTTGCGAAAATTAAAATAAAAATTAAGCATTCCAATTCCAAAAATTTTGAATTTTTCACTGTTGATCTAATATTGTTCAATATTAGATTCTTTGAAAATGAGAATTTTTTTATTAATTTGCCGAAAATCGCACGTGAGAAAGTAAGACGTCTTTGGCAATTTGTCTTAGATCGAGTTGCAAATTAGCGAAGCTGTCGCCATTTCTCAGGTGCCAAATATTAAAAAAGGCTCTTGAATAATTCAAGATATTTGCTTGCTTTTTATTTTATTTAAAAAGTAATCATGTGCTGATAATATTTGAAAATTCGTGTCAAAATTTTCAGCTATAATACCCCTAGAGCATTGATAATACCGAGATAATTTTGTCATAGAGATTGTTGAAAGCGTGTTTCTTGGTAATAGCACGAGGCCGAAGGCCGAGTGCTATTACCTTAAAAAAACACGCTTGAAATATTCTCTACGACAAAATTTTGAGTATTTATCAATGCTCGAGGGGTATTCGGTAAGATAATTTTTTACTACTTTCCAAGTTTTTTAATCAATTACTATAAATTAATTGTGTTTTATGGTGTATTTTCTAAAGGAATTTAGTTAATTTTGTAGTTACAAATATCATCAAATCTGTGTATCATCATTATGATTTGATTTACTATCTGACATTTAATTTGACATTTGAATATATCATGTCTGCTTTGCCCGTGGTGTTATCGCTGTAATCCGTTGATGATTGGTTGAATTTTAAAAAATGCAATAAAATCAAATTTTTTTATTGGTTAATAGATACAGTAAAAAATTATCTTCTGTGAGCTTCAATTTTTTTTTTGCGAAAATTAAAACAAAGTTTCCAACATTCAGATTCCAAAATTTTCGAATTTTTCACTGCTGATCCAATATTGTACAATATTACATTCTTTGAAGACGAGAATGTTTTTATTAATTTGACGAAAATCGCACGTGAGAAAGTAAGACGTCTTTGGCGTTTGGTCTTAGATAGAGTTGCAAATCACCAAGGATGGTGCCATTTCTCAGGTCTCAAATATTAAAAAATGCTCTGGAACAGTTCAAGATATTTTCTTGCTTTTTATTTTATTTGAAAAGTAATCATGTGCGGATAATATTTGAAAATTTGTGTCAAAATTATCTTCTGTACGCTTTAATTTTTTTGCGAAAATCGAAATAAAAAATTAAGCATTCCAATTCCAAAAATTTTGAATTTTTCACTGTTGATCCAATATTGTTAAATAATACATCGTTTGAAAACGAGATTTTTTTGTTAATTAATTTGCGGAGAATCCCACGTGAAAAATTGAGCTATCTTTGGCAGTCCGTTCTAGATCGAGATACAGATCGCCAAAGATGGCGCCATTTCTCACGTGCCAAATATTAAAAAATACTTTGGAATGGTTCACGATATTTATTGCTTTTTATTTTATTTTATTTGAAAAGTAATCATGTGCTGATAATATTTGAAAATTGGTGTCAAAATTCTATTATGTAGGCTTCAATTTTTTTGCCAAAATTTAAAAAAACTTAAGCATTCCAATTCCAAAAATTTTGAATTTTTCACTGTTGATCCAATATTGTTTAATATTACATTCTTTGAGAACGAGAATTTTTTGTTAATTAATTTGCGGAAAATCCCACGTGAAAAATTGAGCTATCGTTGGCAGTCCGTTCTAGATCGAGATACAGATCGCCAAAGATGGCGCCATTTCTCACGTGCCAAATATTAAAAAATACTTTGGAATGGTTCACGATATTTATCGCTTTTTATTTTATTTTATTTGAAAAGTAATCATGTGCTGATAATATTTGAAAATTGGTGTCAAAATTCTATTATGTAGGCTTCAATTTTTTTGCCAAAATTAAAAAAAACTTAAGCATTCCAATTCCAAAAATTTTGATTTTTTCACTGTTGATCCAATATTGTTTAATATTACATTCTTTGAGAACGAGAATTTTTTGTTAATTAATTTGCGGAAAATCCCACGTGAAAAATTGAGCTATCTTTGGCAGTCCGTTCTAGATCGAGATACAGATCGCCAAAGATGGCGCCATTTCTCACGTGCCAAATATTAAAAAATACTTTGGAATGGTTCACGATATTTATTGCTTTTTATTTTATTTGAAAAGTAATCATGTGCTGATAATATTTGAAAATTGGTGTCAAAATTCTATTATGTAGGCTTCAATTTTTTTGCCAAAATTAAAAAAAAACTTAAGCATTCCAATTCCAAAAATTTTGAATTTTTCACTGTTGATCCAATATTGTTTAATATTACATTCTTTGAGAACGAGAATTTTTTGTTAATTAATTTGCGGAAAATCCCACGTGAAAAATTGAGCTATCTTTGGCAGTCCGTTCTAGATCGAGATACAGATCGCCAAAGATGGCGCCATTTCTCACGTGCCAAATATTAAAAAATACTTTGGAATGGTTCACGATATTTATTGCTTTTTATTTTATTTTATTTGAAAAGTAATCATGTGCTGATAATATTTGAAAATTGGTGTCAAAATTCTATTATGTAGGCTTCAATTTTTTTGCCAAAATTAAAAAAAACTTAAGCATTCCAATTCCAAAAATTTTGATTTTTTCACTGTTGATCCAATATTGTTTAATATTACATTCTTTGAGAACGAGAATTTTTTGTTAATTAATTTGCGGAAAATCCCACGTGAAAAATTGAGCTATCTTTGGCAGTCCGTTCTAGATCGAGATACAGATCGCCAAAGATGGCGCCATTTCTCACGTGCCAAATATTAAAAAAATGCTCTGGAACAATTCAAGATATTTTCTTGCTTTTTATTTTATTTGAAAAGTAATCATGTGCTGATAATATTTGAAAATTTGTGTCAAAATTATCTTCTGTAAGCTTTAATTTTGTTGCGAAAATTAAAATAAAAATTAAGCATTCCAATTCCAAAAATTTTGAATTTTTCACTGTTGATCCAATATGTTCAATATTACATTCTTTGAAAACCCGATTTTTTTATTAATTTGACGAAAATGGCACGTGAGAAAGTAAGACGTCTTTGGCAGTCTGTCTTAGATCAAAGTTGCAAATTACCAAAGCTGGCGCCATTTCTCAGGTGCCAAATATTAAAAAAATGCTCTGAAACAATTCAAGATATTTGCTTGCTTTTTATTTTATTTAAAAAATAAGCATGTGCTGATAATATTTGAAAATTCGTGTCAAACTTTTCTTCTGTAAGCTTTAATATTGATGCGAAAATTAAAATAAAAATTAAGCATTCCAATTCCAAAAATTTTGAATTTTTCACTGTTGATCTAATATTGTTCAATATTAGATTCTTTGAAAATGAGAATTTTTTTATTAATTTGCCGAAAATCGCACGTGAGAAAGTAAGACGTCTTTGGCAATTTGTCTTAGATCGAGTTGCAAATTAGCGAAGCTGTCGCCATTTCTCAGGTGCCAAATATTAAAAAAGGCTCTTGAATAATTCAAGATATTTGCTTGCTTTTTATTTTATTTAAAAAGTAATCATGTGCTGATAATATTTGAAAATTCGTGTCAAAATTTTCAGCTATAATACCCCTAGAGCATTGATAATACCGAGATAATTTTGTCATAGAGATTGTTGAAAGCGTGTTTCTTGGTAATAGCACGAGGCCGAAGGCCGAGTGCTATTACCTTAAAAAAACACGCTTGAAATATTCTCTACGACAAAATTTTGAGTATTTATCAATGCTCGAGGGGTATTCGGTAAGATAATTTTTTACTACTTTCCAAGTTTTTTAATCAATTACTATAAATTAATTGTGTTTTATGGTGTATTTTCTAAAGGAATTTAGTTAATTTTGTAGTTACAAATATCATCAAATCTGTGTATCATCATTATGATTTGATTTACTATCTGACATTTAATTTGACATTTGAATATATCATGTCTGCTTTGCCCGTGGTGTTATCGCTGTAATCCGTTGATGATTGGTTGAATTTTAAAAAATGCAATAAAATCAAATTTTTTTATTGGTTAATAGATACAGTAAAAAATTATCTTCTGTAAGCTTTAATTTTTTTTGCGAAAATTAAAACAGAATTTCCAACATTCAGATTTCAAAAATTTTGAATTTTTTACTGTTGATCCAATATTGTTCAATATTACATTCTTTGAAAACAAGAGTTTTTTTTATTAATTTGACGAAAATCGCACGTAAGAAAGTAAGACGTCTGTGGTAGTCCGTCTGAGATCGAATTGCAAATCACCAAGGATGGCGCCAAATATTAAAAAATGCTCTGGAACAGTTCAAGATATTTTCTTGCTTTTTATTTTATTTGAAAAGTAATCATGTGCTGATAATATTTGAAAATTTGTGTCAAAATTATCTTCTGTACGCTTTAATTTTTTTGCGAAAATCGAAATAAAAAATTAAGCATTCCAATTCCAAAAATTTTGAATTTTTCACTGTTGATCCAATATTGTTAAATAATACATCGTTTGAAAACGAGATTTTTTTGTTAATTAATTTGCGGAGAATCCCACGTGAAAAATTGAGCTATCTTTGGCAGTCCGTTCTAGATCGAGATACAGATCGCCAAAGATGGCGCCATTTCTCACGTGCCAAATATTAAAAAATACTTTGGAATGGTTCACGATATTTATTGCTTTTTATTTTATTTTATTTGAAAAGTAATCATGTGCTGATAATATTTGAAAATTGGTGTCAAAATTCTATTATGTAGGCTTCAATTTTTTTGCCAAAATTTAAAAAAACTTAAGCATTCCAATTCCAAAAATTTTGAATTTTTCACTGTTGATCCAATATTGTTTAATATTACATTCTTTGAGAACGAGAATTTTTTGTTAATTAATTTGCGGAAAATCCCACGTGAAAAATTGAGCTATCGTTGGCAGTCCGTTCTAGATCGAGATACAGATCGCCAAAGATGGCGCCATTTCTCACGTGCCAAATATTAAAAAATACTTTGGAATGGTTCACGATATTTATCGCTTTTTATTTTATTTTATTTGAAAAGTAATCATGTGCTGATAATATTTGAAAATTGGTGTCAAAATTCTATTATGTAGGCTTCAATTTTTTTGCCAAAATTAAAAAAAACTTAAGCATTCCAATTCCAAAAATTTTGAATTTTTCACTGTTGATCCAATATTGTTTAATATTACATTCTTTGAGAACGAGAATTTTTTGTTAATTAATTTGCGGAAAATCCCACGTGAAAAATTGAGCTATCTTTGGCAGTCCGTTCTAGATCGAAGATACAGATCGCCAAAGATGGCGCCATTTCTCACGTGCCAAATATTAAAAATACTTTGGAATGGTTCACGATATTTATTGCTTTTTATTTTATTTGAAAAGTAATCATGTGCTGATAATATTTGAAAATTGGTGTCAAAATTCTATTATGTAAGCTTCAATTTTGTTGCCAAAATTAAAAAAAAATTAAGCATTCCAATTCCAAAATTTTGAATTTTTCACTGTTGATCCAATATTGTTTAATATTACATTCTTTGAGAACGAGAATTTTTGTTAATTAATTTGCGGAAAATGGCACGTGAAAAATTGAGCTATCTTTGGCAGTCCGTTCTAGATCGAAGATACAGATCGCCAAAGATGGCGCCATTTCTCACGTGCCAAATATTAAAAATACTTTGGAATGGTTCACGATATTTATTGCTTTTTATTTTATTTTATTTGAAAAGTAATCATGTGCTGATAATATTTGAAAATTGGTGTCAAAATTCTATTATGTAGGCTTCAATTTTTTTGCCAAAATTAAAAAAAACTTAAGCATTCCAATTCCAAAAATTTTGAATTTTTCACTGTTGATCCAATATTGTTTAATATTACATTCTTTGAGAACGAGAATTTTTTGTTAATTAATTTGCGGAAAATCCCACGTGAAAAATTGAGCTATCTTTGGCAGTCCGTTCTAGATCGAGATACAGATCGCCAAAGATGGCGCCATTTCTCACGTGCCAAATATTAAAGAATACTTTGGAATGGTTCACGATATTTATTGCTTTTTATTTTATTTGAAAAGTAATCATGTGCTGATAATATTTGAAAATTGGTGTCAAAATTCTATTATGTAGGCTTCAATTTTGTTGCCAAAATTAAATATAAAAATTAAGCATTCCAATTCCAAAAATTTTGAATTTTTCACTGTTGATCCAATATTGTTTAATATTACATTCTTTGAGAACGAGAATTTTTGTTAATTAATTTGCGGAAAATGGCACGTGAAAAATTGAGCTATCTTTGGCAGTCCGTTCTAGATCGAGATACAGATCGCCAAAGATGGCGCCATTTCTCACGTGCCAAATATTAAAAATACTTTGGAATGGTTCACGATATTTATTGCTTTTTATTTTATTTTATTTGAAAAGTAATCATGTGCTGATAATATTTGAAAATTGGTGTCAAAATTCTATTATGTAGGCTTCAATTTTTTTGCCAAAATTAAAAAAAACTTAAGCATTCCAATTCCAAAAATTTTGAATTTTTCACTGTTGATCCAATATTGTTTAATATTACATTCTTTGAGAACGAGAATTTTTTGTTAATTAATTTGCGGAAAATCCCACGTGAAAAATTGAGTTATCTTTGGCAGTCCGTTCTAGATCGAGATACAGATCGCCAAAGATGGCGCCATTTCTCACGTGCCAAATATTAAAAAATAGTTTGGAATGGTTCACGATATTTATTGCTTTTTATTTTATTTTATTTGAAAAGTAATCATGTGCTGATAATATTTGAAAATTGGTGTCAAAATTCTATTATGTAGGCTTCAATTTTTTTGCCAAAATTAAAAAAAACTTAAGCATTCCAATTCAAAAAATTTTGAATTTTTCACTGTTGATCCAATATTGTTTAATATTACATTCTTTGAGAACGAGAATTTTTTTATTAATTTGACGAAAATCGCATGCAAGAAAGTAAGACGTCTGTGGTAGTCTGTCTTAGATCGAATTACAAATCACCAAGGATGGCACCAAATATTAAAAAATGCTCTGGAACAGTTCAAGATATTTTCTTGCTTTTTATTTTATTTGAAAAGTAATCATGTGCGGATAATATTTGAAAATTTGTGTCAAAATTATCTTCTGTACGCTTTAATTTTTTTGCGAAAATCGAAATAAAAATTTAAGCATTCCAATTCCAAAAATTTTGAATTTTTCACTGTTGATCCAATATTGTTAAATAATACATCGTTTGAAAACGTTTTTTTTTGTTAATTAATTTGCGGAGAATTCCACGTGAAAAATTGAGCTATCTTTGGCAGTCCGTTCTAGATCGAGATACAGATCGCCAAAGATGGCGCCATTTCTCACGTGCCAAATATTAAAAAATACTTTGGAATGGTTCACGATATTTATCGCTTTTTATTTTATTTTATTTGAAAAGTAATCATGTGCTGATAATATTTGAAAATTGGTGTCAAAATTCTATTATGTAGGCTTCAATTTTTTTGCCAAAATTAAAAAAAACTTAAGCATTCCAATTCCAAAAATTTTGAATTTTTCACTGTTGATCCAATATTGTTTAATATTACATTCTTTGAGAACGAGAATTTTTTGTTAATTAATTTGCGGAAAATCCCACGTGAAAAATTGAGCTATCGTTGGCAGTCCGTTCTAGATCGAGATACAGATCGCCAAAGATGGCGCCATTTCTCACGTGCCAAATATTAAAGAATACTTTGGAATGGTTCACGATATTTATTGCTTTTTATTTTATTTGAAAAGTAATCATGTGCTGATAATATTTGAAAATTGGTGTCAAAATTCTATTATGTAGGCTTCAATTTTTTTTGCCAAAATTAAAAAAAACTTAAGCATTCCAATTCCAAAAATTTTGAATTTTTCACTGTTGATCCAATATTCTTAATATTACATTCTTTGAGAACGAGAATTTTTTGTTAATTAATTTGCGGAAAATCCCACGTGAAAAATTGAGCTATCTTTGGCAGTCCGTTCTAGATCGAGATACAGATCGCCAAAGATGGCGCCATTTCTCACGTGCCAAATATTAAAAAATACTTTGGAATGGTTCACGATATTTATTGCTTTTTATTTTATTTGAAGAGTAATCATGTGCTGATAATATTTGAAAATTGGTGTCAAAATTCTATTATGTAGGCTTCAATTTTTTTGCCAAAATTAAAAAAAAACTTAAGCATTCCAATTCCAAAAATTTTGAATTTTTCACTGTTGATCCAATATTGTTTAATATTACATTCTTTGAGAACGAGAATTTTTTGTTAATTAATTTGCGGAAAATCCCACGTGAAAAATTGAGCTATCTTTGGCAGTCCGTTCTAGATCGAGATACAGATCGCCAAAGATGGCGCCATTTCTCACGTGCCAAATATTAAAAAATACTTTGGAATGGTTCACGATATTTATTGCTTTTTATTTTATTTTATTTGAAAAGTAATCATGTGCTGATAATATTTGAAAATTGGTGTCAAAATTCTATTATGTAGGCTTCAATTTTTTTGCCAAAATTAAAAAAAACTTAAGCATTCCAATTCCAAAAATTTTGATTTTTTCACTGTTGATCCAATATTGTTTAATATTACATTCTTTGAGAACGAGAATTTTTTGTTAATTAATTTGCGGAAAATCCCACGTGAAAAATTGAGTTATCTTTGGCAGTCCGTTCTAGATCGAGATACAGATCGCCAAAGATGGCGCCATTTCTCACGTGCCAAATATTAAAAAATACTTTGGAATGGTTCACGATATTTATTGCTTTTTATTATATTTGAAAAGTAATCATGTGCTGATAATATTTGAAAATTGGTGTCAAAATTCTATTATGTAGGCTTCAATTTTTTTGCCAAAATTAAAAAAAAACTTAAGCATTCCAATTCCAAAAATTTTGAATTTTTCACTGTTGATCCAATATTGTTTAATATTACATTCTTTGAGAACGAGAATTTTTTTATTAATTTGACGAAAATCGCATGCAAGAAAGTAAGACGTCTGTGGTAGTCTGTCTTAGATCGAATTACAAATCACCAAGGATGGCACCAAATATTAAAAAATGCTCTGGAACAGTTCAAGATATTTTCTTGCTTTTTATTTTATTTGAAAAGTAATCATGTGCGGATAATATTTGAAAATGTGTGTCAAAATTATCTTCTGTACGCTTTAATTTTTTTGCGAAAATCGAAATAAAAATTTAAGCATTCCAATTAAAAAAATTTTGAATTTTTCACTGTTGATCCAGTACTGTTCAATATTACATTCTTTGAAAACGAGATTTTTTTTATTAATTTGCCGAAAATCGCACGTGAGAAAGTGAGACGTCTGTGGCAGTCTGTCTTGGATCGAGTTGCAAATCATCAAAGATGGCGCCATTTGTCAGGTGCCAAATATTAAAAAATGCTCTGGAACAGTTCAAGATATTTTCATGGTTTTTATTTTATTTGAAAAGTAAACGTGCTGATAATATTTGAAAATTCGTGTCAAAATTTTCTTCTGTAAGCGTTTATTTTTTTGCGAAAATTAGAACAAAATTTCAAACTTTTAGATTCCAAAAATTTTGAAATTTTTACTGTTGATCTAATATTGTTCAATATTACATTCTTTGAAAACGCGAGAATGTTTTTATTAATTTGACGAAAATCGAACGTGAGAGAGAAAGACGTCTTTGGCAGTCTGTCTTAGATCAATTTGCAAATTACCAAAGCTGGCGCCACTTCTCAGGTGCCAAATATTAAAAAATGCTCTGGAACAATTCAAGATATTTGCTTGCTTTTTATTTTATTTAAAAAATAATCATGTGCTGATAATATTTGAAAATTCGTGTCAAACTTCTCTTCTGTAAGCTTCAATTTTTTTTGCGAAAATTAAAACAAAATATCAAACATTCAGATTCCAAAAATTTTGAATTTTTCACTGTTGATCCAATATTGTTCAATATTACATTCTTTGAAATCGAGATTTTTTTTATTAATTTACCGAAAATCGCACGTGAGAAATTGAGCCATCTTTGGCAGTCTGTCTTAGATCGCGATACAAGTTGCCAAAAATGGCGCCATTTAAGTTTTTCTTATTAACTGTTTCTATTTTCCCATTATAATCAGAATTTATATTTTTGAAAGTAACAAAACTTGTCAATTCGTAGTATGTTTTGACCAATGCTTTTTTCAAATCTTCTACACAAGCTTCTGTCACAGCATTATACTTCCAGTGAAGTAATATTGTTCATATTGAAATATTGCAAAAACTAGAATAAAAACGAAAATATTGACATATTCAGAGTAATTTTTGCTAACTTCCAGAAGCTTAACTCAAAAACATAAAATAATGTAATATTTCATTTTTTTCAAATCTTAAACTAACTTCAAAATTAAAATAAGTCGGATCGTTTCTTGTGGAAGGGCCCAAATTAAATAATCTCAGCTACTTTACTACTAAAAAAACAGTTTTTGGTCCAAGAAACACACTCAAATATTAAGCAGAAGCAGTATTTTATTTATTTATCATCCTGTACATTTTAGTTATAGTAGGATTTCTTTGAATTAAAAATCTGAAAGTAGCAAACAGGTGGTGTTTATCTCTGTTTGCACTATTACTTGAACGAGCTACAAAAAGAGATCGTAATCGTTTTTTTTTTAGATTTTTTTTCTTTAAATCAAAAGCAGACTTTCAGGAAAAAACTAAGTTTAGTATCAGTAGTCTCAAAATTTTTTTAACGGGTTACTTATACCGAGAAATAAAATGTATGTTGGTTAAATAATGTCCAACAAAAGTTTTTCTTGTTCGGTTTTTATTTACATTTATTGTTTCAATCTCTGCTTAAGTAGCATCGTTCTTATAAAAGTATTCGCCAGAAGTTTTTCAATGTTTCCGCCAGACAATCGTACTAATAATAAATTCCTACAAGTTTTTATAAATAGAAACAAACGTTTTGAATTTATTAAAGCAATTCTTGTCCTAATTGTGCTGTGATGAAATGTTTGTTGCATAAATTGCAGTCGCTTGATTGTACATAAGTTCTGGCAAATTTCGTGCAATATTATGCACCTGTTAAGTCTATAAAATAAATAGTGTGGAATTTATAATTCTAATTAAAAGTGCTAATTCATTCGCATAAAGTGTCGTAAACAAATTAATTAATTTCGACATATTCACACTTTCTAACACAGTTTTTTTGAGTTTTATTGATAAGTTCATTAGTGATTCGCAGGATATATTGTTCTTATTTAATGGTTCTATTTCGATCTTTAGTATTTGAGGACTTGTGAATTCATCAGGAAAATCGTACAAACGAATATTATCTACCGATTGAAAATTGAGCTTAATGTCAATCATTGGAAACAAGGTGGTCAATAATTAAATACAATGATTGTATGATTACAGTTATATTGTATTACCACTTATTCATCGATGCTTGAAGTATAACATATACGTGGTATCAAATTAGTAACCATCACAAAGAAAATTTATAATTACTTTGATTGTATCACATTTTACTTTACAAATTGTTTTTAATCTTCTCTATTCTAAAGTTGCGTGAGAATATTTTTTTAATAGATTCTTTGAGCCGTTTCTTTGCAATTCGACCTCTTTAAACTGTTTCTGTTAATTTCCACTTGGGAAATTAAGTTCTGATGCTTTCGTGGTTTCATTTTTATTCAAAAGTAAAATTTTGCTTTGCTTTTCAAGTATTAAGTATTGAAACATTCGCGAAGTTTTTGTAAATTTTAAGAGCGTTCACGAAAGAATTAGAAGATTTTCGAAGGATGGCCGAAATATATAAAAGCGATACAAATGAATCATAGGTCAGTTATTTCAGTAATTCGAAGTTGGCAATGTTAAGAAGATTATTCAAGTTTAAATAAATAAGTGATTAACGCGTGTCGAGATAAATACAACGAATTAAAAACGTGCGTGACTTTATTCTACACTAGTGTCAGTATTTAGATAAATAGAAGTTATCCGCGGACATTATCTTCCGAGTGATAGTACTATATAAATTAGTGTGTTTTTATTAAATATCCTTAGATTTAATTAGTTATAAACGTGTAAATATTTTTACTTCAAATAAATTAGTTTTAATAATCGTTACAGTATATACCTATTCGGAGTAATTGTTCGTACACAAATATGAAAACTGTAATTTTGTCTCTCTTTAAAAATTCACGATAAAATTAAGCCGGTGACTGGAAACCGAAGATATTTGCAAAATAATTTATATTAACTTGGGAATTACGAATGGATAAATTAAATGTTAATCCTCCCATAGCACTACATTTTGGTGTTTAGTGGCAGGCTGCAGTAAAGTCAATCAATAGATTTCTATATCGCCTGATTGGTAACACTCAGTTTTGAAGAATATACTACAGTGTTTTCTCGTATTGAAGCCGTTCTAAATAGTCGTCTTCTTTGTGCTCTACTCGAGTCAGACGATGTCTTTGATTACTTTACTCCGGCTCAAAACGAAATGGAAACATTCAACTGGCGTTTACCAGTGCAATAGCCTATTGGTCGTGTAAAAGAAGTTTTGTCTGGCAGCAACAGTATCGCTTCCCCCTATTTAATTTTTTTTCTTTTTTTGTTTTCTTTTGCATAATCGTTTTTTCTCTTTAGTTTGCTTCGAAGTTCCCTGTCATTGCTGTCAGTATCTCCAGAATCTGCTATCAGACTGGTTCTTTCTGTAGTTGTTCCTTCTTATAAACGTTCTTAATTCACCGGTGCTCCATCGACTGTGACCGAACTTCGTAAAAAGTTTTTCCAGGTGGTGCTAAGTTTGTAGCCGGCGTCACGGTTGGATTTGGGATGCTTTTTTATCTCGATGGCCTCTCTAATGATACTCCAATGATAGTTCTTCGTGGCAGCTAATACTGGTTCTTCAAAGTCGAGCTTATGTTCAGAAACATCCAGGAACGGTAATCTCCCTTCTTATAGTTCCATAGTAAACTATATAGATGGGTGCTGCTTGTTGATGTTGTTACGCTGGTTTCTGGCAAGCGAAGGTTAACACAGTTTTCCCGGAGAGGGAGTCGCGGGCTTTGTAATGCGGAATTATAAATGAAATCAAAAAACATATATGTATTTATTTTATCCTAGAAGTAGTTGAAGAGGACGAAGGCAGTTCATAAGTAAAGTTATATAAACGTTGCAAACAATATTACATGGATATCACAGGCCAAATATAAGTTACGCCCTTGACTGGGCAACACGTCGCACATCAAAGTGCATTAATCGGTCTAACTTTTACATTTAACGAAGAAATGACTTTACTTTATTAAGTTAAATTACAAGAATACGAAAATCTAAAGTATAGAGAATCAAGTCGCACCAGATAAGTATGTGACACACAAAAAAGAGTTTAACATTAATTGTGATTACAACCTAGTATGTACGTGTGGCCATTCCAATAATCGACATGAGCAACGAAGTGATAGTCGTATAAATAGAAAAGGCAATACCTACAGTTGTGTATTATTCAATAGGGGATCAGCTAAATCCACACCAGTACAACCTAAAACGTAATATGGAATTTGACCCAAAAACGTACATACGGCGTTATCACAAGTAAAACTTGATTTAATTCATACGATATTTGAAGTAAATGAATGCGCCGTACTTCCCTCAAATTAACATTGCACTTATGTAAGTATTTCTACCCATAAAGTGGTGTTGAACCCTTGGACTTCAGTGACCTGACGTCATGGAAACTTTTCAAAAAGCAGGTGTTTTATCAGCATCACCGATAAGGTCACAGGTGGATGGGTGGCGACCCGCTAAAGAATTAATGTAAACTCTAGATACAAAAAAAAAAGATATATAATATATTGACATGGAATTGCCTGAAACAACTTAATAAAAGCTTTGTTGGGCTTAGAGATACCGCTAAAACGGTCCGTGTTGTACAAGACGTTACCGGCAAAATGAATCGTTTGACAGCCGTCTATGAAAGGTAGGCGCGTCGAGGACAAATTTTATACTCGAAGAATTTTAACCTACCAACTTTTTAACATAACAATGTGCTCAATGAAGTCTTGAAGTTTCTCTTTTCCAATGAAAGTATTGTCAACATATCAAATCCAATACTTGGGCTTCCATTCACTGTTCTCTAATTCTTCTTCTTCGAACACTTTCCTGAATAAATTGGCTTATACAGCTGATAGTGGACTTCCTATTGCCGTCCGTTCTTACGTTTGTAGTATCTGCCATCCTATAGAAAGCATGTACTTGACAGGCAGAGTTTTACCAGATCCGTTGTGTTAGTAGGTAATTCAACATCACTAACTAAAGCTATTGCGTCGTTCGTAGGTATGTTAGTAAATAACGAAATCACATCAAGCTCACCAATATGTCGTTAAATTTTTCAGCAGTTCTACAAAATGCAATCACAATGCTGTCATCATTTCTTAAGTTGCTTAGGGTCATCTTCTACTCGTTGGTGATATTCCGTTTAGGTGTTTCGACTTTCTTCTTCTTCACTTCTTGAAGTACTTCAGCTTCGAGAGTTGCTAAAGACGTCACTGCTCCTTCCACTTCTGTAATTATATCTTCCTTCAGTATCTTTTATGGTGCAATAACAAAGTTCATTCCCATTTCAAGCACTTTCGTTTTCACTGTTATTAGTTCTTTTGATTAACAGATTAACAGTTATGTTCTTTAGTGACTCCGGCCTGTTCTTGTTGATTTCCTTACTTTGTTACGCTGGTTCATAACAAGAAAAAGAAGGTGACGGCTAACACAGTTGTTCGCGGAGATTTGATCGCAGGCTTCGTGATGATCGATTATAGACTAAATCTGAAAAGGCACCAAAACGATGAAAGACTAAATTAGGGAGACATCGTCTAAATGTACCCGCAGCTGAAAAAGAACAAATAACACGACAGAAGTGATAACACAGAATATATATTGATTTTATCACAGACAGTAGTTCAAAGAGGACGAAGAAGGTACATAAGTATAATGATATAAATTTTTCCAAACACTAGTACATAGGTCGGGCGAAATATAAGTTACGCCCTATACTGGGCAACACGTCGTACAGCAAAATGACCTAGTTGGTCTAACTTTTACACTTAAAGAATTCTTAAATTAAATTACAAAAGTACGAAAATCGAAGATCTAGAGAATCAAAGCGCACTAGATAATAATAACCGGTGTGAAGGTAGCCACGGATCTAGCCATAGAAATTCGTTTTGAAGTTAATACCAATATAAAACTTTTATAAACAAATTTGCAGAAAAATCTAAAATGACTATCTTTGTAAAAATTGCAGTATAATAAATCATGTTTAAGGCGTATATTTATATAGTAACTTTAATTTGGAAATGTTTAAAAGCTTTTAATTGGCAATAACTTGAAAACTAATTTCTATGGCTGGATCCGTGGCTAGTTTCACACCGGTATAATAATATGACACAACAAAAATATTTTAACATTAATTGTGATTACAACCTAGTATGTACGTATGGTCAATTGACCACCAAACTATTAAGAATTAAAGTAAAAATCTAATACTAGCAGTTATGGTTTATGCAGTAGGGGATTAGCTAATTCCGTACCAGTATAACCTAAAACTCAATTGAAATCTAACAAAAGAAAACGTACATACGGCGTTATCACAAGTAAATCCTGTTTTTTAATTCATACGATCACTAAAAATAAACGAATGCACAGAACTTCCCTCTAATTAACTTCACAACTTGGGTAATTATTTCCTCCAATATGATTGTATTCAACTCCTTGAACTTGGGCGACGTGACATCATGGAAATTTTCCAATTGCAACAGGTGCTTATCAACTCCACAGATGGAGATGTGGAAACCCGCTATAAAATCAATTTAAACCCCCGATACAAAAAAAATTATAACGAGTTACCCCGAATAGGCTTTCGCTCAAATTCAACCGCGTATGCACGTGGAATTGCGTCGTAGACACCGCTAAACGGAGCTCTGTGTTGCACAAACGTACCGGAAGAAATGAAATTGTGCTTTTAAAATTTGACAGTCAACCACGAAAAGTGGACGTGTTGAGGATAAATCTTATACTAGAAAATTTTTTATATACCACATTTTTAACATCACAACTTTCTTGTCGATCTTCTCTTTCTGCTCTTCTTGGCATTTCTAAAACTGTTGGTCTGCTGTCATCTATATGATACGGTCTATCACAACCAATGTGTTCCTTCGTTAGTGCGTTTGCCAACGTCAAATGTAGGTCCATAATGGTCGTTGATATCACCTGCAGTTCTTGAATTATTCTGGCTGACTCAGTTTGTATATAGTGATTCACTTTCACGAATGTCGGTGTAATCTCTTGGTCTCTGGATCTTCGTAGGAACGCCAAAATTGATAGAGTTTGGCTTTCTTCATACAAAGCGAAAATTAGCAACTGAAGCGAAGTTGGGTTTCTTGCGGTTTTATTTTTGCTTGAAATACCCCTTTCTTCTTTATTTGTTTTAAGTAAATTGAATGCAAATTAGTTTTGCACATTTAACATGTGTTTTTACAAAAAGCGCAAGCAGGACACTGGCCTATTCCTCAACCCTCGCTCATACCTGCATCGTATCCCTCTTCCCTTTTACCCATATTCTGCAAGTTAGCAACACAAGAACAAGCAGCTGGTAGCATGGACAGCAAAATGTCTAAGCCCACTGCGACTACACTGCGAGACCCAGTAGGAGATTGTACAAGCGACACCGGTCGTAAAACCCTACGGAGTTTTATCACGATGATTCTATTTCTTTAATTTGGATAGTTTTACGTTTTTGACCTTTGGCGATTGTAGGAACATTTTTACTTAAGTCCTGTAATACAGGCGTCGCGCACGTTTTAATAAAACACAAGTTTGTCTCCTCTGCCCACTTGAGCTGTTCATTACAAGGGACAAGAAGTCTGTAATAGGATTCTCGGCACCAATTTCAGGCTTAAGTGGAACTCTGCAACCATCTTTCGGTAAGTGACCACTTTGGTGGTCAGCCCAAGATTCTTTACGTCTCTTATTATGATCGTAACATTGATTTAATATACGGTTTAGAAAGCTTACACATAAACACGATGAAGTTTGTGTGGATGGAATTTGTAATTTTTGACTCAATGCCTATCGATGTCAGACGACTTAGACGTAGAGACACTGCAAGGATAATGGTTAGAAGAAAGGGAAGAACACGAACGAAGGAAATTTGCAGAAGAAATGGAAAACAGCGGAAAAAATATCTCAACCGAATCAAAACAATTTTATTCTGAAATCATGTTAATTAATCCGACTTAGCCTTGGTACTCAAATGAAAACTGAGATGTCGGCAATCTTCACTATCAATTGATCGTTCTTCAAAACCTTTCTCTTCTAATTCACGAACTTCAAAAAACTCGTGGACCATCGTCAGCTTTAAAAATCAATTTCTTGTCGCGTTTCTTCAATATTTGACCAGCAAGAGTTTTACACGTAGCAAGACGATGTATGCAGACAATTTTGAATGTGGTCAAAAAACAACGTTGTTTTTTTTGGTTAAGGCAGTATTAATTTAATTTTTACTTTCCTATAATGAAAGTATAGCGATCGCAATTTTTTTTTTCAAAAAATTGTTTTTGAAGAATTTTACGTTTCAAGGTCTCCTGAATCAGAAAAACGTATTTTTGACAAAAAAAAATTTGGGTGTGTGTGTGTGTCTGTGTGTAACGTATCTACGATAACTCTCGAACCAAAAGTTCTAGTAACTTGAAATTTGGTATGGAGCTGGTTTTTCATATTTTTTCAGTTCTATCATATCAAAAGATGGGTCTGATAAAGAAACCGAAAGTAGGTGTATCTGCCATTTTGAACAGTTTTTCTTATATAATTTTGTACGAATGTAAATTATTCGAATTATTTTTACAGTTTCTTATAGAGTCAATTCTTTTTAACAACTTATTCAAATAAAAATGTTTTCTAACATAAGCAGTTTATTAAATATTTGATTTTTAATTGAAATTGAATTCGATATATATGATCCTAGGTTCGAATCCAGCCTACGACAATTTTTTTTAGAAAAAAATTTATATCGTGAAATAATACGTTAACAAATAACAATTTTTCTCTAAATTCTTTTGACTTTATATACGGAGTGCTGCATCTTATTTAAATTATCTTTGGATGTACCCAAGATAACTCTCGAACCAAAAGTCCTAATTACTTGAAGTTTGGTATGAAGCTGGCTTTTCATATTCTCTTGGCTCTATCAAAAGATGTATTTGATAAAGAAACCGGAATTGGATGTATCCGCCATTTTTAATTGTTTTTCTTATATAATTTTGTACGTATGTAAATATTCCTTTATCATTCCTTATAGGAAAGTCGTGTGGTGACCACACCAGTTTTTTTTTCTCTGGTTAGAATTGAGCAGTGCGGTACGTTCTAAGCGTGAAACAGAATAACTGAATATTAAAAAATCTAAATCAGATTCAGGGTCCAATTCGTTTTTGAAAAATCTGTTTTTCGGCAGTAACTTTAGTTTGTACTTGACATTATTTTTTTTTCTAAAACAAAAATTTCCGTTACGAACTTTTAGGTTTAAGCCCACCGCTCAACTTTGAAAATTTAAATGGGAACCTCTTCTATATTTTTTATTTTTTGAATTCGTGTACGTTTCCGGCTTAATTTTATTATGTTTTTTTCTCGGATTGAGTGGGGATGAAGTAAATCCTAAAAATCAAATGTTTCAAGTTACATTTCAATACTATTTTTGTCGATTAAGGTCATTTGATTAAATGTACTAACGGAAATGATTATATCGTTATCATTTCCTTTAGTTCATACAAAGACAAAGGAAATATTTTAAATATTCTCATAAACTTTCAAACGCCAATTGAAAAAAGTTATATTTCTTGTGGTATTTCGTCGAACTGCTGTTCTCTTTTTTAACAATGCAATTAACTCTTTCTGAAAACAGTGACTGGTCGATTTATTAAAGTTTGCATAAATTGTCAGGTTTTTTAATTTTTTTTAGCGAGAAATAATTTTTTTTTAAATATATTTCCGTTTGTAGTGCGGTTTCTTTACGATAACATTGATTCGAATACCAACAGTAATTTCAAAACATTTAATTTGGACACTGATTTTAAGTTAATTAACAGTGTATGGGCGTATAATTACTTGAGTGTTAGTCTAATTGGTACGTTTATGGTTATGCCAAAACAAGAATATTCTTTTAAGGATAAGTCAAAACCATATGCACGATAAACCGACATAAATTGATGGATGAGTCTAGATTTGAGTTTAGTGACTCATAATCTGAAGGTGTAGTAAACCGTGCAGTAGTAAAACTCGTTTACCGTGAACGCTGTTAGATCGTTCATAGTATACGTAAAGCTTAGTATATCTTGCTAATTATCGTAATGAGTAGAAGTTTTGCCGAATTTTAATTGACTTATATATTCTTCGCTGCTAAAGTTGCGGTACATATCGCAGTTGCTAAATTCGTAATTTTTAAAATGCTGTAGAACAAAAGCAACTTTTAAAATTTGGTCGTGGTAATGAATTTTGTGAAGGTCGACCAACAAAATTATGGGACTGTCTGTATAAGTTTACAAAAAAAATTTTTTTTATTAAAACGTTCGAGTCAGATATTTTTTTTTAATTATAATGTGTAGAAAGAGAATTGATAAAATAGATTGGGTTCTTTACAGAAATATTGAACCACCCTGTAGAATAAAAAGTAGTTTTTTTCGCACGGCAGCAAAACTTTTTTCCAGATTTAACTAAAGTTAAAGCCGTTAATCCAATTTTCTCTCGGTGAAAATATTGTTATAGAAGTTTTTGTTCAAATTTTGATCATATAAGGCAAGAAAGGTAATTATTTCCGTAATTTATTTTTTGTTATTTATTTTTAACATTTATTTAGGACCACCCCGAAGTTACATTTGAATTTAGAAAAACAAATGCATTTGAATTTGTAACATGAAATGCGTTTGCATTAGACAATTTTTAAACATGTAACAACTATAGAAAATACTTTATTTTCAATATAGTTTATACATTAATAATTTACCTAGTCGGACAAATAATCGAAGTGCCGTCAGAAGGTGACAATTAAAAAAAATATTAATTTTCTGTAAAAAATTTACATCATGAAAACTTAAAATTGATTTTTTTCAAAAATACGGAACTGTAATAGCACAGTTTTTTATATGATGTAGGTGATACCTTGCTGTAATAAACCGGAATAGTCAAACAACCCTAAGTGCCGTCAGAGGGTGCCTGTTAAAAAAAATATTAATTTTTGTTAAAAAAAATATTAATTTTTGTTAAAAAATTTATATCATGAATACTTAAAATCGATTTTTTCAAAAATACGTAACTGTAATAGCACAGATTTTTTATATGATGTAGGTGGTACCCTGCTATAATAAACCGGAATAGTCATTCAACCCTAAGTGTCATCAGAGGGTGACTTAAAAATATTAATTTTTGTTAACAAATATTAATTTTTGTTAAAAATTTACATCATGAAAACTTAAAATCGATTTTTTTCAAAAATACGGAACTGTAATAGCACATATTTTTTATATGATGTAGGTAATACCCTGCTGTAATAAACCGGAATAGTCATACAACCCTAAGTGCCGTCAGATGATGACTATTAAAAAAAAATAATTTTTGTTATAAAATTTACATCATGGAAACTTAAAATCGATTTTTTCAAAAATACGGAACTGTAATAGCACAGTTTTTTTATGTGATGTAGGTGATACCGTGCTGTAATAAAACGGAATAGTCATACAACCTTAAGTGGTGTCAGAGGGTGACGATTAAAAAAAATATTAATTTTTGTTAAAAAAATTAATCATGAAAACTTAAAATATATTTTTTCCAAAATACGGAACTGTAATAGCACAGTTTTTTATGTGATGTAGGTGATAATGTGCTGTAATAAACCTATATAGTCATATAACCCTAAGTGCCGTCAGACGGCGACAATTAAAAAAAATATTAATTTTTTTTTAAATTTACATCATGAAAACTTAAAATCGATTTTTTTCAAAAATACGGGACTGTAATAGCACAGATTTTTATATGATGTAGGTGATACTCTGCTGTAATAAACCTATTTAGTCATACAACCCTAAGTGCCGTCAGAGGCTGACAATTTAAAAAAAATATGAATTTTCTGTAAAAAATTTACATCATGAAAACTTAAAATCGATTTTTTCAAAAATACGTAACTATAATAGCTCAGATTTTGTATATGATGTAGGTGATACCTCTGCTGTAATAAACTGGAATAGTCATACAACCCTAAGTGGCGTCAGAGGGTGACTATTAAAAAAATTACATTATGAAAACTTAAAATTGATTTTTTCAAAAATACGGAACTGTAATAGCACAGTTTTTATATGATGTAGGTGATACCTTGCTGTAATAAACCGGAATAGTCAAACAACCCTAAGTGCCGTCAGAGGGTGCCTGTTAAAAAAAATATTAATTTTTGTTAAAAAAAATATTAATTTTTGTTAAAAAATTTATATCATGAATACTTAAAATCGATTTTTTCAAAAATACGTAACTGTAATAGCACAGATTTTTTATATGATGTAGGTGGTACCCTGCTATAATAAACCGGAATAGTCATTCAACCCTAAGTGTCATCAGAGGGTGACTTAAAAAAAAATATTAATTTTTGTTAACAAATATTAATTTTTGTTAAAAAATTTACATCATGAAAACTTAAAATCGATTTTTTTCAAAAATACGGAACTGTAATAGCACATATTTTTTATATGATGTAGGTAATACCCTGCTGTAATAAACCGGAATAGTCATACAACCCTAAGTGCCGTCAGATGATGACTATTAAAAAAAAATAATTTTTGTTATAAAATTTACATCATGGAAACTTAAAATCGATTTTTTCAAAAATACGGAACTGTAATAGCACAGTTTTTTTATGTGATGTAGGTGATACCGTGCTGTAATAAAACGGAATAGTCATACAACCTTAAGTGGTGTCAGAGGGTGACGATTAAAAAAAATATTAATTTTTGTTAAAAAAATTAATCATGAAAACTTAAAATATATTTTTTCCAAAAATACGGAACTGTAATAGCACAGTTTTTTTATGTGATGTAGGTGATACCGTGCTGTAATAAACCTATATAGTCATACAACCCTAAGTGCCGTCAGACGGCGACAATTAAAAAAAATATTAATTTTTTTTTAAATTTACATCATGAAAACTTAAAATCGATTTTTTTCAAAAATACGGGACTGTAATAGCACAGATTTTTATATGATGTAGGTGATACTCTGCTGTAATAAACCTATTTAGTCATACAACCCTAAGTGCCGTCAGAGGCTGACAATTTAAAAAAAATATGAATTTTCTGTAAAAAATTTACATCATGAAAACTTAAAATCGATTTTTTTCAAAAATACGGAACTGTAATAGCACAGTTTTTGTATATGATGTAGGTGATACCCTGCTGTAATAAACCGGAATAGTCATACAACCCTAAGTGGCGTCAGAGGGTGACTATTAAAAAAAATTACATTATGAAAACTTAAAATTGATTTTTTTCAAAAATACGGAACTGTAATAGCACAGTTTTTTATATGATGTAGGTGATACCTTGCTGTAATAAACCGGAATAGTCAAACAACCCTAAGTGCCGTCAGAGGGTGCCTGTTAAAAAAAATATTAATTTTTGTTAAAAAAAATATTAATTTTTGTTAAAAAATTTATATCATGAATACTTAAAATCGATTTTTTCAAAAATACGTAACTGTAATAGCACAGATTTTTTATATGATGTAGGTGGTACCCTGCTATAATAAACCGGAATAGTCATTCAACCCTAAGTGTCATCAGAGGGTGACTTAAAAATATTAATTTTTGTTAACAAATATTAATTTTTGTTAAAAATTTACATCATGAAAAACTTAAAGTCGATTTTTTTCAAAAATACGGAACTGTAATAGCACATATTTTTTATATGATGTAGGTAATACCCTGCTGTAATAAACCGGAATAGTCATACAACCCTAAGTGCCGTCAGATGATGACTATTAAAAAAAAATAATTTTTGTTATAAAATTTACATCATGGAAACTTAAAATCGATTTTTTCAAAAATACGGAACTGTAATAGCACAGTTTTTTTATGTGATGTAGGTGATACCGTGCTGTAATAAAACGGAATAGTCATACAACCTTAAGTGGTGTCAGAGGGTGACGATTAAAAAAAATATTAATTTTTTGTTAAAAATTAATCATGAAAACTTAAAATATATTTTTTCCAAAAATACGGAACTGTAATAGCACAGTTTTTTTATGTGATGTAGGTGATACCGTGCTGTAATAAACCTATATAGTCATATTAACCCTAAGTGCCGTCAGACGGCGACAATTAAAAATATTAATTTTTTTAAATTTACATCATGAAAACTTAAAATCGATTTTTTCAAAAATACGGGACTGTAATAGCAATAGATTTTATATGATGTAGGTGATACTCTGCTGTAATAAACCTATTTAGTCATACAACCCTAAGTGCCGTCAGAGGCTGACAATTTAAAAAAAATATGAATTTTCTGTAAAAAATTTACATCATGAAAACTTAAAATCGATTTTTTCAAAAAAATACGGAAACTGTAATAGCACAGTTTTTGTATATGATGTAGGTGATACCCTGCTGTAATAAACCGGAATAGTCATACAACCCTAAGTGGCGTCAGAGGGTGAATATTAAAAAAAATTACATTATGAAAACTTAAAATTGATTTTTTTCAAAAATACGGAACTGTAATAGCACAGTTTTTTATATGATGTAGGTGATACTCTGCTGTAATAAACTGAATAGTCAAACAACCCTAAGTGCCGTCAGAGGGTGCCTGTTAAAAAAAATATTAATTTTTGTTAAAAAAAATATTAATTTTTGTTAAAAAATTTATATCATGAATACTTAAAATCGATTTTTTCAAAAATACGTAACTGTAATAGCACAGATTTTTTATATGATGTAGGTGGTACCCTGCTATAATAAACCGGAATAGTCATTCAACCCTAAGTGTCATCAGAGGGTGACTTAAAAAAAAATATTAATTTTTGTTAACAAATATTAATTTTTGTTAAAAAATTTACATCATGAAAACTTAAAATCGATTTTTTTCAAAAATACGGAACTGTAATAGCACATATTTTTTATATGATGTAGGTAATACCCTGCTGTAATAAACCGGAATAGTCATACAACCCTAAGTGCCGTCAGATGATGACTATTAAAAAAAAATAATTTTTGTTATAAAATTTACATCATGGAAACTTAAAATCGATTTTTTCAAAAATACGGAACTGTAATAGCACAGTTTTTTTATGTGATGTAGGTGATACCGTGCTGTAATAAAACGGAATAGTCATACAACCTTAAGTGGTGTCAGAGGGTGACGATTAAAAAAAATATTAATTTTTTTTTAAATTTACATCATGAAAACTTAAAATCGATTTTTTTCAAAAATACGGGACTGTAATAGCACAGATTTTTATATGATGTAGGTGATACTCTGCTGTAATAAACCTATTTAGTCATACAACCCTAAGTGCCGTCAGAGGCTGACAATTTAAAAAAAATATGAATTTTCTGTAAAAAATTTACATCATGAAAACTTAAAATCGATTTTTTTCAAAAATACGGAACTGTAATAGCACAGTTTTTGTATATGATGTAGGTGATACCCTGCTGTAATAAACCGGAATAGTCATACAACCCTAAGTGGCGTCAGAGGGTGACTATTAAAAAAAATTACATTATGAAAACTTAAAATTGATTTTTTTCAAAAATACGGAACTGTAATAGCACAGTTTTTTATATGATGTAGGTGATACCTTGCTGTAATAAACCGGAATAGTCAAACAACCCTAAGTGCCGTCAGAGGGTGCCTGTTAAAAAAAATATTAATTTTTGTTAAAAAAAATATTAATTTTTGTTAAAAAATTTATATCATGAATACTTAAAATCGATTTTTTCAAAAATACGTAACTGTAATAGCACAGATTTTTTATATGATGTAGGTGGTACCCTGCTATAATAAACCGGAATAGTCATTCAACCCTAAGTGTCATCAGAGGGTGACTTAAAAAAAAATATTAATTTTTGTTAACAAATATTAATTTTTGTTAAAAAATTTACATCATGAAAACTTAAAATCGATTTTTTTCAAAAATACGGAACTGTAATAGCACATATTTTTTATATGATGTAGGTACACTCTGCTGTAATAAACCGGAATAGTCATACAACCCTAAGTGCCGTCAGATGATGACTATTAAAAAAAAATAATTTTTGTTATAAAATTTACATCATGGAAACTTAAAATCGATTTTTTCAAAAATACGGAACTGTAATAGCACAGTTTTTTTATGTGATGTAGGTGATACCGTGCTGTAATAAAACGGAATAGTCATACAACCTTAAGTGGTGTCAGAGGGTGACGATTAAAAAAAATATTAATTTTTGTTAAAAAAATTAATCATGAAAACTTAAAATATATTTTTTCCAAAAATACGGAACTGTAATAGCACAGTTTTTTTATGTGATGTAGGTGATACCGTGCTGTAATAAACCTATATAGTCATACAACCCTAAGTGCCGTCAGATTTATGACAATTAAAAATATTAATTTTTTTTTAAATTTACATCATGAAAACTTAAAATCGATTTTTTTCAAAAATACGGGACTGTAATAGCACAGATTTTTATATGATGTAGGTGATACTCTGCTGTAATAAACCTATTTAGTCATACAACCCTAAGTGCCGTCAGAGGCTGACAATTTAAAAAAAATATGAATTTTCTGTAAAAAATTTACATCATGAAAACTTAAAATCGATTTTTTTCAAAAATACGGAACTGTAATAGCACAGTTTTTGTATATGATGTAGGTGATACCCTGCTGTAATAAACCGGAATAGTCATACAACCCTAAGTGGCGTCAGAGGGTGACTATTAAAAAAAATTACATTATGAAAACTTAAAATTGATTTTTTCAAAAATACGGAACTGTAATAGCACAGTTTTTTATATGATGTAGGTGATACCTTGCTGTAATAAACCGGAATAGTCAAACAACCCTAAGTGCCGTCAGAGGGTGCCTGTTAAAAAAAATATTAATTTTTGTTAAAAAAAATATTAATTTTTGTTAAAAAATTTATATCATGAATACTTAAAATCGATTTTTTCAAAAATACGTAACTGTAATAGCACAGATTTTTTATATGATGTAGGTGGTACCCTGCTATAATAAACCGGAATAGTCATTCAACCCTAAGTGTCATCAGAGGGTGACTTAAAAAAAAATATTAATTTTTGTTAACAAATATTAATTTTTGTTAAAAAATTTACATCATGAAAACTTAAAATCGATTTTTTTCAAAAATACGGAACTGTAATAGCACATATTTTTATATGATGTAGGTAATAGCCTGCTGTAATAAACCGGAATAGTCATACAACCCTAAGTGCCGTCAGATGATGACTATTAAAAAAAAATAATTTTTGTTATAAAATTTACATCATGGAAACTTAAAATCGATTTTTTCAAAAATACGGAACTGTAATAGCACAGTTTTTTTATGTGATGTAGGTGATACCGTGCTGTAATAAAACGGAATAGTCATACAACCTTAAGTGGTGTCAGAGGGTGACGATTAAAAAAAATATTAATTTTTGTTAAAAAAATTAATCATGAAAACTTAAAATATATTTTTTCCAAAAATACGGAACTGTAATAGCACAGTTTTTTTATGTGATGTAGGTGATACCGTGCTGTAATAAACCTATATAGTCATACAACCCTAAGTGCCGTCAAACGGCGACAATTAAAAAAAATATTAATTTTTTTTTAAATTTACATCATGAAAACTTAAAATCGATTTTTTTCAAAAATACGGGACTGTAATAGCACAGATTTTTATATGATGTAGGTGATACTCTGCTGTAATAAACCTATTTAGTCATACAACCCTAAGTGCCGTCAGAGGCTGACAATTTAAAAAAAATCTGAATTTTCTGTAAAAAATTTACATCATGAAAACTTAAAATCGATTTTTTTCAAAAATACGGAACTGTAATAGCACAGTTTTTGTATATGATGTAGGTGATACCCTGCTGTAATAAACCGGAATAGTCATACAACCCTAAGTGGCGTCAGAGGGTGACTATTAAAAAAAATTACATTATGAAAACTTAAAATCGATTTTTTTCAAAAATACGGGACTGTAATAGCACAGATTTTTATATGATGTAGGTGATATTCTGCTGTAATAAACCTATTTAGTCATACAACCCTAAGTGCCGTCAGAGGCTGACAATTTAAAAAAAATATGAATTTTCTGTAAAAAATTTACATCATGAAAACTTAAAATCGATTTTTTTCAAAAATACGGAACTGTAATAGCACAGTTTTTTTATATGATGTAGGTGATACCCTGCTGTAATAAACCGGAATAGTCATACAACCCTAAGTGGCGTCAGAGGGTGACTATTAAAAAAAATTACATTATGAAAACTTAAAATCGATTTTTTTCAAAAATACGGGACTGTAATAGCACAGATTTTTATATGATGTAGGTGATACTCTGCTGTAATAAACCTATTTAGTCATACAACCCTAAGTGCCGTCAGAGGCTGACAATTTAAAAATATGAATTTTCTGTAAAAATTTACATCATGAAAACTTAAAATCGATTTTTTCAAAAATACGGAACTGTAATAGCACAGTTTTTTTATATGATGTAGGTGATACCCTGCTGTAATAAACCGGAATAGTCATACAACCCTAAGTGGCGTCAGAGGGTGACTATTAAAAAAAATTACATTATGAAAACTTATAATCGATTTTTTTCAAAAATACGGGACTGTAATAGCACAGATTTTTATATGATGTAGGTGATACTCTGCTGTAATAAACCTATTTAGTCATACAACCCTAAGTGCCGTCAGAGGCTGACAATTTAAAAAAAATATGAATTTTCTGTAAAAAATTTACATCATGAAAACTTAAAATCGATTTTTTTCAAAAATACGGAACTGTAATAGCACAGTTTTTTTATATGATGTAGGTGATACCTTGCTGTAATAAACCGGAATAGTCATACAACCCTAAGTGGCGTCAGAGGGTGACTATTAAAAAAATTACATTATGAAACTTAAAATCGATTTTTTCAAAAATACTGGACTGTAATAGCACAGATTTTTATATGATGTAGGTGATACTCTGCTGTAATAAACCTATTTAGTCATACAACCCTAAGTGCTGTCAGAGGCTGACAATTTAAAAAAATATGAATTTTCTGTAAAAAATTTACATCATGAAAACTTAAAATCGATTTTTTTCAAAAATACGGGACTGTAATAGCACAGATTTTTATATGATGTAGGTGATACTCTGCTGTAATAAACCTATTTAGTCATACAACCCTAAGTGCCGTCAGAGGCTGACAATTTAAAAAAAATATGAATTTTCGGTAAAAAATTTACATCATGAAAACTTAAAATCGATTTTTTTCAAAAATACGGAACTGTAATAGCACAGTTTTTTTATATGATGTAGGTGATACCCTGCTGTAATAAACCGGAATAGTCATACAACCCTAAGTGGCGTCAGAGGGTGACTATTAAAAAAAATTACATTATGAAAACTTATAATCGATTTTTTTCAAAAATACGGGACTGTAATAGCACAGATTTTTATATGATGTAGGTGATACTCTGCTGTAATAAACCTATTTAGTCATACAACCCTAAGTGCCGTCAGAGGCTGACAATTTAAAAAAAATATGAATTTTCGGTAAAAAATTTACATCATGAAAACTTAAAATCGATTTTTTTCAAAAATACGGAACTGTAATAGCACAGTTTTTTTATATGATGTAGGTGATACCCTGCTGTAATAAACCGGAATAGTCATACAACCCTAAGTGGCGTCAGAGGGTGACTATTAAAAAAAATTACATTATGAAAACTTATAATCGATTTTTTTCAAAAATACGGGACTGTAATAGCACAGATTTTTATATGATGTAGGTGATACTCTGCTGTAATAAACCTATTTAGTCATACAACCCTAAGTGCCGTCAGAGGCTGACAATTTAAAAAAAATATGAATTTTCTGTAAAAAATTTACATCATGAAAACTTAAAATCGATTTTTTTCAAAAATACGGGACTGTAATAGCACAGATTTTTATATGATGTAGGTGATACTCTGCTGTAATAAACCTATTTAGTCATACAACTCCTAAGTGCCGTCCAGAGGCTGACAATTTAAAAAATATTAATTTTTGTAAAAACGTTTACATCATGAAAACTTAAAATCGATTTTTTTCAAAAATACGGAACTGTAATAGCACAGTTTTTTTATATGATGTAGGTGATACCCTGCTGTAATAAACCGGAATAGTCATACAACCCTAAGTGGCGTCAGAGGGTGACTATTAAAAAAAATTACATTATGAAAACTTATAATCGATTTTTTTCAAAAATACGGGACTGTAATAGCACAGATTTTTATATGATGTAGGTGATACTCTGCTGTAATAAACCTATTTAGTCATACAACCCTAAGTGCCGTCAGAGGCTGACAATTTAAAAAAAATATGAATTTTCGGTAAAAAATTTACATCATGAAAACTTAAAATCGATTTTTTTCAAAAATACGGAACTGTAATAGCACAGTTTTATATGATGTAGGTGATACCCTGCTGTAATAAAACCGGAATAGTCATACAACCCTAAGTGGCGTCAGAGGGTGACTATTAAAAAAATTACATTATGAAAACTTATAATCGATTTTTTTCAAAAATACGGGACTGTAATAGCACAGATTTTTATATGATGTAGGTGATACTCTGCTGTAATAAACCTATTTAGTCATACAACCCTAAGTGCCGTCAGAGGCTGACAATTTAAAAAAAATATGAATTTTCTGTAAAAAATTTACATCATGAAAACTTAAAATCGATTTTTTTCAAAAATACGGAACTGTAATAGCACAGTTTTTTTATATGATGTAGGTGATACCTTGCTGTAATAAACCGGAATAGTCATACAACCCTAAGTGGCGTCAGAGGGTGACTATTAAAAAAAATTACATTATGAAAACTTAAAATCGATTTTTTTCAAAAATACGGGACTGTAATAGCACAGATTTTTATATGATGTAGGTGATACTCTGCTGTAATAAACCTATTTAGTCATACAACCCTAAGTGCCGTCAGAGGCTGACAATTTAAAAAAAATATGAATTTTCTGTAAAAAATTTACATCATGAAAACTTAAAATCGATTTTTTTCAAAAATACGGGACTGTAATAGCACAGATTTTTATATGATGTAGGTGATACTCTGCTGTAATAAACCTATTTAGTCATACAACCCTAAGTGCCGTCAGAGGCTGACAATTTAAAAAAAATATGAATTTTCGGTAAAAAATTTACATCATGAAAACTTAAAATCGATTTTTTTCAAAAATACGGGACTGTAATAGCACTGATTTTTTATATGATGTAGGTGATACCTTTTCTAAAAAATAAAGGGGATATACTCAGACGTGTCGAGCAAGATATTCCTGACGATTAGGTTTGCACTTCTGTCGACATGATCCGTAAAACAGCTACCGGTGACCTGCTGATTGTACTGACGAAGCAGAATACCGATAAAGCTCAGGGGCTACGACAAGCCATCGCCGTAATCGTCAAAGAAGGTGCCAAAGTTATCAGTAAAGGGCCATCGGAAGACCTGGAAATTCTAGACCTTGACGAAATGACAACGAAAGAGGACGTTCTCGCTGCTATAAATAAAGCGGTTGGAGTTGAGCGCGTCACGCTAGACTATCAGGTCACTTCACCTATGGGGGTACCCAGACAGCCTCAGTGACACTGCCGGCGTCGATAGTAAAGAACGTACTAGGCGAGCATAGCAAGATCAGGATTGGCTGGGTCAATTGCCCTATTAGAACTGTTCAGAGACCACTATGGTCATCTCTCCGCTAAATGCAAGAGTGGATCGGTCCAAATTCTGTACCAGGTGTGGAAAGGAGGGCTACAAGGCCTCCACTTATCAAAAAGATGCTCGATGCGTGCTGTGCACTGAAAAAGACGACACGAAGAATTGTGTCCACATGGCTGGTAGAAACAAATGCCTAGTCTTCAAAGAGGCACTTTAGAAGAAGAAGTATAAGCGACAATGTTAATAGTACAACTTAACCTCAACCACTGTGAGGCTACGCACGATCTGTTAATGCAGAACGCGTGCGAACTGAAGGCAGATCTTGCATTGATCTCTAAACCATACTGACATCTCACTACTCAACCATGGGAAACTGATAGCACTGCTAAAGCTGTCATTTGGTGGTGTAATAACTGTCCCTTCCAAAGTGTAGTGAAAACCACAGAAGCTGGCTATGTCATGGCAAAACTGAACGGAATTCATTTCTACAGTTGCTACGCGCCACCCATCCTCACACTTGATGCTTTAACTTCCTGGATTGACTAACCGAAGATACAAAGCAGCACCCTCACGTGGCAATCGCCGGAGACTTCAATTCCTGGGCAGTTGATTGGGGTAGTGGGCAACCTAATGCACGAGGACAAGCCCTACTAGAGGCCATGTCCACTTTAGACGTAGTCTTGCTCAATAGCGGAGATAAACCAACGTTTATTAAAGGAGGGGCAAGTTCCATCGTGGATCCCATCTTCGTCAGCAGTAGTCTCGCTAAAAGAAACTGCTTCTGAAAAGTGACGAATACGTATACAGCTAGTGACCACTGCGTGATACTATGGGAAGTAGCTATCAGCCAGACTACTAAAGGAGTAGATAGGAAAGCTAACTTCTTTGGTTGGAAGGCAACCACTTTTGACCCCAACGAAAATTGACCATCAAATCGGCTCTTCGAGGTCTATAATGCATGTCTTGAAGAAGGCACTTTCCCACGTCAATGGAAGCAACAAAGGCTGGTACTTGCACCTAAAGGTAAGAAGACACCGGATGAAGCAACATTATACCGTCCACTCTCTATGCTGGGAAAATACTTGAACGCATAGTCCACAAGAGAATTGAAGAAGCAGTCGAACCGTTGCTGGCTAGCAACTAATACGGATTCCGAAAAGGTCGGCCTACCTTGGATGCGATTTACCTTGTCGTCAATTGTCACCTTCTGACGGCACTTCGATTATTTGTCAGACTAGTTAACTTATTAATGTTTAAACTATATTGAAATTAAAGTATTTTCTATAACTGTTACATGTTTAAAAATTGTCTAATGCATACGAATTTCATGTTTCAAATTCAAATGCAACTTCAGGGTGCTTATTTAGGGGGCTACAACTACGGTTAAAATCAAGTTGTATTCCCATTTTTTCTGAATATTTACTTGTATCCACGTTAGTTTATTGTTAACGGTAGTTTCTTTTGGCTCAAGAACATTTAAGTTACTGTGAGATAACCAAACGAGTGAACAAAGATAACAGATTCATGGATAATAAATGTTTCGAGCACGAGCAGCGTGTTTACTGTAAGCAACGTTTTCGTGGAATAGAATTTATACTTCAAAATTCGAGTAAGAACACTGATCACTGCGGGGTGACAATTTGATAGACTGTAAGCTTGTCTTGAGTTCTAAGAGACGCACAAGGAACAAACTGGGAAACAATACAATGCTTAGATCATTGTTTACGGAATAGATCAACGATCGAATCGATAAACCTGCATTTAAGCTTTCGATAGAATCAGACTACTGAGGATACTTAAAAGTAAAGGCAGAATAATGGTGAACTACAATCTGACCTAAGCACTCCCTGTGACTACCAGAGACAGTTTGAGTCCCGTCTTATTCATCACATTTGTGGACGAGATTATACAAGAAGTCAAAAGAGGTAGTGGACCATGTAAAATCGGCGATAACGAGAGCCGGATAAAGGAAATGACCTACCATGCAAGCGGCAGAAGCACTGAACATGACAATTTCCGTCGAGAAAACCAAAACAATCATTATATCGAAAGAGCTTCTCCGTTGCTAATTGGAAGCAGAACGTAAAATGATAGTTCAAGCAACTTCAACTATCTCGTGTTATAGAAACATATATAAAGAGGTCTGTGAGACGTCGGGAGTGGCATCAGCATGTAACAGGGATGGATGCTCAACGACTAGCAAACATTGTGTTCCAAGGCCAAATATATTCAAAGAGATCTTGAGGACGTCTGCTCAAACGCTGGAAGAAGTGATAAACTTCAATCTCACAATAATTGGACCGGTTCTGTCCAACTTCATGCTTAGCATGTAGTTTTTGTTTATCGGATTAAAAATCTCGGTATGGTATCCTGTGACTTGCTAAGTTTTGTTATGGATTCTCTTTTTTTTGATTTATGCCACCGAATTAGAGATCCATGTGACTGTGAGAACTATTACCTTGGAATATATCCAAAGAATCATTTTCGGTTTTACTTCTCATGTTTTAGACTTCTACAGATCCAAAATGTTCGAGTAGCTTTGTTGATTGTTTTCTCTAAGTGAGCTTTTAAGTTTAATTTAATTTCTAAAGTGGGTCCTAAATATTTAACCTCATTGCTCAGTTGAAGTTCTTTCCACCACAATTGAAGTTTCTTTAAATCCTGAAGTTTTTTCTTCTTGTAAAGGCTACTATTGTTATGTTGACAAGGTTCACTGTTAGGCTCGCTGTCGTATATCAGTTTGCCACTGTTTTCAGAGCTTTTTTCATGAGGTTTGAAACAACTTGCTCGAACTTGCCACATGTCAATATAATGAAATCATCTGCATATCTTTACGCATTTCTTTCGTTCTGGTTAAATTTCAATAAAGGATTGTCTATTAATCTCCACAATAGAGGCGATACCGCCCCTGCTTGCGGGCATCTTTTAGCACCAATTACTGTCTTGGTTACTTTGCCCAGCTATTTTTTTCTCCCAGCTATTTTGGAGCTGATTCATTTTTCTATGGACCGAGAAACTATTCGAGCTTTGGCAGCATTCGTAATGGAGTCAAATGCGCCCTCTATATCTAAGGCAGCTGCTTAAAGAACTTTCAATTTTGTGTGTGAGCTCAGCTATGCTCATTTGGTAAGCATGTTGATGCAAAGGTGCTGTACTTCGTCTTTAATATGCTGATTTATTAATTTTTCAATAGTCTTGAGCATAAAAGATGTCAAGCTAATTGCACGCAAAAATTTTGCATGGGGCGTATGATTCTCGCTCTGGTTTAGGTATGAAAACTACTTTTATTTGTCGCCAATCATTTGGCACGTAACCTAAAGCTATACTAGCTCTAAATAATGTACACAGAGGCAAAAGCAAAGATTCTAATCCTTGTTGTAGCATGTTTGGTAATATTCCATCGGGACCTGGAGCTTTACATGGTGCAAAAGACTTTACAGCGTAGTCATATTTTCGAGCAGAAGTTTTGTCTTCTTCCCCTCTTACAGTCGTTTTGGTTTGGTTAAAAAACTTACGAGTTTGTTCTCTTAGAAAGGAAAGTTCCGGATTCCACTAAAGGGTCTCTCGGTTGATTTTCCTTACTTTTGATGAGCAACTATTTTCGTAAGTGTTTTTGATAAGTACTTTGATGATATTGTTTATCAGTTCTGTTTCTACCGAAGTTTGAAATTGACGGACATTTCTTCAATTCTTGCTTAAGCCTCTTCTTAAGTTCCAGGATCTTTGATTCCAGTACGTCTTCACTTTTCCCTGTGGCAATTTTAATTTAAATTTTATGTACATATGGTCGAAAAGTGATGATTGGTTTCACTGCACTCGTGTGGTGTGTCGATCGTAATGTTGATCACTTCTTTTCTAGTATCCGTGACAAAGGTAGGCTCGTTTCCTAGATTTACAACTTCTAGTCCTTTACCTCTTCTGTTGTTTCCAGTGCTTCCCCAAAACGTACAGTGTGCATTGGAGTCACAACAGAGCATTAGTTGTCCTGCCCACAGAACTGCACCAATTCAACAACTTCTCGTGTTGGTGGTCGTTTTGTTTGATCATACAAAATATATGGCGAAGCCATTACAAGGATTCGCATCTTTGCTTCTATGTTCGTATTTGTTTTTACTACGATTAGGTCTCTCGTGCTGAGTTCTCACATCGGTAGTAATTGGTTACCATTCTTTGCTAAAATACAAGCTCTTGGATAACTTAGTCCTCTGACATTATTCATTCTTACATAGTTCCATAGGACAGCTGAAGCAGTTTACAGTGATGTAGGTTTATCTGTAAGACCGCTTCACTTGCCTTACAGCTAGGATATCTCCTCTGCCTGCAGTCGAGATTCTATTTTTCCCATAAGTTTTTACTGATGAGAAGGATAAGTTGTTGTCCGTTTGGATCTACCTTCGTATCTACACGAATGCTTTCTTTGATTTGTAATTGTGGGTTGTTGGAATGTGTATTTAACGAATCGTTTCTTCAAATTACTGTTTGAGATGGCTGGGGAAGCATTCACCCTCATAAATTCGAAACGTTGTCGATTTTATTGACAAATACTTTTTATAGTAACAACAGAGCTGGAAGTTCGTCAAAATTTTTGAAATTTTAACAATAGTTTTATGAAATGCTTTCTGCCCCATACAACAAAATCATCAGTTAAATTTTAAATATTAACGAGTGATGATAACATCAATTCAAGAGAAAATTTAAATAGGAATTCAAAGTATAACATAAAATACGGTCATGAAGTGTTAAAACTCTTTATAAATGCATTTTTGTAGTGTAATGTTAAACCGTTTAGGGAAAAAATGATCTTAAATTATCGATTCGTCTTGTATTTGCAAATGATTGTTTAACTTTTTTTGAATTAATTAGAGTGTGTCAAAAAACGTTGGTTATGATAGCGCGACTTTTTAGTTTATTGACAATACAATTTATAATAAAATACAAAAGTTTCCAACATTTCGTCGCACTTGTACGAAATTCCGTGAGGGCACAATAATTTGCAGAATTTCATCATGTATCATGTGTTTTATTTCAATCTACATTTGTACTATTAACTAAAATAAATAACGTGATATAAAAATCAAACGTTACAGTGGCGCCCAACGTGGGGCTCGATTTATGGTAAATATCAATTAATTCATACAATTCGAATTATCGACTTTATAACGTAGCCACCGTTGATCTTAATGTATCTCGCTACATTTTGTCATTAGCATTATTCAATGTACATGTAATTAATCTTACAGTGCGAATTTTTTTGAGTTTTTGTTCAATTCTTCGTATTTTTAGACGTATTTACATACCCAAATTTCGCACTTGTTAATGTTAAATCTTTGTGTTTATTTTAGGACTGACTGTAAGTAACGTTTTTATTCTAAACCGTATAAGCCCCCTACATTTTAATTGAACGTTATTGTGCGTTTTCAGTAAATTAAATTTGTTTCGCCTTTGAAATAGGATGATGTTTCAACTTCCGTGACCTTAACAGCTGAACAATTCTGTGAAGTTTTGTTATCGATACAACAACCTTCGCGTGTTTCCGACAACACGCTAACGCCTAAAGAACAAATTTGCAATGTTACGTGTACGTTTTGATGATGAAGCGTCTTCTTTAGTAGAGGCTTTTTTAGATACGCCTTTAAAGATTGTGCGAACGTGTTCGATGAAAATATTCTTAGAGGTTTACCCGTTCTTCTTACCGGTATTGCAGGCTGCCATCGAGTTGATAAAACTAACTTATGGTCAGAAGGCACCTTCTTTCAAGATTTTTAAGAATCTATTTTCTGAAGAACAAAACGATATGAAGGCAGAAATATTTGTGTCTAATGCTCGCACTCTTATAGCTGTTGCCATATCAACTGGAAAAAAACTTTTGTTTAGGTATGGTATACGATCTTTTAAATCGCCGCGTTTGTGAACGGATTCCGCGTGACGATGTTGAAAGTTTCAACGAGCTTTTGATAAAATCACGTATAATCGAAGCATTTTTAGATGAAGTTTGGCAGAGAACCCTATAAAAGTAAATGTCTTGATCTCCCGCGTGTTTAAAAAGTATGATAAAAAACACAGATTAGGAACTTTTAGTGGGAAGTGCACGTATTGGCGTGTGGCAGAACACCACATTAACGAGTGCAGCAAGAAACAGAAATGAATGATTACTTACGAGCGGATAAAGGTAATGCGACAGTAATAATAGATAAGAACATCTACATCAGGAAAATGGACACTACTAGACCCAGATCATTACACAAAACTAAACAAGAACTCTACTGCGAAAATTGAACGACGCATAAGAAAGGCGATCAAAGACTCATCTATACCAACAGAAGAACAGAAAAGGCTGTTACCGTCGGGAAGCCAACCTCGACGACTGTATGGGTTACCGAAAATTCATAAAACGGGAAACCCTCTAAAACCTATCGTCAGTACCTGTGAATCACCGACTTACAAGTCAGCAAAATACTTAGCTAGAAGAGTACAGCAGCACACCGGACAGACAACCAGCTACGTTAAGAATTCCGAACATTTCGTCGAGATTCTCCAAGGACTTGAGGTAACCAGTGACATACTAGTTAGTTTCGACGTAGAATCGCTATTTACCAATGTACCAGTGCAAGAAACATTAGAGATCATTAGACAACAACTAGTGCCACGAGGTTTACAAGAAGATTTGATCGACTTGGCCAGACTCTGTTTAACGTCAACCTACTTCCTGTGGAATGGTGAGTTCTATGAACAAAAGAACAGCGCAAGTATGGGATCACCACTGTCACCAGTAATAGCCAACATCTTCATGGAAGCTTTCGAACAAGAAGCTATCAACTGAAGCGACAGGAAACCGAAATGCTGGTACAGATACGTGGACGACACTTTTGTCAGACGTGAAGAATTACAAAGTTTTCATCAACATACCAATGGACACCACAAAAGTATCAAATTCACCATGGAGATCGAAAAGAACAAAACGCTGCTCTTTCTAGACGTTCTGGTAACACGCACGGACAACAACAGGCTAAGTCATGGCGTATACCGCAAGGAAACACATACAGATTGGTATCTACACGCATCCTCTCATCATCATCCACAACAGAAGACATCCCTCATCAACACACTTCTAAGAAGAGCGGAGAAAATTAGTGATGAAGAACACAAGCCGGAGGAAATTAAACACATCAAGGACGCTTTTATAAAAAATGGCTACAACAAAAAAATTAATAAGACCACAGAAGAAGGAGAAGCAAGCTGAGGTTGCTGCGGAGACACCGTCAGAAACATATGCTCACTTACCCTACGTTGCCGGAGTCACTGATAGACTAAAGAGGGTTCTAGAAAAGAAGAACATCACTACACGTTATAACACAGTGAAGAAAATAGATCAGCTCATACCACCAATAAAGATCAAATTCCAAGACTACACACCAAGGGTATATACAAATTAGAGTGTATGTGTGGCAAGAGTTACATCGGCCAAACAGGGAGGAGCATTCTGTGCAGGGTTAAAGAACATCAACGAGACGCTCAACTTAGACGCACGGACAAATCTGCAGTAGTGGAACATCTACATGAGAATGGAGATCACCGGATTGATTACGGGAACGTAAAGGTATTAGCACGAAGCAGACACTATCACCAGCGAATAATACTCGAATCACTGGAAATAATGAAAAATCCTAACAACTTCAACCGTGAGGATGGATACAGATTAAGCAACACATGAAGATCTACGCTGCGGGAAAAAATTAAGAAGTCACCAGACGTCTATGAACGCAAATCAACAGAACAGAACGGACACGGATCAGCGAAGCGGATCCGAAAGACCGTATATAACGAAGAACGCAAGACGATAACATCAGTCTTTAGAAATCTTCTGAAGAAGTCGACAGCATGATCAGCGAAACGTTAAGTGAAAGTTTTGTGACGCGACAACACCCGAAAAACAGTGCTACATTAAACAGAAACGTGCTTGTCAGATCTCTGTATCTGAGATAAATAAAAAGCAAATGTGCTAGATTACTTTCGATTTGCCAAGAGTTTCTCCAAGCGATCTGCGCATACGCCAGTTTGCGAATACCGATCTGTCCACAATTATAAATGAGCTCGAATCTACAACTCGTCTCGATAAGTCCTAGAAATGGTTCAAACGTACGTCATGGAAAAAGCCATTCTCGATCGTTACTTATCCCACAACGACCAAAGGGATGCGCAACTTGTAATTCCAAAAGAAGATCGTGAAGAGATACTACGAGAATATCAAGAACAAACTTTGTGTGTATAAGGCATCGAACCAGAAGCCAGTAAGTAGGCCGGTTCGAGATAGTGTCAGACGATTTCTTTAGCCCTTTGCGTGAAACTCAAAAAGGGAACAGATGAAACTTGTGGAAGATACTGCTTCAAGGTGTATAGAAATATTTTCCTATGAAACAAGCAGCATCAATTGCCACCACCACAATTCTTATTTAAGAAGTATTCCTGTATTACGGAATTCCACGAATACTTGTTAGTGACAACGGTGTGCAATTTGTCAGTGAAACATGTTTGCACCTGCCTGAAGATTAGTCAAGAATTGTATCACGTCAAAATCCGGGACACACTCCAGCATATCTTACCTTTCCAAGAGAACTTCGAACAGCGTATGAGGTCTCACGTGAAGTGCCTCAAGTCATGGAAGTAAAAAAGTATGTTTCTGTCGTTTTACCTTACTTAGCAAGCATGACCGATGTCTTGCAAGACGCTTATAATTTGCAGAATCTTACGCAAGACTTGAGTAAGCAGTATGCCGATCGAAAAAGACAGACTAGATCTAGCTTTCAACAGGGAAACCTAGTCTCTGTAAATAATCAAATATTGAGCAGTGCTGCCCAAAACACTGCCTTGAAATTTGGTCGTCGAAGGGTCGATCCATATCTAGCTCAAAGTGAGCTACTGACCTTGCAAATCCGACGGTAACAATAGGAAAATAATATGTTGCGGATCTTACATTTTTACCAAGGTCAAATCCAAATTCCTACCGCCTTACATCCGAAGAGGGCCGGCGGTTAGACAGCGATCGGGAGTTGAAGAAAAATGACATGGCGCGGATTGGAAAACAATTTTAGTTTAGTTAACATTCGTTCCAGATCAACTTAACAGATAAGTCGTTATAATTTTGAAAAGTGAAATTAATTTGAGTTTAGTCTCTGATAATATGTTTTCTCCATTCCAAATACCTCCCTAAGGGTTGTATTTGACAATTCCAAACAAATATTTAGTTCAAGGTATTTTAGAACTCATGGTCACCCTGTATAAAGATAAGCGTAAACAAGAAATTGTTTTTACTGTTAATGGCGTTTAAAAATAATACCAATACATTAAAAACAAATTACTTAAATTTGCATATGTACTGGGGTCCTTCAGAAATATTTTTCTGAATCTTTCGATTGAGTATAATTAATACCAATTTAGTAATGTTTTGTAACTGTTGATATGACTATCGATAATAAAAGTTTACACAACAAACTGGTATTTATTTATTAAAGAGTATATAAACAATTCATGCTTTTTGGAGTTATAAATCGAATTTAATTTATTTACGAAAAATTGTAATTCTTTTTGTTCTAGGTTCGGATGGGGGGGCACAGAACTAGGAGGGATGACAGATAACCGGTGTTTCTCTGGAGGCGGTAAGTTCTTTTGTTCATAAAACTGGCCAAAAGGTTACTCGTTTTCGTATAAAAAAAAACACGTAATGGTATAAAAACCTCGCACTTTCTTTATTTTTCGTTTTTCGGTGGAAGGGAGAATAAGTTGGTACTAGTGTTATTTTAATGTGATTAGACATTTACATTGTGAATATGTCATTCATTTGACCCTTGAAATGATGTTTAAATAAATATAGATGGCGTCAGTGGGTCTGTTTAGTTTCATGGTTTCAGTAGGTCACCTTTAAATTTTTACGTGATTTAAAATTTCCCATTAAAATTATAAAGGATGCACGTTTAATGCATGTTAATTTTTTTGGCCTTGACTTGATTAATCGAACAAAATTTTATGTTTGATCGCATAATTTAATAGTAATTCTGAGACGAAATCTAGTGACACTTTAAAACATTGTTTACATTTTTCTCACCGCATACGGAATTAAACAAATGCTATTTTTTTGTATTTGTAAAATGTGTTTTTATTAGTTTGTTTTGGGTTTAATGTTAAACGATTGTTACGTTTAGTGTCGGGAGAGTAAGCCGCAAACGTATCTAAGGAATTCCGCCATTACTGGTGGGAAACGGATGCAACAAGTGTTTGCGATCGATGCTCTCTGGTAGTAGTCGAGTCAAGCCCTCTATAACGTAACCTGTTCGCTGACGAGCTTCTAGTTTCGCGCTCGTGCTCCGCTTATGGCGTTTTTACACATCAGACCCCACGATACACCTCTTATAATGTAGTGGTCTTCGGTCAATGGTCAAACTAAGCGACTCGGTCATGGTCTTTTCTCGAAACTTTAATTATACGGCTTACATATTTTTTTTAAATTAAACATTCCTATATAAATTAATTACTTTATTTTACAATCGTTATAGTTTAATAATACGAGGGACTTTCCAAAAATTGTGTCGGATTTTCTATAAGCATAACGCGCAATACTTTTTTTTACCGAGTACCAGATTTGAATACGCCGGATGTGGAATTAATTTCGAGCGCAAAACATTTATAATTGTAGCTAAGTGTTCTTGCGCATTCTACGATATGCGCTTGTCGTAATGGACCAGGTTTATTCGAATAAGTAAACAAAGGTTTTTGTCGTTAACGTTTTCTATAACACGATAATAGGGTTCGTTACTAAACTATTGCGAAAACTTTTCTTATAGATTTTTATTTCCTTAGCCTTCGTGTTATGATGTAGTTTCAAGTTATATTAAGGTCGCATAACACGTAATGACTGGAAAAATGATAATGGAATAAAGTAATTTATTCATATGGCTATAAATGAGAGGAAACAGATTTTTTGCGAATGCTACTTTAACCTTTAAATCCTTTAACGACATTTTTTTCTATTTTAAAGCAGCTAGTTTTACAACTGTCTTTAAATTAACGAGGAGTTTAACTACAATGACGGCGAACTTAAATCCGTCGCACGTCATTAATCAGCGCTTTTATAAGCTAAGGAAATGTCAAAATTATATTTAAGGATATTGATACAGTAAATATAAACTGAAATCGGCCACATCAATGACGTAATTTTTGAATGTACCAGCTAACGTAATCAATTTTGTATGTATTTTGTAGGTTAAAATATTTTTACTGCCAACTTGATGTAATTAATTGTAATGCAGTATGACATGCATTTTTTTTCTTGGTTTAAGTTTTCCGTTACCGTATTCGGTATACGAGAACAATAATTTTCTGCCCATTCAACAACCTCGTATACAAATAATGAACTTGCGCTCTGTACTTCACTGCCAAATTCATATAATTAATTTTGCTTTAGCATTTAAAGTGTTTAAAAAAATTAAGTTGGTACGAATTTACGTCATCGATTTAAGTTCGCCATTACCTCAGTCGGTTTACTACGGAAATTATATCGGATTTCTGATTAAGAAACGCAATCTCATGTGGATCTCTCTTTAGATTGGAATTATACGAAGAAAATATACGACTTCTAGACTATGATTATTTCTCTTTGTTTCCCCGTTTTTACAAGAAAAAAAGGAAATCGACAATCTGGTACAATCTCCAGTTCTGTCTTCCTTTCTAAGCTAAGATTTTTGACGGATTCGATAACCAACTTCAGATAATTAATTTCACTAAAACATGATTTCTACATTCAACTTTTTGTTAGCTAAATTGGTATACATTTTTACGATAGTTTAAACGGGCTATTACCAAATAGTTTTTGGGAGATTTAGTAACTATTTTGACAAACAACATCCGTGTAATCTACTGCCAACTTTATATATTTAATTGCACTACAATGCCAGTACCAACTTCAATAACTTATTTACATAAAGTAGGCTATTTTTTTAAATGAAGTTGCAAATTTTACGTCATGTGTAATTGATTTAATTGGCCAATGACGTAACTAGGTTAGTTGTAATGATGATGCGTAAAATCGTTCATATCTTTGAATCGAATCACTCTGACTCGTTCGTTTTAAAGAATCACGTGCATTAACTTGGACCCCCCACCAACAGAAAAAAGAATCAGACTTCTTGAAAAAATTAGTGCTAATTATGTGCTAATTTGTTACCATATTCAAAATTTTGTTGCTCAAGAAGAACAGTAGAAAATTAGAAATGAAGTGGGTGGGGCTACCTTAACGTAAAGCTGGACCCCCTTCCTACTACTACTGTCAGGCGAAAATTTGTTGCTAATTTGTTGCTCTAAAATAGCATTACCTAATTTGTGAGATTCGCAAAAAAAAGTTACGTATTCGTTTACATATGAAAATACTGTAAATGATTTAAGCTTCATTAAAAAAAGATAACAATACAAAATTACTTATTAGAACATCAAAACTTTTAACAAAACCTAAATTAAAACTATTAGACATACCCTCTACCCGCTTCTTTAAAATAACCAGGATGCGTTCGCCGTCCTGGCGCAAGTTAGCCTCATTACCTTTAATTATATTTGCATTTACATCTCTTTACAGCTCAAATAATTATTACGTAAAATTCTTCTTTGTACTAAAATTAACAATAGTTTATGCTTAATCGAATTTGTTGCTAACTATAAACAAAAAACGACAGAGAATCGATGTGCTCTCGACGGGACTTTTTGTTGTTTTATTTTGCCTAAACAATTTGTTGCTTAAATTGTTACAACGTAAAATTGTTCTTTGCACTATAATCAACAATAATTTATACATAATCGAATTTGTTGCTAATTATAAACAATAAAAAATGACGTAGAATCGACGTGCTCTGGCGCTTGATTTTTCAAGTTTTATTTTGCCTAAACAATTTGTTGCTTAAATTGTTACAACGTAAAATTGTTCTTTGCACTATAATCAACAATCATTTATACATAATCGAATTTGTTGCTAACTATAAACAATAAAAAACGACGTAGAATCGATGTGCTCTTACACGGTACATTTCAAGTTTTATTTTGCCTAAACAATTTGTTGCTTAAATTGTTACAACGTAAAATTGTTCTTTGCACTATAATCAACAGTAATTTATATATAATCGAATTTGTTGCTAACTATAAACAATAAAAAACGACGTAGAATCGATGTGCTCTTACACGGTACATTTCAAGTTTTATTTTGCCTAAACAATTTGTTGCTTAAATTGTTACAACGTAAAATTGTTCTTTGCACTATAATCGACAGTAATTTATACATAATCGAATTTGTTGCTAATTATCAACAATAAAAAACGACGTAGAATCGATGTGCTCTGGCGCGGGACTTTTCATGTTTTAATTTGCCTAAACAATTTGTTGCTTAAATTGTTACAACGTAAAATTGTTCTTAGCACTATAATAAACAGTAATTTATACTTAATCGAATTTGTTGCTAACTATAAACAATAAAAAACGACGTAGAATCGACGTGCTCTGGCGCTTGACTTTTCAAGTTTTATTTTGCCTAAACAATTTGTTGCTTAAATTGTTACAATGTAAAATTCTTCTTTGGACTATAACCAACAGTTATTTATACATAATCGAATTTGTTGCTAATTATAAACAATAAAAAACGACGTAGAATCGACGTGTTCCGCCGCGGGACTTTTCAAGTTTTCTTTTGTCTAAACAATTTGTTACTTAAATTGTTACAACGTAAAATTCGATTATGTATAAATTACAATTTAAGCAACAAATTGTTTAGGCAAAATAAAACTTGAAAAGTCCCGCGGCAGAGCTCGTCGATTCTACGTCGTTTTTTATTGTTTATAATTAGCAACAAATTGAATGATGTATAAATTACTGTTGGTTATAGTACAAACAACAATTTTACGTTGTAACAATTTAAGCAACAAATTGTTTAGGCAAAATAAAACTTGAAATGTACCGTGTAAGAGCACATCGATTCTACGTCGTTTTTTATTGTTTATAATTAGCAACAAATTCGATTTTGTTTAAATTACTGTCGATTATAGTGCAAAGAACAATTTTACGTTGTAACAACTTAAGCAACAAATTGTTTATGCAAATTAAAACAACAAAAAGTCCCGTAGAGAGCACATCGATTCTCTGTCGTTTTTTGTTTATAGTTGGCAACAAATTCGATTACGCATAAACTATTGTTAATTTTAGACCAAAAAAGAATTTTACGTAATAATTATTTGAGCAAGATGTAAATGCAAATATAATTAAAGGTAATGAAGCTAACTTTCGCCAGGACGGCGAACGCATCGTGGTTATTTTGAAGAAGCGGGTAGAGGGTACGTCTAATAATTTTAATTTAGATTTTGTTAAAATTTTTGATGTTTTAATAAGTAATTTTGTATTGTTATCTTTTTTTAATGAGGGTACGTCTAATAATTTTAATTTAGATTTTGTTAAAATTTTTGATGTTTTAATAAGTAATCGCAAATTAGGTAATGGTATTTTAGAGCAACAAATTAGCAACAGATTTCCACCTGACATTAGTTTGCTTTTTTGTGCGCAATAACTTTTTTTGAGGAAGGGGGGTCCAGCTTTACGTTAAGCTAGCCCCACCCACTTAATTTCTAATTTTCTACTGTTCTTCTTGAGCAACAAAATTTTGAATACGGTAACAAATTAGCACATAATTAGCACTAATTTGTTCAAGAAGTCTGATTCTTTTTTCTGTTGGTGGGGGGTCCAAGATAATGGACACATTAAAGAATCGTTCGGTGAATGAATTTCTTCTAATTATTCATGTATGGTATACTTTATAAGGTATTGAAGTAATGTCTTTCGAGTGTTACCGCGTTCTCGTCCTGACGTTACGCTGCTCATATTGTCGGCTTCTTCAGAAGGTTTCCAAATACTATCGTTGGTGTCTTCTTCTATATAGCTGTGCGTTCCTACGCTGTGTTGATACGTGTCAGTTGTTCGTCAGTCTGCAAGTGTTGCCTAATCTATAAGCATCCTCTCTGTTAAAGTTATTGCTGTTCTTCATTATTTCCAGTGACTCTTTCACCATTCGTTGATAATTATGTTTGTTCCTTGCAAGTATTTTAATGTTGTTATCGTTAATGGCATGTTCTTCTACTGCTCATTTCTCAACATATCTGTTCTGCGTCTCTCCGATGTTCTTTTATTCTGCACTGAATACTGCGTCCAGTTTCTCCTACATATCATTTTTCACAACTACACAGAAGTTCGGGTAGTCGGGGTTTATTTGTAGATACAAGTTGTTTGATCTTTTGTATCGTACTCTAATGTTTCTCCTGTTCAGCATTTTCTTCAATCTATCAATCATTCCGGCAACATAGGGTAGTAACATTAGAATGTCTTCCGGGTTTGGACCATGTCATTGTTGTTGCAACCGAAGTTGCCAACGTTTCGCTCACTTTCGTAAGCAATCGAAATCTAACTAAGAACTTCTTAAAAGTTAGGTTATCCACTTGTGAAACAAGCCATAATCTAAACTCTGAAAATGTAAGAAAGAAAACGATAACTGAAAAAGCAAACGAAACTCTAACAAAAAACCACTACCGAGTTAGGTAATCAACTTGTGAACCAAGCCAGATTCTAAACTCCGTAGAAGTGACTTAAGAAGAAATAGTCTCCGTATTTAAAGGAAAAGGATCGTCACCGATGGTTAAGCTCGACTCTGATTGGGTTACGGTTGCTAGGGGGCGTGTTTTCGATAAATGACTAATAACCGGGAACCAAAGAGGGGATAGTTCGAAACCATGATCGCGATTGAAGTTATTGGGGTGTTTGATGATTTCTATGCTTTCTAGGAATTTCCTGTTGAAAAAGAATGGAGATTTGGCAATCAACGAAACATTTAAAATCTATCTTGTGACCTGTAGTAAAATGATGTTCAGCGACCGCAGACTTGGAAATATACCTTTTTCTTATACAACGATCATGTTCTGAAATGCGAGTAATGACGGAACGACCGGTTTCACCAATGTAGACTAAACCACAAGAACAAGGAATTTGGTATACACCTTGAGATGAAAATGTAGAAAATTTGTCTTTGGGAGAAGGAAGAATCTGAGAGATTTTGCCTGTCGAGTTGAATATGGGTTTAATACCATTCTTACGAAGCAGTTTAACTATTTGATCTGTAACCTTGTGAATGTAGGGTAAAAAGGCCAATTTCGGGTTGGATTCGGCAGTAGAAATGTCCTTAGGTAATCGAGTACGTGGATGTAAACGACGATTAATAACTCTATGAATATCTCGCTTTATATAACCATGTTCACTAAGGTTCTAGTAAGATGACGGAGTTCTGAGTCGAGATTCTCAGGTTGGTAAATAGAAAAGGCACGATGGACCAAAGATTCAATAACAGAAGGTTTCTGTGCAGGATGATGATGAGACAAAGCATGAAGGTATGTGTCCGTATGGGTGGGTTTGCGATAAACAGAATGGTCCAGAAGTCCCCTTACGCAAGTGGGCGAAACGTTGGCAACTTCGGTTGCAACAACAATGAGACGGTCCAAACCCGGAAGACATTCTAATGTTAGTATAGATTCCGGCCGTGGAAGCCTTCGCTATTACATTAACATAGGGTAGGTAAGCGAATCAAGCTGGCGCTGGTTGTGGTTTGTTCTTGCATGGTGATACAAATCAAGAAATACGAGAAACTCAACTTTAAAGAACATTAAGTGTGTATGCAAGAATTGGATGCCAAGAAGACGGTGTATAAACCTCTCTACGAAGAACAATCTTCTAAAGTGTTATTTCGGAGTCTTAACTTTGCTATAGCTCAAATACAGATACCAAAGGACATTGTTACACAAGTGGAATGCGCTATTAGAATTCTACCGATAGAGGAAGCAGAGAAAATTAGACATGAAACTTTCCGCATCTTACGACGAGCAATGAACATCACTACACCACCACAACATTGTCGTATTAAGTATCAACAAAGGGAACGCAACAGTAATAGATAGGACAGACTACAGGAAAAATATTGAAGCATTGCAGGGTTCAGAACACTACACCAAGATGAGTAGAGCTTCGGAGAGTGAATCATAGGTGATTCTAGATGTGGTGGTTATAAAGCGCCAAAACGGGAGAAACCTACACTGTAGATGCCCGTTTACATCTGACAAACACTGAAAGTAAAAAAATCGAACAACGAATATATTTTAGATACAAAATTTTCACCATGAAACAAAATAGTTTTTGGGTAAATGGTGTATATATTTATTCAAAAACTCACAAGCTTTCGAACGTGGTCTACGTTCTTCTTCAGGCGACAATTGATAAAATGACAATTATAAAACTAAGGTAACCAGAAAAAACAAATGTTTGGAAAACTTGATAAATGTTGTAAGTTCTTTTAGCTACGGCATTTGCTCGATGGTCTAAAAAAAAACACCATTAAAAACTCTAGACGTAGCTTATAGTGTGTTTGGTGGATAAAGTAAAGATCAGGGAATAACAGGTAACCGGATAACTCATAACCATTGTCCCTGTTAAAGTTGTTGGGTACTTTAATAATTTCAAGAAGAAGCTTTAAAATTTGCATCTAAAAAACCAAAACTTTGGCTTAGATGTGTTAATGATGTTTTTGCAATCTGATCCCATGGTGAAGATGAACTTACAATTTTTGCTTCAATACCTAAATAATGAACAACCAAACATAAAATTTAGTAGTGAAAAAGAAATTAATGGTACTTTACCTTTTCTTGATGTAAAGATAGAAAGAAAACCAGATGGTACTTTAATACATTCAGTTTATCGAAAACCAACATATATACGAATCAATATATAAACGTAAATTCTCATCATCATCATCCATCTCAGAAAGAATAAATTAGAAAGTATCTTCGACCAACTAGACCGGCTGTACCAAATGATTCAACTATAAGCAACAATTTTTGGAAACGACATTAAAGTTGCTTATAATTTGTTGAATCTTGTAAAAGATAAAATTTCACATAACACCTGTGGAGTGTATCAAGTTCCATGCGCTTGTAGCAAGGTATATATTGGAGGAACTGGTAGAACTATTGAAACTAGACTAAAAGAACACAAAAGACATCTTCGTTTACTTTAACCTTTTAAATTCAAAGAAAGATCAGAGAAGTGATTGAAATTATTAAAGTACCTAACAGCTTTAACAAGGGCAATGGTTCAGATTTACCTGACACCTGGTTACCTGTTATTTCCTGATCTTTACTTTATCCACCAAACAGACTATAAGCTACGTCTACGTCGTTTTTAATGGTGGTTTTTCTTTAGACTTTCGAGCAAATGCTGCATTTGTAGTTACCTTAGTTTTATAATTGTCATTTTATTGATTGTTACCTAAAGAAGAATGTAGATCACGTTCGAAAGCTTGTGAATTTTTTAATAAATATATACACCATTTACCCAAAAACTATTTTATAACGAATATATTTATTGATAAAGATAAAATTGAATAAAGTTTACAATCAGTAATTGCGATCAGAAGCAAAGCGCACTAGTGATAATTTTAACAAGTACATCAACAAATCTCCATCAGTTAATAGTGAAAACACATATATTTAGGTCGTTCGTATTTACGTTTGACACCAACACAAATTAATAGATAATAAAGAGAGCGTTACATACGATTTTCCAGACATGCGATTAGATAATGGCATATCCAAACCATCCGCTAAAGTTAATAAAAATAGATATCTAGTGATCAAGCTTTCAGATGACTTTTACTATTAACATCGCAGTTGTGTTACTGAATCTTAGAGCTTAATCGTCCATCTTAAAAATTAGCTTTTAAAATAGGTGTTTGTGTTTAATGCTTGTATTTGAAAAACATTTAACAACAGCAAAGGGACAGACACGTGGAGGTAACCCAACTCGCTATGATATTAGAAGAAATTCAATTGCGTTGTAAAATAGAACTGAATGCTTACCCCAGCGAAACTTTCATAGGTAACACATACAAATCGAAGTTGATTTATTTATTTACAACGAGGATGGTATACGATATTGAAAAAGGAGATCTCATTGGGCACATCGTTAGTTTCACGTGCTGACTTCATCAACGCCAAAAGCGGAATTGAAGAATAAATGCTTTTAAAATATCGATTTATCAGGGAACAACGTACTTCTTGTGGAGTAAGGAATTTTACGAGAAAAAGAGTAGCGTTGGAATGGGTACTCCGTTATCGCATGTGATTGCTAACATTTTGATGAAGACCTTCGAGGAGAGGAAACGCACATCAGTTTCACGATGGAAGTTGAAGAAGATAGTTGCCTACCTTTTCTGGATGTACTAGTAGAACACACACATAACAGGTTATGTCACACCGTATACAGTGAGAAAATTTGTACAGACAGATATCTACATACTACATCACACCACCAATGACAACAGAAAAAATTACAGTACTTTTAGTACGGGCAGAAAAGATTAGTGGTCGAGAAAACCGACCAGCAAAGATTCGCTGACAAGGTATAGATATAAATCTAAGCAAGTACCATAAAGAAGAACGAACCACAACCAGTGCCAGCTGGATTTGCTTCCCTAAACTACGTTGCCGGAGTGAGTGATAGATTGAAGAAAGTGGTGGTCAAGAGGAACATTAGAGTAAAATAGTATCTACAAATAAAGACTGACTACACGAACTACAAACTTCAGAGTAGTTGTGAAAAATCGTATGTAAGACAAACTGGACACAGTATACAGTACAGAATAAAGGAACATCGGAGAGACGCACAATAGAGATACTTTGAGAAATCAGCAGTAGAAGAACATGTCATTAACGATAACATTAAAATACTTGCAACGAACAAACATTATTATTAAAGAGTGGGGAGAGAGTCGCTGGAAATAATGAAGAACAGCAAGAACTTTAACAGAAATGATGGCTATAGATTAAACAACACTTGGAGACTGGCTATACGAAAAATACCTAAAACTATGACTACTACAAACACATTTCATTAGACACGGACGTATTTCAACAAGGAACTGACACGGAGCAATTGAGGTATATAAGCAGAAGACAACAGCAGCTTTTGAAATTTTCTAAAGAAGCTGACCGCATGTGTAGCGAAACATCAAGTTTTAGCATGACACACCCAAAAAACATTCAATGAACGACCGTGAAAGCCTACATTCAGGTAGAGGGTAGTTGACCCAAAAATAAACTTCCGAATATCGCTTCCCGAGTCAGTATCTTTACAACCGACATTTTTTCAATAGCTATTTTTCTCTGTTTCTGACTAGTCAATAGCATCTTTTACTGTAAGAAATTAGTGTCTGAACAAAAACTATATAGTCTTCTGCTCGCTACGTATCCCAACGATATTCCAAATTAGCAATGGCGTTATCGTAGGTCGATGAATCTAAATTCTCGAAATAGCTATTTACAGCAGGAATGATCTTATCATCAACTCATTTTTTCACGATTGGAAACAGATGGTTATCGGGGGGGTGGCCAAATTTGGGGAATGAAACACTAATTCGAATCTTAACTCATGAATTTTGGTCATTGCCATGACTTGTGGGCAACTTTTCCTCTTTTCTAATTCCATGAGAATCCACAGTTGCTATAACATTTCCTGTTTCTTTGGCGGAGAACTTTTGTGAGTATTGTTTGGACTGTTCTTTGGTTTCGGGAGTCTAATACGACACTGTGGACTTTTTCAATCATATTCTTGGTAGTAGCAGTTTTTGGACGACCACTACGGGGTTCGCCATTGGTCTCATACGATTATGCTTAAAATTGGCAACTAAGTTTTTGATCATTGAAAACGAAGGAGTGGATTTTAATAGTGCTGAATCCATCTCTGTTTTCGTTTCGATTAAGCTCAACTCAGTTTTTTTCCATTGTTTGCAAAATAACATTCTGCCGTACTGCCAAAAACAGACTTAATTAACAGATCTCTCTGTACTGTCATATTTAACATATTAAAGGATGGTTCTACAGAATGGTATAGAAGATTCCTCTAAATTCGCGCCATCTCTGTGTCACAGCAATTTAATAACGTTAGAAAGACGAAACTTTCTCATCGTGTATTCTACTGCAATTTTTTTGGTCAGTCTTGTGCCATTTGTTTCGGATTCTTTTATATGGTGTTGATCCGTTTTCGTATTGAAAGGTCAGACTGACTTGCTAATAATGTTTACTATTTTACATTGGTTTCATTCAGGCAGCAAAACTACTAACGTGTGTTCCAATAAGAGTGTTCGATTTAAATTTAAAACCCATAGTTTTTGAACGAGTGGTGACCAATCACGCGTTGGATCTCGAGAATAGTTCGTGGCGCATTGACATAGATTTGAGATTTCACAAAACCACCAGAAGAAGAAATCGCACGATCTCGGCGGGCAGTTGACAGTGGAATTTTGCGAGATGATTCGGTTCGGAAATCGTTCCTCCAAGTTCATGCGCGGTGTGGCAGATCGCACCGTCCTGCTGGATCCACACGTCTTCCAGATCCATACCGCCTAGATGAGGCCATAAGAACTCCGTTATCATGCTGCGGTACCGCAAACCATTGACAGTTACAACATTTTCTACCTAAATACAGGCTAATCACGCCACCTGCTCAAAATCCACACCAAATAGTTGCTCGTTGGAGATGCATTTGTTTTAGTTGGATCACGTGTGGTGTTAAGCACGAAGCTGTTAGCGTACTTAACAGGTGGACACCTACCCAGGTAATCAGTATCTAAACGATACCAGATTGTAGGACAGGTGTCAGTGATCAAACAAGTTAACTTTGAACGATGATGGTGGTGGATCCGGCTCGAAGGACCAAATATTAAGCACGTAAGGTGTTCGTACTTAATAGTTAGACACTTGCCCAGAATCTGGTATTGTTTAGATACTGATTACCTGGGTAGGTGTCCACCTGTTAAGTACGCTAACATCTTCGTGCTTAACATTTGGTCCTTCGAGCCGGATCCACCACCATCATCATTCAACGTTAAGTTGTTTGATCACTGACACCTGTCCTAGAATCTGGTATCGTTTAGATACTGATTACCTGGGTAGGTGTCCACCTGTTAAGTACGCTAACAGCTTCGTGCTTAACATGTGGATTTCCTAAGTCGCAAATTCGACAATTTTGTTTGTTAACGAACCCATTCAAATGTGCCTTATTAGTGCAGATGATTTTTTTCGAAAAATCAGAATTCACTTCATTTTGTTCCATCACTCATTGAAGGAATTGGCGTTGTGCGTGGTCGGTTGGTTTGAGCTCCTGAGTAAGCTAAGCCTTCTAGGGACGAAGATGGACGTCCTACGTCGGAATTCGCTGCGTGGTGCCACTTATAACTAATAGTCGAAACAATCGCAGATGCCAGCTGTCAAATTTCAGAGCTACCACTTTCACAGAAAAAAAAGCCGCAAAATTTAAATCGGGCACTTTTATTGAGACGCCCTATACTATATTTATGTCTTTAGTGCTTGTAATATTTGATAGCGTCTGCTCTTGTATGCGTAGACTAGTAAACGCTTTTGTATACTCTATTTTAAGTTCAAAATTAAATATTATTTTCCTCCATGATCGGATTTCAGTATTTGATGTAGCTGGCGGTTATGGCGGAAGAGCAATTTTCAATCTATGACAACTTGGAATGGTTTAGCTTGGCGGAATAAGTTGATAGCTCCTAGCTGTAGTATACTACACGAAATGTACGGTCCCCTTTGAATAGTTCTCATTCCGTGAACGAATTGCTGTTTGTTCAGTTCTTGGACTTTGAGATCCAATTATTTATAGATTCAAAAGAACAATTTAAAAATTTTGTTCGCTTGATTCCGTTGATTGTTTTAACGTAAATTTTAATGAATCTGTTCTGCTAGTGAATCGATTTAGACACGAACGAAATGAATCGTTAATTTCAATTTTTAATTTTAGAGTGTATTACGTTTTGTTTAAACTGCATTTTTATTAGTCACCACAAGCTAAATTTGCTAATTTGCGATAGAATGTAAAAAACAGCCTTGGCCCGAAATGTCGCTGGTGCTTAGAAATTACAACAATATCGTCATCGTAAGATAATCGCGATTATAATATCAACACAAAAAGTGTCAGGTTAGAATGTCAAAGTTAAAAAACTGCACCTCGTTTGAAAATGCTTCGAAAAAAAAATCTTGGCAACGGACGCGTACGGTTCTAAAGACCTTTCTCGTTGAATATATGCCAAAAGGGTCAACAATAAATGTAGAAGCTTACAAAAATACACACCGCAAAGTTAAAAATAGATTTGAATAAAAGTTGAGTATGCTTAGTAATTGACGCATGGCTAAAATTTCGTTTATGCGTTTTGAAAATATACAGCAAATGCCACCGACTTTTTAAAAAAAGTTGTGCAACAACATAATAATGAATAGGTGTGTCATGAAGTTTAGTTAAGAAAGTACGTTCTAAAAATGGTGTTTACATTTTTTGTTAATTGCATAAATGTACGAAAAATCGTATTTAACGTATTGGGTACCTAAAAGACGAGCGACGTTAAATAGCATCTAAAAATAGGCGGGAGTATTTGTATTTATAGTTCAGTGCCTCATTTCAGACAAGTAGGTACTTATCGCACAAGGGTAGATTAGCTGGGATGTGTGAATTGGCATTTGTGGTTTGCGACGTTGTCATGTCACCGCTTCAATCAATGCTCATTGGACTTATTTAGTCGTCATACACATGACCGGAGCTTATGTTATTTGTTTTTGACGAGCGGCACATTAAACCTTAACATAATACCAGTTCTATTTTCTTTATATCGATTGTAGAAAGTTAATTCTACGGTGTACATCTTTTACCTACACACGTAAGCTATATCTTTATTTTTTTTCTAATTAACTGATAACTATAATTAATCTATACACGTAATTATATTAATTAATTAAGACTTATTTTTATCTTGAATTGTACGCATATGCATCGCATCGCCCATATGGAAATTGGATTACTTCCAAAAGTATAAGAATAGTACTTATACTTTTTATTTAGTAATGTAACAGTTACCTCCACCATTGTTTGAATATTTCGGTTTATTATTAATCACGCTTAATTCTTGATTATCTCTACAAAAACATGTATTTTCCTTTGAGGCGATTAAAAAAGTTACAGTGTAATTTGTACTTTTGATAAGTCCATACTTATGTATGTGTTAATTATTTAACAGAGGCTGATAAAGATGTGTTTAAATTTATATATTTTTTATACGCACATTAGATATGACCTCATTGAAAAATTCCATTAAGTTTAGATCATTATTATCTTAATTTATAACACTGATTGAAACGGTTTATAAGAAGTTTGCATTTAATGGCGTTCTTCCATCAAGAAAACGTTGTGGGTGAAATAGCTGCCAATTTAAAATTTTTCTCCATGATTAATTATATGTTAAGAGTGTTTTTTTATCCAACAAATTATTTGCGTTCGTTACTGCACAATGTATTCACTTGGTTTCGGCGAATATATACCGGGTGCTCAAGTTAACGTTTTCAGTACGAAAACTTTTTTTTGTATTAGTTTGCCTTGTAAAGTTGGAATCTCATAAAAAGCCAAACTGAATGAAATACTGGGATCGATTAATTAAAAAATCTGTTTTGGTTGTGCGCCATAGCACCATTCTGTTCGAATCATTGTGGTTAAACTATACATAAGGCGGAGAAACAAGTCAGTAATCCAAACAAAAACGTTCAAAAAGCCAAACACTACTTGAGTGTACTAAACTCAGAGGAAGGAAAAGAAATAACAGTAAATTAAAAAGACTTGCTAACCGGACATTAATACCCACGTTCGAATGTCACTATAAAACTTAGTTTAGAATATCTGCAAAAAATAGTAACACGTTTATAACTAACCGAACTAATCAAATCTAAAGATATTTAATAAATACAATAATTTATATAGCACTATCACTTGAAATATTATGTCCGCGGATAACTTCAGACACTTGTTTACATTAAAGTCACGTACAAGGTTATTATACTCCGTTATATTTATCTCGACACGCGTTAATCTTTATTTATTTAAACTTGAATAATCTTCTTAACACTGCCGACTTCGAATTACTGAAATAACTGCACTATGATTCGTTTGTGTCGCTTTTATGTATTTCCGGCCATCCCTTCGAGAATTTTCTTTCGGTGAACGATCTGGAAATGGATAAAAACCTCGTGAACGCTCTCTAACTTGAAGATAATTTCTCGAATGCCGACCAAGTTGCAGTCTGTTCCAAGTACCATACTAAACATCTCGAAACCAATGACATCCAACCAAGCAAGATAAGGAAGTAATCGAGAGAGAAAATAAGCATGGTTGTATTGAAGCCAAAAGAAATTAAGCTTAGCTTAAGCCAACTGAAACGTAACTATCAAAACAACAGAAAAAGAAAGACTGAGACATACGGAGGAAGATAAGACTATGTCTGTTTCGTTTTTCTCTCCGTAGAAGAAATTAAATGAATGATCAATTGCAATATCCAACCAACCGCCCAAGTCAATAAAAGAAGAAATCATTCACGAAGAGAAGAGATACATACCATTGCTAACCATAGAACGAATGTAAACCAAATGCTATTTAAAATTTAAGTTTACAGACTTGAATGCCGACCAAAAAAAAGAGAAAAGAATTCCATTCTCGGTTGTGTTTCTGCAAGTTCGCGAATCTAATATACTGTTACGAATTTTATTATTAACTACTAATTTATTTAAACGACTAAAAATATGTTTTACTTATACTAGAAATATGTCCACTTGTAAATTAACCGATTTAATGAAATCTAATAATATTTAATAAAAACACTTACACTAATTAAGATAAGATAAAGTCCCCGCATAGCTTCACACAATTGTTTACACTAAAATCACGTACAAGATTATTCTCGGTATATTTATGTACACACACGTGCTAACGACTTATTTATTTCAACTTGAATAATCTTCTTAACACTGCTGTATTCGCATTACGGCAATAACTGACCTACGATTTGTTTCGTCGGTATATATACACATTCGGAAATCCTTCCCGGGTGTTCCCTATCTTTCGGTATATCTTCTAGAAGATGGATAACAACTTCCAGAAGGCTCTTGAATTTGCAGATAACTTCTCGAACGTTCCAATACATTGAAAAAACACACAAACTGTGTAAATTATCTTCTTAGTTTAGACATCGACAGTAGAATCGATTATCTAACAGTACGACTACTGGAACTTTCAATTCGAATTCTGATTCAGTTCTTTATATTTCTCAATATTTTTCTGCTTCCGATTAATCGAAGCGTTTATTCCATTGTTAGGATCTCAGTGGGATTTTGTGAATCTGGTGATGACCTGGGAAGACATTAATCGTGTAACCGGCTTCTTAACTTAGAAGTTGATAGGCTAAAGAATGATCTTGTACACGGATCTAAAAAAAGAATCCTCGTTTTAATTTTTAATTTCTGAATCAAACAGTTAAGAGTTAGTTGTTACGACCTCAGTGTAGGTATACGAATCTGATATAAGCTGAGAATGTATCGATGTGTAATCGTCAACTTAACCTATAAATAGACAGAGTTGATTACATGAGAAGAACAACGAATTTCGAGATCGATTCCTCGTTCAGTTCTTTTTATTTTTTTAATCTCTACTATTCGTTTTCCGAAGTTGTAATTGTATACTTCTGTCCAGCAGTAGAATACAGAAAGCTTTTCCCCACCTTTTTTACGAATGAAATTATTTCGCAGCGCCAATTAAAGTTAATCCACGGTGTTGCGGTTTAATTAGCTTTGGCATTTCGGTTCGTGGTTTAATCCACTGCTTTGTGGTTTGATTATAATTTGCGGTTTAATTTGAAATTCTTCGAATGATTTGTTTGATCAAATCATTTTAATTCACGGTTTGATTTTAATTTGGGTTTTAATTATAAATTAATTTTCGGATTTATTTGATCAAACAAATCCACGAATTAAAACGAAAATTAAACCGCAAATTAAAATCAAAATGCAAATTAATAGGATTCAATTAAATAAATTATTCCACGGTTTTGCGGTTTTATTCGCGCGTTTCTTCAATTTTGATTCGTGTTTAATTGACTGCTTTGCGGATTGATTCGCTTTTTAATCCACGGTTTAATTTGCTGTTTGTCTGATGAAATTATTTTAATTCGCGTTTTAATTTTAATTTGCTTTTTAATGAGTTTGGTTTCAATTCGCGGATTAATTTCTGTTTGATCAAATAAATCCGATAAAATTAAAATATTAATTAAATGATTTAATCAAACAAATTCTTCCACGAATTACAAATGAAGACGCTAATTTAAATAATTTGATCAAATAAACAGCGGATTAAGACGCAAAGTATACGATTAAACCTCGAATCAAAATATCAAACAACAAATTAAAAAAAGCGCGGTATAAATTTATTCCTTGATTTCGAGCTTTGAAATGCTGCATCACGTTTTTATTCGCGATTTAATTCGCAGTTTTCTTTAATTTGCTGTTTGATATTTTGATTCGCAATGTTATCGACTCCTTTGGGGTTTAATTTGCTGTTTCGTCTAATTATTATAATTCGCGTTTTGATTTGAATTTGCGATTTAATTTTAGTTTTTATTTTAATTTGTAGATTAACTTCTGTTTGATCAAATAAATCCACAAATGATTTTATATAATTAATATTAACAATCAAATGTGAATTAAAATGATTTGATCAAACAAACAGCGAATTAAACCGCGGGTTAAGACACAAAGCAGGCGATTAAACCGCGAACCAAAATGTCAACGAATTAAAGAAAAGCGCGGTTTAATTCTCGCTTTTAGGTATATGTTGCTTGACTTTTTATTTGCGGTTTAATTAATCTTTGGTTTAAGTCGCAGTTTGATGAAATTGAAATGTGCGATAAAATTTCACTATTTCGCGGTTTCGTTCACGGTTTTATATACTGTTTCAAATTTTCATTCGCGGTTTGATTCGCGCTTTTGTTCGCTGTTTAATATTATGATCCGCGCTTTTTGATAAAATTGTTTTGATTCGCGCGTTGATTTTAATTTGCGGTTTTAATTTTAATTATATAAATTAATTTGCAGATCTATGTGATCAAACAAATGAAACCACGAATTAAAACGATAATTAAACCTCGAATTCAAATCAAAATGTGAATTAAAAGGATTTAATCAAATAAATTATCCCACGGTTTTGCGGTTTTATATGCTGCTTCACGTTCTTATTTGCGCGTATCTTCTAATAAGTTTGGTTTTAATTCGTGGATTAATTTCTGTTTGATCAAATAAATCCGCTAAAATTAAAACGTGAATTAACATGATTTAATCAAAAAAATTATTCCACGAATTACAAATGAAGACGCTAATTTAAATGATTTGATCAAATAAACAGTGGATTAAGACGCAAAGTATACGATTAAACCACGAGTCAAAACATTAAACAACAAATTAAAAAAAGCGCGGTATAAATTTATAATATTAACACCCAAATGTGAATTAAAATGATTTGATCAAACAAACAGCGAATTAAACCGCGGGTTAAGACACAAAGCAGGCGATTAAACCGCGAACCAAAATGTCAAACAACGAATTAAAGAAAAGCGCGGTTTAATTCTCGCGTTAATTTTAATTTGCGGTTTTAATTTTAATTATATAAGTTAATTTGCAGATCTATGTGATCAAACAAATGAATCCACGAATTAAAACGATAATTAAACCTCAAATTAAAATCAAAATGCGAATTAAAAGGATTTAATCAAATAAATTATTCCACGGTTTTGCTGTTTGATATTTTTATTTGCGTTTTAATTGACTGTTTTGCGGTTTAATTCGCTGTTTGTCTGATAAAATTATTTAATTCGCGTTTTAATTTTAATTTGCGGTTTAATGAGTTTGGTTTTAATTCGCGGATTAATTTCTGTTTGATCAAATAAATCCGTTAAAACTAAAACGTGAATTAAAATGATTTAATCAAACAAATTATTTTACGAATTATAAATGAAGACGCTAATTTAAATGATTTGATCAAATAAACAGCGGATTAAAACGCAAAGTATACGATTAAACCACGAATCAAAATATCAAACAACAAATTAAAGAAAGCGCGGTATAAATTTATTCCATGATTTCGCGCTTTGAAATGCTGCATCACGGTTTTATTCGCGATTTAATTTGCTGTTTGATATTTTGATTCGCAATTTTATCGACTGCTTTGCGGTTTAATTTGCTGTTTGAGCTAATTATTATAATTCGCGTTTTGATTTGAATTTGCGATTTAATTTTAGTTTTCATTTTAATTTGTAGAATAATTTCTGTTTGATCAAATAAATCCACAAATGATTTTATATAATTAATATTAAACCAAATGTGAATTAAAATGATTTGATCAAACAAAAGCGAATTAAACCGCGGGTTAAGACACAAAGCAGGCGATTAAACCGCGAACCAAAATGTCAAACACGAATTAATGAAAAGCGCGGTTTAATTCTCGCTTTTATATGTTGCTTAAGTTTTTATTTGCGCTTTAATCCTTGGTTGAAGTCGCAGTTTGATGAAATTGAAGAAGCAAAGTGCGATAAAATTCCACTATTTCGCGATTTAATTCACGGTTTTATATACTGTTTCACATTTTCATTCGCGGTTTAATTCGCCCTTTTGTTCGCTGTTTAATATTTTGATCCGCGCTTTTTGATAAAATTGCGGTTTTAATTTTAATTATATAAATTAATTTGCAGATTTATGTGATCAAACAAATTAAATCACGAATTAAAACGATAATTAAACCTCAAATCTAAATCAAAAGGCGAACTAATATGATTTGATTAATCAAATTATTCTCCGAATTAAAATAATTTGATCAAATAAACAGCGCATTAACTCGCGGATGAAAACGTGAATCAAACTGCAAAACAGTAGATTAAACCGCGAATCAAAATGTCGAAAATCAAATTAAAGAAAAACTCACGTTTTTATTCGTAGTTTACATTTTGATTCGCATTTTAAGCAACTGCTTTGCTGTTTAATTGACTGTTTGATCAAATTATTTTAATTCGCGTTTTGATTTTAATTTGCGGTTTGTTTTAATATGTGTATTAAATCATGGAATCATTTCTGTTTGATCAAATAAATCCACAAATTAATTTATATAATTAAAATTAATCAATTAAAATGATTGATCAAACAAACTATTCCACGAATTACAAATTAAAGTCAAAATACAAATTAAAATCAAAATACAAATTAAAATGATTTGATCAAACAAACAGCGAATTATCCGCGGATTAAGACGCGAATCAAACCGCGAAATCATGGATTCGTTTTAATCGCAATACTGACACGTACCTCAGTATCAATACTATATTGGAGTATCGATACGTTTCAGAATATCGACACGTATCGGCATATCGATAGGTATCAGAATATCGGAATATCGATGCATATCGGAATATGGATGCGTATCGGAATATCGAAACGTACCGCAGTATCTATACTATATTGGAGTATCGATACGTTTCAGAATATCGACACGTATCGGCATATCGATTATCGGAATATCGATGCGTATCGGCATATCGAAATAAATCAGTGTAACAATACGTATCGAAGTATCGATACGTTTCAGAATATCGACACGTTTGGCATGTCGATAGGTATCAGAATATCGACATATCGGTAGACAAATTTTTATGGGTTGCCATATCAATACGCTCAAAGTATCGATACGACGACCTACCTACTTACGATCGCTTATGTCTAAAAATTCTGCGCTAACTTGATAATAATGCTCCAGTTAGAAGTTTGTCGTAAAATGTCACAAATGGTAGTTCGTGTACAATAATTTCAATTTGTTAAATAAAAATGCTTAACGGTAATGTCGATTATATTGTTTGCGGTTGTTTCTTCATTTATAAGAAGTTTTTGAAGCTTTAACATTTCACATAACGTCTGTTTTGTGATTGTTCATTTCATTGACTAAATTATTTTGTTTTCATCAAGATTCTTTATAAAAGTTTTTGCTAGAGTAGAAAATGTAAATTTTAATGAATTTATGTATAGAGCGAATCAAGGCTAGAATGTAAATGTTGGTATCTTTCGAGTTGAATTATTTCTGGACAGCAATTAATGATCTCCCGGTAGTTTGCTTTTGAAATTTTACAAGTTCGTGGTCTTGAAATCGAGCCTAGTTTTGTGCGATACCTGGGGCAACGCTCGGTTCGCGCTATAATGAAAAAAAAATGTCGCTTTACTAGTGGCACAGTTTTCGTTGTAAAATAATTTTGACGAGCGTATCAAATTACTAAACATGAATCGTTGCGTTCGAAAGACGTCGACTACTTTTTTCGTTACAATTTTAACGTGGAAAAATCGATGGATTTTTTTCTTTTGCGTACGAAAATTGAACCGTACTTGAAATTACGTCGTAGTTACAAATGAAAATCAATAATTAAAGCGACGTCGAGGCGAGCGTCAAGTTCTGTTCCTCTATGTAGTGTCTTTACGTCTCGCCGTATCCACTTACCGGATCGATTACTTACCCCTAAAGGCAGAAGGGATTGCAAGCGATGGGGCGTGTACAATAAAAAAAATTATTGAGTTGTGATTGCTGAAATTTTCAACCACATCAGTTTTGCCTAATTTCATTAATTTTTCTCTTGGTTGACTGTTTCTTTTAATCTGTGTAATGTTAAGATTACACACACGTGTGGAAAAGAGACCGTGCTTGAAATTATAGTCTTAGGTTTTAATAATTTTGGTTAATTAGGATATGGGTGATGGCTGCTCCGCCGAGGGGATGAATTTACCGCAAAATGTGTTACAAGGTGCCCCTGCGGGGCTTGGCTTTTCCTATCCGGCTACATTGATCTGGCTCAAAGTGCCTTTCAACTGCTCATTGCTTTGTTCCATTCACGAACTGTCACGTTGCTGGTAGTATTTATCGTACCTACACGCACAAAATCAATACATTATTATTATTATTATCTTATGTTGGAAGAAGTCATATTTATCATAATAGGTAAATGACGCAAAAGTTTGACCCGTTTATATTGAATCGATAATTCTCGTTTTCGGTGCATAACTTGAACGGTGCGCATATTTGCGTATTTGCAATCCATTATCAACGTGGATCAAAAAGGGGTTGCGAGTTGCTGAGGGTTTTCAAATGAACACAGGACGATTTTCCATTAAAGGGAGTGAATAGGACGTAATCGCGTTTTTTGCAAAAAATTGATCGGTTCATTAACGCGTTAAATAAAAATGTTCTTCAGATATGATGGTTGGTCCAAGTAACTGGTGCGGTGTAGAATTTCTTTACGACATCGTAAAACCAGTAATATGCGCGTTGTCCAAGTAAATTAATTTATTACTAGTTGGTATTTATACAGTTTCTTGCGAAAGTATTTTTAAGTTCGGTCGAAGTCGAGGAGTAAGCATAAAAGGGGTTGAAATTTCAATTATCGTCGGTTTGTTTCGAGTCTCACGCTCTTTGTTAGCGTTACTATCGGGGTTGCGGCGATTTGGTAGTCCAGTAAGCAAGCAGCTGGCAGTCCGCCCTTGTTGGTAAAACAGGTGTAAGTGCAGATTATACCATTCTTACGTTGCGCTCTTCATCGTACAATAATATCCGAGTGTCGTCGAATTCCTTGTTCAAGCGCAGCACGTTAACCAGGTTCCACCTACCTTCTATAATGCATATTTAGAAGTCTTCTACACTACAAAGCTGCTCTCATCTCTGTTTACCCTATCGCATACATATCAAAGCAAGGCGGTAACATGGCGGAGGGCGCCTATTAGCAGCAGCGTGCGGTCTCATTGCATCTGACGAGTGTGCGCTCAGTTCCGAGTCGTGGTGATGTGCGATTGCAGTGCGGCGTGCCAGGGGTGAGTGTTCTTCCGGCGGGATCAACTTTTCTCTTTGCCAACGTTCATCACCTACAGCTTTGGGGACATGCCATGGCTGTATTTAGATCTCGTTTTGGTAAGCACTACCTTTCATTGCTGTTGCTCCAGTAACGTGACGCCGTGTACGTAAACATAAAACTAAAAACGCACGTGCTTTTAAGTGTCTAAAAATCAGCTGTTCGTTATTAACTTAAACTTAACAACAAACACTTTGGGGAGAGTTATAATAATTTTAAAAATAACCAACCCAACCTGTTTGTTAGTAATTCCATCGAAGTTGAAGGTACCTATAAGAAGGTTGTCGTCAATAATGGGCATTTTAAAATGTGCAAGCGAATATCAATGTTGCCGGTTCGTACGTACATGACTAACACTAATCACGCAATCGAAACGATTTTATTTTCGTTTCGTACGCTTTTATAAATTCGAATAAATATTTACAAACACAAAAATTAACGTTCATATTTGCAACTGGTCGGTCGGAATATAAGTGGCGTTTTTAAGACAGGTTTAATATCCCTCTTAGGTAGTTAAGCAGCTCCCTTGCACATAAAGTAGGTTTAATCTTGCTACGGTGGAACAAACCGCACGTCACGATTTTCTCTTTCTGTTCCTTGCACGTGTTGCAGGCGGCATTGATGTTACGTGGCGCATATTTGATCCACTTATTCTTTGTCGCCTTTTCGAGATACTCGATTTTGCTCGCTATGTTTGCAAGCCGTAGTGTATCTACACATATATATTGCGGACAGAGTGTGCTTGGTAACGTATTGATTTCTGCGGCCGCCAAGATAAGGGTCAAAGGGCATTCAATCTTTCGTATTCTTATACTTATACAAATCAATCCGAAAACGTCTGTAAACGCAACCAACGTAACAATTCTTTATTAGAAAAGGTGCGCAAAACGGGAATCCGTTGTCAGTCGTCGTTAGTCAGATCGATGCTACAGCATTTATTTTTAGTTTTACTTTATACAACTGTTACTGGAAACATCGTCGTCGGCAATGTTTACTACCCCTCAAAATTCTTTCTTAACGCAGTTTAAAACATCCCGCTAACCCAATTTTCGATTAAAAAGAATACTTTCTAATATAAATCTTTTGAAAGATAACTAAATCCCTAGGAAACCGGAGATGCCATTTCTGGTTGAAGTGGAAGCGTCATCAGGTTTAGGTCAGGAGGGGAAGCGGGGGTGTAGAGAATCTCACTCGCGCCGATCTGCTCTGTACAGCTACACCAAGAGTATGCGACACATTCCCACAGCTTCCATTGGTGGATCATTCTACACACGGGACTGAAAATGTTGACTCGAATAATAAAGATTCGGGTCGTATGAATACCACCGTGTGGTGCTGTGGTACACCATTGTTGCCCCACCCTAAAAACTGATATTTTTTTTTATATATAAATTGCAGTTCAATTTTTATGTTTCGTAAAATTGAAATGCCCGACCCGAAACGACGATTCGCATTCCTACTACCATTTTCTGAACAAAAAATATAAAACGTCTTTCTAAGAACATAAATTCTCTTTAATGCGTTCAATGTTTAAAAAAGACAAACCAGTATTGAAGGTTGAAATGCCAATACAAACTCATATTTTGGATTAACTTTCATTGTTATCATACTAGAAGATCGCTTTTTGGCGTTAATTTTCGTTTCGATTAAAATTTTTGGTTTCTAGAACACGCCAGTTCAAATAACGTATTGCTCTATTTTAATCAATTGGGTCCAATCCAAAAGGAAGTTAGATCACTGTAAAGGACTTTTAAGTACAGCGTATGGTTAGGATCATTACACATTTAATAAAATTAGATGTTGCGTGCACAAATTGGCTTCGGTGTACATACATTTATACGTTGAAAACTTATCGATTATTACGGACACAAATACCTCGGCAAAAGTATGTGGAATATTATATTATTGCTTCTTCAATTAACATAACTGTAAATGTGACCTACCACGCTATGTTCTCTAACTTTTGTAAGAATTTAAAATAATAGTTTCGAATCATCCGCTTATGAACAGGCTCGTGTTGCACGTTTCTAATAGTAATAAGAATGTTATCGATGGAGTAAAATGTTCATCTACGAGGGCAGTGGCTTAAAATTTGAGATGTGGCAACGTTGCAGTTGCCACGTACAAAATAATCGAAGACTGAGAAACACAGAAAAGTAAAAATTATCGTGCTGTTTTTTGTTAGTACTAAAAATTCAAATTTGGTCATAGGGGCCTTAGTGATGAATATCTAAAAACTAAAAACAGTAGAAACATTGTCAGAAATTCAGACATTTTTTGACCATTAACTCGTCCATATCTTGAATTAACTTATCATGGTTTAAGCTACAATTATTGACAATAGTTAACCATGTAAAATAAATTGTTTATTGAATAGTGCATTCTTGTATCTGTCGATGTCAGATTAGTTTGTAAAATTCGGTTGAATAGTGTTTGAGAAATAACGTATTGAATAAGTTTCTGATGATTTACTATGATTTCAAGAATCACCATCATTAGCTACTAGATTGCAACTCGGTTGTACACAGAAAACGAGCTAGCCTTCGTTTAACTACTCCGAAAATATTCCAAGCAGTAAAGATGGTGGAAGAAGACAACCGAATTACCTATGCCATGATAGAGTCCGAAGTGAAGATTGAATCCTCACGAGTGAAATCAATATTGCATAAACATTTACATTTGAAGAAGGTTGTAGGTCGATTTGTACTTAATTATCTGACAGATTTACAAAAAGCGGAACGTGTTTGCCAACAAACTTTAGAAGTTGTTACTGGCGATGAATGTTAAATACCGTTTGATGTTTCCACTCGACAAGAAAGTCTGAAACATGAAGATAATGAAGAAACAACGAACAGTGAAAAAAGTTATGTATGCAGTATTTTTTAGAAGTACCGATCTGGTGGTCGAAATTGAATTAAAATGACAGAAGACAGTTACCTCCAAAGTTCAGTAAAGTGCCAAGAACGAGAATCTTGTTACACCAAGATAACGCCTCGTCTCATACAGCAATGATAACTCTTTAGTATTTAGATAAAAACAAAAACAAACATCCTCTGTACTCACCAGATTTGGCAATGTGTAACTTCTGGCTATTTTTCGAGTTCTAAATACAGTTGCGAGGAAAAAGATTCCAGTCAGAAGATGATGACATCGCTGTTAAGTCTTTTATAATATTTTTAATGCCAGCTGAATGGACGCTCGTAAATTATGGAAGAAGAGAATCGTTAAGTATATTATTATGAACAGCAATTGCTATTGTAGAACTGTTTTTCGGGCGTTGCCGCGTCACAAAACTTTCTCTTAACGTTTCGCTGATCATGCTGTCAGCTTCTTCAGAAGGTTTCTAAAGACTAATGTTATCGTCTTGCGTTCCTTGTTATATACCGTCTTATGGCGTTCATAGACGTCTGGTGACTTCTTGCATGTTCTTCACGCAGCGTAGATCTCCATGTGTTGCTTAATCTGTATCCATCCTCACGGTTGAAGTTATTAGGATCTTTCATTATTTCCATTGATTCGAGTATTATTCGCTGGTGATAGTGTCTGCTTCGTGCTAATACCTTTACGTTCCCCTAATCAATTCGATGATCTCCATTCTCATGTAGATGTTCCGCTACTGCAGATTTGTCCGTGTGTCTGAGTTGAGCGTCTCGTTGACGTTCTTTAACCCTGTACTGAATTCTCCTCCCTGTTTAGCCGATGTAACTCTTGCCGCACATAGACTCTAATTTGTATATACCTTTGGTGTGTAGTCTTGGGAGTTGATCTTTATTAGGAGGTATGAGCTGAACTATTTTCTTCACTGTGTTACAACGTTCTTCTTTTCTAGAACCCTCTTTAGTCTGTCAGTGACTCCGGCAACGTAGGGTAAGTAAGCATATGTTTCTGAGGGTGTCTCCGCAGCAACCTCAGCTTGCTTCTCTTTTTTCTTATGTGGTCTTATTAATTTTTTGTTGTAGCCATTTTTTATAAGAGCGTCCTTTATGTGTTTGATTTCCTCTGGCTTTGTGTTCTTTGTCACTAATTTTCTCCGCTCTTCTTAGAAGTGTGTTGATGAGGGATCTCTTCTGTTGTGGATGGTGATTAGAGGGTGCGTGTAGATACCGGTCTGTATGGTTTTCCTTGCGGTATACGCTATGACTTAGCCTGTTGTTGTTCGTGCGTGTTACCAGAACGTCTAGAAAGAGCAGCGTTTTGTTCTTTTTGGTCTCCATGGTGAATTTGATACTGTTGTGGTGTCCATTGCTATGTTGAAGAAAACTTTGTAATTCTTCCCGTCTATGAGGCCATACGACAAAAGTGTCGTCCACGTATCTGTACCAGCATTTCGGTTTCCTGTCGCTTGAGTTGATAGCTTCTTTTTCGAAAGCTTCCATGAAGATGTTGGTTATTACTCGTGACAGTGGTGATCCCATACTTCCGCCGTTCTTTTGTTCATAGATCTCACCATTCCACAGGAAGTAGGTTGACGTTAAACAGAGTCTGGCCAAGTCCATCAAATCTTCTTGTAAACCTCGTGGCACTAGTTGTCTAATGATCTCTAATGTTTCTTCCACTGGTACATTGGTGAATAGCGATTCTACGTCGAAACTAACTAGTATGTCTTTGGTAGTTACTTCAAGTTCTTGAAGAATCTCGACGAAATGTTCGGAATTCTTAACGTAGCTGGTTGTCTGTCCGGTGTGCTGCTGTAGTCTTCTAGCTAAACTCGTAAGTCGGTGATCCACAAGTACTGACGATAGGTCTTAAAGGGTTTCCGGTTTTATGAACTTTTGGTAACCCATACAGTCTTGGATATTGGCTTTCCGATGGTAACAGCCTTTTCTGTTCTTCTGTTGGTATAGATGACTCTTTGATCGGCTTTCTTATGCGTCGTTCAATTTTCGCAGTAGGGTTCTGGTTTAGTTTTATGTAATGGTTTGGGTCTTGTAGAGTGTCCATTTTCTTGATGTAAGATGTTCTTATCCATTATTACTGTCGCGTTGCCTTTGTCCGCTCGTAGAATGATTACTTTTTCATTCTTACGTAAGTTAAGTAACGCTCTTTCCTCATTCTTGGTTATGTTTCTTGATGGTGATTTGGCTGTCCGTAAGATACGACAAGTTTCGTGTCTTATTTCTTCAGCATCTTCGATGGGTAGATTGCGGATGGCACATTCCACTTGAGCGATGATCTCCTCATTTGGTATTTTTGTAGTTGCGACTGCGAAGTTGAGTCCTTTGGCAAGTACTTTTGTTTGTGCTTCGGTTAGTTGCTGCTCCGAAAGATTGATGACTGTTTTTTCTATATCCAGTTCTGGTATCTTGTCTGAGTTTTTGTAGTCTAGTTTATCGAGCTTTTTTATTTGGTTCTTCGTCGTTGTAGCCAGATGATGTTCAGAATGTTCGTAGCTGATCCGATCGATAGTTGTCTACAGGTCTTCACTAAGTTTGTTACTCAACTCCAGGTGCAGCACGTATAGTTCGTTGGATATTTGATTTAATCTATGGTAGGTATCACGTACTCTTTCCCTGACTAGCGCGTTTTCTGGACGATGAATTATTCTCTTGGCGACGGTGGTTCTAAGTTGATGTTGTTGTTGATGTTCTCATAAAAGTAGGTGTCACGTGTTGGTCTCGGCAGCGACGCAGAAATGCTAGCGAGCCAAGTAGCTGGTTCTTCTTCTTTCTTAGTTGATCCAGTTTTCGCTGAACTGAGACGCACGTACAAACCTGCAATAGCGGAACATCTACATGAGAATGGAGATCACCGGATTGATTACGGGAACGTAAAGGTATTAGCACGAATCAGACACTATCATCAGCGAATAATACTCGAATCACTGGAAATAATGAAAAATCAACAGACCAGAACGGACACGGATCAGCGAATCGGAGGCGTAAGACGGTATATAACGAGGAACGCAAGACGATAACTTCAGTGTTCAGAAATCTTCTGAAGAAGCTGGCAGCATGATCAGCGAAACGTTTAGAGAAAGTTTTGTGACGCGAAAAACAGTTCTACATTAAACAACGACCGTGAAAGTTTGCATTCAGCAATTGCTATTGTCAATAATCGTAGCTTGGTCCTCGTATAGTTTGAAATTTTGAGTATATTATCATCCCGTCGTTTCAAAAAAAATTTGAGACTCGTCAATGTCGAACAAGTTTCATCCTCTATAGCATAGAAAACTGTGTGGATCATGTTCTTCTCTAAAATATGTTTCGGCTCAATGTAAAAAAAATAGTAGATACATAGGTGGGCGAAATTAATACAATTTAGAATTTTCTAACTATATTGTACTGATCTCAGACGTTTAACGACTTATGGAAAAAAATCATGTCAAAGAACAAACATAAGTTGTGATAAATTCGTTAATTTAGTAGACGGAATTACAATTAACAAAAAAATCAAATACACGCATTGAATATGCGGCAAAATAGCGTCCAGGTTTCCAAAATCGCACTACTCGCAGGACCAGAAATTATCACATCCACTGCTGGTATATGTGGGACAAACGAACGTAACAACGTTACTCGGATAGGGTCGCATATCATTGCTTAGGCACCGATGACACTATAGAAATTGTGCCAACAATAATTTTAACTAAATCTCGACTTCTGGTCAAGATGATTTAGAGAAGTTATCGAAATCAGCATAACTTCAATAGAAATAATTGCATTGTCTTACCGCCAATATGAAATATGGTTCGGAAAAAAACTGGTGATTTAAAACCGTTGTGAAGTGATGACTCGGAACACCGCCAATATAAAGGCAAAGCTCGGATATTTTAAGTTTCAGTTTTCTGAAGAAGGCAGCAACATGAGTGTCGAAACGTCAAGTTGGTTTTGTGAAACTTCTTAAAATAAAACGCGATTCAAAAAACGAAAAGCTTTCTATTTTACCACACGTGATAAATAAAAGAACGGTTCTAGAACCTGGGGAGCTTTCAATAAACTGAACCATGCCTCAGTTGTCTTAAAAAAAAGCTCAAGTTTGTTGTACCGATGCAAAATTAAACGAAAAAAGAAACAAAACTACAATGCTTAGTTCATATCAAATAGATGAATTCGGTGGGTGCGTGCCCAAAACGTCATTGAAAGAGCAGCAACGCTAAAATGGAACTAGACCGGGCAGGATGATCAGTCAGTGAAACGAATAATAGGATCGATGTTTAAAGGAACTTAAAGAATCAAGAAGCATATGATATAGAAAACTGGAAAAGATTCGGGAGAAACCTATGTTCAACAGCGAACGAGATTGGCTGCATTCTATTTTAAAAAACGTGCCCGATATGTTATAAATGAAATTCTTAACAGATTAAGCTAAGCTACCTTCCACAAATTAATTGGGCGTTTTATTATTCAACCAGATTTACACGCAACAATATATCAAAGTTGCCAAACTTGTGGTGCTCTCTGTTTTTAAGTACGAAAATGGCAGAAAAAACGAAGAAAAACTAAAAAAACTATATAACCTCACAAAACTTGTCAGAAAATAATTTAGCGAACGCGAATGCATAGTTACAGTTTAAATAATTGACTAAAGCAGGCTTAAAAGCTTTGATTTCGCGCTCAATTCAAATTAACCAATTATGTAATTTCTATAATTTGCGTGGGAGGTAGCTTAGTTTTAGCTGTTGAGCATTTCAACTTCAACTTTGTATGTAAATAAAATTCTAGAAATAATTACTTTTATCTGTTAGTCAGGATAATTCGTGTAACAATTGAATCATTTGAATTATCTAAACGATGATTAACCTTTATTTATCACTCAAAAACGTAAAAATAATGATTGATTTTTTATTCGTTATCTCTAAATAATATGTCTCTGTTATAACTGATACGCAAAAACAAGTTACAGAATACGTACACAAAAACAAAAAAAAACAATAATAAAAAAGTACTAGGAAAGTCTGGGAAAAAAGAAAATATAGGATACGAGGTTTAACAAATAAAAAGGGAATAATTGAATACGAGAAAGAACGAATCAGGAAAAGGGGAAAATGTAGTTTTCATTAGGCCAATACTATTATTGTTCATTTTTTGTAATCCTGTTTTTTGGAAAGCATGATAACTTTTATAGGGATAGTGGCATCAACATAGCAGAGTGTGAAAGAATATTTTAGAAAAAACTAGTGAACCGAGACAGTCACGAATAGATGTTTTGTTTTGCGAATTTTGTAATATAGAACGTTCAAAACACGAGATAAACAAAGGAATTGTTCCAACCTGGAGAGTTTTCAATAAACTGAAACATGTCTCGATTGTCTTAAACGAAAAGTCTAGTCTATTGTACCGATGCAAAAGAAACTATAGTTAGAAACACAATTCTTAGACCATATGCCAAAAAAATTTTCGCAGGTCTACGACGCCATTGAAAGAACATCGGTAAAATGGAGCTGGACAGGTCAGGATAATTAGTGAGCCAGGCTAATATTAATTAAAAACGATGTTTAAAGCAACTAAAAGAATCATGGAGCAGATGATGTTATCAAACTGGAAAAATTTGGGGAGAAACCTATGTTCAGCAACGACCACGATCTTCACAATGTGAATTCACCCATCCGAAGAAGTGGATTCGTGTGCCATAGTGTTTAAAAAACCTATCGTAGTGCCCTGTATAGTAGACAATATTTAATATGTCCGGATCATTAGAATATGAATTGAATTTCCATTGATTACTCAGGATCATTTAAATCGTCTTAATGATGATTAAGCATTATTTGTCACTTAAAATGATTAGAATAACGATTGATTTTTTTGTTATCCTCATATTCTAAATAATTAGTTTATATCTGTTATGAACGTAACACAGAAAGAGGTTATAAGAATATCTAAACAACAGAAAAAACAATAGTTAATAAAAGAAAATTAGGAAAGTATAGGAAAAAAGAAAATAATAATGTAACGAATTTTAAAACTACATTATTTATACATACATATAACTACACGAACTACTTAAATCTAATGATATTTAAGAAAAACACTCTAATTTATGTATTATAATCACTGGAAAATTAATGTCCGCGAATAACTTCTGTTTATCTTAAAACTGGCATTTGTTTACATTAAAGGCACGTACGTTTATATTTATCTCGAACACACGCGTTAATCACTTATTTATTTATATATCTTCTTAATACTGCCGACCTCGAATAACTGACCTATGCTCTCTTTACAATGTTTTTATATTTTTCCGTTATATATCCCGAGAATTTGCTATATACTTCCCAAACGATCTGGAATTGGATAAAAAGTTCGTAAACGCTCTCGAAGCTGAACGTTTCAATAGGGTACGAGGTCTAAGAAATCAAGACGGAATAATCGAATATGAGATTGAATATTGTAGAAAACTATACTACAAAGAAGAGGAAGGATATTAATCATTTTATTAAGACAATTATAAATGGTGGTCTCTGGTAAGGTCGCTCTATATTCAGAGAGAAATTAGTTACGGGTCATTTTTCATTACTTACTATACAAATAAGTGTTGTAAACAAATGACGGCTGCAATAGTTCTAATTTGGAGACACGGTCTGAAATCTGAAGATTTGGCCGGCCAAATGCTAAGCATGCGTCTCTATATTCAAAACTATTGGACGGTGCGAAGAGATTGAAGAGTGGACACCGAGTTATTTTGAGACTTAAGTAAAAACGGGGAATCGTAAAATAATGCTAATGATTATAAGCGACTTTAGGGCTTAGACCCCGTCCTAATGGAACACTCTAGTGCTAGTGTGTAAAACTGGGAGTTGAACCCAAACAAACTGACGTTTTGCAAGAAATTGCAGCTTGCTTCTTCAGACCGCTTTACCGATGGAAGAAATATTAGTGACGATGTGTGGTGATTTACGGACTTTTTTTTATTCGTCATAACAAGACCGACTTCGTCATTACCAGGAGAAAGTTAATGTTCTCGTGACGAATCTTGATTTTTCTTTTTTTCTCTCTCTTAGATGATGCCAAGATTTACTGAGTTTTAGACCGTCTCTTCGGTTCATGTTAGATGACTGTTTTTCTATTTCCACAGCTTCGCGGATTATCCTAGGAAAGTAGAAAGGACTTTTTTTTAGCCAGCATTTTTGTTTGTAAAGTTTGACGTGTGTTTTTCACGTGTTCGGTTATCAGTCAGCTATATTTTTTACACTCTAATTTCAATTGAGCGTCCTGTCTGTCCTATATAACTTGATTCACATTAGACACCGGCATATTTTAAGGCTTCTCAAAGTATCTTTGGTCGTAAAGACAGTTTTTTGTTGTTTCTTCAGAATTCCGTCTATTTTAGCTCAATCTCACTCATGCAGCACGGTAATAAGCTGTGCAATTGGAAGGCGATACGTGAACTTTGACTTTTGGATTGGCTTATGCTTTCTTGAAAAATGTTTCAAAGATTTAAAAAAAAAAATTATTTGTTTTTGTAGGGTAAACATCAATAACCTGTGGCACTAACAATTTTAGTCGCGTAAATACCGGGCATATACTCAGCACAAATAACTAAAGAATAAAAATAATAAATGAATGGAAGAAGAGGAATAATAATATTTACGAATTTAGGGGAAAAAATTGAAGTCTACAAGCAAATTTTTTTCGACTTAGGCATTTGAATAATAATAGATCATTTAGGGCCCTTTTTATGCTAATGAAAATTCACTTATCCCTTTTGAACCCTCACACTTGCGTGTTTGTAACCACGTAATATAACACTGACAAACAAAATACGGTTTATGACAATTTTATTATTTAGTTTTTTTACACGCAGCGTTAGGTTTCAATAACCTTGTAACATGACTTGCATATCTCATTCTGTTTACAGTACTTGATTCAATAACGTCCATTCAGTTTTGTTGAATTTTTACTAATATTTACCAGCTTCTTTAATAATTCACGTGGACATGGAATTTGTTGGTTTATGCGTACGCACGAATGTTGACGTTCGTGTTGCATTAGATTTTGTAACGTCATCCTGTTTCAATTTTACCCAGTCATCATCAATGTTTTGAAATGGGCTAATTACTAAGTTTTTGATATGCAACTGAATCATTTCCAATGGTATTTCTTTATTTGTTTTATTCGCAAACAAAGATAGAATCTTTTATTTTATTATAGCTTAGTTAGTAATGGTGCTTCACTTAGTGTTCAAGGTAATCTTAATATTGTTTTCTGGTCTCTAAAATTAAAAACAAAGTTTAAATGTAATAGACACGCAATTTTGTCTAATTTTGATTTTAAGCCGTGTCCGGTCAAACCTGATTTTTGTTACTACTACTAACTACTCGTACTATAAAAGCAATGAATAACGCCAACGATTCTGTCATGGATATTTAATAGTTGAATCGACTTTTGAGCTTAAATAACATCCGATAATTAACTTACAAATAAAGTTTTATGAAAAAAGTTTCGAACTCAAAATGATAAATAAAAAAGTTTGTTTTCTTCGACATTTTTCAGACTTCGCGAATTACGAAACACAGAAGCTCCATTTTAGTTAATAATTTTAATATTCTTTTATTTAGAAATTTATCGCTATGTTTCTTCTTATTTTATTGTCAGACGTCTATTTCTTTTGCGTTGGCTGTGGCTGTAATACGTATTTCTTTTTACTTAACAGTTTATTGTAGTTGCTGAAGATGATAGATTAGTTATCGAAACGTATACTATATAAATACTATTTTCTTCTGCGACATAAATATTAGCAGTGCAACTTTTTTATTTCATTTTTATTAGGTCAATGCTATTATGTTTCGTTTCTAATTATGTTTTTCATATCTATTCCTATTTTCATTTTATTTTTGCTTTCGTTACAATATCCACTTTTTCCTTCAAATTCTTGGTGAGCTTCAATGTTTTTGTCATTTAAACTTAACACATTTGGTTTTTACCTTCATTGTTTTGTTGCACTGTTACTGTTCCATCACTTTATTTTCAACTATAATTTTTTCTACCTAATTTTGACTTTTGGTTTTTATTTGAAAGCGTCATCGTATTTCTTTGCGTTTTTTGGTAAGTGTATGGTACGTATTCTTGTTCTTAGTTTAGAACTTTTGAGCTAATTTTCGTAATTTTCATTACCTCAATATCATTATTGTCTATTTTCTTCTATCTTGTTTTTTTAATTTCTATTTTCAAAAATCGCTTTTTTTGTCTATTTACGTTATTTAAAATATCCACTTTTTTCTAAAATTCAATTTTTTTGCTATTTGTTTTTTTACTTTGTTTAGCTACTGTTATTTTTATTCTTCGTTTTTGGATCATCTTCTGTGAATTCTATATTACTGCATTTCCATTAACTATGATTTTTGGTACCTAATTTGTCATCGGATTTCTTTGGATTTCTAGTAAGTTCATTGTTACGTATTCTTTTTCTCAGTTTTTAACTTCTGAGTGGTTTTTCTTAATTTTCTCTACGTCAATTCTAATATCGTCAATATTCATTCATCTTATTTTTTTTTACGTTATGGTTAGAGTACCCACCTTTTTTATCAAATTCTTGGCGAGCTTCAATGTTTTTTTGCTATTTGAACTTCTCATATATATTTGGTTTTTTCCTAACTGTTTTTTTATTTTGTTTGGCTGGGTTTTTTTTTTCGTTTTTTGTTTTTCTTTTCCGTCTGGTTTTTGTATTAATTTTTTCCTCTTGTAAATTCCAATTTTAACTCTTGGTTTTACTGCTTTTGACAGTGCCATCGTATTTCTTTGCGTTTATGGTTCATTCTTTTTCCCAGTCTAAAAATTAGAGACAGACATAGTTCTATTAATACAAATGAACAGAAAAGAACATGGCCTTTCGTCTTATTTCTTGTGTTTCTTTGAAAGATTTTTGAAAGAGTCGATAGCTGGCATATCTACTGATGATCTTTCACCGGAATGTTCTTGGTTTCGTATAATAATTGTTTGTGTTCGCTTTCTAAACTTCTATACTTGTGTTCTTTTTTATTCAACTTCAGTTCTCAGTTCGTCATTGCACGTGAGAAAAAATATAACACTAGAGAAATTTAATTTTTTTTACCATGAATTTATAAAACTAACATACAGGGTGATTTTTTGAAAAGGACTTCTTACAGTGTAATATTTTGGATTTATAATTTTTTTATGGATAAAATCAACATTCTTAAACTGAATCCTAATTTTAGACAGTAGAACTTGTCCGTACAAGAACATTTCTGAAAGAAACATTTGTGAATTCAATTTTTTAATCATAAATGTATGAAACTAATATACAGGGTGATTTTTTGTATAGTATAATGTTTTGGTTATACACTGGGTTTCAAATAAAATGCACCGCATAGAAGGAGTAGACGTGGAGGGCTGAAATTTTGTATGTAAAACTGTTATATATAGACAAATAAATGATTACAATTCGGAAGAAGCAACGTTTTATTGAAAAAATGTCAATGATTTGTAACATTACCACGTGCTTGTATGCAACAAGTTACCCATCTAGGCATGCTGGAAATAAGGTGATTTATTGCGTCCTGGGGTATCTCATTCCAGGCTATTTGAAGCTGTTGTCGCAATTCTTCTATAGTATTTGGAGGGTGAGCTGGATGACGCAGTCTTCTGTCCATTATGTTCTATTGGCGATCTACCAGGCCACGGTAGCAAATTTACGTCATTTTTTTCAAAAACTCTGTGTCATTACTGCCACATGCGGTCGCGCATTATCTTGTTGGAAGATAGTTTCTGAACGTTCTTGAAGAAGAGACAGATGAACTGGTTCTAATACGTTGTCGATGTAACGTCGAACCCACCTTTTTTCTCAAATTCTTGGCGAGCTTCAATGTTTTTTTTGCTATTTGAACTTCTCATATATATTTGGTTTTTTCCTAACTGTTTTTTTATTTTGTTTGGCTGGGTTTTTTTTTCGTTTTTTGTTTTTCTTTTCCGTCTGGTTTTTGTATTAATTTTTTCCTCTTGTAAATTCCAATTTTAACTCTTGGTTTTACTACTTTTGACAGTGCCATCGTATTTCTTTGCGTTTATGGTTCATTCTTTTTCCCAGTCTAAAAATTAGAGACAGACATAGTTCTATTAATACACATGAACAGAAAAGAACATGGCCTTTCGTCTTATTTCTTGTGTTTCTCTGAAAGCTTTTTGAAAGAGTCGATAGCTGGCATATCTTCTGATGATCTTTCACCGGAATGTTCTTGGTTTCGTATAATAACTGTTTTTGTTCGCTTCCTAAACTTTTTTTTTACCAAACTTGAGAGAAGTTTGTTAAGTGAACTATAAATATAATGGTTTGTTGAATTTGTTGTATTTACTAGATTTTATGCTCGTTGATCGAGATCATATTTTTTCACGTTTTTTCTGTGACTGCTACGGTGCCTACTTTTTTAAGTGTTTGTTTTTTGTACACCGACTTAAACTTGTTTCTAAACAAACATAAAAAACTTCTATACTTGTGTTCTTTTGTATTTAACTTCAGTTCTCAGTTCGTCATTGCACGTGAGAAAAAATATAACACTAGAGAAATTTAATTTTTTTTACAATGAATTTATAAAACTAACATACAGGGTGATTTTTTGAAAAGGACTTCTTACAGTGTAATATTTTGGATTTATAATTTTTTTATGGATAAAATCAACATTCTTAAACTGAATCGTAATTTTAGACAGTAGAACTTGTCTGTACAAGAACATTTCTGAAAGAAACATTTGTGAATTCAATATTTTAATAATAAATGCATGAAACTAATATACAGGGTGATTTTTTGTATAGTATAATGTTTTGGTTATACACTGGGTTTCAAATAGGAGTAGACGTGGAGGGCTGAAATTTTATATGTAAAACTGTTATATATAGACAAATAAATGATTACAATTCGGAAGAAGCAACACAACGTTTAATTGAAAAAATGTCAATAATGCGTAACATCACCACGTGCTTGTATGCAAGAAGTTACCCATCTAGGCATTCTGGAAATAAGGTGATTTATTGCGTCTTGAGGTATCTCATCCCAGGCTATTTGAAGCTGTTGTCGCAATTCTTCTATAGTATTTGGAGGGTGAGCTAGATGACGCAGTCTTCTGTCCATTATGTCCCAGACATGGGCGATAAATCTGGCGATCTAGCAGGCCAGGGTAGCAAATTTACGTAATTTTCTTCAAAAACTCTGTGTCATTTAACGTGCCTTGGGTAAATGTTAAAGGAAGGTGGCTTCTCCAATAAATTAAGCCGTCTTCGTTGTGCAAACTGTAAATCATAGCGTTGTCTTCTAGGTCTCCGCAGACGTGTACGCCCGCCTGAGTGCCGTCAACAGAACCTAGACTCATCAGAAAAAATAATGTTTCATTCATATAGCCAATGTTGTCTGGCTTGGCACCATTGAAGTCTGACTTCTTGGTGGTGATCGCAATCCAAAAGAATGGATTCGTCGATAAACAGTACTCATAGAGACTCTGCGACCAAGTGCTCGTATCCAGTTTATTCCAACTGAACGCGATGGTTCCCAAGAGTTTTGAACCCCACGTCTTCTTAACAGAAGATCTTCTCGTTCATGCGTGACTCTAAGTCGTCCAGTACCTCTACGTCGTGTTTGCGACTGTTCCTCCTGCCATCCTCGACATTCGTTCTTAGTATTGTTGAATGAGTACGTCCTAATCTTCTGGAGATTTCACGATATCCCAACCCAGCTTCCTGCATATCAATAATTCGCCCTCTCTCAAAAGGCGTTAATTGTTGAATATTACCTCGTCTGATCTAAAAAAATCTAAAAAACTACAACGATAAGGGTTCAGAAATAAAAGTAAAAGAAGCGTAGAGATGTTGATAACACCATGTATATTTTTTTAATACATCAACATTTTCATTTCAAATTTTACTCATTTTTTTCTCCATATATAACAGTTTTACATACAAAATTTCAGCCCTCCACGTCTACTACTTCTATGCGGTGCATTTTATTTGAAACTCAGTGTACACATATTTTGTTTAGAAAAAATCGGTATTCTTAAATTTTAGACAGTAGAACTTATATCTACATTTCTAAAGTTCTATTTTTTTATCATAAATTTAGATAGTAGAAATTGTCTGTATGAGAACATTTCTGAAATTCCAGTTTATTATCATAAATTTGTGAAACTAATATACACGGTGATTTTTTGAAAAGGACTTCTTACAGTGTAATGTTTTTTTTATGGATAAAATCGACATTCTTAAATTGAATTATAATTTCAGACTATAAATGTAGGTAAAACGTTTCATATAAAGTATGAAAAAGATTCTGACTCATTTGGCATGCTTAGGTCATAGTTGTTGAAAGTGTCTTCCGAACAAGAGAATCTTTAAATAAATCATTCAAGGGTTGAATCAGAAATGTATTTCTTAAAAATGAGAATTAGGTGTGTAAATAGAAATTTAAAAATATTTTTAAAATAAATAATTTGACGTGTACAAACTAATAATGGTAAAATTTAAAATAAACACAATAATTTAACAGGTATTATTTTTAATATTTTTTTTGTAAGAAAATAAATAACACTTTTATATCAGTAGTCGAATTGTCCACACCTAATTCATTTTCAGGAAATTCTTCAAATTCTAGTTCTGAATAAAGATGACACGCTTTTTTGAAACACATTATTTGATTTCACTCAAATATTTCTGTGACAGTTTTTTATTTTTCTACATGTTTACTTGATGTGTAGTCGTTTTAAGTGATGTCATCAACAAATATTTATATTTATTGTTAAGTTGACCGCATCCTTAGTTACGAACGGTGAGATCCTGGCTGCAAACCGCTGATCTAAAACAAAAAATAAACGGAATGTACAAACTCATTTTAGAAATATGGCGTACTTGTCAAAACAGGTGTAAACTTGACTGATGAGAAAAATCAAGACCATGTACTTGATATGACATGTTTTGGTTTTGTTTTTGGTCTACGTTATTATTGCCTGCAAGACCTTTTCAGATTTCATGATTTATGGCTTATTTACATTGTTAATTTGATAATTATGGCTTTGTTAATTTGATTAACCTTTTCATTAGTGTTTTGTTTAATTTATAAATGTAGAATTTAATCAAAATTCGGTTAGCAAAATCTGATTTGATCAGTATATTCTAAATGTTGATACATATCGGACAGAGACCTTGAAACAATTCCTTGAAGAGCTGAGACGAACGCAATAAATAAAAAGATCATCATAGAACATCGTAAAATGAAAAAAACGGGCGTGTGTAAGATTTAAGAATGACAGGTGGACTAAGAGGTTGCTGGAGTAAAAACTATAGGAAGACAAATTGAGGAAGGTACTTTACTCGACAAACTGACAAGGTCCAGAGGAGTGGACGAGGTTGGAAAAATCTACGAACTCTATTATTGTATCTTTGTTCTTTTACCTTTTATAGAAGATTTTGGAATATCAAAAATTACTGATTTTTTTAATGGAAGTATAAGGCATCCACATTCTACATATTTGGTTTTTTATTTCTGGTACAAAAATTCTGGGTTTTTGTATTTTTGGAAGTACACTAACTCGCGATCTTTATCTACAGTTTCTTGAAACGAGATGTGTTGGACGAAGCCAAATTTGAGAACTCGAATGATCCAATGCACTGCAAGAAAATTATTTTGGAAACATTTTTGGATCAAACTATAATAAATACTTGGAAAAGGAGAAAATTTTTCCGAGAAATACAACTCTTCTCTTTAGGCATCTCGATCTCAATTTCTGCTTAAGATTTTTTTTGTGAGGAATGGACAAAAACGTATATCGTAGATCGTACGTTAAATGATTTCAGCATCAGGTTTTACAATTACTTAAAAAAATTGTTTCTCATGGCCTACTGTTGAATAATGGCAAGTTTTTTTAGGAAAAAGTTTTACATAAAGTTTTAAGAGTTATCGTAATAGCATAATTTGGACTAAAATTTTTACAAGTTTTATGTCTATAGATTATACGATAGTACGTTTGTACTCACCCTGTAGTCATACCCTATTGAATTTTTTATCGCGCACGATGACAAAATGTCAAAATGAACAACACCTAAGTTAAAATTTAAATAGTAAAAATTAATTCGAATTAACAGCCGCCTATGGGAATCGAATTCATTATGGACGCAGCATTGCGTCAACTCGATCTCCGATCGCGCATTTTTGATCTCTTATGAATTAATTAGAATTAATTGGGTCGTATAAAGGAAATGTAGTAATTCTAAATCAAATGTCTATTCGTAAAGGTTAAGTTCTTGTTTAAAACGCAACCCTTGTTTAGTAGAGTATTTTGTATTAAACTTGTGTTAATAAAACCAATGTTGCTTTCAACTACAGCACGTTTAGCTTGTTATGGCGTTCTCCAGCACAAATTCAGCGCCACCGTAGGGGGTTTACGACTTGCTGTTAACTACATAATAAGCAATAACACTAACACTGGAGGATTTACACATTACTTAATTAGCGCTTAAATATTTACTTACTTGTAAGTTTATGCTAAGCGATATATGCATAATAGATCGATAATTTGTACTAATCTTAAGTAAAAAGTATCGAAAAGCTCGGTCTTAATAAAATCGTTAAATTTCATGTGGTACTTAATTTCCACTAAGTACGGTTGCGCCAAATCGATTTTTCGCCATGTGCTTTTGTTTTCATTCGAGGTTAACGCGTTTAATCTAACCAATTGATCTAGAAAAATTTTACTATGTTATTAATTTAACGCTGATGTGTCAATTTGCACTATGCGATCGGATTTTTTTTTAAAAGACAAGACGAATAATTGAAAGTGAAGTAAAGTAGGTCAATTTAATCTTAGGTAAGCAATTTGAAATTTCGCGCCTATCTACTCGTTATGTGCATGGTATGTTAAAATGACGTCTGAACGCGAATTTCGAGGAACAGTAAAAGCTCGAACGTTGTGTTGTATGCTGCAGCGAGATGAAATCGATCCGTTTTATCCAGAGGCATCGCGCTCGCACCTGACCTTGCGGCAATTGTCCGTCATTTCACACAGAATGGCAGCCATATTTTAATTATGTACATACCAATATATGGAATGAATTTGGGTGAGTATGCTATTTAACGAAGTTTGTCTTGTTTCGTTCTCGACGGATTGCGAACTTTTTATATTTCAGAATCGTATCATATACGAAAAGTTTTGGCGTTAATGAACAGATGTTGATACAATATTGCGTTTAAGTAGCCACACCCCTGTTCAGCCTAGTTATTTACCATTTACCAGATTGCGGACACCATTCCATAATACGGTGGCAGGTCCAACACCCCCTTATCCCAGACTCGAAAGTACCGACAGCGATAACGAATCTGACGAACTCTACGTCCTTTATTTTCCCATGAGGCTTCTGTTTGTAGGTGTTAGAGTAGAACAGATGATGATGATGGAACGTTGTTCTAGCTTTTCCTTTTCATCTGACTTTGTTAGATATCGATCTGGTTGCTTTGCCGAACCGTGTGGATGTGCAATTGGACATATCCTATTCTACAATTCTCTACGTAGTTTTTCTCGCACACCGCATTTATAAAGAATCGTTTCCATTATTAGTAGGTGTGGATTTACAAACTCGGTATTATTAGAGAAACTTGTTGCCGAATTACGTTCGCTATACATTCGCAATACACGATCGATCGTGTCAATGTTCTGTAATGACTAACTAATGTGTTATATAACCCCCTTATTAACCAATCCGAATGTTAACATCTCGCACGTCATGAAAAATCAATGTTCTATTCTGATTCGTTCGTTTAAAATTCAACCATACTTCTTATAGTGGCTTTACTTGCATAAGTCTTCTAAGGGTTTCGTTCTATTGCAAAAGATAGCGCTTGAAACGGCTCACGTTAAAATGTTTAGGATGTTACAAAGGCGTTGCGGAAATAGTTGCGTAAATTGTAATACTTCCGGTTTTTCATCGACCGACACGACCTCTACTACAATTGTTATTTGGGAAATGTTTTGTTGGTTCGTGGTGCCTTTCTCGGAAGATCAATATCTTATTCGACCATTTCGCTTTTAAATCTAATGTTTGTCATCTCCTTGTTTTTGGAACCGAATCCGCGTGTTTTATGACGTAGAGCTTTTGTGGTCTTTTAAAATACGCTTTAAAAATTCATAAACTTGTTGGGTCGTTGCATCGGTAATCGTCCACAAATTAATATAATGATTGCTGGACCAATGAGAATGTAACAAATTTTTATACAAGACGGTTGTTAAATCACGAAATTTAGATGGAAATGTATTTCAAAACCAACATTAATTAATATCATATTCAAAGTTTAATCCTAGGCAAGAAACCTTCAAAAAGGAACATTTTGGGATATAAGCTTAATTTAGAAAGCTCACACTAAGTATAAATTATAACTACTACACTACAAATTTTTTCGTGTTGCCATCATCGCAAACATCAATTAATTACGTAACGACGAAAAAAACTAGAGAGTCGCAAAGTTATAAGTCGTAAAACAGTTTTCAAAGTTAATAATTATTTAAGTGTTTATCTGGTGGATAATGCATTTAAAAGTCTCTAAAAACAGGTTTAAAAATGTTATAAATTCAAATATTAGAGTACTATATATTTAGTTGGTAGTATTTGTTCTTAACATTTAAATTGTTTGTCAAAGTTGACAAATTTTGCTAGTAATAAACGCAGTACTTACCAACATTCAATTTGTCATGTTTTAATATCCTTTTTAAATTAAAAAAAAATATTTAACATTGCAAAAACAATAAAAAATAATGGTGTATGTAACCCTCTTCGAAAGTCTCATAGCATAACTTACTCTCGTGCATTAAATATGTTTTACTTTCTACGCTAGTCACATAAATTACTATTAAATATCTGCTATTACACTGGCATTCAGAACCAAAATCCTGAGGATAGCAGATAACGCTTTGAGGTTCAATTGGTAACTTATAGATTTTGATAATCGCCAAGTTCATCAAGAAAACTTCCGAAGTCTGAGCAATTGCCCTAACCTACTGGTCAGATCTTGACAAATTTTTAAACCTTCAATTGTTTAAATTCTCAAATAGTTTTCAGAACTTCTTTGCCAATTTTCTAATCTTTTAAAATATCCATAACTGTTAAGTATGTTGGTAGTTGGATTTAATAACCGCGAAATTCGAAAATTTATTGATAAAACAGGTGATCCATCTACCAACATACAGCGATGTCTATAACGTCAATTTGTTCAATTTTATACGTGGGCTCATGAACCACGAGATGGCCTTGACCACAACACTTCAATTTGTAATTAAATTAGGTATTATGTAACCATTTTCTAAGTTTTTAGCCAGCTTATTAAAGCTTTCTATATAAATTTCCACAAACTTTAGAACTTGAATTTTCCATTAGGTTTTTAAAATTTTTGAAACCGTTAGGTAAATTATTCACAATCTTTCAATTGTTTTAGCTATTTCTTTAAATTCTCTGCCAAAACTTTCTATCTCTTTTTTAAGTTCTTATCCAGTCTATTGAATTTTCTACTAACTGGCTAAATTCTTAACCAGTTCTTTAAATTTTCCTTCATAGCCAATTATTTAAATTTACACAAATCTTTTAAACTTTTGCACTTTCTATAGAATTTTCGAAACGTTTTCGGAACTATATTATATACAAATTCTCAAATATTTTAGCCATTTCTTTAAATTTACTTTTTAACTTTCTACATGTTTTTTCAGTATTTAGCTAGTTCGTTAAAATTTTTTAACTGGTTTAAATTTTCTTTTATAGCCAACTATCTACTACTCCACAAGGTTTCCATTAGAATTTTAAAACTTTCGAAACCTTTAGGTAGATAAATCATTCACAGTTTATCAAATGTTTTAGCCACCTTTTTAAATTGTCTTTCATAATCTCTACCTATTTTCTAAGTTCTTAGCCAAACGATTCATTAACTGTCTAAATTCTTAACCCGTTCTTTAAATTTTTGTTTATAGCTAACCCATTATCTCCACAAGCTTTCTATTAGAATTTTAAACTTTCGAAACCATTAGGTAGATAAATCATTTACAATTTAACAAATATTTGAGCCGCCTCTTGAAATTCTCTTTCGTAATCTCTACCTATTTTCTAAGTTCTTAGCCAGTCTGTTTTCATGAACTGTTTAAATTCTTAACCCGTTCTTTAAATTTTTGTTTATACCCAACCCATTATCTCCACAAGCCTTCTATTAGAATTTAGAACTTTCGAAATCTTTAAGTAGATTAATCATTCACAACTCTTTAAATTCTTTTTCATAATCTCTACATATTTTCTAAGTTCTTAGCCAGTCCATCAAACCTTTCATGAACTGTCTAAATTGTTAACACGTTCTTTAAATTTTTTTTTATGGCCAACCCATTATCTCCACATGCTTTCTGTTAGAATTTTGAAACTTTCGAAATCTTTAAGTAGATAAATCATTCACAATTTATCAAATATTTTAGCCACCTCTTTAATTTCTCTTTTGTAATGTCTACCTATCTTCTAAGTTCTTAGCCAGTCCGTCAAACCTTTCATGAACTGTCTAAATTCTTAACCCGTTCTTTAAATTTTTGTTTATAGCTAACCCATTATCTCCACAAGTTTTCTATTACAATTTTAAAACTTTCGAAACCTTTAGGTAGATAAATCATTCACAGTTTATTAAATATTTTAGCCACTCCTTTTAATTCTCTTTCATATTTTCTAAGTTCTTAGTCAGTCCGTCAAACCTTTCATGAACTGTCTAAATTTTTAACCCGTTCTTTAAGGTTTTGTTTATAGCCAACCCATTATCTCCACAAGCTTTCTATTAGAATTTTAAAACTTTCGAAACTTTTAGATAGATAAATCATTCACAATTTATAAAATATTTTAGCCACTTCTTTAAATTCTTTTTCATAATCTCTACATATTTTCTAAGTTTCTAGCCAGCCCATTAAGCTCTCCATAAACTTTCTAAATTCTTCACCAGTTCTTTAATTCGTCTTTCATAGCCAACTATCTAACTTTTCACAAACTTTAGAAATTTTTAAACTTTCCATTCGCTTTTTAAAATTTTCGAAATCTTTAGTTAACTAAATTAATCACAATTTTTTAAATATTTTAGCTTCCTACATATTTTTTAAGGTCTTAGCCAGTCTATTAGATTTTCTACCAACTAGCTGAGTTTTTAACCCGTTCTTTAAATTTCTGTTTATAGCCAACCCATTATCTCCACAAGATTTCTATTAGAATTTAGAACTTTCAAAACTTTTAAGTAGATAAATCATTCACAATTTATCAAAAATTTTAGCCACCTCTTTAAATTCTTTTTCATAATCTCTACATATGTTCTAAGTTCTTAGCCAGCCCATCAAACCTTTCATGAACTATCTAAATTCTTAACATGTTCTTTAAATTTTTTTTATGGCCAACCCATTATCTCCACAAGCTTTCTGTTAGAATTTTGAAACTTTCGAAACCTTTAAGTAGATAAATCATTCACAGTTTATCAAATATTTTAGCCACTTCTTTAAATTCTCTTTCATGATCTCTACCTATTTTCTAAGTTCTTAGCCAGTCTGTTAAATTTTTCATGAACTGTCTAAATTCTTAACCCGTTCTTTAAATTTTTGTTTATAGCCAACCCATTATTTCCACAAGCTTTCTATTAGAATTTAGAACTTTCGAAATCTTTAGGTAGATAAATAATTCATAATTTATCAAATATTTTAGCTACCTCTTTAAATTCTTTTTCATAATCTGCCAATTTTCTAAGTTTCTAGCCAGCCCATTAAGCGCTCTATGATTTTTCCAAATTCTTAACCAGGTCTTTAATTCGTCTTTCATAGCCAACTATCTAACTTTTCATGAACCTTAGAAATTTTTAAACTTTCCATTAGCTTTTTAAAATTTTCGAAACCTTTAGGTAACTAAATTATTCACAATTTTCCAAATATTTTAGATATCTCTTTAAATTCTTTGTCAAAAGTTTCTACCTCTTTTTTAAGTTCTTAGCCAGTCTATTAAATTTTTTACCAACTGGGTAAATTCTTAACCGGTCCTTTAAATCTTCAGTTTATTAAATTTCTCTGATTTCCACAAACCTTTAAATTTCATCACTTTTTCATTAGCATTTTCGAAACTTTTTTTAAAATTAAATTATTCATAATTTTTTTAATATTTTAGTCATATCTTGAAATTGTCTTTCTAAACTCTTCCTTTTTTCTAAGTTTTTACTAAATCCGTCAACTTTCCACCAGCTGACAACATTCCTCAGCAGTTTTTTAAATTCTTTAGTTTTTCATTAGCATAATAATTTTCGAAACTTTTAGATAACTGAATTATTTATAGTTTTTCAAATACATATTTTAGTCGTCTCTTGAAATTGTCTTTATAAACTCTTGCTATTTTCTAAGTTCTTACCCAGTCCATTAAACTTTCCACCAACTGACTAAATTTTCTTACCCGTTCTTTGAATTCTCCTCTATAGTCAACTGTCTAAATTTCCACAAAATTTTAAATTCTTTAGTTTTTCATTAGCATTATATAATTTTCGAAACTTTTAGATGACTAAATTATTTATAACTACGAGATGGCTTTGACCAACACTTCAATTTGTAATTAAATTATTATCTACTTATTTTCTAAGCTTTTAGGCAGGTTATTAAACAACTTTCTAAATTCTGAACTCGTTCTTTAAATTTTTGTTTATAGCCAACCCATTATCTAATCTCTACATATTTTCTAAGTTCTTAGCTAGTCCATCAAACCTTTCATGAACTGTCTAAATTCTTAACACGTTCTTTAAATTTTTTTATGGCCAACCCATTATCTTCACAAGCTTTCTGTTAGAATTTTGAAACTTTCGAAACCTTTAAGTAGATATATCATTCACAGTTTATCAAATATTTTAGCCACTCCTTTTAATTCTCTTTCATATTTTCTAAGTTCTTAGCCAGTCCGTCAAACCTTTCATGAACTGTCTAAATTCTTAACCCGTTCTTTAAATTTTTGTTTATAGCCAACCCATTATCTCCACAATCTTTCTATTATAATTTTAAAACTTTCGAAACCTTTAGGTAGATAAATCATTCACAATTTTGCAAACATTTTAACCACCTCTTTAAATTCTCTTTCGTAATTTCTAGCTATTTTCTAAGTTCTTAACAAGTCCGTCAAACCTTTCATGAACTGTCTAAATTCTTAACCCGTTCTTTAAAGTTTTGTTTATAGCTAACCTAATATCTCCACAAGCTTTGTATTAGAATTTTAAAACTTTCGAAACTTTTAGGTAGATAAATCATTCCCAATTTATAAAATATTCTAGCCATCTCTTTAAATTTTTTTTCGTAATCTCTACCCAATTTCTAAGTTTCTAGCCAGCCCATTAGGCTCTCCATAAACTTTTTAAATTCTTAACCAGGCCTTTAATTCGTCTTTCATAGCCAACTATCTAACTTTTCACGAAATTTTTAAACTTTCCCCTTTTTAAAATTTTCTTATTTACAATTTTTCAAATATTTTAGCTATCTCTTTAAATTCTTTGTCAAAACTTTCTACCTTTTTTTTAAATTTTTAGCCAGTCTACTAAATTTTCTACCAACTGGCTAAATTCTTAACCAGTTCTTTAAATTTTCCTTCATAACCAACTACTTATCTAAATTTCCACAAATCTTTTAAACTCTTGAACTTTCTATTAGCTTGTTAAAATTTTCAAAGCTTTTTGGGAACTATATTTTTTTATAATTTTTCAAATATTTTAGCCATCTCTTTGAATAATTTTTTAAACCTTCTACATATGTTCTCAGTTTTTAGTCAGTTTATTAAAATTTCTCTAATTTCCACAAACAATTAAATTTATTATGTTTTAAATATTGAAGTAATATCTTTCTAAACTCTTCCTTTTTTCTAAGTTTTTACTAAATCCATTAACTTTCCACCAGCTGACTAAATTCCTCAGCAGTTTTTTAAATTCTTTAGTTTTTCATTAGCATAATAATTTTCGAAACTTTTAGATAACTGAATTATTTATAGTTTTTCAAATAAATATTTTATTCGTCTCTTGAAATTGTCTTTATAAACTCTTCCTATTTTCTAAGTTCTTCCCAGTCCATTAAACTTTCCACCAATTGACTAAATTTCTAACCAGTTCTTTAAATTCTCCTCTATAGTCAACTGTCTAAATTTCCACATACTTTTAAATTCATTAGTTTTTCATTAGCATTATATAATTTTCGGAACTTTTAGATGACTAAACTATTCATAACCAGCGGCGTAACTATCGGGGTGCCGTGGGTGCAAGGCACACGGGCCCACTATCAAAAGGGGCCCTCAGAAAACTTCTTGATAGAATAATAAATGTAACTATTACTTTAGCTATAGCAAACTTGCCGTTTAGGGGTCATAGGGAGAATATTACGAACAACACTAATTCTGGAATTTTCCTTAATATAATTAAATTATTGTCAAACTATGATCCAATACTGAATAATCTTCTAAACAAATCTACAGAATCAGTAAAATATTTAAGTCCTACTAATCAAAATGAAATTATAGATATTGTCGGCAACGAAGTTAAAAATTCTTTAATATCAAAAATTAAAAAATTGCCTTTTTATTCAATAATTATAGATACAGCGCAGGATATATCAAACATAGATCAAATAAGCATAATTGTTCGATTTGTATCTATACAAAATGACGATGAAGGAAAACCCAAAGAAGTAATCATAAATGAAAATTTTTTAGGATTTGAAGAAGCTGAAGGTCAAACAGGACAGATTTTAGCAAATCAGACTTTATCTTTTGCTCAAAATCATAGTTTAGAATTACATAAACTTCGAGGACAAGGATATGACGGAGTCGCAAATATAAGTGGTGTGTATAATGGTGTACAGCACATGCTTAAAGTTTAGCGTTGAATGATTCTGTAAAAGCTATACCAGAAATTTTAAATTTTTATAAAATCTTGGAGCGCGTGTATGTTTTTTTGGAAATAGTATTCAAAAATGGGCATTGCTGCAATCTTTTTTCGAAGTTAAACGACACACTTTAAAAAGAGTGTGTCCTACAAGATGGTCATCGCGGCGAGATTGTGTAGTTTCATTATAAGGTTTCACTACCACGGTATTCTAAAAGTTTTGTCAAAGATATGTTTTACATCAGAAAAAGTAAACGAGAAGAACAAAGCAATGGGAATAAAAAAGTACTTTGAAAACTTTATAACAGTTTTTTTTAGTTGATGAATTGTTAGAAACGGCACGTGAAATGGCAGTTAAATGGTTCATTGACCCTAATTTTGAAAATAGCAGAAACAGACGGGTAAAAAAACATTTCGAAGAAATTTCAACTGTCGAAAGCAGACCCTACAATGCATTTTAAAATAAATGTATTTCTATCAACTATAGATATTTTAACACATCAAATTAAACATAAATTTGAAGGTTAATAAATTATTTAACGTTATCACGCCAGAGACTCTAAAAGCGACATCAGACGACCAATTGCGCGAGCTTTGTCTTCCGTTAATCGAAGAGTATAACAAAGATCTTTCTAAAAATCTTATTTATGAATTAATTCACTTTAAGAATATATTTAAAAAAGAGTTAGATTCTATAACTTCTTTGAAAGAAATGTTAGAATTAACTATTATAAAATATTCTATGTTACATACTTTGTTCTCAGAAGTATGCATTGCCCTTACACTATTTTTGACAATTTCGGTGACTTCAGCTTCAGCAGAAAGGTCATTCTCAAAATTAAAACTCATTAAAAACTACCTGAGAAGTACATTGTCTCAGAATAGATTAAGTAGTTTAGCAATACTCTCGATTTAAAACAAGGCTGCTAGAAGTTTAAATATTAGTAAAATTATTGATGTATTTGCCAAAGCAAAGGCTAGAAAAAAGAATTTTTATTAACAGTTTTAATTTTTAGTAATTATTAGTCTTATCTTTTCTATTATCATTATTTTTTATCACTGTTTTGTGTTATTTTATATATATACATATAATAAGACTTTTAATTACCAAAACTAAAGGGCCCCCAATAGCAACTTCGCACACGGGCCTCTCCGTTGCTTGTTACGCCGCTGTTCATAACTACGAGATCGCTTTGACCAAAACACTTCAATTTGTAATTAAATTATTATCTACTTATTGTCTAAGCTTTTAGACAGGTTATTAAGCAACTTTCTAAATTATGAACCTGTTCTTTAAATTTTCTTTCACAGTCAACTATCTAAATTTCTACAAGATTTAGAAATTTTTAAACTTTCCATCAGCTTTTTGAAATTCTCGAAATTTTTAATTCACTAAATTATTTACAATGTTTCAAACATTTTAGCCATTTCTTTAAATTATCTTTCATAATCTCTACCCATTTTCTAAGTTTCTAGCCAGCCCATTAAGCTCTCCATAAACTTTCTAAATTCTTAACCAGGTCTTTAATTCGTCTTTCATACCCAACTATCTAACTTTTCACGAACTTTAGAAATTTTTAAACTTTCTATTAGCTTTTTAAAATTTTCGAAACCTTTCGGTAACTAAATTATTCACAATTTTCCAAATATTTTAGCTATCTCTTTAAATTCTTTGTCAAAACTTTCTACCTCTTTTTGTGCTTAGCCAGTCTATTAAATTTTTTATTAACTGGCTAAATTCTTAATCAGTTCTTTAAATTCTCCTCTATAGTCAACTGTCTAAATTTCCACAAAATTTTAAATTCTTTAGTTTTTCATTAGCATTATATAATTTTCGAAACTTAGTTGACTAAATTATTCATAACTACGAGATGGCTTTTACCAAAACACTTCAGTTTGTAATTAAATTATTATCTACTTGTTTTGTAAGCTTTTAGGCATGTTATTAAGCAACTTTCTAAATTGTGAACACATTCTTTAAATTTTCCTTCACAGCCAACTATCTAAATGTCCACAAGATTTAGAAATTTTTGAATTTTCCATTAGCTTTTGTAAATTCTCGAAATCTTTATTTCACTAAATTATTCACACTTTTTCAAATATTTTAGCAATTTCTTTAAATTCTTTTTCATAATCTCTACCCATTTTTTAAGTTTCTAGCCAGCCCATTAAGCTCTTCATAAACTTTCTAAATATTTAACCAGGTCTTTAATTCTTCTTTCATAGTCAACTATCTAACTTTTCACGAACTTTAGAAGTTTGTAAACTTTCCATTAGCTTTTTGAAATTTTCGAATCCTTTAGGTAACTAAATGATTCACAATTTTCCAAATATTTTAGCTATCTCTTTAAATTCTTTGTCAAAACTTTCTATCTCTTTTCTAAGTTCTTAGCCAGTCTATTAATTTTTTTACCAACTAGCTATAACCAGTTCTTTAAATTTTCCTTCATAGCCAACTATCTAAATTTCCAAAAATCTTTTAAACTCTTGAACTTTCCATTAGCTTGTTAAAATGTCGAAGCTTTTTGGAAACTACATTTTTTTATAATTTTTCAAATATTTTAGCCATCTCTTTAAATAATTTTTTAAACTTGCTACATATTTTCTCAGTTTTTAGTCAGTTTATTAAATTTCTCTGATTTCCACAAACCTTTAAATTTCATCAGTTTTTCATTAGCATTTTCGAAACTTTTTTTAAAATTAAATTATTCATAATTTTTGAAATATTTTAGTATCTTGAAATTGTCTTTCTAAACTCTTCCTTTTTTCTAAGTTATTACTAAATCCATCAACTTTCCACCAGCTGACTACATTCCTCAGCAGTTTTTTAAATTCTTTAGTTTTTCATTAGCATAATAATTTTCGAAACTTTTAGATAACTTAATTATTAAGTTTTTTAAATACATATTTTAGTCGTCTCTTGAAATTGTCTTTATAAACTCTTCCTAGGTCTTCTAAGTTCTTACCCAGTCCATTAAATTTTCCACCAACTGACTAAATTTCTAACCAGTTCTTTAAATTCTCCTCTATAGCCAACTGTCTAAATTTCCAAAAACTTTTAAATTCTTTAGTTTTTCATTAGCATTATATAATTTTCGAAACTTTTAGATGACTAAATTATTCATAACTACGAGATGGCTTTTACCAAAACATTTCAATTTGTAATTAAGTTATTATCTACTTATTTTCTAAGCTTTTTAGGCAGGTTATTAAGCAACTTTCTAAATTCTGATGCTGTTCTTTAAATTTTCCTTCACAGTCAAGTATCTAAATTTCCACAAAATTTAGAAATTTTTGAACTTTCCATTAGCTTTTTTTAAATTCTCGAACTCTTTAGTTCACTAATTCAATTTTTCAAATAGTTTAGCCATTCCTTTAAATTTTCTGTCAAAACTTTCTACCTATCATCTCAACCAACTCATTTATCTTTCCACAAACTATCTAAATTCATAATTATTCCTTTATAACCAATTATGTGAATTTTCAAATTTTTAAACTGTTCATTAGGCTTTAAAATTTTCGAAACCTTTTGAATACTAATTTATTCATGTTTCCAAATATTTCTCTCTTTAAATTCTTTTTAAAAAGTATCTTCATGTTTTCTCAATTTCTGCCAGCTCATTAAACTTACCATCAACTTTCGAAAATTTTAACCAGTTCTTTAAATTCTCTTTTATAGCCGACTAACTCAATTTTCACAAATCTTATCATTTTTAGGTAACTAAAGTATTCCTAATTTTGCAATTTTTTTTTTAAATTGTCTTTCTAAACTTTACCTATTTTCTAAGTTCTTAGCTAGTTCATTAAATCTTCCGTTATAGCCAACTATCTAGGTTTCAGCAAACCTTATAAACACTTAAGCTTTCTATTAGATTTTCCGAAGTTTCCGAAACTATTAATAAATTATATATGTATTTTAGCGATCTCTTTTTAACCTTTCTACATATTTTCTCAATTTTTAGCCAGCTCAGTTTCTACCAACTCTCTAAATTCTTACCGTTCTTTAAATTCTCCTTTACAGGTAACTAACTAAATTTTCTTCGTACAATTTTCCATTAGCATTTTAAAATTTTTATGTAACTAAAGTATTCCTAATTTTTAAAAATTTTAGGCATCTTTTTAAATTCTCTACCTATTTTCTTAGCCAGTTAATTAAACTTTTCACCAACTTTCTAAATCCTTAACAAAATCTTTTATAGCATTTATGCATTAACTTTTTAAACTTTTCCGCTTACTTCTTATTAACTTTCTAAATATTTTACAAGAATACCGAATAAGTCATATCTGATCACTGCAATGTTTAGAAAAACGGATCAGATCAGTGATGAAGACTTTAATTAAGTGATATTAGCTTTGTATAGCATGTTAATATGGTTAATAGTGAATTCATTGCCATCGAAAACTACGAAACATCCTCATTTCTCATATGACGTCTTCAAATTGAAAACCATTACTTTGAACATTGCTTTCCACAGAATTCATCAACTGTTTTTTCTTGTTATTCTTCATTAACCATAATCTATATCAGTCGGAGCATTTTTTTGTCATTCTGAATTTGGTAGATTCTGCTTTTTTGGCTTTGAAGCTCTTGGAGAACACAGCGCAGTGTAGGAAGATCTTAGTCTACAATTTTATGGCATTTGTCACGTTTTCTAAATCCGCTTTTTAAATTATCTCCACCGTTTAGTGCAATAATGTTCGTCATTTTTAAGGTAGAGGTTCTATGTTCTGCTTTTGTATGTTCGCAGTATATAGATATTTTTCCAGAGGCGGGAAATTGTTACTTAATCTTAGTTGAGTGGTACACCGATCAAGTCGCTTAGTTATTTAAATGGGGATGACATTTTTAGTATCAATCAATAATTAAATAACGATTGAATGTTTATTTGTTATTCACAAATCTGGCTTCTCAATTAACTAAATCGATTAAAGAGTTTTACTTAATTCTGTTTTTAGATTCATATTCATTATTTTTCTACGTAAGCTATGACGATTCATATATTTTAAAATTAACACACAATGCCCGAGTACCCAGTATGTAACCGAACTTTTTTTTCTTCCCCGTCCATTGTCAAAACCTTTGTTATAATCTTACTACCTAACAGTTTTCGAAAAAACACTTTTGTTCCAAATTGTATTGGGCTATTCAAGTTTGTGTCGTTTTTGTATTCTATTGACTGAGCGTTAATGTACGCAAACAATTTTCAATTTTATTTGTAATGAAAAATTATTTGATTAATTTTTTTTAAACAATGCTCTGTCCGTCTTATGGTAAGGTATAAGTTTGAATTGTCTTTTTATAGTAAGATTCTGGAAATTATTTTTTTTTATAAGAATTGAATATTGAGACATAATTGTTGTGGTGAAGCGATTGATGTTACCAGAAACAGAAACCACCATCTTTAGATTATTAATGTTTTAGTATGATAGTGACGCATTTGTTTTGTTCGACCTTGTCGTTATTGCATACTTTATCTTAAAATAGGAAAACTGATTTTTGTGACGATCTAAAGTTCGTATTTTCGCAAATTCTCATATTTCGTAATAATTAAGCGATTTCTAATTTTAATTGTTTGTTATTGCAAATAAGTTGCGAAACGTCCGCCCGTGTACAATAGATTTTCGTCGCATATTTCGGCGGTGTTCAAATTCGGATATACATGATGTCATATTAAAGTTAACACGATTATCTGAAGGTATCTACATTATCTAACTTTTATAGGCGTAATTAAAATTGTTTCGACATCGATACAAATAAATTTTTTTTACAACATTCCAGTTAAATCCGATTACGTTACGGTTATATGTTTAGTGCTAAAGTGTGTATGAATTAATTAAGTCTGTGGACGAATAGTGTACGATATTGGTTTTTACTTTGTAGTTAAAAAGATAAGGTTTTTAAATATAAACCAGTGATAAGAGAGTAGATTGTGATATGTTGGTATTTTATATTCAGTATGAAGTAAATAATACACGTACTCGAAAAGTAAATACTTGAAGCAGATTAATGATGTTGACGTAATGATAATTAAGAATAATTGCAATTTGTAATTAGGATCGTGAAGGTGATTTTTTAGTAATATGGCATCTGGCAATACGGATAGGATTGTGTGAGCATTTCCTAGTGAGTAGTTTGATTGTTACACCTACTCCTGTCTGAACAAGTCTTTACATAAATTTAAAATTTTTTCGCTGGCATCGCACGACGATGACCTCATGTTAAACATTATAACATCTTCGAGACAAAGGTTATCGATATTTTATTTTTCTTACGTTATGAATGTAAATAAATGATATTTGCACAAGCTGTAGAATAGTTTCGAAAAAGAGGAGTTTTTTCGTTAATGTCGGATTTGCGGGTGTTTTCTTTTGGGAAAGAACTTTTTCAATTTTACACTGGCTCCATCTGACGGTTGTAATTGGGGGTGTTTAGTGGGGTGGGTCCACCCCGTTCCCGATCAATGTTGACACGGCACGCTAGATAGTCTTGACGTCACACCCGGGCTACTTCCGTACCCGCCATATTGCTACTATTAATAGTTGGTATTACTCATTTACCTTTGTCAATGTTATTAAGAGATGGCATTACGTATTTCTACCTGTTTTGTTTTCTTCACGTTATTAACAGTACAAGAGGTCACGATACTGATATTCGAACCGACAACGGTGTTGCCACTTTCCTTTACATGATATTACATTTTTAGAAACGGCAACAAGCTTAGAAATTAGTTTATGTTACCTCAAACTAACAAATCGAGACGCATTTTAATTAAAAAAAAACTAGTAGGGAAAACACGCATTTACTTAAATAATTAACTTTCTAAAATAGGACTTCTTCCCGGAGGCATTTTTTGAGACTATAGGTTTTTCAAAATTGTAAAATTCTACCACCGGCACATTTTTTTAAAAACTTAATTTGGCCAGTTTTAAGACATTAGGGCTCCTATAAAATCAAAGGTGTGAGTGACATCGGCGTTGTTACAGGCGCTGGCGTGAAGATGGAGCATTTCCAGGCGGCGCTCGACCCCCGGAAACAGGAGCTCCTAGAGGCGCGGTTCCTTGGTGCGAGGGTGAGTGTCATTCTCATTCCTCCCTTAGTGCGGATTAGCCACATTTACTCACGATTATATACAAAAAAAAACTTATATAAAATGCATTAACACTTTTAAATATAATTTAAAAACGTCTTAATTCTTGAAAAATTTTCCCAAAATTGTTAGTATTAATAGGTACGAAGGTTCCGGTCTAATTCTCTACGTTAAGCTATCAAAACTTTAGTTTTTGGGTAATACTTTAGATTGACGTTTGACGTAAGCACGTTTTACATATTATTCCGCAGTTTATTTTTGAATTGTAGCGGAATTATCGATTAGCAAATAGAATCAGTAGGTGGCGTTGAGTAAAGTAAATGCACTCGAAGAATTTTATCAAAAGTAACACACGCCACTGGGATGTGACGTGTTTTCTAATTAACTAATTCGCATATTGTTATTTTATTCAGCTGACGACCTTCAAATTAGTGTTATTACGTAATATTTTTCATTTACTAGTATTTCTATGGTAGTTGTCAACTGATAAGCCCAACCAAGTAAGTATTCTTTAACTGTTGCTTGGGTGTTTCGTTCACAATTAATCGTTAATAAGGTCGAATTTGGCGTGTAATTTGATATACGAATCTTACCTAATTTGCATAAAATAAGATTTCTGCGATTTTTACGGCTCAATCCTTGTATTGAATTAGTCGAGTACATTGGCTCGCGTAGTACTTTTTTCCTTGATTACATAATTGTAGTAGTGACAGAACTTTACAATTGCGGTAACTAAACTCGCAAAACTAGTTATGGGTACTTAAGTATGTTGTAATAACTTTAGTTTTGTCGGATTTAAGTTAAACGACAAATGATCGATCGCAGACTTCAACTTCGGAAATCCGAACCTATACCTGCGGTCGTGGCATTCAGAATTCGACTTGAATCTTTGTTAAAGAAAAACAAACAATTTCCACGCTGTTGCGTGTTCGTGAGTGTTCGTTAATAGTTCTAGGTCGTACTTCGACTCTAAAATTGGCAATGCCGACGATTTCGTTTGCTAAATTCACATCCTACAATAATTGGTATAGTTTCATTTCTGTCTAACTCGTTTTATTTTTTTTTACAAATTCTAAGCGTGTTTATAGGAAGATTAGCCGTGAAGCGAACGGTTTTATAAGAATGGTGTCGTTGCACCTGGTTGCATTGCATTCTAAGTACAGTCGCCCTCAAAAGTTGTTTTGTCGGAGATTAACTTTCGGAACATAATTTAGTGTCTTAGTTCTTTTTTTTTTAAGTGGTGTTGGCCCAGGTCCGTTACGTCAAAATGTTTGAAATTGAAAATTGGCAGGTTGTATTGCGAAATCCTTGATAATTCGCAGGTGAGCTAATCAGGTCGCATTTTTATTATATAAAAAAAATAGTAGGTTGATACTCGTAAACGATTAGAGGTACCGAATGGGTGCTCACAACACTTAAAAATTTATTAAGCTTTTGCCGCATCATCGCTCTACAAATAATATAACAAATTTTATTATTGTGCATGACTTTACTACGACTATTATAAATAATTTTATTGCGCAATTGTAACTATTATAATCGCCTGTACCTACTTTGGCAAATCGTATTTAATATGTCGGCGACTCTAATTGGTCGAAATAAAGTTTCGATGCATTTGAAATGGATATAACGAGACTCGTTCACACAGCAACATTGTTTGGCGTGCATTGAACTTACAGTGCAAAAATGTAGACAACCGTAGCCGCTTCTCTCGAACAACCTTGCGATTTGTGCGACCGTCAGCACCCCGGTATTTTGTACACACGAATTTTTTTTTACACTTTACAAACTATAGTTTTTTCTCTTTAAGCGTTTGTTATTTTGTGATTGAAAAAAAAATTACCTCCCGAAAAATTACCTTTTCGTATTTTTATTATTAGAAGTTGGCACATTATTTTGTTACGTATCGTTTATGTCAAATGTATCACTCGTTCATAAATGGAATATTGACACACTCCACAAGAGTCCTCGTCTATTTATTATTTTAGTTAAAGCGCACATCAGATATCTATGTCGAAACGGTTGTTTGCGAAACCTAGGGAACAAGAAAGTGACTTTCTAAAGGGCTTCAAAAGGTCGTGAGTCATGTTTGTGGTCAAGGGTCAAAGCCCCTTGGTACTAAAATCGATATCGTATTCGCCTCGCATATTTTTCTCTTGCATATAATAGATTAGGGCGTTTTTTTGTGTCTAAATCGAGAATTTTAATAAAAAATCCATAGATTAAGTAACGTATCCATCCATGTTAATTCTGTTTTATTGTTACAGGTATGTGTACTTAAATAAGCGGTATGCGAATGATCAGCGTGTGTTTGGTGAGTGTTACCCTTAACTATAATTTCCTATACGGGTCAATATCATATAATGGAACAAAACTGTCAAATTAATTAATTTTCATAACTGCAAAATCTCTTCATACTCCCTTACAAAGATACACCAATTCATTATGGTCATTCCATCTGAGGATGGAAGTTAAATGCACCAACTGAAAGTGGTATAAATAAATAAAAATTGAAAGTAGAGTAGCATCAAACAGTACACAAAAGAACAAAAGTTACGTAAACATGTCCCAGATTGTCAAACTCATATAGAACATTTTAAGGAATTAGAAAATACAATTAATAGCAGAAGAAAGATATGGAAAAAGCAAATTATAACGATACACAAAAAGGGAACCAGCAAACATTTTTGAAAATTTAGAATACGATGATTCAAAGCAAAATAGTTGAAAACGTTTAGAATGAAGTAGGACAATACTACTGCGAATTTAACAGTACACGTCATCATTTAACGAAACAGATTATAGAAAAGTTGTACTTCGAACAAGCTTTCGGTTCACTTAAAAGAACAAAATTCTGAATAACAACGCATGAAGGAGATATAGATAATAACGGCGTGAAGCAGTCAGCATTAGCCATGAGAAAAATTGGAAAAAAGATTCTTAGAATGAAGAAAATCATATAGATCGTGGAGGCAAAGCAAAAAAAAGATTAACAAACAAAAGAGAACATAATCATTCAATATGGTTTCTATAAAAAATCTTTAAATCTGAGAGACCTAGACAATTTGTGGTTACGGTCAAAAATATAAGATGAGAACAGCATATTCGTGAGAATAAATGGAAAGCGAGAGAAAAAAATATGCTAAGGTGAAAGTGAGTTTTCCAAAATTTTCATCTCTTCGGCTAAAACCCTAGATAGATTATTACAGATATTTTATGACCTTCACAATTAAGATTGTTTAATGGGGAAATTTCCAGATTGCTCTAATGTTAACATGTTCAAAGAAAAATTGAAAGATTTGGAAAACGATTTTTTATGTTGAAAGAAAAGACAACTAGTTGTATAGTTATAGCTTACTTTGTAGGACTGTTTTGTTGTGGTCCAAAACCTTTTCTTCTGTTTCAAGGTAGTTTTTCTTGTGTAGTTTTTTGAGTAGTCTCAAATCTCGTGCCAAATCATTTAACTCCACTGATCAATTCCTTTACGCATCATCATTGCTGTCCTATTTTCAGAAACTGGTGATATGAAATTTGCAAAATAGGATGTCTGACAAATGCGCGCATGTTCGCTCTCTAATTGGAAATACTGAGACACATATACAACAAAAGAATCACGGTTGTTTAAACTTCCGAGGCTGACTTGAGACAGCTACAAAGTCGAACAGAAACTAAGTTGCAAACCATTCGCAATTTGCGTAGAACCGGTAATTCAGTTTTTATTGTGAACGAAGGCATTTTGTTTTCCACTTCAATTTACTTAAGATTTCAAAATAACAATTTTTATTTTGTGTCTGTGCAATTAACACGACATTCTACGAATTATAAAGTAATATTAAGAATAGCCGCTTTCATAGTTCTACAGTTCTCGATAGGGATAAAAAAAGTTTCAGTATTGTTTACGTTAAAAAATTTATATTGAAAAAGTGTTGTGCTAACTTTGCGAATTTAGCACGATACTCATCTCTCTAAAGAACTAAAACGCGTTAAATATTACCGTTGGCAAGAGTTGTGTCCAAGTATTTTACCAATTAATAGTTTTTCATTAAATTGTAATATTCACGCTCAGCACGACATTTAGTGAAAATGTATCGTGCTGATGATTTTCCTCGGTTGTAATAATAGTCACAGTTCTACGTTTTAGGAACATTTTTATAAAAAGTTTCGATTGTTCACTATCTTTTACACAATTTATTACAGTTACATCTAGCACGATATTCAATGAAAATGTGTCGTGTTGATGATTTTCCGCATTTTTAATGATAGTTTTTCACAGCTCTCTATTTTAGAAAAATTTTATAAAAAGTTCCAATTGGTCACTATTTTTTAAACAATTTATTACAGTTATGTATATTTAGTGTACATGTGTCGTGTTGATGATTTTTTGCAGTTTTAAGGATAGTTTTTCAAGTTCTATGAGAGTTCTATGTTTTTGAAACATTTTTATAGAAAAGTTCCAATTGTTTACTATCTTTTAAACAATTTTGTCTAGCACTATATTTAGTGAAAAGGTGTCGTGTTGATGGTTTTCCGAAGTTTTAATAATAGTTTATTACAGTTCTACTTCAGAAACATTTTTACAAAAAGGTTCGATTTTTGGCTGTTCTTCAAACGATGTTTACCAATTATGTGTAGTGCAACATTTAGGGAAAATATGCCGTGCTGATGATTTTCCGCGGTTCTAATGATAGAACTATAGAAACATTTTTACAAAAAAATCCTCGTTTTCTATTTTTTTAAACAATTTTTCAGTCTATCTAGCGCGACACTGTATCGTGCTGAAGATTTTCCTCAGTTTTGATGATAATTTTTCAGTTATGTAAAAGTTCTATGCGTTAGGAAACAGCACGATATTTAGTGAAAATGAGTCGTGTTGATAGATTTTCACAGTTCTATACTTTAGAAACATTGTTACCATAAGATTTGTTTACTAGTTTTTAAACAATTTTTGAACATTTACGTTTTAGTACATTTATTGAAAATGTGTCGTGCTGATGATTTTCCTCAATTTTAATGGTGGTTTTTTAAATTCTATAATTTAGAAAGATTTTTACAAAACTTTCCTATTGTTTTCTATTGTTAAACAATTTTTAACAGTTTATGTAGCGCGACATTTAGTGAAAATATGTCGTGCTGTTGATTTTCCTAAGTTTTAACGATAATTTTTCAGTTTCGTAAGGGTTCTATGCTTTACAAACATTTTTATGAAAAGTTGCATTTGCTTACTATTTTTTAAATAATATTTTTTCGGTTATATCTAGTACAACATTTAGTGTGAAAATGTGTGGTGTTTTCCGTAGCTTTAATGATAGTTTTTCACAATTCTATACTTGAGAAACGGTTTTATAAAAAGTTTTAATTTACTATTTTTACAAAAAGGTTCGATTTGTAATATTTTTTAACAATTATGTGTAGTGAAAATGTTGTATCGTGCTGATTTTCCTCGGTTCTAATGATAATTTTTCACAGTTCTACGTTTCAGGAACATTTTTATAAAAAGTTTTGATTGTTCACTATTTTTTACACAATTTATTACACTTACATCTAGCACGATATTCAATGAAAATGTGTCGTGTTGATGATTTTCCGCATTTTTAATGATAGTTGTTCACAGCTCTGTATTTTGAAAAATTATATAAAAAGTTCCAATTGTTCACTATTTTTTAAACAATTTATTACAGTTATGTATATTTAGTGTACATGTGTCGTGTTGATGATTTTCTGCAGTTTTAAGGATAGTTTTTGAAGTTCTATGAGAGTTCTATGTTTTTGAAACATTTTTATAAAAAAGTTCCAATTGTTTACTATCTTTTAAACAATTTTGTCTAGCACGATATTTAGTGAAAAGGTGTCGTGTTGATGGTTTTCCGAAGTTTTAATAATAGTTTATTACAGTTCTACTTCAGAAACATTTTTACAAAAAGGTTCGATTTTTGGCTGTTTTTCAAACGATGTTTACCAATTATGTGTGGTGCAACATTTAGGGAAAATATGCTGATGATTTTCTGCGGTTCTAACGATAGAATTAGGTATAGAAACATTTTTACAAAAAAATCCTCGTTTTCTATTTTTTAAACAATTTTTCAGTTTATCTAGCGCGGCAATGTATCGTGCTGAAGATTTTCCTCAGTTTTGATGATAATTTTTCAGTTTTGTAAAAGTTCTACGCGTTAGGAATTTTTACAAAAAGTTTCGATTGTTTGCTGTTTTCAAACAGCACGATATTTAGTGAAAATGAGTCGTGTTGATAGATTTTCACAGTTCTATACTTTAGAAACATTGTTACCATAAGATTTGTTTACTAGTTTTTAAACAATTTTTGAACATTTACGTTTTAGTACATTTAGTGAAAATGTGCCGTGCTGATGATTTTCCTCAATTTTAATGGTGGTTTTTTAAGTTCTATAATTTAGAAAGATTTTTACAAAACTTTCCTATTGTTTTCTATTGTTAAACAATTTCTAACAGTTTATGTAGCGCGACATTTAGTGAAAATATGTCGTGCTGTTGATTTTCCTAAGTTTTAACGATAATTTTTCAGTTTCGTAAGAGTTCTATGCTTTACAAACATTTTTATTAAAAGTTGCATTTGCTTACTATTTTTTAAATAATATGTTTTCGGTTATATCTAGTACAACATTTAGTGTGAAAATGTGTCGTGTTTTCCGTAGCTTTAATGATAGTTTTTCACAATTCTATACTTGAGAAACGGTTTTATAAAAAGTTTTAATTTACTATTTTTACAAAAAGGTTCGATTTGTAATATTTTTTAACAATTATGTGTAGTGAAAATGTTGTATCGTGCTGATTTTCCTCGGTTCTAATGATAATTTTTCACAGTTCTACGTTTCAGGTACATTTTTATAAAAAGTTTCGATTGTTCACTATTTTTTACACAATTTATTACAGTTACATCTAGCACGATATTCAATGAAAATGTGTCGTGTTGATGATTTTCCGCATTTTTAATTATAGTTGTTCACAGCTCTGTATTTTAGAAAAATTTTATAAAAAGTTCCAATTGTTCACTATTTTTTAAACAATTTATTACAGTTATGTATATTTAGTGTACATGTGTCGTGTTGATGATTTTTTGCAGTTTTAAGGATAGTTTTTCAAGTTCTATGAGAGTTCTATGTATTTGAAACATTTTTATAAAAAAGTTCCAATTGTTTACTATCTTTTAAACAATTTTGTCTAGCACGATATTTAGTGAAAAGGTGTCGTGTTGATGGTTTTCCGAGGTTTTAATAATAGTTTATTACAGTTCTACTTCAGAAACATTTTTACAAAAAGGTTCGATTTTGGGCTGTTCTTCAAACGATGTTTACCAATTATGTGTAGTGCAACATTTAGGGAAAATATGCTGATGATTTTCTGCGGTTCTAACGATAGAATTATAGAAACATTTTTACAAAAAAATCCTCGTTTTCTATTTTTTAAACAATTTTTCAGTTTATCTAGCGCGACACTGTATCGTGCTGAAGATTTTACTCAGTTTTGATGATAATTTTTCAGTTTTGTAAAAGTTCTATGCGTTAGGAATTTTTACAAAAAGTTTCGATTGTTTGCTGTTTTTAAACAGCACGATATTTAGTGAAAATGAGTCGTGTTGATAGTTTTTCACAGTTCTATACTTTAGGAACATTGTTACCATAAGATTTGTTTACTAGTTTTTAAACAATTTTTGAACATTTACGTTTTAGTACATTTAGTGAAAATGTGTCGTGCTGATGATTTTCCTCAATTTTAATGGTGGTTTTTTAAGTTCTATATTTTAAAAAGACTTTTACAAAACTTTCCTATTGTTTTCTATTTTTAAACAATTTTTAACAGTTTATCTAGCGCGACATTTAGTGAAAATATGTCGTGCTGTTTTAACGATAATTTTTCAGTTTCGTAAGAGTTCTATGCTTTACAAACATTTTTATGAAAAGTTGCATTTGCTTACTATTTTTTAAATAATATTTTTTCGGTTATATCTAGTACAACATTTAGTGTGAAAATGTGTCGTGTTTTCCGTAGCTTTAATGATAGTTTTTCACAATTCTATACTTGAGAAACGGTTTTATAAAAAGTTTTAATTTACTATTTTTACAAAAAGGTTCGATTTGTAATATTTTTCAACAATTATGTGTAGTGAAAATGTTGTGTCGTGCTGATTTTCCTTGGTTCTAATGATAATTTTTCACAGTTCTACGTTTCAGGAACATTTTTATAAAAAGTTTCGATTGTTCACTATTTTTTACTCAATTTATTACAGTTACATCTAGCACGATATTCAATGAAAATGTGTCGTGTTGATGATTTTCCGCATTTTTAATTATAGTTGTTCACAGCTCTGTATTTTAGAAAAATTTTATAAAAAGTTCCAATTGTTCACTATTTTTTAAACAATTTATTACAGTTATGTATATTTAGTGTACATGTGTCGTGTTGATGATTTTCTGCAGTTTTAAGGATAGTTTTTGAAGTTCTATGAGAGTTCTATGTTTTTGAAACATTTTTATAAAAAAGTTCCAATTGTTTACTATCTTTTAAACAATTTTGTCTAGCACGATATTTAGTGAAAAGGTGTCGTGTTGATGGTTTTCCGAAGTTTTAATAATAGTTTATTACAGTTCTACTTCAGAAACATTTTTACAAAAAGGTTCGATTTTTGGCTGTTTTTCAAACGATGTTTACCAATTATGTGTGGTGCAACATTTAGGGAAAATATGCAGATGATTTTCTGCGGTTCTAACGATAGAATTATAGAAACATTTTTACAAAAAAATCCTCGTTTTCTATTTTTTAAACAATTTTTCAGTTTATCTAGCGCGACACTGTATCGTGCTGAAGATTTTCCTCAGTTTTGATGATAATTTTTCAGTTTTGTAAAAGTTCTATGCGTTAGGAATTTTTACAAAAAGTTTCGATTGTTTGCTGTTTTTTAAACAGCACGATATTTAGTGAAAATGAGTTGTGTTGATAGATTTTCACAGTTCTATACTTTAGAAACATTGTTACCATAAGATTTGTTTACTAGTTTTTAAACAATTTTTGAACATTTACGTTTTAGCACATTTAGTGAAAATGTGCCGTGCTGATGATTTTCCTCAATTTTAATGGTGGTTTTTTAAGTTCTATAATTTAGAAAGATTTTTACAAAACTTTCCTATTGTTTTCTATTGTTAAACAATTTTTAACAGTTTATGTAGCGCGACATTTAGTGAAAATATGTCGTGCTGTTGATTTTCCTAAGTTTTGACGATAATTTTTCAGTTTCGTAAGAGTTCCATGCTTTACAAACATTTTTATGAAAAGTTGCATTTGCTTACTATTTTTTAAATAATATCTTTTCGGTTATATCTAGTACAACATTTAGTGTGAAAATGTGTCGTGTTTTCCGTAGCTTTAATGATAGTTTTTCACAATTTTATACTTGAGAAACGGTTTTATAAAAAGTTTTAATTTACTATTTTTACAAAAAGATTCGATTTGTAATATTTTTTAACAATTATGTGTAGTGAAAATGTTGTATCGTGCTGATTTTATTCGGTTCTAATGATAATTTTTCATAGTTCTACGTTTCACGTACATTTTTATAAAAAGTTTCGATTGTTCACTATTTTTTACTCAATTTATTACAGTTACATCTAGCACGATATTCAATGAAAATGTGTCGTGTTGATGATTTTCCGCATTTTTAATTATAGTTGTTCACAGCTCTGTATTTTAGAAAAATTTTATAAAAAGTTCCAATTGTTCACTATTTTTTAAACAATTTATTACAGTTATGTATATTTAGTGTACATGTGTCGTGTTGATGATTTTTTTCAGTTTTAAGGATAGTTTTTCAAGTTCTATGAGAGTTCTATGTTTTTGAAACATTTTTATAAAAAAGTTCCAATTGTTTACTATCTTTTAAACAATTTTGTCTAGCACGATATTTAGTGTTGATGGTTTTCCGAGGTTTTAATAATAGTTTATTACAGTTCTACTTCAGAAACATTTTTACAAAAAGGTTCGATTTTTAGCTGTTTTTCAAACGATGTTTACCAATTATGTGTAGTGCAACATTTAGGGAAAATATGCTGATGATTTTCTGCGGTTCTAACGATAGAATTATAGAAACTTTTTTTACAAAAAAATCCTCGTTTTCTATTTTTTAAACAATTTTTCAGTTTATATAGCGCGACACTGTATCGTGCTGAAGATTTTCCTCAGTTTTGATGATAATTTTTCAGTTTTGTAAAAGTTCTATGCGTTAGGAATTTTTACAAAAAGTTTCGATTGTTTGCTGTTTTTTAAACAGCACGATATTTAGTGAAAATGAGTTGTGTTGATAGATTTTCACAGTTCTATACTTTAGAAACATTGTTACCATAAGATTTGTTTACTAGTTTTTAAACAATTTTTGAACATTTACGTTTTAGCACATTTAGTGAAAATGTGCCGTGCTGATGATTTTCCTCAATTTTAATGGTGGTTTTTTAAGTTCTATAATTTAGAAAGATTTTTACAAAACTTTCCTATTGTTTTCTATTGTTAAACAATTTTTAACAGTTTATGTAGCGCGACATTTAGTGAAAATATGTCGTGCTGTTGATTTTCCTAAGTTTTAACGATAATTTTTCAGTTTCGTAAGAGTTCTATACTTTACAAACATTTTTATGAAAAGTTGCATTTGCTTACTATTTTTTAAATAATATCTTTTCAGTTATATCTAGTACAACATTTAGTGTGAAAATGTGTCGTGTTTTCCGTAGCTTTAATGATAGTTTTTCACAATTTTATACTTGAGAAACGGTTTTATAAAAAGTTTTAATTTACTATTTTTACAAAAAGATTCGATTTGTAATATTTTTTAACAATTATGTGTAGTGAAAATGTTGTATCGTGCTGATTTTATTCGGTTCTAATGATAATTTTTCACAGTTCTACGTTTCAGGAACATTTTTATAAAAAGTTTCGATTGTTCACTATTTTTTACACAATTTATTACACTTGCATCTAGCAGGATATTCAATGAAAATGTGTCGTGTTGATGATTTTCCGCATTTTTAATGATAGTTGTTCACAGCTCTGTATTTTGAAAAATTATATAAAAAGTTCCAATTGTTCACTATTTTTTAAACAATTTATTACAGTTATGTATATTTAGTGTACATGTGTCGTGTTGATGATTTTCTGCAGTTTTAAGGATAGTTTTTGAAGTTCTATGAGAGTTCTATGTTTTTGAAACATTTTTATAAAAAAGTTCCAATTGTTTACTATCTTTTAAACAATTTTGTCTAGCACGATATTTAGTGAAAAGGTGTCGTGTTGATGGTTTTCCGAAGTTTTAATAATAGTTTATTACAGTTCTACTTCAGAAACATTTTTACAAAAAGGTTCGATTTTTGGCTGTTTTTCAAACGATGTTTACCAATTATGTGTGGTGCAACATTTAGGGAAAATATGCTGATGATTTTCTGCGGTTCTAACGATAGAATTATAGAAACATTTTTACAAAAAAATCCTAGTTTTCTATTTTTTAAACAATTTTTCAGTTTATCGCGCGACACTGTATCGTGCTGAAGATTTTCCTCAGTTTTGATGATAATTTTTCAGTTTTGTAAAAGTTCTATGCGTTAGGAATTTTTACAAAAAGTTTCGATTGTTTACTGTTTTTTAAATAGCACGATATTTAGTGAAAATGAGTCGTGTTGATAGTTTTTCACAGTTCTATACTTTAGAAAAATTGTTACCATAAGGTTTGTTTACTAGTTTTTAAACAATTTTTGAACATTTACGTTTTAGTACATTTAGTGAAAATGTGCCGTGCTGATGATTTTCCTTAATTTTAATGGTGGTTTTTTAAGTTCTATAATTTAGAAAGATTTTTACAAAACTGTCCTATTGTTATCTAATGTTAAACAATTTTTAACAGTTTATGTAGCGCGACATTTAGTGAAAATATGTCGTGCTGTTGATTTTCCTCAGTTTTAACGATAATTTTTCAGTTTCGTAAGAATTCTATGCTTTACAAACATTTTTATGAAAAGTTGCATTTGCTTCCTATTTTTTAAATAATTTTTTTCCGGTTATATCTAGTACCTACAACATTTAGTGTGAAAATGTGTCGTGTTTTCCGTAGCTTTAATGATAGTTTTTCACAATTTTATACTTGAGAAACGGTTTTATAAAAAGTTTTAATTTACTATTTTTACAAAAAGGTTCGATTTGTAATATTTTTTAACAATTATGTGTAGTGAAAATCTTGTATCGTGCTAATTTTCCTCGGTTCTAATGATAATTTTTCAAAGTTCTACGTTTCAGGAACATTTTTATAAAAAGTTTCGATTGTTCACTATTTTTTACACAATTTATTACACTTACATCTAGTTTTAATGATAGTTTTTCACAGTTCTGTACTTTATAAAAATTTTTATAAAAAGTTCCAATTGTTCACTTTTTTTTTAAACAGTTTATTACAGTTATGTCTAGCAATGTGTGCTGATGATTTTCCTCGGTTCTAATGATAGTTTTTCACAGTTCTACGTTTTAGGAATATTTTTATAAAAAGTTTTGTCACTATTTTTTACGCAATTTATTACAGTTATATCTAGTTAATAATAATAATAATTAATAGTTCTATGCGTTAGGACATTTTTACAAAAAGTATCGCTTGTTTGCTGGTTTTTTAAACAAATTTTGGCAGTCATGTCTAACACTATATTTTTTTTCCATAGTTTTATCTAGTGTTTTTACTATAAGAGTCTATGTTTTAGAAACTTTTTATAAAAAGTTCTAATTCTTAACTATTTTTTAAACAATTTTTTACAGTTATGACTAGCACGTTATTGAGTGAAAATATGTCGTGTTAAAGTTTTTTTTTGTAGTTTTAATCATAGTTTTTCACAGTTGTATACTTTAGAAAAATTTTTATAAAAATGTTTGATTGTTTACTAGTTTTTAAACAATTTTTGAACAATTACGTTTTAGTACATTTAGTGAAAATGTGTATTAAATTTTACAAAACTTTGTTATTGTTTTTTATTTTTTAAACAATTTTTTAGTTTATCTAGCGCGTCATTTAGTGAAAATATGGCGATTTTACTTAGTTTTAATGATAATTTTTCAGTTTTATAAGAGTTCTATGCTTTACAAACATTTTTAGGAAAAGTTTCAATTGCTTACTATTTTTTAAACAATTTTTTCGGTTATATCTAGTACAACATTTAGTGAAAATGTGTCGTGTTGATGGTTTTCCGTAGTTTTAATGAGTTTTTCACAGTTCTATACTTTAGAAACATTTTTATTTAAAAAAGTTTTAATTGTTTACTATTTTTACAAAAAGGTTCGATTTTTTAACAATTATGTGTAGTGAAAATGTGTGGTGCTGATGAGTTTCCGAAGTTCTAACGATAGTTTTTCACAGTTCTATAAGAGTTTTATAAAATTGTTCATTATTTTTTATACAATATTTTACAGTTGTCTATTGAAAATGTGTCGTATTGATGGTTTTCGGCAGTTTGAACGATTTTTAAACAATTTTTGAACAATTACGTTTAATACATTTACGAATACGGAACTTTTTTAATTTTTATTAGGAACTGTAGAACTATGATAGGTGCTATTAGGACTTTTAGTAATTTTTTTGAATTTCACAGACGGTCGTGCTAACTTCACAGACACTATACTGTTGCTTTTTTATTTTTGAATGAGATGTAAAAATTGAATAAAATTATTTTGAGCGACGGATGAAGAATGTTAGTTAAACGGTCTTAAGCGATAAAAATTTGATTTGATATAAAATTATTTTTTTGTCTCCTAGCGATCAAGAATAGATCGTTCTTTCTAATTTAATAATTCTTGTTTGCAAGCATAAGTTGTAACTTTTTCATAGTTATAAAGATGGCGTTTCTATGAATTCAGTTACCATTACAGAAATTACGATAAAAGGTCCCGATTAAATTCTGTTCACAAAATTCGATATGGGAAACGACGATTCTAATCAATTTAACATTAACAAAAACGAATTCGTTACTAGAATTTTGTTCCATTACACGATATTGACAACGCAATCGTGGACTATTTTACTTAAAACTATAAGAACGTTCTTAGATTGGTTTGTTACTCATAATCTAATACGCAATTACTAAATATAAGTTATCTCATCCGGTTGATAAGGAAACAACGTTTATTCCACTGTGATTTTTATTTAAAAATGTAGACCAAAAATTTCAAGTTTCCGCTACGATATTTCTTAAAAAGTTTGCATCTGTAATACCGCCCTCTATTGTACGAGTTTCTAATTTTTTCCGTCGAAATTGCAACTGGTATTTATGTAAATTTATGCATATTACGAACTAGATTTTTAATTAACGAACATTACTATAAAAATTGTTGGACGAACAAAATTAATTTTGAAAAAAAATGGCTTATTACAATGCACTCGAGATAAGACAGCTGGTTAGCCACTATTGTTGCTGTTATTATCAATATTGCGAATACGAACCTTCTTATCATTCGTTACTTACATAGTAATCTAAAAATATGTACATAACATATCTTTAAATAGTCAGTTACAAAAACATTTCATAATTTAAATTGGGTTCGAAAATTTTCGGTTCTGAATCGAGGTAAGATTTTTTGCATGATTTTAGTCCCAGTTGGCTTGTTAGCTTTTAACGGGGGGGATTTTGAAAAAGCATACCGAAAACGTAAGGTCTAAAGTTTAATTATGCTTACCGTTACAAAAGTTTCAAATAAAATTACACGTAGTAACATGGACGTGATAGGTAGGAAAGAGTTTTAATTTAGCAGTTAGAAAATTACGACACAGCGTATAAAGCGGAGAAGAAAATTGAGCGTTGCGCGAATTTGTGGGCTCTACTTTGAATATATTTGCTACTGAGCTGACTCCAAGAGAAATTCTAGATGGATAGAGTTGGGAGATCTTGGGGTCACCTCCTTGCTTCCCCTCGCTTTGGATGTACGTTGTTGGATTCTAGCTGATCAATAACAGTAGCTTAGCGTAGCCACGTATGTGTATTTATTTTATATGCTCGGTTACACGTTATCAGCAGTGCGGCAACATCGAAAAGCCTCGTACGTTATTTAAGTTCCGAATCGGTTTTTGCGCGACGGCTGTTGCTATGCTGACCTGTTTGGTTTCATTTTTCGACCGGCAAAAAATAAAAAGAATTTTTTTGTATGGACGGACCAAGTAATTTTAATCGGACCCTTCGGTACGGCCCTGATACCTGGGAACCTTGGGAACGCGGTTGACCACGTGCGCTAACTAAACTAACTCGATCCTTACATTTTGTTATTGTCGTTTTCGAAATGTGTACGTGGAAACATAAAGACGCACAGTTGGTAAGTAAATCCTTTTTTCGATGGCACTCACTATAAAAAGACACATTCACGTTTGGCATTAAATTTCGAAATACACAAGGCGTTGAACTTCTTATATTTATTAACACAGTTGGTCGCGCAGGAATATCGGGGGAACCGTATGAAATTCCGCTAGAATTGTTGTCTTAGTATTGCATTCCAAAGTGTCGGATTGTTGACCGTCGTGTGAAAGTGAACGCAAATTTTGTGCCGATTGAAAAAAAAAGTTGTTGCGATAACTGTTTTTCTTAAATAAGCACTTGATTAAGAAAAAAACACTTAATGTGAATACGTGAAAAATGTACGTATGGAGCGAGATGCGGTAACGTGCACACAGTACGAAAGCCGTAGCACGAATGACGTTAAACCGAACTTTGAAGGAAAGGGAAACAACTATCGTAGCGGATACGCGACGGCATGCGCGACATCCACTCTCAGGGCGCCAGCTGATGGCTAAAGGCAGTGTTGCCGAACGATGGCCCCGATGAATGGCATTGCAAGGTCTGGTTCGGTGCAGTGCGGTGTGATGTAGATATGTGCGGGAGCGGCCTCCGCCATGGACGGGCTTCTGAAGGCTCTTCTGGTGCATTATTGCTATCACCAGGTATTATTATTAAATTTGTTTATACTTGCGAACAACATTTCCACGTGCTCTGCCACGGCCTGACCTAGTCTTGTTGTCATCGATTTTACGGCTAGACAGATGTGTTCCGTTTAATGTGTTTTGCTGGTGCGCGACCGCCTTGATTTAGCCTCGCGTTTGTTGTTTTTCTTTATTTTTAATTCCGATGTAGGTGGCAGTGTTTATAACCAACGTGTACAATTTTATGCTTAAAACAAAAGTGTTGCACGAATTAAGGAAAAAAATCGCATTGTTTTCTTCGTCGCTCGAACATTAGTTTAAATTGATTTCGCCGAGCTACAAATCTTCATCTTTGTTGTAACCCGCCAAACTTCCTTTTATATTCACCTCATATCCTGGCCTGCGCTCTTTGAAATATTTTCAACTATAATTTGTGGAACCCTCCAGTTAAGATTACATAGCCTGGAAAAGTACAGTCGTTTCAAGTGTGCTAGTTTAGTAATTAGGTCATGAATAATAAATAAAAGAAGATGGAAGTAATCTGAATTATTAATGCATCGGTGAGGTTCGATTTGTACATTACAACAGTAAGCTTTAGTCTTAATTTTTTTTCATCCTTAAATAGTTTGAATCATTGCGCTTATTAATTTTTTACGATCGGGTTATAAATCACCAACGTTAAGTTCGCCGCCAATGTATTATTTACAAATTGGTTTTGCATAAACAATCCTTGTGCAACAGTTGAACGGACTTGCACGTGTTGATGGTAGCCATTGTTGTTTTTTCTCGCATTATTTACTATTTAATTTTAGCAATTTTAACCAACTTTATTAACGTTCAATTTACATATTTCCATTAACGTTATAATAACGTATAATTTATACAGTCTGTCTCGCCAAGGTTTCGAAAGTGTCACGATTCCTATACTGTACCAGAGCCTAACGTACTTCAAGCTTGGGATCCCAATCTTTTTACCTATAAAATAAAATCAGTCTGTTTGTTAGTTGATGGCAATTTGCCAGGGCCGCCTCCATTTTGTTTGCATTCTCTTGGACAAATTGTACCAATACCTTGGGTATTTTGTCGCATGCTCTGTGTCGCTGTGTGGGATGGTACACTCTCGGTAGCAGCTGTTCTGTTCTTTCCGGTTTATATTATACGTATATGTGAGAGTGGCTTGTTCCGAAGATTCCCCCTTCGTCCTTAAATAAAGCTTTACATGTAGTTACTACCGGTATTTTTCCATCAGTAGCCAGTTATTAATAACGTTATTATTGATAAGACGTAAAACGCATTTCAATATGTAATTTCATCAACATTCCGAGTATACGTCATTTAAAAGCTTGCGACGAATCGTAGGGGTTTCCAAAACTCTACGAGATGTGGAATAATCAATATTTCTACCCTTCCTCTTCTATATCAATCTTTACACGAACTTCCCTTTGGATTGACCTTTATAGTGGAGAAGTTGCGTAACACTATTAACCGTGTAAATACATCAGTTCTTATGGGAAACTGAATCGAAGGACCATGTTTTTGGTTTAGTTTCAAAGTCGTGTACGTCGTTGGGTACTTTTTTTTATTAAGAAAAACTCCAAAACTTCCTTTGTCACATTTAGCCGAGAATTATGCTCTTGTTTGTGTAAATAAATATTTATGAACTATTACATCAATATGGAAATATTGTGAATACATTATTTTTTATTGTTCGCATCTATACATCAAATTGGCAGCCATTTGAAGAATTTCTAATCTACGCGAATGCGCAATTGTACTCGAGCATTAGCATCCGCCTACTTCTGTTTCCTTTTTTCTAATTTTCTAACTTAAATTTAGATTTTGCTGACATTCTGTCGGCTTGGTCCTGCGTTTCTCAAAATTTTATTAAAGTTGCGTCGCTTTACCATCGTTTAGTTATTTTTTTTTTTTGACCTTACAGATTTAATTAAACTCAAATTGTCAGATGAATTTCGAACTATGAAACTTGCTTAGTGTCTCGATTTTTTTTTCGAACTAAAATGTGATTAGTTTTTGTTATTTATTAGTTAGTGTGAGTATTCCCGTTTTGATTAATTTTTTTATGAGAACCTTTTTTAAATGGTTCTTAAAAAATATAGCATTTTCTGTTTAAATAATTTATCATCTGGGGCACAGCGTGATTAAAAAATTGATAGTACAACTGTTGTAACTTTGCGTTTTTTTTTGTTTGAAAATGCGTCATTATATTAGAAGTACATGCAGTTGTCGGCGACTTGATGAATACACCTCGTATTTATAAGTTACTACTGATAACTAAAAATGTAAATGGGTTAGAATCAGAATAGCAATTCTCGTTTCCATGGCTTTTCCTAACCCTTCATTCTAAGAGCGTCATGATCTTCGTGCCTTCTTTTCACTAAAGGTTGTCATGGAAATATCCGTCCATTTCTCCTTATTCTAAACCAGTTCGATCGACTACAATGGTCTCCAAGCATTTAAATTCTTCCATTTATTATTTTGTCACTGATATTCACAGTAGTTTCCGCAATATAAATTTAAGAAAACAAATATTGATCACGTGCAATTGGTCGTCTGCAAAATGTGGTGAAGATTTTCTGATTTTTTGGTATAGTGTTTTAATACGAGGTTCTGATAAAGATATTTGTATCTTTTCTATATATTTTTTTGAGCGTATAAACTTGATTTTTTTGCCTTAACCTCCAATCTAGAGAACCACGGCGTCTTTTTCCGTTTGATTTTTTTGTTTTGACTTGTATAACAAGGGTAACTAAGCCAGTAGCAACACCACTTATTAGGGCACGGAAATCTCGCTTGGTAAAGTCCAAAAATGTAGCGTTAGACTTAGATTTTATATTGGTAAACATTCTAAGGTTGATCTAAATTCGAATGGGACAGTTCCACTTAAAAAAAATAATATTGCAAGTGGTACATTTAAAAATCTGGTAACGTAGCTTGGACCATCCGTTTAAAACATTTTACAATTACTACTTATAAAGTTGACACTTGTAACACCTAATTATCTTTTTTTTTCCAAAGATCAAATAAAATTATAGAGTTAATCTACAACGGGTCCAAGATAAGAATACACAGCATAAATATATTGTAAACTATAAAAGATACAGGGTCGCTTAAATTAGGAAAAAGTTGCGTTATTTCAAGTATTTCTACAAAATTCATTAATTTATCTTTTCAATATTTTCCAAAATTTTTTCAATTTAGTTGTTTTAAAAGATTAAAAAAAACTAACAGCACCCGTAATCATTTTTTGAAATTTTGTTTCAACGGCTACTAGATTAAAAAGTAATCAAATATTAAAACTTATTTTTTTCTCTTTTTTGACTTTAGAACCATAATGTGTTACACATCGTTGAATTTTTAATAAAAAGTTCTACCGCATTTTTCTTTTTTTTTTGTGATCAAATAAAAAATTAAGTTGAAGATTTCTCGAGTACAAAACGTCGGATACAAAACTTCGTTTTGTAGAGCTTAAAAAGTGGCAACGTCAAAGTGTTGTTAGTTTATTTTTTCGGAAAACAATAAAGAATAATGGATTTTTGCGACTGGCATGTAGACATCTTTAACTAACACAACTTTTTCTTAATTTAAGCAACCCTGTATCTTTTCCCGTTTACAAGATCCTCATGCTGTGCATTCTTATCTTATACACGTTGTATAGTAAATGTAAGGACGACTTTTATTTGTTTTTTTATGTGTAATTTTATGTTATATGTCAAAATTATTGTTCGTTGTTTAGGTTTTTTTTTATTATCCATCCACTAGTTATGATGTGTTTTTGTAATCAGGTATAAAATTCAGTTGGTTTTTGTCAGATTTAAATTTTTTTAATAAAAGTAGTGATTGGAAAAACCGTTCTTTATGCGAATTATTCTGAGTCTCCATTCTTTTTAGTGGTGCGTTCTTTTAAAACAAACATTTAGTGAAAACTTTGTTTTAAATCTGTAATTCTCGAGAATTTTATGAAAACCTATATTTTTAAAAGGTAGGCCATAGAACAATTGTTAAAGCTAGAGTGTATTTTTTAACTAAACCATTAATATGGATTATGACGTCACAGGCACTCTTCACTTTTTCATCCGCGCTTGTAACGTCTAACACCCGAAAATAGTAACTTTTCTTAGTTCAATTTTTTTTTATTAGGAACCCCTGTCATAGTTTTTAGCGTTTTTTATTTTGGAAAAATAGTCATTACTCTCTTATTTTAAGGAATATGTAAAAAATATAAAAACTTAGCATTTGCTTTCGGTTCTCTAAAATATTTGTATTTACAAGTATTTTCTATCTTATCAAATAACTAAATGGCGATCGATCAAAAATTTCAAAACAAGATATTTTGAAAACCATTTGTTCGATTTTTGAAAATGAAACATTTCTAAAATCCTATCTACTACAACATTTGTCTGAAACATCTTTTTCGATCTGTTTAAAAAAAGTTTTTATTCAAATTGAATTACAAGATAAATTTTAACAAACTGTAACAATCATTTAAAAGTAAGTAGGCTTACTGCCATTAAACAATGAAACAAAAGCTGAATAATAAACGCGTACTTCAAACTTGAGGTTTTCTAGTTTGTACGTTCACATTTTAATACTTTCTGTATTTTCAAAAAAAAAAAAATGTTTACTGCTTCATCTTAAAAAGTTTCGATCACGTTTATCACTGATGTGCGTATATTGCATAATTGGTGTATAAAAATGCATAATTATCAAAACGCTGAACTTCTTGGCATGCCTTTAGTTATTGGAGAGTCAAGGCGTAAGCTCGGAGAAGATATCCAAATGTCAGCAATTAAGCCGCATTTTTAGAAGAATATGTAGACGTTTGTCAGAGACTGAAAGTTTTTATCCATTAAGGGGTGGGAATTCTAATAGATTTTGTCGAACCTTTGCATTTGAAGAAAACGTTCTTAATGTGCCATCGACGAGCACAAGAGTAATAGCAAAGCGACGGTGTATTTAATTCCCACAATAATCTTCTGTGGTGTGATTAGAATCCCTACTCAACATTTATTCTTAAGCATCAATGACTTTTTTCAGTAAATGTATTGTTTGGAAACATAGGAGAGTACGTTGTTGGATCCTCCATTCTTCCAAACCGACTGAATGGTGAATATTATCAGGTGCGCAACTAAGTTCCCGCTGTTTTTCGAAAGATGGCTCCAGCAGTAAGTGCTGGTCTATTGTGACTTATCCAAAACGCCATAAATCAAGCTTAGATACATGGTAAACAAACCGCTTTAACACATTAGTGATTTTGCTTTTGCGTCATATACTTTCGATTGTGTGAAAATGTCTGATTTTGTACCAAATAATCGTCATTTGCGGGAAGTGTTGCTTTTCTTCTTTCATTCGAAGAAAACGGCGGCTGAAGCGCATCGAGAACTCATAAAAGTTTAAGTTTAAAAGTTTATCGAACTCAATTGATGCGATTGAGCCGAGCATTGCGTGAAAAGCGGCCACAATACGAGCAGAGGCACGAAAAAGTAATTCTACAGCATGACAACGCTCAGCCTCACGTTGCCAAACCCGTTAAAACGTACTTGGAAACGCTCAAATGGGAAGTCCTACCCCGCCCGCCATATTCCCCAGATATTGCGCCGTCCGATTATTACTTGTTCCGTTCGATGGTACATGGTCTGGCTGATCAGCAGTTCCGCTCATTTGAAGACATCTCAAAATGGCTTGATTCGTGGATAGCCTCAAAAGACGAACACTACTACCGTCAAGGTATTCGAGCTCTTCCAGAAAGATGGGAAAAAGTTGTCGCTAGCGATGGGCAATACTTTGAATGATTCATTTGTAACCATTTTCACAATAAAGTTGCATTTTTATATTAAAAAAAACAGCAAGAACTTAGTTGCGCACTTGATATTTTAATTTTTCAAATGACGTACTGACAGAGCTTCATGACTTATCGCTAAACATCAGATCATGGTTTCAACATGATGGAGCACTGGCTCACACAACCCCGAGAAGTCATAGCACTACTAAATCGAGAATATCCGAATAAGTGAGTTGGGAGAGGAGTTCCTGTTGCAGAGCCTCGACCTAACTCTCCTAGATTTATTTTTCTTGGGTTAGCTGAAGACCTCTGTATATGCGACACTAGTGTATACCCAATTAGAACTGGTGGCTACAATAGTAGCTGTAGCAGAAGATATAGAAGACAAGCAGCTCTTGCATGTGTCTCTTTTATTATTAAAACACGCTGTCAGGCTTGCGTTCCTGCGAACCAAATTTAGTCCTTCCCTTGTTGTTTCATTGTTTTATTTTTTTTGTTTAATGGTAGCAAGCCTACTTTGTTTTAAATGATTGTAGCAGTTTGTTAAAATTTATCTTGTAACTCAATTTTAATAAAAACTTATTCGACAGATCCAAAAAAAATGCTTCTTACAAATGTTATAGTGATAGTTTAAGGATTTTATAAATGTTTTATTTTGAAAAATAGATGTAGTGGTTTTCAAAATATCTTGTTTTGAAATTTTTGATGAGTCGCAAATGCTGAGTTTTTGTATTTTTAAAGTTTTTCATAAAAAAAAGAGAGAAATGACAATTTTTCGAAAAACAAAACAAATGCCAATAACTATGAACTGGGGCTCTAAATCAAAAATTTGTTTCAATGAGTTCTAACTGCTATTTTCGGATGTTACAATTTACTATTAACGCCCTGTATAATAAATTTCATATTTTTAGACGCTCTGTATGTAGCGTTTCTAATGATTTATAAACAAAAGCTACATTTTTATTATATTTTATTTAGTTTCGAATTCTGTTTAATTTTATCACCACTTGTGTTTAATTTTTCATCTGCGTCGCGTTTTGTGGCTCAATAAGGTGAGATCGGATTCCCATTTTATCTTTTTTTGGTAAAAATTGATTTACTGATATACTCTAGGTATACTCTTATACAGAGGGTTTAAACACAAAGTTTCCAATTAGAGTTTTATTCGAACGCGTTTTGTTTTTTAATTCGGCGTTGTTTAGTTCTGATTTTTGGAAAACGATTAGTTTAAAAAATTCGTTAGTATCTAACTTTTTGAACTGAAATTTGGTACAAGGTCTACCATACTTAAATCTTTCTTAATATGCCGATTCTTAGTGATTCATTATATAGGATGTTAATAATAATGTTTCGACTTTTTTGAATAACGAAAAGTTTGTGTTTGTAACTCTATTAATTCTTTTTCGTTTTTATTGAAACCAGTATTGAAAAATATTACGAAATTTGAAAACCAATTTAGGTTTTTGATAAAAGGCTGCAAACAATTTTTCCCCACTTCTCGCAAGTGACAATTATTGTAGCATTTTCCATGTCCAAAAGAAGATCGACTTGCCTTTTTTCTTATTTTTTTGTTAACGCATCTGAAGATTTCTGATATTATTCTAAAATCATATAGGTTCAGATATTTGCTTCAATGAAATTTTGACCTTTTTGCATAGTTTTTATAGCCTTTTATGAGTCGGATCAATTTATTTTAACTTTTCCTACGTAATTCTTTTAAAATTCTTTGTCTGATAAAAGTGGTGGCTTGAAGAAACCACGTACTCTCATTATTACAACAGCAAAACTTAGTTGCTCAGTTAGGATTTGGACAAGGTATGAGAAAAAAACAGATTTTTCTTCTATTCTATTACACAAGCACAGAATTTGTATGTTTCTTAAAGCACTTTTGGAAAACTATAATCTGCTGTCCGTTGCAACATAAAATCAATACCTTGGCCACTTTAACCAGATAATATAAAAACTTCAAGGTTTTATTGATATTTTTCTTATAAAAGATGTTATTTGTTTATCAATGTTCAATTATTTCCACTTTTTATTTGATGTTTGTGGGTGTCTTTTTAGTTACATTCGACCATCATTCCATGTTCCTCATCATTCTAACTTTGTCCCTATTTTTTAATTACGTGTTCTTCTATTTTAGAAGTTTGTTATTTTATTCATCATTTAGTTCATTCTTTTTCATTATGTTCTTACTACCTGTTTTCCGTTTCATTATCAATCTTCTTGTTCCATTACTGAACTAGTTAATGAATACTATCTTCTTTTATTTTTCTGTCTTGTTTTTCAGTTGTATGCCATTAACATTTTTACTTCTTTTCTGTTTTTTTGTTTCTGCAAGGTTTTTTTGTCTTGTGTCTTGTTTGTTATTGGCTACAGTTCTTCGCTGTACGTTGTTACGCTTTCGAGTACAGCGTTGATCATTCTCGTTGTACTTTTTGTAAGATCTTTCTTCTAGATACTCTGTCGATTTATTTTGACTCTTCCTATGTAGTCGAAAGCTGTATATGCTTGTTTTTACTACTAAATCCTCTTTCAAAATTTTTTGGCTGATAAAAGTGACGACTTAGAGAAACCACTTACCCTCATTATTACAACAGCAAAACTTATTTAGGATTTGAAGGACGAGGTATAAGGAAAAATTTGAGACATTCTTCTTTTATTCTGTTACACATGCGCAGAATTTCTACGCTTTGTAAATCACACTTTTGGAAATCTAGCAATGCCTGCTGTCTGTTACAACATGGAATCAGTACCTTAGACACTTTTATCAGATAAAAACTTCAATGTTCTATTGATTATTGTAACAGAAATCAATGTTCAATTGTTTCTACTTTCTATTTGATTTTTGTGTTTTTTTTTTATCTTTTTAGTCAAATTATATCATCATCGTTATAATTCTGTGTTTTCTCATTACTGTATTTTTGACCCCATTTTTCAATTCTGTTTTCTTCCATCTAGAAGTTCTTTATCTTCTTCATTTGGATCATTCTTTTTCATTATGCTTTTATTACTTATTTTCCATTTAATTGTAGACCTTCTTTTATCATTACTGAATTCGTTGGTTACTACTTTCTTTTTCTACTTTTACGTTTTGTTTTTCAGTCGTACGCGATTGACATTTTTACAAGTTTTCTGTTCTTTTTTGTTTCTGCATGGTCTGTTTGCTCTGGGTCTTATTTGTTATTGGTTACAGTTCCTCTCCATACGTTGTTACACTTTCTACTATAGCGTTGATCATTCTCTTTATCTTTTTTGTTAGATTTGTTTTCCAAATATGTTGTTTATTCTTTATTTACAAGGTTATACTTTCTATCACTTTCAAAATTGTTTGCCATATTTTAAGCCAATGTTGTTTTATACAACTTGAAATCAAGTGATTGCATAAAATATAAGAAGAGTATTGAAACACTCGGTATAATGGTACAGTCTGCACAGAGTGTTTAAGGATTAGGAGGAATTAAACAATCAATTTCAGCTGCTGTTGGTTCTTAATGAAGGATTCTTTTAGACGATATTCGATTCATTTGCGTATATCTGCTTAAACTTGCAAAAATAAATTGTTTCCTTTCTGTATATTGCTATGCAAATTAGTCGTCTCAACTCGTATTTTAAGTCTAGTTATTGGAAATTTTTTCATATTTTTTGATCGAATCTTATTTACCTTTTGACGAATGTCTTAATGCTGTTTAACGATCATCTTATATTAATCTTAATTGTTTTGGAAGACAAATAAAACTGTCTGCATACAAATATAATGTTCTTTATAACGTCACTTTCAATTTATTGTTTCGAAAGTAACTGGAATTTAGTCAACAAAAAATGTTTTTATATAATCCGTGAAAATGCGTACATTTTGATTTTCTCATTAAAAACATAATTTATTGAATGCACGCAATCGGCCCTAAACAACCGGGAAAAAATTCTAATATCGGCATAAATGACTTAAGAAGTAACGCCCTTGGAATTAGAAATATGCTGTCAGCTAAAGTCGACATGGATCAATAGCAAAATTTTAAGTTGCGCGGAAAGGGGAAACGTTCCTTTTTTTGTGTACTGTCCAGAAACTTTTCGATACGCACTTGGTTGCACGGAGAGTTGATTAAGTTTTAATTAGGCGATTGGGTAAAAAAAATCAACTTTCGCCTACAATTTTTTCATGCTAGAATGAGATTTCAAAGCGCTTACGAAATCCCAGACGAAATTCTCGTTTTTTTCGCTACTCTCTATATTTGGAAGTGTCTACTATTATACCTGCCGATAATTGGTTTTTTTTATTGTAAATCATCACTAGGAAATTCTTGTAAATTTTTTTCGTTTCTTGTATTACACGCGCGCAGTCTTACAGGTTTTAGGTTTCATTTTATAAAATCGATATTTCTACATCTATGTACCATTTATTTATCAAAGCAGAGTGCCACACGTGACGATTAAACAAAGATGGAAGATATCGTACAGGAAATATATTTTGAATGTAATTGTTTCGAAATCGTTCATTGTAATCGTTAGAAAATGACGAATTGCAACAAGGCTAATACTGTACATAACGTAACTTTCCCAAATGGTGAACTCTTCGCAAGTTATGTAGTATTTAAACTGGTATAGGTCGATGACCTACATTATTAAACATTCTATTATATGCGTATACCTGGTCGCAGTACTCGCTCAAATTAACCAGGTTTAGATTCTTCAAAAAATATATCGCAGGACGAGCTTCTTAACATCGTTACAACCTAACGACCATGAAATTTTCAATGTAATACGTCATCTAATTTACATATTTTCTTTTTCGTCTGAAATAAATTTATTACATCGGGGTAACTTTGTTGCATTCCTATTGGATGCTATTCTTAGTTTTGTAACGTTACGTGCCTGGATACTAATACGGAATAACGTATTGTCCTAAAAACATTCGTCCTGGACAAACGTTTTTGGACGCAATTTTTTCAAAATCGAGGTTACGCTCCTCAATATAAATTCTACATTTTTACGATTTTTTATTTGTACACAAACGCGTCGTTGGTGTTGATTTCTCCGTTCCAAATTAAATTCGCATTAAGGAAAAAAATGTTTAATTCCATTGTTTAATTTGGTTTAAGACGTTGCTTAATATTTTATACCAGCAATGAATAAAGGAAGTTATAGTTGTATGTTGCAAGTACGTCACATTTGAAACACGTTTCGAATTACAATGCTTAAGAAAACGGATGTTTATGCATGTACGTTATAATTGTTCAGAACGTAATTATAAAAGGTACAAATTTGTATGTATGCGGTTTTAATTTGTACCTATTTGTGAGCAAACTAAATTTTTATGATGAAGAATGTTGTCTCTTTTGATTTGTTAGACTGTCGCTTTCATTCGGTCTCATACCCAAGTTTCGTAGTCAGTTTTTGAAGCACCACAATCGAATTTTTGACACGAAAATATATGGACATGTTTATTGCAAATATCAATCGAATGAGTGCTGTCCAAGGAGGCTTGTCTTAACTACTAATATACTGGATCGCTAACTCGAATATCAACGGAATATAAAAAAAGTGAAGGCAATATCGGCCATTTGTTAAGTAGGCAAAGTTTAAATGTTATTCCGTTAGCGACTACCATCTTGTGGGTTTCTTACAAATTAATATTAAGAACAAATATTAACTTTATATAATAGTTTTTTTTTAATAGTAGTTCATGAGATACCCATAATGTGGTAATCACTATTTTATGTCGTTAACGAATCACAGCAATCTTTTGCCTACCCTGCAAATGGCCGATTTTGGCTTCACTTTTAATTAATTAGTTTAATAAATGTTTGTGTATCCTGTTAATTTACAAGATGATTAATCTCAAACGTGAACCACGTGTTAACAGTATTTAAGTTGGCACTACTAAGCAATTTTAAATAAAAAATTTGACAGATGATTCAAAAGTTACTTTTCATACGAGCTTGTTTGTAAATTAACAGAAAACTAAAACAATTGTGAAAAGTGAAAAAACTGAAAATGTTACCAAGATTTGTCGTTTTTGTAAGCTTTAGTGCCAACTTCTAACAACAAAAAAAACCTCACGCTTTTTTTATCTACTTCGGGAAAAAATTCATTTACTATTTACATCTCAAAATTTATTTTCATTGTTTTAGCGTTGTCTTTTTTTGTTTCTTCTACAAATGACATTTCTAGTTTTAAGTTGGAGAAGGTTTTGATTAACTGATTGTTTTGGGATGTTTATTCTTCGTTCATGTTTAACTTGCGCTCGTCAGTGTAGCTTGAATTCGTCATTTTGGAAGCAGTTTCTTTGAAACAAAACTTTTTGAACTACAGGATTTTGTTAATACAAAAATCAGATTCAGACTAGGTTCTAGATCAACGTGATTTTTATATAGATCTAGCTTTCATTGATCATCTAGCATAGCGGTTTTCAAACTTTTTTGTCTGACAAATTAATAAACAAATTTCACGACACTCTTGTTATTTTTTTTTGCCGTTTTGCAGTTATTTAAGGTATGGAAAGTAAGGTGGATGTAATGTAATTGCAATCGAATCGGTTACATACTTTGTCTGGCTTTTTTTAAAATTTTTTTAGGTTGTGGTGGTCCAGTTACCGGAATTTTGGTGTAACCGGACTGGAATGTAATAAAATCATGTCAAAAGTAACATAAACATAAACAAGATCTTCTCGTGAGTTTTGATGTCACTTCACTATTTACTAAAGTTCCTATTAAGGATTCGCTTATTATCATCAAACAGATTTTGTCTCAACATGGCAAGGACTTGAGTTTGGTTCCTCTTATTAATAAGTGTCTACCCTCTACTTACTTCCACTTTGAGAATAAGTTTTACGAACCGGTTTCTGGTGCTGCTATGGGTTCTCCTCTATCACCTGTTGTAGCTAACATTTTTATGGAATCCTTTGAAATGGTTGCTTTGGAATCATCCATATTAAAACCTAAAGGTTTAGGTATGTTGACGACACGTTTATTGTCTGGTCTTGAATTGTCTAAGTTTCTTGATCATCTTAACAATCAACACTTAGATATCAAATTTACTATAGAAATCGAAAGTAATGGTTCTCTCCGATTTCTTGACGTTTTTGTGACTCGTAAGCCCGACGGACTTCTGGGCCATTCTGTTTATCGCAAACCAACCCATACGGACCTTCATGCTACGTCTCATCATCATCCTGCACAGAAACGTTCAGTTATTGAATCTTTGGTTCATCGTGCCTTTTCTATTTCCCAACTTGAGATTCGGATCTGCGACATCTTACTAGAACCCTAGTGAACAATTATATGAAGCGAGAAATTCATAGAGTCTTGGTTCACAAGTTGATTACCTAACTCTGTAGTGGTTCTTTGTTAGATTTTCGTTTGCTTTTTCAAGTTTACCGTTTTTTTCTTACCTTTTCAGAAGTTAGAATCTGACTTGGTTCACAAGTTGTTTACCTTACTTTTGAGAAGTTCTTAGTTTAATTTTGGTTTCTTGTTTGAGTTTTTCCATTTACGAAAGTGGGCGAAATGTTGACAGCTTCGGTTACAACAATGACACGGTTCAAACTCGGAAGACATTCTTATCTTAACATAAAAGTTTGTTTATATTTTCCAAGCGAAATAAGATATGCTCATTTTTCGAACAGAATCGGGCAGACCTTTTCTTCTGTTTATTTTACTCTCATATCTCGAACTACTACTAATCTCGGGTAACTTGGAAGTTTTTTCACGTTGCTACGCTTTGCTTTTGGTTTTTTCTTTTACTTTTTTCTGTTTTCCGTCTTTTTGTTCAGATCCTTTTGTTGTTAATGTTATTTTTCTGCTCCCAAGAAAGTTTTCTTTTATTCTTTGGCCGGGCATCAACAGTCGATGGTTCTCTTAGAGTTCTTACCAAATAAAAAAAAAACAATTGTTTGCTTGTACTCGGAATGTCATTAGTCCTAGAAATATGTAAATGCAACCCATTTTCTTCTCGGAACAGAAACTACAAGATAGTCATCTTTTTCCATTTTGATACTTGAGGTTAATGGTTTTCTATCATCGATTGTTGGTTTGGTTTTTTTCCTACGATTTCCACGTGTTTCTAGTTGTTCTTGAGTATTTGTGACATCGCTTAGTATTACTTTTCTTTTTGGTTTACGTTTTTTGCCTTGCATTCTCCAATGTTAGTTTTTGTAAAAATTGTTTGTGAAACTTGTGTTCTGTCTGGACCGTTTACTTCTTGATTATATACACAGGTATCATTGAATTCATTTACAATGCTACTGAAAACCCTCACATCTAAAAGTTGAAGAATATGGGTAGAATGCTGAATCCAATTGTGAAAATACTTCTGAGTTTATCCAATCTATATCAACAATATTGGACTCACTGGGCTACCAAGATTATGTTTTTCCTTTTACATGCCGCAGGCAGAGACTATTATAATATAATGTAATTATTTTAACTTAATTATTTAAAAATTCTGCGGGGCTTTTGTGGCGTACTTGCGACACCCGCTTTGAGAACTGCTGATGTAGCAAATTAATTCCTAACGCATACTAAACACCAAAAGTCCTAGATAAGTGTGGAGTTTAGAAATTAAGTTGTCGAGATGTAACGTTTTGTGTATACGTCCAACTGAACGTAAATTTAGAAATAAAAGAGCCGAAAAGTATTAAAAATAATATGTCTAATCAATAAGATTATTGTAATATCTAGCAGCATTTTGTTATCCGTACGAGTTTTTTCAAATCTCGCTCTGAAATCAGGCGAAACGTTGGTGACGTCTCTGGACTCTAATATAACTAATGTAAAAACAACGTTGCAGACCAGATGAATGCCTCGTGACGTTAAAACTTAAATGATGGTGAAAAAGAAAAAGTAAACAAACAAGTGGCAACGCTGTTTTTAGTACTAATCGCAAAGATATAAAAACTGTAATTTTTGTAGTTGTAGTGTGGTATGAGTTTTACGTCACATGTTACGTGTGTTTCTTATAATTTTAAGTTTACTGTAGATACGACGAGCATTTATAAAAATCAAGTTTTTCAGTCGGCGAATGATAAGTTAATCAAAATACCGGATTTGCAGTTATTAAACGCTTCACTTTTAGTACTTAAAGTTAGATCGGTGTGAATGCACGTGCGCGATAATAATAATTAACGTCCGTAATGTTTACCATCCCCGATTCTTTAATTAACGTTTTTGTTTCAAGAAGGTGCATGGAGATTAATAATTAAGATTAAGGTTAGTCGCACGTTTTACATACTGATCAATTATTTGGCTTTGGAACATAAATAAATTACAACGGTTTAATATAAATAATGTTTGATGTATGACCTTTTCTTTTGAATTATCAAAAATGACAATAATTATTACTTCTAAATTTTTTTAAATAGTAGTTTTTGGTAACGTTCAGACCGTTTACTCAAAATACTTTATTACAATTTTTGGAACTTTGTAAACTGCGATTGGTTCATCGAAAAAATCCAATTATCAATAACCACAATGCCAAACAATTTACTTTCAAAAAGTTAAACTAGTTTAGCTATTAAATATTTCTTCATTCTCCATACTTAAGATTATCCACTGGTTTAAGCAATTTTAATTTGAATGTCGTAAAGCTCGTTGTTTTCCTGGTAACCCAATATAAATGTATTCTAAAAACTAATCCTTATCTACTTTTGAAACCGAGTGTCTATTACATGCATTATAATTTTTAAGCCTTCAAAGGAAAATCAAACATGTTTCTGAACGGTTTTTCCTGATGCAGATTAATGTATGAACCACCGCCAACTTATCGAATATATCCCATCGTTGCAGTTTGAATTTGAGCAAAAATTGTAATTTCTCGACAAAAACGTGTAGTTTTTTTAACTTTATCTAATCTGAAATGATAAAGGAATGTTTTTAAGCTAAATTGATATATGTTTTGCAGTGTCTTTAATGTAATTTCACTATCTACGTCATTATTGTTTTAAATATGAAGTTTTTGGTAAGAAAACGAAACAGTTTTTGCTAAGCACACTTATAAAGTCTTCAATTTTTTCGGTAAGCGTTTGTAGGTCTTAAAAAAGTAGAAAATAGTTGGTAAGTCTTTGATTTCAATGACGTGATTGATTTGGTGTAGCCAACAATTTGTCAAAATGTTCATAATATCTTTATGTCGTCAATGTTTACTTACTAGTGGAAGTCACTCGGTGCTGGATCTTTTGAATGAAGAGGGGCAATCCTTAATCTCAACTTTTTTGACATAGTACTTTTTTTTTGAATACATCTTGGATTCTTTTTGATTGGTTTAAAATGTTAGATGGATTTGTTCCGTTGATCATCGGTTAGGTAAATAATTGTTGCTAGTATCTTCATCATCGATGATACTAACTTGGCTACGACATTTCCACTCTTGAAATTGTTTTTTGCTGTAGAACTTTATTTCTTAAATGGTTTCAAACTCTCTGAAGATATTATTTTAGGCCATTGGTAGAAAGGCGTGAGATTTGGACATCTTTGTGGTGATCGAATAATTCTTAGAATTAAAAAGAAATGCTTATCGAGGTATATACAACTCGCAATGTTTTTCAGAAATTTTAGTTACGAGTCTTCTTAAATTTTTGTTTATCCGGACAAAGCCAGATCTGATGGAAAATATTGTGTGCATTGCGTGGCCATCATCTCAACACGTTCATGTGACTCTTCTATGCTTCTTGACATTTGCCTTTATTTTTATGACTGTTAGAAATCTAGAATTGGTTAAATTTAGTAGATCAATAAAAGTTACTAAACGCCTTGGTTAAGGAGATATTCAACATAAAATGTTTGTAGATGAAAAGCCAAAAAGATAATACATCAAATGCAAAAATTGTCACTGGAAACAATAACTGTAAACAAATATTTGGAAACTTGCAGCGTGTGGGAAAATGGTCTCCGAGTCGGCAAATAGCTAACCAAGTAACATTACTATGGAAACCAACGAGTTCTGAAACATCAAGACATGCACATGGAAATAAATAGATTAGAAACAAGCTACGTATATAAGTTGCTAATAGGAAATATACACGACACTATTTAGTAAAAACGCATAACGATTCTTCAAAAAAAGACAAAGACTAAAAATAAACTTTGGGCGAATTTTGACGAATCTGGTTATGACAAGGTTACATATCAAAGAGTGAAGTGATGTTCTGTATTGATCTCTCAAATAAGGAAATTCGGAGAAGGTTGAGATTACAGGACGCCATGGAATACCAGGTACCAAGGCCAGTGGATGAACAAAAATGAAATAGAGATTCTGACAAAATAAAAAAGCCTGTGAAGACTATCAACAAAGGGATGGACGACATTAAAAGAATAACGGAAGACTGGATAATATTACTGGAAACAATGATACAATGGATCGAATAGTAACATTGAAAATGTTAAGAGACAAACTTCAAATACCAAAGACATTGTGAAAATCTCAGAGTTTACACTGAAGAATGGAAGAAAATACTAACTGTCAAGATCATCAAACATTGTAAGACATGATTTAGAGAAAATGCTGAGCAAATGAGGTGGAAGAATATTTTTTAAAAAAATAAATACAGAAACACCAAACTAGAAACTAAAAATAAAAAAGGAACAGCTGGTATGGACGCATTAGAAGAATGGAACTGGACAGAATTATCAGCAAAATAATGCCAAATCGAGTCGACATCTTTACTACGTACATTTTGTTTTGGTTACAAGGCAATTATCGGCTTTTTATGGGCTAATGTTTGGAGTCGTTCAGTTAAGAAAAAATCAAAATTTAAATCTTAAATCTGTTTTGGAAAAAATTATGCAAATCACTAAATAATTCATATAAGGAGAAAGCATATATAAAAAAATACGAATACTATGACAGGAGATAAAAACTTGAGCAACAAATGGGCACAGGACATCCAGTGCCTGCAAAGACGAAAAATTAATCGTTTTTTTTTTAACGATAAGTACAAGAAATGTTTCCGTTCTTACAAACCTTGCCTTGCTGTGTTGGAATCTGATAGAATTACTAGGAAAATAATGGAAATACCAAAAGCGACCTAGCTGTCTGTTAAGCCGAGACTTTCACTACATCAAATCATATGGTAATTATAGGTTTTTTATAGGCTATTGAATCTTATAAAAAAAAATACTTAGAACGAAAAACAAAATGTAATAATAAATGTTAAGCTAACACAATTTTTCTTTCGATAATTTTTTTGGGTTTCGTATTTATAGGTTTTCATGAACTCTCAGCAGTATTCCAAAGTTCATTGCTTTAATACCGGTGTTAGCTTATTTTGTACTCCTTCGATAAGGTTGATAAAATTTTTAAATCAGAGACCGAAAAGGGGAAAAAAACGTTAAGCCAAAAAAAAAGCACTTGCTTGGTGAGCTTTGTTAGAGTTGATCTGAAGAATTTGGACAGTAAGAAGCTTGTCTGGGAGGAAAATTTGAAGTTGTTGTTTGAAGAGCTTGTATTCATAAACATTTGGATACAAAATTTTATCCCGCATGAAAAAATGGCTTGGGACCGTTCGTGATAATAGAAAATCAAAATTTGAATCTTTTGCGTTAAGCTAAAAGAATTTTTTCTTTGATATTTTTTTGTTGGTTTCGTATTTACAGGCTTTTTATGAACTCGCAGCAGTCCTCAAAAATTTAATTGCGTAATAATAGAAAATCAAAATCTTAAACGTTAAGCTAAAACAAATTTTTTAAATGCTTTTTTTAGTTTCGTATTTACAGGCTTTCTCAGCAGTCCTCAAAATTTCATTGCTTTAATACCGGTGTTAACTAAAGATAGAGTTGCTTTGTGGGCTATGTTAGAGTTGATTTATAACATTTGGACAGTTGATAAAAATCCTGTCGGGGGAGGAAAATTTGAAGTTTATATTTGAAGAGTTTGTATATGTTTCATAAACATTTGGCAAAGATAAAAAATCTTATTTCACAAGAAAAAAAGGGTTGTGACCATTCGTGATAATAGAAAATCAAAATTTTAATCTTTTGCGTTAAGCTAAAAGAATTTTTTCTTTGATACTTCTTAGGGTTTTGTATTTACAGGCTTTTTATGAACTCGTAGCAGTTCTCAAAATTTAATTGCTTTAATACCGGCGTTAACTTAAGGAATTTCTTTGATAAGGTTGGTCCAAATAATATTTTTGAAGAGCCTACAAATAATGTATAAATATGAGACCAAAGAGGGAAAAATCCGTTAAGCCAAGAGAAGAAAATTCGGAGTACATTTTTGACTCATGAAAAAAAGAGTTGCTTTGTGGTGGGCTCTTTTAGAGTTTATCTAAAACATTTGGACACTTGATAAAAATCCTGTCAGCGGAGGAAAATTTGATTGCTTTATTACCGGCGTTAACTTTCTTTGATAAGGTTGTTTCAGAAAATATTCTTAAAGAACCTGTAAAACATGTATAAACATGAGACCAAAAAGGGAAAAAGGAAAGTTAGAACATAACAGCAGTCTAGCCTTTCTTGATGTACTGGTAATAAGGAAAAATAACGGAAAATTGGGGAATTCCGTTTATAGAAAGAAAACGCACACTAATAGATACTTAATCGCCGAATCTCATCACCATGCAGTACAGAAGAATACTGTTTTACACACTTTAGCTAAAAGGGCTACACGTGTGTCAGAAAATGATAATTTACAAACGGAAAAAGAAACACTGTTGGAGTCCTTACAACAAAATGGATACGGGTCCAAAGAGATCCAAAACGCATGGGCAATAAACCCAAAAGTCAAAGAAGACTTGTCTCCTGGTACTAGCACCACTTATTTACTATACTGTATGGACTCGACAGACAAAATAAGCAGTGTGCTAAAGAAATATAATATCAAAACCGGCTTTACGACTAAGCATACCCTGAACACTTGGTTTACATCTGCTAAAGACAAACAAAGGGTTCTAAAACATGCCGGAGTTTACAAAATTTCTTGTTCCTGTGGATCAAGTTATATAGGACAGACGGGACACTCTATCGACGTTAGAATAAAAGAACATATGGCTGACTGCAAACACCGAAGTTTACAAAATCAGCAGTGACAGAACACGCGTGGAACCAAGGACACACGCTAAACTTTGACCAAACTAAAATGTTTTCTAGAACTCTTTTCTACTTTCCCAGACTAATCCGCGAAGCTGTGGAAATAGAAAAACATCCATGTAGTAGAACCGAGAAGACACTTTAAGACTCAGCAAATCTTGGCTACTAGTATTACATCCTCTAAGACAAAGATGTTTCTGTGTTTCTTTAATGACATTTACCACTCTGAAGATGCAAGCTGCAATGTCTGGCGAAACGTCAGTTTGTTTGGGTTCACGAACGACAATACGACAAAGACCAAGTTCTACTTCTTGTTTTGGCTCCCAAGCTAAGAAAATTTGAAGTCATAAACTCATAAACATTGACTCATGAAAAAAAAAAGTTTCTTTGTGATTTAAAACATTTGGACACTATAAAAATCCTGTCAGGGAGATAAATTTGAAGTTGGTATTTGAAGAGCTTGTATATGTTTCATAAACATTTAGCAACGATAAAACAAGAAAAAATGGTTTGGGGCCGTTCGTATTAATAGAAAATCAAAATTTAAATCTTTAACGTTAAACTAATACAATGTGTTTTAATACTAAATGACCAAAGTTTTACTATAGTTGTAACCTTGTACTAACCAGGACAGGGTGGGGCTCCAATTTTGCTGGCAATTTCTTAACTTTCGCTCTGAATGATTTTGTAGGGAGCGCTCAAATTTTTAAATTGCGTTGTGTAATTGTGTGATGACCACTCCAGATTTGGGTCTGCATTGTGCCCATACTTATAGCTGGGGAGATTGAACATTTGAGGCATATTTCTCATGAACATGAGACACTTAAATGCGTAGAGACCTGGAGCTGTTAGGAATTCAGCGTTCTTAAGGTTACCTATGAAAGAGGAACCAGGGAGGTGTTTTAACAAGACTTGCCGCTGGAAGGCTTTTAATAAAGCGGGTGAGGAACCCCAGAACACTATACTATACCTCACTTTAGAGACGAACAAGGCATGGCACAATGTGAATAAAGTGTCTGTCCGCGTGCTGTTTGTAAGGACCTTAACGACGCACTGGACCAGAACATCACGAAAGAATCCGAGTGCGTGAGATTTTGGACAATTATTATTATTGTCGTATTTTATCTGTAATCTGTGGTGTGGTTCATGCAAGAATCTTCTCACACACAGTAATCCCAGCCATAACTCGATGATCCAGCGTGGGATCTTTTATCATAGTGTTAAGATCGGCCGTGTAGGGTCTGGGAGGATACTACAAAACTTCGTTCATCATAGCTAAGACAAATGAGGCTCCAGATGGAGTAGTAAGAGCAACTCTGCGAGATCTATCAGAGAGACTCAAACGTGTGAATGCTCATTGGCGCTACTTTAAGCCTTCGAGAGGTCAAACAGTATACCAAACTCTGACTGGTTAGATTCTAGAGAATTCAGCACGAAGTCAACACAATTATACAGAAAAATAATGCTGTCTTGGAGTAAAGATGTTATAGGGTGTCAAAAACCCAGTAAGATGAGATACATGGTTTTTTTATGGAAGAGAAAAGTAGTAGTTGATTAGGGAGGTGCGGAGACAGAATTTTGGAGTGTTTCAATGATGAAGGAAGAGTACCAGAGAAAAAAAATACGCTGATCCAGTGGGACAGTTGAGAGCTAAATTTTACAAATGTTGGAACTTCATATATGGAGAATATATTCCTCGAAAGAGATGGGAGAGAAAAATTGGATTACTATTGACAGGAAGACGGGATGAAGAGAAATCTTGGTCGAGGAGAGAGGCAACGGTGGTCAATAGAGTCCTTTCACGAACATTTGCCTAAATGCCAAGATTTTCGAGTGGTTGCTGGTTTGAAAAATCCAAGAACGTCTGCGGAAAAAGTAACAGGGAAAGACTAGAGGACGTGAAAACCATAGGAGACAGAAACAGAAACTTTTGGAACAGATGGGTACAGAACTGAAAAGACACAAAGGTTTATTAGTACAAAACAAATTTTGTTTTAAGTATTTGGCTGCGAAGGGTTCAAAACGTCGCCATGTTTTTTTAAATTGTGATTCGACTACATTAAAATAAATGATTACAGAATTCATAACTTCGATTATTTTTTTCTAATAATTTGAACAGACAGAAATAGAAAAACAGCGTCATCTTTATTTGTTCTTTTCAAATCACGATAACAAAAAATTTACGTCAATTGTCTTTGTTTCGGGCGAGATCAATACAAATGCAGATGTATCGGGGGAAAAATGTAATTTATGTTAAATTTTGAGTATTTATTAGTACTAAAAAGTATTCGTATCTAATCGATACGTGTTTACGTAGGAATTTTCCTAATTCATCGTTTGTACATATTTAACAATGCACTTCCTTTGTGGAAAATTTGAATATTCGAAATGTTTCGTTTTTCGCGGGTATCCACAACCTCGTTACGATTAAAAATTTCGCCACGTATCAACAATAACAAGCATATCTTACGTTTTATCTATTAATTACAATCTAATTTAAAATGATTAACTTCCATATGGAAAGTGGTAATTAATAGGTTTGTTTACACAATTCATTGAAAAAAAAACTGTATCTGCACGAAGAAAGTCGTGTAAATTAGTTTTAGACCGATCAGGTTAAAATGAAATAATGTTTAGTGGGTGTTTCTCATCTTTTCATAGCAAGCGTGAGTTAATTTGGGATTGTGACGTTGAAAATCCGACTCCCTAACAAGTTAGCACTGTAAAGAATAATGTCGAATACGATTCCCTATGGTTGTTGCATTCTAAATTAGTGACTCATTTCACTCGAGTTTTGATAGCGATGTTGTAAACAGAGACTTACATAAATTGTGTTCCAGCCGTTGACTTAAAAACATTTTTTTCGGTAAGATTATATTTAATTTGTTTGAATTGTCTATCGACATTTTTGTATTACTCGGAATAAGTTAAACGAATAAAATCAAGGACAGTTATAAATAAACAGCTAATGTATCGCGCGATTGTGTTAATAACGATTTTACCTGTTCTTATGTAGGTCTTTAAACAATTCATTTTAAATCCGCGGCTGTATGTTATTTACATTTACACGTTGCTTTATCTTTGAAAAAATCGTACTATAGAAATGCCTCGGTTGAAATTTATTTTATTCGTGCAAATCCGCCTTCAATTTCTTCATCATCGCAAAATGCGGCTGTAGGTATTACTCGACGTGAAAAAATTGACCTCCCAGTGTGTTTGTCGACATATCGGATGTGGGTATTATTCTGATCGTTATCTTATGGTGTCTCCTTGTTTTAGATGTCAGCTGGATCCCAAATACAGATGGCACCGCAAACCACCGTCAATGCAACGCAGCCCGTTCATAGCCAAGACTCCAATATGAGTACAGGTAATCAAACATTCTCCCTCTAGTAATCAAATACGCACTTTTAAGGACATCGATAAAGTCGCGTTCGTACTATCAACTTAAACGAACGAAACTTTTCCATGTACGGATTGATCGATAGATAGATAGATATTAAACGTCGACCTTGAAACGATTCGCTTGAAAGTTACTTTATCAAAATTTCCTTAAAAATTTTATTTTTGTGGAAAATTTTTTAAATTAATCGAACCGAAAGCAGAATATAATAAACTAAACAACGCAGATGTTGAACTCAAACGAAGGTCGTTTTTAGTCACATTTTACCCCTACGCAGGTACCCAAACTTTAAGATGAAAAAAAAAAACTGAATCGAAATTTAGAATCATTTCATCGCGTACTTATTGACTGAAATTCTTCTAGACTTTGAACAGTCCCAAAACGTTTTAGAAAATGTTTTTAATTGAAAGTGTTTAATCTAACGTCGATTGGAAAGTTGTAGTAATTGCTCGAATAATTATACTCGAATTATTGTAATAATCAAAGTCGCATTAAAAAGGAAAGAAATGCAACTGTTCCTTAATTTAATTTTGCTGGTCTCTCTTCATCGAATCGTCTTTTGTAACCTTTTGATTACTCCTATCGATTTTGTTTGGTTCTTCTATCGCGGTCGTGTTTCTCATTCGGTCTTTTCGTGTAATCTGTTTATGTTTTTGGGCACTGTTCAAGATTATTTTTTTTATCATTCTCTTTTATGGTTGCACCACAACCTTTTATTCTAAGGATTCATTTGTACAGGACGTTTCTTTTTGGTTCTGTCAGTTCCAAACTTTTACATAACGTCTCTTCTTATTCCTGTTATTGTAAATATGGCTTCAATTACTTCATTTTCTAAATCCATATTGTGATTCTTTTAATTTTTTTCCTTAGTTTTCGTAAATACTCCGTTTATTTATTCGTTTAAATCTTTATGCTTCTATTTACTTCTTTCGTTTTTCGTCCCATATTTTACATCATTGATGATGTTTCATTTCGTTGCATATAATTTTTCAGTTATTGCTTCATATTCTGTTGATTCTTGAAGTATTGTTTCTTCTTAATCGTTTTCATTTTTCGTTAATTCTTTGCCTGCGCTCTTTCTACGATTTTTTGTCTATTCGTTATTAGTTGATTCTCGCATTTTTTATACACTGTCTTGTTCTTTTTTGTCATTTTCGTTGATTTTTGATTCTTTTGCAGCATTGATTGTGCTCTGTTTGAATCTGTTCTATTTATTTACAATTCCTCTTCTTGTATATATAAGTTTAACTTTATTTGTTGCTTGCGCTTACAAATTATTTCGTGCTTTAACTATTTACAATTACCTTACATTCTATTTACATATTTTATTTACAATTTACATTTTTTTTAAATACATTTCATTATCCCTCTTCTCCTCTTAACTTTTTCCTCCTTCTCCATACTTCTTCCATCCACTCTGCTCCATTTCTTTTTTCGTCTAAGATTTCCTCTGTTTTCATAACCTCTTCTCTTAATTTCCTGCATTTATCTTTCATGTGGTTGAGGTCCTCCGTCTCTTCTCCACATAGCCTGCACATCTTTTCTTCTTCTTTTTTCCAGTATTTGTTACCTAACTCCTCGTTCCCACATCTGAACCGTGCTATCATTTTTTTCTTTTTGTTGCTTCCATTCTCTCTATCCTTTAAATATCTGGCACCCCTTCACCCTTAATATTCCTATAATTCCTATGATATATGTCCAGTCCCAAAACCCATCTTCAGTATTTTTCTTGTAGCTCTTCTACCTCCCTCCACTCCTTCCAGCTCCATATTTCCGCTCCACACATTACCACCCCCTTTAATAATTTTTCAAACAACAATTTTCTTTTTCTTTTATCCATCTCGAATACTCTTTCCCCCACACCCCACACTTGTCCTATTAACCTGTTTCTTTCCTCACTATTTCCTTTATGTGTTTTCCCTCCTTATTATCCTGTTTCATCGTGTAGCCCAGGTATGTAAATTCTTTCACTTGTTGCACTGCCTCATCACTCCATTTCCACTCCTCTCTTTTTTTTCCCCCTCCTTTTCTAAATACCATTATTTTTCTTTTCTCCGTGTTTACTTCCATTTCTTTTTTTTTTCATGTATTTTTCCAGCGTTTTCATCATCTCTTTCATTTCCTTTTCCTCCTTAGCCACCAACACTATGTCATCCACATACGCCAACGACCATACCTTTGCTTTCCCTACCACTATCCCTCCTGTCTGTTGTCTTCTCATTGTCTCTTCCAGATCCCCTGTATATACTGAGAACAGGCTTGGGCTTAGTGGACATCCCTGTCTCAACCCTCTCTTTGTGATGAATTTCTCGCTCTCTTCCCCATTCACTTTAACCCTGCTCCTCGTTTCTTCGTAGATTTCCTCTATTCTTTGTATTAATCTTTCATTGATTTTTTTCTCTTCATGTATTCCCACCATTTTCCCTCCTTTTTTTCTAGTTCTTTATTTGCCAAGTGTCTATCGCTCTTCTTCCTTTTCTAAATCCCGCTTGTCCGTCTGGTACCAAACTTCTTTCCTCTATTTCCTTCTGTAGTCTTCCTTGTAGTACCGTCGCATATAATTTGTATGCCGTGCTTAATAATGTTACCCCTCTGTAATTCTTGACTTTATTTTTTTCGCCTTTTTTATGGATTGGGCATATTATTCCCTCTCTCCATCTCTCCGGGAATCCTTCTCCTTTCCATATTTTGTTTAGTATTTCTGTCATCCTTTTTGCTACACTTTCTTCGCCTTTCCTTTTTTTATCTTCTTTATTGCCTCTATTACTTCGTCTTCATTGATTCTATCCCTATCTCCTTCTTCCCGTCTTACTACTGCTTCTTTTCTTTTTTCTGATTTTGTTCTTCCCCTCCCAGCAGGTTCCTAAAATATATCTCCCATTCTTTAATTTGTATTCCTTTAGTCGTCGTTTTTTTCTTCCTTTCTTTCTTTAGGTATTTTCATACATCTTCCGTTTTTATTCCTTTCATCTGCTCCTTTTTGTTTTCTTCCTTCTTTCTCTCGCATGTTTTCTTGTATATTTTTACTGCTTCTTTGTATTCTTCTTTTTCGTTCCTCCCTTTTTTCCACTGTCTTAAAGCTCTCCTTGCATTTTTCTTTGCTTCCTTGCATTCTTTATCCCATTATTTCTTCCATCCTGTTTTCTCCCTCTTCCACTTTCTAAATCTGACTCTCTGTTGCTTTCTCCATCAACCCTCTCATTTCCTCCACACTCTATTGTAATCCCTTCCCTACCCATACTGTTTTGCTTATTCTCTCTTTATATCTTTTTATACCCGCTTCTGTCCACCTTTTTTTCATTATGTACTCATCTTCTCTTTCCACGATTTTTTGTTGCTATTCTTTATTAGTTGGTTCTCGCATTTTTTATACACTGTCTTGTTCTTTTTTGTCATTTTCGTTGATTTTTGGTTCTTTTCCAGCATTGATTATGTTCTATTTGAATCTGTTCTATTTATGTACTAATCCTCTTCTTGTAATTACGCATCTCTTTATTAATTTTATTTTTGTATACATTTCTCTTTGATCAGTTTTTATTGTTTACCTTAATCGTTTTAGGTACCTACTTTTGCAGGTCTCTCTACTTTTGCATTTCTTATTATTTTCTAGTTTTTTGTATATACAGTAGTACCTCATTAATCCGGACTAATTAAAACACGACCCATCAGGATTATGAACAAATCCGGATAAGTGGAATCATTATCGTATATACAAAAAATTTATTATAAAAATAAAAACAAAATTATTTGACTTTTTCAACTGAAAGTTATATAATTAGAAAAAACTAGTAATTTTCGTTTGGAATAATTTTTCACTCTTTCTTGAAGTCTCTGCAGAACCATTATTTCTGCTGGTGCAACATCATTTTCTTTCGCCCACTCTAAAGCAGTGTTTAAAGCTTTTACTGCTTCATCATTCTTAATTTTTCTTCTAAATGGTTTTTCTTCATCATCGTCGGATTGAATTTGGATACTTTTTTCTAAGGGGAGTAAATTTGCATCTCCGCAAATCCAGGACTGTACTTTAGCTTCTGTTAATTCTTCTCCTCCAGTCTGTAGTAACATAGAAGATATTAAATGCAAATCATTTCTTGTAGAATTTATCTGCGATTTTAAAATGGTTAAAGGCAAATAGTCTTCTTCATCATATTATTTAGGATCATTAGCTTCGGAACCAAGAATGTTCGTCCATGATTTGGATATTGTATGTGGTGCGATAGTTTGCCATGCATGAAAAAGCCAAAAGACAACATTCTTCACCGTAAGAGATTTTATGCATTTGGAAATGTTATTTTCATCTGATGACAAAATGTGAGTCAGTAAACTTTTACGGTAAGCTAATTTCGTTAACTGAATAACATTTTGAAACAACTGTAAAACCACCTTCATCACTAGCTACTTTTTCTTCGCCTGGACCATGACATGTCGCGTTGTCAATCAACAGTAATGTTTTCTGCTCCAAATTTTTGCTTTTAAGAAAGCTTTTTACTTGTTTAACAAAACAGTTTTCTTGCCAATCGCGAAAGATTTCGGATGTCATCCAAGCATTTTTTGATGATCTGTAATCTGTAAATCTACATTTTTAAAAGCTCTTGGATTTCTTGACTTGCCTATGACTAAAGGCTTCATCTTATGTGTTCCATTCCTAAGTGAATCTTTCTTTTGCAACTTTTCTACCAGAGGCTGTTTTCTCTTGGCTGTCTACTACTGTTTTCTCTTGGCTGTCTACTACTGTTTTATCCGGTAGCATTTTCCAAAACAGCCCCGATTCATCACAATTGTAAATTTGGGATGGACCCACGTTCAGTTCTAATATTCTCTCTCTAAGTTTGGAAATAAAAGGTGGAACAGCAGTTTTATCACTTGATAACTTTTCTCCACACACGTTTAATCTTCTTAAACGAAATCTGGGTTAAAATTTTGCTAACCATCCTCTGCTTGCGACAAAATTTTTGTTGCCATAAACTTCTGAATATATTTTCTGTGCCATGGCAGCCAAAATGTTAAAAGAAATGGGATTTGGTTCGAAACCAATTGTATAGTCGTTTCTCCATTTCTGGATATTCCGCCTGCTTCAAGGTTTTTCTTTTCTTGGGAACTTGTTAGTAACGGAAAGATAAGGTCCGTGAATCATGCTTGTCGCTATTGGTATAAATATCGTCATTTACACTTTTTCTTTCAGTGACATTTACCACTCTGAAGATGCAAGCTGCAATGTCTTGCGAAACGTCAGTTTGTTTGGGTTCACGAACGACAATACGGCAAAGGCCAAGTTCTACTTCTTGTTTTGGTTCTCAAGAAGAGACTAGTACTAAGCCTAAGTTTGGGTGTTTTACTACGACGCGGCCTAAGCCGAAAGTCGCTTATAATCACAGTTTTTTTTAAATCGCTCTTCACAGAAAGCTAGGGTCCTTTTCTTAGTTTCTTGTTTTGTAGGTTTTTGGCATGCATTCTTTGATATCAACGGTACTTTTTTCGACGATCCAAGTTTCTGCCTGGGTTATAGACGATGAAAAGCTTTTTGACATCGCAAGCATATCATTTAGATTGACTGAAAAATTAAAACCAGAATCTCTTCATTTCAAATAAGGAGATTTTGTCTATGTATCTGAGATAACACAGAAACTCAAGTAGCAACAAAAGAGCCATTAAATTAAAATTGGACGGAAAGGTCATAGAGCAAGTAATGAAGTTTAATTACCTGAGAGTGGAAATATCAAGTGACCGCAAAAACAGGCAACCAAACAGGATGTATAAGATCGTTGTGCGACGAGTACTAACGTTTGCAACGAAAACTAAAATCAACACAAAACTGTAGAACTGAAGGCCCTTAGATTAAGTACCCTGCGAGACGAACAAACAAATACATTAATTAGAGAGACGCGCAAAATACCAAGTGGTCCGAAAAAAAGAAAACGGCAATGGAGCCAACACGTGGATAAAATGACAAAAGACCGCATAGCCAAGATGGAAGAAGACAGACAGAAAGCTGGCAATCGTTATCCGTTGAGAAATTGTAATATAAGAAGTTCCATTTTATCAATTTCTTCATTGTTGCCTTAGGGACAATTTTAGCAAGCAGATCGTGTATTAGATCAGGTTCAGCTACTGAATCGCCACTGTCACTTATTTTACTCAAACTATTTTTCGTATTCTATCGCAATGTGATAGCAGATGACGTGATACGTTGTGCTAACATTGATTATTCAAGTATTTGGTTTAGCCGAATCAATATTGTTATAGCAATTACATTACTAAATATAACCACATTGTTTGCTTGTATAAAAACGTCTAGAACCAATTCACTTATAAGATCAGTTCTATTACCCTGTTCTTCCTTCCGCTCATGATCATGTGCATTAGGCAACGATGAACCAAAACATTTTAGTACCATTGATACAATAGTAGTTGTTCAATTCTAATATTGATTCAGTGTGTTTCGTACTTTTTGGCTTTGACGAATCAAACAATAATGTCGTGGAAAATTCAAAAAGTAAATATAGAAAAAGAACTAAGTCATTTGGAAAAATTAGACACGGAAATTGATGAACTTAGAAAAGACAAAGAAGCAATAGATGAGCAATGCAAATACCAAAAACCTATAAAAGACAAAGTGCCAGAAGAAGAAAATAAAGTTAAACCTCTTGAGATGTGAAAGTGCCTAAAACAACAGAAGATACCGAAATAGTAAAATTAAAGAAAATTCACAAAAAACCTAAATCCATTGATGTTGAAGAAATAAAATTGGCAGAAGATGAAAGTAAACATGTAAAACCTATCCAAGAAGAAACCAGAGACGAAGTGGAAATTGATAAATTCATACCTACTGATACAGATAAACAGGATGTTACATACGAAGATGATAAAAACGCATTTAAAGAGAGACGGGGTGATAGTGTTCCTGCTGTAGAAGATGCGGAGACTGAAATGGAATTCAAGTTAGAAGTACCATCAATTACTGATGAAAATTTGCAAGAAATTGAAAAAGTAGAAGATTCTGAGAAACCTAAAAAACAAAAAAAAATTTGAAGAAAAAGAAAGATGTTGATGTGTAAACACTAGAAACAGAAGCTCCTGAAAGTAAAGTTGATATTGTGGAAGAAAAATTGGATGTAGAAGAATTACAAAACAAAGAAGTTCAGGTTCCTACAGAGGAATAACCAACAGATGAGATTCGAAAAATAGAAACAGCCGAGAAACCAAAAAAGATAAGTCGAAGAAAAAGAAGAATGAGATTGAAAACATTGAAGATGAAGAGAAATTGGAAGAGCAACCGATTGTTGATTATGTAAAACAGGAACCTGTAAATGAAAATAGAGTATGAAACAGGAAAACCTAAGTTAATGAAAATCGAAAGAGGATCTATTCAATCTCAAAAGCCTAAAATTGTTGAATCTACAGACCTTCCAGCCTTATTACAAGCCAAGAAATTAAAACTTCGTCAGATACCCGATAAAAAAATTATTAAAAGTGCGAAATTGCCCAAATTTATGTTAAAAAGTACTATCCGCTTTATGGATTTTCCGCCATTGCCAGAAACTTACAAAGTTGCTGTATTTACACAGTTAAAAACAGTAAAGGATAATGGGGGATAACTAGAAAAATTAGATAAAGAATTTGAAGAACTTAAAAAAGACAAGCCTGAGCAAGTCAATGATCAGTTCAAATACGAAAAGAAACCTAAACAGATACCTAAAGAGGAGGAAGAAGAATCTAAATCTTTGCGTATTGGTAAAGGCGATGTTCCTGAAAAAAACTGAGGGACTCGAAGAAGTAAAGCTTAAGAAAATTCTCATTAAACAGCCTGATCTAGCAGATGCTACTGAAAAAATACCAAAACCCGCACAGGAAGAAACGAAAGAAGAATCTAAAGAGTTGGTGAAAGAAGAACCTGAACTTTCATCTTTTGAACCGTTTGATATTAAAAGCGAAGATTTAGTGCTAGAAAAAACATCGCTTGATGATGTAGACAAAACTGAACTGAAAAAGAAAATACCGAAAAAGGTAAAACCAAAAGAAAAAGTTGATATTTCAGATGGAGAAATACAAAAAATGATTAAAGAAACGCCCGTTGCAAGTAAGGATGATATAGTCGAAACACAAAAACAAACAATACCTCAACCAATTACTACAGCTGTAGTAGAAGAAGATATATTACCCGAAACAGAAAAACTCGAACAAATACAAACAATTGAAACAGAACAATCATCTACACAACCACAAATCAAACCTAGAAACACAAAACAAAAGTTAAACAAACTAAAAGCAAAGACAATATTGATACCGAGGCTGATTCTAAAGAATCGTCAGAACAACCTGAAACCTAACAGTTTACAGAAGTAGAAGAAATACGAAAGACTGAACCTATATTAGAGAGCCAAAAAGTTGACGAAAAACCTAAAAAAGTAAAGAAAATGACAAGCAAACAAAAAGATGTCTCTCAAGTTGGACAGACGATCAACCAACAGTTCCTTAAGTACATGAGAAAAATAAAATCGAAGAAAATGATGAAGAATTTTGAAAAAGAAACGTCGTTAACTTAGCACAAATCTAGAACCGGTAGTCGTTCAGTTTGATTCCAAAGTCTGTTTTCGCATCTCTATTTTTACAACTCATTTGGTTTTCTAAAAATATGCTCAGTTGTTGAGTATTTCGGCGTGAATTAGTGAATTTGCTTTGAGCTGGTAGTAGTACTAGTAGTTTAGAGATGCGCTTAGAAATTCAATTCCTTTTGTGTCTCGGTTTTTCTTATTTTCCTATCAATGTAGAATCAAAAAGTTTGATGATTTCAATGAGTACAAAAAACCAAGCGCATGACCATCATCTGCTTAATTTAGATCTAAGCAGGTGAATCGATTTTTGGAATTTCTGAACTTCTATTATCTTTATTTCTATATTTTAACAAAAATAAATGGATATACACAACGTTTCGATTGCTAGAGTATCTGTAATCGTTATCACGTGAATACTAACAAACTTAGATACTACTGAAGCTTGTATACTAAAGGGATGACTAATGAAGCGAAACAAAAATTTACTAGTGGCAACACTGGTGAAGTTAAGTTCTTTCAAGCGTCCAATTAGCAGCTTCCACACATTGCCTATTTTTACAGTAGGTTTGTTATTGATGACTGCTGCTTCTTTGAATTTTCTTTTGTACCAGTGTTTCTTTCTGTGTATGATCTTTGTCTCAGCCCATTTCTTATCTCTCCTTTCTACGTATGAATTCTGTGTTCTTTCAGTCTGACTTCTAAGGATCTTTTGGTTTCCTCAATATTCTTGTCAGAGATCATACTTCTAATGGTGGTTGGTGATCTGATCTTTTAGTTCCTGGCTTATGTTGGTTTGGTGTTTATGAAGAAGCTCTTCTATTTTTTTGGTAGTCATTTTGTTTTAGGTCGTTTTTTATCTATGTATATATAGCAATAAATGTTGCGTGGGGATTAAATACACCGATCTTTGTGAAACAGACCTCGTCTGTAAATAAAATAAACGTTTCAAAACTCCTCTAAACGTTCAAGAAATCAAGGACAAAACAACAATATTTGCTGGAAGTCTTTAGGTTCAAAAACTAGGAAATGGATGGAGACATTTCATATGATTTACATCTAATCTATTTGATATTGCTTTTGTGGTCGTCGATGGCTCATCTCCAATAATATTAAGAACAGCTGGGGTTCTCACCAAGTTTTGGGTGAAAACTTCCAGTCGCTGACAAACGTCTATATCAAACAATATTTAAATTTGAACGTACAAACTAGAAAACACGTGCCTCAAGTTTGAAGTGCGCGATTATTATTCGGCTTTTGTTTCATTGTTTAATGGCAGCAAGCCTACTTTGTTTTAAACGATTGTTGCAATCTGTTAAATTTTATTTTGTAATTCAATTTGCATAAAAACTTTTTGGACAGATCGAAAAAAATGTTTTAGATTAATGCTAGTAGTAGATAGTTTAATGTTTTATTTTCAAAAATCGATGAAGTAGTTTTCAAAATATCTTGTTTTGAAATGTTTGATCGGTTGCCATTTTATTTGATAAAAAAGAAAATAACTGTAAAAACTAATGTTTTAGAGGACCGAAAACAAATGCAGAAAGTTTTTGTATTTTTTAAATATTGCTTAAAATAACGGAGTAATGACGATTTTTCGAAAAAGAAAAAAACACTGATAACTATAAACTGCTGGGGCTCTAAATCAAAAATTTGAACTAAGAAAAAATGTTTGTTTCAATAGTTAGTATTGACACCCTGTATATCTCAACATAAATATTTTTGCTTGATATTTAATCATTACTTTTACTTGAGACTCTCTTGACATGTTAAAATCGTTCGTATCATCGTGACTATGTACTTTTTTGAAGTTTTTGGATTCGATCTTGACTAACTAACTGTATGTTGATGGCGTAGCCGTTAATCACTGGAAAATTTTGGCAGTTTGTTTTATTATTTGTAAGCAGTTGTTTTATTATTATTAGTTTTTTCCTTCTGCATATGGCTCATTAACGGTACCGACGTCATCGGGAATAATGCGAAGAAAACGATTAAAAAGGATCGATTCTCTTTTAAATCTAAATAAATGGATATTGCAAAATACCTGAAGTTTTCGGCCGTGTATAAACGTCACATTAAATTGATTGAGGGTCGTGGAAACTGCGCAAAACACAATCTCTCATTTCAGCAGCTTTTGAAAAGTACCAGTCCCTAAACGTAAAATATTTTCTCGATTGAGATTTTATAATCTTACTTTTCGTTTTGTTTTAATGTAATGATTTTATGGGACTTAGTTATCCTCGTAAATTGACGTCAGAATTAATCACGTGAATAACTAATAAACCAATAATATAAAAGCACGTACGAAATATCCTGTTATATTAAATTATTGACAAGTAAATAAATACATTCTTTAAATACAAAAATGTCGGTAATGGGTTTAGTACAGTTTCGATCAATTTTAAGTAATACATCGGGGAAAACGTGACCCAGATAAATAAGTAATCTCATTTTTATGTTGTAATATCGGTTTATGTAATCGATTACATTTTTTTATTATTTTGGGATTCATTTTTTTTTAAATTAGTTTTTTGACAAGTTTTTTGCCTTTTCATTATTCAATGCGTGGATGTCAAAATAATTTTAACAAATGTCAAAATAATCTACGTCAGTAGTTTAGTGAAGCATAAGTATTGAACACTTTTGCTAAAAGAAATCATATAAATGAGTTTTTGAACCTAGGAACCAAAATAAACAAACAGTCCAAGAAGGGAAAATGGTTCTTTTGAATTAGCACACAGACGTTTAGAGTCGGTCGCATTAAAAATTAAATCTATTTTGTCAAAAAAAATATTTGGATATTAAGGTTGGGCTTGGGAAGCAAAACCATAAGAAATTAGAACAGATCTATTGCATAAATGTCTATGCAAAAATAGAATTAATTTTAATTTGCACGGGATACTTTCGATACTTTCTTGGTGGCCTGTTTTAGATTTTTATTGAAGCAAACTCAGGTTACGCTTGAGCATGGTGATTTTAAAACTGCAGATAATTTCTTGTACCATGACAGATTTTTCAGTGCTTTTTTATTGACTCCGTTTGAGGAGTGGATGACGTCAAACACAATTGGATTATCTGATGATATGCTTTCTTCTCAAAAAACTTTTAAAAAATGATACAAAAAACTGGGATCATTTTTGGGTTTAAGCAAGATTGAGATCTAACTCAACGAATACGATATTTGTTTCTTGGTATTATCGTTGTGTCAAAATACTTTTAATAAATGTCAAATTATAATATTGCTTAATAAAGTCTCAATTTTGCTTTCAAAGTCTATATAATAAGTTTTACGTTTATATAATTTACCAAGTAAAATAGTTTTAGTTCGTGGTTCTTATTGTGGCCGAATGCGATTAGAATTGTTTTCCCTCGTGCTCGTTTTTTTGTCTTGAATTTGTATTACTCGTTTTTTTCCGATTTCTAGAAAGAATGACTCTTACTATCTCGGTATCTTACATACAAGCATCCTTTGACGTTCTTATTGGTTGCACAAAATTATATGTCAGCTGTCAAAAAAGAATTTATTACATATTTAACAATAGACGTAAAAGTAGAAGTATTCGCGTCGTCTCCAAAGAAAATGATCGTCCTTGTAGAAAGAATAATTTATAATTGGCCCAAAAATATCCTCCAAATGATGACGTTTTTAAGCAACTTTCGGAGGATGGGTTTTAATTACGCGGTTCGACTTTTCTAAGTAATGAAGAAGTATCGAGGTAAACTTTCCTCTAATTTGTTTGAAATTAAAAACCCGAATTGTTTTATGTGAATTAATTCAATTTATTTTTTCCAGGTTCGTCTCACAGTGATAAAGAGGTGGACTCAAATACTCCAGAAAAAATACCTAGAACACCTTCGGAAAGAAAAAGAAAACGGAAAATCGACGATACAGGAGGGATTGTTAAGGGCGTTCGAGCTGTGTCGCAAGCAGATAGTAAAAAAATTAACGATTATTTTAGTAATAAACATTCTGGCAATAGTCCTATTAGACACGGTGGAGCAAAAAGTCCGTCGCCGCAACAACCATACCCAATGGTAAATATTTTTTTTTCTTTTTTAATTTAGTTTTGTAATTGTAAGTTGTCACAAGAGCTCGTTAAGTAATAAATCGTTTTTTCCATTTAAATAGAAGGACCAAATAGATTGGTTGAGTTTTAGAATAATTCTTAGTTTTCACTTGACAATTTAATTGAATGCCATTGCATGGTTTTCTTTTTATAAATCAGTTTTCACACAGTGAAAAATCGTTAAAAATGACTTGATTGCTTTTCAAAATAGTTTTGATATAACATAAAAAGTCTAAATGGACTGTGATTGGTCTTAACTCCCTAAAAGATCTATTCATGTTGTATAACAGTCTTCTAAAGATGAAACAAAGTCGAGGATTAGGTCATAACTACTAAGGAAAATCCTTCGTGAACGTGGTACAGAAGTTGGTACTGGATCTTAAGTTATGAGAAAAACTTTCAAATCCTAATATTTAAGACACATTATTTTGCTAGGCAAGTTACACCTATCAGAGCACTGATGCAGGAAGGAACCTGAGTTATTTTTTATGTACAGACTCTGTAAAAATCATTGTCAGAAAGAACCAAAAACCATGTGCTTGATCTTGTCACTTTTTTTTTTCAACAATACTAGATGGAAATGTTTATCCAATTTGTGTAAACTAAACTTGCAACTGGCATTTGGGAAGTCTAACCAAGCATTGTCAAAACTACTGTATGAGAACTCAGGTTCTTCACGGCCAAATATGCATCGATTAACAACAGAGTGTATGAAACCCACATCATTACAGAACGGTAACAAGGCTGCTGGTTTCCATGGAACTCGCGGTAATGTTCGTTTTTCTAAGTATCCGCGTTTTCATTTCTTCTCCTTGTTAGTTGTTCTTCAAAATATTTTGATTGGTATTGTATTCTTCGATTTCTATTCTTCATAGTTTTTAGTTGTTGTTCCTAGTAGTTTCTGTTACAGTTTTGTGTTACTTGGTCTTCATTTTTTCAGATTCGTTTTTGGTGTCTCTTTTTTGAATTCCAATTGATTTTCTCCTATCCTTTGTATCCCATATTTCTTTTAATTCACATTTTTTCGTTGTTTTTCTTGTCTTATTTGTTTAATATAATTTCTTCTTTCTTCTGTTCTCTCTTTTCTCAATTACATTAGTTGCAAATAGTGATCATTGGATACTTCTCTTTTGACTCAAACATCCTCCACAGTTTTTTTAATAGTTTTGGTATACATGTAGTCATCTGTTACATTATCAGATTACAATTTTTATGGCTTGTGTTTGTGTCGAATTCTAATCGTCGATTTTCGTTCCGGTTTTCTCAGTTCTAGTAGACAAACAGACGTTCTTGGTCTACTAATCGTCACAAAGTTACAGATACGCTCCCTCGGTCGAAGCAGATCGATTCTTGAGAAAATTACATACTCTCGCGTTTAGATTTTCATTCTATCCAGCATTTGGCTTTCAACAACATCATCTAAGAGTACTATGGCTGGGAGTACATTAGGATTAAGAGTACAGCTTCGGCTAGGAGACAACTCCTCCAATCTGAGGAATAAGTGTCGTCGGAAAATCTTGTACATGCTTACTCTTGAATCCACTCAAGGGACTATGAAGTACCAGTCCGTTGCAACTCTCTCTCATATACACTCAATCGTTGGTCAACGACTCAATATTAACATCACACTAGATTCGCCTTTACGTGGAACGACGACACGGTTAACACGTTAAACATCTAAGCCCTTGAATAAACAGATCTATTTTCGAACAATAAACGTGTCTTTACGGGGTGAAGAATATTGCGTTTCCTAACACTTTAGGCGTTGTCGATAAAAGCGCCATCTACACGAAAGTTTAGACACTTTTCTATATAGAGCTCAGAACGAGGTCTTAAGATCTATGTTAATAAAGGAATCATTCCGGAATTGGTTGGAGACGTATCCATTTCATGGGCGGACGTAGCTAGTCGCCTGCTTCCACGGAGAAGATTAGTACTAAATAACCGTTGTATAGTAGCAACAGGTGGTATACGCTGTCTCACCGTCCATCTAGAAAAAAATGAATAACAAATAGAAAGTAAAGAGCAATAGTTTTTGAGTTTTCCGTTCCAATAGTCTACTATCGTCTTTCTTCTTTTAAACGACATATAGAGTCTGTTGATTATTTAGATCTAAATCATAACTATTTTGTCTTCTTTTTCAATTGTCTTTTGAACTCCTGACTATCTTAATATAAACGTTACGTTCTTCTTTTTTTTCCCCCGAACTTCAAGGTTTTTGTATACTAAGTATCTACTCAACTTTACTATACTTGTTTTTGGTTTATCTCTTCTTTGTTAAATCTGTTCTTAATGCATTTCCTAGAATCGTTTTCTTTTGTCAATACTCAATATTGAGCTGTGATTGTAAGTCTGGTAAAATTGTTTAAAAGAATATGAGATGATGGCGGAGAGTTTTTGAGAGATTTGTACAAAATGTGAAAGATAGGTTTAAATCATGAGGGCTCAGCCACAGTTGCGTGATTAACGGTTTATTTTTGACACACCGTATTCTATAGTGTAAACTATTTTAAAAAACGTCACACAATTTTACAGTTTTGACGTTTACGTACAATAACAATCTTTACTTCTTTCGATTATAACGTAAACTAACGTCAATTATCTTATCTTATTTAATAACGACTGAAAAAATTACGTTTCACATGCGAGCATTCAATTATTTATCATAACATGATGATCTACGAAAGCACTGATAATATGATTAAATTTAACATGCACTACCAACTGATATTAATTTTTGTTACTACAATCTATTAATTATTGTTATTTTTTTCTTAGTAACACTGTATATTTCAGTTTCCACCGTCCCCTCAACAGGTGGGGCTCACGTCTCCACAGGTGCCGGTGACGCCGACTCCGTTTGAATTTTACAAACAACAACCTCCTAGACTTCCACTTCCTACTATGGTTAGCAAGCATGTTCAGGTAAATCGCACTTCTTGTTTTAACACCTTCAAACGAAAAAATTCTAATGATGATACTTAATCACCACGTCACTGAGCTCGTGATTATAATTTAACATGCACTACCAACTGAATCGTTTAATCGGAATAACCCCGATTACGCCTTTTTTCAAATGAGATTTTAATCTTGACTATTTACAGACTGAATTAACGTGTCAAAGGATACAAGAGTTTGAGACACAAGCGTCATCGGATCTTGAAGTAAGAAATAACAAAATTGAAGAGTTAACACGAACAAATGAAGAGCTCCGACACCAAATATCGGCACAACAAAAGACTATAGACCAGCACAAACAACACATCAATAAGTGCATTGAAGTAGTGAAAAAGTTATTAATGGAAAAAAGTTCAATCGAGAAAAAAGAAGCCAGACAAAAATGTATGCAAAATAGACTTAGGTTAGGACAATTTGTTACTCAAAGGGTGGGAGCAACATTTCAAGAAAATTGGACAGACGGGCACGCATTTCAAGAACTCGCTAGGTGAGTCGGTTTTCTAAAGTTTCCAAATTTAACTATCTTTTTTGCAAACAGGCGGCAGGAAGAAATTACGGCCGAAAGAGAAGAAATCGATAGACAAAAGAAATTATTAGTTAAAAAAAGGCCTTCAAATAGTGAGGGCGGTCGGAAAAGAAATAATTCTGCAATGCATAATGGCACGGATACAACGTTTCTGAAGCCTGATGCAGTACCTGGTTCCTTATCCTTACAGGAGTATTATGAGGCTGATGAAATTTTAAAGGTAAATAAGTTTTTATTTATTATTATCCTGTTAGATTAATTCGACGTTGGCATTCAAGGTCGCAAAAAAATCTTAATTTATTTACGTATTTGATTTTAAGGACATTGTTTTATTCAAATTTATCAGGTATTTTTTTCAACTTGAAATTTTTGTATTTATCTGTTTTTTTTGCGTTAAAAACTAGTGTCGCAACCTACGAAATGGAAAAAAAAGTCATATGTATGAGTTTTAGAACCATGACCTTGAATTAGAAGGCGAAGTTAAAGGCCAAATTGAAAACGTACATTACTAAAAATGCAATGTGGGTTGCTTAAATTTTGTAATAAGTTTGTATGGACCGGGAGATTAATAATTCAGTTCAGAAAAAATCTGCTTTTTTGATTCCATTATTTATAGAAATCTATTTTACTACTCATCTTCTTGAAGAACTCTCCGCAGCTTTAATGTGGATACAGAAGGAAAACGTACTGGTTATTTCCCAAAGACTAATTGCGTTTTCAAAGCCAGTACCGTTTAGATATACCGGGAGATAACATGATTCTTGGAACTGTGGACCTTGCGTTAATGATCTCAATTTATATGTAGTAATGTCATCACCGAGTGTTTCCTCAAAGAGACATTCAATTGTATTAAAAACATCTAACATTGACGTTAAAATTTGATAAAACCTTTCACTGCGCCTCGCATGATTGCAAAATATTGGAAAATTACATGTTTTTAAAATACCTAATTTTAATATAGAATTAAATGTTTTAAAAAATTAATTTAATCGACATGATTATGATTTTAATGAAAATCGAAACGTCGCCTTTTATATAAATGTAAATTTGAATAAACGTAATTAATAATCACAATTTGGGCTAAATCCTGAAGAATTTTTAGTCAATATTATAGAGTAAATATAAATATTTTAGGGAACCTAAAGCAAAAGTAACGATTTTTTGAAAAACAAAAAAGATGCAATAACTATGACTGGGACTCCAAATCAAACATTTGAACTAAGAAAAGTTGTTTGTTTCAATTAGTTCTAACGGCTATTTTCGGGTGATACAACTTAGTATTAACATCCTGTATACACTGCTATCATTAATGCAAGTCTGGAAAAAATGACAACTAAACATTACAAAACGTGCTGAAAAGTTGAAGGTAGCTTGTTCTGGGCGTGGATTAAGGATCTCTCGGTATATATGAAGTTTCACCTTAGCCAGGTTTTAAGTATTCTGGAGTTCATCTCTAAACTAGTTTAATACCCACTAGAAGAGAAAAGATTCTTCTTCAATAGACACCTCTAAGGCAACATGGAAAATCATCAAAATCCTGTTTTGACTTGTGTTATGTATTAGGATCGGCAATTTCTATGGCTGGATTTTTGGTACAGACCGTGCCATTGTTTTAAAGACGGTTCAGTAACTAGCAACTGAACTGAACGGTCGCGGTTAGCTCGATAGGTTCCGGTCAAATAAATGAGGGCGTGGTTTACGGTTTAAATTAAGGCGGGAGGAAATGAATGAGTATATAATTCAGAATGGTTATTGAAAGTCGTGTTGAAATGGAGTCGATGTAAAATATTCTACTGGAAGCAAGAATTTGTTATACACCGCGTGTCAGAATATTGTGTTCCAGGGAAGGAATTGACAAATTTTGTTTTGCGGCTTAGGTTTGTGACCATTCTTTGTTTAACACTGCGTAGGGTTTTACGGGCGGTGTCACTTACTAATAACTTCTTCTGGATTTCTCGGTGTGTGAAAACTTGCATTCGACGTTTTGCTGTGTATACTACCAGCTTCGCTCTATTAATCGTTTTGTGTGTGTTTGACTACCGCAGATTGTTTCTTTTGAATCTCACGTTTCTTTCGTGTTCTTCAATTCATGTTTTCACTGTTCTTCCTGTTTGTGCGACAAAGCACTCTCTGTACTGGCATGTTATCTTATAGATACCGTCTGCCCTTGTTCTTGCTAGCCTGTATTTTGCTGTTGGTAGATACTGTTAGATTGACGTGGTGGCACCAAAACGTATTCCTATACTGTTTCTTCAGGATTTTTTCTATTTTCTCGGTGAGTCCTGCTATGTGCGGTAAACAGACAGAATCTTTTTTTGTTGGTTCCGTTTCTGTTTGCTGCTTCGTCTGCTTTTTCGTGGCTCTCTTTACGTCTATGCTTATATAACCATTCCTGAGCAGAGTATTGAAGAACGCAAAAGTCATACTCAAAGCAGACAAAGGTAATGCGACATTGTTTCTAAAGAGGATTATCACAGCAAGATCGGAAAACTACTTGAAGAGAATACCTAGAAGGGAATACGAAAGGTGAGGGAATCCATAAAAACGTGGTTCATACTTCGAAGAGATGTATTAGAGATTATTCCCAAGAACCACGAATTCATGACCTTGAATGAAAAGTCCAAACTGAAAACGTACATTACTAAAAATACAATGTGGGTTGCTTAAATTTAGTAATAAGTTTATATATATATCGGGAGGTCTTTATTTTACGTTCAGAACACAGTTTATTTTACCTGTGGACGTTACTTTAATGATCTCAGTTTATATGTAGTAATCTATCAGCAAGAGTTTTCTCAAAGAAACATTCACTTGATATTAGGTTTCTATGGCTGGATTTTTGGTATTAGACTTTGACTATTATTTTAGGTTTCGTAACTAGAAAATAAATTGAACAAACGATTAGCGCCATTGTGATTGATTCCAGTCAAATGAAAGAAGGCGTGGTTTACGGTTCAAAGTAAGGCGGGATTAAACTAATGAGAGTATAATTAAGAATGACTTGACTCGAGTGTCAGAACATTGTCTTTAAGGGATGCAACTGAGAAATTTTGTTTTGCTATATAGGTTTGTGATTCCATTCTTTCTTTAACGTTGCGTAGGCTTTCACGGCTGTGTCACTACTACTAATAATCTTTTCCGCGTTCGACACTGTCCATACTGTCAGCTTCTTCATGATGACTGCACTGATTTTCTATCGCTGGCGTACTTTTTATATATATCTCATGATCACCTAACAGTGTCTTCTTCGCTCCATTACCTGTGATGGTGTTGCGTAGTAAGTTCTTTCATATTTTGCCGAGGTGATACCCATCTTCTCTGTTAACTGTCTTGTCCTTTTCTATCTCTATAGTTTTCTGATAGTAGCTTCACTTCTACGTTGTCGAAATCAATCTTATGTCCCGTGTCGTGTGTGTTCTGCAATTGCCGATTGTCTAATTCTTTTAAATCTTGCGTCTCTTTAATTCGTTTCTCCACTGTTTACCTGACATAGCTCTCTCCCTACTGGTATATAGGCCGAAGCGTACTTGTATTTTCTGTTTCTTTAGGATTGTTCTTATTTATGTTTATGTCTGTGTATCTATTCTTCAGCAGAACATTGAAATAAGCAAAAATATTTACGCGCAACATTTCTATGGAAAAAGAGAGACATTAGAAAGCCGATGAAAATAACGTCATACTCAAAGCAGATAAAGGGAATGCGACAGTGCTACTAGATAAAGAGGATTGTCACAGCAAGATGGGAAAGCTACTTGAGAACACCTACAAGGAAATAAGAATGAATTCAATGGAAAAGATTATTTCCAAGAACGACGAAATCACTCAGAATATACGGTGTACTAAAATACACAAAGATGAAGTACCACTAAGACCGATTGTGAGTAGTGTTGGATCCCTAACGTACGACTTATCCAAGTATCTGGATAACTTACTCGCACCGAGCCGACAACATCAGATGTAAAGAACTCACAATATTTTTTGGTGATCCTTTCTATGCTCAAACCTGAGCCTACAGACATCTTAGTGAGTTGACGTATTGATTATCGTTACACAGATTAGACTGCAGTCAGACAGCATTCTAGTAAAGTTTTGCTTATCTACGACATACTTCCTGTACGGCGGAAAATACTAAAACAGAAGAATGGAGTAGCAGAGGAAGCCATTTATCACTCGTAATAGCCAGTTTGTTCATGGAGGAATTTATAACAAGTCTTAGGATCCAGTTGAAGCTGAAACTTACGATATGTCGATGATGCATTTGTGTTATGACAGCACGGGGAATAGAAATTCCAACATTTTTTTCACTACATGAATCCATCAAGTTCACCATGGAGAAGGAGCAAGATGGCAATCTACCTTTCCTGGATGTAATGGTGAAGAGAACCCATGAGGGAAAATTACAACACGCAATGTACAGGAAGAAGACGCAGACAGACTTTTATAAACACATTTTTATTCAGAACCGAGACCATCAGCGATGACCTACATCTAACCAGTGGAAGATGGAACAAAGCACTCAAGAAAAAAAAGCTGACGAAGCAGCAAACAGAAACGAAACCAACTAAAGGGATAGCCTGTTGACTGTTCATAGCGGGAGTCGTTGAGATAATTTTAAAGAAACAGAAGATACCAGTACGCTTCGGCACTACATCGTCAATCCAACAGTATCTACCAACAGCAAAGGACAGGCTAGACAGAAGGTATAACATGCTAGTGCGGAGAGTGCTATGTCGGACAAACAGGAAGAATAGTGGAGAAACGAATTGAAGAACACAGAGAGATGTGAGATTCAAAAGAATTGAACAATCTGCAGTGGCAGAACACGCACATGAAACGGGACAAAAGATGTTTTGCGCCTACGTAGAAATGACTGCTACCATCAGGAAGTCATAGAGAAAAGAACAAGATCGTCAATGGAGAAGATTGGTATAATCTAAGTCGAGGTCTCGGGCGAGAAACAGAAAAAAACTGTATGGAATTGCAATGATAATAATTTAACACTACATTTCAAAACGTCCCATTTTGATCGTAACTCAATCAGATTAACCAATTGCTGACTTTTGTCTATACGTTTATCTCTATTCTTTGAGTATTAAAGCTAGGACTTTCTAAAAGATTTCTAAAGAATCTATGACGTGATATGCGCAGTACACGAAATTAACACGACACTTCTACTCTTACGAATTAATACAATAATTGGTGTTTTGTTACTACGACGCCATTGGCTTTAGCAAGTCACTCAGGAAAACATATCTGTTCGTATGTCAAATTCATAACCTTTTTTCCGTGTCACTAAGAATTAAATAATCTCGGTGTAAACCTCGTCTTGTTGTATTTGATTAATGTAAGTCTGAAACAATTCGAGCATACTATTCCAGTTTGAATAATTGAACTGTTTATAAAACTTCGATTAATGAAATGACACTTTAAGTAATCGAATTGTTTCAAACTTCATTAATTTTAGAATCTGAATTTAATTAATGTAAGTCTGGTAACCGAGTTGAGAAAGACTGAAATGTGACTAAATTCAGATTAAAATTTAATCACGACTAAATCAACAACTTCGTTGTTTAGTGGTTAATGTCAAATCATGATTAACTTTGCTAGTACACAGTTATTAAAAACGAGTTGATTTTTTATTTGAACGATGGAATTTTGAAACGATTTGATTAATCACATTGTTTCAAATTCTGATTAACTTTAAAGTCTGGAACGATTCTATTGTCTTATCATTATTTGTGTTGTAATTTTTGCTTTTCTATTTTAGTTAAGGCAAAGCGCACTCAAAAAGGAAGATGCAGATCTTCAACTGGAGATGGAAAAATTAGAAAGAGAACGTAATCTTCATATTAGAGAATTAAAACGTATTCACAACGAGGATCAATCGCGGTTTAATAACCATCCAGTGCTCAATGATCGATACCTTCTGCTTATGTTGTTGGGTAAAGGCGGTTTCAGCGAGGTACATAAGGCGTTCGATTTGAAAGAACAAAGATACGTAGCGTGTAAAGTGCATCAGCTCAATAAAGATTGGAAAGAAGATAAAAAAGCAAATTATATCAAACACGCGTTAAGAGAGTATAATATTCATAAATCTTTAGATCATCCGCGAGTTGTTAAGCTCTACGATGTTTTCGAAATAGACGCTAATTCGTTTTGTACTGTTTTGGAATACTGTGATGGTCACGACCTTGACTTTTATCTTAAACAGCATAAGACAATACCGGAAAGGGAAGCGCGATCGATAGTGATGCAAGTAGTGTCTGCTCTTAAGTACCTGAACGAAATTAAACCTCCCGTGATACATTACGACCTAAAACCTGGAAATATTTTGCTCACCGAAGGCAACGTCTGTGGAGAAATTAAAATCACAGATTTTGGTCTTAGTAAAGTTATGGACGAAGAGAATTATAATCCTGATCACGGTATGGATCTTACGTCGCAAGGCGCGGGCACGTATTGGTAAGTGTCTTTTTCTACTATAAAAAAAAGTCTTCAACGAAAATGATGATAAAACTGTTCCTAGAATAAATCCTGTTAGCGAACACATGTTTCAAGACGGGACTGAAAATTTTTATTCAGAACGAAAAACCCATTATGGTAATTGTGAAAAAATTAATTAAGTTTGAAATTGTTTCAGGTATCTACCTCCGGAATGTTTTGTAGTTGGTAAAAATCCTCCAAAAATATCTTCGAAAGTGGACGTTTGGAGCGTCGGAGTTATATTTTATCAATGTTTGTATGGTAAAAAACCTTTTGGCCACAATCAATCGCAAGCTACGATTTTAGAAGAGAACACCATTCTAAAGGCGACGGAAGTCCAGTTTGCAAATAAACCCGCAGTTACTAATGAAGCCAAGGTATTTGCTAAATCAGTTTTTTCATTTCTAATTTTGGCTATAATTTTATTTTTATTGGGGGTTGTAATCTAGAAGCGAGAACTTTTTTTAAATACTGCGTTTAACGATTTTTGATTTTATTTAACCAAAAAAGTCTTATTGATTATTTCCTGTGTAACCTCTCCTTATTCGTAACTAAAAATTTATTAAACAGTTACGTCGCTAAAGAAGTTTCGCCACAAAATAATTTTCAAAACAAAAGAAATCGTGGAATCACACACTTCTGAACTAAATCGAGCTCAGAAAGAGGAATTACTTGACATTTTTCTTTGTCAGATTAAGGTTATGAATTATAATTGACGTATAGGTGTTTTATTATCTCATGACTAGTGTAAACAATTATTTTTTTAATGTTTAATGCTTTAATTAGTAATACAGATACAGACCTCGGCGCATTACGGCTCTGATTAGTTATGATCAAAAAGGGGGCGTGGTTTATGTAAGCTATAGTGGAAATACGTAACAGATAAGTCTCAGAAATTACACAATTGCTTAATTTGCATTGAGCGTGCAATCGAACTTGTCAGCTTGATGCACTAATCAAACATATGAAGTGTGTGCAGCAGCGTTTACTTTATTATTTTCTGACATATGTTTTGTGAGCTTATTTGTTAGTTGTTCTTTTGAATCAGTTTTTCTTCGTTTTGATTACTATTTTTACACTATAAGAGAGAGCACCACAAGTTTGTCAACTTAGCTGTAATGTTTCATATAATTCTAGATTCACAATAAAGTGCCCAATTAATTTGTGGGAGGTGGTTTAGCTTCATCCGTCGAGCATTTTATCTATAGTAGTAACGGGAAACCAATGAGAAGATAGTTCGAAATCGTTCTCATAATTCACATTATAATTTTTAATGGATTAAGGTTACGAACCATAGTTTATGTATAGGTATTTTATTATCTCATGGTTTTGTTCGAATGTCTTGGCTGATTTCTTTTTTTGTCAATAAATAATGTTTTAATTAGTAATACCGATACGAACCTCGCCACACTTCGTGTTAAAACTAAAACGTCACGAGCGTGTTTGTGCTCTTTTAGTATGGATTTCATTAGTTATCTCAAAAAGGGGGCGTGGTTTATGATAACTATAGGTAAATTAACAGATAAAATCAAGCCACTTTTCACTGGAATTGCATAATTGGATAATTTGAATTGAGCGCGAAATCGAAGCTTGTAAGCCTGATTGACTAGTCAAACATAGGAACTGTATTATGCAGCTGCACTTCATTATTTTTTAACATTTTTTGTGGCGTATGCTAGTTGACCTTTTGACTCAGTTTTTATTACTATCTTCACACTCTATTAGAAAGCACCACAAGTTTGCCAACTTTGTTGTATTGTTGCGTGTAAACTTAGTTTCACCATAAAACGCACAATTAATTTGTGGAAGGCTGTTTAGTTTTATTTGTTGAGCATTTCAACTACAGTAGTAACGGAAAACCAATGCAAAGATAGTTCGAAATTGTCCTCACAATTCACATTATTATGACTTTTAATCCTAGTCAGATTAAGGTTACGAGCGCGTTTGGGCTCCTTTAGTACGGTTCTGGTTATGCTGAAAAAGGGGGCGTGGTTTATGAACCAACGGGAAGCCAATGAGAAAATTTTTCGAAATCGTTCTCTTTAGTTTCTGAAGAAACGTGACGGTTTATTAGTGCAACTTATGGTCTCACGATCAAAATTATCAAGATTCGTTTTTCCAGAGTCTGCATCAAGAGTGGACTATATAGCACCAAATCATGAAAAAATCTCGTTTTAAAAACATTTCAGTAAATCTGGTAGCATTCTTCGTCCGTCTACTTTCAAAGGTTTGCATAAAACCTTATTACTAAGGCTCTTTTCATCAAGGACGATTTCTAAGTACCTTTGTAATATAATTATTTATAACTTACGACGATTTGGAGGAGACAATGAGAGAACAACAGATAGGAGGGATAGTAGTAGGGAAAGTCAGATGTGGTCGTTGGCGTATACGGTAGAAAAATAGATGAAAAAAAAAGAAATGAAAGTAAAAACTGAGAAAACAATGGTACTTAGAAAAGGACGGGGAAAAGAAAAAGAAAGGAGTGGAAATGGAGGGAGGAGGAAGTGCACCAGGTAAAGGAATTCACATACCTGGGTTACACGATGAAGCAAGACGGGAAACATATAAAGGAAAGAGTGAGGAAAGGAAACAGGTTAATAGGACAAGTGTGGGGAAAAGGTTGTTTGGGGTTGACATAGAAAAAAGAAGGCCGCTGTTTGGGAAGCTAATAAAAAGTGTGGTGATATATGGGGCGGAAATATGGGTTTGGAAGGAGTATAAAGAACTAGAAGGGATACAAAAAAATACTGGGAATGGGTATTACGGCTAGATAGAGAAACACCGGGGTATATTATAAGAGAGGAAGTGCAGGCAGAAAAAATAAACGTAGAGACAGAAAAAAGGGTTATAAAATACGAGGAAGAACTGAGGAAAAGAACCGAATGCAAAATACTACAGGAATGTTGGAAAGAGATAAAGGGAGGAAGAGTGAAGTACGGGCAGGATGGCAGACAAGAATATTATAAAAGAAACGGGCAGGCGAGAGAAAAAGTAGAGAGATTAAGGGAAGAGGGAGTGGAGTAGGAAAAAGGAAAGAATGTTGACGAAATGGCAAAGAAAAGGAATAGTGAGTATGGAAAGGGAAAAGACCAAGAAAGAGGAATAAAAGAAAGTAAGGAAGAAGCACAGGGGGAGATGACTGAGATGAGACTATTGTTTTGGTACGTAGCGGGAATAAAGAACAAGGAACAGGATTTTTGAGAATACATCAGGGAACAGGATGTAGTGGGATTAGAAGAGACATGAATGGAAGTGGTGGGAAAAAGAGTTACCAGATGAATTTAAGTAGGTGGTGTAACACGCAGAGAGAGAGAGAATAGTAGAGCGTGTGCAAAGGGGGTATAATAACGGGAATAAGAAGAAAATGGTTGAGTCAGAAAGAGAAACTGGAACAGAGAAGAGGAATTGTAGAAAATAACATACAATGAGGAAATACAAAAATAGTGACTGTTTATAGCAGTAGAATGAAAGAGACAAGAAAGAACATAGAAGATATGATAGAAGAGAAGAGAATAGGGTAAGAGGGGGAAACACAAGAAAGGAATGGGACGGGAAATAGACAAAGTGTTAAATAAAGATGGAAAAGAACTGTTGGAAGTGTACAGCGAAAGGGGGTGGGAAATAATGATTGGGAACAGAGAAGAAAAAGGAATGGGGGAGTATACGTACATAGGAGGAAGGGGAGAATCAATAATAGATTTTGTAATGACAAAGGAAGAGACTGGAGAAAAGGTGGAGGCATATAAGGTGGGATAAAGGGCGGAGTCAGACCACCAACCACTAGAATTTACTATGGAAAGAAAAGAAAGAGAAGAAGATGAGGAGCACATAACGAAAAAAATGTGGACATATGAGGGTATAAAGAGATACAAAGAGAAAATAAGGAAAACGGTATGGGTGGGAAGGGATTACAAGAAAGTGTGGAGGAAATGAGAGACATGATGGAGAAAGTTAGATTTAGAAAGTGGAAGGGGGAGAAAACAGGATTCCCGGAGAGATGGAGAGAGAGAATAATATGCCCGATACACAAAAAAGGAGACGGAAAGTAAGTGAAGAATTACAAAGGGGTGATATTAAGCACGGCATACGAATATATGCGACAGTGCTACAAGGAAGCCTACAGAAGGAAATGGAGGAAAGGAGTTTGGTACCAAACGGACAAGAGGGATTCAGAAAGGGAACAAGAGTGGTAGACAACATATATATATTTATATATATATTTACACACTTGTCGAATACAGAGCTAGAGAAAAAAGGGGGGAAATGGTGCCACTGTTCATGTAGATTTAAAAGCCGCTTTTGACATAGTGAACAGGGAAAAACTGTAGGAATACATGAGGAGAAAAAAAAATAAATGAAAGATTGATAGAAAGAATAGAAGAAATTTACGAAGCAACGAGGAGCAGGGTGAATGGAGAGGAGAGCGAGAAATTCATTACAAGGAGAGGGTTGGATGCCGACTGAGCCTAACCCTGTTTGCAGTACATACAGGGGATTTGGAGGAGACAATGAGAGGACAAGAGATAGGAGGTATAGTAGTAGGGAAAGTGAAAGTGTGGTCGTTGGCGTATGCGGATGATATAGTATTGGTGGCTAAGGAGGAAAAGGAAATGAAGGAGATTATAAAGACGCTGGAAAAATACATGAAAAAAAGAAGAAATGGATGTAAACACGGAGAAAACAAAAATAATGGTATTTAGAAGAGGGGGTAAAGAAAAAGAGAGGAGTGGAAATGGAGAGAGGAGGAAGTGCAGCAGGTGAAGGAATTCACATATCTGGGGGACACGATGAAGCAGGACAATAAGTAGGGGATCACATTAAAGAAAGAGCGAGGAAAGGAAACAGGTTAATAGGACACGTGTGGGGAAAAGGTTGTTTGGGGTGGACATAGAAAAAAGAAGGCTAACGCTTGAGAAGCTAATAAAAAGTGTGGTGGTATATGGGGTGGAAGGAGTATAAAGAGGTAAAACGGGGTGTATTATAAGAGAGGAATTGCAGACAGAAAAAATAACTATAGGAAAGAGGGCTATAAAATACGAGGAAGAACTGAGGGAAAGAACCGAATGCAAAATACTACAAGAATGTTGGAAAGAGATAAAGAGAGGAAGAGTGAAGTACGGGCAGGATGGCAGAGAAGAATATTATAAAAGAAACGGGCAGGCGAGAGAAAAAGTAGAGAGATTAAGGGAAGAGGGAGTAGGGGTAAGAGAGGAACATAGGAACGATGGACAGATACAATGTGAATTATAAGAGTATCAAGGGAGAACGGGTTCCAGAGTTCTAAATGGGAAAGGAAACAAATGCACGAAGAAAAAAATGATAGCAAGTTTCAGATGTGGGAACGAAGACTTAAGAAAAAAAATCTAGAGAAAAGAGGAAGAAAGGATGTGCAGATTATGTAGAGAAGAGACTGAAGACCTTAAACACATGAGGAAGAGAGTTAATCACTTTTTGTCTATTCTTTTGGTGACAAAAAGTCTATTTTATCTTAAGTTTTTTACTGCTTCGTTCTTATAGACTTATCATTTGGAACTGTTTTCTAGGAGCAGTTGTTTTATCAAACCTTTCGCCGTACTTCTATCATCTAACCAAGATGTTTTGAAATCGATCTCTCCAATAAAATTTGTTAAAGTTTTTTTTAATGCAATTACTGGTGCTTTTCGTCCTTGACATCAACTATAATAAATTTCGCGGTTAATAACTATTTTTCGCAATAACCATTGTTCGGTGGAGTATCCAGCGCTTGATTTTAAGTTGTTTTTTTTGTTACCCTAAAAACTTCGGTGACCTAATTGACTCGTGTACACAAAACAGTCGCCTCATAAGAAAATTAGAGTTTTATTGAACTCTTCTTCGTTGGGGGTTGTGGTAAGGTGTCTCAAGGTTAGGGTTCATAATATTCTGAACTACTTGTGTCTAAACAAAGTACGCCATGATAGTGCGTTCTGATTGGGTACGCTTAAGTAAAGGGGCGTGTTTTATGTTTGGAGTAACAGCAAACTAGTAAGGTTCGAAATTAACTGTTTTTTGTTTCAGTTACGTTTTATTTGAGTTGTAGTGACAATTTATTTTTAGTTTGGCTATATCTTTTGACTGAGAACACATAAGTTTTGTTAGTACGACTTTACAATTAAGGCGTGGTTTATAACGGTTGTATTAAAAAAGAACGAATAATAACATAGTTCTAATTCCTTTTTGCGATTACTACTCACTACTAAGATTTTTGTTTTTTTTCGGTTTTTACTTAGAAATGATTAATAATTTTAATTTTTCAATACCTTCATTTCTGCAGTAGTTTTTTCGTTTGTTTTCTTGATTATTTTAACCAGAGTCTCACAACGTAGGAAGACTAATTGTTTTTTACTTTGTTGCTTATCGACGTTTTTTCGTTTCAGTTTTTGAATCAAAGTTACAGCTTGTTAGTGGGTTTCTGATTGGTTACGCCCAAAAAGGGGTGTGTTTTAGGTTGGTAATAACACACAAGTATAAGAAGCTGAAAATCGATTAATAAATGATTCAATTCATTCAACTGACATCAAATTTAATAATTATGATTGAATTTTTCTAGAAATAATCGATTTACTTAGACTTATTAACATATGACAATTGAATTTGTCATTACTTTTAGTTTCTAGATTGGTACTCCCTTTTTAACTGTTGAAATTATAGCCTAACTCAGATATGATGATTTTTTATCACCGTTTAATGAAAGACGTGATTAAATACAAACATGCACTACCAACTGACTTATCCGCTATAATAATAAATTATCGAATAATCGAGTAGAAGCTGATTCAATTTATTTTTTTATTTTCAGAGTTTCATACGATCTTGTTTAGCGTATAGAAAAGAGGACCGTATAGATGTATTATCGTTGGCCAGGCACGAATATCTACAACCTCCGATGCCGAAACATTCTAGGCTAACTTCAACTCAGCAGCAGCAGCAACAACAGCAGCAGCAGCAACAACAACAAGGGGGTTCCTTTTCAACGGGCATTTTTGGTGGGGCCATGAATGCTTCTTCTTCGTCTTAGTGCTGTGCCGTGTTTCCTAAGTTATTTAAAAAATGTATTTAATATTAATTGCGTACAATTGAACTTTTAAAAACACTTTAGTTAATTAATAAATAGTGGAACGTGATTTGAGAATAATCAGTCAACAGTGAACACTTTATAAATAAAAACACAAAAAAAACGATACTAAAAAAATAATAAAGACACCACAATTTTTCATCATATATATCTTATCTCTCTCTTTCCTCATACTGCTTACGCTTCCTGTTCTTAAGGAATTTTATAACGAACATTGAGAATTTTATTCGAGAGCACGATCTCAAAATTTTCTAAAACGTTTTATGTTTTCGTTCGTCGAGTGTCCGAAGAAAATTTTCAAATTTGTTTTAAATCCTGAAGTTGCAGTCCGGCAAACTAAAAATAAGTGCAAGAAGTCGATAGTCTCGTACGTTTTAAGTTATTTTATGAAGTGACCTTGCTTTGTATCATAGTGTGTATTTGGTTCGCTACGGTCCCTATTTTCGACGATAATTATTATTATTATTATTATAAGTAGAATATGTACAGGAAACGTGAATCACTACAGTGACGATACGCTTATTAAATCTCTCAAATCAAACAGACTATGCTCAGCTTACGAGCTTAATGTTTCGCATGTTTTTTATTTAATAAGCAAATTATTCTCTTTGCAGCATTGAGACATTTTATTGGTTTTTTCTTGATTTCTTTTTTAACTTATTGCGGTTAAATGAACGTTTAAGTTTACACATTTATAAATTTGTATATACTGTGGCAGTTAGAGTATAAATTTTGTTAATAAATAGGTAGCGAAGCATGTACAGAGAAACCTCAGTTTGTTCAATACCAAATTTCTACATAGTTAATAAGTTATTTTTATTTGTATATAAGCTAATTCGTTCTGGGGGTAATCGTGTTGTCTTGTACACACAATCGTGAAACAAAGTGAGGTTTTTGCTAAATTATTTAACAAAAAATGTCTCAAACAAGATATTTGTAAATTTTTAGCTTGTTGAACTGAATCGAATGCCAAACAAAAGTTGAAAATCATACACAAGTATGTTGTAGAATAAAATAAACTTTAACAGTTTTAATATTACTTATAAGGTTGTATCGTGTACAGTTGAAATAGTAACAATTAATAAATAAACAATGTTGTAGTTAACGTTTTCAATATGTTTGGCAACATTCGGCTAACTTATTTTTAAGTATCTTGTACCAGCCTGTGCTGCAATCGAGTGGATGCCAAATGTCCAATATAAAACTCGCAAATAAATACATGTTAATTATTTATACTGTGCTGTTTGTGTGGGTGGTACGCCACGGACATTGTGATAAGACGTAGTTAAGCAAGTCATGAGTAGAAAACGAAAATGTATCGTTATTTTATTGTTTATTGTACTTGTATCTATACTTTTTATTTTATACAATCGTTCACAATTTTTTTTTTTGGATATACAACCATTGTACATACAGTGTGTATGAATTACACAGTAAAAGTTTTAAAAACCAGACAATTTACTTGTTAATCATACACGTTTTGTTTTTTTCAAATTTTATAGTCTTATTACGTTAACTTTGACTTTCGAACACGATCTGTATAATTGCTTTGATTTAGGGAAAAATAACGTCTGTATTCCGAATGTAGGTGAGTTAAAAATATTTTAAAGAGCAAAATAAGGACTTCTGAGATTTTTGAAGGGTAAAAGCGTTTTTTAAATTTTTGAAAAAGCTTTTGGTTGGTAACTTTTACCTTTTAGGAAATTTTATTTTGTAGAATTGGCAACATTGAAATAACTAGTGAATGTATTAATGGCTGACATTTCCAAACAAAATGTTACGTTTTATTTACATTTTAGTGCGATTTATTCCATGAAAAGGAACTTAAATTTTTATTTAAAGTTTTAACGAAGGTAAGTTATTAATAATTAACTCAAACAATCTAATAGAAATTGAATTTTAGCATAAAAACTTAAGTATGTTTTTTACATGAAGATACAGCAATAGGGATGTTTACAAAAAAAATTTTTAAGAAAAAATCTTGTCAAACTATGCAAACCAATGTTTAATATAAATCCCTCCAAAAAAAAATCGATACTTCAAATAGTTTTCAAGAAAACTCAACGCAAAGTTCACCGTTTATTCAAATTCCGCGAACGCCATCTGATTGGTGTGACGTCAGTTTCGCTATTAGCAATAGCGCGCCAAGTGAATTCGTGTGTCATTCATGTATGTTGAAGCTTCGTACGGGTTATTTTGTGTAATAAATTGATTGATAAGGATAGAAAACGGCTATCACCAACGGTGAATGTTGAAATGGTATCTGATTTTTTATGAAATAGTGTTTGTTGAAATCAACCGCAATCACAAAACAGTAAGTACAAACCTTTACAGCCATATTTTATTAATCTTGTATGCTCGCATTCTACTTCATAATTTATATACCTATACTATGTTCCCAAATTGGGTTAGTTTGGATTCGTTCCGATGATGATTAAAAAAATAGACTTTGCTTATGGAATTTCAGACTTTCCCCAAACTTCGGACATTCATCGTAACATTTACATGTTGAACGTAATAAATAATGAAAACAATAAACCAAGTCGGTAATTACAAATGAAACTTTTCTTTTAAAGAATAGTTTTTTACAAACGTACAATTTTAAATTATTGTAGGTCCCAATACAATGGTATATATTTTGTAGTTATAAAAAAGTCATTCATTTTCAAAATTTAATGTCGATTGTCTACTATGAATGTAATACTTAATTATTATTAGTAAATACTCTTTTGTTATGAATTTATTCTAGTATGTGCAATATTATAATAGGTCTTTAAGGGACAGCTACGGTGACTCGGCTGTTGGTTACGTTCAGGTTAGAAGAATTAATAACAACTACATAATCAAAGCCCGCATTTGCCCAGAACATAAAATTCATGAAAAACCATATTTTGTCACCGCAACTGTCGATGAGGAAAATGAAATAATAAAAGAACTTTTGTGTCTTAGTTGTGTAGCAGCTTTAGGATTATGCAAACATGCTATTGCATTTATGATGTGGTTGCATCGTAGATCTGAAGAACTATCTCCAACAGAGGTTGTTTGTTACTGGAAAAAACCTAGCTTGTCGGATATTGGTTCATCAAGAACTATTCTTAAAGCTGCGAATATTGGACGGCAATTGCAGCAGCATTTGATAGTTATGCCAGACTCGACGCACTTTCTTGAAGACGTTGTTGCTGGAATGAAATGCGAAAAGTACGATTGTCCAATTAGTATACACTATGGCCAAGTTAATGATATAAAAAAACTCTCAGTTCAACAACTCATGATGGAATTTGCTTATGGTGATTAGGATCAAACCGCTGACTCATTTATAAATTTTTGTAAAAGCACTATACCAGCTGAAATGATCAAGCAAGCTGAAAACTCACCTACACTTAAAGTGAGAAGTCTCTATAACCTACAGTGCGATATAGGCGAATAACAGCGTCAAAATTATATGCCATGGCTGTATGCAAATATCTAGTGGTTTTACAATTCTTAAAAATGTCGATATCATAGGAGCTTCGCCAGATGGGATTACGAAACATGCTGTAATCGAGGTGAAATGTCCCATTTCTAATAAAACTTTTATGAACTATATAAATGAAAAACATGAAATAAATAAAAAATATCTTGCACAAATTAATTTGCAGATGCAATCAAAAAACGTATCAAAGGGATATTCATATTTGAACAAAATGTTTCTCTTAAAACCAATTTAACACAATTTTTATGCGATAATGCATTTAAAAGCTGCAGCTGGTTCGTACGTGTAGCGAAACTGACGTCACAATCGACTAGTCTCGTGGCAGGTACGTTTCTAGCCTCGTAAAATTTTCTTCGGTTCATTCGTAATTTTCGCAAGGAAAGCATTAATAGAAAAAGAAAAAATAAAGTATACGTGGTTTTGGGACCTTAGATGTACCCATTTTTGCTATTTCTGAAAATTTGGAAACTCGCCTATTGTTTTCCTACATACAATTAACAGACCGTTATGAAACATTCATTTGTGAAGGTAAGTTTTTGCTTTTTTGAGCTGTTATACTAACTACTTAACGAAATATGGCTTCACCTTAAAAGCACAACTTAACCTCATTAAGACTAGGACAAATTCTTGAAAGCGTTTGGTGTATCACACCCCCTGTAGTTGACATGGAGGCTACGCGAAAAACGCCATCGGAACCCAGGTGTAAGTTGATTATTCTTCCTAACTTTCAGTTAAACGGAGGCCGATTGTATCAACTTGTAGTTCAGAATAGAAATAAACGGGGCAAGGGATTCAAATCGTTGGGATCTTGAGATAAAAGAATTCAATTTGACAAAAAAGGGTAAACAACTCCTCATATGTTAAAATCAAGTTGCTCGGTAACTCTTTAGGTGGTGTTTTAGTAGAAAACCTAAAACAGCTGATACAGGCGTGAACTACTTTTCTGGCTAGATCACAGCTATTAGTAATCCAATGTTCCCGGACAATAGCAAGGAGTAACTGAGGTTCGGGGTAATAGTGTTGCAAATGAGTGGGTCTCATAATGAGAATCGAAAGATGTTTGTTGGAAATTATAAATGGATGAATCTTTTCGAAGTTATAATTTGAATTCTGTAGCTTGTCTCCGACACTAATGATGCTACTACATTCTTTTTTTTTTTTCCTGTCTTTTATCAATCTGCAATCAGCCAAGAGCTATAATCAGATGTGACTTCTATTATATATAAGTGGCTTTACATATGCACATCCTGTGATGTGTCATTTCTTGTTATTAGATGGTGGCTAGTCGTATTCTTTTTAGGCGGAATATAGAGTCCTTGGTGTTAAGGAGCTCTGTGGCTAAACTATTTATGTGTTTTTCAAGTCTCTGCTTATAGGCATTAGAAGACTTCTCTATTTCTTCTCTGACTGTAGGGAGTTGCAGATATTCATACACTTCTGTGTTCCTTATGAACCATGGGGCATTGATCAAAGTTTTTAATGCTTTATTTTGGAAGCGCTGTAGTATTTCTATATTTGAGTGACTAGCTGACCGAAGAGTTGTATACCATATGTCCATACTGGTTTTATAGTGCATTTGTATATCAGGAGCTTATTCTCCAAACTGAGAGTCGATTGCCTGCCCAGCAGCCAGTGCATATCCCTGAACCTTTTGTTTGCTTGTTCTCTCTTTGCCTTAATGTGATCCCTCCACGTAAGCTGTTTGTCCAGATGCATACCCAGGTATTTCACTGTTGTTTGCTGTGTCAAGATATCTCCGTTAAGTGTAACAGGTGGACAGGCACCTCTATTCAAAGTAAATGTTATGTGAACTGATTTTGCAGGACTAGCTCTTATTCGCCACATCTTTAGCCATATTCCGATCCTATCTAGATGTTTTTGTAGTTTTACGGATGCTAGACTAGGATCTTTACTGCTAGAAAGGATTGCAGTGTCATCTGCATAGGTTGCAGTTACTACTTCTTCTGTGATAGGTATATCAGCGGTAAATATTGTGTAGAGAATAGGGCCCAGCACCGGTCCTTGAGGGACTCCTGCTTCTATTTGGCAGATGGATGACAGGCGATCTCCGCACTTGACTTGGTAAATTCGTTGTTCCAGATAAGACCTCAAAAGCATGTACTCAGTGTTTGGAAGGAGTAGTTTTAGCTTATATAAGAGACCCTTATGCCATACACGGTCAAAGGCCTGTTGTATGTCTAGGAATACGGCCGTGCAGTACTCCTTCCTCTCCAGCGTCTGTCGTATTGTGTGAGCTACTCGGTGTATTTGTTCAGTCGTTCCATGGTGTGCCCGAAATCCGAATTGATGGTCTGGTATTATTTTTTGCTCTTCAAGAACTGGGAGAAGTCGACTTAATATTAGTTTCTCAGTAAGTTTTGATAGTACTGGGAGAAGACTTATAGGTCTGTAAGATGTGACTTCTGTGGGAATCTTCCCCGGTTTAAGTACCATATTTATAATGGACACTTTCCACAGATTTGGGAAGTATTGTAGTCTCAACACTGCATTAAGGAGGATTGTCAGCAGAACTATACCTTTCTTTGGTAGCTGTTTCAGAACTTCTGCCGTTATCAGGTCAAAACCGGGAGCTTTCTTTTGTTTTAGTTCAGCTATGGTTTTTTTGACTTCTGCTGGGGTGACTGATTTCAAGGGTAGAGACATTTGCTGATCGCTATTTAAGATCCCGTCGATCGTTTTTTCTGTGTCGTCAACATCAGCTTCGTCGGATTTGAACACACTTTTTAGGAAGGTGGCGAATAATTCTGCTTTATCTGCGGGTTTCCTTGACCAACTGTCATCAGATTTTCTTAGAGGAGGCATGTATTCTTTTGGCTTTTTTAATGATTTAGTCATTTTCCAGAGTGTATAATCTTCTGCTTTGTATGGTGATAAAGTCTTTAATTTGTCTTGCAAAGTCCTATTCTCTAGTTCTTAGAGCATTGATTTCAGTACTTTTTGAGCTTTGTTTAGTGCCTTTTTGTCTTGGTGATTCATACTAGTATGCCATTGTCGCCTTATTTTTCTTTTTACAGCTATCATTTCTCTAATTTCCACGGTAGTGTCCAAATTTTTCGATGTTACTTCTATATAGGGAGATGATAGCCAAGCTGCTTTTTGAATTAAGTTGGTAGTATACAACGCCGCACTTTCTATATCATCTTCCGTTTTAAGAGGTATACAGAGTGTGGTATTATCTTCAATGTAATCCCGGAATGCTTCCCAGTCAGTTTTATGGTTGTATCACTGTAGTGCTTAGTGTACATATGATAGGCGTGTGGTCGGAAGAGCCATCCAGGCATGATTCAATTTTTGTGTAGAGTCCTGATATTCCTTTGGTGACGAAGAAGTCTGAGGTCTGGGATTTTATTTGGGTCAGTTGGCCAATGAGTCGGTTCCCCTGTTGAAAGTACATTAAGATTATTGCTGTCAATAGCATTTTTCAAAGTTCAGCCTTTCGTATTTGTTAATCGGGAGCCCCAAAATGTGTTTTTGGCATTCCAGTCGCCTCCCGACAGATATCTACCACCCAATGTGCGAAAGAAGTCATTGTACATCTGCTCGTCGATTCGATGTGGGGGGGGGGGGGTTAGTACACTGCAGCCACATTCAACGAGCCTTGCCAGTCGTCAACAGATACTATAGCAGCCTGTATATGTGCTTGTGTATATGGTGGTAACATATGATATCTTATGTTTTCTCTTATTACTATAGCAGCTCCAGCATGTGATGTGCCGTCTGGAAGATTAGCGTAGCGGTATATCCCTTGATTTTAATCACTCTTTGATCAGTCATATGTGTTTCGGAGATTAATAGAACATCAATTTTGTTGTGGTTTATAAACAGCTCAACCTCGTGCTTATTTGGAGATAAGCCATTGATATTCCATGCAGCTATATGTATGAATTTCATTTCTGGTTCTGAGCTATGAGTGTCGTTAGGAGACCCATTAGGGTGCCTATTTGTGTTATGAGGATATCAATTTTTTCTGATTGCTTTATTATTATCTGCTCTAAGGAGCTTGTTGACTGAGAATATGCATTCTCTATTTTTCGGGTCCAGCAAACATCGTTCATGATGTTGGACATAGTTTCAGATGTATGTGCAATGTTTCTTTGCTGGTTGCTTGACTGCTGGTTGCCAAGTTTTAATGGAGGAAAATTATCTTGAGTAAGGGGGGGTGGCATTGTTGTTTGTGTGGGTTGTTTTGCAATTACTGGGTCTCTTTTGTTTGCAATTTCCCATTTTTCGAGCCTTTATCTCTTTATACACTTGACAGCCCTTGTAATTGGCTGGGTGGTCACCATGACAGAGAGCGCAGGTGGCCGGTGTATTCTTGTCTTTTTTTGGACAATCAGTGGTTTTGTGTCATTTACCACATTTGACACACCTGTGGTTCTAAGAACTGATTTAAACTGCCAATAGTACCTGGCGGCTTAGGGTTCCGATGACAAATGAAAGGATTAATTTCATTAGAAAAGGATTCGCTTTGAGAGATTTTTATAATTTTATTAGTAGACTTTTCAAACTCCTCGCAAGATAGGCGACGATATTGTCTTGAAGAAAGCGGATTGCGACAGTAATCAGTAAAACGCAAGCAATAAGCTGGATCATTACATATAATGGTCGTATGAAGACGAGCAATTCGCCGTTTTAGCTCTGGAAGAGCTGATGTGATTGATGATGGATTTGCAGAAGGTGCATGCTTTCAGACTTAACCAAACTAATGTCTGTAAAGTTTCTTGAATATACTTATACACACAGTTGAAAGTTGCATGTACATCCATAGAACAAAGAGTCATCCAGCCCAAAGAACCATGTTTGCGCATAGGAAATTTCATAATGTTAAATTTCTCGAAGGACATGAAATATAAACTTCAATGTAAAAGTGGGAACGTTTTAAACACGAAAAGAAAGTACGGAATAATAAACAGGAGAAAGGAATTAATAAAAGAGGAAGAGCAAAAGGACAGACAACAAATATTTGAAGAAGGGAAGAAAACAATAAGATCACCGGACCTTAAAAAGATAACTGAGGAAAACGAAGGAAACAGCACAATAACAGAAAGAGGAAAGAGAAAAGAACAGAAAGAAATGGAGGAACTAAAGGAATTAATGAGAGAGATGATGAAACAGATGGAAGAAAACATGCTAGGAATAAGGCAAGAAATCAAAGAAATAAAAGAAGAAATAGTAGAATGGGAGATGAAGTGGAAGAAAGAAAAAGAGGAACTCGTAGAGAGAAAACTAGAGAAAAAAGCGGAAGATGAGGAGAGCTGGAAAAGGAAGAATTATATTGTAATAAAGAGGTGGAAGAGTAAAGAACCATAAAAGGATTTAGTATTGATGCTGGAAGAAAAATTGAACGTGAAAGTTAAAAAGGTGGCTGTGATAAATAGAGAGTAGGAAAATGAGATGGTGGTAGCGGAAATGGGCGGAAAAGCAGAAGGTGATGGTGGAGAAGGGGAAATTAAGGAACATAAGCATTTATATAAATCACGAATTGACATGGGAAGAAAGAAGAGTATAAAGAGAATTAATGAAAACAGAGCGGAAGGGAAAAGAGTATGGGCTAGGATACCGGAAAATGGAGAAAGGGGAGAGAAAATGGGTAGTCAAAGGGCAAAAAACTAAATGGCGAAGGGGGGAGGGGGCAAAAAAGGAAAGAATGTTGACGAAACGGCAAAGAAAAGGAATAGTGGGTATCGAAATGGGAAAAGACCAAGAAAGAGGAATAAAAGAAAGTAAGGTGAAGCACAGGGGGAGATGAGTGAGATGAAAGTATTGTTTTGGAACGTAGCGGGAATAAAGAACAAGATTTTTGAGATTACATCAGGGAATTGCAGGAGACATGGATGGAAAAAAAGAATGGAAGTGGTGAGAAAAAGAGTTGCAGGAGGAATTTAAGTGGGTGGTGCAACACGCAGAGAGAATAGTAAAGGGTGAGCAAAGGGGGTATAATAACTGCAATAAGAAGAAAATGGTCGAGTCAGAAAGAGAAAGTGGAACAGAGAAGAGGAATTGTAGAAAGGGACATACAGTGAGGAAAAACAAAAATAGTGACGGTTTATAGCAGTAGAATGAAAGAGACAAGAAAGAACATAGAAGATATGATAGAAGAGAGGGGAAGGGAATGATGATATTAGGAGGAGACTTTAACGCGAGAATATGGGAAGAGGGGGAAATACAAGAAAGAAAAGGGACGTGAAATAGACAAAGGACAAAATGTTAAATAAAGAGGGAGGAGAACTGCTAGAAATGTGCAACGAAAGATGTGGGAGAAAGGATTTTGCCAGACCACCAACCACTGGAATTGACAATGAAAGAAATAGAACGAGAAGAGAGAGAAAAAGATGAGTACATAACGAAAAAAATATGGATAGATGAGGGTATAAAGAGATACAAAGAGAGAATAGGGAAAACGTTATGGATGGGAAGGGAAAGTGTGGAAGAAAGGAGAGAGATGATGGAGAAAGCAACAGAGAAAGTTAGATTTAGAAAGTGGAAGGGGGAGAAAACAGGATGGAAGATAGAGATAGAATAAACGAAGACAAAGTAATAGAGGCAATAAAGAAGGTAAAAAAGGGAAGGCGACAGGAGAAGATGGAATGCAGAGCGAAGTGTGGGTATACGGGGAAGAAAATGTAGCAAAAAGGATGACGGAAAAAGAAAATAAAATATGGAAAGGGGAAGAATTCCTTGAGAGATGGAGAGAGGGAACAGGGTGCGCGATACACTCAAAAGGAGACAAAAAGTAAGTAAAGAATTACAGAGGGGTGCTATTAAGCGCGACAGTGCTACAAGGAAGACTACAGAAGGAAATAAGGAATTGAATTTGGTACCAAACGGACAAGCGGGATTCAGAAAGGGAACAAGAGTGATAGACAACATATATATATACTAAAACACTTAGCGAATAGAGAGCTAGAAAAAAAGGAAGAAAATGTGGCACTGTTCGTAAATGTAAAAGCCGCTTTCGATATAGTTAACAGGGAAAAACTGTGGTAATACATGAGGAGAAAAAAAAACAAATGAAAGATTAATAAAAACAATAGAAGAAATTTACGAAGCAACGAGGAGCAGAATGAAAGTGAATGGAGAGGAGAGCAAGAAATTCATTACAAAGAGAGTGTTGGATGCCGACTGAGCCTAAGCCTGTTTGCAGTATATACGGGGGATTTGGAGACAATGAGATGACAAGAGATAGGAGGTATAGTAGTAGGGAAAGTATAAGTGTGGTCGTTGGCGTATGCGGATGACATAGGATTGGTAGCTAAGGAGGAATAGGAAATGAAGGAGATTATGAAGACGCTGGAAAAATAGATAAAAAAAGAAGAAATGGAAGTAAACACGAAGAAAACAAAAATAATGGTGTTTCGAAAAGGAGGGGGGAAAAGAAAAAGTGAGGAATGGAAATGGAGGGAGGAGGAAGTACAGCAGGTGAAGGAATTCACATACCTGGGTTACACGATGAAGTAGGATAATAAGTAGGAGGATCACATGAAAGAAAGAGCGAAGAAAGGAAATAGGTTAATAGGACACGTGTGGGGGAAAGGTTGTTTGGGATGTACATAGAAAAAAGAAGGTTGACGTTTGAGAAGCTAATAAAATGTGTGGTGATATATGGGGTGGAAGGAGTATAAAGAAGTAAAAGAGATACAAGAAAAATACTGGAAATGAGTATTAGGGCTAGATAGAGAAACATCGGGGTATATTATAAGAGAGATAAAGGGAGGAAGTGTGAAGTTCGAGCAGGATGGCAGAGAAGAATATTATAAAAGAAACGAGTACGCGAGAGAAGAAGTAGAGAGATTATGGGAAGAGGGAGTAGGGGTAAGATAGGAACTAATAAGGAGAGATAGAGACATAGAAAATCAGGAAGAAGGGATTCTAGAATATCTGAAAGGGAAAGGGAACAAAAGCAAGAAGAAAAAAATGATAGCAAGGTTCAGATGTGGGAATGAAGAGTTAGGAAATAAACACTGGAGAAAAGAGGAAGAAAAGATGTGCAGACCAAATGGAGAAGAGACGGAGGATCTTAAACACATGAGGAATGAATGCAGAGAGTTAAGAGAAGGGGTTAAGAAAATCTTAGAAGAAAACGGAAAAGGAGCGGAGTGGATGGAAGAAGTGTGGAGAAGAAGGTAACAGCTAAGAGGAGAGTAGGAATATTGGAAACAGAAAGAAGTGTAAATAAATGTAAACAGAATGTAAATGTGAATGCAAAAAAAGGAGATTAAATTGTAAATAGGGGAAACATGGATCACTTTGTAACACATAGGTGAACAAATGAAGATAAACTACATATAACGATCGTATGAAGACGAGTAATTAGCGGTTTTAGCTCTGGAAGAACTGATCTAATTGAAGATGCATTTGCAAAAGGTGTCTGCTTTCTTACCCAACCAAACTCACGTCTTTGTAAATTTTTTTTGAATTTCATTAATAAACACGGTTGCAAGTTGCATGTACATAGTCCATAGTCCGGCTCGAAGAACCATGTTCGCGCGTTAATGGCGAAGTTAAATAATCATAGGCAATTTCCTAATATTAACAATTACATGACGAATCAAATTTAAAATTGTAAAATATTCATTTCTTGATATTTTTTTCTTAATTCGGCTAAAAAGCTCTTTAACAACTGAGTGGTGGGTTTCTTGAAAATGTATTGTAACGAATTTTATTAGAACTAATTAATTTATTTATACTAGAAATACGACACGTTTAAACTAACCGAACTAATTAAATCTAAGGATATTTAATAAAAACACTTACACTAATTTATATCACTTACACGAAGATAAGTCCTCGGATAACTCTGTATATTTATCTGACACGCGTTAATCACTTATTTATTTAAACTTGAATAATCTTCTTAACACTACCGTCTTCGAATTACCGAAATAACTGACTTGCGATTTGTTTGTACTGCATTTATATATTTCTGTAAATCCTTCTCGAATGTTCCATATCTTTCGCTATACGTTCTAGAACATGGATTGAATTTGAGAACGTTTCAGTATTGAAAATGCACAGTTTTATGTATTATTGATCTACAATATTTGGTTTTGCTATTACACTTTCTATATTTACTTGAGTAAAGTGTTTACTATTTTTGTACCTATTTTATTCCCTCAGTCACTCTAAATTTGCAAAAACTTCACACCAGTTTATTGTATTTTGTTTTTAGAAGTAAGCTGCCTTTATACTGAATGTGTTATGAGCATTTCGAGGACCAACGAATTTACTACCGAGGAAAACCGGAAGCGACTCTGAAGTTTGTAGTGGACAAAAGTAATTTGTTTTATATTAATTTAAACAAAATGTATGAGTTAGTAACTTTTAGTGTTTGGTAAAATTTTGATTTAAACAATTGGCAACGTTGATGAAATATTTACTTCTAAATTTTGTTGTTGTTCAATAATTTAAAAAAGTTAATGATTTTATTTTCATTAATTAAAGCAATATAATGGAGATTTTATTTTTAGATTAAAACCAGTGTCGCTATATCGGCGTCCAGAATATCAACAAGCCAACCAACGGTTAGTTAGCAAGTGTTTTAGTTTGCTCACGGCACTCAGAAGGCAAATACAATGAATTCTGTCGCTAGTTTAGTCGATAATGCGTTTTCGCGATTAACGCATGATGAAAAAATTGCAGTAAAAAATCTTAAACGGCCGATGCCTCAATTATGTTTAGAAAATAAACAATCTGTTAAAGGTAAAGACGTTATAAGAAAATTCAAATTGGATATTTATAAGAAAAATGACTGGATTTGTGGGTGTGACATTAAAAATGCTTTGTTTTGTTTTCCGTGTCTTTTGTTTGGTGGTGAACCGTCTTGGTCAAAGAACGGAATAAGAGACTTAATTCATCTTAGTGCTAAAATTACTAAACATGAAAATTCCGAAGGACATTTGAAAAATATATTTAGTCTAAGAATGTTAGGAAAAAATAACATTCAGAATGTTTTAGATTCATCTTATAGAAAAGCAATTCAAAAACACAATGAAGAGGTAACAAAAAATAGGCATGTGTTAAATTTAATAATAAATTGCATTCGATTTTGTGGTGCGTATGAATTGGCACTTCGGGACCATGATGAACGCGAAACGTCGAATAACAAGGGCATTTTTCGGGAATTGATCAATTTTACGGCAGAATTGGATAAATCGCTCAGGGATCACATCGAATCAGCCCCGGTTTTTAAGGGATTATCAAAAACGATACGGAATGAGCTGCTTGATGCAATGTTGAATGTGTATCATGAACAAGTTGCCAGTGAAATTAAAGCAAGCGACTACATATCTGTGATAGCTGATGAAACCACAGATGTGTCCAATCAGTTTCAGTTGGTAGTTGTTTTAAGATATATTGTGGACGCGAGACCGGTCGAAAGATTTTGGAAATTTCTTCTGCCTAGTGGACATGATGCTAATTCTTTATCTGCCTCCATCCTTAACGAAATTGGTTTGCTTGTTGATGACCCAGAAAAACTAATTGCACAGAGCTATGATGGGGCAGCAGTCATGAGTGGTGCTATTAACGGCGTGCAAAGACATGTTCAAGATCAGTATCCAAGGGCTAATTTTGTACATTGTTATGCACATCAGACAAATCTAATTATGTCACATGCTACGTCGAGCAATAGTGAATGCAGAATTTTTTTTGCCAATCTGACGGGATTATGTACTTTTTTCTCCACTTCACCCCAACGAGCTGCAAGATTGGAAGAATTCCTTCAGAGAAAAAGTTTACCTCGCTCTTCAAAAATAAAATGGAATTTCAATTCTAGGGCAGTGAATACAATATATGAGCACCGAGAAGAAATAATTGAAGCTCTAGAACAAATCGAGAGAGAGGCTAAATTACAAACTACCATTCAACAAGCTGGTGCCAATTTGCGAATTTTAGAGGAGGAAAATTTTATCTATTGGTTGACTTTCTTCCATAAAATTATGCCACATGTGGATATATTGTTTAATCAATTACAAAAGGTCAATACAGATGCATTAAAAATCAAGCATAATTTAGGTAATTTTGAACGCGTTATTGGAAAAATTCGAGCCGAAATTGCTGACACAGATAATCAGTTGGTTAAACAAAATGACACAGAACTGACTCCTCGACCATCAAAGCGGCGAAGAGTAACTGATGGTAGCCAAAGAAGGAGGGAAGCTATTGAAGTGTGCGATATTATTTTGTTAGATATAAAAACTAGATTTCGGTTTACAGGGCACTTAATATTAGCAAACTTAATTTCTTTTAAACAGTTCCCCTCTTTTGAAAAAGAATTTCCAGATGATTACCTTAAAGAAGCAGTAAAATTTTATCCATGCCTCAATGAAAGCAGATTACGAACTGAATTAACCGTTCTATATTGTAGAGAAGAATTTAGGCAAAACATAGAAGTCAGTGCTGTAGGTCTACTAGGTCTTCTTCTGGATGGATTAAGCGACACCTTTAATGAAGTTGTTAAGCTTTTAAAAATTGTCATTACAATCCCAATGACAACGTCCGAAGCGGAACGCCAGTTTTCACGACTGAAGAAAATAAAAACTTTTCTGAGTAGTACAATGAAAGAAGACAAATTAAATGCCCTTACTATGTTATCTTGTGAAAAAGAATTTATAAATGATATCCCAAACTTTAATGAAAAAGTGATAGAACAATTCTGCAAGTCAAAGACACGTAAAATGGACTTCGTTTATCGTCAGGTGTAATTAAACTGTGTAGTGCAATGTAATATGTATTTGCTACCGTCAAACGGGGTGAAACGGATCAAAATTTTCGATTTTTGGTATTTTTTCATACTTTTTTGGAAAGAAAAAAATCTGGAAAAAATATATGTTAAACACACATATCTGGGACACATATTACTGGAACAATTTCCCAAAATGACCTATTAGATTTTGGAATTTTTTTTTTTCAAAAAGTGATCCGTTTCACCCCGTGTGTCGGGGTGAAACGGATCAGGTGTTTAAATACCGTTATTTTGCTTTTTAACACTCTTCAGGGTGAAATGAATCACAAAAAGAATTTTTAAAATATTTTGCAAGCGGTTTTTATTAGAAAAGTTAAATAAAATACGCGTTTTTAGTACATTTTTATTAAAGAAATATAAAAAAACTTAAACTAGGTAAAAAGGTATGAAAAATATTATTGATGCTTATTCTAAATTATAATTTGAGATTGTCTTAAAAGTAAATGTTCCTCTTCTTAGGGGGATTGCATGAATTTTTTTTATAATTTGCTCTTGCTTGACCACTACGATATCGTCAATTTCGGGATAGGCAAAAGTTATTTCTTTTTTTGACGACTTCTTCCTTAAACATTTAACTGCAGCCTCTTCACCTAAATTTTCTTCAATTTTAGCAGCAAAAAATCGATCTCTTTTGTTCGTGACAAATTTCACAATAACAAAGTCTCCAAGCTGAAAATGTTCATCAATGCTCACAGGTAGTAAGTCTTCTGAAACGTCGTCATCTTGCACGTCTGACAAACTCGCATCAATGCCATCTTCCTCCTCTTCGGAGCTTTCTTTTTCTTCTTGAAGGTCTTTCGTACAAACACTTTTTCCTGCTATGACGTTAACTCTTTTCCCCTCTTTGGATTTTCGCCCGAGACCGTTCTTAGTTCTCTTAAATGATCAACAATGGTGTTCGCCCATCTTTGCTCTACTATTGCTTCCTCGTTCTCTTCATTATTGTCTTCTCTGTTTTTCAAGTGTTCAATCTTTTTGAGGGTGTGATCGGGATTAAATGGCACAATGCCACACGCTTTAAAACCTGCTTTGGTGTTTAAGGCCGATTGCAGTCCCACTTCTTCTATTGCTTCTTTTGCCAATGCAGGAAAAACGGTTTTTGGAAGAACACCTCTGTGTTTGATCTTCCACTTTGTGAGAACATTGCGCCAAGCACGCTTTAGGGGTCGAAAATAGGCAACATCAAGGGGTTGCAGTAAATCTGTAGAATTCGGCGGTAAAAGTATGAATCGCATGTTATTTTTTTCGCACTGATCAATGACGTTAATTGTAAGGTGGCTACATAAATTGTCTCCTATCATGACCTTTGAGCCTTCTAACTTTTTAAAGTAGGGCAGAGCAATTGATATGAACCAGTCCTCAAATGTCGTACTGTCAAACCAGCCATTCACCGATCTGTTGTACCGTGCACCTGGAAAACCCCCTTCTGTCCACCCTTCGTACATATGTTTTGCCCTATATACAATGTAAGGCGGCAGGAGTGTTCCATCACCAGCAACCGAAAACATGACGCTTGTACTGGTTTTCGATGTATCGATAACTCGATGAGCGTGTTTAGATCCCCTTCTTACGACGACTTTTACAGCTCCTGGGTCGTCTGTAAAATTGGTCTCATCATAATTAATGACATTTGATGGTGGAACACCTTCCAGAAACTCTCCAAGATGCCGAAAATACTGTTCAACTGTTTCGTAGGAGACGGCAGCCCTAACTCTTTTCGTATTTTCAGCTAATTTTACTGTAAGATCCTTGTGTCGCTCCATGAATGTTTTGAACCAATCTGTGCCTGGCATGTTGTCTTTTTTCAGTTTTTCCTGCTCTGTTTAGATATTGCTGTACCATATACCGAATGTCAATACTTTGTAGAGGAAATCCCCAATCCGCACATACTAACAAACATACCACCAGCTTCCTTTCCTCGAGGTCAAAAAGGACTGGTTGTCCCCCAATTTTTCTGGACTCTCTGTTTGCGCGATATCTCCGCTGCAAGGTCGTGTAAGGGACTGCATACATCTCAGAAGCTCTTCTTATAGACATACGACCATTTGCAACAGCAGCCACTGCTCGTTCCATATAAACTGGATCATACTGAAATTTTCTTGTGGGTCCTAATTTTTTTATATATTTTCGAGGCATGGTGCAGATATCTGTAAACAAAAAAAAACACGTGTTCACAGATAGGTAAATATGTAAATTACACGGACTTAGTGAGGCAGGCATAAATTAAAAACAAAATCCTAACCTTACTGTAGAGGTTTGGACCACCCTTGCTATATCCGCTTCCAAGAAACCCTCCCCCCCCTTAATAATTCTTTTTCATGAAAGTAAATAATACTTTATTCTTGGATAGTAGCGACACGGTTGTGTTCAACGCAAACTAAGAAGATAACACTGGTAAAAGATCGCTTAAAAATAATGCTTGGAAAGTAGTAAGATAACTTCAAAATAATCGTTTGTTGTATTTACTAGATACCGTTGACTGATATAAAATGTTTTGAGTAAACGGAATGTAATTTGACAAGTTGAATTTTTTTCTTCGTTTGCCAGAGTTTGGTTTTGTATTTTTTCTCTGCTGTTATAATTTACTTTGCAATCCGCAATTCGTATCGGAATATCGATATGTTTCATAGTATCGCTAGGTATCAAAATATCAATACGTATCGAAATATCGATATGTATCGGAATATCAATGTATCTGTGTAATAGATTTTAGAGAAAAACATGTTAATTAACATCATTATAAAAAAGAAAAAGTCAAAACCCGTCTTTTTATCCGTTACAATAGTTTTCGTACGTATCGAAATCTCGATACGTATCGAAATATCGACATTTCGATACGTAATATCGATAGACGACCCAGGCCTAATAAAGTAGGAATGGTGATTTGAATTATTAAAAAACCGATTTTCGTACTCAAATAAAGCGATTTTTCTACCCAATTTTTGTTTATTATTTGATTCAAAAATATAATCGATCGAAAATCGCGAACTTTATGGAATTATAATTATTCTACAATCAGCTAGAATGTAAAAACAAAAAACTCATAAGTAAATAATCAAATCGCCAAAGTGAACAATAATTTAAAATAGCAAATTACAAATTCAAAACCGCCGGCGCCGGTAATTTGATACTTGCACAAGAAGCAAAGCAGAATTTTTGTTATGTTTATAAATGTATATAACTGTTTTATCATGTTTTGCAGTTGATAATATTCTTTGAAAGGTGACTACAAAAAGGATTACCAAATCGGTTTTCCGTTTAATTAAAACTTTTTAACTTGATTTGCTAATTAAGATTACACGAATGTTCAATAAAATTGTGAATTTGAAACGGCGTTTTAGTTTTTTTTCTTAGATGCAGCATACCGATACATCGCGAGTTGGTCCCCTAATTCATAAAAAATTAACTAAAATTCCCATCACTAATGGTATATACTCTGGTTTCTCTTCAATATGCGAATAAATCTTGCGCCTTTAGCTAAAGCAAAAGGACTTTGATTAATTCATTTTGTGAGCAAATCAAGCGAAGTCGGATTATTAAGGCCGACAAGTAATTTTGTAATTTGTTATAATAGCGTTGTTATTTCGTGTGATAAAGTTGCTCCTTTCGACGGTACTTTAGACCCTTACCTCCACGAGGTTAAAGGTGGGCAACGACTCACAGGCTATAAGTCCAACCGTTTCTGGCAATAAGCTCCTGTGAACGGCTAAAAGGGTATCAGGTAACAGTTCTTTCTCCAGCCGGCACTCCACGAGCGTCGCGCTCTACCTCCCCTACTCCTTCAGCCTCCTCCGCCATGTAGGCTGAATCTGCCTCATCCAAGCGTCGTCGTGAAGACGACGATGACGAAATCCTGTCTGATACCTCGCCTGACAGTATGGAATCCTCTTTCGACGCCGACATCCTTCGTCTGACGAAAGTAATCTCCGCCTGTAAGATTACGACTTCCCGTCAATCAGAGATGATTGACATTGTCAGCAGGCTTCAAGCGACTTTTCGAAAATCCATCATTACCCTTCGCGTATCGCAGCAAACTGCTGACATCGCCAGTACCTTGGCTGAGGTCCAAACAGCTTTGCATAACGTTACAGCCAAGCTTTCCACAACTGCCATTGCTGCCCCTCCTGCCCAGCTATCCTATGCCCAAGCGGCACGTTCCAAACTTGTTGAGAAGGTCAAGGTACCTTCCGGAAAATCCGTCTCTCCTATTTCTCGATCGACTGTAGTTATTGTTCCCAAACCCGACTCCCCCCTTAAAACTGCCGACGAAACGAAGACGACTTTAATGAAAGTCCTAGACCCGCAAAAGTATGGCCTCAGACTTGACCGAGTTACTAAAACGGGCAAAAGCTCGATACGTCTCGAATCCGAGAAAACGGACCTAACTAAAATACCTTCCGATATCCTCGACAAAGCCGGTCTTGTGGTTAAGCCCCAAGGCAAATCGTTACCTAGACTTTTCCTCATAAACGTTCCGACTAACCTCTCCCCTGAGCAGGTGAAAGAGGCGATAATTTCCCAGAATTTTCATGACGCCTCTGATGAGGTACTCCACCTGGCCAACCAACATCTCAAAGCACTTTCACGTTTCGGTCCTAGAGACCAACCCAACGGCAATTGGATCGTTGAGGTCCATGCCGAGGTTCGGCGATACCTTTTGGCATCGCGTCGCGTGTACATAGCGTGGAATGCGTGTAGGGTCAATGACCATATCCGAGTTACTCGCTGCTTCAACTGTCAAAAATATGGCCATCATTCTTCCGACTGTAAAAGCGAGATACAGTGCGGCCACTGTGCTGAAAAGCACGACACAAAGACATGCCCTAACTAGGAAAGAGATCCTACATGTGCTAACTGCGTTCGCTTTGGCCACAAAGGAGACATCGTCCGACACAAAGCCATTTCCAACACCTGCCCAGCCTACCTGAAAAGGCTCGACGCCAAAATCTCAAATACTGATTATGGACTTTAAGGACACTCAATTAACTTTGAGGTTTGCGCAAGTGAATCTTCGCAATTCACGTGTTGCGACTTTCGAAGCAATGAGTTTCTCCTCTGACAACAATATAGACATACTACTGACTCAAGAGCCTTACGTGTTTAGCTCAGGTTCAGGGTACAAGCTCGCTGGTGCGACTGTACCCTTCCACAGGATTGCCGCATCCTCTTCTATGCGGTACTACTCGGCTATTGTTTTCAATAGTTCGAAGCCCGTCGGAGTGGTAACACTCAGCCACTTAACTAACGACTGCAATGCAGTAACCATGGTAACGGTTGGAAACACCTCCTTGGCAATCGTCGGCGTTTATTGGCCGCCGAGTGAGGATGTTCGTATTCATCTCCAACGCTTAGATAAAATTCTTGACGAACTAAGAGGCACTCCTATTATCATAGCAGGCGACTTCAATTCAAAATCGCCGCTTTGGCACTCCCCGGCGACCGACGAACGAGGACGATGTGTTGAGAACCTCGTGGGTGAACGCGACCTCTGTGTTGTTAACGAACCTAATCAACCATCCACTTTCGCTAGCCATTTAGGCTCAACGAATATAGATGTCACTTTAGCTTCTCCTGGGTTAGCCAGGAAAATAGTAGACTGGCGGGTTATACCTGATGTTATAGAAAGTGATCACCGACTGATACGGTTCGAGTTAACCGTCAATGCCCCGAAGCTAGTACCTATCCCTAAAAGAATCCTTGACTTTAAACGCATAGATCCCGTTCGCCTGAATAATGCTATCACTAAAGCAATTCCTTCATATCTTCCACGTGGTGCTTTGTGCCACGATCCAAGATCTGTAGACGCTCTCATTGATAAGTTGACCAGGATGATCCTCTACTCTTGTAGAGGCTTGAATAGTATACGCCTAAAATCTAGAGCTGGTGTACCGTGGTGGAGTCCTAAGTTAGATAGGCTAAAGCGAGCGGTGCGTTGTTTGCGAAAACACCACCAAAAAGCCCCTGCCGACGTAAAACCTCAATGGCTTGCAGTGAAGACAGCGAAGTATAGCTCTTGGCAAAGTTTTGTTGAAAAAAGCCTGGCGACGAGTCCTTGGGGGTTAGTTTACAGGTTATCCTCCCGAAAGTTCCTGTCGATCCAACCGTGCTTAAATGTTAAAGACGGCGACAGATACACTATTTCAGAACTGGACACGATTAAAGTTATAGTTTCCACATTATTTCCAGACGACGATCCATCGACGGACAACGCCTATCATTCCCAAATAAGATCCAGAACTCTATTGCTAAGTAATTCCCGACAGAGCTGGGTGGTCACAAGCGACGATTTAGCCGCGGTGGCTAGCAAAATCCCTAAGAACAAAGCTCCTGGACTTGACGGAATACACGGTAACGTTTTGCGAACGGTTGTTCTAGATTCTCTCTTATCAACGATCGTTGACCTGTTCAACTCGTGCATAAAAATTGGTTATTTTCCTACCAGCTGGAAAGCTGGTAAGCTGATCACTATTCTCAAGCCCGGAAAGAAGGATCTCGCCAACCCTAACTCGTATCGTCCGATAACTTTGTTATCAGAACTAGGTAAACTCTTTGAAAGGACACTTTTGAAAAAGATACACGACGACATTCCGCCAAATATATTATTCCATCCTAGTCAATATGGCTTCGTTCCTGGCAAAACGACGACTGATGCCGCCCGTCGATTAATGACTATTGTACAATCGAACGTTTCCAAGTACAGATTAGCTATTTTCATAGACATTTCTGGAGCGTTCAATAACGTATGGTGGCCCTCTATAATCGAAGCTCTCCTCGTTAAGAGAGTACCTGCTGACGCTACGCGCGTCATTCGTAGCTATTTGTCGAATAGATCGATAACTTACTCTGCGAACGTTTCACGTTCAACCTTCACCAAACGACTGACGAAGGGCTGTCCACAAGGCTCGGTTTTTGGGTCGACCTTGTAGAACTTGGTTGTAAACGATCTCCTAGACAAAGACGTACCAGCAGACTGCGACATTTTCGCTTATGCGGATGACATAACAGTCACGGTATCCGCAAATTCCAGACGAGACTTGGAGGCAAAATCCAACACGTGCCTAAATATTGTGACTGGCTGGGCTGGCAGCAATAAACTAAGTATTTCTGCAGACAAGACTAAGTACATGGTTTTTGGCTCTACACTAAAACGAAATCCTTCACTGCGCCTCCTCGAAACTCCTGTCCGTAGGGTCTTAGAATTCAAGTACCTCGGACTATTGCTCGACGACAAGCTGAATTTTGTTAAACATTGCGCTTTAGTGGTTGACAAGTGTAAGAGTGTCTTGCACTTGTTCTACAAATACTCACGTTTGAAATGGAACTTTCACAAAAACATCTTGCGAATATCTTCGACAATGCAGTTATTCCCATGCTCACATATGGCTTAGACATTTGGTACAACAGACTTCGACATTCCCACGTGGTCAGGAAACTGGCCTCGTTGCAATCCTTGTTCCTAAGAACTATCCTAGGGGCGTATCGCACCGTTCCCGTAGATACCCTCTGTGTTATTTCGAAACATCCTCCCCTACATCTCTTATTGCAGGCAATCTACTGCACCAAAGTTCTTCGCAAGGCTGGCTAGTGCAATTTCCTTGACCAGCACGTTTCAAACGACGATTTTCCGTCCCTTTCAGCGGCCAAGCGTCACTTAAAGGTCTTGATCTTGGGTGAATGGCAGCGGCTGTGGGACACTTCCCATAAAGGGCGTAATGCCTATTCTCTTATCCCGGATATCCTAACCTGGGTCAGAATGCCCCACGTCCCACGTTGCCATCTAAAGCGCATTAGCGATTTGGATTATGACAGGTGTCCGTCGTGTGGCGTTCCTGACACTCCGGCGCATCAGATTCTCGCTTGTCGCGAATTCGATGAGGATCGGAGTCATCATCCATTGTTAGCCCGCATCCCGATTCCCCTCAGGCTATCCTCGAACTGGTGCCTGATGTAAACATTTATAGACGTTTTGCAAAGAGAGACCAGAGTTGACAATAAGAATAAGGTTTTACTTTCTAACGAAATTTGAATGGTTTTGTTTATTTTCTTATAAGTACGCTACGGCAAAGTAGGTATTTAGTTTTTTATTAACATTAATAGCATGTATTTTATTTTAGAGTCATTTATTTCAGTATTTTTATTTTGAATAACCCTTTTAGTTTCTTTTTCGCCGTAGCTACTTAACTAATCTGCCTCTCTTAGTTCCTGTTTAAATTTTCTAAGTCCTTTTCCCACCTACTTGGTTTTATGCCTTAGAAGCGGGGATAAGCCGAAAGGCAGGTGCCTCGCTGAACCGCGTGCTCTCAAAGCACGTACCGTTACCTTAGCCCATCCAACCGAGTCTTAATCAGACTTGTCCTTTAAATGAAACATGTTTTTTTCTTACCAATCCTATTTTGTGGCGAACTTGTACCAAGCAAGTTCGGGTGGTTTGGTGGGTCCACATCCTCCTCCATCCTCCTCCTCACTAATGGTATCTCTTGGTAGAAAATCGTTTGTTAAATCGTCGTCATCTGAACTGCAAAGAGAGCGGTATTACTAAGCGAAGCCACTGCTCGATGCGCGTACATACTTTGCGTACGTACGATGTCAACACTACAAGTGCCAGTAATGAACTAAAATCTCGGACCCCAAGTAGACGATGGCGTCTCCTATATGTCGGACCCTGCGGTGACTACGATTTTTAACATGGGCTTTGCGAGTCTTTATACATTTCTTCAGTCAACGATTAGATACTGCATATAAATTATAATTATTATGATGTCTGTATGTATTTTATGAAAATGAAATCTCAAATTTTTATTCCTATTCAATACGCCAAATTAACCACAATCTATGAATTTAGTGTTCTATGAATTACGAATCGTCTTTTATATGTATCACATAATCTATGAATTATACTTTCTATGGAATGAATCAGTGGCGGCTGGTGGTCAATGCTGCAACAGGGTCATTTCAATATTAAAACTTTAAAAAAGATTTATATTTAAAGTCAATTTATCCATCTTTGGAATAAGCAGAATGAAACTACATATTTGCAATTGTAAATTATTAATAAAACACTTTTTATTCATTTTTTGGAGGGTCATTGACCAAATGACCTAATGGGGAAGCAGCCACTGGTATGAATCTTATTTGCTTTACATTTTCTGCGGGTTTGTCATTCTACTAATGGATATTCTCTTTTAATGGCTGACATTCCAAATACCCAGAGCTTTGATATTTAAGAAGTGATACAAGTAAAAACTTATCATTTTAAAACAATACTTGGCAAACACGGAAAACCTAAAATACTGTACTCAGATAATGGACCACAATTAACAAGCAATCCATTTCAATTTTTTTATTAGAATGAGAAATCACTCAGCTATAGGTAATGAAACATTTTCACCAGTTCAGAGCTCAGCTATTGTTTGGCAGATGACTCGGAGGTATGATACCAATGAAAGAAAATGTATTAAATACAAAGGTTTCATAGAAACAAACTGGAACAACTACAACATAAACAATCTAAATGTTACAACATCGCGGTCCCTAGGTTATTTTTATAAGTGCCGTTGTCTGCGCTGCTAGTGTGCACATTTCAGCGGCAACTGTGCAATATTGAATTTAAAAATAGCAAAAAGGAAAAATAAGAATTCATCGGTCAAGTTTAATAAATAATCATTGTGCACTTTTCTTTAAAAAAGTGCCACTGTGCAAGATAGCTAGACATTGTGCTTCTTTTGGCACAATTGTGCATCTAAGAACAGCACTGGACACCACACGCAAGGATGTCAGACCTGTGATAAGTGCATATATCAAGTTAGTTATAAAGACTGAACAAACATTAATACGTAATTGAAGCTTAATTACCTAGAATATAAACTTATAATAACATCAGGTAGGTAAAATGCACAACTTTTAATTCATGAAATTTGGCATTATGTGACAGAAAACTGTTAAATCTCAAAGTATTTTATTTCTACACGATTTTCATACGTGTAACTTGAAAATTTATAGTTTTTGAGATATTTTCATTTTAACAAAGTTATTTGAACAGAATTTTTTCAAACAGATAACCACAGATAACCAATCTCTATGTTTCGTGGATAACCTCAACATGTATGCTCAAATAATTAAAAGTATACCAGAAACAGACAGAAAATGGCACACAGCATTAAAATTAGTACATTAAGTGTAAAACACAGATGAAACCTTATTTTAAGAATAGATTTAGGATTAGAAGCTTTTTATGATTATCTACTTTTGACAAGACAAACTATACAACTCAAAAGGGAAGAGTTTTTCTGCAAAATAGGAATTTAGTTTGTTTTTACATGCTGATAAACCATATGGATTAGTTCTCTTCTCGAAGCTTTGTACATCAATATTTATTAAAATTACTTTAAAGATTAAAAATGGTTTAATTAATTAAAAACTGGCATAAATTCGAACGTAGTTTATGTTTTTATCGCCTAGTATAGAGCTTTCAAAAAGTTTCACTTTGTGAGATATGGGGGTCTATTATTGTTACTTTTTTAATTTATTTTCATATTATACAGGGTGTCGTAAAAGCCGTGAAAGTATCAATTTCTTTTAATTAATCCTGTGTATTGTTGCATTTTTGGATTCTCCAATCAAAATAAGTTTGTTTAAATGTTTATGTATATTTTGTCAAAATATAACCTAATTTTCTTGTTTGAGATAACTAACGCTGGGGAATTCACGAAAACATATTTCAAACAAGTTCAATTTTATTTGTTTACAATTGTGATTAGTAATTTATATAGGAGAATAAAACAGTAAGTGCATGTGAAACTTTCGAAAAATTTTTTTTTGTTAGTCTATGATGTAATATGTAATACTAAAAATTAAATTTTACCCATCAGTAAAAAACCGGTTTTTTTCGCTAGAAAACCGGTTTATAAACGAAAACATCGTTTTTTAGAGAAAAAACAGGTTTTTAATGAAGACAACCGGTTAAAAAAAACGGTTTTTAAATCAATAAACCAGTTTTTAAAGAAAAAAATGGTTTTTAGACGAAAAAACGGTTTTTAACAAAGAGAACCGGATATTAAAGAAAAAACCGGTTTTTAAACGAAAAAACACGGTTTTTAAATTGAAAAACCGGTTTTGTTGTTTGCTTATATTTAAACAGACCCAGCTAATAATGAAATTATTTTTGGCAATTTTGAAAATTTTTAATTAACATTAACAAAGGATTGAAATTTACAGGGCGCGTCATAAACTTGTTTCAACTTATCTAAAGAACTTGAATATAGTTGTGCTTACATTTTATTTTTGCTTAGTTTAACTTCGAACACGTTTGCATAAAGACGATTATTAATTTTGAAAATTTCTGCTTAAAGATGAATTTCCACAATAACCAACGTCCATCGGCATTCGACTAACTCCTTCTTCAGGGACTTTGCAAGTAGTAAGTTTTTTTTAAAATTTTGTTTATTATTGTTTGTTTATTTTTAAACACAGACCCAGCTAATAATGCAATAATTTTTTACGTAAACTTTGCATTTTACTAATTATTAACTTTGAAAATTTTTAATTAACATTAACAAAGGATTGAAATTTACAGGGCGCGTCATAAACTTGTTTCAACTTATCTAAAGAACTTGAATATAGTTGTGCTTACATTTTATTTTTGCTTAGTTTAACTTCGAACACGTTTGCATAAAGACGATTATTAATTTTGAAAATTTCTGCTTAAAGATGAATTTCCACAATAACCAACGTCCATCGGCATTCGACTAACTCCTTCTTCAGGGACTTTGCAAGTAGTAAGTTTTTTTTAAATTTTGTTTATTATTGTTTGTTTATTTTTAAACACAGACCCAGCTAATAATGCAAAAAATTTTTACGTAAACTTTGTATTTTACTAATTATTAACTTTGAAAATTTTTAATTAACATTAACAAAGGATTGAAATTTACAGGGCGCGTCATAAACTTGTTTCAACTTTCTAAAGAACTTGAATATAGTTGTGCTTACATTTTATTTTTGCTTAGTTTAATTTCGAACACGTTTGCATAAAGACGATTATTAATTTTGAAAATTTCTGCTTAAAGATGAATTTCCACAATAACCAACGTCCATCGGCATTCGACTAACTCCTTCTTCAGGGACTTTGCAAGTAGTAAGTTTTTTTTAAAATTTTGTTTATTATTGTTTGTTTATTTTTAAACACAGACCCAGCTAATAATGCAATAATTTTTTACGTAAACTTTGCATTTTACTAATTATTAACTTTGAAAATTTTTAATTAACATTAACAAAGGATTGAAATTTACAGGGCGCGTCATAAACTTGTTTCAACTTATCTAAAGAACTTGAATATAGTTGTGCTTACATTTTATTTTTGCTTAGTTTAATTTCGAACACGTTTGCATAAAGACAATTATTAATTTTTAAAATTTCTGTTTAAGGATGAACTTCCACAGTGACCAACGTCCATCGGCATTCGACTAACTCCTTCTTCAGGGACTTTGCAAGTAGTAAGTTTTTTTTAAATTTTGTTTATTATTGTTTGTTTATTTTTAAACACAGACCCAGCTAATAATGCAAAAAATTTTTACGTAAACTTTGTATTTTACTAATTATTAACTTTGAAAATTTTTAATTAACATTAACAAAGGATTGAAATTTACAGGGCGCGTCATAAACTTGTTTCAACTTATCTAAAGAACTTGAATATAGTTGTGCTTACATTTTATTTTTGCTTAGTTTAACTTCGAACACGTTTGCATAAAAACAATTATTAATTTTTAAAATTTCTGTTTAAGGATGAACTTCCACAGTGACCAACGTCCATCGGCATTTGACTAACTCCTTCTTCAGGGACTTTGCAAGTAGTAAGTTTTTTTTAAATTTTGTTTATTATTGTTTGTTTATTTTTAAACACAGACCCAGCTAATAATGCAAAAAATTTTTACGTAAACTTTGTATTTTACTAATTATTAACTTTGAAAATTTTTAATTAACATTAACAAAGGATTGAAATTTACAGGGCGCGTCATAAACTTGTTTCAACTTATCTAAAGAACTTGAATATAGTTGTGCTTACATTTTATTTTTGCTTAGTTTAACTTCGAACGCGTTTGCATAAAGACAATTATTAATTTTTAAAATTTCTGTTTAAGGATGAACTTCCACAGTAACCAACGTCCATCGGCATTCGATTCTTCAGGGACTTTGCAAGTAGTAAGTTTTTTTTAAATTTTGTTTATTATTGTTTGTTTATTTTTAAACACAGACCCAGCTAATAATGCAAAAAATTTTTACGTAAACTTTGTATTTTACTAATTATTAACTTTGAAAATTTTTAATTAACATTAACAAAGGATTGAAATTTACAGGGCGCGTCATAAACTTGTTTCAACTTATCTAAAGAACTTTAATATAGTTGTGCTTACATTTTATTTTTGCTTAGTTTAATTTCGAACACGTTTGCATAAAGACGATTATTAATTTTGAAAATTTCTGTTTAAGGATGAACTTCCACAGTGACCAACGTCCATCGGCATTCGACTAACTCCTTCTTCAGGGACTTTGCAAGTAGTAAGTTTTTTTTAAATTTTGTTTATTATTGTTTGTTTGTTTTTAAACACAGACCCAGCTAATAATGCAAAAAATTTTTACGTAAACTTTGTATTTTACTAATTATTAACTTTGAAAATTTTTAATTAACATTAACAAAGGATTGAAATTTACAGGGCGCGTCATAAACTTGTTTCAACTTATCTAAAGAACTTGAATATAGTTGTGCTTACATTTTATTTTTGCTTAGTTTAACTTCGAACGCGTTTGCATAAAGACAATTATTAATTTTTAAAATTTCTGTTTAAGGATGAACTTCCACAGTAACCAACGTCCATCGGCATTCGATTCTTCAGGGACTTTGCAAGTAGTAAGTTTTTTTTAAATTTTGTTTATTATTGTTTGTTTATTTTTAAACACAGACCCAGCTAATAATGCAAAAAATTTTTACGTAAACTTTGTATTTTACTAATTATTAACTTTGAAAATTTTTAATTAACATTAACAAAGGATTGAAATTTACAGGGCGCGTCATAAACTTGTTTCAACTTATCTAAAGAACTTGAATATAGTTGTGCTTACATTTTATTTTTGCTTAGTTTAACTTCGAACGCGTTTGCATAAAGACAATTATTAATTTTTAAAATTTCTGTTTAAGGATGAACTTCCACAGTAACCAACGTCCATCGGCATTCGATTAACTCCATCTTCAGGGACTTTGCAAGTAGTAAGTTTTTTTTTAAATTTTGTTTATTATTGTTTGTTTATTTTTAAACACAGACCCAGCTAATAATGCAAAAAATTTTTACGTAAACTTTGTATTTTACTAATTATTAACTTTGAAAATTTTTAATTAACATTAACAAAGGATTGAAATTTACAGGGCGCGTCATAAACTTGTTTCAACTTATCTAAAGAACTTGAATATAGTTGTGCTTACATTTTATTTTTGCTTAGTTTAACTTCGAACGCGTTTGCATAAAGACAATTATTAATTTTTAAAATTTCTGTTTAAGGATGAACTTCCACAGTAACCAACGTCCATCGGCATTTGACTAACTCCTTCTTCAGGGACTTTGCAAGTAGTAAGTTTTTTTTAAATTTTGTTTATTATTGTTTGTTTATTTTTAAACACAGACCCAGCTAATAATGCAAAAAATTTTTACGTAAACTTTGTATTTTACTAATTATTAACTTTGAAAATTTTTAATTAACATTAACAAAGGATTGAAATTTACAGGGCGCGTCATAAACTTGTTTCAACTTATCTAAAGAACTTGAATATAGTTGTGCTTACATTTTATTTTTGCTTAGTTTAACTTCGAACGCGTTTGCATAAAGACAATTATTAATTTTTAAAATTTCTGTTTAAGGATGAACTTCCACAGTAACCAACGTCCATCGGCATTTGACTAACTCCTTCTTCAGGGACTTTGCAAGTAGTAAGTTTTTTTTAAATTTTGTTTATTATTGTTTGTTTATTTTTAAACACAGACCCAGCTAATAATGCAAAAAATTTTTACGTAAACTTTGTATTTTACTAATTATTAACTTTGAAAATTTTTAATTAACATTAACAAAGGATTGAAATTTACAGGGCGCGTCATAAACTTGTTTCAACTTATCTAAAGAACTTGAATATAGTTGTGCTTACATTTTATTTTTGCTTAGTTTAACTTCGAACACGTTTGCATAAAGACAATTGTTAATTTTTAAAATTTCTGTTTAAGGATGAACTTCCACAGTAACCAACGTCCATCGGCATTCGATTCTTCAGGGACTTTGCAAGTAGTAAGTTTTTTTTAAATTTTGTTTATTATTGTTTGTTTATTTTTAAACACAGACCCAGCTAATAATGCAAAAAATTTTTACGTAAACTTTGTATTTTACTAATTATTAACTTTGAAAATTTTTAATTAACATTAACAAAGGATTGAAATTTACAGGGCGCGTCATAAACTTGTTTCAACTTATCTAAAGAACTTGAATATAGTTGTGCTTACATTTTATTTTTGCTTAGTTTAACTTCGAACGCGTTTGCATAAAGACAATTATTAATTTTTAAAATTTCTGTTTAAGGATGAACTTCCACAGTAACCAACGTCCATCGGCATTCGACTAACTCCTTCTTCAGGGACTTTGCAAGTAGTAAGTTTTTTTTAAATTTTGTTTATTATTGTTTGTTTATTTTTAAACACAGACCCAGCTAATAATGCAAAAAATTTTTACGTAAACTTTGTATTTTACTAATTATTAACTTTGAAAATTTTTAATTAACATTAACAAAGGATTGAAATTTACAGGGCGCGTCATAAACTTGTTTCAACTTATCTAAAGAACTTGAATATAGTTGTGCTTACATTTTATTTTTGCTTAGTTTAACTTCGAACACGTTTGCATAAAAACAATTATTAATTTTTAAAATTTCTGTTTAAGGATGAACTTCCACAGTGACCAACGTCCATCGGCATTTGACTAACTCCTTCTTCAGGGACTTTGCAAGTAGTAAGTTTTTTTTAAATTTTGTTTATTATTGTTTGTTTATTTTTAAACACAGACCCAGCTAATAATGCAAAAAATTTTTACGTAAACTTTGTATTTTACTAATTATTAACTTTGAAAATTTTTAATTAACATTAACAAAGGATTGAAATTTACAGGGCGCGTCATAAACTTGTTTCAACTTATCTAAAGAACTTGAATATAGTTGTGCTTACATTTTATTTTTGCTTAGTTTAACTTCGAACGCGTTTGCATAAAGACAATTATTAATTTTTAAAATTTCTGTTTAAGGATGAACTTCCACAGTGACCAACGTCCATCGGCATTCGACTAACTCCTTCTTCAGGGACTTTGCAAGTAGTAAGTTTTTTTTTAAATTTTGTTTATTATTGTTTGTTTATTTTTAAACACAGACCCAGCTAATAATGCAAAAAATTTTTACGTAAACTTTGTATTTTACTAATTATTAACTTTGAAAATTTTTAATTAACATTAACAAAGGATTGAAATTTACAGGGCGCGTCATAAACTTGTTTCAACTTATCTAAAGAACTTGAATATAGTTGTGCTTACATTTTATTTTTGCTTAGTTTAACTTCGAACGCGTTTGCATAAAGACAATTATTAATTTTTAAAATTTCTGTTTAAGGATGAACTTCCACAGTGACCAACGTCCATCGGCATTTGACTAACTCCTTCTTCAGGGACTTTGCAAGTAGTAAGTTTTTTTTTAAATTTTGTTTATTATTGTTTGTTTATTTTTAAACACAGACCCAGCTAATAATGCAAAAAATTTTTACGTAAACTTTGTATTTTACTAATTATTAACTTTGAAAATTTTTAATTAACATTAACAAAGGATTGAAATTTACAGGGCGCGTCATAAACTTGTTTCAACTTATCTAAAGAACTTGAATATAGTTGTGCTTACATTTTATTTTTGCTTAGTTTAACTTCGAACGCGTTTGCATAAAGACAATTATTAATTTTTAAAATTTCTGTTTAAGGATGAACTTCCACAGTAACCAACGTCCATCGGCATTCGATTCTTCAGGGACTTTGCAAGTAGTAAGTTTTTTTAAATTTTGTTTATTATTGTTTGTTTATTTTTAAACACAGACCCAGCTAATAATGCAAAAAATTTTTACGTAAACTTTGTATTTTACTAATTATTAACTTTGAAAATTTTTAATTAACATTAACAAAGGATTGAAATTTACAGGGCGCGTCATAAACTTGTTTCAACTTATCTAAAGAACTTGAATATAGTTGTGCTTACATTTTATTTTTGCTTAGTTTAACTTCGAACGCGTTTGCATAAAGACAATTATTAATTTTAAAATTTCTGTTTAAGGATGAACTTCCACAGTAACCAACGTCCATCGGCATTCGATTAACTCCATCTTCAGGGACTTTGCAAGTAGTAAGTTTTTTTTTAAATTTTGTTTATTATTGTTTGTTTATTTTTAAACACAGACCCAGCTAATAATGCAAAAAATTTTTACGTAAACTTTGTATTTTACTAATTATTAACTTTGAAAATTTTTAATTAACATTAACAAAGGATTGAAATTTACAGGGCGCGTCATAAACTTGTTTCAACTTATCTAAAGAACTTGAATATAGTTGTGCTTACATTTTATTTTTGCTTAGTTTAACTTCGAACGCGTTTGCATAAAGACAATTATTAATTTTTAAAATTTCTGTTTAAGGATGAACTTCCACAGTAACCAACGTCCATCGGCATTCGATTCTTCAGGGACTTTGCAAGTAGTAAGTTTTTTTTAAATTTTGTTTATTATTGTTTGTTTATTTTTAAACACAGACCCAGCTAATAATGCAAAAAATTTTTACGTAAACTTTGTATTTTACTAATTATTAACTTTGAAAATTTTTAATTAACATTAACAAAGGATTGAAATTTACAGGGCGCGTCATAAACTTGTTTCAACTTATCTAAAGAACTTGAATATAGTTGTGCTTACATTTTATTTTTGCTTAGTTTAACTTCGAACACGTTTGCATAAAGACAATTGTTAATTTTTAGAATTTCTGTTTAAGGAGGACCAAGGACCAAGGACCAAGGACCAAGGACCAAGGACCAAGGACCAAGGACCAAGGACCAAGGACCAAGGACCAAGGACCAAGGACCAAGGACCAAGGACCAAGGACCAAGGACCAAGGACCAAGGACCAAGGACCAAGGACCAAGGACCAAGGACCAAGGACCAAGGACCAAGGACCAAGGACCAAGGACCAAGGACCAAGGACCAAGGACCAAGGACCAAGGACCAAGGACCAAGGACCAAGGACCAAGGACCAAGGACCAAGGACCAAGGACCAAGGACCAAGGACCAAGGACCAAGGACCAAGGACCAAGGACCAAGGACCAAGGACCAAGGACCAAGGACCAAGGACCAAGGACCAGGACCAAGGACCAAGGACCAAGGACTGCTGACCAAGGACCAAGGACCAAGGACCAAGGACCAAGACCAAGGACCAAGGACCAAGGACCAAGGACCAAGGACCAAGGACCAAGGACCAAGGACCAAGGACCAAGGACCAAGGACCAAGGACCAAGGGACCAAGGACCAAGGACCAAGGACTAAGGACCAAGGACCAAGGACCAAGGACCAAGGACCAAGGACCAAGGACCAAGGACCAAGGACCAAGGACCAAGGACCAAGGACCAAGGACCAAGGACCAAGGACCAAGGACCAAGGACCAAGGACCAAGGACCAAGGACCAAGGACCAAGGACCAAGGACCAAGGACCAAGGACCAAGGACCAAGGACCAAGGACCAAGGACCAAGGACCAAGGACTAAGGGCCAAGGGACCAAGGACCAAGGACCAAGGACCAAGGACCAAGGACCAAGGACCAAGGACCAAGGACCAAGGACCAAGGACCAAGGACCAAGGACCAAGGACCAAGGACCAAGGACCAAGGACCAAGGACCAAGGACCAAGGACCAAGGACCAAGGACCAAGGACCAAGGACCAAGGACCAAGGACCAAGGACCAAGGACCAAGGACCAAGGACCAAGGACCAAGGACCAAGGACCAAGGACCAAGGACCAAGGACCAAGGACCAAGGACCAAGGACCAAGGACCAAGGACCAAGGACCAAGGACTAAGGACCAAGGACCAAGGACCAAGGACCAAGGACCAAGGACCAAGGACCAAGGACCAAGGACCAAGGACCAAGGACCAAGGACCAAGGACCAAGGACCAAGGACCAAGGACCAAGGACCAAGGACCAAGGACCAAGGACCAAGGACCAAGGACCAAGGACCAAGGACCAAGGACCAAGGACCAAGGACCAAGGACCAAGGACCAAGGACCAAGGACCAAGGACCAGGGACCAAGGACCAAGGACCAAGGACCAAGGACCAAGGACCAAGGACCAAGGACCAAGGACCAAGGACCAAGGACCAAGGACCAAGGACCAAGGACCAAGGACCAAGGACCAAGGACCAAGGACCAAGGACCAAGGACCAAGGACCAAGGACCAAGGACCAAGGACCAAGGACTAAGGACCAAGGACCAAGGACCAAGGACCAAGGACCAAGGACCAAGGACCAAGGACCAAGGACCAAGGACCAAGGACCAAGGACCAAGGACCAAGGACCAAGGACCAAGGACCAAGGACCAAGGACCAAGGACCAAGGGACTGCTGACCAAGGACCAAGGACCAAGGACCAAGGACCAAGGACCAAGGACCAAGGACCAAGGACCAAGGACCAGGACCAAGGACCAAGGACCAGGACCAAGGACCAAGGACCAAGGACCAAGGACCAAGGACCAAGGACCAAGGACCAAGGACCAAGGACCAAGGACCAAGGACCAAGGACCAAGGACCAAGGACCAAGGACCAAGGACCAAGGACCAAGGACCAAGGACCAAGGACCAAGGACCAAGGACCAAGGACCAAGGACCAAGGACCAAGGACCAAGGACCAAGGACCAAGGACCAAGGACCAAGGACCAAGGACCAAGGACCAAGGACCAAGGACCAAGGACCAAGGACCAAGGACCAAGGACCAAGGACCAAGGACCAGGGACGAAGGGCCAAGGACCAAGGACCAAGGACCAAGGAGCAAGGACCAAGGACGAAGGACCAAGGACCAAGGACCAAGGACCAAGGACCAAGGACCAAGGACCAAGGACCAAGGACCAAGGACCAAGGACCAAGGACCAAGGACCAAGGACCAAGGACCAAGGACCAAGGGCCAAGGACCAAGGACCAAGGACCAAGGACCAAGGACCAAGGACCAAGGACCAAGGACCAAGGACCAAGGACCAAGGACCAAGGACCAAGGACCAAGGACCAAGGACCAAGGACCAAGGACCAAGGACCAAGGACCAAGGACCAAGGACCAAGGACCAAGGACCAAGGACCAAGGACCAAGGACCAAGGAACAAGGACCAAGGACCAAGGACCAAGGACCAAGGACCAAGGACCAAGGACCAAGGACCAAGGACCAAGGACCAAGGACCAAGGACCAAGGACCAAGGACCAAGGACCAAGGACCAAGGACCAAGGACCAAGGACCAAGGACCAAGGACCAAGGACCAAGGACCAAGGGCCAAGGACCAAGGACCAAGGACCAAGGACCAAGGACCAAGGACCAAGGACCAAGGACCAAGGACCAAGGACCAAGGACCAAGGACCAAGGACCAAGGACCAAGGACCAAGGACTGCTGACCAAGGACCAAGGACCAAGGACCAAGGACCAAGGACCAAGGACCAAGGACCAAGGGACCAAGGACCAAGGACCAAGGACCAAGGACCAAGGACCAAGGACCAAGGACCAAGGACCAAGGACCAAGGACCAAGGACCAAGGACCAAGGACCAAGGACCAAGGACCAAGGACCAAGGACCAAGGACCAAGGACCAAGGACCAAGGACCAAGGACCAAGGACCAAGGACCAAGGACCAAGGACCAAGGACCAAGGACCAAGGACCAAGGACCAAGGACCAAGGACCAAGGACCAAGGACCAAGGACCAAGGACCAAGGACCAAGGACCAAGGACCAAGGACCAAGGACCAAGGACCAAGGACCAAGGACCAAGGACCAAGGACCAAGGACTAAGGACCAAGGACCAAGGACCAAGGACCAAGGACCAAGGACCAAGGACCAAGGACCAAGGACCAAGGACCAAGGACCAAGGACCAAGGACCAAGGACCAAGGACCAAGGACCAAGGACCAAGGACCAAGGACCAAGGACCAAGGACCAAGGACCAAGGACCAAGGACCAAGGACCAAGGACCAAGGACCAAGGACCAAGGACCAAGGACCAAGGACCAAGGACCAAGGACCAAGGACCAAGGACCAAGGACCAAGGACCAAGGACCAAGGACCAAGGACCAAGGACCAAGGAACCAGGACCAAGGACCAAGGACCAAGGACCAAGGACCAAGGACCAAGGACCAAGGACCAAGGACCAAGGACCAAGGACCAAGGACCAAGGACCAAGGACCAAGGACCAAGGACCAAGGACCAAGGACCAAGGACCAAGGGCCACGGCCCAAGGACCAAAGACCAAGGGCCCAGGACCAAGGACCAAGGACGAAGGACCCAGGACCAAGGACCAAGGACCAAGGACCAAGGACCAAGGACCAAGGACCAAGGACCAAGGACCAAGGACCAAGGACCAAGGACCAAGGACCAAGGACCAAGGACCAAGGACCAAGGACCAAGGACCAAGGACCAAGGACTAAGGACCAAGGACCAAGGACCAAGGACCAAGGACCAAGGACCAAGGACCAAGGACCAAGGACCAAGGACCAAGGACCAAGGACCAAGGACCAAGGACCAAGGACCAAGGACCAGGACCAAGGACCAAGGACCAAGGACCAGAGGACCAAGGACCAAGGACCAAGGACCAAGGACCAAGGACCAAGGACCAAGGACCAAGGACTGCTGACCAAGGACCAAGGACCAAGGACCAAGGACCAAGGACCAAGGACCAAGGACCAAGGACCAAGGACCAAGGACCAAGGACCAAGGACCAAGGACCAAGGACCAAGGACCAAGGACCAAGGACCAACCGACCAAGGACCCAAGGACTGCTGACCAAGGACCAAGGACCAAGGGACCAAGGACCAAGGACCAAGGACCAAGGACCAAGGACCAAGGACCAAGGGACCAAGGACCAAGGACCAAGGACCAAGGACCAAGGACCAAGGACCAAGGACCAAGGACCAAGGACCAAGGACCAAGGACCAAGGACCAAGGACCAAGGACCAAGGACCAAGGACCAGGACCAAGGACCAAGGACCAAGGACCAAGGACCAAGGACCAAGGACCCAAGGACCAAGGACCAAGGACCAAGGACCAAGGACCCAAGGACCAAGGACCAAGGACCAAGGATGACCCAAGGACCAAGGACCAAGGGACCAAGGACCAAGGACCAAGGACCAAGGACCAAGGACCAAGGACCAAGGACCAAGGACCACAGACCGACCCAAGGACGTTTTAGATTAGGCGAGTTTTTTAGGCACTAGCTCAGATTCTTCTACCCTTTGCTTTCTAAATTCCTTGCTTTCTAAATTTTCCATTTTGCTTTCTAAACTCGCCGTTTTTGCTTTCTAAACTCTACGGTTTTATACTTCTTTTTAAACTTTCTTAACTGTCATTTAATAACGATCACTTTTTTTTACGAAGTTTAATTTCAGATGCAAACATATATACGTAGTTTTCTGGATAGAGACGCCACAAACAATAATTAACATATATTATTACTACTAAAAAATTTATTAGGTAAATAATAATTACATCAATTTTTACAAATTAAAAAAATACATATAAATAGTTCTTTTACAAAAATAAAAATAAAAGTATGGTTTTATCTTTGTCAATCTCACGCGCCCTTGAAATCAGTCGCAATAAACAGATATAAATAAATGCAGGGGTTCGCCGTCTAATCATGTCAATCTGTTGTTTCAAGATTTAAAAACTTGGCGCGGACTTATTTTATTTTGAACTAACTTAGTATAATTTTATATCTCGTGTTTTTCTCTTGTTGGTTGTGCGTTTGATTCAAAGCTTTCTGTATGTTTTTATTGTTTGTTATTGTTATTTGATTGTTATTGTATTTTTGATAGTATATTTTTACCTTCTGCGCAAGTCATTCACAACATTTAAAAATGAGTGCAAGTGGTGCATTTAATTTGTGAAACCTGCGCAAAACAATTTTCTCAAAAATACACCAACTCTTGTTCTAGGCAGACTTTTAAAAAAATACATGACATTGCAGTGCAGTTTAAATGCTTCAAATTAAATGATCTTCCTGATCATCTTGCTAAACAACATGACATACACCAATAATTAAATTATATTTAATCAGAAACCCATTGTAACTGAAACTTTTTTTATTTTACTATCATGAATGATTTTTTTATTGTGCCGAGAGTATATATTTTTGAGAAAATTGCTTCTCCCAAGGTTTCACAACTTGCACTTATTTTTAAGTGTTGTGATTGGCTCGCGAAGTAAGTCAAAAATACACTAATATTAACTCAGTAATAACAATAAATCAACAACAAAACATACAGAAAGTTTTGAATTAAACGTACAACCAACATAAGAAAGACACGTGATATACAATTATTGTAGATTAGATTAAAGAAAATAAGATTCGCGCCAAGTTTTTAAATCTCTAAACGACAGATTGACATGATTGGACGGCGATCCCTGCATTTAGCTCTTCGTAGTTTACAGTATGTTCTTGGTTTACATTATCTTTGTTCTTGGTACGAATTGTTTCATTTGTATACAATGAATGAATGGTGGTTTTTTGGCGTATCTTTGTTAAATAAAAGTCAACCTAAATACACAGCATATTCATGATATTCATTGTGAGTTTGCCATTCATACACTGTAGATACGCTGTGTATATACCGTTGTTGACACGATGGGATTAACGCGAAATTACATTGGATTCGTCGAATAATATAAAGTAATTACAGTTAGACGGTTTAGAAATGAAACGAACACAACGTGTAAATACTACTGCCGTTTCAAGGCCTCGAAGACTGTGCAGGTGCATTACATGTTAACTAATTCTAACTTACACTATGTAAATAAAATAAAATATGAAAGTCAAATACAAATTAAATATATCCTATTATAATCGCAGTACAAATAATTACAGCAAAATAACTCAAAATGAACACTAAATAAACAAGTTGAACAGAATTTACAAAGTATAAACAACTATTTAAATTGATTGAACATTTAAATTAAATTATGATAGTTAAGAACAATAAAAACAATTTGCACATTTATATTTAAAAATATAATAAAAATTTGAAACCCAGAGAAACTAAAACATAAATAATTGTGTATACGTATATAAATATTTTTCTAGTTTACATACCACATTTTGCAGCTTTCCGGTTCATGTTGAAAGGACCAACAGTTCAGTGCTGAATTCCAACGAGAACAGCAGGAAGAATTCAATATAATATTTGAATTTACAGATTTTGCACGGGTAACCTACGCCTAATTTTTTCCAAACGTTTACGGGTTTGAACTCAATTCGTTGGCATAGCAAATAAGCACTTAATTACTGCACTGCAATGGTTTTATTGTGTATTCATCTGCAACAGAAAAAGTATAGATGTGTTTATCGTATTTTTTAAAATAAGTGTGTTTTTTTTGCATTATACCATTGAATACTTATATTATATATTCAATGATTATACATATATCTTGAGGTCTTAAAAACAAGCTGTTTATACGATGTACTGGTACTCAGTGTTTGCACAGTGATTACACGGTGTATCCAACGTGACATGACCGTGTAATAAATAAATAAATTACAAATTTTATGCAGCAGATATCTGCCATGTTAGTTGGTCAATTGATTAATCAGATACAAACATAAAACACCGAAAATTGGTTTTAATTATTATTTAAAATTGCAATTTACTCGCACACGTCTTTATACAAACGCGTTCAAAACTAAACTAATTTTAAACCAAAGATAAACAAAACTAGCTGAAATTTAAACGTTACAAAACGTGTTTATGACGTACGTTACTTCTTGGTCGCATTTCCTAATCGTTAAAGAAAAATTCCGAAATCAATAAATAAAATTGACAATTTTAACTAGCAATTATTTAGACTATTGTTAATGTTATTGTTTCATCAAATATAAAAAATCAAAGACAAACATAAAATACTGAAAATTAACTTACAGTTTGCTGATTCTAAAACTCGCAAAAATTGGTTTTAATTATTATTTAAAATTGCAATTTACTCGCACACGTCTTTATACAAATGCGTTCGAAACTAAACTAATTTCAAACCAAAGATAAGTTCAACTAGTTGAAATTAACACGTTACAAAACGTGTTTATGACGTACGTTGCTTTTTGGTCACATTTTCCTAATCGTTAAAAAAAAATTTCGAAATGAATACATTAAAAATCACAATTTTAACTAGCAATTATTTAGACTATTGTTAATGTTATTGTTTCATCAAATATAAAAAATCAAAGACAAACATAAAATACTGAAAATTAACTTACAGTTTGCAGATTCTAAAACTCGCAAAAATTGGTTTTAATTATTATTTAAAATTGCAATTTACTCGCACACGTCTTTATACAAATGCGTTCGAAACTAAACTAATTTCAAACCAAAGATAAGTTCAACTAGTTGAAATTAACACGTTACAAAACGTGTTTATGACGTACGTTGCTTTTTGGTCACATTTTCCTAATCGTTAAAGCAAAATTCGATTGAAATCATTACAATAAAATTGACAATTTTAACTAGCAATTATTTAGACTATTGTTAGTGTTATTGTTTTATGAAATATAAACAATCAAAGACAAACATAAAATACTGAAAATTAACTTACAGTTTGCAGATTCTAAAACTCGCAAAAATTGGTTTTAATTATTATTTAAAATTGCAATTTACTCGCACACGTCTTTATACAAATGCGTTCGAAACTAAACTAATTTCAAACCAAAGATAAGTTCAACTAGTTGAAATTAACACGTTACAAAACGTGTTTATGACGTACGTTGCTTTTTGGTCACATTTTCCTAATCGTTAAAGCAAAAATTCGAAATCATTACAATAAAATTGACAATTTTAACTAGCAATTATTTAGACTATTGTTAGTGTTATTGTTTTATGAAATATAAACAATCAAAGACAAACATAAAATACTGAAAATTAACTTACAGTTTGCAGATTCTAAAACTCGCAAAAATTGGTTTTAATTATTATTTAAAATTGCAATTTACTCGCACACGTCTTTATACAAATGCGTTCGAAACTAAACTAATTTCAAACCAAAGATAAGTTCAACTAGTTGAAATTAACACGTTACAAAACGTGTTTATGACGTACGTTGCTTTTTGGTCACATTTTCCTAAACGTTAAAAAAAAATTTCGAAATGAATACATTAAAAATGACAATTTTAACTAGCAATTATTTAGACTATTGTTAATGTTATTGTTTCATCAAATATAAAATCAAAGACAAACATAAAATACTGAAAATTAACTTACAGTTTGCAGATTCTAAAACTCGCAAAAATTGGTTTTAATTATTATTTAAAATTGCAATTTACTCGCACACGTCTTTATACAAATGCGTTCGAAACTAAACTAATTTCAAACCAAAGATAAGTTCAACTAGTTGAAATTAACACGTTACAAAACGTGTTTATGACGTACGTTGCTTTTTGGTCACATTTTCCTAAACGTTAAAAAATTTCGAAATGAATACATTAAAAATGACAATTTTAACTAGCAATTATTTAGACTATTGTTAATGTTATTGTTTCATCAAATATAAAAAATCAAAGACAAACATAAAATACTGAAAATTAACTTACAGTTTGCTGATTCTAAAACTCGCAAAAATTGGTTTTAATTATTATTTAAAATTGCAATTTACTCGCACACGTCTTTATACAAATGCGTTCGAAACTAAACTAATTTCAAACCAAAGATAAGTTCAACTAGTTGAAATTAACACGTTACAAAACGTGTTTATGACGTACGTTGCTTTTTGGTCACATTTTCCTAAACGTTAAAAAAAAATTTCCGAAATGAATACATTAAAAATGACAATTTTAACTAGCAATTATTTAGACTATTGTTAATGTTATTGTTTCATCAAATATAAAAAATCAAAGACAAACATAAAATACTGAAAATTAACTTACAGTTTGCAGATTCTAAAACTCGCAAAAATTGGTTTTAATTATTATTTAAAATTGCAATTTACTCGCACACGTCTTTTATACAAAATGCGTTCGAAACTAAACTAATTTCAAACCAAAGATAAGTTCAACTAGTTGAAATTAACACGTTACAAAACGTGTTTATGACGTACGTTGCTTTTTGGTCACATTTTCCTAAACGTTAAAAAATTTCGAAATGAATACATTAAAAATGACAATTTTAACTAGCAATTATTTAGACTATTGTTAATGTTATTGTTTTATGAAATATAAACAATCAAAGACAAACATAAAATACTGAAAATTAACTTACAGTTTGCTGATTCTAAAACTCGCAAAAATTGGTTTTAATTATTATTTAAAATTGCAATTTACTCGCACACGTCTTTATACAAATGCGTTCGAAACTAAACTAATTTCAAACCAAAGATAAGTTCAACTAGTTGAAATTAACACGTTACAAAACGTGTTTATGACGTACGTTGCTTTTTTGGTCACATTTTCCTAAACGTTAAAAAAATGAATACATTAAAAATGACAATTTTAACTAGCAATTATTTAGACTATTGTTAATGTTATTGTTTCATCAAATATAAAAATCAAAGACAAACATAAAATACTGAAAATTAACTTACAGTTTGCTGATTCTAAAACTCATAAGAATTGGTTTTAATTATTATTTAAAATTGCAATTTACTCGCACACGTCTTTATACAAATGCGTTCGAAACTAAACTAATTTCAAACCAAAGATAAGTTCAACTAGTTGAAATTAACACGTTACAAAACGTGTTTATGACGTACGTTGCTTTTTGGTCACATTTTCCTAAACGTTAAAAAAATTTCGAAATGAATACATTAAAAATGACAATTTTAACTAGCAATTATTTAGACTATTGTTAATGTTATTGTTTCATCAAATATAAAAAATCAAAGACAAACATAAAATACTGAAAATTAACTTACAGTTTGCAGATTCTAAAACTCGCAAAAATTGGTTTTAATTATTATTTAAAATTGCAATTTACTCGCACACGTCTTTATACAAATGCGTTCGAAACTAAACTAATTTCAAACCAAAGATAAGTTCAACTAGTTGAAATTAACACGTTACAAAACGTGTTTATGACGTACGTTGCTTTTTGGTCACATTTTCCTAAACGTTAAAAAAAAATTTCGAAATGAATACATTAAAAATGACAATTTTAACTAGCAATTATTTAGACTATTGTTAATGTTATTGTTTTATGAAATATAAACAATCAAAGACAAACATAAAATACTGAAAATTAACTTACAGTTTGCTGATTCTAAAACTCGCAAAAATTGGTTTTAATTATTATTTAAAATTGCAATTTACTCGCACACGTCTTTATACAAATGCGTTCGAAACTAAACTAATTTCAAACCAAAGATAAGTTCAACTAGTTGAAATTAACACGTTACAAAACGTGTTTATGACGTACGTTGCTTTTTCGTCACATTTTCCTAAACGTTAAAAAATTTCGAAATGAATACATTAAAAATGACAATTTTAACTAGCAATTATTTAGACTATTGTTAATGTTATTGTTTCATCAAATATAAAAAATCAAAGACAAACATAAAATACTGAAAATTAACTTACAGTTTGCTGATTCTAAAACTCGCAAAATTGGTTTTAATTATTATTTAAAATTGCAATTTACTCGCACACGTCTTTATACAAATGCGTTCGAAACTAAACTAATTTCAAACCAAAGATAAGTTCAACTAGTTGAAATTAACACGTTACAAAACGTGTTTATGACGTACGTTGCTTTTTGGTCACATTTTCCTAAACGTTAAAAAAAAATTTCGAAATGAATACATTAAAAATGACAATTTTAACTAGCAATTATTTAGACTATTGTTAATGTTATTGTTTTATGAAATATAAACAATCAAAGACAAACATAAAATACTGAAAATTAACTTACAGTTTGCTGATTCTAAAACTCGCAAAAATTGGTTTTAATTATTATTTAAAATTGCAATTTACTCGCACACGTCTTTATACAAATGCGTTCGAAACTAAACTAATTTCAAACCAAAGATAAGTTCAACTAGTTGAAATTAACACGTTACAAAACGTGTTTATGACGTACGTTGCTTTTTGGTCACATTTTCCTAAACGTTAAAAAAAAATTTCGAAATGAATACATTAAAAATGACAATTTTAACTAGCAATTATTTAGACTATTGTTAATGTTATTGTTTCATCAAATATAAAAAATCAAAGACAAACATAAAATACTGAAAATTAACTTACAGTTTGCAGATTCTAAAACTCGCAAAAATTGGTTTTAATTATTATTTAAAATTGCAATTTACTCGCACACGTCTTTATACAAATGCGTTCGAAACTAAACTAATTTCAAACCAAAGATAAGTTCAACTAGTTGAAATTAACACGTTACAAAACGTGTTTATGACGTACGTTGCTTTTTGGTCACATTTTCCTAAACGTTAAAAAAAAATTTCGAAATGAATACATTAAAAATGACAATTTTAACTAGCAATTATTTAGACTATTGTTAATGTTATTGTTTTATGAAATATAAACAATCAAAGACAAACATAAAATACTGAAAATTAACTTACAGTTTGCTGATTCTAAAACTCGCAAAAATTGGTTTTAATTATTATTTAAAATTGCAATTTACTCGCACACGTCTTTATACAAATGCGTTCGAAACTAAACTAATTTCAAACCAAAGATAAGTTCAACTAGTTGAAATTAACACGTTACAAAACGTGTTTATGACGTACGTTGCTTTTTCGTCACATTTTCCTAAACGTTAAAAAAAAATTTCGAAATGAATACATTAAAAATGACAATTTTAACTAGCAATTATTTAGACTATTGTTAATGTTATTGTTTCATCAAATATAAAAAATCAAAGACAAACATAAAATACTGAAAATTAACTTACAGTTTGCTGATTCTAAAACTCGCAAAAATTGGTTTTAATTATTATTTAAAATTGCAATTTACTCGCACACGTCTTTATACAAATGCGTTCGAAACTAAACTAATTTCAAACCAAAGATAAGTTCAACTAGTTGAAATTAACACGTTACAAAACGTGTTTATGACGTACGTTGCTTTTTGGTCACATTTTCCTAAACGTTAAAAAATTTCGAAATGAATACATTAAAAATGACAATTTTAACTAGCAATTATTTAGACTATTGTTAATGTTATTGTTTCATCAAATATAAAAAATCAAAGACAAACATAAAATACTGAAAATTAACTTACAGTTTGCTGATTCTAAAACTCGCAAAAATTGGTTTTAATTATTATTTAAAATTGCAATTTACTCGCACACGTCTTTATACAAATGCGTTCGAAACTAAACTAATTTCAAACCAAAGATAAGTTCAACTAGTTGAAATTAACACGTTACAAAACGTGTTTATGACGTACGTTGCTTTTTGGTCACATTTTCCTAAACGTTAAAAAAAAATTTCGAAATGAATACATTAAAAATGACAATTTTAACTAGCAATTATTTAGACTATTGTTAATGTTATTGTTTTATGAAATATAAACAATCAAAGACAAACATAAAATACTGAAAATTAACTTACAGTTTGCTGATTCTAAAACTCGCAAAAATTGGTTTTAATTATTATTTAAAATTGCAATTTACTCGCACACGTCTTTATACAAATGCGTTCGAAACTAAACTAATTTCAAACCAAAGATAAGTTCAACTAGTTGAAATTAACACGTTACAAAACGTGTTTATGACGTACGTTGCTTTTTGGTCACATTTTCCTAATCGTTAAAGCAAAAATTCGAAATCATTACAATAAAATTGACAATTTTAACTAGCAATTATTTAGACTATTGTTAGTGTTGTTTTATGAAATATAAACAATCAAAGACAAACATAAAATACTGAAAATTAACTTACAGTTTGCAGATTCTAAAACTCGCAAAAATTGGTTTTAATTATTATTTAAAATTGCAATTTACTCGCACACGTCTTTATACAAATGCGTTCGAAACTAAACTAATTTCAAACCAAAGATAAGTTCAACTAGTTGAAATTAACACGTTACAAAACGTGTTTATGACGTACGTTGCTTTTTGGTCACATTTTCCTAAACGTTAAAAAAATTTCGAAACGAAATGAATACATTAAAAATGACAATTTTAACTAGCAATTATTTAGACTATTGTTAATGTTATTGTTTCATCAAATATAAAAAATCAAAGACAAACATAAAATACTGAAAATTAACTTACAGTTTGCAGATTCTAAAACTCGCAAAAATTGGTTTTAATTATTATTTAAAATTGCAATTTACTCGCACACGTCTTTATACAAATGCGTTCGAAACTAAACTAATTTCAAACCAAAGATAAGTTCAACTAGTTGAAATTAACACGTTACAAAACGTGTTTATGACGTACGTTGCTTTTTGGTCACATTTTCCTAAACGTTAAAAAAAAAATTTCGAAATGAATACATTAAAAATGACAATTTTAACTAGCAATTATTTAGACTATTGTTAATGTTATTGTTTCATCAAATATAAAAAATCAAAGACAAACATAAAATACTGAAAATTAACTTACAGTTTGCAGATTCTAAAACTCGCAAAAATTGGTTTTAATTATTATTTAAAATTGCAATTTACTCGCACACGTCTTTATACAAATGCGTTCGAAACTAAACTAATTTCAAACCAAAGATAAGTTCAACTAGTTGAAATTAACACGTTACAAAACGTGTTTATGACGTACGTTGCTTTTTGGTCACATTTTCCTAAACGTTAAAAAAATTTCGAAATGAATACATTAAAAATGACAATTTTAACTAGCAATTATTTAGACTATTGTTAATGTTATTGTTTCATCAAATATAAAAAATCAAAGACAAACATAAAATACTGAAAATTAACTTACAGTTTGCAGATTCTAAAACTCGCAAAAATTGGTTTTAATTATTATTTAAAATTGCAATTTACTCGCACACGTCTTTATACAAATGCGTTCGAAACTAAACTAATTTCAAACCAAAGATAAGTTCAACTAGTTGAAATTAACACGTTACAAAACGTGTTTATGACGTACGTTGCTTTTGGTCACATTTTCCTAAACGTTAAAAAAATTTCAGAAATGAATACATTAAAATGACAATTTTAACTAGCAATTATTTAGACTATTGTTAATGTTATTGTTTCATCAAATATAAACAATCAAAGACAAACATAAAATACTGAAAATTAACTTACAGTTTGCTGATTCTAAAACTCGCAAAATTGGTTTTAATTATTATTTAAAATTGCAATTTACTCGCACACGTCTTTATACAAATGCGTTCGAAACTAAACTAATTTCAAACCAAAGATAAGTTCAACTAGTTGAAATTAACACGTTACAAAACGTGTTTATGACGTACGTTGCTTTTTGGTCACATTTTCCTAAACGTTAAAAAAATTTCGAAATGAATACATTAAAAATGACAATTTTAACTAGCAATTATTTAGACTATTGTTAATGTTATTGTTTCATCAAATATAAAATCAAAGACAAACATAAAATACTGAAAATTAACTTACAGTTTGCTGATTCTAAAACTCGCAAAAATTGGTTTTAATTATTATTTAAAATTGCAATTTACTCGCACACGTCTTTATACAAATGCGTTCGAAACTAAACTAATTTCAAACCAAAGATAAGTTCAACTAGTTGAAATTAACACGTTACAAAACGTGTTTATGACGTACGTTGCTTTTTGGTCACATTTTCCTAAACGTTAAAAAAAATTTCGAAATGAATACATTAAAAATGACAATTTTAACTAGCAATTATTTAGACTATTGTTAATGTTATTGTTTCATCAAATATAAAAAATCAAAGACAAACATAAAATACTGAAAATTAACTTACAGTTTGCAGATTCTAAAACTCGCAAAAATTGGTTTTAATTATTATTTAAAATTGCAATTTACTCGCACACGTCTTTATACAAATGCGTTCGAAACTAAACTAATTTCAAACCAAAGATAAGTTCAACTAGTTGAAATTAACACGTTACAAAACGTGTTTATGACGTACGTTGCTTTTTGGTCACATTTTCCTAAACGTTAAAAAAATTTCGAAATGAATACATTAAAAATGACAATTTTAACTAGCAATTATTTAGACTATTCTTAATGTTATTGTTTCATCAAATATAAAAATCAAAGACAAACATAAAATACTGAAAATTAACTTACAGTTTGCTGATTCTAAAACTCGCAAAAATTGGTTTTAATTATTATTTAAAATTGCAATTTACTCGCACACGTCTTTATACAAATGCGTTCGAAACTAAACTAATTTCAAACCAAAGATAAGTTCAACTAGTTGAAATTAACACGTTACAAAACGTGTTTATGACGTACGTTGCTTTTTGGTCACATTTTCCTAAACGTTAAAAAAATTTCGAAATGAATACATTAAAAATGACAATTTTAACTAGCAATTATTTAGACTATTGTTAATGTTATTGTTTCATCAAATATAAAAAATCAAAGACAAACATAAAATACTGAAAATTAACTTACAGTTTGCAGATTCTAAAACTCGCAAAAATTGGTTTTAATTATTATTTAAAATTGCAATTTACTCGCACACGTCTTTATACAAATGCGTTCGAAACTAAACTAATTTCAAACCAAAGATAAGTTCAACTAGTTGAAATTAACACGTTACAAAACGTGTTTATGACGTACGTTGCTTTTTGGTCACATTTTCTAAACGTTAAAAAAATTTCGAAATGAATACATTAAAAATGACAATTTTAACTAGCAATTATTTAGACTATTGTTAATGTTATTGTTTCATCAAATATAAAAATCAAAGACAAACATAAAATACTGAAAATTAACTTACAGTTTGCAGATTCTAAAACTCGCAAAAATTGGTTTTAATTATTATTTAAAATTGCAATTTACGCACACGTTTTTATACAAATGGGTTCGAAAAAAAACTAATTTCAAAACAAAGATAAGTACAACAAGTTAAAATTTACACGTTACAAAACGTGTTTATGACGTACGTTGCTTTTTGGTCACATTTTCCTAAACGTTAAAAAATTTCGAAATGAATACATTAAAAATGACAATTTTAACTAGCAATTATTTAGACTATTGTTAATGTTATTGTTTCATCAAATATAAACAATCAAAGACAAACATAAAATACTGAAGAATTAACTTACAGTTTGCTGATTCTAAAACTCGCAAAAATTGGTTTTAATTATTATTTAAAATTGCAATTTACTCGCACACGTCTTTATACAAATGCGTTCGAAACTAAACTAATTTCAAACCAAAGATAAGTTCAACTAGTTGAAATTAACACGTTACAAAACGTGTTTATGACGTACGTTGGCTCTTGGTCACATTTTCCTAAACGTTAAAAAAATTTCGAAATGAATACATTAAAAATGACAATTTTAACTAGCAATTATTTAGACTATTGTTAATGTTATTGTTTCATCAAATATAAAAATCAAAGACAAACATAAAATACTGAAAATTAACTTACAGTTTGCAGATTCTAAAACTCGCAAAAATTGGTTTTAATTATTATTTAAAATTGCAATTTACTCGCACACGTCTTTATACAAATGCGTTCGAAACTAAACTAATTTCAAACCAAAGATAAGTTCAACTAGTTGAAATTAACACGTTACAAAACGTGTTTATGACGTACGTTGCTTTTTGGTCACATTTTCCTAAACGTTAAAAAATTTCAGAAATGAATACATTAAAAATGACAATTTTAACTAGCTTAATTATTTAGACTATTGTTAATGTTATTGTTTCATCAAATATAAACAAATCAAAGACAAACATAAAATACTAAAAATTAACTTACAGTTTGCTGATTCTAAAACTCGCAAAAATTGGTTTTAATTATTATTTAAAATTGCAATTTACTCGCACACGTCTTTATACAAATGCGTTCGAAACTAAACTAATTTCAAACCAAAGATAAGTTCAACTAGTTGAAATTAACACGTTACAAAACGTGTTTATGACGTACATTGCTTTTTGGTCACATTTTCCTAAACGTTAAAAAAAAATTTCGAAATGAATACATTAAAAATGACAATTTTAACTAGCAATTATTTAGACTATTGTTAATGTTATTGTTTCATCAAATATAAAAAATCAAAGACAAACATAAAATACTGAAAATTAACTTACAGTTTGCAGATTCTAAAACTCGCAAAAATTGGTTTTAATTATTATTTAAAATTGCAATTTACTCGCACACGTCTTTATACAAATGCGTTTCGAAACTAAACTAATTTCAAACCAAAGATAAGTTCAACTAGTTGAAATTAACACGTTACAAAAACGTGTTTATGACGTACGTTGCTTTTGGTCACATTTTCCTAAACGTTAAAAAAATTTCGAGAAATGAATACATTAAAAATGACAATTTTAACTAGCAATTATTTAGACTATTGTTAATGTTATTGTTTCATCAAATATAAAAAATCAAAGACAAACATAAAATACTGAAAATTAACTTACAGTTTGCAGATTCTAAAACTCGCAAAAATTGGTTTTAATTATTATTTAAAATTGCAATTTACTCGCACACGTCTTTATACAAATGCGTTCGAAACTAAACTAATTTCAAACCAAAGATAAGTTCAACTAGTTGGAAATTAACACGTTACAAAACGTGTTTATGACGTACGTTGCTTTTTGGTCACATTTTCCTAAACGTTAAAAAATTTCTGAAATGAATACATTAAAAATGACAATTTTAACTAGCAATTATTTAGACTATTGTTAATGTTATTGTTTCATCAAATATAAAAAATCAAAGACAAACATAAAATACTGAAAATTAACTTACAGTTTGCAGATTCTAAAACTCGCAAAAATTGGTTTTAATTATTATTTAAAATTGCAATTTACTCGCACACGTCTTTATACAAATGCGTTCGAAACTAAACTAATTTCAAACCAAAGATAAGTTCAACTAGTTGAAATTAACACGTTACAAAACGTGTTTATGACGTACGTTGCTTTTTGGTCACATTTTCCTAAACGTTAAAGCAATTTCGAAATGAATACATTAAAAATGAGAATTTTAACTAGCAATTATTTAGACTATTGTTAATGTTATTGTTTCATCAAATATAAAAATCAAAGACAAACATAAAATACTGAAAATTAACTTACAGTTTGCAGATTCTAAAACTCGCAAAAAATTGGTTTTAATTATTATTTAAAATTGCAATTTACTCGCACACGTCTTTATACAAATGCGTTCGAAACTAAACTAATTTCAAACCAAAGATAAGTTCAACTAGTTGAAATTAACACGTTACAAAACGTGTTTATGACGTACGTTGCTTTTGGTCACATTTTCCTAAACGTTAAAAAAAATTTCGAAATGAATACATTAAAAATGACAATTTTAACTAGCAATTATTTAGACTATTGTTAATGTTATTGTTTCATCAAATATAAAAAATCAAAGACAAACATAAATACTGAAAATTAACTTACAGTTTGCAGATTCTAAAACTCACCAAAAAATTGGTTTTAATTATTATTTAAAATTGCAATTTACTCGCACACGTCTTTATACAAATGCGTTTCGAAACTAAACTAATTTCAAACCAAAGATAAGTTCAACTAGTTGAAATTAACACGTTACAAAACGTGTTTATGACGTACGTTGCTTTTTGGTCACATTTTCCTAAACGTTAAAAAAATTTCGAAATGAATACATTAAAAATGACAATTTTAACTAGCAATTATTTAGACTATTGTTAATGTTATTGTTTCATCAAATATAAAAAATCAAAGACAAACATAAAATACTGAAAATTAACTTACAGTTTGCAGATTCTAAAACTCGCTAAAAAAAATTGGTTTTAATTATTATTTAAAATTGCAATTTACTCGCACACGTCTTTATACAAATGCGTTTCGAAACTAAACTAATTTCAAACCAAAGATAAGTTCAACTAGTTGAAATTAACACGTTACAAAACGTGTTTATGACGTACGTTGCTTTTTTGGTCACATTTTCCTAAACGTTAAAAAATTTCGAAATGAATACATTAAAAATGACAATTTTAACTAGCAATTATTTAGACTATTGTTAATGTTATTGTTTCATCAAATATAAAAAATCAAAGACAAACATAAAATACTGAAAATTAACTTACAGTTTGCAGATTCTAAAACTCGCAAAAATTGGTTTTAATTATTATTTAAAATTGCAATTTACTCGCACACGTCTTTATACAAATGCGTTCAGAAACTAAACTAATTTCAAACCAAAGATAAGTTCAACTAGTTGAAATTAACACGTTACAAAACGTGTTTATGACGTACGTTGCTTTTTGGTCACATTTTCCTAAACGTTAAAAAAATTTCGAAATGAATACATTAAAAATGACAATTTTAACTAGCAATTATTTAGACTATTGTTAATGTTATTGTATCATCAAATATAAAAATCAAAGACAAACATAAAATACTGAAAATTAACTTACAGTTTGCAGATTCTAAAACTCGCAAAAATTGGTTTTAATTATTATTTAAAAATTGCAATTTACTCGCACACGTCTTTTATACAAATGCGTTCGAAACTAAACTAATTTCAAACCAAAGATAAGTTCAACTAGTTGAAATTAACACGTTACAAAACGTGTTTATGACGTACGTTGCTTTTTTGGTCACATTTTCCTAAACGTTAAAAAAAAATTTCGAAATGAATACATTAAAAATGATAATTTTAACTAGCAATTATTTAGACTATTGTTAATGTTATTGTTTCATCAAATACAAAAATCAAGAGACAAACATAAAATACTGAAAATTAACTTACAGTTTGCAGATTCTAAAACTCGCAAAAATTGGTTTTAATTATTATTTAAAATTGCAATTTACTCGCACACGTCTTTATACAAATGCGTTCGAAAACTAAACTAATTTCAAACCAAAGATAAGTTCAACTAGTTAAAATTAACACGTTACAAAACGTGTTTAAGACGTAGGTTGCTTTTTGGTCACATTTTCCTAAACGTTAAAAAAAATTCGAGAAATGAATACATTAAAAATGACAATTTTAACTAGCAATTATTTAGACTATTGTTAATGTTATTGTTTCATCAAATATAAACAATCAAAGACAAAACATAAAATACTGAAGAAATTAACTTACAGTTTGCAGATTCTAAAACTCGCAAAAATTGGTTTTAATTATTATTTAAAATTGCAATTTACTCGCACACGTCTTTATACAAATGCGTTCGAAACTAAACTAATTTCAAACCAAAGATAAGTTCAACTAGTTGAAATTAACACGTTACAAAACGTGTTTATGACGTACGTTGCTTTTTGGTCACATTTTCCTAAACGTTAAAAAAAAATTTCGAAATGAATACATTAAAAATGACAATTTTAACTAGCAATTATTTAGACTATTGTTAGTGTTATTGTTTTATGAAATATAAACAATCAAAGACAAACATAAAATACTGAAAATTAACTTACAGTTTGCTGATTCTAAAACCCGCAAAAATTGGTTTTAATTATTATTTAAAATTGCAATTTACTCGCACACGTCTTTATACAAATGCGTTCGAAACTAAACTAATTTCAAACCAAAGATAAGTTCAACTAGTTGAAATTAACACGTTACAAAACGTGTTTATGACGTACGTTGCTTTTTGGTCACATTTTCCTAAACGTAAAAAAAAAAATTTCGAAATGAATACATTAAAAATGACAATTTTAACTAGCAATTATTTAGACTATTGTTAATGTTATTGTTTCATCAAATATAAAAAATCAAAGACAAACATAAAATACTGAAAATTAACTTACAGTTTGCAGATTCTAAAACTCGCAAAAATTGGTTTTAATTATTATTTAAAATTCCAATTTACACGCACACGTTTTTATACAAATGCGTTCAAAACTAAACTAATTTCAAAACAAAGATAAGTACAACTAGTTAAAATTTACACGTTACAAAACGTGTTTATGACGTACGTTGCTTTTTGGTCACATTTTCCTAATCGTTAAAGCAAAAATTCGAAATCATTACAATAAAATTGACAATTTTAACTAGCAATTATTTAGACTATTGTTAGTGTTATTGTTTTATGAAATATAAACAATCAAAGACAAACATAAAATACTGAAAATTAACTTACAGTTTGCTGATTCTAAACCCGCAAAAATTGGTTTTAATTATTATTTAAATTTGCAATTTAGTCGCACGTCTTTATACAAATGCGTTCGAAACTAAACTAATTTCAAACCAAAGATAAGTTCAACTAGTTGAAATTAACACGTTACAAAACGTGTTTATGACGTACGTTGCTTTTTGGTCACATTTTCCTAAACGTTAAAAAAAAATTTCGAAATGAATACATTAAAAATCACAATTTTAACTAGCAATTATTTAGACTATTGTTAATGTTATTGTTTCATCAAATATAAAAAATCAAAGACAAACATAAAATACTGAAAATTAACTTACAGTTTGCAGATTCTAAAACTCGCAAAAATTGGTTTTAATTATTATTTAAAATTGCAATTTACTCGCACACGTCTTTATACAAATGCGTTCGAAACTAAACTAATTTCAAAACAAAGATAAGTACAACTAGTTAAAATTTACACGTTACAAAACGTGTTTATGACGTACGTTGCTTTTTGGTCACATTTTCCTAAACGTTAAAAAAAAATTTCGAAATGAATACATTAAAAATCACAATTTTAACTAGCAATTATTTAGACTATTGTTAATGTTATTGTTTCATCAAATATAAAAAATCAAAGACAAACATAAAATACTGAAAATTAACTTACAGTTTGCAGATTCTAAAACTCGCAAAAATTGGTTTTAATTATTATTTAAAATTCCAATTTACACGCACACGTTTTTATACAAACGAGTTCAATACTAAACTAAGTTCAAACCAAATATAAGTAAAACTAGTTTAAATATACACGCTACAAAACGTACGTGTTTATGACGTACGTTGCTTTTTGGTCACATCTTTGTTAAAGAAAAATTTTGAAATCAATAAATTAGAATTGACAATTTTATCTAGCAATTATTTAGACTATTGTTAATGTTATTGTTTCATCAAATATAAAAAATCAAAGACAAACATAAAATACTGAAAATTAACTTACAGTTTGCAGATTCTAAAACTCGCAAAAATTGGTTTTAATTATTATTTAAAATTGCAATTTACTCGCACACGTCTTTATACAAATGCGTTCGAAACTAAACTAATTTCAAACCAAAGATAAGTTCAACTAGTTGAAATTAACACGTTACAAAACGTGTTTATGACGTACGTTGCTTTTTGGTCACATTTTCCTAAACGTTAAAGCAAAATTTCAGAAATGAATACATTAAAAATGACAATTTTAACTAGCAATTATTTAGACTATTGTTAATGTTATTGTTTCATCAAATATAAAAAATCAAAGACAAACATAAAATACTGAAAATTAACTTACAGTTTGCAGATTCTAAAACTCGCAAAAAATTGGTTTTAATTATTATTTAAAATTGCAATTTACTCGCACACGTCTTTATACAAATGCGTTCGAAACTAAACTAATTTCAAACCAAAGATAAGTTCAACTAGTTGAAATTAACACGTTACAAAACGTGTTTATGACGTACGGTGCTTTTTCGTCACATTTGCCTAAAGGTTAAAAAAATTTCGAAATGAATACATTAAAAATGACAATTTTAACTAGCAATTATTTAGACTATTGTTAATGTTATTGTTTCATCAAATATAAAAAATCAAAGACAAACATAAAATACTGAAAATTAACTTACAGTTTGCAGATTCTAAAACTCGCAAAAATTGGTTTTAATTATTATTTAAAATTGCAATTTACTCGCACACGTCTTTATACAAATGCGTTCAAAACTAAACTAATTTCAAACCAAAGATAAGTTCAACTAGTTGAAATTAACACGTTACAAAACGTGTTTATGACGTACGTTGCTTTTTGGTCACATTTTCCTAATCGTTAAAGCAAAAATTCGAAATCATTACAATAAAATTGACAATTTTAACTAGCAATTATTTAGACTATTGTTAGTGTTATTGTTTTATGAAATATAAACAATCAAAGACAAACATAAAATACTGAAAATTAACTTACAGTTTGCTGATTCTAAAACCCGCAAAAATTGGTTTTAATTATTATTTAAAATTGCAATTTACTCGCACACGTCTTTATACAAATGCGTTCGAAACTAAACTAATTTCAAACCAAAGATAAGTTCAACTAGTTGAAATTAACACGTTACAAAACGTGTTTATGACGTACGTTGCTTTTTGGTCACATTTTCCTAAACGTTAAAAAAAAATTTCGAAATGAATACATTAAAAATGACAATTTTAACTAGCAATTATTTAGACTATTGTTAATGTTATTGTTTCATCAAATATAAAAAATCAAAGACAAACATAAAATACTGAAAATTAACTTACAGTTTGCAGATTCTAAAACTCGCAAAAATTGGTTTTAATTATTATTTAAAATTGCAATTTACTCGCACACGTCTTTATACAAATGCGTTCAAAACTAAACTAATCTCAAACCAAAGATAAGTTCAACTAGTTGAAATTAACACGTTACAAAACGTGTTTATGACGTACGTTGCTTTTTGGTCACATTTTCCTACCAAGGACTAAGGACCATGACCAAGGACCAAGACCGGGACTACAGATCAGGACCAGGACCAAGGACTCAAGGACCAAGGACTGGCGACCAAGGACTGGGCTGACCAAGGACTCTAAGGACCAAGGACCAAGGACCAGGACCAGGACCAAGGACTAAGGACTACACAAGGGACTCAAGGGACCAAGGACCAAGCTGACCAAGGACCAGGACCAAGGACTAAGGACCAAGGACCAAGGACCAAGGACTGGCTGACCAGGACCAAGGACCAAGGACTGCTGACCAAGGACCAAGGACTGGACCAAGGACCAAGTGACCAAGGACCAAGGACCAAGGACCAAGGACCAGGACGGGGACCAGCTGACCAAGGGACTGGCAGACAGACCAAGGACCAAGGACTGGCAAGGACCAAGGACTAAGGGACTGGCAAGGACCAAGGACCAAGGACCAAGGACTAAGGACCAAGGACCAAGGACCAAGGACCAAGGACTAAGGGGACTCAAGGACCAGGACCAGGACCAGCTGACCAAGGACCAAGGACCATGACCAAGGACTAGGACAGGACCAAGGACCAAGGACTGCTGACAAGCTGACCAAGGACCTCAAGTGACCAAGGACCAAGGACCAAGGACCAAGGACCAAGGACTAAGGACCAAGGACCAGGACCAGGACCAAGACCAGGACCAGGACCAGGACCAAGGACCAAGGACCAAGGACCAAGACTGGCTGACCAAGGACCAGCTGACCAGGACCAGGACGGCTGACCAAGGACCAGGGACCAGGACCAAGGACCAAGGACAGGACAAGGACCAGGACCAAGGGACCAAGGACCGGGACCAGGACCAAGGACCAAGGACCAAGGACTAAGGACTAAGGACCAAGGACCAAGGACCAAGGACCAGGACCAAGGACCAAGGACCAAGGACTAAGGACCAAGGACCAAGGACCAAGGACCAAGGACCAAGGACCAAGGACCAGATAGGACCAAGGACTCAAGGACCAAGGACCAAGGACTAAGGACCGGACCAGGACTACGACTGAAGGGACTCAAGGACCAAGGACCAGGCGACCAAGGACTACACCAGGACCAAGGACTAAGGACCAGGACAGGACTCAAGGACCATGGAGACCAAGGACTAAGTGACCAAGCTGACCAAGGACCAAGACGGACCAAGGACCAAAGGGACCAAGGACCAAGGACCAAGGACTAGGACCAGGACTGGCAAGGACCAGGACAGGGACGGGATAAGGACCAAGGACCAAGGACCAAGGACACGGGACCAGGACAAGGACTCAAGGACCAAGGACCAAGGACTAAGGACCAAGGGACTAAGGACCAAGGACCAAGGACCAAGGACCAAGGACCAAGGGACCAAGCGACCAAGGGACCAAGGACCAAGGACTAAGGACTGGAAGGACCAAGGACCAAGGACCAAGGACCAAGGACCAAGGACCAAGGACCAAGACCGAGACCAAGGACCAAGGACTAAGGGACTAGGACCGGGACCAAGGACTCAAGGACCAAGGACCAAGGACCAAGGACTGGCAAGGACCAAGGACCAAGGACCAAGGACCAGGACCAAGGACCAAGGACCAAGGACCAAGGACCAGGACCAAGGACCAAGGACCAAGGACCAAGGACCAAGGACCAAGGACCAAGGACCAGGACCAAGGACCAAGGACCAGGACCAGGACCAAGGACCAAGGACCAAGGACCAAGGACCAAGGACCAAGGACCAAGGACCAAGGACCAGGACCAAGGACCAAGGACCAAGGACCAAGGACCAAGGACCAAGGACCAAGGACCAAGGACCAAGGACCAGGACCAAGAGACCAGGACCAAGGACCAAGGACCAGGACCAAGGACCAAGGACCAAGGACCAAGGACCAAGGACCAGGACCAAGGACCAAGGACCAAGGACCAAGGACCAAGGACCAAGGACCAAGGACCAGGACCGGGACCAAGGACCAAGGACCAAGGACCAAGGACCAAGGACCAAGGACCAGGACCAAGGACCAAGGACCAAGGACCAGGGACCAAGGACCAGGACCAAGGACCAAGGACCAAGGACCAGGACCAAGGACCAAGACCAGGACCAAGGACCAAGGACCAAGGACCAAGGACCAAGGACCAAGGACCAAGGACCAAGGACCAGGACCAGGACCAAGGACCAAGGACCAAGGACCAAGGACCAAGGACTAAGGACCAAGGACCAGGACCAAGGACCAAGGACCAAGGACCAGGACCAAGGACCAGGACCAGGACCGGGACCAAGGACCGGGACCAAGGACCAAGGACCAAGGACCAAGGACCAGAGACCAAGGACCAAGGACCAGGACCAAGGACCAAGGACCAAGGACCAAGGACCAGGACCAAGACCAAGGACCAAGGACCAAGGACCAAGGACCAAGGACCAGAACCAGGACCAAGGACCAAGGACTAAGGACCAAGGACCAAGGGACTAAGGACCAAGGACCGAAGGACCAAGGACCAAGGACAGGACCAAGGACCAAGGACCAGGACCAGGACCAAGGACCAAGGACCAAGGACCAAGGACCAAGGACCAAGGACCAAGGACCAAGGACCAGGACCAAGGACCAAGGACCAAGGACCAAGGACCAAGGACCAAGGACCAAGGACCAGGACCAAGGACCAAGGACCAGGACCAAGGACCAAGGACCAAGGACCAGGACCAGGACCAGGACCAAGGACCAAGGACCAAGGACCAAGGACCAAGGACCAAGGACCAAGGACCAAGGACCAAGGACCAAGGACCAAGGACCAAGGACCAAGGACCAAGGACCAAGGACCAGAGACCAGGACCAGGACCAAGGACCAAGGACCAGGACCAAGGACCAGGACCAAGGACCAGGACCAGGACCAAGAGACCAAGGACCAAGGACCAGGACCAGGACCAAGGACCAAGGACCAAGGACCAAGGACCAGGACCAAGGACCAGGACCAGGACCAAGGACCAAGGACCAAGGACCAAGGACCAAGGACCAAGACCAGGACCAAGGACCAAGGACCAGGACCAGAGACCAAGGACCAAGGACCAAGGACCAAGGACCAGGACCAGGACCAAGGACCAAGGACCAAGGACCAGGACCAAGGACAGAGACAGGACCAGAGACCAAGGACCAAGGACCAAGGACCAGAGACCAAGGACCAAGGACCAAGGACCAGGACCAAGGACCAAGGACCAGAGACCAGAGACCAAGGACCAGGACCAAGGACCAGAGACCAAGGACCAAGGACCAAGGACCAAGGACCAAGGACCAAGGACCAAGGACCAAGGACTAAGGACCAAGGACCAAGGACCAAGGACCAGACCAAGGACCAAGGACCAAGGACCAAGGACCAAGGACCAAGAGACCAAGGACCAAGGACCAAGGACCAAGGACCAAGGACCAAGGACCAAGAGACCAAGGACCAAGGACCAAGGACCAAGGACCAAGGACCAAGGACCAAGGACCAGGACCAGAGACCAAGGACCAGAGACCAAGGACCAAGGACCAAGGACCAGGACCAGGACCAAGGACCAAGGACCAGGACCAAGGACCAAGGACCAAGGACCAAGGACCAAGAGACCAAGGACCAAGGACCAGGACCAAGGACCAAGGACCAAGGACCAGAGACCAAGGACCAAGGACCAAGGACCAAGGACCAAGGACCAGAGACCAGGACCAAGGACCAAGGACCAAGGACCAAGGACCAAGGACCAAGGACCAAGGACCAAGGACCAGGACCAAGGACCAGGACCAAGGACCAAGGACCAAGAGACCAGGACCAAGGACCAAGGACCAAGGACCAAGGACCAAGGACCAAGGACCAGGACCAAGGACCAAGGACCAAGGACCAAGGACTGGTTGACCAAGGACCAAGGACCAAGGACCAAGGACCAAGGACCAAGGACCAAGGACCAAGGACCAAGGACCAAGGACCAAGGACCAGGACCAAGGACCAAGGACCAAGGACCAGGACCAAGGACCAAGGACCAAGGACCAAGGACCAAGGACCAAGGACCAAGGACCAAGGACCAAGGACCAAGGACCAAGGACCAAGGACCAGGACCAAGGACCAAGGACCAAGGACCAAGGACCAGGACCAAGGACCAAGGACCAAGGACCAAGGACCAGGACAAGACCAAGGACCAAGGACCAAGGACCAAGGACCAAGGACCAAGGACCAAGGACCAAGGACCAGGACCAGGACCAAGGACCAGGACCAGGACCAAGGACCAAGGACCAAGGACCAAGGACCAAGGACCAGGACCAAGGACCAAGGACCAAGGACCAAGGACCAAGGACCAAGGACCAAGGACCAAGGACCAAGGACCAAGGACCAGGACCAAGGACCAAGGACCAAGGACCAAGGACCAAGGACCAAGGACCAGGACCAAGGGACCAAGGACCAAGGACCAAGGACCAAGGACCAAGGACCAAGGACCAAGGACCAAGGACCAAGGACTAAGGACCAAGACCAAGGACCAAGGACCAAGGACCAAGGACCAGGACCAAGGACCAAGGACCAAGGACCAAGGACCAAGGACCAAGGACTAAGGGACCAGGACCAAGGACTGGACCAAGGACCAAGGACTAAGGACTACAAGGACCAAGGACCAAGGACCAAGGGACCAAGGACCAAGGACCAAGGACCGGACCCAAGGACCAAGGACCAAGGACCAAGGACCAAGGACCAAGGACTAAGGACCAAGGACCAAGGACCAAGGACCAAGGACCAAGGACCAAGGACCAAGGACCAAGGACCAAGGACCAAGGACCAAGGACCAAGGACCAAGGACCAAGGACCAAGGACCAAGGACCAATGACCAAGGACCAAGGACCAAGGACCAAGGACCAAGGACCAGGACCAAGGACCAAGGACCAAGGACCAAGGACCAAGGGACCAAGGACCAGGACCAAGGACCAAGGACCAAGGACCAAGGACCAAGGACCAAGGACCAAGGACCAAGGACCAAGGACCAAGGACCAGGACCAAGGACCAAGGACCAAGGACCAAGGACCAAGGAGCAAGGACCAAGGACCAAGGACCAAGGACCAAGGACCAAGGACCAAGGACCACGGACCAAGGACCAAGGACCAAGGACCAGAGACCAAGGACCAAGGACCAGGACCAAGGACCAAGGACCAAGGACCAGAGACCAAGGACCAAGGACCAAGGACCAAGGACCAAGGACCAAGGACCAAGGACCAAGGACCAAGGACCAAGGACCAAGGACCAAGGACCAAGGACCAAGGACCAAGGACCAAGGACCAAGGACCAGAGACCAAGGACCAGGACCAAGGACCAAGGACCATGACCAAGGACCAAGGACCAAGGACCAAGGACCAAGGACCAAGGACCAAGGACCAAGGACCAGGACCAAGGACCAAGGACCAGGACCAGGACCAAGGACCAAGGACCAAGGACCAGGACCAAGGACCAGACCAAGGACCAAGGACCAAGGACCAAGGACCAAGGACCAGGGACCAAGGACCAAGGACCAAGGACCAAGGACCAGAGACCAAGGACCAAGGACCAAGGACCATGACCAAGGACCAAGGACCAAGGACCAAGGACCAGGACCAAGGACCAAGGACCAAGGACCAAGGACCAAGGACCAGGACCAAGGACCAAGGACCAGGACCAAGGACCAAGGACCAAGGACCAGGACCAAGGACCAAGGACCAAGGACCAAGGACTAAGGACTAAGGACCAAGGACCAAGGACCAAGGACCAAGGACCAAGGACCAAGGACCAAGGACCAAGGACCAAGGACCAAGGACCAAGGACCAAGGACCAAGGACCAAGGACCAAGGACCAGGGACCAAGGACCAAGGACCAAGGACCAAGGGCCAAGGACCAAGGGCCAAGGACCAGGACCCAAGGACCAGAGACCAAGGACCAGGACCAAGGACCAGGACCAGGACCAAGGACTAAGGACCAAGGACCAAGGACTATGACCAAGGACTAAGGACTAAGGACCAAGGACCAAGGACCAAGGACCAAGGACCAAGGACCAAGGACCAAGGACCAAGGACCAAGGACCAAGGACCAAGGACCAAGGACCAAGGACCAAGGACCAAGGACCAAGGACCAAGGACCAAGGACCAAGGACCAAGGACGTTTTAGATTAGGCGAGTTTTTTAGGCACAGACCGACCCAAGGACGTTTTAGATTAGGCGAGTTTTTTAGGCACAGACCGACCCAAGGACGTTTTAGATTAGGCGAGTTTTTTAGGCACAGACCGACCCAAGGACGTTTTAGATTAGGCGAGTTTTTTAGGCACAGACCGACCCAAGGACGTTTTAGATTAGGCGAGTTTTTTAGGCACAGACCGACCCAAGGACGTTTTAGATTAGGCGAGTTTTTAGGCACAGACCGACCCAAGGACGTTTTAGATTAGGCGAGTTTTTAGGCACAGACCGACCCAAGGACGTTTTAGATTAGGCGAGTTTTTAGGCACAGACCGACCCAAGGACGTTTTAGATTAGGCGAGTTTTTAGGCACAGACCGACCCAAGGACGTTTTAGATTAGGGCGAGTTTTTAGGCACAGACCGACCCAAGGACGTTTTAGATTAGGCGAGTTTTTTTAGGCACAGACCGACCCAAGGACGTTTTAGATTAGGCGAGTTTTTAGGCACAGACCGACCCAAGGACGTTTTAGATTAGGCGAGTTTTTAGGCACAGACCGACCCAAGGACGTTTTAGATTAGGCGAGTTTTTAGGCACAGAACCGACCTGCAAGGACGTTTTAGATTAGGCGAGTTTTTAGGCACAGACCGACCCAAGGACGTTTTAGATTAGGCGAGTTTTTAGGCACAGACCGACCCAAGGACGTTTTAGATTAGGCGAGTTTTTAGGCACAGACCGAGCCAAGGACCTTTTAGATTAGGCGAGTCTTTTAGGCACAGACCGACCCAAGGACGTTTTAGATTAGGCGAGGTTTTTAGGCACAGACCGACCCAAGGACGTTTTAGATTAGGCGAGTTTTTTAGGCACAGACCGACCCAAGGACGTTTTAGATTAGGCGAGTTTTTTAGGCACAGACCGACCCAAGGACGTTTTAGATTAGGCGAGTTTTTTAGGCACAGACCGACCCAAGGACGTTTTAGATTAGGCGAGTTTTTTAGGCACAGACCGACCCAAGGACGTTTTAGATTAGGCGAGTTTTTTAGGCACTAGCTCAGATTCTTCTACCCTTTGCTTTCTAAATTCCTTGCTTTCTAAATTTTCCATTTTGCTTTCTAAACTCGCCGTTTTTGCTTTCTAAACTCTACGGTTTTATACTTCTTTTTAAACTTTCTTAACTGTCATTTAATAACGATCACTTTTTTTTACGAAGTTTAATTTCAGATGCAAACATATATACGTAGTTTTCTGGATAGAGACGCCACAAACAATAATTAACATATATTATTACTACTAAAAAATTTATTAGGTAAATAATAATTACATCAATTTTTACAAATTAAAAAAATACATATAAATAGTTCTTTTACAAAAATAAAAATAAAAGTATGGTTTTATCTTTGTCAATCTCACGCGCCCTTGAAATCAGTCGCAATAAACAGATATAAATAAATGCAGGGGTTCGCCGTCTAATCATGTCAATCTGTTGTTTCAAGATTTAAAAACTTGGCGCGGACTTATTGTATTTTGAACTAACTTAGTACAATTCTGTATCCTGTGTTTTTGTTTTGTTGGTTGTGCGTTTGATTCAAAGCTTTCTGTATATTTTTGTTGTTTGTTATTGTTATTTGATTGTTATTATATTTTTGATAGTGTATTTTTTACCTTCTGCGCAAGTCATTCATAACACTGAAAAATGAGTGCAAGTGGTGCATTTAATTTGTGAAACCTGCGCAAAACAATTTTCTCAAAAATACACCAACTCTTGTTCTAGGCAGACTTTTAAAAAAATACATGACATTGCAGTGCAGTTTAAATGCTTCAAATTAAATGATCTTCCTGATCATCTTGCTAAACAACATGACATACACCAATAATTAAATTATATTTAATCAGAAACCCATTGTAACTGAAACTTTTTTTATTTTACTATCATGAATGATTTTTTTATTGTGCCGAGAGTATATATTTTTGAGAAAATTGCTTCTCCCAAGGTTTCACAACTTGCACTTATTTTTAAGTGTTGTGATTGGCTCGCGAAGTAAGTCAAAAATACACTAATATTAACTCAGTAATAACAATAAATCAACAACAAAACATACAGAAAGTTTTGAATTAAACGTACAACCAACATAAGAAAGACACGTGATATACAATTATTGTAGATTAGATTAAAGAAAAATAAGATTCGCGCCAAGTTTTTAAATCTCTAAACGACAGATTGACATGATTGGACGGCGATCCCTGCATTTAGCTCTTCGTAGTTTACAGTATGTTCTTGGTTTACATTATCTTTGTTCTTGGTACGAATTGTTTCATTTGTATACAATGAATGAATGAATGGTGGTTTTTTGGCGTATCTTTGTTAAATAAAAGTCAACCTAAATACACAGCATATTCATGATATTCATTGTGAGTTTGCCGTTCATACAATGTAGATACGATACCGTTGGTGACACGATGGGATTAACGCGAAATTACATTGGATTCGTCGAATAATATAAAGTAATTACAGTTAGACGGTTTAGAAATGAAACGAACACAACGTGTAAATACTACTGCCGTTTCAAGGCCTCGAAGACTGTGCAGGTGCATTACATGTTAACTAATTCTAACTTACACTATGTAAATAAAATAAAATATGAAAGTCAAATACAAATTAAATATATCCTATTATAATCGCAGTACAAATAATTACAGCAAAATAACTCAAAATGAACACTAAATAAACAAGTTGAACAGAATTTACAAAGTATAAACAACTATTTAAATTGATTGAACATTTAAATTAAATTATGATAGTTAAGAACAATAAAAACAATTTGCACATTTATATTTAAAAAATAACAGTCTGTAACAGTAGATACCAAAAATTAGTCATTACTACCACAATCTTCAGTATATAAAAGCTTCAGGCCGATATATCATCTTAACGTTGCAGTTGCAGCTGGTGCAGGTGGTGAAGATCAATCATCGCGCTAATAAAATTTTGAAAACCCAGAGAAACTAAAACATAAATAATTGTGTATACGTATATAAATATTTTTCTAGTTTACATACCACTTTTGCAGCTTTCCGGTTCATGTTGCTAAGGTTTTCACATGCACTTGCATTTCTGCCACTTGAAAGGACCAACAGTTCAGTGCTGAATTCCAACGAAGAGAATGTCAGCGAGAATTTTTCGCATAATATCTTGCGAATTTTACAGATTGCAACGGGTAACCCTACGCTAAATTTTTCAACGTTTACGGGGTTTGAACTCCAATTCGTTGGCATAGCAAATAAGCACTTAATTACTGCACTGCAATGGTTTTATTGTGTATTCATCTGCAACAGAAAAAGTATAGATGTGTTTATCGTATTTTTTAAAATAAGTGTGTTTTTTTTGCATTATACCATTGAATACTTATATTATATATTCAATGATTATACATATATCTTGAGGTCTTAAAAACAAGCTGTTTATACGATGTACTGTTACTCAGTGTTTGCACAGTGATTACACGGTGTATCCAACGTGACATGATCGTGTAATAAATAAATAAATTACAAATTTTATGCAGCAGATATCTGCCATGTTAGTTGGTCAATTGATTAATCAGATACAAACATAAAACACCGAAAATTGGTTTTAATTATTATTTAAAATTGCAATTTGTTCGTACACGTCTTTATACAAACGCGTTTAAAACTAAACTAGTTTCAAACTAAACATGAGTGCAATTAGTTTGAATTTACACGTTACAAAACGTGTTTATGACGTACGTTGCTTTTTGGAAACATCCTAATCGTTAAAGAAACATTTCAAAATCAATAAACTAAAATTGACAATTTTAACTAGCTATTATTAAGATTATTATTTGTGTTATTGTTTTATCAAATATAAGCAATCAAACACAAACATAATATACTGAAAATTAACTTACAGTTTGCAGATTCTAAAACTCGCAAAAATTGGTTTTAATTATTATTTAAAATTGCAATTTACTCGCACACGTCTTTATACAAATGCGTTCAAAACTAAACTAATTTCAAACCAAAGATAAGTTCAACTAGTTGAAATTAACACGTTACAAAACGTGTTTATGACGTACGTTGCTTTTTGGTCACATTTTCCTAAACGTTAAAAAATTTCGAAATGAATACATTAAAAATGACAATTTTAACTAGCAATTATTTAGACTATTGTTAATGTTATTGTTTCATCAAATATAAAAAATCAAAGACAAACATAAAATACTGAAAATTAACTTACAGTTTGCAGATTCTAAAACTCGCAAAAATTGGTTTTAATTATTATTTAAAATTGCAATTTACTCGCACACGTCTTTATACAAATGCGTTCGAAACTAAACTAATTTCAAACCAAAGATAAGTTCAACTAGTTGAAATTAACACGTTACAAAACGTGTTTATGACGTACGTTGCTTTTTGGTCACATTTTCCTAAACGTTAAAAAAAATTTCGAAATGAATACATTAAAAATCACAATTTTAACTAGCAATTATTTAGACTATTGTTAATGTTATTGTTTCATCAAATATAAAAAATCAAAGACAAACATAAAATACTGAAAATTAACTTACAGTTTGCTGATTCTAAAACTCGCAAAAATTGGTTTTAATTATTATTTAAAATTGCAATTTACTCGCACACGTCTTTATACAAATGCGTTCGAAACTAAACTAATTTCAAACCAAAGATAAGTTCAACTAGTTGAAATTAACACGTTACAAAACGTGTTTATGACGTACGTTGCTTTTTGGTCACATTTTCCTAAACGTTAAAAAAATTTCGAAATGAATACATTAAAAATGACAATTTTAACTAGCAATTATTTAGACTATTGTTAATGTTATTGTTTCATCAAATATAAAAAATCAAAGACAAACATAAAATACTGAAAATTAACTTACAGTTTGCTGATTCTAAAACTCGCAAAAATTGGTTTTAATTATTATTTAAAATTGCAATTTACTCGCACACGTCTTTATACAAATGCGTTCAAAACTAAACTAATTTCAAACCAAAGATAAGTTCAACTAGTTGAAATTAACACGTTACAAAACGTGTTTATGACGTACGTTGCTTTTTGGTCACATTTTCCTAAACGTTAAAAAAAAATTTCGAAATGAATACATTAAAAATGACAATTTTAACTAGCAATTATTTAGACTATTGTTAATGTTATTGTTTCATCAAATATAAAAAATCAAAGACAAACATAAAATACTGAAAATTAACTTACAGTTTGCTGATTCTAAAACTCGCAAAAATTGGTTTTAATTATTATTTAAAATTGCAATTTACTCGCACACGTCTTTATACAAATGCGTTCGAAACTAAACTAATTTCAAACCAAAGATAAGTTCAACTAGTTGAAATTAACACGTTACAAAACGTGTTTATGACGTACGTTGCTTTTTGGTCACATTTTCCTAAACGTTAAAAAATTTTTCGAAATGAATACATTAAAAATGACAATTTTAACTAGCAATTATTTAGACTATTGTTAATGTTATTGTTTCATCAAATATAAAAATCAAAGACAAACATAAAATACTGAAAATTAACTTACAGTTTGCTGATTCTAAAACTCGCAAAAATTGGTTTTAATTATTATTTAAAATTGCAATTTACTCGCACACGTCTTTATACAAATGCGTTCGAAACTAAACTAATTTCAAACCAAAGATAAGTTCAACTAGTTGAAATTAACACGTTACAAAACGTGTTTATGACGTACGTTGCTTTTTGGTCACATTTTCCTAAACGTTAAAAAAATTTCGAAATGAATACATTAAAAATGACAATTTTAACTAGCAATTATTTAGACTATTGTTAATGTTATTGTTTCATCAAATATAAAAAATCAAAGACAAACATAAAATACTGAAAATTAACTTACAGTTTGCTGATTCTAAAACTCGCAAAAATTGGTTTTAATTATTATTTAAAATTGCAATTTACTCGCACACGTCTTTATACAAATGCGTTCGAAACTAAACTAATTTCAAACCAAAGATAAGTTCAACTAGTTGAAATTAACACGTTACAAAACGTGTTTATGACGTACGTTGCTTTTTGGTCACATTTTCCTAAACGTTAAAAAAATTTCGAAATGAATACATTAAAAATCACAATTTTAACTAGCAATTATTTAGACTATTGTTAATGTTATTGTTTCATCAAATATAAAAATCAAAGACAAACATAAAATACTGAAAATTAACTTACAGTTTGCTGATTCTAAAACTCGCAAAAATTGGTTTTAATTATTATTTAAAATTGCAATTTACTCGCACACGTCTTTATACAAATGCGTTCGAAACTAAACTAATTTCAAACCAAAGATAAGTTCAACTAGTTGAAATTAACACGTTACAAAACGTGTTTATGACGTACGTTGCTTTTTGGTCACATTTTCCTAAACGTTAAAAAAATTTCGAAATGAATACATTAAAAATGACAATTTTAACTAGCAATTATTTAGACTATTGTTAATGTTATTGTTTCATCAAATATAAAAAATCAAAGACAAACATAAAATACTGAAAATTAACTTACAGTTTGCTGATTCTAAAACTCGCAAAAATTGGTTTTAATTATTATTTAAAATTGCAATTTACTCGCACACGTCTTTATACAAATGCGTTCGAAACTAAACTAATTTCAAACCAAAGATAAGTTCAACTAGTTGAAATTAACACGTTACAAAACGTGTTTATGACGTACGTTGCTTTTTGGTCACATTTTCCTAAACGTTAAAAAAATTTCGAAATGAATACATTAAAAATGACAATTTTAACTAGCAATTATTTAGACTATTGTTAATGTTATTGTTTCATCAAATATAAAAATCAAAGACAAACATAAAATACTGAAAATTAACTTACAGTTTGCTGATTCTAAAACTCGCAAAAATTGGTTTTAATTATTATTTAAAATTGCAATTTACTCGCACACGTCTTTATACAAATGCGTTCGAAACTAAACTAATTTCAAACCAAAGATAAGTTCAACTAGTTGAAATTAACACGTTACAAAACGTGTTTATGACGTACGTTGCTTTTTGGTCACATTTTCCTAAACGTTAAAAAAAAATTCGAAATGAATACATTAAAAATGACAATTTTAACTAGCAATTATTTAGACTATTGTTAATGTTATTGTTTCATCAAATATAAAAAATCAAAGACAAACATAAAATACTGAAAATTAACTTACAGTTTGCTGATTCTAAAACTCGCAAAAATTGGTTTTAATTATTATTTAAAATTGCAATTTACTCGCACACGTCTTTATACAAATGCGTTCGAAACTAAACTAATTTCAAACCAAAGATAAGTTCAACTAGTTGAAATTAACACGTTACAAAACGTGTTTATGACGTACGTTGCTTTTTGGTCACATTTTCCTAAACGTTAAAAAATTTCGAAATGAATACATTAAAAATGACAATTTTAACTAGCAATTATTTAGACTATTGTTAATGTTATTGTTTCATCAAATATAAAAAATCAAAGACAAACATAAAATACTGAAAATTAACTTACAGTTTGCTGATTCTAAAACTCGCAAAAATTGGTTTTAATTATTATTTAAAATTGCAATTTACTCGCACACGTCTTTATACAAATGCGTTCGAAACTAAACTAATTTCAAACCAAAGATAAGTTCAACTAGTTGAAATTAACACGTTACAAAACGTGTTTATGACGTACGTTGCTTTTGGTCACATTTTCCTAAACGTTAAAAAAATTTCGAAATGAATACATTAAAAATGACAATTTTAACTAGCAATTATTTAGACTATTGTTAATGTTATTGTTTCATCAAATATAAAAATCAAAGACAAACATAAAATACTGAAAATTAACTTACAGTTTGCTGATTCTAAAACTCGCAAAAATTGGTTTTAATTATTATTTAAAATTGCAATTTACTCGCACACGTCTTTATACAAATGCGTTCGAAACTAAACTAATTTCAAACCAAAGATAAGTTCAACTAGTTGAAATTAACACGTTACAAAACGTGTTTATGACGTACGTTGCTTTTTGGTCACATTTTCCTAAACGTTAAAAAATTTCGAAATGAATACATTAAAAATGATAATTTTAACTACCAATTATTTAGACTATTGTTAATGTTATTGTTTCATCAAATATAAAAATCAAAGACAAACATAAAATACTGAAAATTAACTTACAGTTTGCTGATTCTAAAACTCGCAAAAATTGGTTTTAATTATTATTTAAAATTGCAATTTACTCGCACACGTCTTTATACAAATGCGTTCGAAACTAAACTAATTTCAAACCAAAGATAAGTTCAACTAGTTGAAATTAACACGTTACAAAACGTGTTTATGACGTACGTTGCTTTTTGGTCACATTTTCCTAAACGTTAAAAAAATTTCGAAATGAATACATTAAAAATCGCAATTTTAACTAGCAATTATTTAGACTATTGTTAATGTTATTGTTTCATCAAATATAAAAATCAAAGACAAACATAAAATACTGAAAATTAACTTACAGTTTGCTGATTCTAAAACTCGCAAAAATTGGTTTTAATTATTATTTAAAATTGCAATTTACTCGCACACGTCTTTATACAAATGCGTTCGAAACTAAACTAATTTCAAACCAAAGATAAGTTCAACTAGTTGAAATTAACACGTTACAAAACGTGTTTATGACGTACGTTGCTTTTTGGTCACATTTTCCTAAACTTTAAAAAAATTTCGAAATGAATACATTAAAAATGACAATTTTAACTAGCAATTATTTAGACTATTGTTAATGTTATTGTTTCATCAAATATAAAAAATCAAAGACAAACATAAAATACTGAAAATTAACTTACAGTTTGCTGATTCTAAAACTCGCAAAAATTGGTTTTAATTATTATTTAAAATTGCAATTTACTCGCACACGTCTTTATACAAATGCGTTCGAAACTAAACTAATTTCAAACCAAAGATAAGTTCAACTAGTTGAAATTAACACGTTACAAAACGTGTTTATGACGTACGTTGCTTTTTGGTCACATTTTCCTAAACGTTAAAAAAATTTCGAAATGAATACATTAAAAATGACAATTTTAACTAGCAATTATTTAGACTATTGTTAATGTTATTGTTTCATCAAATATAAAAATCAAAGACAAACATAAAATACTGAAAATTAACTTACAGTTTGCTGATTCTAAAACTCGCAAAAATTGGTTTTAATTATTATTTAAAATTGCAATTTACTCGCACACGTCTTTATACAAATGCGTTCGAAACTAAACTAATTTCAAACCAAAGATAAGTTCAACTAGTTGAAATTAACACGTTACAAAACGTGTTTATGACGTACGTTGCTTTTTGGTCACATTTTGCTAAACGTTAAAAAATTTCGAAATGAATACATTAAAAATGACAATTTTAACTAGCAATTATTTAGACTATTGTTAATGTTATTGTTTCATCAAATATAAAAATCAAAGACAAACATAAAATACTGAAAATTAACTTACAGTTTGCTGATTCTAAAACTCGCAAAAATTGGTTTTAATTATTATTTAAAATTGCAATTTACTCGCACACGTCTTTATACAAATGCGTTCGAAACTAAACTAATTTCAAACCAAAGATAAGTTCAACTAGTTGAAATTAACACGTTACAAAACGTGTTTATGACGTACGTTGCTTTTTGGTCACATTTTCCTAAACGTTAAAAAAATTTCGAAATGAATACATTAAAAATGACAATTTTAACTAGCAATTATTTAGACTATTGTTAATGTTATTGTTTCATCAAATATAAAAATCAAAGACAAACATAAAATACTGAAAATTAACTTACAGTTTGCTGATTCTAAAACTCGCAAAAATTGGTTTTAATTATTATTTAAAATTGCAATTTACTCGCACACGTCTTTATACAAATGCGTTCGAAACTAAACTAATTTCAAACCAAAGATAAGTTCAACTAGTTGAAATTAACACGTTACAAAACGTGTTTATGACGTACGTTGCTTTTTGGTCACATTTTCCTAAACGTTAAAAAAAAATTTCGAAATGAATACATTAAAAATGACAATTTTAACTAGCAATTATTTAGACTATTGTTAATGTTATTGTTTCATCAAATATAAAAAATCAAAGACAAACATAAAATACTGAAAATTAACTTACAGTTTGCTGATTCTAAAACTCGCAAAAATTGGTTTTAATTATTATTTAAAATTGCAATTTACTCGCACACGTCTTTATACAAATGCGTTCGAAACTAAACTAATTTCAAACCAAAGATAAGTTCAACTAGTTGAAATTAACACGTTACAAAACGTGTTTATGACGTACGTTGCTTTTTGGTCACATTTTCCTAAACGTTAAAAAAAATTTCGAAATGAATACATTAAAAATGACAATTTTAACTAGAAATTATTTAGACTATTGTTAATATTATTGTTTCATCAAATATAAAAAATCAAAGACAAACATAAAATACTGAAAATTAACTTACAGTTTGCAGATTCTAAAACTCGCAAAAATTGGTTTTAATTATTATTTAAAATTGCAATTTACTCGCACACGTCTTTATACAAATGCGTTCGAAACTAAACTAATTTCAAACCAAAGATAAGTTCAACTAGTTGAAATTAACACGTTACAAAACGTGTTTATGACGTACGTTGCTTTTTGGTCACATTTTCCTAAACGTTAAAAAATTTCGAAATGAATACATTAAAAATGACAATTTTAACTAGCAATTATTTAGACTATTGTTAATGTTATTGTTTCATCAAATATAAAAAATCAAAGACAAACATAAAATACTGAAAATTAACTTACAGTTTGCTGATTCTAAAACTCGCAAAAATTGGTTTTAATTATTATTTAAAATTGCAATTTACTCGCACACGTCTTTATACAAATGCGTTCGAAACTAAACTAATTTCAAACCAAAGATAAGTTCAACTAGTTGAAATTAACACGTTACAAAACGTGTTTATGACGTACGTTGCTTTTTGGTCACATTTTCCTAAACGTTAAAAAAATTTCGAAATGAATACATTAAAAATGACAATTTTAACTAGCAATTATTTAGACTATTGTTAATGTTATTGTTTCATCAAATATAAAAATCAAAGACAAACATAAAATACTGAAAATTAACTTACAGTTTGCTGATTCTAAAACTCGCAAAAATTGGTTTTAATTATTATTTAAAATTGCAATTTACTCGCACACGTCTTTATACAAATGCGTTCGAAACTAAACTAATTTCAAACCAAAGATAAGTTCAACTAGTTGAAATTAACACGTTACAAAACGTGTTTATGACGTACGTTGCTTTTTGGTCACATTTTCCTAAACGTTAAAAAAATTTCGAAATGAATACATTAAAAATGACAATTTTAACTAGCAATTATTTAGACTATTGTTAATGTTATTGTTTCATCAAATATAAAAAATCAAAGACAAACATAAAATACTGAAAATTAACTTACAGTTTGCTGATTCTAAAACTCGCAAAAATTGGTTTTAATTATTATTTAAAATTGCAATTTACTCGCACACGTCTTTATACAAATGCGTTCGAAACTAAACTAATTTCAAACCAAAGATAAGTTCAACTAGTTGAAATTAACACGTTACAAAACGTGTTTATGACGTACGTTGCTTTTTGGTCACATTTTCCTAAACGTTAAAAAAAAATTTCGAAATGAATACATTAAAAATGACAATTTTAACTAGCAATTATTTAGACTATTGTTAATGTTATTGTTTCATCAAATATAAAAAATCAAAGACAAACATAAAATACTGAAAATTAACTTACAGTTTGCTGATTCTAAAACTCGCAAAAATTGGTTTTAATTATTATTTAAAATTGCAATTTACTCGCACACGTCTTTATACAAATGCGTTCGAAACTAAACTAATTTCAAACCAAAGATAAGTTCAACTAGTTGAAATTAACACGTTACAAAACGTGTTTATGACGTACGTTGCTTTTTGGTCACATTTTCCTAAACGTTAAAAAATTTCGAAATGAATACATTAAAAATGACAATTTTAACTAGCAATTATTTAGACTATTGTTAATGTTATTGTTTCATCAAATATAAAAAATCAAAGACAAACATAAAATACTGAAAATTAACTTACAGTTTGCTGATTCTAAAACTCGCAAAAATTGGTTTTAATTATTATTTAAAATTGCAATTTACTCGCACACGTCTTTATACAAATGCGTTCGAAACTAAACTAATTTCAAACCAAAGATAAGTTCAACTAGTTGAAATTAACACGTTACAAAACGTGTTTATGACGTACGTTGCTTTTTGGTCACATTTTCCTAAACGTTAAAAAAAAAATTCGAAATGAATACATTAAAAATGACAATTTTAACTAGCAATTATTTAGACTATTGTTAATGTTATTGTTTCATCAAATATAAAAAATCAAAGACAAACATAAAATACTGAAAATTAACTTACAGTTTGCTGATTCTAAAACTCGCAAAAATTGGTTTTAATTATTATTTAAAATTGCAATTTACTCGCACACGTCTTTATACAAATGCGTTCGAAACTAAACTAATTTCAAACCAAAGATAAGTTCAACTAGTTGAAATTAACACGTTACAAAACGTGTTTATGACGTACGTTGCTTTTTGGTCACATTTTCCTAAACGTTAAAAAAAAATTTCGAAATGAATACATTAAAAATGACAATTTTAACTAGCAATTATTTAGACTATTGTTAATGTTATTGTTTCATCAAATATAAAAAATCAAAGACAAACATAAAATACTGAAAATTAACTTACAGTTTGCTGATTCTAAAACTCGCAAAAATTGGTTTTAATTATTATTTAAAATTGCAATTTACTCGCACACGTCTTTATACAAATGCGTTCAAAACTAAACTAATTTCAAACCAAAGATAAGTTCAACTAGTTGAAATTAACACGTTACAAAACGTGTTTATGACGTACGTTGCTTTTGGTCACATTTTCCTAAACGTTAAAAAAATTTCGAAATGAATACATTAAAATGACAATTTTAACTAGCAATTATTTAGACTATTGTTAATGTTATTGTTTCATCAAATATAAAAAATCAAAGACAAACATAAAATACTGAAAATTAACTTACAGTTTGCTGATTCTAAAACTCGCAAAAATTGGTTTTAATTATTATTTAAAATTCCAATTTACACGCACACGTTTTTATACAAATGCGTTCAAAACTAAACTAATTTCAAAACAAAGATAAGTACAACTAGTTAAAATTTACACGTTACAAAACGTGTTTATGACGTACGTTGCTTTTTGGTCACATTTTCCTAAACGTTAAAAAAATTTCGAAATGAATACATTAAAAATGACAATTTTAACTAGCAATTATTTAGACTATTGTTAATGTTATTGTTTCATCAAATATAAAAATCAAAGACAAACATAAAATACTGAAAATTAACTTACAGTTTGCTGATTCTAAAACTCGCAAAAATTGGTTTTAATTATTATTTAAAATTGCAATTTACTCGCACACGTCTTTATACAAATGCGTTCGAAACTAAACTAATTTCAAACCAAAGATAAGTTCAACTAGTTGAAATTAACACGTTACAAAACGTGTTTATGACGTACGTTGCTTTTGGTCACATTTTCCTAAACGTTAAAAAAAATTTCGAAATGAATACATTAAAAATGACAATTTTAACTAGCAATTATTTAGACTATTGTTAATGTTATTGTTTCATCAAATATAAAAATCAAAGACAAACATAAAATACTGAAAATTAACTTACAGTTTGCTGATTCTAAAACTCGCAAAAATTGGTTTTAATTATTATTTAAAATTGCAATTTACTCGCACACGTCTTTATACAAATGCGTTCGAAACTAAACTAATTTCAAACCAAAGATAAGTTCAACTAGTTGAAATTAACACGTTACAAAACGTGTTTATGACGTACGTTGCTTTTTGGTCACATTTTCCTAAACGTTAAAAAAATTTCGAAATGAATACATTAAAAATGACAATTTTAACTAGCAATTATTTAGACTATTGTTAATGTTATTGTTTCATCAAATATAAAAAATCAAAGACAAACATAAAATACTGAAAATTAACTTACAGTTTGCTGATTCTAAAACTCGCAAAAATTGGTTTTAATTATTATTTAAAATTGCAATTTACTCGCACACGTCTTTATACAAATGCGTTCGAAACTAAACTAATTTCAAACCAAAGATAAGTTCAACTAGTTGAAATTAACACGTTACAAAACGTGTTTATGACGTACGTTGCTTTTTGGTCACATTTTCCTAAACGTTAAAAAAATTTCGAAATGAATACATTAAAAATGACAATTTTAACTAGCAATTATTTAGACTATTGTTAATGTTATTGTTTCATCAAATATAAAAATCAAAGACAAACATAAAATACTGAAAATTAACTTACAGTTTGCTGATTCTAAAACTCGCAAAAATTGGTTTTAATTATTATTTAAAATTGCAATTTACTCGCACACGTCTTTATACAAATGCGTTCGAAACTAAACTAATTTCAAACCAAAGATAAGTTCAACTAGTTGAAATTAACACGTTACAAAACGTGTTTATGACGTACGTTGCTTTTTGGTCACATTTTCCTAAACGTTAAAAAAAAATTTCGAAATGAATACATTAAAAATGACAATTTTAACTAGCAATTATTTAGACTATTGTTAATGTTATTGTTTCATCAAATATAAAAAATCAAAGACAAACATAAAATACTGAAAATTAACTTACAGTTTGCTGATTCTAAAACTCGCAAAAATTGGTTTTAATTATTATTTAAAATTCCAATTTACACGCACACGTTTTTATACAAATGCGTTCAAAACTAAACTAATTTCAAAACAAAGATAAGTACAACTAGTTAAAATTTACACGTTACAAAACGTGTTTATGACGTACGTTGCTTTTTGGTCACATTTTCCTAAACGTTAAAAAAAAATTTCGAAATGAATACATTAAAAATGACAATTTTAACTAGCAATTATTTAGACTATTGTTAATGTTATTGTTTCATCAAATATAAAAAATCAAAGACAAACATAAAATACTGAAAATTAACTTACAGTTTGCTGATTCTAAAACTCGCAAAAATTGGTTTTAATTATTATTTAAAATTGCAATTTACTCGCACACGTCTTTATACAAATGCGTTCGAAACTAAACTAATTTCAAACCAAAGATAAGTTCAACTAGTTGAAATTAACACGTTACAAAACGTGTTTATGACGTACGTTGCTTTTTGGTCACATTTTCCTAAACGTTAAAAAAAAATTTCGAAATCATTACAATAAAATTGACAATTTTAACTAGCAATTATTTAGACTATTGTTAATGTTATTGTTTCATCAAATATAAAAAATCAAAGACAAACATAAAATACTGAAAATTAACTTACAGTTTGCAGATTCTAAAACTCGCAAAAATTGGTTTTAATTATTATTTAAAATTGCAATTTACTCGCACACGTCTTTATACAAATGCGTTCGAAACTAAACTAATTTCAAACCAAAGATAAGTTCAACTAGTTGAAATTAACACGTTACAAAACGTGTTTATGACGTACGTTGCTTTTTGGTCACATTTTCCTAAACGTTAAAAAAAAATTTCGAAATGAATACATTAAAAATGACAATTTTAACTAGCAATTATTTAGACTATTGTTAATGTTATTGTTTCATCAAATATAAAAAATCAAAGACAAACATAAAATACTGAAAATTAACTTACAGTTTGCTGATTCTAAAACTCGCAAAAATTGGTTTTAATTATTATTTAAAATTGCAATTTACTCGCACACGTCTTTATACAAATGCGTTCGAAACTAAACTAATTTCAAACCAAAGATAAGTTCAACTAGTTGAAATTAACACGTTACAAAACGTGTTTATGACGTACGTTGCTTTTTGGTCACATTTTCCTAATCGTTAAAGCAAAAATTCGAAATCATTACAATAAAATTGACAATTTTAACTAGCAATTATTTAGACTATTGTTAATGTTATTGTTTCATCAAATATAAAAAATCAAAGACAAACATAAAATACTGAAAATTAACTTACAGTTTGCAGATTCTAAAACTCGCAAAAATTGGTTTTAATTATTATTTAAAATTGCAATTTACTCGCACACGTCTTTATACAAATGCGTTCGAAACTAAACTAATTTCAAACCAAAGATAAGTTCAACTAGTTGAAATTAACACGTTACAAAACGTGTTTATGACGTACGTTGCTTTTTGGTCACATTTTCCTAAACGTTAAAAAAAAATTTCGAAATGAATACATTAAAAATGACAATTTTAACTAGCAATTATTTAGACTATTGTTAATGTTATTGTTTCATCAAATATAAAAATCAAAGACAAACATAAAATACTGAAAATTAACTTACAGTTTGCTGATTCTAAAACTCGCAAAAATTGGTTTTAATTATTATTTAAAATTGCAATTTACTCGCACACGTCTTTATACAAATGCGTTCGAAACTAAACTAATTTCAAACCAAAGATAAGTTCAACTAGTTGAAATTAACACGTTACAAAACGTGTTTATGACGTACGTTGCTTTTTGGTCACATTTTCCTAATCGTTAAAGCAAAAATTCGAAATCATTACAATAAAATTGACAATTTTAACTAGCAATTATTTAGACTATTGTTAATGTTATTGTTTCATCAAATATAAAAATCAAAGACAAACATAAAATACTGAAAATTAACTTACAGTTTGCTGATTCTAAAACTCGCAAAAATTGGTTTTAATTATTATTTAAAATTCCAATTTACACGCACACGTTTTTATACAAATGCGTTCAAAACTAAACTAATTTCAAAACAAAGATAAGTACAACTAGTTAAAATTTACACGTTACAAAACGTGTTTATGACTAACGTCGCGTTTGGTCACATTTTCCTAAACGTTTAAAAAAAATTTCGAAATGAATACATTAAAAATGACAATTTTAACTAGCAATTATTTAGACTATTGTTAATGTTATTGTTTCATCAAATATAAAAATCAAAGACAAACATAAAATACTGAAAATTAACTTACAGTTTGCTGATTCTAAAACTCGCAAAAATTGGTTTTAATTATTATTTAAAATTGCAATTTACTCGCACACGTCTTTATACAAATGCGTTCGAAACTAAACTAATTTCAAACCAAAGATAAGTTCAACTAGTTGAAATTAACACGTTACAAAACGTGTTTATGACGTACGTTGCTTTTTGGTCACATTTTCCTAAACGTTAAAGCAAAAATTCGAAATCATTACAATAAAATTGACAATTTTAACTAGCAATTATTTAGACTATTGTTAATGTTATTGTTTCATCAAATATAAAAAATCAAAGACAAACATAAAATACTGAAAATTAACTTACAGTTTGCTGATTCTAAAACTCGCAAAAATTGGTTTTAATTATTATTTAAAATTGCAATTTACTCGCACACGTCTTTATACAAATGCGTTCGAAACTAAACTAATTTCAAACCAAAGATAAGTTCAACTAGTTGAAATTAACACGTTACAAAACGTGTTTATGACGTACGTTGCTTTTTGGTCACATTTTCCTAAACGTTAAAGCAAAAATTCGAAATGAATACATTAAAATTGACAATTTTAACTAGCAATTATTTAGACTATTGTTAATGTTATTGTTTCATCAAATATAAAAAATCAAAGACAAACATAAAATACTGAAAATTAACTTACAGTTTGCTGATTCTAAAACTCGCAAAAATTGGTTTTAATTATTATTTAAAATTGCAATTTACTCGCACACGTCTTTATACAAATGCGTTCGAAACTAAACTAATTTCAAACCAAAGATAAGTTCAACTAGTTGAAATTAACACGTTACAAAACGTGTTTATGACGTACGTTGCTTTTTGGTCACATTTTCCTAAACGTTAAAAAAATTTCGAAATGAATACATTAAAAATGACAATTTTAACTAGCAATTATTTAGACTATTGTTAATGTTATTGTTTCATCAAATATAAAAATCAAAGACAAACATAAAATACTGAAAATTAACTTACAGTTTGCTGATTCTAAAACTCGCAAAAATTGGTTTTAATTATTATTTAAAATTGCAATTTACTCGCACACGTCTTTATACAAATGCGTTCGAAACTAAACTAATTTCAAACCAAAGATAAGTTCAACTAGTTGAAATTAACACGTTACAAAACGTGTTTATGACGTACGTTGCTTTTTGGTCACATTTTCCTAAACGTTAAAAAAAAATTTCGAAATGAATACATTAAAAATGACAATTTTAACTAGCAATTATTTAGACTATTGTTAATGTTATTGTTTCATCAAATATAAAAAATCAAAGACAAACATAAAATACTGAAAATTAACTTACAGTTTGCAGATTCTAAAACTCGCAAAAATTGGTTTTAATTATTATTTAAAATTGCAATTTACTCGCACACGTCTTTATACAAATGCGTTCGAAACTAAACTAATTTCAAACCAAAGATAAGTTCAACTAGTTGAAATTAACACGTTACAAAACGTGTTTATGACGTACGTTGCTTTTTGGTCACATTTTCCTAATCGTTAAAGCAAAAATTCGAAATCATTACAATAAAATTGACAATTTTAACTAGCAATTATTTAGACTATTGTTAATGTTATTGTTTCATCAAATATAAAAAATCAAAGACAAACATAAAATACTGAAAATTAACTTACAGTTTGCTGATTCTAAAACTCGCAAAAATTGGTTTTAATTATTATTTAAAATTGCAATTTACTCGCACACGTCTTTATACAAATGCGTTCGAAACTAAACTAATTTCAAACCAAAGATAAGTTCAACTAGTTGAAATTAACACGTTACAAAACGTGTTTATGACGTACGTTGCTTTTTGGTCACATTTTCCTAATCGTTAAAGCAAAAATTCAAAATCAATACATTAAAAATGATAATTTTAACTAGCAATTATTTAGACTATTGTTAATGTTATTGTTTCATCAAATATAAAAAATCAAAGACAAACATAAAATACTGAAAATTAACTTACAGTTTGCTGATTCTAAAACTCGCAAAAATTGGTTTTAATTATTATTTAAAATTCCAATTTACACGCACACGTTTTTATACAAATGCGTTCAAAACTAAACTAATTTCAAACCAAAGATAAGTTCAACTAGTTGAAATTAACACGTTACAAAACGTGTTTATGACGTACGTTGCTTTTTGGTCACATTTTCCTAAACGTTAAAAAAAAATTTCGAAATGAATACATTAAAAATGACAATTTTAACTAGCAATTATTTAGACTATTGTTAATGTTATTGTTTCATCAAATATAAAAAATCAAAGACAAACATAAAATACTGAAAATTAACTTACAGTTTGCTGATTCTAAAACTCGCAAAAATTGGTTTTAATTATTATTTAAAATTGCAATTTACTCGCACACGTCTTTATACAAATGCGTTCGAAACTAAACTAATTTCAAACCAAAGATAAGTTCAACTAGTTGAAATTAACACGTTACAAAACGTGTTTATGACGTACGTTGCTTTTTGGTCACATTTTCCTAATCGTTAAAGCAAAAATTCGAAATCATTACAATAAAATTGACAATTTTAACTAGCAATTATTTAGACTATTGTTAATGTTATTGTTTCATCAAATATAAAAAATCAAAGACAAACATAAAATACTGAAAATTAACTTACAGTTTGCAGATTCTAAAACTCGCAAAAATTGGTTTTAATTATTATTTAAAATTGCAATTTACTCGCACACGTCTTTATACAAATGCGTTCGAAACTAAACTAATTTCAAACCAAAGATAAGTTCAACTAGTTGAAATTAACACGTTACAAAACGTGTTTATGACGTACGTTGCTTTTTGGTCACATTTTCCTAAACGTTAAAAAAAAATTTCGAAATGAATACATTAAAAATGACAATTTTAACTAGCAATTATTTAGACTATTGTTAATGTTATTGTTTCATCAAATATAAAAATCAAAGACAAACATAAAATACTGAAAATTAACTTACAGTTTGCTGATTCTAAAACTCGCAAAAATTGGTTTTAATTATTATTTAAAATTGCAATTTACTCGCACACGTCTTTATACAAATGCGTTCGAAACTAAACTAATTTCAAACCAAAGATAAGTTCAACTAGTTGAAATTAACACGTTACAAAACGTGTTTATGACGTACGTTGCTTTTTGGTCACATTTTCCTAATCGTTAAAGCAAAAATTCGAAATCATTACAATAAAATTGACAATTTTAACTAGCAATTATTTAGACTATTGTTAATGTTATTGTTTCATCAAATATAAAAATCAAAGACAAACATAAAATACTGAAAATTAACTTACAGTTTGCTGATTCTAAAACTCGCAAAAATTGGTTTTAATTATTATTTAAAATTCCAATTTACACGCACACGTTTTTATACAAATGCGTTCAAAACTAAACTAATTTCAAAACAAAGATAAGTTCAACTAGTTGAAATTAACACGTTACAAAACGTGTTTATGACGTACGTTGCTTTTTGGTCACATTTTCCTAATCGTTAAAGCAAAAATTCGAAATCATTACAATAAAATTGACAATTTTAACTAGCAATTATTTAGACTATTGTTAATGTTATTGTTTCATCAAATATAAAAAATCAAAGACAAACATAAAATACTGAAAATTAACTTACAGTTTGCTGATTCTAAAACTCGCAAAAATTGGTTTTAATTATTATTTAAAATTGCAATTTACTCGCACACGTCTTTATACAAATGCGTTCGAAACTAAACTAATTTCAAACCAAAGATAAGTTCAACTAGTTGAAATTAACACGTTACAAAACGTGTTTATGACGTACGTTGCTTTTTGGTCACATTTTCCTAAACGTTAAAAAAAAATTTCGAAATGAATACATTAAAATTGACAATTTTAACTAGCAATTATTTAGACTATTGTTAATGTTATTGTTTCATCAAATATAAAAAATCAAAGACAAACATAAAATACTGAAAATTAACTTACAGTTTGCTGATTCTAAAACTCGCAAAAATTGGTTTTAATTATTATTTAAAATTGCAATTTACACGCACACGTCTTTATACAAATGCGTTCGAAACTAAACTAATTTCAAACCAAAGATAAGTTCAACTAGTTGAAATTAACACGTTACAAAACGTGTTTATGACGTACGTTGCTTTTTGGTCACATTTTCCTAATCGTTAAAGCAAAAATTCGAAATCATTACAATAAAATTGACAATTTTAACTAGCAATTATTTAGACTATTGTTAATGTTATTGTTTCATCAAATATAAAAAATCAAAGACAAACATAAAATACTGAAAATTAACTTACAGTTTGCTGATTCTAAAACTCGCAAAAATTGGTTTTAATTATTATTTAAAATTCCAATTTACACGCACACGTTTTTATACAAATGCGTTCAAAACTAAACTAATTTCAAAACAAAGATAAGTACAACTAGTTAAAATTTACACGTTACAAAACGTGTTTATGACGTACGTTGCTTTTTGGTCACATTTTCCTAATCGTTAAAGCAAAAATTCGAAATGAATACATTAAAAATGACAATTTTAACTAGCAATTATTTAGACTATTGTTAATGTTATTGTTTCATCAAATATAAAAAATCAAAGACAAACATAAAATACTGAAAATTAACTTACAGTTTGCTGATTCTAAAACTCGCAAAAATTGGTTTTAATTATTATTTAAAATTGCAATTTACTCGCACACGTCTTTATACAAATGCGTTCGAAACTAAACTAATTTCAAACCAAAGATAAGTTCAACTAGTTGAAATTAACACGTTACAAAACGTGTTTATGACGTACGTTGCTTTTTGGTCACATTTTCCTAAACGTTAAAAAAAAATTTCGAAATGAATACATTAAAAATGACAATTTTAACTAGCAATTATTTAGACTATTGTTAATGTTATTGTTTCATCAAATATAAAAAATCAAAGACAAACATAAAATACTGAAAATTAACTTACAGTTTGCAGATTCTAAAACTCGCAAAAATTGGTTTTAATTATTATTTAAAATTGCAATTTACTCGCACACGTCTTTATACAAATGCGTTCGAAACTAAACTAATTTCAAACCAAAGATAAGTTCAACTAGTTGAAATTAACACGTTACAAAACGTGTTTATGACGTACGTTGCTTTTTGGTCACATTTTCCTAAACGTTAAAAAAAAATTTCGAAATGAATACATTAAAAATGACAATTTTAACTAGCAATTATTTAGACTATTGTTAATGTTATTGTTTCATCAAATATGAAAATCAAAGACAAACATAAAATACTGAAAATTAACTTACAGTTTGCTGATTCTAAAACTCGCAAAAATTGGTTTTAATTATTATTTAAAATTGCAATTTACTCGCACACGTCTTTATACAAATGCGTTCGAAACTAAACTAATTTCAAACCAAAGATAAGTTCAACTAGTTGAAATTAACACGTTACAAAACGTGTTTATGACGTACGTTGCTTTTTGGTCACATTTTCCTAATCGTTAAAGCAAAAATTCGAAATCATTACAATAAAATTGACAATTTTAACTAGCAATTATTTAGACTATTGTTAGTGTTATTGTTTTATGAAATATAAACAATCAAAGACAAACATAAAATACTGAAAATTAACTTACAGTTTGCTGATTCTAAAACTCGCAAAAATTGGTTTTAATTATTATTTAAAATTCCAATTTACACGCACACGTTTTTATACAAATGCGTTCAAAACTAAACTAATTTCAAAACAAAGATAAGTACAACTAGTTAAAATTTACACGTTACAAAACGTGTTTATGACGTACGTTGCTTTTTGGTCACATTTTCCTAAACGTTAAAAAAAAATTTCGAAATGAATACATTAAAAATCACAATTTTAACTAGCAATTATTTAGACTATTGTTAATGTTATTGTTTCATCAAATATAAAAAATCAAAGACAAACATAAAATACTGAAAATTAACTTACAGTTTGCAGATTCTAAAACTCGCAAAAATTGGTTTTAATTATTATTTAAAATTGCAATTTACTCGCACACGTCTTTATACAAATGCGTTCGAAACTAAACTAATTTCAAACCAAAGATAAGTTCAACTAGTTGAAATTAACACGTTACAAAACGTGTTTATGACGTACGTTGCTTTTTGGTCACATTTTCCTAAACGTTAAAAAAAAATTTCGAAATGAATACATTAAAAATGACAATTTTAACTAGCAATTATTTAGACTATTGTTAATGTTATTGTTTCATCAAATATAAAAAATCAAAGACAAACATAAAATACTGAAAATTAACTTACAGTTTGCTGATTCTAAAACTCGCAAAAATTGGTTTTAATTATTATTTAAAATTGCAATTTACTCGCACACGTCTTTATACAAATGCGTTCGAAACTAAACTAATTTCAAACCAAAGATAAGTTCAACTAGTTGAAATTAACACGTTACAAAACGTGTTTATGACGTACGTTGCTTTTGGTCACATTTTCCTAATCGTTAAAGCAAAAATTCGAAATCATTACAATAAAATTGACAATTTTAACTAGCAATTATTTAGACTATTGTTAATGTTATTGTTTCATCAAATATAAAAATCAAAGACAAACATAAAATACTGAAAATTAACTTACAGTTTGCTGATTCTAAAACTCGCAAAAATTGGTTTTAATTATTATTTAAAATTGCAATTTACTCGCACACGTCTTTATACAAATGCGTTCGAAACTAAACTAATTTCAAACCAAAGATAAGTTCAACTAGTTGAAATTAACACGTTACAAAACGTGTTTATGACGTACGTTGCTTTTTGGTCACATTTTCCTAAACGTTAAAAAATTTCGAAATGAATACATTAAAAATGACAATTTTAACTAGCAATTATTTAGACTATTGTTAATGTTATTGTTTCATCAAATATAAAAATCAAAGACAAACATAAAATACTGAAAATTAACTTACAGTTTGCAGATTCTAAAACTCGCAAAAATTGGTTTTAATTATTATTTAAAATTGCAATTTACTCGCACACGTCTTTATACAAATGCGTTCGAAACTAAACTAATTTCAAACCAAAGATAAGTTCAACTAGTTGAAATTAACACGTTACAAAACGTGTTTATGACGTACGTTGCTTTTTGGTCACATTTTCCTAAACGTTAAAAAAAAATTTCGAAATGAATACATTAAAAATGACAATTTTAACTAGCAATTATTTAGACTATTGTTAATGTTATTGTTTCATCAAATATAAAAAATCAAAGACAAACATAAAATACTGAAAATTAACTTACAGTTTGCTGATTCTAAAACTCGCAAAAATTGGTTTTAATTATTATTTAAAATTGCAATTTACTCGCACACGTCTTTATACAAATGCGTTCGAAACTAAACTAATTTCAAACCAAAGATAAGTTCAACTAGTTGAAATTAACACGTTACAAAACGTGTTTATGACGTACGTTGCTTTTTGGTCACATTTTCCTAATCGTTAAAGCAAAAATTCGAAATCATTACAATAAAATTGACAATTTTAACTAGCAATTATTTAGACTATTGTTAATGTTATTGTTTCATCAAATATAAAAAATCAAAGACAAACATAAAATACTGAAAATTAACTTACAGTTTGCTGATTCTAAAACTCGCAAAAATTGGTTTTAATTATTATTTAAAATTCCAATTTACACGCACACGTTTTTATACAAATGCGTTCAAAACTAAACTAATTTCAAAACAAAGATAAGTTCAACTAGTTGAAATTAACACGTTACAAAACGTGTTTATGACGTACGTTGCTTTTTGGTCACATTTTCCTAATCGTTAAAAAAAAATTTCGAAATCATTACAATAAAATTGACAATTTTAACTAGCAATTATTTAGACTATTGTTAATGTTATTGTTTCATCAAATATAAAAAATCAAAGACAAACATAAAATACTGAAAATTAACTTACAGTTTGCTGATTCTAAAACTCGCAAAAATTGGTTTTAATTATTATTTAAAATTCCAATTTACACGCACACGTTTTTATACAAATGCGTTCAAAACTAAACTAATTTCAAAACAAAGATAAGTTCAACTAGTTGAAATTAACACGTTACAAAACGTGTTTATGACGTACGTTGCTTTTTGGTCACATTTTCCTAATCGTTAAAGCAAAAATTCGAAATCATTACAATAAAATTGACAATTTTAACTAGCAATTATTTAGACTATTGTTAATGTTATTGTTTCATCAAATATAAAAAATCAAAGACAAACATAAAATACTGAAAATTAACTTACAGTTTGCAGATTCTAAAACTCGCAAAAATTGGTTTTAATTATTATTTAAAATTGCAATTTACTCGCACACGTCTTTATACAAATGCGTTCGAAACTAAACTAATTTCAAACCAAAGATAAGTTCAACTAGTTGAAATTAACACGTTACAAAACGTGTTTATGACGTACGTTGCTTTTTGGTCACATTTTCCTAAACGTTAAAAAAAAATTTCGAAATGAATACATTAAAAATGACAATTTTAACTAGCAATTATTTAGACTATTGTTAATGTTATTGTTTCATCAAATATAAAAAATCAAAGACAAACATAAAATACTGAAAATTAACTTACAGTTTGCTGATTCTAAAACTCGCAAAAATTGGTTTTAATTATTATTTAAAATTGCAATTTACTCGCACACGTCTTTATACAAATGCGTTCGAAACTAAACTAATTTCAAACCAAAGATAAGTTCAACTAGTTGAAATTAACACGTTACAAAACGTGTTTATGACGTACGTTGCTTTTTGGTCACATTTTCCTAATCGTTAAAGCAAAAATTCGAAATCATTACAATAAAATTGACAATTTTAACTAGCAATTATTTAGACTATTGTTAATGTTATTGTTTCATCAAATATAAAAATCAAAGACAAACATAAAATACTGAAAATTAACTTACAGTTTGCTGATTCTAAAACTCGCAAAAATTGGTTTTAATTATTATTTAAAATTCCAATTTACACGCACACGTTTTTATACAAATGCGTTCAAAACTAAACTAATTTCAAAACAAAGATAAGTTCAACTAGTTGAAATTAACACGTTACAAAACGTGTTTATGACGTACGTTGCTTTTTGGTCACATTTTCCTAATCGTTAAAGCAAAAATTCGAAATCATTACAATAAAATTGACAATTTTAACTAGCAATTATTTAGACTATTGTTAATGTTATTGTTTCATCAAATATAAAAAATCAAAGACAAACATAAAATACTGAAAATTAACTTACAGTTTGCTGATTCTAAAACTCGCAAAAATTGGTTTTAATTATTATTTAAAATTGCAATTTACTCGCACACGTCTTTATACAAATGCGTTCGAAACTAAACTAATTTCAAACCAAAGATAAGTTCAACTAGTTGAAATTAACACGTTACAAAACGTGTTTATGACGTACGTTGCTTTTTGGTCACATTTTCCTAATCGTTAAAGCAAAATCTCGAAATCATTACAATAAAATTGACAATTTTAACTAGCAATTATTTAGACTATTGTTAATGTTATTGTTTCATCAAATATAAAAAATCAAAGACAAACATAAAATACTGAAAATTAACTTACAGTTTGCTGATTCTAAAACTCGCAAAAATTGGTTTTAATTATTATTTAAAATTCCAATTTACACGCACACGTTTTTATACAAATGCGTTCAAAACTAAACTAATTTCAAAACAAAGATAAGTTCAACTAGTTGAAATTAACACGTTACAAAACGTGTTTATGACGTACGTTGCTTTTTGGTCACATTTTCCTAATCGTTAAAGCAAAAATTCGAAATCATTACAATAAAATTGACAATTTTAACTAGCAATTATTTAGACTATTGTTAATGTTATTGTTTCATCAAATATAAAAAATCAAAGACAAACATAAAATACTGAAAATTAACTTACAGTTTGCTGATTCTAAAACTCGCAAAAATTGGTTTTAATTATTATTTAAAATTCCAATTTACACGCACACGTTTTTATACAAATGCGTTCAAAACTAAACTAATTTCAAAACAAAGATAAGTACAACTAGTTAAAATTTACACGTTACAAAACGTGTTTATGACGTACGTTGCTTTTTGGTCACATTTTCCTAAACGTTAAAAAAAAATTTCGAAATGAATACATTAAAAATGACAATTTTAACTAGCAATTATTTAGACTATTGTTAATGTTATTGTTTCATCAAATATAAAAAATCAAAGACAAACATAAAATACTGAAAATTAACTTACAGTTTGCTGATTCTAAAACTCGCAAAAATTGGTTTTAATTATTATTTAAAATTGCAATTTACTCGCACACGTCTTTATACAAATGCGTTCGAAACTAAACTAATTTCAAACCAAAGATAAGTTCAACTAGTTGAAATTAACACGTTACAAAACGTGTTTATGACGTACGTTGCTTTTTGGTCACATTTTCCTAATCGTTAAAGCAAAAATTCAGAAATCATTACAATAAAATTGACAATTTTAACTAGCAATTATTTAGACTATTGTTAATGTTATTGTTTCATCAAATATAAAATCAAAGACAAACATAAAATACTGAAAATTAACTTACAGTTTGCTGATTCTAAAACTCGCAAAAATTGGTTTTAATTATTATTTAAAATTCCAATTTACACGCACACGTTTTTATACAAATGCGTTCAAAACTAAACTAATTTCAAAACAAAGATAAGTTCAACTAGTTGAAATTAACACGTTACAAAACGTGTTTATGACGTACGTTGCTTTTTGGTCACATTTTCCTAATCGTTAAAGCAAAAATTCAGAAATCATTACAATAAAATTGACAATTTTAACTAGCAATTATTTAGACTATTGTTAATGTTATTGTTTCATCAAATATAAAAAATCAAAGACAAACATAAAATACTGAAAATTAACTTACAGTTTGCTGATTCTAAAACTCGCAAAAATTGGTTTTAATTATTATTTAAAATTCCAATTTACACGCACACGTTTTTATACAAATGCGTTCAAAACTAAACTAATTTCAAAACAAAGATAAGTTCAACTAGTTGAAATTAACACGTTACAAAACGTGTTTATGACGTACGTTGCTTTTTGGTCACATTTTCCTAATCGTTAAAGCAAAAATTCGAAATCATTACAATAAAATTGACAATTTTAACTAGCAATTATTTAGACTATTGTTAATGTTATTGTTTCATCAAATATAAAAAATCAAAGACAAACATAAAATACTGAAAATTAACTTACAGTTTGCAGATTCTAAAACTCGCAAAAATTGGTTTTAATTATTATTTAAAATTGCAATTTACTCGCACACGTCTTTATACAAATGCGTTCGAAACTAAACTAATTTCAAACCAAAGATAAGTTCAACTAGTTGAAATTAACACGTTACAAAACGTGTTTATGACGTACGTTGCTTTTTGGTCACATTTTCCTAAACGTTAAAAAAAAATTTCGAAATGAATACATTATGTAGTAATAGTTTTTGAATTTAAATTTTGGCGCGCCGGAAGGAGAGGTGGGAAAAGACGGAGTTGCGCGAGGGGATATGAGGTTACGCCATTATTATTATGATTATGTAGCAGGTTACGTTAAGATGTTTATGTTATGTTAAGATGGTGATGTATTTATGAATATCCTTTATGTGTTAATCAATAAAATCAAGTTGTCGACATTACTACAATTAATATCAGGTGTGGGGTTGAATTCAAACAACCCGATTGTTAAGATATTTGAAGATAGAATTTTTGTTAAGTGCACATGTTAAGCTGTTAAATACAATGGATGCAGAGCAGGTGGAAGTTACGGAAACACGATGTGTTGATGCCCAAGCAAGTATTACGATTGATGAATTAGTTCAAGCTACGGTTCGAGCAATGATTTCACACGATAAGGAAAAAGCGTTAAATCGACGCCAAGTCATTCAGAAATATCAGCCCTGGTTTCAGAATTTTATGGTGCGAAGAAGATATTGAATTATGGTTGGAACGTGTTGATTCAGTTCAAGAGGTGTACAATATTCGATAAGATGATGCAATTAATAGCTGTGAGTAAATTTAAAGGTTTTGCACAAAAATGGTACCTTTCAAAAGTTGATTATGTTACAATGGATTGGGATACATTAAAAGATGAAATGCGAAGATTGTTTGTGAGTAGACCAGATAAAGTAGCTTTACGGAGAAAATTTGAATTAAGAAAATGGAAACGAGGTGAGAAATTTATGGATTATTACCATGATAAAGTTTTATTAGGCAATAATGCAAATGTTACTGAATCAGAAATGGTAGACTACATTATTGATGGTTTCAAGATCGCAATTTACAAACACAGGCACGTATGCAAAATTTTCGTTCTTTAGAGGAATTATTGATTACTATGAAAAATGTTGTCGATAGGCAGAGTAGTGCTTCAAATTTCAGCCGATTACCACAAAGGACACCTTTTGTAAATTTACAGAGAAGTGGCAATGGTGCAAGTAAATGTTTTAATTGCAATAAGGAAGGACATGTGGCAAGTCAGTGCGACAAACCTAGAAGGGCACCCGGTAGCTGCTTTGAGTGTGGATCAAGACAACATCAAATACAGAGCTGTCCTAGAAGAAAGAATATGAGATGGTCTCCCAATTATGCCCCAGATAGTACAACATCAACAAGCGTGGTCCAACAAAGAACAGCATTGAAGATTCCATATCTATGTGATGTTAAATACAAATTTGAGAAGTTTGGTAATTATTGTGAGTATAATTTATTAGCTATAGTTGACTCAGGCAGTCCAATAAGTTTATTAAAAGCACAATTTGTAGATCCAAGTTTAATTAAGCCTTATGTAGGAAATCATAAATTTACAGCAATTAGTGGTCAACCTTTACAGATCTTAGGTGTTTTGAAACTGATGTTGAGATTGCAAATATTGCAATGAATCTTGTATTTTTATATTGTGCCTGACTCAGCAATGGCTCATTATTGTTTATTAGGTAGAGATTTCATTTCATTTCCTGGCATTAATGTAACTATGAGTGACAATTTAGTAATTACGAAAAAGTAGATTATGTTTATGATACTGAGGTGGATAATGCTAACTTCCTAAGTCAAATTATGAATATTGATATTGACGATGAAATAAGTTTAAATGAATCCGAGATTATGAATGTTAATCCAAATTTGTCTTTAATTTCTCGCAACAAATTAAGGAAGTTGTATCAATCTGAATCGTAGGAAAATTTGGTTTAGATTTTTCAGACCATAATTTTGAAATGTCAATTAGTTTGAAACACCAACAGCCAATCAGTTTTCGTCCACGACGTTTGTCTTTTGTCGAAAAGAAAGTTTAAAAAGTTTTGGATAATCTTTTAGCAGAAGGTATTATTAGGCCAAGTAATTCACCTTATGCTGCACCAGTAGTTTTAGTTCCTAAGAAAATAAGAGTGAAGTTAGGCTTTGTATTGATTTTAGGGAAATTAATAAAATCACTATTAAGGATAATTTTCCTACTCCATTGATCGAAGATCATTTGGATAGGTTGAAGGATAAGAAATTTTATACCATACTAGACCTTAAAAGCGGTTTCCATCACGTCAAAATGTCTAAGGATTCTATTAAATACACCTCGTTCGTAACGCCCTTGGGGCAATATGAATATTTATTTATGCCATTTGGGTTGACTAACTCCCCTCGAGTATTTCAACGATTTATGAATTTTGTTTTCCAACCACTGATTCGAGAAAATAAAATCTTAATTTATATCGACGACATATTAATCGCGACGGATGGTGAGGATGAACATTTTGAGATCCTTTCCAAATTATTTGAATTGTTAAGGCAACATAAGTTAAAATTACTTATTGACAAATGCTATTTTATGCAGAATAAAATTAATTATTTAGGATACATCGTGAGTGAAAGAGGCATTCAACCTGGTAAGGCTAACGTCGAAGCAATTATGCAATATCCGATACCGAAAACAACGAAAGAGGTACACAGATTTATAGGCTTAGCAAGTTATTTTAGAAAGTTTATTCATAATTTTTCCATTACTGCCAAACCCTTGTATGATTTGATTCATAAAGATGCTACTTTTAAGTTTGAATTTGCAGAATTGAACGCATTTGAACAACTTAAGCAAAGTCTCTCAGAATATCCAGTCCTAGCAGTTTATTCACCACTTCTAGAAACTCAATTGCATTGTGATGCCAGCGCAGTTGGATTTGGCGCTATTTTAGTTCAAAAACAAAAAGATGGACAATTTAAACCTGTATTCTTTTTTAGTCAAAGAACTAGTCTTTGTGAGAGCAAATATCATAGTTTCGAATTGGAAACACTTTGTGCCATTTATGCAATAAAAGACTTCATATTTATTTATCCGGAATAAAGTTTAAGATAATTACGGATTGCGATAGTTTTAGGCTTACTCTTGGTAAACAACAAATAAATCCGAGAATTTCGAGATGGGCAATGTTCCTTCAATCTTATGATTATGAGATTGAACATCGGGCAGGTAAACGTATGGCACATGTTGATGCTCTTAGCAGAGCTAGCACTATTTTAATATTAGAAGAAAACACATTAGAAGAAAATCTTATTATTGCTCAAAATCGTGACCCTAGTATTTTAGAAATTAGAAATAAACTTACGGTAGAGGAACTTAAGGATTATGAATTACGTAATGGTTTAGTGTACAGAAAGTTTAAAGATAAAGGGAAAATCTTGTTTTATGTTCCCATAAATATGGAGAACAAAATTATTTTTAATTGTCACGATTCTCTGGGTCATGTAGGGATTGATAAAACCTGCGAATATGTTTTACGCGTTTATTGGTTTCCAAAACTTCGTGATAAAGTTACACAATATATCGAAAATTGCCTTAAATGTATAACCTATTCGTCTAAAGTTGGTAAAGTAGAAGCTGATTTACATAATATCCCTAAAGGTGAAACTCCGTTCGAAACTATTCACATCGACCATTACGGCCCTTTAGAAAGAACTCCGACAAATAAACGTTACGTTTTGGAAATAATTGATGGATTTACAAAATTTGTTAAGCTGTATGATGTAAAAACAACCAAAACTTCAGAAACCGTTCATAAGTTGAGTGAATACTTTAATAATTATAGTCGTCCGGCTAGAATCATATCGGATCGTGGAACATCATTTACATCCGAGGAGTTTAATGATTTTATTAGAAAAAATAATATTATTCATGTTAAGATTGCTACTAGTTCACCTAAATCAAACGGACAGATAGAGAGAATTAATAGAGATTTGACACCTATTTTAGCGAAGTTAGTAGATTTAAAAAATAAGTGGGATAAATACTTACCTAAAGCAGAATTTGTTATAAACAATTCTTTCAGTCGGTCAATTGGTACATCCCCCGCAAAGTTATTATTTGGTGTAAATCAGAGAGACCCACATGATCATTTGCGAGATTGTATTGAAATAAAAGATGATTCGGTTAGGGATTTAGGCAAATTAAGGAATATGGCAAAATTACAAAATGAAAAGGTGCAAAATTATAATAAGACTTACTTCGACAAAAAACATCGTCGCCCGTGTAAATACAAATTAGGTGATTATGTTATGGTCAAAAATTTTGATGTGACGGTCGGAGTAAATAAAAAATTATTACCGAAATTTAGAGGACCTTATGAAGTAAAAAAGGTATTGAGTAATGACCGATATTTAATTACGGATATAGAAAATTTTCAAGTTACACAGCGTCCTTTTGAGGCAGTTTGTAGCCCAGACAATATGAAGTTCTGGCTTCAACACTGATTCAGGATTGATAGATCCCTCCTTAGTTAATAAGAATATATTGTTATGTTTCCTTTGTTTTTAAAGCCTTATGGTTTGACTTATGGTAGTTAGCACATATGCTTTAATACTTTTGTTAATATGATGCTTTTATGTTTTATAAACACTGTACGTTTAAAGCTGGGTTTGTACTGTTTGTGTGGATGGATGCTTTACGCCTGATTGTGGTTATAACTGTGGGAGAAACACAATGCAATGATACCGTGACTTGCAACGTGCCCTCTCTTATCTCTTAAGTCAATGTAAGTGTATTAGAGTTAGTCCTACATTCATTCTTTCTTAGCTGCCTGCAGTGTACTATTAAGTTGTCATTCCTATTAATTAGATATTATTTAATCATACTAAGAACCAATTTATGTAATCTTAGGTTATGTTGTGAGTTATACTTACGTTTATTAGGATATCAATTTTATCTATTTTCATTAAATGTTATGTTATGTATTGTTATGGTAATCTGCAACCTTCATAGGCTTTATGATAAGAAATTATGTAATCTTCTTATGTGTTCTTATGAATTTTATATTTATGTAGGTATTCGTCATATCTAGAAATTATGTCAAACTTATGTTATGTTATAGTATCAGATGTTATGATATGTATTATGTATTTATGGCTTTTATGATATTTATGTTTTATGAATGTGCTTACGATATGTAGTTGGGGAAAGTTATTTAGAATGTCAAATCGCGGTCGATTTGGAGGTCAGATTTGGCCGAAACTGTAGTAATAGTTTTTGAATTTAAATTTTGGCGCGCCGGAAGGAGAGGTGGGAAAAGACGGAGTTGCGCGAGGGGATATGAGGTTACGCCATTATTATTATGATTATGTAGCAGGTTACGTTAAGATGTTTATGTTATGTTAAGATGGTGATGTATTTATGAATATCCTTTATGTGTTAATCAATAAAATCAAGTTGTCGACATTACTACAATTAAAAATGACAATTTTAACTAGCAATTATTTAGACTATTGTTAATGTTATTGTTTCATCAAATATAAAAAATCAAAGACAAACATAAAATACTGAAAATTAACTTACAGTTTGCTGATTCTAAAACTCGCAAAAATTGGTTTTAATTATTATTTAAAATTGCAATTTACTCGCACACGTCTTTATACAAATGCGTTCGAAACTAAACTAATTTCAAACCAAAGATAAGTTCAACTAGTTGAAATTAACACGTTACAAAACGTGTTTATGACGTACGTTGCTTTTTGGTCACATTTTCCTAATCGTTAAAGCAAAAATTCGAAATCATTACAATAAAATTGACAATTTTAACTAGCAATTATTTAGACTATTGTTAATGTTATTGTTTCATCAAATATAAAAATCAAAGACAAACATAAAATACTGAAAATTAACTTACAGTTTGCTGATTCTAAAACTCGCAAAAATTGGTTTTAATTATTATTTAAAATTCCAATTTACACGCACACGTTTTTATACAAATGCGTTCAAAACTAAACTAATTTCAAAACAAAGATAAGTTCAACTAGTTGAAATTAACACGTTACAAAACGTGTTTATGACGTACGTTGCTTTTTGGTCACATTTTCCTAATCGTTAAAGCAAAAATTGAAATCATTACAATAAAATTGACAATTTTAACTAGCAATTATTTAGACTATTGTTAATGTTATTGTTTCATCAAATATAAAAATCAAAGACAAACATAAAATACTGAAAATTAACTTACAGTTTGCTGATTCTAAAACTCGCAAAAATTGGTTTTAATTATTATTTAAAATTCCAATTTACACGCACACGTTTTTATACAAATGCGTTCAAAACTAAACTAATTTCAAAACAAAGATAAGTTCAACTAGTTGAAATTAACACGTTACAAAACGTGTTTATGACGTACGTTGCTTTTTGGTCACATTTTCCTAATCGTTAAAGCAAAAATTCGAAATCATTACAATAAAATTGACAATTTTAACTAGCAATTATTTAGACTATTGTTAATGTTATTGTTTCATCAAATATAAAAAATCAAAGACAAACATAAAATACTGAAAATTAACTTACAGTTTGCTGATTCTAAAACTCGCAAAAATTGGTTTTAATTATTATTTAAAATTCCAATTTACACGCACACGTTTTTATACAAATGCGTTCAAAACTAAACTAATTTCAAAACAAAGATAAGTACAACTAGTTAAAATTTACACGTTACAAAACGTGTTTATGACGTACGTTGCTTTTTGGTCACATTTTCCTAAACGTTAAAAAAAAATTTCGAAATGAATACATTAAAAATGACAATTTTAACTAGCAATTATTTAGACTATTGTTAATGTTATTGTTTCATCAAATATAAACAATCAAAGACAAACATAAAATACTGAAAATTAACTTACAGTTTGCTGATTCTAAAACTCGCAAAAATTGGTTTTAATTATTATTTAAAATTGCAATTTACTCGCACACGTCTTTATACAAATGCGTTCGAAACTGAACTAATTTCAAACCAAAGATAAGTTCAACTAGTTGAAATTAACACGTTACAAAACGTGTTTATGACGTACGTTGCTTTTTGGTCACATTTTCCTAATCGTTAAAGCAAAAATTCGAAATCATTACAATAAAATTGACAATTTTAACTAGCAATTATTTAGACTATTGTTAATGTTATTGTTTCATCAAATATAAAAAATCAAAGACAAACATAAAATACTGAAAATTAACTTACAGTTTGCAGATTCTAAAACTCGCAAAAATTGGTTTTAATTATTATTTAAAATTGCAATTTACTCGCACACGTCTTTATACAAATGCGTTCGAAACTAAACTAATTTCAAAACAAAGATAAGTTCAACTAGTTGAAATTTACAAGTTACAAAACGTGTTTATGACGTACGTTGCTTTTTGGTCACATTTTCCCAATCGTTAAAGAAAAATTTTGATGTCTAAGGAAGTTAACCGATTGTTAAATAAAAAAACGGTTTTTTAACTAGAAAATATTATATCTAATATTTTAATAAGTCAGAAGTATAAATCTTTTATAATTAAATGAAAGGACAAAGAAAAAAACTAAACAAACAGATACTTTTCAATATTTATTAATAAGTTAATAAGTATTTGTAGTAATAGCAATATAAAATATATTAAAATGAATTAAGACAAATTGCTACAATGATGATTATCAATAAAGTTCACATCTTTGGATTACAACTTCTAAATCTAAACCTATTTATTTTCTCCGTGTCCGTTATTTTGAATTTCCTAAAAAATTTGCGTTACTGCTGTTTAAAAAGATTTTTCTTTAAATATACCCATCCTTCCCCTTCACCAGCGAGTTGGTAATGGCGACGTCTTAAAGTGGCCAAACGCATTCTTTCTTGTTCCAGTTCCTTCTCTAATTCTAGCACACGAACTTGAGCATCCATTTCCAGCCTTTTCGCTTGATGCAACGTCATATTAGAAGTATCTAATTCCTCTAAAACACAATAAAAATTATAACAGCTGTGAGTAGTGTACAAGTACATACCGGCTTCATCCATCAACTGACTACAATCCTTAACCGTAGCAACAACACCACCAGTAGCAGTTGTAACACCTTTCGACGCATGTCCAAGCTGTTCCAAATTCTTACTCTTACGTTCGGCTTTTACCCGGCTAGCCACCACTAATTGTGCCGTAGAAGCAGCTATTTCTTGAGAAGCAACCACAAGCTGTTCTAGCTTACCTTGACCGTTAACTACTTTATCGGCAGCACTCCTGTAACATCAACATTAGACAATGGGACGAATAACAAAATTCACATACAAAAAATATTTAGCAGCAACGGCGACCGCTTTAGCTGCAGAAATAAAACCATCAGTCCAACGATGATTTCTCTTATAAAACTCCTTAGCACTTGCGGTACCTTTCCCTTGTGACACAATCTCTTCTTGCAACAACCTGGCTTTCTGTATCAAAATCTTAATAGCTTGCATTAAAGTCGTACAAGAATCTAAAATCTTTTCGTTCACTTGTAACTTGATCCCAGAATCGGCTGCTCTAGAAGCGCTCAACATTTCCTAAAAGCCGTATTCGTTAATGACTCCTAACAAACCCATTTTTACTAACCTGTATACGTTTCGCAGCTTCTTCGATTGCTTTGTCCATTGCGGAAAGCTCGTCATCAATCATGTATGCCAATTTATCGGCCTTTTCGCCTTGTAACGAACCACTTAGCGTCTCAGCCAGGGATGCAACTACCCGTACCTTGTCGGTAGCCTTGTTAACTAACGAATCGTTTGGTTGGTCTAAACGTAAATTTTCAATAACCCCTACCACAGTCTCGCCCAAATCTTTACAAGCTTCGGTCATACCTACAAAAATAAATCAAATTTGTACAAACACTGAAAACGAACTTACTTTCCCCGAACATAATATCAGGACTTGTATTTGACGTTGCACGTCCCTGCCATAAAAACGTAGACACTTTATGAGCAATTTTAGTAGCAACTATTAAAACCAACGTCGGATTTCCATGGTTGACGTTAACACTATTACTTAGCACGTCTAAGCAATCGTGGATTAAACTTTTAAAGTAATCCGTACTACAAGTCACGCCAGAAAGAGCAGGATTATCCAATTCGTGTATCGAACTTTGTAAAATCTCTTCGCATTCTTTCAAAGTTTTTTCGATTATTTGCCGAATTAAATTTTTGTTCTCGATTCGTACTAAAATTATAAATTAATTTTCTATTAGAAATGTTTTTAAACTTACGAGCTTGAACTTCAGATTCGGTTTCTTTGATTTTATTCGAAAGCTCTTCTACTTTTAATTGGAGTTGTTGTTTTTTCGAAGTTTCGTCATCTAGCTCGGTTTTATATTTCGTTGAAATAAGAACCGCATCTTCTAAACTCTTTTTCAAAATCTGTAAATATATATTATTGTAACAATGACGAACACAATTTCCTTCAGGTAAATGGAAGACTTAAGAAGAGTACGGTAAAGATAGCTGAAGGTGAAGTTGAGAAACTGATTTTCCCAGACTTCAAAGTAATACATGGGAAAATACACGCTAGTCAAAGCTGATTGCAGACCCATCGCCATTGCTTGTTTGATACTTGTTTAAGGTCAGTTTTGCACCAGTTTTTCGAAAGTGCTTAAGTCTATGATTACCTTGAAAAAATACTAAATATCCCACGGTACCATAGACGATACTATGGTTAAGCCACATTCAGGAAGGATCGCCTTCGCTTATTCCAAAGAATGACAAACGGACATGGCGGACACAGAGAACTACATAACACCGTCGCCAATAGAATATGGCGCCATCTTCCATCAAACAAGAATTTGACGCCATCACGTAAGAAAGAATACAAAAGAAACTTCCAAACGAGCTAGTGGAAGTCACGAAGGATACGTTCAGAAAAAAAACGACAGAAAAATATCTAACCAACAAACTATTCAACAAAACAGTCTACCGAAAATGAATTGACCCGAGTTTGACTTACTAAAAATCCAACAAATACGATATTGTAACGTATTTTATTGAAACTAATTTATTTGAACAAAAAATATGTACACGTTTAAACTAACCGAACTAATTATCCTAGGATAAAAACTTACGGTAATTTATATACACAGTTGTCTACTTTAAAAGTCACGTTCACTTTCCTCGATGTACACTTTATTTAATTAAAACGACGCACGTGCTAATCACTTATTTATCTTCAGCGTAACAACACTTTAACTTCATTCAGTAACTGACCTTCCGCATGCTCGAACATTCATGTTATCTCGGTCTAGAACATTCGCAACCTTTCTGCATGTATCGTTCGCTATCTGGCATTTGGCTTTATCGAATCGTAGATTCGACGTTATTCGCGAATGTTTCACTGCCCCCTTCTTAAGCCCGTTCTGTCCCAGAACAGGAAATTGGATGCGATACCGGTAGAATGGATCGTGGTAGCTCTCTCCATTTCGGCAACGGCCTTGAGCATAAAAGTAGCAGCCAATGGACTTGTGACTTGGGTGGTAACAGCAGACCAACACTTAAACGTCTGATCCTCGGAAGACGACCTCCAGCATATTTCGAACTGCCCTCCAATCCAATTGATCTAGGCCACAACCTTAAGTACTGCCAATTTTTAAATTTTGTGGAACTCCATTTCTCTTTTGAGATTCCATAATGCTCGCCACAGATTTTCGTATAAGGGCTTGCTACGTGAGTATTTCTTGGTGACCAGATAGAAAACGAAGCGTCTGTCACCGCGTAGTCTTAAAACTTTTCCGACTGCCGGTTGCTGTCTTCGTAGTTCATCTAGCTGCCCAGCTTCTTTTTAAATACGAATGCTACACCTCTGGATATGTCAAGATCCTCGCTTACGCAATGTGCGATGTAGTAATCTTTTTGTGCTTGGAACAGGTCTTGTTGTTCCTCGGTGGTAACTCCGAACCTAGCTTTTCCAGAACCTCCGTATAAGTTTATAAACTTCTCGAAATCTATTCCTGCGATTTGATTCCTGGTTCTGCTGTTTATTACTCTGGTTCGGACCTGAACTTGTGTATTGTGATTATTGCCAGCAAACGGGACTAGATGATCGACGTGGATCACTTTTGGCTTGCCTCTGGGTGGTTTTCGGATGCGATATATAACGTTATTAATACGCTGCACGACTTCATAAGGCCCCTCCTACTCCCATTGCCTTTGCAACTTCGGCGACAAACCACGTCTCCTTTGGGGATTATACAACCAAACCATGTCGCCAGGTTGAAACTCACCATTTTGTGCCGTCGTATCTAGTCTTCATCCTGTCGCTGGCAATTTGTGTGTTTTTACGGACCTCTTCATGTACTTCGGCTAGCTTCTTGGTCAGCCTTCTGACCTAATCTTCTCCAGCAACTTCTTCTTGAAGTTATGGTGTTTGGTCTGTGCTTTCGTGAACGGATGATGGGAATGCCATTAGGAAAAGGTGTAAGTACTGATCCCAGTCTCTTTGGTGTTCGGACACTACTTTGGCTAAGTACTTGCCCATTGTTCGATTCATCCGCTCACAACCATGCCATCAGATTAAGGATGGAAAAGTATCGTCCTAGTTTTCTTAATTCCCAACAGTCGACAAACTTCTTGAAACAGCCCAGACTCAAAGTTGCGGCTTGATCGGAGTGTAATTCCAACGGAACTCCAAATCGGCAGAAAAACTGTTTTACTAATACGTCTGCGACTGTAGCTGCTTCTTGATTGGGTATGGCGTAAGCCTCGATCCATTTCGTGAAATAATCCATCGCCACCAAGATGTATTTATTTCCCGAATCGGATTCTGGGAACGGCCCTACGATGTCAATCGCTATTCTTTCCAAAGGGCTTCCTACGTTGTATTGCTTCATGGGTGCTTTGCGCTTTCTCGCTGGACCATTTACTGATGCGCACACCGTGCACTTACGGCACCATTTCATGACGTCCTATTTGCAGTTCATCCAGTAGAAACATTCTCGCACTTTACCCAATGTCTTCTTAATGCCAAAGTGTCCTCCTGATGTACCATCGTGGAGATGCTTTAACACTTCTGACACTCTGCTCCTCGGCACTACCAACTGTAGTCTGTTTCCCGTGTTCTCAACACATTCTAGGGATAGCTTAAGAAGACCGTCTTCTACTATCAAGGAGTCCTACTGCACCCAGTACGCTTTGATGTTTCTGCCCAAACCACTCACTTCTTCCTAGGTTGGTCGTCAGCCGTTTTCTTTCCAGTCCAGGAGTAGTCTTATTTCAGCATCGTTGTCTTGTTCGCGACGTAACTGCTCAGGTTCCCACTCATCATCAACAATAGCAGTTCTCCGGAAGCAATCAACTTTTTCTTCCAGTCGCGAATAATGGCTGCAGTCCGCCGGACATGGTCTTATGGACAAGGCATCAGCGTTCCGATGACTGCTTCCGACACGGTGTTCTGTGTCATAGTCATACTCTTGCAGTCTCTCGATCCAATTGTCACTTGTCCTTCCGGGTTACGGAACTGCAAGCGGCGTGGTCTGTTCTCGGTAAAAATTTTCGTCTATACAAATATTTGTAGAAATGTTCGATGGACTTAACGACTGCTAACAGCTCCCTCCTGTCAATAATTCCTTTCTGGCCTGGACAAAACCTTGCTAAAATATACGATAACTTTTTCTTGTCCATCTTGAAGCTGCGAAAGGACCGCGCCTATGGCCAGATTCCTTGCGTCGGTAACCAAAACGAATTTTCCATCTTCTCTTGGATTACTCAAAATGGGCGAAGTGACTAGGGCCTGTTTTAGTTGATGGAAAGAATTTTCGCAGTCTTCATTCCATTTAAATTCTGCTCTTCCTTCCGTCAATTTCATCAAGGGTTTGGCAATATTGGCAAATCCGGGTACAAATCGTCTATAATAGGTGCAAAACCCAAGGAAACTTTGAACCTGATGTTTGTCGATTGGTCTTAGCCATGCTTGCACTGATCGAATTTTGTCTGGGTCAGCCTTTACTCCATCTCTAGATACGACGTGGCCAAGGTATTGCACTTCCTTCTTAAATACGTGGCACTTCTTTGGGCTCAGTTTGAGATTAGCCCCACGTAGTCGCTTAAACACTTCCTCCAAGTGTTCTTCAAACGACCTTCCAACCACGATCATGTCCAGGTAAATCAAGCACGTCTTCCAAGACAATCCGTGCAAGATGGTCTCCATCAAACGCTTGAACGTTGCAGGAGCGTTACACAGGCCAAAGGGCATCACAGTGAACTGCCACAAACCAGTTCCAATCGTAAAAGCTGATTTTTACGATCCTTGGGTTCCAATGATACCTGCCAGTAACCGCTGTTTAAATCTAACGTAGAAAACCACTGGGATCCTGATAGGGTGTCGAACGTATCGTCAATTCTGGGTAAAGGGTAGCTGTTCTTTTTAATCACGTCGTTTAGCTGTCTGTAGTTTACGCAAAACCTCGTTGATCCATCCTTCTTCTTTACGAGTACCACGGGGGATGCCCATGGGCTACTTGAAGGTTCAATCACGCCTTCTCTCCATATCCGTAATTATTTGTTCGGCTTCCTCTCTTTTCGTCAAAAGAAGTCTACGTGGACGTTGTCGTATCGGCCGAGCGTCTCCGGTATTAATTTTATGTTTCACCACGTTAGTTCTTCCTTTGAAACCACTCTCCAGCGCGAACACATCTTGGTACTCTTGGATCAACACTTTAACTTTAGCCAACTGGTCTTGGGTGAGGTTTTTGCATTGGGTGGTAAGAATGTCCAATAGATGCTGTGGACACTTCTTCGGCGACGTATCTTCGTTAGACTTCACGCATCTCACAATTTCAGATACAGGCTTGCATTGGCATACCATGGTCTTCTTTTTCAACGTTACAGGATCTGAGTTGATGTTTAAGATCCTTACTGGCATCGTTTTTATTTACTCGTACTAAAGTTCTGCCAACGAGTAGTCCCTTTTCAAATAAGCCGCCCTCCATTGGTTCAATCGCGCGTATGTAGCCTTCCCGGAGATTTCCATCCAGGCGTGCCATCACCACACTTTCAGTCCTCGCAGGCAGAGTCAAGTCTTCACTCAATAAGGCTCACACGGCTGCCTTCTCTGACGAATGAAAAGAAATTTCTTCATTGTGGATCTTCAGGACATCGTTCTTCATATCCAAGTGGAACCCGTACTTCTTTATCACGTCCATTCCCAGGATAACTTCTTCCGTGATGTCGGCTACTAGTACTTGATGGTCGAGTACTCCATTTCCCAAACCAATAGTTACTTTGACTTGTCCGTGAGTAGGTACTTCCTCGCCCGTCGCAGTTCGAAGTCGTACTGTTACTGGTGATGTCTTCTCGTTTTCCAATAACAGTCAAGATGAATGATGGTCTTCGTCGCTCCCGTGTCAACCAGTAACTAAACACTTCTTCCATTGATCTTACCATCGAGATAAATGCTATGCAATTGCTCCATCGGCGATGCCATTTGAATTGTAATCTCCGGGGCCTGATGAGATTACTTTTTGTCTCTTTTGGTCGCTTCGTTCCAAATTTTCGAGCGCTCTTCTTGTCCTCTTCTTAGGTTTAGTACGATGCCGTTGTACATGGCCTATTTTACCGCAGTTCCAAGTTATCACTCCTCTTTCCCGAAGTATTCGTCGCGCTATCTCCTCGATGCTTTCCAGTGTCTGCGCGGGTACTTCTGCAGCACAGCAGAGTCTATGACCGTCTCGTTGCGATGCTGGTTTTGTCTTCGGACGAGGTAACCGAAGAGTCTGCTGCGTTTCTCTGTCTCGGAGGCTGTTACGTGCATAAATTTAAATTACGCACTACCCTGTATATTGGTTTAATTAAAATCACTTTTCTATTTCTCGACGCCATCTATCGGGCTCGTTGGTCTCTTCGTATGGAGAAGACGATGGACTGTCATTTTGACTTTAACATCGTTCACGATATAACATATGTCTGCGTGAATTAAAAATCGTTTTCTTAAAACATCCACGTGTTGTGACACGATGGGTAATAAAAGTATTCTTAATTAACTAATTTAATCCACGCAGGGTAAGTAAGCTGTAGACCTAAGAACGCTGCGATACAAGGGCAGAATTTCTATGCAGAGGCAATTAATACCGTTAATTAATATCATCTTGTTCGGAAGAGCCTAAGTACCGGACACGATTGAATTTCTCTTCGGAAGCAATAAATTAATACCATCGTAGACGAAAAGACATTGTAACAGCATACGATAAGTTTCGGTTCTATTACTTTCTTTTAAATGTTTCTTTTGCCTGTTGTAGTTTGTGAGTCGCCAGGTAGACACGATTATTTTCAGGAAGTTTGATTACAGGAAGCCAGTAGGAAAACGTTTTCTGAAGGTACACCTGAATCTCGGTAAGTCAATTTTTGATTTTAATTATTCGCTGTCGCTACGGTGCTACTCATAACCATATTTAAATAATATAATATAATCGTGTGGAAACGTCCGACTTGATTTGCTTCTTATTATTGTTACTCAATTAGTTTAAGTAAATTACCATCGCATGCTGATTACGTCAACTGTCAATTATTACTATTATTAATACAATTTACTGACGAAGATTTTTTATATGTTCTGATGGTTACACTTTTGCTTTAAGTGTAGTGTAAGTTGCCGATACTTCTGTTAATTTACTAACTACATATATATGTACTTGGACTAAATTTATCCACTGTGATGCTATCTACTTATCGTGTAATTGTTATTGATTCAAATTTTAATCTATTTATCCTTCTAGAATAATTAAAGTGCAATTGTTGTTAACGATTTGGTTTCTTTCTGCGTTCCCTCCAACTTTACGAACCTAAAACTTCTTGATCGAGGCAGAAGTGTTAATTATAAAAGATCTGGCGCCCTTAATTATTATTCACTTGAACCTCCCCTATCTCCGACTGTGTGAGTTGGCCGTGCAAGGTTCGTAAGACCTATAAGTTTGTAGCAAGGCCGTCTAGAAAGGTTTGAATAGTCAACTGCTCCAAGAAGGTATCTGGTGCTGTAGGATACGCAAGCCGTGTTAATCTGGCGATGTCAGCCTCAATCTCCTAAAGACTTTCGGCAGCTTTCTGAACCAGACTTTTAATTTGAGCTTGATACACTTGTTGAAGATGAGCATCTCCATATTTCATTTCTAATCGTGAAATTAAGAGTTCGTAATTTTCTTGTAGGTAGTCAGGAACAGTTTGTAAAATTCTAAGCGCTTCTTCACGTAAGGACACTATTAAAGACGCCGCTTTCTGCTTGTTGCTGCAACCATTGGCTGTAGCTGCGGCTTCAAACTGCTTGTAGTAGGTTGACCATGGAACTTTACCATCAAAATTTGGCGGCACAACCTTAAACTTGTGAGTGCTTTCTTCCCGGCGGTCCATTATTAAATCTTCACTCGTGACACTTCCTTCACCATGGTAATTCATTTAGTTCATTCTTTCTTCAAACAGTTTCATTCTGTCTTCTAATGTATCTTCACCGTAACAACACTTCAACTTCATTCAGTAACTGCTGATACAGAACTGACTTTCCGCATGCTCGAACACTTCTTAAAGATTCATGTTATCTAGATCTAGAACATTTGTAACCTTTCTGCATGTATCGTTCGCTATCTGAAATTTGGCTTTATCGAATCGTAGATTCGACGTTATTCGCGAATGTTGCAATATCTACCCTCTTCATTTGTTTTTGCAGAAAACATCCGTAGAGTCGAAAGGTTCAAACCGACTGACCCTCCACTTCATCTCAACCATTGAAGTCAAAAATCAGCGCCGTACTAAAACCACAGCTATACAAACCTTCAAGGCTAAGTCAGATTTGGCTGGTCATTAGTTCCTCGCCACGTAAAGCTTAAAACCCTACTTCCACGAAGTTAAAGATACTCAACTGTCGAAGTTAATGCCTCATCCAGGTTAACATAGTGGCTAGGACAGTGACCTTTCTGATCCTTCCAACATGACAGGTATTAAAGAATATATTAATAAGGAGGTCTATCAAAATTTGAGCAATATCTCAAACAATGCTTGGCGTTAAAGATCGGTGTCCATATAAAAGTTCGCAAGCATTTGTTTGATCACTGACGCAAAAATATTATTAAACACTGATCAAGTAATTCAGTATGGTATAGGGGATTTGTCCTTGCGACAGCAGAAGCATTTTGTACCAGCAACATCAACAGTAATATGTTAGAAATCAGAATAGTATAATCAAAACAAACGCGAATCAATGACAGCAATGTTAAGTGTCAGGTACTGCATCGTGGGACTGACAACCACACGACCGGAAACTTCTGAACGGCGCAAGAAGCTACCGCTAGAAGACCAATACAGCGTCACAAAAACCGCGGGAAAATGAAATTTTAAATTTAAGTAGTGAAGAACACGACATACCTCAGTCTCCATGTTGAATAATTCTTTATCCCTTCTCAACCCTTCCAATTCATCGGTTGTGTCATGCGACGCCTTTTGCAGTTGTTCCATCTTGGTGGAATTTTCAAACTCCATCTCTCTAAGCCTGTCTTGCATCTGGCTAACAGACTGTTGCGTTTCTTCAAACTTTACAGTTGCGTCTTTATATTTTTTATCAATTTCAGCTTTCTAAAAACAAAATAAATAAAACGATCCATATACGGAGAGAAGAAAACGTACTTGTCGTATCAAATCTATGTGTTCTTCTCTTAAATTCTTATAAACGGCTAAAAGCTTTGCAAACTTCTCCTCTTTAACTTTTTCTGAAAAATTAAATTGTAAAATGCGTTCTCGCTAAGAATCCTTACTTACGTTCATCTTGTGATTGAGCAACAGTCGAGACTTGGTTAAACAAATCTTCTTTGATTTGTCTCTCTTGCAGTAACTCGCTTTCTTTTGTGGCTAATGACGTTTCTAATAACGTAATTTGTTCGTGGAACTTATTTTGGAAATCTACATTATCCCTTGTTAATTTATTATTGTCGTTTCTATTTAAAAGAGGATTAATCGCGTTGCAAAAGTGTTTGAATATTTTACCTTAATCTTTCAAGTTCGTGTTGCAAATGTCTTATAAGATTGTCCCGTTCGGCGATTGAATCAATATGCGCTTGTTGGGTTTCTTGCATCAGCGCTGGGGATAGCGATCTTTGACTCGGTGTATCCATCTGATCAAACGATTCGGTGGTGTCGACCAAGTTGGCTTCGGATGTATCGTCTTCTTCTGAAGGCACGACTACTTCTTGCGTCACGTAAGTCCTTAACTCAGCCTGCAGGAGGAAGTTCGGTGGTCTCTGCAAACACTTTCTGTAAATCACTGGGTCAACTGCGTATATTACATATAATACTTTCACTTATACCTCTGGTAAAGGTGGTACAGTAATAAGATTGCGAAAGTATTGCAGCGCATTTGTGTTCTGGTAAAACTGCTTCAGCTCTTTGAACTGTTTCAGGAATCGATCTCTGTGTCCGTTTAATATATCAGCGGGCAACGACGAATGCAGTCGGAACAGTATTTTAACGCAATAATCGTATAGTCTGGATGCATCTTGTATGCACATTATTAACGGTGCCAATCGGCATTGCCCAGCACTCGTCATTGAATTTGAACGTGACATGTCCAAAGAACCAAATACTAAAACAATCGCGTTAATATTTGCCTATGCAAAATTGGAACCTTACTTGCAGCTTGCAACTCTAAAATATTGTCCAAATAATCAAACATTTCAACAGATAACTGAAAACTACAAAAATTGTTTTTAACATTTTATAACTTAAGAATGTTACTCACTAATTGTTGATATCGTTCGCGCCAATTGATTCTAATTCTTCGTTAGTAACTCCTAGGTGCCCGGGAAATCTCGGGTTTCGTTTATGGAAGTCCAATTTCGTCATAAGTAAGGTTGTGTACAAACGTATCATTTTTCCATAACCCTCTCGCAAATGACACTAAAACAATAAAAGATAGTAATTGTAAACAACAGTAATTTTTCTTACCCATAATTTTCCAGCAGTGTCCAAGTCCTTCCGATGCCTTTGGCTGTGTACTAAACACAACGGGTGTCCTTCTCTCAGTACTTTATGAATCACGTGGCACAATTTCCACGCCACTATACGATCTTCCATGTACGGTAACCGTAACGCCACCATCCAAAACGTCTGAGCGCCCTGTTCGTGAAACGTACCGATAATGGCGGAACGTACATGTTTTTGCTTCACCGGTACTTCCAAATTATTTATTGCTTTGTTGATTGCTGTGATCTAGAAAAAAAACGCTAACGTAAACAATGACTTCGTCTACAAGGATCGATAGAATTATCTGTACCTCTACTCACTTGAGGATCTACTGTGTATAACGATCTTATAAAATTTGAAAGTTTCATAAACATGCTATTTCAATTAGACGGAATAAATTGACAACTATGTCAACTACATAAAACTAAATTTGTCAAACGAATTAAAATTGTAACTTAAAGCTTAACAGAGACACCTTACGTATAAAAACGAGATAACTGATATAACAGAAAGAAAGAAAACTTTGGTACTAAACGGTTTAGTGCCGTAGAACAATCAAAAATATAATGAAAATGTCCGGTATCGTCTTATTGACTCGCCCTGTATAGTCCGAATTACTTTCCCGTAAAATTGCAATGAATTTAAACGTGACGTCATCGTCCATATAAACAAACTTTTCTCAATTATAAGGCAGTTTTAAGAAACTTTTCGAAAACTCATTTTCCTACACATATTAAAAATGAACGCCATCTATATGGACGATGACGTCACGTAGCTGTTTTCTTTGAATCCCGATTAACAGAGCAGTTTCCTTAAATAAATTTTCGTATATAAAGTAAACGTGCACGAAAACGCCTAATTCTAATGAACTCCATTTATATGGACGATAACGTTTTCTTCGATGTCCTCTTAACATAGCAGTTTCCTTAGACAAATTTTCGTATAAGTAATATAAACGTGCACAAAAACACCTTATCCTAGCAGATAAAAACGTTTTATTATTTAAACTAGTCGTGCAATTTCCTACTATATATTTAGAACGTTGCTAGATAAGATAAGTACAAATTCGTGCTAAAAACTCTCGAGCAATGTTTCATGCGTTTTTATTCTACACAATAATTTCAAGAATTTTGTTCGACGAAATTTCGCCTTGTATTTGATTTGATATTTACACGTAGAACTTGTGATTACTTTGTTACGCTAATTTTCTCGTAAGAAAACAGAAATCGAAGGCTAGCACAGTTGTTCTCGGAGATGGGGTCGCAGGCTTCGTGATGATCGATTCTATACTAAATCTAAAAAAGCGCCAAAACAATGAAAGATCAAATTAGGGAGATATCGTTTAAATCTACCCGCAGCCGAAAAAAAAACGAATAACACGACAAAAGTGACGAAGAAAGTAGGGTTATATAAATTTTTCAAACACTAATACATGGGTTGATATCACAGACCAAGTATAAGTTACGCCCTCGACTGGGCAACACGTCGTACAGTCAAGTGACCTAGTCGATCTAGCTTCTACACTTAGAGGAGTGACTTTACATTCTTAAATTAAATTACAAGTACGAAAATCGAAAGTCTAGAGAATCAAAGCGCACCAGATAATAATGACACAAAAAAAAGATTTTTACATTAATTGTGATCACAACCTAGTATGTACCTATGGTCGACTGACCACCTAACTATTAAGAATTAAAGTAAAGTTATGTTTTATCCAGTAGGGTATTAGCTAATTCCGTACCAGTATTACCTAAAACTCCATTAAAATCTAACACAAAAGAAATCGTACATATGGCGTTATCACAAGTAAATCCTGTCTTGAATTCATACGATCATTGAAATGATGCGGCGAGCTTCCCGCTAATTAACTTTGCACCTTTGGTAATTATTTCCTCCAATAGTATTGTATATAACCCCTTGAACTTCAGCGACGTGACATCATGGAAATTTTCCAATTGTAACATGCGTTTATCAACTCCGCAGATAAGGAATACAGGTGGAGGCGTGGAGATCCGTCCGAATAGACTTTCAATCAAATAGATACAAAATTCGACCACATATTCACGTGGAAATAAGTTAATGAAGAAAGCCTTGTTGGGCGTAGACACAGCTAAACGGAGGTCTGTGTTGCACAAAACGTTACCGGAAGAAAAATGACATCGCGCTTTTAAAATTTGACAGTCGACCACTAAAAGTGGGCGTGTCGAGGACAAATTTTATACTGGAAAATTTTTAATATAACAAATTTTTAACATAACTTCGATAACCATAGACTAAATTCTCAAAATTTAACGAAATGGCATAGGTAATTTTTTTAGGTAGTGCAAAACAGTAAAACAAAAGAAGCACAGCGAAGACAACACAACGCTAGAAAAGGATTCAACTACGGTGAAAATTTTTAAAAAGATCTCAGAAACGGTGCAAAACTCTTGAAATTGTCAGAAAAGAAAAAACAGTCTTCGGTGGTGTTCTACACAACTATAACATTTGTTTTGTCTATTGTTACGTGTCGTTAGTAATAACATTTTTCGAATTACGACAAAATTTTTCTACTGCACTGGCAGGAACAATACGATTCAGATTTCGTGTTCGGCAGACTCGCCGATTTCATTTCCCGATTGACATTCGCTACTAGTTTGTTTTTAGTAGAAAAAGTAAACCTTAAAAGGAAAAACTCAAACAAGGTGAATTGAACGATGAAAATACAAGGTCCGAGGATACTGAACCTCGTCCCATTTGTCGTTCTGCAATTAAAAGTCTTTGCACCCGTGTTGCCCTTTTCTTAGTTATTCGGTTACATTCTAATAAACTAACGCGAAGATCGAGGCACTAATTGACAATCTTCAGGACACTTCTGCCTTCTGACTGTTTCTTAACCATACCATGAATCTTGTTATGATTACCATATTTTCGACATCATCTTCTACATACTACAGACTGCAACTGGTTACTTCTTTGCTACTTCCGCCCACTCCTGAGTTTCTGAACTCTGGAACACCTCCTTTCTCGGTCATTTTAAGTAAGTTTTGACCAATACATTGTGTTTCAATCTGTAGGCTTTTATCAGTATCTGCAAATGAAGCGGCATCAAGTCTAACAAAACCTCAATGACCGCATTACTCTTTATTTTTTCTTAGCAATCTGATTGAACTAGTTATTTTCTTATACTTTTATTTTAATGCCCCAAAGAGTTCGCATTTTCCTTTCGATTTCACCAAATTCTTAAGGCGCTATCGACCAGCCCGACGAAGTCGGCTCTGGTCGTGATTAACGCGCTTCGGGAGAAGGAGAATTGATCCGCTCTATCCAAACAATGTGTTTTAAAGCATCTCTTGATGCTTGAAGCAAAGATTATCCAAAATGATATGAAATAATCACCGGCGTATTATATATAGTTTAACTTTATTTGACTTGCATAATTGCTTACAAATTAATTCGTGTTTCCCCTATTTACAATCACTACCTTACATTCTATTTACATTTTTACATTTTTTTTATCCCTCCTCTTAACTTTTTCCTTCTTTTCCATACTTCTTCCATCCACTCCGCTCCTTTTCCGTTTTGTTCTAAGATTTCTTCTACTTTCATCACCTCTTCTCTTAACTCTCTGCATTTATCCCCTCATGTGATTAAGGTCCTCCGTCTCTTCTCCACATAGTCTGCACATCTTTTCTTCTTCTTTTTTCCAGTATTTGTTACCTAACTCTTCGTTCCCACATCTAAACCGTGCTATAATTTTTTTCTTCTTGTTGCTTTTATTCCTTTTAACCTTTAAATATTCTGGCACCCCTCCCCCCATTGATATCCTTATAATTCCTATTATATCTGCCGTCTTTTATCCTTGTCCATCTTTCTTGTTTTTGATGTCCCTATCTCCTTCTTCTCTTAATCTCTCCACTTCTTCTCTCGCGTACCCGTTTCGTTTCGTTTGTAATACTCCTCTCTCTGCCCTCCTGCCTGTACTTTACCGGCGCATTACAATCCTAGAATTCATGTTACGTGTCGTTAGTAATAACGTCACATTTTTCGTATTTCGACATAATTCTTCTGCACTTGTCCAACACTCGCTAGATTTCCCCGTTGGTGTTCGCTGTGGGTACTCAGTTTCGTAGAAACCTTGTCCGTTCAATAGTCAATATTTGTTTTTATTGAATTTCACATCGTCGTTCTTTTTGTGTTTTTAGCGATTCGAATGAAACGAAGATCCTCTAATACTTGTATTGAAGAGAATTAAATCGTTTTCCTTGTACATAATTGCTCACATTTAAATTGTTACCAGACGCCATCCAGCTTTTGCTAATTTAAAATTCTTTACAACGAATCCCTTTCAATACACTCAGCTACTCAGGGTGAAATTATTATGTCTCATACCTAGAGGTCCGATTCAGGTCGTGCAATTACTGCGACTACCTATCTCGCTAGTCGTGAACTAAAGTTTTTTTCGCGACTGCATGTAAGTGTTAATGTTTAATCGAATTTTTACCTTATGTAGATAGTATTGAAACGTTCGAGAAGTTATTCGCAAATTCAAGAGCCTTCTAGAAGTTGTTATACATCTTCTAGAACGTATATCGAAAGATATGGAACACTCGAGAATGATTTTCAAAATGTGTATATATACCGAAGAAATAAATCGTAGGTCAGTTATTTCCGTAATGCGAAGCCTGCAGTGTTAAGAAGATTATTCAAGTCTAAATAAAAAAGTCGCTAACGCGTGTTATAAATAAATATACGAAGTACGTGACTTTAGTGTAAACAAGTGTGTGAAGTTATCCGCGGATGTTATCTTATCTTCGTGTAAGTGATAGTGTTACATAAATTATACTGTAAGTGTTTTATTAAATATCCTTAGATTAATTAATTCGGTTAATTTAAAAGTGTACATATTTTTAGTATAAGTAAATAATATTTTTAGTAGTTTAAATAAATTAGTCGTTTAGTCTTAAAAATAATATTCGTTACAGTATTTTGACTTGTTACTTGCAGAGTTGTGACGTATCTAGATACTTTTGGAGTATCTAGTTACATATCTAGATACACTGGACAAAATGTAACTGTATCTAAATACATTTTTCGTAGTATCTGAGTGGTTTAGGTACTTAGTTACTTTTTCTTGCTCAAATTGTAAATTATACAAGTTTTTACTAAACACCGTGGTAGTTTTTTCTGTCAGTTCATCATGTATTTACAATTTGAATTTGGAGACTTTGTATTCGGTGTTTTATGAGTGCAATTCTTTCAGCGTCACCAATTCTAGTGGAATTCTACCAAATTTGGAGATTTTATGTAGTAGCGGGTATTTTGTGGGTATTATAAACTGTTGTGGAATTTTGGGGAAAACCGTGTATGAACCTACATTTTATAAAATCTATAAAAAAAAGAGAAAACAAATTTCAACTTTATAGAACCATGAGTACCATTGTGGTCATTGTGGAACTTTTATAGTTTATGCGGGGAATCGCAACAAAGTCAATTGGCAACACTGAATTTCTTCATCAGCTCAAATAGAGCAAAGAAGCGGAGAAACTTTTTAGTGTTAATAGTTTACTATTAACTCTACGTCGAAATATAATGACGAGACGTTTAACATGCTATTAATTTTAAAACAAAATAAGCTTTATTTTTAAATTTGTATTTTTTTATGCGATTAAGGTTGATAAGGTAATGTTTTGTTTAAAACCCAGAACACACTGACGTCATATGACGACACTGACACTTCTTAATGACGTCAATAAGACGTAATGTGCTGCTTGGGCTACAGTTATTGTGTTTTTAGCTGAACCAAATAGACACTTTGTTTTAAATTATATTTCAAGATTTTGTTAAAAATGTATCTGACATGTATTTAAATCCTTTCTTAAAGTATCTGTTACAACACTGCTTACTTGTGTATCTCTTTGATGAAACAAGAGTGTTATTTTGTTGGAATATATACAGTGTGTCCGAAAAGTATGGAATATATTATACAGGTCGATAAATATGCACTTTACACGAAAAAGGTGTAAATAAAAGTTGTTTATCACTTAGTTATCTACCACCTGGGAGATATCAATTTAAATTTTTGCTGTAAGAAAATCGCAACGAATAACACTTATATTTTTTTAAATGGCAAGGCACGTCTTTATTATACTCATTTGATAGAGTCTTTTTTTCTCTTTTCAACCATATCAAACTTGAATACTTTTACATCAAAAAATTTTCAAGAAAAACAAGGACATGTCTAACAAATTTATTTTACTGAGCAGTATTAATCAGGTACGTAATATGTAGCATTGAAACAATTGAATGCACTTTAAAACACTGTCACACTTTGCTATTTGTTAGTGCTTGAAATATGGCTCAATTATCTGAGAAACATAGAAAATAGAATTTTAATGATTCTGGGATGAGGAGATAGAAGAAGAACCCAAGACGAAGTATGTAATTTATTTAATAACTTGCATCCAGAATTAAACATTTCGCAGTCCACGGTAAGCAAAATTTGGCGGAAATTTCAAGAGACAAGTTCGGTGAAAGATGCGAGTAGAACTGGTAGACCTTTGTCATTAAGTAATGTGGAACGAGAAAATGTGTTCTTGTCTGTTGAGGAAAATCCACAAATTTCTGTTCGGCAAATTGCTAGAGACCATAATTTGAATAAATCGGCTGTACATGACGTTTTAAAAAAAGAAAAATTTCATCCTTATAAAGCTTGTGTAGTACAAGAATTATTTGAAGACGATTTGGACAGAAGGCTGGAGTTTTGTGAAACAATAACAAACAAACTTGAACGAGATGTACATTTTCATAAAAATATCCTTTTTACTGATGAGGCCACGTTTTGTTTAAACGGCACAATTAACAAACAAAACACACGTTACTGGTCTTCACAAAATCCTCACTGGTATCTAGAAGGACACACCCAATACCAGCAGGAAGTCAACATCTGGATAGGAATGATTGGAAGTCAAATTTTGGGGCCATATTTTTTTGAAGGTAGTTTAACGGCGAATATTTATCTCGATTTCTTAAGATTTGAGTTAGTTCCTGCTTTGGCCGAGTTATTTCCACATGAAGTAGATCCAGATATACCTCATAACAGAATATGGCTTCAACAAGACGGGACACCTCCACATTTTGAAATTAATGTCCGCCACTTTCTTAATAATACTTTTCAAAATACATGGATAGGCAGAACAGGTACGATAGAATGGCCTGCTCGCTCGCCGGATTTAAGTCCACTAGATTTTTTTCTTTGGGGCTATATTAAAAGCAAAATTTATGTAAATAGACCTGATAATGTTGAAGATTAGAAAAATCGCATTAGAGTTGAAATAAGAGCTATAACTCGAGATATGATTTCAAAAGCAATCGATGGTTTTAAAAATTGAATTTACCACTGTCAAATTATGAATGGTTTACATTTTGAACATTTATTGTAAGTTTAGTTTAAAAACATTTTTTTGTTATAACAATTTTATGTAGAGATATTTAAAGTTTAATATTTGCTATTGTGACAGTGCATTCAATTGTTTCAATACTACATATTACGTACCTGATTAATACTGCTCAGTAAAATAAATTTGTTAGACATGTCCTTGTTTTTCTTGAAAATTTTTTGATGTAAAGGTAGTCAAGTTTCATATGGTTGAAAAGAGAAAAAAAGACTCCATCAAATGAGTATAATAAAGACGTGCCTCGCCATTTAAAAAAATGTAAGTGTTATTCGTTGCGATTTTGTTTACAGCAAAAATTTAAATTGATATCTCCCAGGTGGTAGATAACTAAGTGATAAACAACTTTTATTTACAACTTTTTCATGTAAAGTGCATATTTATCGACTTGTATAATATATTCCATACTTTTCGGGCACACTGTATATATATATAACAAAGTTGTACAAATCAAAAATATTTGAAATGATAACAAAAACGGCGACGTATACCGTGATAGTAGTGAATGCAGGATATATGTAACTTTTTAGGACCACTGCTTAAAACATATGCCACAGGAAGCGCATATTTAAATAGTTATCTGATTTGACTTCCTTCTTAAACCATCCTAGCGAGGATACAACACACATTAATTTTAATATACAGCTTGTACACACATTTTCGGCAATTAACGATAACGGTACGCGTTATAAAATTGTCTCAAAATAGAATCGAGACTTAAATTTGCAAACCTAAGGAAAAAAAGTAGAACGATAACACAAACAGAACATAAAGGTCTCATAAATAATTTATACGACTGTATTTACTATTCTAACGTTTACACAATCGTATAACGTTATGTGGATCGTAAAATAACAATTGTAATTTCATTCGAATCGATACTGCAGGCAAAGCTGCAGGCTACAAATCGGATTTTCCAATTTTTTAAGTTTAAAAAATATGTACTGATTGAATTCAGAGAAGTAATGATAAATACGTGTCATTAAAATAACAATTATCGCAGAAAAAACGTTGACGTGTACGTATAAGTGCATTTTTTATGTTGCCAATGGATCCTTAGATTCCGTAGAATCTAATCCACTAACCCAACTTGATTATCCAAGTTCTGGCACATTTCGATTAAATCGTCCATTATTAAAGACGATTAAAACATACGTTGATCGATAAAAATAAGGCCAGTCCACAAATTACAAGCTACCAAACACCAACGTTGGAAAAAAATCGTAGTTGGACCAAGTCGGGTACCGTAGAGCCTGACAAGTTTAACAGAATCTCGAATCCGAATAATCTAATAGTAAATAGCGGCTGTAGGTACTATAATTGAAGAAAGTTTATCGTCAATGCTGACAGTACTCGATTAGCTATAAGTACATAGAATCAAAAGCCGATCTTCAATTCTATTACGACTAGCGCCAAATCGGAACTTCGTGTAACATGGATGTTTTGTAGGGCTTCATCGATACTTTGAAACCTGTGACACCGTCGATTCTTTTAGGGCTCTAAGATGCTTCGACACTATTGATATCTATTGTTACACTGAAAGTTTTTTAATATTATAAAAATAAAACAATTTTTTAACAGGTTATGGATCCAGAAAGTAAGCTAAAGATTACAAACATTGGGCGTTTTTAAGCAAAAAAAATTGTGTTTTTAAGCGTAATTTGAGTATTCAATCCGGCGCGAAAACAAATTTTTTGGCAAGTATACCCAAGTTAAAGGGTAGAGCAAACTGATATGAATACATGGTGTTAAAAGGTCTTCAGGAGACATTAACCCGTAGTGAAACAGACCATGAAAAAGTGACTAGTACAAAGTCCAAATTAATTTTGACTTAAAAACCTGCTTATGTTCATATAAAATCTTAAGCTTTCGCGGTTACGCTGGTTCTGATTATAAGCGACTTTAGGCTGTGGCCGCGTCGTAAATGAACATCCAGACTTTTTAGGCTTGGTCCTAGTCTCTCCTCAAGATCGAAAACAAGAAGTAGAACTTGGCCTTTGTCGTATTGTTGTTCGTGAACCCAAACAAACTAACGTTTCGTAAAACATTGCAACTTGCATCTTCGGAGTGGTCACTGTCATTGACATTTACCAAAAGCAATTAGTAGTACCTAATAAAATTCAGTAAATTTTAGTGAAAAACGCATCACGATATCTCCATCCGTTCCCGATTTATAAGAAAAAATGTTAAAACTTCGATTATCTCAGGATCAAGTTGCTTTAGCGACAAAAACAAACACTAGACTAATTCCTAAATAGAAAAAATTACGGATTTGTCAACTGCTTTTTTCCCCAAACCTTTAGGCTTTACCATTGTCGAGATACAGCCGCTCCGTGTCCTACTCCAGGACACCCTGGACATGCATGGTGTTACCACTACGTTGTAACACCCGAAAATAAAATTGTCATTACTCCCTTATTTTAAAGAATATTTAAAAAAATACAAAAACTTTCAACATTTGCTTTCAGTTCTCTAATCATTTTCTGTTATATCAAATACCATAAACGCAACGATAAAAAATTTCAAAGCAAGATATTTTGAAAAACACTCGATCGATTCTTGAAAATAAAACATTTATAAAATCCTTAAACTATCTTACATTTGTCTAAAACATTTTATTTTGATCTGTCAAAATAAGTTTTTTATCCGAAATGAATTACAAGATAAATTTTAACGAACTGCCAAAATCATTTAAAACAAAGTAGGCTTGCCGCCATCAAACAAGAAATAAAGAAACAATCAACAATTAAACAACAAGAGAGGGACTACATTTAATTTTCAAAATGGCCACCATTCTCAACAACGCAAACCCGGCAGCGTGTTTTAATATCAAAAGAGACACTTGCAAGAACTGCCTGCTTGTCTTTTATATCTTCTGCTGCAACTATTATTTTAGCCACCAGTTCTAAGTCGGTGTTTACTGGTGTCTCATATATTGATGTCTTCATCTGATCCCAGAAAACGAAATCTAGGGAAGTTAGGTTGGGGCTCCAGACTGGCCACGCAACAGGATCTCCTATCCCACTTATTCGGATATTCTCTATTTAGTAGTGCTATCACTTCTCGGGTTGTGTAAACCGGTGCTCCATCATGTTGAAACCAAAGTCTTCGTCTGATGTTTAGCGATAAATCATCAAAAAGCTTTGGCAGTCCATTCAGTTTCAGTTTATATAAGAAAATCATTTAAACCAGGAAGTATGATAACTTCAATAAAGATCCTGGAATCGACCTAGCACCAGTATGGAAAAACATGTTTCGAAAAAAATCCTGATAAATCGGGACCGTCACGAACTGGTGACCCGAAACAGCGAAATATGAAGGCCTCCTTGGATTCAATGTTATAGGTTTCAGTTTATATAAGGAAATAATAGGGGCATTACACTAACGAGTATACCCGGCAAAGTATTAAGCAGCATTATCGAGAAGCGACTGAGAGAAGAAATCGAAAACTCGCTGGAGGAGTCACAACATGGGTTCCGTAGAAGGAGAAGCACACAGGACCTAATTTTTACAATCAGACAATTAGGGGAAAAAACGATAAAGAAAAAGAAGGAAATTCATATTTGCTTTATTGACCTGCAAAAAGCGTTCGACAGGGCAAGGAAAAAGGATGTGTGGGAAAGCCTAGAAAGAAGAGGAATAAGTAATGATATGATAGATCAAAGCAGTATACAAAGACAATAGAAATAAAGTAAGGACACATAACAACGAGTCAGAACAATTCGAAACAAAAATAGGACTGAAACAGGGATGCGTGCTCAGCCCACTCCTATTCTCAGTACTCATGGACGACATAGTGAAGATTTGTAAAAAGAAATGCTACAATATGGAAGTGGGAAGTTGAAGATTGAATAGAATAACAATACAGGAACTACTATTCGCGGATGATATGGTACTACTAGCAGAATCAGCGGAAAAACTCCAAGAAAACATTAATATCTACGATCGCGAGCTCAGCAAAATAAACATGGAGATAAATATAGAAAAAACTAAAACTATGATTATGGCCAAGACAGTACTTCAACACAATATCAAGATAAAAGGACGAACACTAGAACAAGTAACAAACTTTAAATATCTAGGTACAACAATAGATAACAAGTGAGAAATAGATAACGAAATAATGGAAAGAATAGGCAAGGTGGGAAAAATATTTAACACACTTAAAAACACGTTCCTCAGGAAAAAAGAAATTACAGAACAAATAAAATCAGAAGTATATAAAAAAGTAGTGCGACCATCGTTAATTTATGGCAGCGAATCATGGACGATAAACAGAAGAAACGAGAGCAAAATTAGAGCAATGGAGATGAGATATCTGAGGAAAATTAAAGGAATAACAAGATTAGACATAGTGAGAAATGAAAATATAACGGAACAATTGAAAGTGAAACCTATATTGACACTGGTAGAAGAAAGGCAGTTAGGTTGGATGGGACATCTACTTCGAATGGATGACAACAGGATAGCGAAGAGAGTATATAAAGCAAGAACAGAGGGGAAGAACGCAGTAGGCAGACCAAGAAGGAAATGGGAGGAACAGGTAAAAATAGCAGCGGAAAATAGAAACATACAATGGAGAGAAGTAAGGAACCTGACAAGAGACAGAAAGACTTGGAATAAATTAATTAAGAATTGCTAATCAAATGTAATAAGATTTATAAAGTACATATATTGTAAACAGGGGCATAATCCGACACCGAAAGGTACAAGGAAATTAGATTAAATAAAATAAAATAAGGAAATCGTTTAAACCAGAAAGTATGATAACTCAATAAAGATCTTAGCATCAACAAGTATCGAAAAACATGTTTCGCAAAAAAACTTTTAACCGGGACCGTCAATAAACCGGTGACCAGGAACAACAAAATATAAAGGCTTTCCAAGATTCGATGTCTTCAGTTTCAGTTTATTGAAGAAGACGGCAACATGATAACCCGTATCTTTCTATGTATTTTGAATCATCATGTTCGCAAAAGCATCAAAAATAAAACTCACCAATATAGACTTATTCTACTCATCTTTTTAGTTTCTTCTTTTGTCAAAACTAAAACAAGTGTTCCGACTGGAAACTGTATAATGACAACGCATAATTTAACTGCCGCCTCATTTGCATTACAAACCGATCACGATTTTGAAGACAATATATTGAAACGTTCGAGAAATTATTCTCAACTTGCAGAACGTTCACCGAAAGATATAGAAAATTCTCGAACGTTTAGTCAAAATATATAAAAGCGATACAAATGAATCATAGGTCAGTTATTCCAGTAATTCGAAGACGGCCGTGTTAAGAAGATTATTCAAGTTTAAATAAATAAGTTATTAACGCGTGTTATAAATAAATATACGGAATATAACCTTGTACGTGACTTTAAAGTAAACAATAAGTGTTAAACTAAAGTTATCCGTGAACTTTATTTTCGTGTAAGTGATATTGCTATATATAGATTAGTGTGTTTTTATTAAATATTCTTAGATTTAACTAGTCAGGTTAGTTATAAACGTTTACATACTTTTAGTATAAATATTATTAGTTGTAATAATCGTTACAGTGGTGTCAGGTGTGGGGTATCGAATCGATTAAATAAACAATTGTTTAGTTCGCGATTTTTAGTGTAAATATTATTAAGTAAATTAATATCGCTCCCGTAATATAAACATTGATTGCGTAAATACATAAAGCTTTAGTGTATTTAAACTTTTTATTCGTGTTATATATGTAACTTATGCCGGTAACTCGTTATCAAACCAAAATGGATACAAAACTATTTGATTTTCTCGAATCAATAAAAAATGGCCAAGAATCGATGAATAGAAAAATGGAAAAAAATTGTAGAATAGAAGAAAAGTTTTGCGAAAATTCTCAGAAATGCGAACGAGTATTGAAAATCAAATAAAGACTATTGAGGAGCAAATACAAGTTAGTATAGAAAACCAAATTAAAATGGTTCAAGAGAAAGCCCAAGCAGATATGTTACATTTAAAAAAAGAAATTTGCGAATCTATGAATGAGAAAATAGAAGCAATTGAGGACGAATTAGAAGACAGAATGAAACTGCTTGAAGAAAGAATAAGTCGGATGAATTGTCACGGCGAAGGAAGCGTCACAAGTGAAGATTTAATAAAGGACGATCGGGAAGAAACTACTCACAAGTTTAAAGTTGTACCTCCAAATTTTGATGCTAAAGTTCCATGGTCAACCTACTACAAGCAGTTTGAAGTCGCAACTATAGCTAATGGTTAGAGCAACAAGCACAAAGCGACGTCTTTAATAGTGTCCTTACGTGGAGAAGTGATTGGAATTCGACAGACTGTCCCTGACCACCTGCAAGAAAATTACGCTCTTAATTTCACGTTTGGAAATGAGACATGGAGATGCTCGTCTTCAATCAGTGTATCAAGCTCAAATTAAAAGTCGGGTTCGGCAAGCTGCCAAAAGTCTTCAAGACTTTGAGGCTGACATCGCCAGACTAACACGGCTTGGGTATCCTACAGCGCCAGATACCTTCTTGGAGCAGTTGGCTATTCAAACCTTTGTAGACGGCCTCCGAGACAGTGAAACGCAGCGGACTCTCTGGTTAGGTCGACCGAAGACATTGGATGACGGTTTGGTGCAACAAAACAAGCATCGCAACGAAACGGTCATAAACTGTGCTGTGCTGCAGAAGTACCCGCGTAGACACTGGAAAGCATCGAGGAGATAGCGTGACGAATACTTCGGGAAAGAGGAGTGACGACTTTGAACTGCGGTCAAATAGGCCATGTACGACGGCATCGTACTAAACCCAAGAAGAAGACAAGAAGAGCGCTCGAAAACCTAGAACAGGTCGACCTAATGGGGCGAAAGTCGACCTCAACGAGTCATGCCCCGGAGATTACCATTCAAATAGCATCGCCGAAGGAGCAATTGCATAGCATATATCCCGATAGCAAGATCAATGGAAGAAGTGTTCAGTTACTGGTTGCCACGGGAGCGACGAAGACCATCATTCGTCCTGACATGTTATTGGAAACCGAGAAGACATCACTAGTAACAGTACGACTTCGAACGGCGAAGACCTACTCAAGGACAAGTCAAAGTAACCATTGGTTTGGGAAACGGAGTACTCGACCATCAAGTACTGGTAGCCGACATCACGGAAGAACTTATCCTGGGAATCGACGTGATAAAGAAGTATGGGTTCCATTTGGATATGAAGAACGATGTCCTGAAGATAGACAATGAAGAAATTTCTTTTCATTCGTCAGAGAAGGCAGCCGTGCGAGTCTTATTGAGTAAAGACGTGATTCTGCCTGCAAGGACAGAAAGTGTGGTGATGGCACGCCAGGATGGAAATCTCCGGGAAAGCTACATACGCGCGATTGAACCAATGGAGGGCGGCTTAGTTGAAAAGGGACTACTCGTTGGCAGAACTTTAGTACGAGTAAAGAACACGATGCCAGTAAGGATCTTAAATATCAACTCAGATCCTGTAACGTTGAAAAAGAAGACCGTGGTAGGCCAATGCACGCCAGTATCTCAAATTGTGAGATGCGTGAAGTCTAATGAAGATACGTCGCCGAAGAAGTGCCCACAACATCTATTGGTCATTCCTACCTCCTAATGCCAAAACCTCAGCCAAGACCAGCTGGCTAAAGTTAAGGTGTTGATCCAGCAGTATCAAGATGTGTTCGCGCTAGATAGTGGTTCCAAAGGAGGAACTAACGTGGTGAAGCATAAAATTAATACCGAAGACGCTCGGCCGATACGACAACATCCACGCAGACTTCCTTTGGCGAAAAGAGAAGAAGCCAAACAAATAATTACGGATATGGAGCAAGAAGGCGTGATTGAACCTTCAAGTAGCCCATGGGTATTCCCAGTAGTACTTGTAACGATGAAGGATGGATCAAAGAGGTTTTGCGTAGACTACAGACAGCTAATCGACGTGACCAAAAAAGAAAGCTACCCTTTACCCAGAATTGATACGTTAAAAACCCTGTTAAAATCCCAGTTGTTTTCCACGTTAGATATAAAGTTACTCGCAGGTAGAATTGGATCCGAAGGATCGTGAAAAAACATCCAATATATATATAGCCAATATTACCAAACCTTTGACGAAATTGACCGAAGAAAAAGCAGAATTTAGATAGAATAAAGACTGCGAAAATTCTTTTAATCAACTAAAACAGGCCTTAGACACTTCGCCGATTTTGAGTTATCCAAGAGAATATGGAAAATTTGTTTTGGATACCGACGCAAGCAATCTGGCCATAAGCGCGGTCCTTTCGCAGGTTCAAGATGGACAAGAAAATCGTAAATTAGCAAGGGGGTCCAGGCCAGAAAGGAATTATTGCGTGAATAGAAGGGAGCTGTTAGCAGTCGTCAAGTTCATAGAACATTTCTATAAATATTTGTATGAGCGAAAATGTTTACTGAAACTGGACGACGTGATCGTGGTTGAAAGGTCGTTTGAAGAACAACTTGAAAGAAGTGTTCCAGCGACTACGTGGGGCTAATCTAAAACTGTGCCCAAAGAAGTACCGCGTATTTAAGAAAGAAGTGCAATACCTTGGCCACGTCGTATCTAGAGATGAAGTAAAGGCCGACCCAGACAAAATCCGAGCAGTGCAAGCATGGCCAAGACCAATCGACAAACATCAGGTCCGAAGTTTCCTTGGGTTGTGTACCTATTATAGACGATTTGTACCCGGATTTGCCAATATTGCGAAACCTTTGACGAAATTGACCGAAGAAAAAGCTGAATTTAGATGGAATGAAGACTGCAAAAAATCTTTCCATCAACTAAAACAGGCCCTAGTCACTTCGTCGATTCTAAGTTATCCAAGAGAAAATGGAAATTTTGTTTTGGATACAGACGCAAGCAATCTCGCCATAGGGGCGGTCCTTTCGCAGGTTCAAGATGGAGAAGGAAAGGTTTTGTCCAGGCCAGAAAAGAATAATTGCGTAACTAGAAGGGAGCTATTACCAGTCGTCAAGTCCATAGAACTTTTTTATAAACATTTGTATGAAGGAAAATTTTTACTGAAAACGGACCACGCCGCTGTAAAATGGCTGTTGCAGTACTCTAACCCAGAAGGACAAGTGGCTAAGTAGATTGAGAGATTGCAAGAGTATGTCTATGACACAAAACACCGTGCATCAGTCTTCAAAACGCTGATGCCTTGTCCAGAAGACAATGCCATTGTTCGCGACTTGAAGAAAAAGTCGAATGCCTCCGGAGAACTGCTATGGTTGATGATGAGTGGGAACCTGAACAGTTACGTCGCGAACAAGAAAACGATTCTGAAATAAGACTACTCCTGGACTTGAAAGAAAACGGTCGACGACCAACCTGGGAAGAAGGACCGTTCCCAGAATCTGATTCCGGAAATAAATACATCCTGGTGGCTATGGATTATTTCACGAAATAGACAGAAGCTTATGCCATAGCCAATCAAGAAGTAGCTACAGTTGCAGACGTATTAGTAAAAAAGTTTTTCTGCTGGTTTGGAGTTTCGTTGGAATTACACTCCGATCTAGGCCGCACCCGCTAACTAAAATTCTTTTTTTTCATAATCTTAAGCACATAGTCGGCTAAGCGCTTCGCCAATTAGACGTCTTTCGGCATTGCCTAGATCGCGCATAGGTTCGTGACTTCGAAAAGACCCACCAGGTAAGCCTGGCTCGCCTCCTGTACCGCCATGACGGCCGAATTGTAAAATCGAAAGTCCGTTTTGGGAACGACTTTCGTCGCAAGTTATTTTCGTGACGCTCTGCCTCCGGTCAATTTACGTGCTGTTTGCTTTGTTCTCGCCATCTGTTGCCTATATTTTTTATAAATGAATATTTATACGTTTTACGGGTAAGCACCGATTTGAGCAGTTGATCTCTCTCCAATCCCAAAACCTTTAGCAGTGCATGGTGATCATCGATAATTGAGGTAGTATCTGTCGACGCTGATCTCGTCTATCGCAATTATTTGTAGTCCTTCGAACACTTATTCCTCCTTATGACTGACTTACATTAAGTTATATACTAGGGATTACACGACTGTGATGTCTTCGCGTATTCCGACGGTATAGTCATAACCCCGACAAAATCATAACAATGCTATAATACATCGATTCGTTAACCCGTTAGCAACAAACTTAGTTTTAAGCGGCAAGGCCAACTACATAGTTTTTGAGTCCTCCTTGCTCCTCGCTATCGATTGAAAAATATACAACCAATTGGTTACGTTCTTTTGTTTTCTTTTCTCCGCTGCCTAGCTTCTTCTACAGTGGGTTCGTGTGTATTCTTGATGTCTCCGAACCAGGGATTCTACCGGTACGCAAAGATTGGTGCCAGTTTTTTTCTGTTTTTAGTATAATGTTCTCAACTACGCCCACTTACCCACATCTCAGCCAGCCGTGGTCATGTGGTTGTTGCTAGCAAGACCCGCTGAAGATAAGATTGGTAACAAACTGTACACGACGTTTGACTTACACCTTTCGTAAAAATAGACATGACTCTACTACAGCACACCAGTCTACTTAGTTAATACTGAACTAATCAAATGTCGTTCTGGTAGAATAGTGTATATAATAGTGTAAATAGTACAATAGTGTTTATTTCATTAATGCAAAACCCACTATAAAATAATCGTCGAACAACTTAAGCGTACATATTTAAAAAAAAAGTTCAAGGTCGGTTTATAACTACTACGCTTTTTAGTTTAATGTGGTAGTAATTTTGAAAGGACGTAATTATTAACAGAGATGCTGCTACTTAACCAGATTCTAACAAAATCGTTTTAGTACTAGGATTAATACTTACATATTTTATATACCCTCTATCCGTATGTATTGTCGAAGACATTTCTTACAGTTGTATAATTATTGTTGTTAATAAGCTCATGCAAATCTGAAAATTGCGAAATTATAGAACGAAAGTTAAAGCTATTAGTAAAAAAAACAAAGCCAAAAAGCAGTTATTCCAACATTATAAGCGGCACAAGTTAATAGCCCAAAAGTAATAAATACATAATTATCAACATTGTTAAAAGTAACGGTTTAAAGTTATAAAATTAATGTATTTTAGAATTTGGAATGTGCTATATAATAGGTTATGGTACGTTGGTCGTACTGTAAGTGAGTGTTTTACTGTCGGAATAATATACTTCAAAGATATAGTAATAAAACGAGTTAGAAACGAAAAATAGTATTCGTTGGGGCGAATAATTACTAACTATGCATATAATTTGATACAAATAAATATTAAGTTTTAAAAACTGCATTGTAGTTTTCCATGTTTCGTCTATTATTGCAAAAGACTTCATCAGGGCGTAATGGGAGAAATGCAACTGGGATTAGTCAGTGTCTTCCATCTGACATATGTACGTGACACAGTACCTAAAAAATTGACTATCAGATGAACAAAAAACATGTATCAAATGATTCCTTGAATGTGGGATCCACATGAGCAGTTATCGCTTACTACGCGCCACACGATCAACAAATCGAAGAAGAAATCAAGTCACTAAACAAAGCAAACAGAAATATACAGCAAGTCAACGAAGTTAAATCCTAGCTTTGACATTTTTGCTTTCTTCCACGGTATACCATAATATCCCAAAATTTAACTGTTTAAAACTATTGTCCATTATAGAGTGGTTTAATACTTCAAGACCGTGTGGAGTCAACAGTATGAGCAGTTTTTGTTCAGATTGTGAGACAATTTCCTTTACTCGCGGGAAGTGGTCGTAGTTCAAAAAAATATTGAAGATCAGAATCACCAAATTCCTAAAATTAGTTCTTTCATTTTTGAAGTGTAATTGCCTGCTGTTATTTCTTTTTGGGTAACCAGAATTCAGTTGGATACCAAAGTGCCAAATCTATCAGAGACTGGAGAGTAATGTCTCCAATATAGATAAAGCAAACGTTTTACTTTATTATAAATTACGAAGACCCCTACTGTTACTGAGTGACTTTCAAAAATTACCTTGTCCAAATTTTGTACCATTTTCGTTGATATTGATGATCTCGCCGGTTTTTTATATATCAATTTTGTCGACATGATTTTTATATTTCCTTCAGCTCGCTATCACAAATCTCTTGGAGTTTCGCATTGTCATTTCTTCCTCAATCGTGTAATGACGTTCCATGTTGTACTTTCTTTCAAACGTGTTCTATTTCCTAGTATGTTCCCAACTACACGATTTGAGATGTAAAAACCGTGTTCTAAGATTAATGTAAATTTCTTCCAACGACTTCTTTCAATAGTTTGAATTGTATTATTCCCTGCTACTATTGACGATAATTTTTTTCTTCTGCTGCTGTTTTGACCTCTCCATGGAACCAGATGAGTGTTATTTCGTTTCGCATCTTTTTTTGGCTGCCCTTTTACCTGTACCTCTTCGGCTCTTCTCGGTTTCTTCAATGTCAACATATTAATTATAACACTTGATAAGAGGGAAAATTTGTACTTCCAGAGTGATGGAGCTCCAATCGAGTTAACCGGATAGAGGGTTGTACAAGTAGCCATTTTTTTCCGGTTTGGCGTAAAATTTGCAGTTTTTTTGTACATTGTTTTCAATCATTGTTTTTATGCGAATCAATTTGCCACGACGCTTTCAACTTAGTGAAATTAGGACATTACCAGAAGATTATCAGAAAGCAGAGACGAACCCAAACCTTCTTGTATTGCTTTCAAGGTGAATTCGATCCCGTAATCAATTAAAATAAAAGAAAGTTTGTTTAATATCAATTTCCTCTTAGTCATCTATGTTATCTTTTAAATTAAATAATATACCAAGCAGTTTTCCTTCCATCTATCAAGCGTGAGACAATTGGCATTTCGTAGCGATTTGCAGTGACACACTGAAATTAAATTTCATACGTTCGCTTCGTCTGCTCGTTGGCAAAGATGTTACCGAGTGGTTTAATAAAGATGCTGTGAAAGACAACCAAACCTTGACTGCCGAAGAAATATTTAAAAGTGTCCATAAAGAACAAGAGCTAAGCGAAGAAGAAGACGCCGTCATACCAGAAAAATTTGTAATGCAACAGGTGTCAAAATGATAGAAACTATTCTGCAGTATCTTGATGAGCACACAGACTCATTTTTCTATGATTTGTGACTTCTATGTGTTCTTGCTGTTCTGTGTGCTTACTATATTGGATTGAGTTATTTCGTGATCTAAAGCGAAGGCTTCCACGGCCGGAATCTATACTAACATTAGAATGTCTTCCGGGTTTGGACCGTGTCATTGTTGTTGTAACCGAAGTTGCCAACGTTTCGCCCGCTTTCGTAAGGGGCTTCATCAGGGCGTGAGATAAATCGCAAAACTCAAACAAGCAACGTGGATGTAAACGACGATTAATAACTCTATGAGTTACGAGTCTAGATTCTCAAGTTGGCAAATACAAAAAAGGCACGATGGACCAAAGATTCAATAACAGAACGCTTCTGTACAGGATGATGATGAGACGAAGCATGAAGGTATCTGTCCGTATGGGTGGGTTTGCGATAAGCAAAATAACCCAGAAGTCCGTCGGGCTTACGAGTCACAAGAACGTCAAGAAATGGAAGAGAACCATTACTTTCAATTTCCATAGAACCCATATTCAACTCGACAGGCAAAATCTCTCAGATTCTTCCTTCTCCCAAAGACAAATTTCCTACACTTTCATCTCAAGGTGTATACCAAATTCCCTGTTCATGTGGTTTAGTCTACATTGGTGAGACCGGTCGTTCCGTCATTACTCGCATTTCAGAACATGATCGTTGTATAAGGAAAAGGTATATTTCCAAGTCTGCGGTCATGGGAACATCATTTTACTACAGGTCACAAGATAGATTTTGATAATGCTTCGTTGATTGCCAAATTTCCATTCTTTTTCAACAGGAAATTCCGAGAAAGCATAGAAATCATCAAACACCCCAATAACTTCAATCGCGATCATGGTTTCGAACTATCCCCTCTTTGGTTCCTGGTTATTAGTCATTTATCGAAAACACGCCCCTTATCAAACGTAAGCCAATCAGCTTAACCATCCGTGAAGATCCTTTTTCTTAATATACGGAGACTATTTCTTCTTAAGCCACTTCTACGAAGTTTAGAATCTGGCTTGGTTCACAAGTTGATTACCTAACTCGTTCTAACTCGGTTCTTCGTTAGATTTTCGTTTGCTTTTTCAAGTTATCGTTTTCTTTCTTACCTTTTCAGAGTTTAGATTATGGCTTGTTTCACAAGTAGATAACCTAACTTTTGAGAAGTTCTTAGTTAGATTTCGGTTGCTTGTTTGAGTTTTGCGATTTATCTCACGCCCTGATGAAACCCCTTACGAAAGTGGGCAAAACGTTGGCAACTTCGGTTACAACAACAATGACACAGTCCAAACCGGAAAACATTCTAATGAGTATATTTCGTGATCGTCGAAATCTTCTGACATATTTTCTTTTTCCTTGTTCCTACAGTAAACTCGTAAAGTATGGAAATAAATTCATTATTTCCTAACTGATAAAGTTTGAGGAAACTTCCTCGGACACGTGGATTTTGTTTGTTTAAATGTTATTTTTTTGTGGCATTGATATTTTTTGCTCTTGTTTTGTTTCCGAACTCTAGCGTCAGATTTCCATCGAGTTCATTTTTCAGAGTAGGTACGAAAATGTCAAAAAAGTGTGACCTTGAAGATAATATTTTTTCGAGATATTCGGTTCCAAAGTTTTTGATTTTTCAGTGTTGATTTCTAAAGACCAGAATCTACAGTTTTGCTGATTTTTCTGTGCCGTCGATATAAAAGGTAGCTTCGTTGGAAAATACTATATTCCGTAAGACTTCTTCGTCATCATTCAGACGTTGAAACATGGTTTCGCAAAACTCTAACGTACCGTCAAGATCATCTTTGTTTAGTTCTTGAACCAAACCCACTTTATACGGATGCCATTTTTCCAACTTCAAATATTTTAAGACGGAACTTTGAACCATTTCGTCGTCTGCCGCCACTTGGCGGGTGGATAAATTGTGATTTTCTTGAAACTGAAGTAGAACGTTTAATTTAATACCTTCCTGGATTGTTGAACGACCTATTTTAGAGCGATTTCTTCCTTTGCCCACTTTGCTCGATCTTGCTAACGATGGACTTAGTTAGGATATTTATTATTAAATAAACGGCTTCAACTTGTGTACGAGCTCTGACTCCGTAACCGATCATCACCAAAATTTCTATTGTTTCTCTTTTACTTAAACGGCGGACTATTTTCAAATAGTTAGAAAAATAAAGTTTAATTACTATTAAGCAATGATTGATCAGCAAAATGCAACATAAACTTTCTAGGAACAAGTGCAAGATTCTGTCAAAACCGTTTTTTTACAGTACTTCCTCGCGATACTTGGTCTTATCGCATAACTTTTATTTACATTTTTTACTTTTTAAATATGTCGGAAACTGTTCTCTTCTTTTTCTTTCTTCCGTTTATTCCACTGTCTTAATGCTCTTCTTGCCTTTTTATTTGCCTCCCTGCAGTCTCCTACCACTATTTCTTCCATCCTGTTTTCTTCCCCTTCCACTTTCTAAATCTGACTTTCTCTGTTGCTTTCTCCATCATCTCTCTCATTTCCTCCACACTCTCTTGTAATCCCTTCACTACCCATACTGTTTTCCCTATTCTCTCTTTATGCCCTCTTCTGTTCACATTTTTTTCGTTATGTACTCCTCTTCTTTTTCTCTCTCTTCTCTTTCTTCCATTGTCAATTCCAGTAGTTGGTGGTCTTACTTTACCTTTTCTCCCACCTCAAATGTCTTCACCTTTTCTCCAGCCTCTTCATTTGTCATTATTTATGTACGTGTACTCCCCTATTCCTTTTTCTTCTCTGTTATTTATTTATCACTTTGTCCTTTGTTAGTCTTTTTCCCCGTCCCTTTCCTTTCTTGTATTATCCCCTTCTTCCCCTATTCTTGCGTCAAAGTCCTCTCCTAATATATTATCAATCCCTCCTCCCTCTCTTCTATGTTCTTTCTTGTCTCTTTCATTCTACTGCTATAAACCGTCACTATTTTTATTTTTGTTTTTCCCCACTGTATGTTCCTTTCTACAATTCCTCTTCTCTGTTGCACTTTCTTTTTCTGACTCAACCATTTTCTTCTTATTCCCGTTATTATAGCCCCCTTTGCTCTCACTTTATTCTTCTCTCTCTGCATGTTGCACCACCCACTAAAATTCGTCCAGCAACTCTTTTACCAACCACTCGCATTCTTTTTCTTCCATCCACGTCTCCTGTAATCCCACTACATCCTGTTCCCTGATGTACTCCCAAAAATCCTGTTCCTTGTTCTTTATTCCCGCTACGTCCCAAAACAATACTATCAGCTCAATCCTTACTTTCCTTTATTCCCCTTTCTTGGTTTTTTCCCTTTCAATTACTCATTATTTTATTTTCTTTACCATTTCATCAGGATTCTTTCCTTTTGCGCCTTTCTTAGCCCTTTAAATTTTGCACTTTGACTACCCATTTTCTCTCTCCTTTCTGTACTCAGCTCCCTGTCTTTGTCATTCCATATGTATCTTTCTCCCTCGATCTCTACTTTCCTGTATCCTACCCATATTCTTTCCCCTTCCGCTTTTTTGCTACCGCTCTGTTCATTATTTCTCTTTGTACTCTCCTTTATTCCCATGTCAAATCGTGATTTATATAAATTCTTGTGTTCCTTAATTTCCTCTTCTCCGCCATCACCTGCTTTTTCTTCCATCCTCCCATTTCCGCCACCATCTCATTTTCCTTCTCTCTATTTAACACTGTCACCTTTTTAACTTCTATTTTCACGTTTAATTTTTCTTCCAGCATCAATACTAATTACCTTTGTGGTTCTTTACTTCTCCACCCCTTTATTACAATATTATTTTTCCTTTTCCATCTCTGCTCATTTTCCGCCTTTTTCTCCAGTTTTTCGATTCTCTCTACCAGTTCCTTTTTCTTTCTTCCACTTTTTTTCCCTTTCTACCACTTCTTTTACTTCTTTGATTTCTTGCCTTATTCCTTGTATGTTTTCTTCCATCTGTTTCATCATCTCTCTCATTAATTCCTTTAGTTCCTCCATTTCTTTCTGTTCTTTTCTCTTTTTGTTATTGAGCTGTTTCCTTCGTTGTAGAGGTCAAAGGCTGGCAAATGGGTACCGGAGGGACGTCTCTATGTCGATACGAGCGTCCAATGATTAAAACTCTGGTAAAAGCCCTCTGTTAGCAGACGAATGGGTCTGTAGCTCGAGAAATCGAGTCAGCTCTGCTAGCAAATCCTACTTCCACCGTCCTCGAGGGCATGATTGCTCGGGACTCTTGGTTATATGGCTTCTTCCGGCGCCAAAAAACTGGAACACCTCGGCTAAGGGAAGGAAACCCCGACGGAAAACCCTGGTCCTCCAGGTTGGGCCAACTCCTCAACTCCGTAAAAAATCAACAAAATTAAAAATCCAAGCGACAAGCCTCGGAAAAAGCCGGACTGCCTAAACGGAAAACGACCAAGCAAACGGAAACGGGTATTGAACAATGGTACGTGGAATATTCAAGGCCTCAGAACGAAGCAAAACGAAGTCCTAGTAGAAGTAAAACGCCTTAATATGGATATTGTCGTCTTAGCAGAAACGAAGAAGAAAGGACAGGGCAGTGAAGACCTTGATGAGTACATCCATTTCTACAGTGGCGTGAAGAAAGAGCTAAGAGCGACGGCTGGTGTATCAATATTGGTACATAAACGCCTGTCAAGGGACATCAGGAACTGGGAGCAAATAAATGAAAGGTTGATCAAAGTAGAGATGTCAGTCAGAGGGTATGATATTACAGTTATAGGAGCATATGCACTAAATGAAGATGCCATGGGCGAAGAAAAAGATGATTTTTATGATAATCTATCGCAAATACTCGACAAAGCCAAAAGAAGATCTGAAATACTGCTTATAGGAGATTTCAATGCTTGGACAGGAAGGGAAGTAGAAAGTAATGTAATTGGAAGATATGGCGACAATCGAGTAAATGGAAATGGAGAGTTGCTGCTAGAGACCTGTAGAGTGTACGACTTGAAGATCTTGAATGGTTTTTACGAACACAAAAACATTCACAAGTATACTTGGACTCAAAATACCCGAAAACTGAAATCCATCATTGATTATGTCATTTGTAAACAACGTAGCGTTCTACGAGTGGAGGACGTGAGAGCTTTCAGAGGAGCAGAATGTGGTACAGACCATTATTTGCTGAAAGCCAAGATTATGCTTCCAATCTACAAGAAATACGCTACTGCAGTAATAGAAAATGGCGAGACAACAAGAATTAAGACTAAGAAATACAATGTGCAGGGATTAACGGAGGATTCCACAAAGTTTTTGTATAAAGTCCGGTTAGCAAAGAAGTTAAGCGAAGCATCGTTTTCTTCAGCAGGTTTAATGTACGAAGAGATTATCGTGAAAATCCGCGAAGCAGAAACGAAGCGTTCGGAGAAACGCCTTACAAAAAGATGAGTACTAAGCAACCATGGTGGAATGACGATATACAAGAGATTGTCAATGAGAAGAAACAGTTATACCAGCGTTGGCTATCAACCCGCAACATTATCGACTGGGATGCGTATGCGCTGCAAAATAAAGAAGTGAAAAGGGAAGTCGCTAAGGTGAAAAATCTGACTTGGCAAAGGAAGTGCGATCGCGTAGATATGTTTTTGGGTTCTACTCGGTCTAAAGAGGCGTGGGGTGTAATAAAGTCACTAAGGACTGAAAGTAAGGAATGTACTTCACTGCAAATGATACCCGCACAAGAATGGATCAATCATTATGAAAAGTAGCTGACTGAAAACAGACCTGAATTTGCAAATGCAACTAGCATATCAAATTTAGTTGAAGACGACCTTTCGATTAAAGAGGAAGAAGAAATTACACTAGACGAAGTTAAGCGAGCTGTTCATGAAATGAAAAATGGGAAAGCTGCTGGACCGGGCGGCATACAAATCGAGTTGATTAAAAGCGCCCCAGAGATACTGGTTGAGATGCTGACTTATATTTTCAACCAATACTTACGAGGTGCAGATACGCCAGAGAAATGGAAGACAGCCCACATCAGCAACTTGTACAAAAAGGGCGACCGCAAAAAGTGCACAAATTACAGAGCCTAAGCGTTATCAACTCGTTAAGTAGAATTTACGGCAAGATATTGAAGTTTAAAATCGAACAAGAAGTAGTTGACATGGAGGAACAAAATAGATTTCGACCCGGACGTTCTTGTACAGATGGTGTATTTTCTATAAGACAAGTGATCACTAAACGTCTTTCACATACTCAAGAAACTCATTTGGTGTTCATCGACCTAGCAAAAGCATATGACAGCATACCACTAAGTAGACTATGGAGCACTATGAAATCACAAAGCATTAGTAAGACCTATATTCGAGCAGTACGTCAACTCTACGATAATATGACGAGTGCCATAAAGATCAGAGGACAAGTGACAAAGGAATTCAGAGTTACGAAGGGTCTTAGACAAAGGTGTTGTATAGCGCCTACTCTATTTAAAATCTACTTAAATGGAGTACTAGAAAGCTGGAAACGGAAATGTTCGCCGTTCTGAATATCCATTGATGATGACAAAATTTCCACCAAACTTTTTGCAGACGACCAGGTGATTTTAGCGGAGGACAGAGACGACATAGACTACATGTTGAGGAAAGTGCACGATTCATACACCGAGTGGGGACTATCCGTCAATACAAAAAAAACCGAATATCTGGTAGTCGAAGGAGATCCTGGAGAATTACATTTGGGCGACAGTGTTATTCCTAACACTGACAAATATAAATATCTGGGAGTAACGATCTCCAACACCGCAAGTAACAACGACGAAATTAAAGCTAGGTTGGGACAGGCCAGGGCCGCTACTAGGCATCTGAATAGCGTGCTCTGGGACAAAACGATAACGAAAACTACAAAAATAAAATTATATAAAGCGGTCATTGAGAGCATAGCTGCTTATGGGGCGGAGCTATGAGAAATAAATAAATCATACAAATCAAAAATTTTAGCTACCGAAATGGATTACTGGCGGCAGTGCTGTGGCTACACCAGATTGGACCGGGTACATAATACAGGTATTCGAAACGAAATGGGTATAGACATTGACCAAATAGAAACTATTGAGGCTAAGCGCCTCAGATGGTACGGACATCTCGAAAGGATTACGATAGAGCGGTAGCCCAAACGAATTTGGGAATGGACACCTCTACAGAGAAGAAGACGAGGACGCCCAAGAAGAAGTTGGAGAGACGAGGTGGAAGAGGCCATGGCCCAAAGGGACTTAAACATACATACATAAATTATTTATTGTTGTTATAAAAATGTAAATAACTCGCAAATATATATATATATATATATTAGGGTGGTCCTTATTTAGGGTTTCTCCGAATTTTTTTTCACGATAGTCCTAAATCGGTTCTAAATGTATTAAAAAAAATTCATGCCAAGTTATAGCTCTTAATTTTAATTTTAACCCGACCCCCCCGACAGCCAAAGTTTTAAATGGAAATAACACGGGAAAAGTTCTGTTGATTTTTTGAAATTTTTTTTCATCATGAAATAATGTACAGATAATGTCGACCAATGACAATTCTTATAGCAAATTTAACGCTCTACAAAAAAGGTCTCTTATAATTTTTTGCTAACTCTAACGGTTTCTGAGTTATTTAAGGTCATAGTTGAAGCTTAAGTCAATTTTACGATTTTTCTATTTCTACCGTCGTTTAATGATTTAAAAATGTAAAAAGGATAATAATTCTTAATCTCAATGGTTTTTTTTTCTTGTTTCTTAGAAAACTTCCAAAGTAACCGTGACCCTAAAATGATAGTTACATTAATTACCAAATTATTTTTTCGATATCGACTTTTTTGTAACTGCAGAATCGATAAAATTTTTTGAAAGATTTGAGTTAGAAACAGAATTTTTACGAATTCATCCCTCTGAATGGGCTGACAATGAAAGCTATAAAACTGCATTACGATTCGTCGAAAAATTGTCAGTTGTGAATGATTGTGCTGAGAGAGGAGTTAAACTAGTGCAAGATTTTTGTAGTCATTACACGAAGGATGAAAAACAAATGCAATATGTATTACAGTTGGTTAAAAACCATCGTCAAATGTTTCCTGATGCGCTAAAAAAAACTGTAATAACTTCATAATAGTATCGATGTTAAAAAAAATGACAATAAAAGTATTTTTTTTAATTTATTGAAATTTTGAAAGTCGATTTTTTTAATAAAATAATACTTTTCTTTCAGAGCATGCGTGAAGGTAAAAAAAGTCGTCTAAGTTATGAATTGTTATCTTTTTTTCATTTTTAAATCAATAAACGACGGAGAAATAGAAAAATCGTAAAATTGACTTAAGCTTCATCTATGACCTTAAATAACTCAGAAACCGTTAGAGTTAGCAAAAAATCATAAGAGACCTTTTTTGTAGAGCATTAAATTTGCTATAAGAATTGTGATTGGTCAACATGATCTGTTCATTATTTCATGATGAAAAAAAAATTCAAAAAATCAACAGAACTTTTCCCGTGTTATTTCCATTTAAAACTTTGGCTGTCGGGGGGGTCGGGTTAAAATTAAAATTAAGAGTTATAACTTGGCATGAATTTTTTTTAATAGATTTAGAACCGATTTAGGACTATCGTGAAAAAAAATTCGGATAAACCCTAAATAAGGACCACCCTAATATATATGTATATATATTCCTTCGTTGTCCGGTGATTTTATTATTTTCTTCCCTCTTCCAAATATTTGTTGTCTGTCCTTTTCCTCTTCCTCTCTCTCTCTCTTTATTTCATTCATTTCTCCTTTATATTCCTCCGTACTTTCTTTTCGTGTTTAAAACGTCCCACTTGTAGTGGTTCTCTTCAAAGTCATGCTTTTTTGACATTTTTGTACTCAGAAAAATGTATCCTATCGAAAATATCAAAACAAATATAAGTTGTTATTTAAAAAAATGTCAATAACGTCATAGCTAGGAAACAAAACATCAGCCAAAAATGTCAACGGCGGAAAAAAGCGAGGTAGAGGTGTCCAAACTTTCTCATATAGAAAATAATGAATTTATTCCATACTGTACAAATTCACTGTATATGTTCTCCCAAGATGTACTTTTGATTGCCTAAAGTACAAATCCTTTTGTACATTTTTTTTAACTTATGTTCATATATCAATTAGTCCTATTCTAGAGAATGCGTTTATACAAATAGTACATGATGTTAAGTTGGCAATATCTATTGCTTTTGTCTACGTAACAATCCATGTAATTTGTGAGATAGAATGTCATGTCCAAAAATTTGGTTAATAAAACATAATCTATATAATCCATAACCTTATTTAGAAAAATTAAATAATTGCGTGTCAGATTCGAACCAACTCGTAATTACAATTTTCATGCCATTATCAGAAACACTTCAATGCAATTAAATTATCACCAACAAACTAAGCAAACAATTAAATCGTTTTTATCTAAATATATCTGTTAGTGTAGAACAAAATATGGTTAATAAATAGAAAATAAAGTATTTACAGACTGTTCGGATTATCCACCTGCCTAATGAGAAGATTGGAAAGAATAATGAGACATAAAGAAAAAAACCGATATTTATTTTTGATCACCTTATCCTAATATTTAATATTGTATGTTTGTTCAATATATGAAAGCATTATCTAGGTAAACATTTAAAAAATTGTCATTAAAAAAACCAAATAGGCGGTAACAACTGCAAATATTTCACAATATGTTAGTGTTGATAACTAATGCTATTCAACGCCTTAAATTTTTCTATACATACACCGCGATCATTAATGCATGTCCAGAAAAAAAACTACTTTCCATAAAGATATCAAAGGTTTAGTACACAAAGTGAAGTTAGTATATATCTTTTCTTTTCTTGTGTTGGTTAAAAATTTATCATAATCGCACTTTACAAAAAATATATTTGTTAACAACAAAAAAAGTAAAAGTAAAAGTAATAGAAAAATTTATTTACATGAATTTTATTTGGCCTTGGCAACAATTTCCTAACGACTGCGAATAAAAATAAATAAAAGCTTAACTATTAGCAAATCTTATTAAAAATAACAAGGATTAAAAAATACTTACAAATTCAACGGGCGATCGCCTACTGAAATCGATCGGTCGGAAAACCGATCGTAAATTGTACCCACTTTACAAGATAAGATGAAATACGTATTAATTTAAGTGCGATAACAGGATTTGTATTTAAGTGTTTTGATATAATTGTTTACCTGTGTTATTGCTAGTTCTCGGCAATTAAAAAAATTTAAACTCGTCCATTTTATCGCAATTGCCCAACTATCAAAGTTTACATGTAATTAACAATGATCAAACAGAACTTTGATTGGAATACAGTCGGAAAAAATTTCTTAATTTAATATGTTCGGAAAACGTACAAAACCAAAAGCTATTTCCCAATAAGGACCAAAGCAATTACAACAAAGGTTAAAAATCTGTAATCGGTTTCATTATTACAGAGCAATTACACCATTACAAATACTACACGTCAGAGCATTGACTTCAGCCACTTGCGAACAGACCACAAGCTTGTGCTATGTGAATTTTTACTGGAACATTTTAATATTTGTTACAAAAAGAAACTTAAACCACGATGCCAATTTGCTTTTAGTTGCTTTACTTTTTTACGAAAAGTTTGGTTTGTAATTCCTTTAGATGTTTTTCCAAGCTTTGCAGCTTCTCTCTTTATTTTCTGTTACTGCTCAATTCTTTTTCTTCCTTCTATTTTTGTTTTTCTAAGTCTATCTTTTTGAAACGTTCTTTTTCATTCAAATATGTTTGATAGCATTTTTTTTTCTTTTGTATTTCTTGCTTTTTTATACTTTATATCTTCAGCTGCTTAAACACTTTCTTTCTTTTCTTTTGACAACTTTTCTCTTTAGTGTTTACTGCAACATTTCTTCTTCTCTTGCTTGAGCGGGTTTAGTTAATTTTCAGTTTGGTTGCGCTTGGTTTGAAACTTGGGATAGACTGCAACGTCGTTCTTCGTACTCTACGTGCTTTCGTTTAGTCGGCATTTTTGATTTTGTAGGTCACTGTTAAACTATTGCTTTCTCTTTGGGTTTCTTTTGGTCTTGAGGTATTCTGATCCGTTCTTCGGCTTACGGGTTCTAGGTTCTACTTTTTCTTTCTTTCGGTTTTGTTTAGATTATGCGAGTAGAACTTTATTTTCTTTGGTACACTCAGATAGTGTTTGGCTTTTTAGACTTTGTTGTAGAACTTTGGATTACTGATTGGTTTATCTGTCTTTTAGGTAAGCCGACTTACGACTACTTGCAATGAGAAGATCTGCTTGGTTGCTTTGGTGCTAATACCACCCTTACACTACTTTTTGACACAACTAACATAGTTCAAAGAGCTAAACCGAATTACTAAAAGCAAAATGACCGACGCCGTTTACCTATGAAGGCCAACTAAATCGAGAATCACCTTAATTCCGTCAGTATACAGAACCAATCTTCATTTCAGTGAAATCGCTAAAAGTGTGTTAGAAATAATGAACGATGAAAGGTAGATATAAAAAATTCTTTACATTAACGGATAGGCTCCTTATAAAATCGAATCACTCACAACGACTTAAGACAAGAAAATGAACAAAGAAACTGCCACCGACGCAATCCCTCTCGTAAGTATCGAATAATTCTAATTATATACAAACAGCGGAGTCCGCATACCAGTGACGTAGTTTTTTGGAAAATTAATAAGTAATCCCCCTCCCAGTAAAATTAAAACCTGGAGACGACGAGAAAAAAAGCTTAAAAGAAGACAGAAGTTTAGGCATACGCCAAGAATCAAACCCTAAAAACCACAATCCAAACCACTCTCATCGACAAACCCAGTCCAAATGAAGAGAGATGCACCAAGTAGTAAGATCTTTGAGAACAGTCGGCAAACCGTCTAAAAAACCTATAAAACACAACTAAGTCATCGCAAGAGAGGAAAGGTACTTCTAACAAGTGAAAATCCTTCCCAACACTCGCATGAAGCCGAGATGCTTAAGTACCAAAAAAAAACGAGAAAAGTCCCTCTCAGAGAACACTTATGAGTTAACGAGCCCACGACAATAAGAGCATAGTATAATGCTTATAGAACCAGTACGATCACTCTAGAGTTAAAAAATTCTTCCTATTTGAGAATGTATGACAAACTCTCAGGTAGTTGCGCAGAGTACAAGTTTTAATTCCTTAATTTTGTTTATGTAAATAAATAATATAATCTAATGAAACACTTGTAAAAGTTGTATATCCAAAGACATAATTCACATTATAACAAGTAGAATCGGATAATTAAGCATTGATGTCGTAATCGTAATCATTGGTTAATTGGATCTCGCCGTACGCTCTGTATCAACTCTTGGTTAGCTGCGCAGGAAAACTTTGTGTCTGAAATTTCAAAGATGACGACAGCGAGTGACCCTACTAGTTCTATAAACATTATACTGTAATAAGAGTAAACAGTTTTGGCAAGCGCCAAGAACCCTAAACGCAAATGAAACCCAAACCCCTACTAATCAACTCCTCTAATATAACCTCCAAACTAAGAAACTTGAGAAGTAGAAAAAAGAAAATCAAGCATATTAACTGTATTTTTTTCTTTTTTTAACATACATTAAAACAAGCATTTCCGCTCGATATAAGGAGTATAAATGAAGCCTAACGTCTGCCTCCATTGAGACCTTCATTTTTAAATATTCGCCTTCATCCACGTTATTACTAAGTGCATTGATTGTACTTCACATGTGGTGCTTGTGAGGGTTTCTCTGGGGTAAGAATTAACTTCTTTTGACATGATTTGACTTTCCAGTAATTACACTGGTCTGCAAAAAAATATTTTTTATCGAGCCCTGACACTATTCCGGGTGATTCTTATGTAAACTGACGTCCTGAATCCAAATATGTCTTCCGTTTTTTTCCATCACCCACCATTTTCGAGGAAGCCCCAAATCTCTAATTTTACCACTTTTCGATAAATTAATTATAATTTATTTATCGAACGATAATAATAATTATAATAATTATTATAATAATAAATATATGGACATGAATTTAATTTAAATGGGAAAAAGAAATATTTTAGCTATAAACAGTAATAAATAAAAAGATATTCATCGTTACTTGGTGCTTGCTTTCCTTTTATACCCTGAGGTACAGTTCTCTCGTTTCAAAAACCAGCAGTACTACGCCAACATGCTTGCATTCCACTTCCCTGAAAATCTCTTCTCCAGCTTAGCGATGTCTTGATGGAACCGTTCCCCGTGTTCATCCGAGACTGCTCCTAAATTTTCAGGGAAAAAGTCCAGATGCGAGTGAAGAAAGTGAACTTTAAGAGACATGTTACATCCTATGTCCTTGTACGCTAAAAGCAGTTCCTCGGCGTGAGCGGCATAATCTTCACTTTTGTGGTTACCCAGGAAGTTCTTACAAACGTTTTGAAATGCAAGCCAAACTCGGTGTTCAATAAACGTCGAACCTTGGAAGAGTTGTCTAATCTGGGGACCAACAAAAACACCTTCTTTGGGTTTAGCTTCGCTAAGACGAGGAAATTTAGTTTTCAAACATTGAAATGCGCCACCTGTCTTGTCCACTGCTTTCACAAACTGCTTGATCAATCCAAGTTTGATGTGTAAAGGTGGTAAGTAAATATTTTCCTTCGGAACCAAAGGACTGTGGGCGACATTTTTCTGACTAGGAATAAGATTTTCTCGCAGAGGCCAGTCCCGTACAATGCAATGTTTATCTCGGGCTCGGCAATCCCATTCACAAAGGAAGCAGCAATATTTTGTGAATCCTGATTGCAGGCCCGTGAGTAGAGCAACAACTTTTAAGTCAGCGCAAAGTTTCCACTTATAATCATGATAACTAATTTTATCAAGGATTCTAAAGATGTTTTCGTACGTTTCCTTCATATCAACAGAGTATGCAACTGGAACTGATGGGAAGTCATTCCCATTTGCCAACAGGACAACTTTTAAGCTTGTTTTCGATTAGTCTATAAACAGTCTCCATTTGTCTGGGTCACATGGCATCTGTAGCTCTCTCATCAATAAATTTGCATTAGGGCAGAACACTAAACCTTTATCTTCTGAGAAAAGACATTTCAGGGTTGCTTGTCTGGTCCTGTAAGAAGATATTTTTACTCCCTTTTCTAAGAGATTCCACTGTTGAAGTCGCGATCCTAGGAGCTCAGATTTAGTCTTTGGTAACTGCAAATCCCTGACAAGATCATTTATTTCCGATTGAGTGAGGAAGTGAGGTTGCCGAGAAATTAAAACTGCGGAACACTCTTCATCATCATTGAACGTATCATTCGAAGCCCCAGGTTGTGGCTCAGAGTCTTTTAAATCAATTTCTGGCTCTAGAGTATAAGTGTTTGGGGGCTCTGGGATTGGCAAAGTATCGTTATGAAGAACAGGTCTTAGAGCTGACGGAATATTGGGATACTGAATTGTATGCTTACTTTTGCTCGAAAACCCGACGGTGGAAGTCATACAAAAGTAACAATCTGTAAGATGACAGCGAGGCTCACGCCAAACCATGGGCACAGCAAATGGCATTGATTTACGGGTACCTTTGAGCCATTTGGTCAAACTACTGTAACAAGTCGTACAGCAAACTGATGGAGCCCAAGTCTTGTCCTGGTCGCCAACTTGACAATCAAAGTACAATTTATAAGCTGTTTTAACAAGCGGAGAAAGAGGTTTTCGTTGCGCTTTTAAAGTTAATTCTCCGCAGACATAGCAGAAGCTATCGGGATGATTTTTACACTCGCGTGGCATAATTAAACAGTAATTCAACGGCCGACATTAACCACAAATCACACTTAGTCACTTGAAAAAATTCGGAGTAAAAGTAGTTTTACTGTTTTACACAAATGAACAAAAATGAACACAAAATCCAGCACGTTTAAAACGTCGACAAGATAATTCTGTAACAGCTATAGATGTATTGATCGAACCAGTTAAGCAAACAATGTAATATACTATAATGAGAAGAGTAATGCAAGTTCAAGCCTGTCGAAAATTCCTGTTCAAACCTGCATGTGGTATTGAGATCGCCAGCGTCGTGCAGTGAATCTTCCTAACTGTTTATTGATATTTTCTTACTGTTCTTATATATTTGTATTTTATTGTTGTTTCTATATACATTTTATAGCAAAACTTTTGCCATATACTTTGGTATAAATTTTATTACCTGCTTTGGGATGTTTAACGGCTATAAGTTAAAATTCTAAAAAAAATGCAAAAAATAAAATAAAAATAGGGTCCCCCCAAAATAGGTGGGTGATGGGTAAAAACGGAGCTCATTTTTGGATTCAGGAGGTCATTTTACATAATAATCATCAAGAATGGTATCAGGGCTGATTTTCATGCAGACCAGTGTTATCATAGCGTCTTGGGTCAGCGCCACGTGTCTGTCCCTTTTATAATTGTGCATGTCGGGTCTATTAAGTACTTCAAGTCGATAATTTGGAACAGGTACGATGTGGACATTGGATACTTACACCAATTGCCAGGCGTAATTAGGGGACATACCTGTGATGTTATGACTGACAGTCATTTGGAAACTTGACGCATTCGAGTTCATAAAGTTCATGGATTGAAACACGACCGATTTATTTTAGCAATTTTAGTCGACTAGTCAAGTGTGCCAATAGCTATTAGCATGACTGGACAATTGTGAGTACAACTCCTTTACTATCTATTAATTTGTGTACGTAAATATGTACGACTTAGACATATGTGTTATCACGACTAACGCATGCAGATTTATTTGTGCCTTTACGGGTTAAATGTATCACAAGTGCGTTCTGCTTCTGATTGAAAGCAATACTTCAGACTGAAGAAACTTGAGTAGATAGTGGTGATAGCTTAGAAGATATTGACCCATTTTCTGTAAGGGATGAATCTGTAGTAAACTAGGACGATTTCTTTGAAGTGTGCAACTTACTACTGCCGTATGTGGGAAAAGTAAGACATTGATCGATCGGTCGCCGAGACATTGGTGGACTTTACAAGAAGAAAAAAGGAATAGAGAATAGATGGCCTTTTATCAAAAAACAGAGTCGGTGTCAGTAGTAACGTGGATCCTATAATTTTACAATAGCGTTTACCAATATTTCTGAAATGATCGAAAAGCAAAGAAAGGGATCGAGTCTCTAAGCAAATTGGTACAAGTGTCCCACTTGATCCCCTATACCACGTACTGTATTAAAACTTTTTTATATTTGAAACGTACTCAAATTCAAGAGCCTTCTCAAAGTTGTACTCCATCTTCTAGAACTTGTACCGAAAGATATCGAACACTCGAGAAGAATTTCTAATATGTGTGTAAATACATAACAAACAAATCGTAGGTCAGTTATTTCCATAATGCGAAGACAGCAGTGTTAAGATTATTCAAGTCTAAATAAATAAGTCGTTAACGCGTGTGAGATAAACCTACGGTGAATAATCTGGTACGTGACTTTAACGTAAACAAGTGTTAAACAAGTGTGTGACTTTATCTTATCTTCGTGTCAGTGATAGCGCCATATTTATATTACTGTTAAGTGTTTTTATTAAATATTATTAGATTTAATTAGTTCGGTTAATATAAAAGTGTACATATGTTTAGTATAAATAAAAATATTCTAAGTCGTTTAAATAAATTAGTTTTTATAATAAAATTCGTTACAATATTTTAAAGCGAAAGAAATGTTAGCCTTTTGTTAAGATCGTATCAGTGAAATTTTGCTATCAAAAATTAGAAATAACTTTTAGGGTTAGAAAAAACAAAACGAGATCAAGTCTCCCTATCTTCGCGTACCCTGATCTATGGGTTATGGCTTGTAGCTAATGTTTTTATTATAATATTACACGTTATAATCGATTGTATATAAATTAGCACCTCACACGTGAACTCTTTCATTAATTTTTCTATACAAAACTGATAATTGAATGGAAAGGATTTATAGAACATTTTGCAATAAAAATTCGCCTATGCATCTGTTATAATTTTACGTAATTGAATGTTACAGAAAAACGCCTTAGGTACAGATGGCTATGAACTGAAAACGTTATAAAATCATTGATAACAGAAACGTTATTAAGTGCATGGGGATGAAAACGTAGATAGATGGTGAATAATTAACGGTCTTCAATTACAACGTTAACAAATACTAAAGACGCAATTAGTTTATGTTAGACTGAACTGTCAATCGAGTTTCTGTCACAAGAACCTCGATTGTAGACAAAAAACTACGGTAAATTTGACACCGTATTCAGGATTAAGTTTCTCAAAAATACATTTTTTTATTGACAGCTACCTAATGGTATGTAAAGTACGTTCTACATAAAAACCTTGAGAAGTGAGTCAACACATCTAATAAACATACGCATATTTAAACTACATTAGCATTTTCGTATATGAAAAATTGTGAGAAAAACAAATGCAATTGGGCCGAAGCACACTAGCTGTGGAAAATCTACGCCACTGTAATGTGTAAAATATTTACCAATAACACAACATTTCATTAAAGTCGCATATTTTTAACTAAAAACTACTTCGGCAAGCACCCGTAATTAACACAGCAGTAAATTGCATCAAACAAGTAACGAATTTCGCTTGAACAAACAAAAACAACGCCACACAAAATAAAACAAAACAAGTTCGCTTTTTGTAAACCGCCAAATAACCTAATTTTCACTCACCTGTGCCTTTTCGAAATTTTCACGTTCGATTTCCAAACTTGTTTTCTTAGGTTGTAAAACACGAGGTAAAGATAAAGATGCCATGTTCACGTTTAATTAACAAATCATTTTGTATCGATATTTGTTTTTAATGCACGAATTTAGACAACACCCGCACTAATAAAATGTCCGATTATGAATGAGCCAGTTCCGAACCATTGGCGTCTCGCGAAGTTCCGACGTAACCAAAACAGTGATTCATAAAATGTCCGTGATAGTTTTGTTCATTATTTCGAAATAATTACAATTTTCGATAAATGTTATCAATTTTAAGTAATCGTTATATTTAAGCTAAATAATTGGGAAATGCATACCTTTGACGCATTTTATTTAACATATACAGGGTTGTGTGGAAGCAAGCAAATATCTTAATTGTAAAACGTATTTTCTATTTCTTAATTACACTAAAAACTTAAATTTTATGATGTCCGGTTACAGTGTTTTCTTAACAAATAGCAACCAAAAATCCCAAAAAAAGTTCTGGAAAATAACCCGGAAAATTTGTCAATAAATACAGCCGACTATTGTTTTATTAAATATGTATCATGAAACACCAGATAAAAGTAACTTTTCAAATTACTGTATAAACAATTTTTTATCATCCTATATATATATTCAAATAGGCGAAAATAGTTTAAATGTAATAAATGTGCATTTGTTTCACTCAACACAACTACTTTTTAAAAATGACCGCCAAATTCTAAATGGTATTTTGAAGAATAAAACATTTCTGCATATTATTTTATTTTTTATATTTACAAAAATTTTCATAATTTAAAAGTAAATCAATCAAGTGTGAGAAGAAATCGAGAACAGTTACAATTAAACTTTAGAAAAATATATCTATAACAATAATTGAATATAACCTTGTAAAGTTAAATTATCGTAACAATTTGCGTGTTTATAAAACAACTTCTTCGGCAACAACCATATTTGCACTATGGTGTCGCTTTATATGCTTCAACAAATTAGCTTTACTGGTGTATCTCTTTGGGCAATCGTAGCAAGGTATTAATTCGATCGTACCCTGATGTTTGGATTCTACGTGACGTTTCAGACTAGATTTATCTCGATACTGCATTGGACACTGACTGCAATTAAAACCTTTTTCGCCGTTTTCCCTCTTTTGATGTCGAAGTATGTGCTTGTTTAAAGTGGATTTTAGAGGAAATTTTAGATTACAAATGACACAATGAAAATTACGCTCACGTATGTGTATTAAAAGTTTGTGAGTTTTTAAAGTGCTGCTGTTCGTAAAAGCTCTGCCACAAATTTCACAAACATAATGGTTAGGATGTGTGTGCACTCGTTTATGTGCTCTTAAAACTGTTCTCCTACGAAACGCTTTCCCGCAAAATTTACACACATGCTTTTTTTCTGTGCTGTGTCCTTCTTTGTGATCATCAAGGTAAGTTTTTCTTATAAAACACGCCCCGCATACCTCGCATATGTATTTTTTATTACCTTCGTGTAATTTCAAGTGTTGCTGAAGTTGCCCAGCATAAGCGCATTTTTTATTACAATATTTACAAACGTAACTGGAAGGATCTTCACCTTCGTCAGTTTTAACTTGAGTTTGTATCGGTTTTTTTGGTAAATTTTCAAAAACTTTTATTTGAATTTTACTGGCATATGGTTTACAATCGATATCACTCATGCGATGCTTAACTCGCATGTGCTGTTGAAAAGCAGAGGCATAAAGATGCGCTTCCCCACAAATGGTGCATTCGTACTTTGTTACTTCTTCATAAACGGGCATTATCGTTGTAACAACATCTAATTGTTCTGTAAGTTGTGGATCTTTTTCGTCGAGAACTTCTTCTTTAAGTTCCTCAATTTGTTGTTTCAACTCATTTTCGCCAAATAAGACATCGCCTGAATTTGAATCTGTTAATTCACACACTTCTTGCAATTCTAGAACTTCGTCTTTCTGTTCCTCTTTCAACTCGCTAACATCGACTTCTACAGGTATGTTAATTGGCACATGTTTAATGTTCTTCTTAAACAGAGACTTCAAATATCGATCGGATTCTTCATAAACTACGGTGAAGTTGTAAAACTGTGTCAGGACTAAAATGCAATTATCGCACAAATATGAAGGTAGGCCATCATTCTCCGAAACCTAAAACAAAGCGAGACTGCAAAATAAAATTAGGAAATGCAAATATTAACCTCGACGTTACTGATACAGCTTTTCAAAATCATTGCCAATGTTAAATCATGTTCATAAACTTCAAACAGGGATAACATTGCATCGTTTTCGGATAGACACGCCCGGCACTTATTGTTACAATTATCTTCCATCACTAATTAATGTTTTACAAACAGAACTTTAAGGAATAATTCCTGAACGCACGTAAAATAAATTCAAATTAAAGTTGTTTTGTGAAGAGTAATGGCTACGTGACCGCTTGCCGTTAACGCAACTTCAAAGTGATATTAGCAACTTGGCTGCGGTATAAAAACGTTGACATCTTTGAAGCGTCAAAATCCCTACACCAACTATTTTTTTTAACTGATTTTAAAAATAAACCATAAATATTAGAAGTTGCTAAAAAAGTAACACTTTGCATATTTAACTAGAGAAAAATTACATTTATTTTGTAAAACACATTAATTACATTTATTACAATTATTTTGAGTTATTATCTTCACAATATATGTATAGATTTTATCGTAAATATTTCTTTGCAGCCACTACTCAAGGTGTTCAGTTTGACAACTTTGTTGTTCAAAATTGGTTCAAAATCCCATAGTTGACTTTTATCAAAAGAAAAATTTTTGCACTATAATTAAAAGAAACTTATTACAAGCTCTAGCTAAAAAGTAACAAAAAATTAGAAAATACGTTTGTTAATTCTCAAAGATGTGGTAAATATCATTTTAATTTATTAAAATGTTGCATTGGTTACCATACTATCACAAAGACCCAATCAACCACATAGCGTTTTTATTACATCACTTTTACGTTAATCAAGTAATTTTGTAACGTACTCCACATAAGCGCGAGTACTTTTCCTAATGTATTTGTGTATGTATATTTTAACGTCAGCAACATATTGTATAAGTTTTTAGTTTCATTTAGTAATTTGTTAAAATTGAGATATTCACGTTTACCGTATTTGTTGCTTGTATAAACAAATTAAATACATTTAATTACATTCATTACATTCAATTTGTGTGAATGGTACAAATTTACATGCAATTAAATACCCTTATAAAACTAAGTCGAGAATGTCATTTAAAAAATCTTCGAAACTCAGTTAAAACTGATAACAAAAAAATTAGGGCGTGTACTAGTGTACACATGTAAGAAGTGAAACTTCTTTATGGCCTTATTTTTCGCAAAATGATATACATGCAACTTTTCAGAAATTGGTTAAATAAAGTTAAATTAGATAAATTTTAAACAAAAGGATTTTATTATCATAGACATGAATACAAATTTTTGTAAATCAATTAACTAATTTTTGTAGATTCAATTTCATATTTCAGTTACCATAAGCCATTAATTACAAAATATATAATAACGATTGACAATGATAGTAATAATTCTATTACAATTAATGAAATGCTGTAATAATCTTAGTAGCAAAGTTAAAGTGAAATAATTGTATTATTTGTATTCATGTCTATGATAATAAAATCCTTTTGTTTAAAATTTATCTAATTTAACTTTATTTAACCAATTTCTGAAAAGTTGCATGTATATCAATTAATTGATGTTCATTAAATTAGCAGTCTTATTAATTAATAAATACTATTTTAATGAAATCATATACATTGACCGATAGTTACAATAAGAAACTGAGGTTAACCTTAAATATTTTAAATTTAAAATTAGATAAATTTTAAACAAAAGGATTTTATTATAATAGACATGAATACAAATAATACAATTATTTCACTTTTTGCTACTAAGATTATTACAGCATTTCATTAATTGAAATAGAATTATTACTATCATTGTCATCGTTCAAACAGAAACTGCGGTTAACCTTAAATATATTAAATTTAAAATGTCATCGTTCAATCAGAAACTGAGGTTAACCTTAAATATATTAAATTTAAAATGTCATCGTTCAATCAGAAACTGAGGTTAACCTTAAATATTTTAAATTTAAATTAATAACATATTTCAGAATTTATACTCTATGTCAATTAATTCCACCCAAGTATTAGAAAAATAGATATAATTACTTACTTTTGTTAAAAATCCACTAGAATTAGAATTAAAATAAAGCCTTTGATTTTGTTGATCACTTTAGTATTGATATATTATTTATCACGTCGCTATTGCGTTTCCGTAACCGAAAAAAAAGATGGCGCGTAACGGAAAAAATGTGACGGTAAATTTTTTTCCAACGCCGATAAAGAAGTTTCACTTCAAAAATGTAAGTCAATGTCAAATTTAGTAATAAATGTAGTAACAACATTATGTTTCTGGTGATTTCAAAGTTTTTTAAAAACTAAAAAAAAAGTAATTTTACAAAAAATAACGTACGTTACTTTCGTCGAAAGTTTCATAGCATAACTCACTCACATGCAACGCTCATTATGATATGGTTTACTTTCGATGCTTGTTACCACAGATCTCTATAATAATATGGTTAGCTGATACTGTAATGTGACTGTGGTGTGACATTGACACTTTTAGAGAAATCATCAGCGCCACTCATTACAGACAAGAACTAAAATGTAGCGCTAACCATACTTTTTTGTGACAGTTTATTTGTCAGTGCAATTGTCATAAATATTACTATTTTCGTAAGATATTTTCTAAATAAATTAGTATGTTTAAAAGCTTTTAGCGATTTGTTTGGGCGCATCAGTTGTAGCTTGTGCTTTGGATTAAAATTACTTTAACTGTGTTGTTTTTTGTATAATCTTATTGAAACTAATTAAAATTTGATTAAAGCCATTAAATTTCACAAAATTTTATACAGTTTATGCAATTCCGTAAATTGTTATGCATGTTCAACAAAATAAATGATCATAAATTCTTTTTACTTTGAAAAATAGTGGTACTGTTGTCAAGTAAAATTCGTTTAATTTAGTTCTAATCTCAGGATTGTGTGGCGCTGTCTTCTACGCAGTCTGACCCCATATTTAAATTTTGGTCTCATAATTCCCAAACAGCACACTGACGTCATATGACGATATTGACACGTCTTAATGACGTCTCTTACGTAATTTCGACGTTAATAAAACGTAATGTGCTGCTTAAGAAGTAGCAGCTATCCATATTATTATAGAGATCAGTGCTTGTTACATAAATTACTATTTTGTGCTCCCAACATATATCGCAAACGCCAATATTCGTTCGTTAGTGTAATTTCTTAACGGGCCAAAAAAAGCTATATAGCGGTAAAATAAAAAGTAAAAATCTACATAAAACTAAGTGTTCAAAGTTAAATATTATATTAGAAGGAAAATGTGACAGGCGGAAAAGTCATTGAAAAAATCTAGAAATTCAATTGAAAAAATTGATGTTAACAGCAATGTCAAATTTGACAGATTTAGTAATAAATGTAGTATAAACACTATATTTCTAATAATTTCAACAAAAAATTTATTTAAAAAAATGTAATGGTTATGCTATGTTTTACTTTCGATGCTTATTATTGTCACGTTAATTACTATTATTTCTTCTAAATTTTGATAACCAATGACAATGATGTAATGATTTACTGTTCAAAACAACTCATGTATAGAGATTTCATTGTAAAATTATGTATTTTAAATCTAAATGTGTATTCAAAATAATTATATATAGTGGCTTTACATCCCGATGGAGTAGCGCTGCTGAGTACCCTTCTACTACTCTCACATATTTTTTTCCACTTTTTTTCTATCCATTACTTTAGACTTCCACTCATTAATTCCAGTTCTTCTAATGTCTTCCGTTACTTCTTTTATCCATGTTGATTTTGGTCTCTCATTTCTTCTCTTTCTGCCTGGATTCCATTCTAACATCGAGAATATTATTTTGTCCTTGCCAGTTCTCCATACGTGACCCAACCATCTCGTCATTTCTTGTTTTATTTTCTTTACTATATATCATTTTCCATTTCTTGTTTTATTTCGTGATTCATCCGTCTTCTATATATATTTTCTACTATTTCTACAAGACCTAATATGCTACCCAAATTTTCCTTTCCAATATTCTAAGGTCTTCTTCCTGTTACTTTGTCATTAATATTGTTTCCGTCCCATACAGCATTGTTGGTCTAATTATGGTTTTATATATGTTAATTTTTATTTTCTTCCCAAGTATTGTGCTCTTTAGCATTTTTTATTCGTTTGGTATGCTTTGTTAACTGTCATTATTCTTTCTTTTATTTCTATATCTCTAACTTCGATTTCGAGCCCTTCCATTATAATGTTTTGGTTTTCTTTTCGTGTTTGCTTACCTATTTTCATTATTTTTGTTTTTTCCATATTAATTCTCAACCATGTTTTTTCTCCTTCCTGCGTTACTCTTTTAACATTTCTTTCATCATTGCATGATTTTTTGCCACCAATACTACATCAATCGCGTATGCTATAATTTGCCTTTCATGTGTTTTTGTTTATTTTTCTAAGTACGTTTTCCAATGCAAAGTTAAATAGTACAGCAGACAATGAAACTCCTTGTCGTACTCCATTATTTGTTTCGAATTCTTCTGTTTTATTTTATAAATCGAACCGTCGATGCCGCATTTGAACTGGTAGCTCTTTGTTGGCGCGACATAAAAGCTGGCGACCGTGACAGGACAGCGTGTTTTTCCAAGAAAGGTTTGCGATTAATAGTGAAATCAATAAACCGATCGGGGACAAAAGTGCGTGTCGATTTCCTACCGGCAAACTTTTACCGGGTTTTGTGTTGTATTTGCATTTTTAAAACGTTCGGTGGTTTCGAACCAAGTTTGAGATGGCTAACGAAATCGAAATTAAAAAGAAACGTAGGTAGGCGCTACGAACTTTGTTTACGAAAGCGGCAAACGAACTTGAAGCGCTTTTTAGTGTCGATAAGCTCGATCATGAATCTATCGAAGTTGCGTGGGAACTTTTACTATCGAAATATGACGACTTTTATTGGAAGGTGCTACCGAGACCGAACTTGAGACTGATGTGGAGTGCCGGGATACGTATTTCAAGAGATTCACTGGGTTATAGGTGAAGTACAACAGGTTATCTGAAGATTCAGCAACAGAAGGCACCGGTTCGCATGGCACAGGAACATACAGGTCAAATGTTCGGGAAACCACAGAGGTAGGCGAAAATTTAAATTACCTCGAATAGAATTCAAACACTATATGATGGTAGCGTCAAAGACTGGTTGGCCTTCTGGCCCAGTTCAGAAAGGTACATGAAGATGATACTATTGATATAATCATGAGTATTTAGTACAAGCCACGGTACCGGGAAGTAGGGCAAGGCAATTAGTCGAGAGCTATCCAGCCATGAGTGAAAATTACGAAAAAATATAGAGTATGGAAAGCAGATTTAGTAGGGAAGATCTTCAGATCGAAGTATATGCGAGAGAGCTGTTGATCCTTATTTTAACTAGACCTACTTCGAAACAAAAAATGGATATTGCCACTCTTTATGATCAAATTGAGACCCAGTTACGAGCACTCGAAACCTTGGGCATAACCTCTGACAAATGTTCGGCCATGCTATTTCCACTAATAGAATCGTGTTAATCGAATGAGTTACTGAGAGTTTGGCAACGTTCTGCGACGTTTAACGGTTCTGCGGATTCTGAAGAAACTTCATCTCCCCTAGAAGCTCGACTTAAGAAGTTGATGCTTTTTCTCAGACAGGAGGTAGAGAACGAGCAGCGGATAGCCTTAGCGGCTGAGAGGTTTGGTTTGTCAGAAAGAACGTAGTCTATCAAAATGGGCACTAGCGAAGGACATACTAGAAATAAGCCATTTCAAAAAACATTTTTCAAAGGTCCGACAGCTACGAAGTTTATGAATTGTGAAGTTGCAGGTTGTGTATTTTGCGCAGGGTCTCACGATAGTGAAACGTGTTTTAAGGCACAGAAAATGACTTACTTTCAGAAAAAGGATGGACTTTCGGAAAAAAAGGCTTGTTTCCGCTGTTTAAAGATAGGCCATTAGTCTAAAAGATGTAAGGGACGCTTAAGGTGTGTTTTGTGCACTCGTGCACATGTGGCATGCATCCTGATCTGCCGACCCACAAGAATACAGAGAAGTCGCATGTCGACAACGGCAGTGTGCTTTCGAGTGATACCGGAAAAGACCAATCATTGACCAACCGGACCAGCACTCAGGTGTTTCTGCAAACTCTACGAGTGACCTTGAAGGGAGCGAATGGCTGTAAAGTGATTCGAGCATTGATTGATGGTAGATCGCAAAGGTCTTACATCTTAAAGGAGACTGCTACACAACTAGGATACCGACCTAAACGTCAGGAGAAAATCGTTCATTGTTTGTTTGGTGGGTCAGAGATGGTAAATACTCACAACTCCTTTGACGTCACCATCTGCAATGGGATGAGATGTATTTTTACACATTCGAGGCCTTAGATCAGTTGACGATTTGTAGAGAGGTAACTCCAGTTTTTTATGGATCATGGGCCGATGAGATGCGGATCTTAAATGTCCAAATATCAGATGCTCAACAACCTGGTCCGATCGAGCTCTTGCTAGGAGCTGACGTGGCTGGACATTTATATACAGGAAGCCGTCGAGAACTACGATGCGGATTAGTAGCGATTGAAACACACGTCGGGTGGACACTTATGGGTAAAATACCGGACATTAATATACGTTCTAATATCGCTATGACCACTTTGAACCTATTTGTGAAGAATGCTTCCATAACCTCTTTGTGGGAACTTGAAGCGCTAGGAATCAAGGAACCTTCTGATAAGCGGACCAAGGAGGAAACAATCGTGGCAGCTAAGGAGCTCTTCTTGCAAACCGTGAATGTTAATAAAAATGAGCGTTTGCCTTCCATGGTTAGAGGGCCACCCTCCTCTCTCGAATAACTACAAATTGGCTCAAAAGAGGTTGGATTCAGCTGTCCGTAAACTGAAAAATGATTACCTGTTTGAGCAGTACGAGAGCATGTGTGAATGTGAACCAAGGTCAACAGTGCGACAACAAAAATTCAACCTGTATACGATGCGTCTGCGCACGAAAAAGACAGACCATCGTTAAACCATTGCTTGGAAAAAGGGTTCAATTTAATAGAACTAATTCCTTCGTTGCTGTTAAGATTTAGGGAAAACAAAATAGGTGTTGTGTCCGATATAAGAAAAGCTTTCCTACAAATTAGTATTAACGAGAAAGACCGAGAATTTCTCAAATTTTTGTGGATTGATAGCAAGGGCCAAGAGGTCATTTTCCGTCACAAGCGCGTGGTCTTCGGTTTGATTAGTAGCCCATTTCTGCATGGGGCAACGTTGGAATATCATCTATCTCTGTGATTAAAAAGATGCAATGAGGCTGAAACTGTTTATTCCAAGGAGACTGTAGAAAGGTTGAGTCGTAGTTTCTATGTTGATAATTGTGTGACGAGCATGGCAGATAAGGAATCGGCCGCAAGATTTATCAAAGAGTCTGTTGCTATTATGATAGAGGATAAATGCGAACTGAGAAGGTGGGAGCGTACCCATAGTTTAGGATCAGATACGGTTGTCGAGCTATGTTCTGTCCTTGGTTTGAATTGGTGCCCCAAAAAAGATATTTTGACTATAAATTCAAACGTTTTGGAAGAGAATCTTGACATTGATAATATGGTGGTTACGAAACGTCAGATTCTTTCCATAAGACAGAAAGTTTTCGATTCGATTGGACATACATGCTCATCTACTTTACTACCTAAGCTAATGCTGCAGAGATTATGGAAGAAGTTAACTTCGGACCAGCCAGTGGATGATGTCACGGCTCAAATATTCAAAAGTTGGATGAAGGATTTGCATCACTTGTCGAAGATTGAGCTACCTCGCTATATACTGGTGGGCTACCCGAAATCTCATGATTTGAGCATACATACATTCTGTGATGCGAGCCAAGATGCCTATGCTTGTGCGAGTGGTTTTGCGTGGCAAAGTTTCTGTCTTCTTGTTGGCTGCCAAAGCTAAAGTAGCACCCATTAGAAAATCGAGTTTGAAAATGACTATACCACGTTTGGAGTTGCTGGCGGCAACTATAGGTGCTCGGCTGTATACGCATGCGAGTGAGAACATAGGAAGGCAGATTGACTGTTTTTTTCTGGACTCATTCGGCTACAGTCGTCTCGTGGATTGAACGAAAAGAATAGTGAGATTCGTAATTTGACTCCAGCGGAGAAATGGCGCCATTTACCAGGAATGCAAAATCCGGCGGATTTGCCTTCGAGGGGATGCTCTTCCAAACCACTCTTTGGATCAAGATGATGGGAGGGCCCCAGGTGGCTATACGAAGCACAAGAAAGAATCCGTGAATACAACTTCGAACGAGGATGAAATTAACGGCGAGCGCAATAAGAAGTTGGTTACTACGCTTCTGAATTTTGGAGACTGTTGCGCTTGGCATCTAGACTACTTTTCTAAATAAACAAAAACTGTACGAATGATGGCTTGGATACTTCGGTTTGCTCAAACTTGTAAGCGTCCAGATCAGAAACAGCGTGGTGAATTGTCTTTTGAAGAACAGGACGCGGCAGAGACGTTCATTTTCAAATTGGTGCAAAAGAAAGCGTTTTCTGGTAAGGAGGACAAAAGAATTAGTGGTCTCAATCCTTTTAGCGACGAGCAAGGCCTCATTCGATTAAGATCTAGGGTGTCTAATAGAGAAGACACTGAAAATTATCGGTTCCCCATTGTGCTTCCTTCTAAGCATCCATTGACTAAGAGCCTGATCATGAACATACACGTAAAATCATGCCATGTTGGGACTCAGGGTATGTTAAGTTTGCTGAGGGAGAGGTATTGAATTTTGAGCGATGGACGGACAGTCAGATCAGTTATATCCAAGTGTGGAACATGTAGAAGGTACAACGCGAAACCTTTGACTGTAAAGCCTCCGTCATCAGCATTAGACAGGGTTCGTAACGCAGCTCCCTTTGAAGTGACGGGAGTGGATTTTGCAGAGCCGTTGTACCTAAAAAATGGTGACAAGGTTTGGAATATGTTTGTTTACGTGCGCGGTCTTTCGAGCGGTTCATTTAGAGCTGACAACATCCCTGTCCACTCCGAGTTTTCTACAGGCCTTACGTCGTTTCGTGTCGCGTCGGGGTAGGCCTCGAACAGTCTACAGTGACAATGGGACGAACTTTGTAGACACCGAGAATGCTTTATCGCTTCTAGATTAGGATTTGATCTTGCGTGAAACGTCCGTCCAGCGCATTCGTTGGTTAGACCTAACCCTCCCCTCTTATCCTTCTTTCCTTTGCTGCTTTCATCCAATCCAATCCCTCCCCAAGCAAAGCCTTCCTCCCCCTCATTTCTTCCCTTAGCTCGTCACACTCCTCACTCAAGTGCTCTATGTCCTCCCATCCCTCCCCACATAATCTACATCTCCTCTTTAAATCCTCTTTCCAATACTTATTTAAATTCTCCTCATTTCCACATCTAAACCTGGCTATAAGCCGTTTCTCTCCTAAGCTTCTCCTCCCCATCAGATACTTAGGAACTCCCCTGGACACTATATTCCCATACTTTAAGTTGTACTTTCCTTCCCTTATCTTTCCTTGCCTCTCTTGCACTTGCGAGTCTTTATCTCTTCTGACTATCTCCTCCGTATTTAACCTCTCTTCCTCTCTTCTTCTTTCCACCTCTTCTCTTGCGAAACCTCGTCGTTGGTAGTACAGTTTCCTTTCCTCCTACCCATAAATATTTTTGCTATCTTTTACCGTCCTCCAGCAACATTGCAAAATTTTACATTTTCTCCTACCCTTCATTGGCTCTTCATAACCCATCGCCCTTTTCCCTGCTTCTATTCTAATCTTCTCTAACTTCCCCTCCTCCTCTATTATGTACCCCGGCGACTCCCTGTCTAAACTTAGTATCCATTTCCAATATTTTATTTGCATCCTTTCTAATAGGTTCCACTCTTTCCAACCCCATACCTCCACCCCGTACATCATCACACTTTTAATCAATTTTTCGAACAGCCATCTTCTCTTCTCGATCTCCTTCCCAAACACTCTTTCCCCTAAACTCCATACCTGCCCTAATACCCGGTTACCCTTCTTTGCTAACTCCCTTATATGCGCATCATCTTTATTATCATACCTTAGCCTATATCCCAAATATGTCACTTCATTCACCGCCTCTATCTTCTGTTCTCCCCAACTTAACTCCTCCTTTTTCTTCCCACCTCTCCCTTTTTCAAAAACTACCATCTTAGACTTTCTCACATTTAAACCCAAATCTTTCCTTTCCAGGTATCTCTTTATCGTATTTATCATACCTCTCATCTCCAACTCATTTTTTGCCACCATGACCATATCGTCTGCATATGCCAACACCCACACTTTAACCCCTCCCTCTATGACCACCCTGTCCTCCCTTCAACACTTCCTGTATGTCCCCCTATATACAGTGCAAATAAAATAGGGCTAAGAGGACACCCCTGCCTTAGCCCCTTCCTCGTCCAAAACACTTCACTAACACTATCCCCTATTTTTACCCTATTCTTAGTCTCTTTATATATCCCTTCTAGTTTCCTCACTAGTTGTCCCTCTATTCCCTTTTTCCTTAACACCCTCCATAGCTTTTCCCTATTTACATTATCAAACGCAGCTTTCTATGTCTATAAAGAACGCGTATACCTTACCCCTTTTCTTATCTAGCTCTCCATTCACAAACTGTTTCAATATATAAACATTGTCTATTGCCCTTCTTTCCACTTTAAATCCCATCTGCCAATCTGGTAATAGACTTTTTTCTTCCACTTCCTTTTCCAACCTCCTTTGTATAATCATCGCATACAACTTACATTAGTGACACTAATCCCTCTATAATTCTTTACCTCCTTCCTATCCCCTCCCTTATAAACCGGAAGAATTAAACTTTCTTTCCAACTCCCTGGCAATTCCATCCCTTTCCATATTATATTAAAAAATTTTCTTATATTTCCTCTCACTCTCTCCCCTACATATTTCCATTGCTCTCCTTGCGTACCGTCCGTTTCTGTCGCCTTTCTTAATTTTAGTCTATTTATTGCTTCCTCCATTTCCTCTTTCGTTATCTCCCACCCCTCCTGTATTGTATTTACCCCTTGCAATATCACCTGCCCTGGTCCTTCTATTGTTCCCTCCAAACGCTCCATACAATAACCCAACCACACCTTTAAATCCATTAAACCTCCTCTCCTCTTACCTTTTCTTCTCTCCTTGTTTAGAAATTCCCACACTTCTCCTTTTTCTTTATTTCCTTTACTTGTTTCTCCATTTCCTCTTTATAAGACACCTTTCTCTCAAAGCATACATTTTTAAAATTCACTTTCTTCCCCTTATACTCCTGTACATCTATTATACCTTTCTTCCATCTTCTTCTAGCATTTCTCATCTCTGTTTTTGCCTCTCTACATTCTCTATTCCACCACTTATTTTCGTTCCTCTTTTTTCCTTGTCTTCTCTCAAAGCTTTTCTTTTCTACTGTCTTCTCCATTTCTGCAGTCAACTCCTTTAATCCTTCTCCCCCCCCTACATCTCCCCAATTCAATTGCTCCAACTTCATCTTATATCTTTCTATGCTTTCCACAGTCCACACCTTTTTCACTCCCCATCCCATCTGTTCCTCCTTATTTCCTTGCTCTTTTCCTTTTAAAATCACTTCCAGTGGCTGATGATCCCATTCCTCTTCATCTCCCACTTTAAACTATGTCCGCCCACATCTCCCCACTCACTATCACGTAATCGATCACCGATTCCCCCTCTTTCCCATATCAGTGTAGTCACCTCTGTCCCCCTCCTCTATATTTCCATTAAGAATTGACCACCCTTTTTCCTCACATATCTCCACTAACATTTTCCCATTCCTATTAACTGTCTTATCTATGCTAACTCTTCTCTTTACTTCCCCTCCTATAATCACTCCTCCCTTTTCCCCTGTTCTAGCGTTAAAATCACTCCCTATAATAATCTTTTCCTTTCCCTCCCCTTGTACCATTTTCTCAATCTGTTCAGTTATCAACCTCATATCCCGCCCATAAACTGTTAACACTATATATTTTTTCTTTCCTTCTCTGACCACATAATTTTTTACGATCCCTTTCCCTTGCTTCTCGTCTCCCTCTTCTTCTTCCACCGACAAGTTCCTTTTTATACCTGTTAGTATTCCTCCCCTTGCTCTACCTTTACTTTTTTTTAGTTGCAAATTCCACCTTCCAATTATACCCCTCTGGCAATTTTTCCTTCCATATACTTCCCAGTCTTTTTCCTCCAACCATGTTTCCGACATTCCCATCCCATTATCGTATCTCCAAAAATCCTCTCCTTTATTTTTTATGCCTGCCACATTCCAAAACAATAATTTCATTTGATTCTGCATTTCCATCTCTTTTTCCTTAAAACTTGCTAAGCCAACATCGTTTGATCCATCCTTCCCTCCCTCAACTCTTAGTTTTTTGCTCCCTTCTTCACTAGAGTTCCTCTCTCCTCATCCCAAAACCTTTCTTCACCTTCCACCCACACTTTCAAGAATCCTATTTTAATACTTTTCCACTCTCCCTTCATCTTACTCGCCTCATATCTTATCTTCTTTTGTATTTCTATTTCCCTTCTTTTTTTGCTTCCATACATCTAACTTATCTTCAAATGTACCCATCCTTACTAACATTACACGCTCTGCTAGCTTTCAAGTTTCTACCACTGTTTTCTCTATATTTAAATCCTTCTTCATCCAATTTTCCACTTGCTCCATTTGCTCCTTCTTTCCACCTTTCACTTCTATACCTCTTATGATTATGTTTCTTCTCCTTTTTTCTTTTTCCGTTTTTTCCCAGCTTCTCTCTATCTTCTCCAATCTGGCCTCCAACTTTCTATACTTTTCTCCCATTTCTTCAAATTTCCTCTTCCATTCTTCATTTGTCTTTCTTAATTCTTCTTTCATCTCCTTTACCTCTTTATTATTCTCTTCCAACTTCTTACCCATCTTAAATTGTCCCTCTCTTATACTCTTTACCTCCTTTAACAGTTCTTTACACGTTTCTACTAACACACCATCTTTTCTCACTTTTCCTTCCGCTACCGGTGATTTCCTTGCTCTGGTGCTCTTCCTGAACACCTCCTCCACCGTAGCTTGCCTTTTTCTTTTTCCTTCAGACCACCCTTCCTCGGAATCCGACATAATTTCCCTTCTCCTCTTATCGTTACAATACTTAACTGTCTACCCTTTCTGATTAACGAAATGTTAATTATATTAAATTCACCAAAAAATTCCACGTATTTTATGAATACAAATGCAAAATATAAACGCCGGAAAATCCACGCTGATTATTATATTATCTTATCCGCACGCCGCACCTTATTTCGTAATCAAAACGACTACGTTATAAATGCACTACTCTGTTTTTCTAATATTGACTTTGCAGTTCTGGCTATTAAAACGTTTTTGCAAGTCTTTTGAAAATGTAAATATATATTTTGTAAAACGTTTCAAAAATGTTTCCTTGTTGATTGGGTTGCTTTTGTCGTCCTTTACTTCACTTCGTTAGTTTTTTGATTCTTGCATTTCCGTGTTTTTTAAAAAAAAATTTTCTCCCCTTGCTCCCTTTCCCATTCTCTGAAGTTCGAGTTGTACTCTTCTCCATTTATAATCATCTTGTCGTTCCTAATAATTGCATGTTGTCCTTTAATTCTGATTATTTTCATATATTCTCTTAGCTCTTTCCTCTTTTCTTGCGTTGTTTTTGAGTAATCTTGTTCTATATATATTTTAGTTCCTTTCAGTGTTTTAGTTGCTTTGAATATTTTCATCTTTTTTGCCATATTCTTTAGTTTAATTATGGTCTAGCTTATGTTCCCTTTTGTTGTTTTCCAACTTTTCTTATCTCAATTCTTCCTCTGTTACTATTGGTATATTAATTTCCCTTAGTACCGTCTTCAAGTTCTCCTTTATCTGCAACTCAGTTTCCTCGACTTCATGGATTATTATTTTCTTCTTCATTTCTTTTTCTAGTTCTTCAATTCTCAATTCCTGTTGCTCTATTTTTGCTCTAAGTTGTTGGTTATTTATTTTTATTGGCTCATTTTCTTTGTTAACTTTTTGAATTTCTTCATGTAACGTATCTATTTTTCTTTCCATTCGTTCAGCTCTCTTCCGTCTATTTGATCTAATTTCTAGTTCATCTCTTCCAACATGTCCCGCATCTTTGTTATTATTTCTTCCTTGCAATCTTCTATTTTCGGTTTTAGTACTAAAAGATATTTCTTCCGTTCACAGATTTTATTAAATTCGACTCTGTACTTTGTTTACTTCTCGATATATGTTAGCAGCCCTCTTTCGCTTCTCTAACTCTCCATCCACAGCGTGCCCGCTTTACCACTCAGACCCTTTGAATTTATGTCCGTTTCTCACTTTGCGCTTACTCTAGCTAAACATACGTCTATTAAGAAAGAGACCAGGGCCGGATTCAGAATAATTGGTAATTTTAAACACACAAAAAAATGTTGCAAAGCCGTGCAAAGCAAACATATAATTGTTTAAAAAACTTGTTTTTGTGAACGAAATTAAAAGTAACTAAAGGCGTGATTCTGTCACCGACGCAACGATTAGTGTAAACTTGTCTTAATTTGTCTGCGGTACCTGCGAGTATTGACGTGCGGCAGCGGACGCAGCAGAAGCAGTCAAGCAGTGGGTAGTGTAGTTATGACGTACTTTTAGTTTTGGAATTGTTTTTTTAAATAATAAAACGATTTAAAAATGTGAGTAGAATTGTCGTCTATTTTAATCACGTTTACTTTTTCCATACTTTATTGGTTACACATTTAGTTAGGCGTATAATGTTTGTTTTAGTAGTGACTGTGTGTGCACTCATTACATTTTTCGTTCAAAATTTAAAAGCATGAAGGAATGTGAACGTCCGTACATCCATTTAGCTTTAATAAGTCTTTAACAATGCGGCTGCCTTACAGGCACACAAACCATTTCAAAGCGCAATGTTAACCCTATGGACCAAAATAATAAATTCGTTATACGTTCAAACGGAACTATCGATATAAACCAAGTATTAACTACTAATAAAAATGAAAAGAAAAAAGCTGCTCGTAAACGTTGGGCAATTTTGGCAAAGGCTTTGAAGGTCTGTTTAAAAATAAATATATTGTCGATATATAAATTCATTTTAATTATTTTGTACAGAGTCCAACTGGAAGCGAACCGTCGAGTCCGACAGATGAGTTTTCTGTACGACGTATATCTTCCTTCATGCTCTTAACCACACAACTACTCGAAAACATTCATCTATATCCCACTGCTCACGGCGCTGCCGAACAAATTCGAAAACGTACTTGGTATAAATACTCGATGAAAATTGATGACGCCGAATATTTCGTTAACGTAGGCCATAGAATTAGAACTTTTTCGGCTGAGGATTTGATGGGGTTTAATAATACGGGGAATATTTGTATATGGCCATCCGAGGAAACTCTCACTTATTATATTGGTGCTAATTTGCATATAGTAGATGGTAAATCAGTATTAGAATTGGGTGGGGGCATGTCTTGTTTGGCAGGGCTTATGTGTGCAAAGTACGGTGCCGCTAAACAAGTTACTGTTACTGACGGTAACAAAATTTCCGTCGAAAACGTACAAATTAGCTTATATAATAATGAATTCGCGTGCCCGGTAGCTTGTAACGTTTTGAAATGGGAAGAATGTCTCGTCGATCAAAAATTCGACGTTGTTTTTTGTGCAGATTGTTTGTTTTTCGACGACGGTCGAATTCATTTAATTAAATGTTTGTGGGACGTTATGTCCTATGATAGTTTAGCACTTGTTATGGCCCCTCGACGGGGTAATACTTTAGAAAAATTTATAATGCAAGCCGAGGAAAAGGGATTTATGTGTAAACAAATGTTAAAATATAATAATGTTGTTTGGGAAAAACACTTGGACTTGTTAGATAATTGCGAGTACGATGAAAATATTCATTATCCTATATTGATTGAAGTGACCAAAACCCAAGTGGCCTTAGATTTCTAGATTTTTGCCAAGAACACAAATTTAAATACTCAAAAAAGTTTGCACATTAGTCGTTAACAGTCTAGTCTAATTATTTGTGACCTACTTAACCTTGTCTGTGATAAAGAATACCAATTTCCTTACTGTATTATGTAGATTTAATGTGAAATTTTCAAATACGCTCATAGGTTTAAATACAATTATATACAGGGTGTTCACAAACTATTTACGACGCAAGGATTTTTCGCTGTTACTCACGTTAATATTCCAATTTAATCGAATTTTGCTAGTCGTAGTTAAATAAGTACTTTACGACTGTGTGCATTGTTCGACGATTCCATTTTAATATTTAAGATCTTTAATTTCCACAGGGTATTAATTAATATTATAAAAACCGACTGTTTAGATTAGTTTCTGAATTCTATTAATAATTTTTTTTCCTTTAAAAAAACTCAATTCTTTGGCAACGTTTTCCTCAAGTAGTGCTCCTTCTTGTTAGGATTATAGACTCAACTTTCTAATTATAAAATCGACGAATCTCAGTAGGATAACAAATTAAAGACATGGTCCAATTACAAGTACAAATATGTTATATTTAGGACGATGCCGGTTTTTTCGTTACTAATTTAAGAAACGTTTAGACGCCAAAAATATTTTTTCGCGTCAATCATTATTGCGAATTTTGGCGCGAAATTTGTATTTTAATGGAATCTTGAACAGTAGTAATGCACACAGTCGTGTTGTAGGAGCTATCCACAACTAACTCACCAAAGATATGCGCATATAAACGTTGCCTACAATTAAAGCAGTAAGTGTGCGAAATGGAATCTGATTAGCATTCCTTTATTTGTATATTGTTACCGAAAACTTAGTAAATCAAATAGTTCCTTCCTTTTAACCAGTATTCTTTCATTAATGTTAATATTTAGGTAATAGAAAATGTAGTCATATTTTGAAAATGTTCCATATATTTCTTTAAATGTTGTAGTTCCTATAAATTATTGTAAATTGGATTGTTATTAAATATATAATCAAAATAACGTTTGGTATTTTATTTTCGTACAGGGCCGATTATTGGAAATCGCAAGAAAGGAAATACTGCGATTTTTGCAAATGCTGGATAGCAGATAACAAACCGGTAAGCTTTTTTGAATATTCTAAATCTCCGCGATCGAAATTAGGTTTGAAGTTATTTAGACAATGTAGAAAGCTGGGCAATGTAACGATATCAGTTGCTTATTTAATTTCAGTATTAGAATAATCTTATTTTAGTGTAGTAAATTTAAATCGACGTAAAAACTTCAAAATAACGCAACTATAATTATATTTTTATATAAACATTTATTCGATCTTAAAATCCATTATAATTTATGAATCGTTGCTCGGCCAAATAACCTTTGTTTGTTTATAAATAGTTTTGGAACTTAATTTTATTATCGCCGAAAAGTTTTAAGCACCGTATCGATTTAAGCAACGGGGCCGGACGTTACCTTCATATTGTAACGGATTTAAAGAATTTAATTTAGTTTTAACTAACTATATAAAGGTATGTTACCCGTAACTTAAATGCAGGCGGCTAGCTCAATACAATTAGATGAGAGGGTCCAAGTCTCGGTGTGCTAAACATAAAGTAATTTAAAAAGGCGCCAAAACGGGAAACTATTAATGGCAGATACCGTTTGAATTTGTCCAACACCGAAAGAGAACAAATGACAACATAAGTTATAACGAAAATATTTATTTTAACAAAGAAATGTTAAAAAAAGAAGAAACGATGTAGAATTACATAGATGCTATCAATTTAAAATTCGTTGGTGAATATAACACAAATATCTAGTTATTGAGAAAATCAGAGCGCACCATTTAATAATAGATTGCATAAAAAGTTTCATACTTAACTGTAACATACATAATACGTACCTACGTACAGCCGTGCGTGCAAACAAAAAAAACTTTAAACAGGAAACAAAATACATTTTTTTGTCCCGAAGTATGCGGTTAGTTAACACAGTTTCCTAAAATTTGCTGAAAAGTAAATTATCACGTACATATATCGTTATCACAAATAAATTCATTAGTTTCATACGAACTATGAAAAAAACCCAAATGCGCTAAGTTTCCTCAAATTATTATAGATATTTTGGCTTCTAATTTGTTTATAATTGTAGCAATTGAAACAATGGTTTCGATATTCTCAATTAACGTAGGTTGAATACATATCCAGCACAATTTTTAATACTTCGTAAATTGTAGCGTCATCATAGGAATTTGTCAGTATTAAAAAACGTGTCAATATCCCAGCATTAATGGAACACGTGTCGGTAGCCAAAGTTGCTAATGATAAAATAGAAAATCAAATTGCGCCATAAAATGACAATGCATTCTTACCCAGATGAATTCCTCAAAACGCATCTTAAACCGTCACTTTACACTAACACATGCGTCTGACTTTCGTTGTACACAAAATCGAAGTGGTCGATTGAAAAGGTAACAGATGACATATAAAGGTGCTGTGGTCAACGTGGTTAACGAGCTCACGTATAAAATTTAACCAATTGGTGCTATAGAGATCGTCGTAAGTTGGTAGTTGGATTTAACTGATATTTACAATATGTATTTGTTAGTGGATTAAAATCGTGTCTTTTTCGATACAATTTTCGAATTGTGCGGTTATTAAATCCAACTACCAACTTACGACGATCTCTATAGCACCAATTGGTAACAGATGTTTCACTTTCGTAAACAAGAACACAACTTCCCTCATGACGCTCTCAAAAATCACGTGATGTCTGTATGGAACTGAAACTCAGACTAGCAGGGATGAACACACCGATATACACAAGTACAACAACACTGGGTTGCCAGATCGATTGCAGTATTGTTAGTCTCATTACTTTTCTCACTAATCTCGTAATCCATCGCCACCAAAATGTATTTGTTTCTAGAATCAGATTCAGGGAATGGTTTTGGGATTCTCTTCAAAGTGTCCTCCTGATGTACCATCGTGCAGATGCTGCAACACCTCTGACACTTGGCTTTTTGGCATTGCTAACTGCAGTTTCTTTTCCGTGTCCTTGACACTTTCTATGAATTGTTTAAGAGGACCGTCTTCTACTATCAAGTGTTCTCCTGATATACTTTCTTGCAGATGCTGCAACATATCTGACAATTGGCTCCTCGGCGCTACTAACTCAAGTCTGTTTTCCGTGGCCTCGACACTCCTTAGGGGTCGCTTAAGAAGACTATCAAAGAGTCGCACTGCGCTCAGTATGCTTTGATGTTTTTGCCCTAAGCACTCGCTTCTTCCTAGGTTGGTTGTCGGCAGTTTGATTTCCAGTTCTTAATTCGAAGTCTTCGAAGTTCTTGTTCACGACACAATTGCTCAAGTTTCCACTTGTCATCAAACCATAGCAGTTCTTCGGAGACATTCGATATTTTCTTCTAGTCGTGAGTAATCACTGCAGTCTGATGGACAAGATCTTCTTGGCAAGACATCGGCGTTTCGATAGCTGCTTCTGTCACGGTGTTCTGTCTCATATTCATATTCTTGTAATGCTGCAATCCATCTTGCCACTTGTCTTTCCGGATTACGAAACTGCCATAGTCATTTCAATGCGGCGTGGTCCGTCCTTAGTAAAAATTTACTTGTTTTCTTCTAGTCATGCAGGAATTCCTCTTTGGCCTGGATAAAACTTTGCTAATATACGCGATTACTTTTTCCTGTCCGTTTTGCACATGTGAACCAGATTACTTGCATCGGTATCCAAAATCAATTTTCTATCTTTTGGATAACTTAAAATCGGCGAAGTGGCTTAGGCCTGTTTTAGTTGATGGGAAGGATTTTCGCAGTTTTCATTCCATCTAAATTTTGGTTTTTTGTCGGTCAATTTTGTCAAAGGTCTGGCAATATTAGCAAATCCGTGTTCAAATCGTCTATAATAGATGCACAGCCCAAGGAAACTGCGAACTTGATGCTTGTCGGTTGTTTTTGGCCATGCTTGCACTGCTCGGACTTTGTCTGAGTGGGCCTTTACTCCGTCTCTAGATATATCAAGGTACTGCACTTCGTTCTTAAATACGTGGCAGTTCTTTGGGCTCTTTGTCTCACGTAGTGATTCGAACACTTCCTTCAGGTTGTTCAAAATCTCTTCAAACGATCTTCCGACCACAATCACGCCGTCACGATAAACCATGCACGTCTACTAAGACACGCAATATGGTCTCTATCGAACGTGGCAGAAATGTTACACAGACCGAAGGGTGAACTACCTCACACCAGTTTCGATCGTGGGTTCCAATTCCACCTGCCAATAACCACTCTTCAAATCTAACGTGAAAAGCCACTGGGATCCTGTCTATAGAATCGTCAATTTTCGGTAAAAGGTAACTGTCACTTTTAGTCACTTTGTTAAGCTGTCAGTAGTCTACCCAAAATCTCGTTTATTCATCTTTTTTTTTGCTTTAAGGTTCAATCACACCTCTCTCTATATCCGTAATTATTTCTTTGGCTTCTTTTCGTTTTGCTTAAGGAAATCGGAAGGGATGTTGTATCGGTCGAGCGTCTCGGGTATTAATTTTGTGTTTCACTACGTCAGTTCTTCCTTTGGAACCACTATCCAGCGCAAATCCATTTTAATGCTGCTAGATCAACACCTTTTATTTTAGCCAGCTGCTATTGACCGAGGTTTTGGCACTTGGAGGTAAGAATGTCTAATAGGTGTTGTGAGCACTTCTTCGGATCCGAGTTGACATTCAGGATCCTTACTTGCACCGTGTTTTCAGTAATCGCTTTGAATCATCTTTAACCATCTCGAAGTTTCGATGCCTTTCAATATTATTATTCACATGAATATCTTAAAATCCACGCCAAAGTGAGAAACCGTATTTAATTTGGACAAAACAAAAAATACGAGTTTCTTTCTTTGCCGGGTATTTTAACACCTATGACTCTAAAAGTAAAATTGAACTATTCCTAAAAATACTTAAATTATAGAGTATAGAATTTCACGAAAAAGGCAGACGACACAAAGAAAATGTTTCGAAACGTATCAAATCGATCCACAAGAAAAGCAAAAGAGATGAAAAAGAAACGGTTAGGATCGACAGTGCTCTGCAACAAATGGAGTCGGCCGCTTTGGAGGCGTACAGGCGAGATATGGCATCAAACGCGGATATAACTTCTATGACGATGAACGCCGTGAAAACTGGAAAAGATTTATGGCACGAAGTGCGTTCGCAAGGCGGCACAGTTTCCTACAAAAATGTTTTAACTAACGGTAAAACTTTCTTACTTTACTGAATGTAATCCCACGGTCTTGTATTGTAGAAGTAGTATGGAAACCACCACCTGAAGGATACATAACAGTAAACGAGCAAAAATTAGCGTCTTTCGAAACTACCAAAAAACAAATTAAACTCGTTCAAAAGCATCAACAACTTCAAGGACGATTAAGGTACGGGTACATTTTGCATTACGTTTTAACTTTAAGTTATTTTAGATGGGAAGAACTGAAACGAGAAGAAGAGGAAGAACGCGCTAGGGCCGCTAGAGAAAAATTGAAAGCAAGAAGAGCGGAGGATTTACCGACTCCAGTGTATGCTCCGTTGTTACCGACGGGGCCCTCTACACCGTATGGTGCGTGGCAAACTGTGAAGACGCAGGAGTGAGTTCTATACAAGGTTTGACAAAAAATACATTAATTGTTTTAGAGTAAAAGAAATCGATTGGCAATTACCCCAACAAGAAGAATTTCTACTTCCTGTAGTATCCGAACCAGAACCTGAACCAGCGCCTAGAGAATTTAAAGAGCGAGTAGTCGAGAGTTTGGGAAGCGGTTCGACAAGTTTTAAAAAAAGGAAAACGTTTGGAATAGCACAGCGTAGTACGAGACAAAGATTGGACGATGATTGATACTTTACTAGTTATTTAAGTTTATATGATGTATTTAACAATTAATAAAATAATTTCAATTTAAACATAAATCCTTTGGTAAACTCATAACGAATACCTGGAATATTAAAATAACCAATAAAAAAAGTCCTAAAAGTGTAAATAAGAAAAAAGCATTGATATCTTGAGTAGATTTATAGCAATATTATTTCTGCAGTATAACGATTGTTTAACAACCACCTGACAGTAAAGTAACATGTTAAATTGCTGTGACATAATATAACTTAACGCGAACGGTCACTAATGATTGCCGATCGCACTCGCTTTACTAGTTATTTAAGCTAACAAGCCTAGTTTATGCCGCTTTTTCATTAGAACTAACCAAGGTGTCCCGTTTGCATACGCGTCTCGTTTTTTGTGTATTTGAGTGTACTTAGTATAACATGATGACAACTTTGTCGCAATTAGAAAATAATCACGATTGTGATTTGTACTTTATTGGTTTTACTTGACTTAGACGACTTGAATCTCTATAGAAAAGAAGAAGCTGCAGATGATATCTCATGGTGTTTAATTCAAAAATGTTATTTTGATGTTAACATGAACTAGTTTTTAAAGCAGAATTAAATAGCTTTTGAAAAAACTTCAAATAAAAAACTAATGATCAATATCGTTGTTTCTATGCGTGAAAATACAATGTATCTGAAAACGGCAGTCAAATGGTATGGTGTACTGAAGACACCACAGTTTTGTCTAAATACTTAGACTCACTCGTCGAGGGATGAAAACGTTGACAATTCAACTCTAATACCAAAATATATCAGATTTACACAATGTTTAATTCATTTTACTTTCTTTTAATTCCTCCTTTGAGGAAAAAGTGTATTTCGCGCCATCTATAAAAAATTAACAAACCTTATGACACATCTTGTACATAAATTAGTTGAAAAGTAACGTCAACACCTTTGTAACCTCACTTTTTCTACCATGGAAAAAATCGACGAATTGTATGTAACAATAAAAAACTTAAAGAAAATGTGCAGAATTTGTTTAGAAGAATCAAACGAAATGATTGATATACACAGCAATCAAAACAGTTTGCAATTATCGATTGCAGAAATGGTTTCAATTTGCACCAATGTAAAAGTAAGTCGCTTAATCTCTTCACAACATAAATTAATACACGATTCTAGGTAGAAGAAAATGACCTTATCTCATGTTTAGTCTGCTCAACTTGTACTGAAGAAATTATTCAAGCCACGAAATTCAGATTGAAATTCAACAAGTCGTATAAGCTTCTAAACGAATATTTGCTCAAAGTCAACAGTAAAGATGAAGACAGTGATCAAATCGTAATTATAAACACAATCCGGGATAGTTTTAAAAGTGATACAGTAGAAATTTATGCAGAAGAGGAGATTGACAAGGATAAACCTGGTAACGAAAAAATGTATAAATGTAAGAAATGTGGGGAAGGATTCGATAGTAAAGTGGAACGTATACGCCACCAACGCGTCTTTAAACATTACATTAGGAAAACTGTAATATGCTCGAAATGTAATTTACAAATACCGATTCAAAATTACAAAATGCATTACTCAAAACATTTCAAATGTCTGAAATGTAAACTGTGCGATAAAACTTTTTCAAACAATTTTAATCTTCAGAGGCATATGCATATACATTCAAATGCCAAACCGTATAAATGCAACGTTTGCAATGCAAAATTTGCACGACAAGATAAATTAAAGGAACACATACTGCTGCATAACAATGATTTATGTAAACAGCCCTTAAACGAAAACAGATGCGAAAAATATCAGCGGGTTCTTTCTTGCAACTTTTGTTCTAAAACATTTGCTTTGGTTAAGTCTCTTAATACTCATTTATTGCTTCACACGGATAAAAGTGTGATTTGCACGCACTGTGGAAAACTGTACCCAAACGAAAAAAAATTAAATGATCATATAATGTCCGTGCATCGTAAAGACTTGGGACAATCGAAACAATTTTTATGTAATATTTGTGCAAACCAATACAGCAGTAAGATAAGTTTACAAAGACACATATTAAATCATATGGGTTTAGCGAAAAGATTTCAATGCGATATTTGCCAAAAAGCTTTTACTCAAGCTCAATCCTTACAACTACATATAAAAATTCACACTGGAGAAAAACCCTTTGTTTGTCATATTTGTTCTAAAAGTTTTAACAAAACATTCAATTTTAATAGGCATTTAAAAATACATAATAATGTTAAGCTTCATAAGTGTACTATCTGTGAGAAAAGTTTTAGTTGTAAGCAAACTCTGATCGTGCACATTCGTACGCATACTGGGCAGAAGCCGTATGCTTGTGATTTTTGTGGTAAGACTTTCACAGATCGTAGTGCAATGACTAGACATAAACGAATTCATGAAAAAAGTTCTTAGTTACGAATTGATAGTTTGTAATGCAATGATTGAATAAAGATATTTTTATTTGTGTTGATTTAACTTGTTTTTTTCACTATTGTTCACTATTTTGGACGATAACTCAGTATAAAGTGATCTTATCTTAAATTAGTAGTATAGTCACAGGTATAGTTACGTTTATAGCTATAAATCTTATCTGCGGACAGTGTTTATAAATATCGAGTGATAGTAGTATCGGTCATATATAAATTACTTGTAAGTTGTTTTTCTTAAATATCGTTACATTGTATTAGTTAGTTTAATTAAAAATTGGTTACGTTTATAATAATCCTGTCTAAATTACGTGTAAATAGTTAGTTTTAAATAAATTAGTGTTAAGACCCGTTACATTGGTATCAGGTGTTCGATCGTAACGTATAAATACCCAAGTGATTAGTACGTGTGTGTTTATCAACCATGCTCATTAAACCTTTTTTTATCAGTGCATTTCATAATAAAGGATCGTTCGTTATTCAAATTGCATTTTAAAAGTGACTGCAGTATATTTGAATTTTGAAATAAAAAAAAATATATCAAAATATGGCAGAAACGTAGTGGATTCTACGGTTGTCCCGATTTGAGACGTGTTAGAGTTTGAAGCAGGCGTTGCGTCCATGCAAAAGATTTGCTGTGCTGCAGAAGTACCCGCGCAGACACAAAAAAACATCGAGGAAATAGTCTGAACAAGTAGCTCGTGGAAGAGAAGTGACGTGCTGGAACTGCGGGGACGTGGGCCACGTAGGACAACGCTGTACCAAAGCTCAAGAAAAGACTGGAATCGCGTAAAACTATAGCAACTGTTGCAGTTTCGTAATTCAGAAGGACAAGTGGCAAGATGGATCGAGACGCTGCAAGAATATGACTATGACACAGAAAACCGTGTCTGAACGCAAATGCCTTGTCCAGAAGACCATGTCCGTCGTTGACTGTTTGAAGGAAGGATCGAATGTCTCCGAAGAACAGCTATAGTTGATCAGTGGTGGATTTAAATTGATCGAGGCTCTTGGCGGCAACAAAAAATGAAGCCCTCTTAGTGTTAAATTTTTTTAATATACTTTAATTTAAATGTTAACAATCATTTTAAAAAATGAGGTTTGTTTAAAAACACAAATATTGAATAAAAATTATTGTGAGTTAAATGAAAAAATTTGAAATTGTAAAAAAAACAATTCTAAAATAAACAGTTAAGGGGATTCATTGTCTCAATATTTTGTTTCGGTCCGCTTCAGTAGACAAGACAACATAGAGCTAAAATCAAATACTTTTTTCCGTTGTATAATAAATTACTATTTTTTGACTGAATGTTTGGCTTTTCTTAAATATTTTGTTAGTGTCGATTTCACCTTCATCTTTTTCTACATGTTTAAATTCTCTTTCTTTCAAAATCAATTGACGATGTTAATTTTAAAGGTTTTCTGAAATGAAGAATATGGTATAGACTGCAATGGTTTATTAATTTTTTGCAACGTAACATTCCAGATTATTGTAATATTTATCAAAATTTATTGCTATAACAACTATAATAACTTCTACTTTGCTAACCTCTTTTTTGTTGATATTTTTAAAGATGTTAACAAGCTTCCCATATAGTACACTTTGTTTATTGTGCGTACATTTGTGGTACATCTTACTTACATTTGTCTACGTAATTTGTACATACACTGTTCATACGTTAATATACATACACTGCACGTATATAATATGTACGTGCACTGCGCGTAAGTAAATGCGCAAGGATTTCTAAAGATTGTGATGGTAGTGTAATTTTAAGTATCTTTCTATCTGTATTGTGGTTTTAAAATGTAAAATTCAGTATAAACTCGCCATGGCGTAGTTGGCAACGAATTTATTTGCTTATCAACGAGAGTTCAAACCCTAGTCACGTCAAAATTTTAAATTTGGATGATTTAGAATATCAATGGATTTGCCATATTGTTTACTAAACAGCAAGGTTTTCAATCTAGGTATTTACCAACAATTATTGCTTTCTACATCTGGCAGTCCCGCGCCGTACATAAGGGCAAAGTCGTGTGGTGCACGCCCAGTAAACACACGACGTCCCAGGGACGTTCGTTTTATGTCCAAATGATGTCTTTACATCCCGGGCTTTAAAACGGACCTGTATAGGATGTCTTTAATAGGACGTCCTCAGGATGTCAATGAAGAACGTACGATGGGATGTCCTATGCGGGAAAAAACAAATGCAAACTTAGTGCGCGTGCCCACTTTCCTTCTTGTTCTCTGGTGCCTACTCAACATCCGTACGCTCCTTTGGTATATCAAAGTGGTACACTCTGTTTGCACCGTTTGTATTCTGTATCTGTTTTTGTTGGTGTTCTGACTATACTTTATTCATCTGTACTTTTTATTATCTAACGTTTTTTGGGTGTTTTAGTGCATAAACAAATTTATTTGGTAAGTTTTTGGTACCTTGTATTTATTTATATTTTTTTACTCAAAAAATTATTTAAAAAATGTTTTCTTTGTATTAAAGGTTTAAAAGTGTGACGTTATCTCACGACTTTTATCGTCGCGATTCACAATAAGTCATCCAAAAATGTCAACATGACCGATAAGGCACAAAATCGCTAATCTAACTAACAAACTATAACGTTATCTCGTTCTTGGTATCCATAGTTATGATTAGTGTGCAAAAACTCTTAATGAATTTGCAAAACTGAAACGTTTACAATTTTTTTTTTAAAAAACGATTTAAACAATTTTTAACTGGTTATAATCGATCATCTCTTATGATTTAATCAATAATAGAATCGTCAAAAAGATTAATCAATAATTCTACAAAAGAAGTATCACTTTATCAATTCTTAGAAAAATGTAAATTCTGATTACATAGAAATACCAAAATAAACTTTTTGTATTAACTTTTTTATCGACTCTACATGACGATTACCATCTCTTATGTAGTTGCATTGTTTCAAGCGCCACATAAAAAAATCGGGAAGAAAGTATAAAAAACTCGCTAAGGAGGGCCAAAAAACGCCGGGATCGAGAAGATAAAAAAATGAAATAATCTAAATTTATTTTAATTGAATATAATTTGGATTATTATTTAAAAATATAGTTTTATGAAATAATAATTTGTATTTTATTTGATAAAGTTATTTTTATTCATTACGTCAAGTCGCGAGGAGTACGTTAAGTCTCCTTACTGAATAAAAAAAAACAATAGAAAAAACCACAAAGAAGATGTACTTTAACTGGAGTACGTTTCTTGATAAAAATATAATATACATATATAGTACATATCCTACAGTGATCTAAAAGGAACGTTACGTTGCGGATACGCAAGGATGTCCTATAAGGACATCGTAGAGATGCACACACTTGTGACAAAAGAATGTCCCATGAATGTCCCTAGGACGTACACAGAACCAAAATGGGATGACTTTGGGACATTCAGTGATCCGCAACATCATGTCCCCTTGTGTTTGTTGGGCGACGGCGCCGAAAAGCCTCAAAAGTAAAAAAAAACATAAAGCAACAAACAACATTGTCAAAACAAAATTTATAATGATAAAAAAACCAGTAAGGAATTGCTAACTATTATACATTGTTTTTTATTTGTTTCTTTTTTTATTTTTACTCCTTGAGACGATGGAACCGAATTTCTTCTCAAAAAAAAAATATATTGTCCAAATGAGAGTACGCAATAAAAGCATTTATTCAATCGAATACGTAATACGCAACATGATAAATGAATTGTGTGAACTGAAATCTGATTTTATTCATGTTTGAGGTTGAAATTTGGCTCAACGATCGAACAAGCGTTTTTTTCCTGTCTGAGCTTGGAATGTACGAAACTTTATATATTTAAGCGCTGCATCGGTCGCGATTTCATTTATTGCCTGATGCCCGATCGATAATTAACTTAGCAAAGTGAAAAGGTGCATGGGGTAAAAGATATCTGCTTTTGAAACTTTAGTTTTTTTGTAGTTTTACAGACTTTATAGTGCTGTGTTTTGTGAATTAAAGTGAGTTCAGCTAAAATTTATTGTTTATTTTAGATTTATTAAAACATTAAAAGCCAAAAACTTGCATCTCAAAATTCTTTTTATATTTGATTATATAAACATCATTGTTAATTGAAGTAAATTCAAACAGAATAATTGATAAGCGCTAATATTACTATTTATAAAAAATTATCAATTTTGAAATAACTAAATGTTGAGAAAATACTTTTGAGTTTGAGACGTCGCAACATTTCCATTTTTTATGAATAATTTGTCAATTTGTTTACTTACGTATTAATTTCTTTACAGTATACAGGATGTCAGAAAAAAGAGAAGAAATTGTCTGGATACCAAAAGTTGCTGAATAAAAGAAAAATAGAAGAAGAACTGGAAAACCATGTCAAAATTATGCATTTTTTTCAAAACCCTAGTTTACTTTGTCAAATATTAATAACAACAATAATACAGCTGAATCCCAATATTCTGAACCTGTACTTGAAACAAGTGTTGACGAATTTGTCGACATGTCGGGATTAACTAAATGTCATTAATTTAAACCCAAAATAAACGTTTATTCAACATAAAATAATGTAAAAAGGGAACAGAGCGCATACTATACGTGTAGCGCGACTCGCGTCTTGCTCCCGACCCTTGCGTGCGCACCCAAACGGGGCCGTCTCAGGTCGCATTCAAAGGCAGGGCGCCAACAACTCGGGCATCTTGATTCATTTGCGTCCCCGTAAATGCAGACTACTATTACATTATTAACAAACAAATGATTACTCTACAGATTTCAAAACAAAGGTACGAATTACTACTTATCTAACATAGTCTTCAAACTTTCGTGGTACTTTTCGTACACGTTTACCCGGCACTGGTGAATCGGGTTCAAGCCTCTCCTGTTCACTATCACTTTCCTCTTGCGCGTTGTCAGTTGCTCCAGGTTCTTCCTCGGTAGTCGACTCGAGTTCTCCGTCCGATGAACTTTCTTCGTCGTCCGGTAGCTTGTACAACTTCAGCTGGCTAACGTGGGCCGTGGTGGTAAAATAACGCTCTCCGCTGCCCTCAATGGTGTTCACTCGATAAATATTACTTGGCAGCATCTTCGTAACCACCCTAGGGCCTCTGTATTTTGGCTGTAATTTAGTGCTCTCACAGTAGGTACTCGTCGCAGCATCACGATATCTCCGATGTTGTAAGTAACCCCCTTGAATCGTTTTACATCGTAGCGCAACTTGTATTTTCTTTCTCTACGTACGATGACAGTGGACCGTCCACAAATCTTGGAAGATATCCGTGTAGTACTTCGAAAGGCGACTTATCTGTCGTTTGGGACGACATTCAAATTCCTTTCGACCTCCCGCAAATTGTTGTTCCATCTCGTTTCATCTTCCATCGCTACTATTATCGCTGGTATATTTGTGCGGTTGGCTCGTTCCACTTGGCCGTTTGCGCGAGGCCACTAGGTCGCATTGAGAGTGTGTCGTCCCTCGGTCACTTACGATTCGATGGGGAATCCCGTACTCGCTCATTAAATTCTCAAGCTCGTTTATTGTTGCCTCCGTTTTGTGTTCGGCATTGCAAATATTTTAACATATTTGGTTAGCGCATCCGCATGCATCATTTTCGCACTAGGTCTATATCTAAGTTCCAAATCGAACTCACTCAGCAGGTAATACCACCTCGCAATTTGGGAATTTTTTGTCTTTTGCGCGTCAAGATACACTAAAGCTTGACAGTCTGTGTACACTACAAATTTTACCCCGATTAGGAAATTACGTAACTTATTCACACAATACACTATCGCCATCAGTTCCAACTTAGACGAGTGAAAATTTTTCTCGACCTCGCTTGTCTTTTTGCTGATGTAGTACACGGCATGTAATTCCTTCTCGTCTTCGCCCTGCATCAATATTCCTGCTAATCCGGCGGACGTTGCATAACCGTAAACAGCGCAGTCACGTTTGCATTCCGATCATATACAGTTTCAAGATGGAGGGACTCACTAAGGTTCTTTTCAAATCCTTGAAGGCTGCATTCTGCTCGAAGCTCCATTTAAACTTGGTCGCTTTGCGTGTCAAATCGCTAAGGTATCTCGCTCTCCTTGCGTAATTTTGGATAAAACGTCGGAAGTACGAAGTAAATCCAAGAAAGCGTCGCACCTCATGCACGTTTGTCGGTCGGGGAAACTTTGTTATCGCGACCGTTTTGTTATATCCCGGTCGTACCCCGCTTGCGCTAATTATGTATCCCAAATAATCCACTTCCTTACGACCAAAATGGCACTTGCGTAATTTTAATGTAAGTTTGGCTCGTCGCAAGGCATCAAACACTAACGGTAATCTCCGTAGCATATCATTTCAATCTCGTGCTGGAATCATAATGTTGTAGGACATCGCTAATACTTTGTTTCTCAAGGGTCCCAGCATCATGTTGATGAGTTTGCAAAAATTAAACGTTCAAACTGACCTGTTCCGTCTGGCGTAATAACCGCAGCTTGCTCATCGAGTGTTGCAATCGGAAAATTACTTTTGACCGTATTTCTATTTAAGGCTCGGTAGTCCACTACTAAACGCGATTCGCCACTTTTCTTCGCAATTAACAACACTGGGCTCGCATAATCTGAATTTGTCTGTCACTATTCCGCACGCCTTCCACTCATTAACAATTTTATTGATTGTCTCACGTTCAGGTAAACTCGCACGATAGGGCTTTGACCGCACTGGAACGCCCTTGTCCTTGATTGTTACCGTCATCAAATCTGTACACCCCAATTCACGCAAATTAAAAGCGAAGCAATCGCGAAATTTGGTACACAACTTGTGTAATTCTGTTATCACTCCTACATCCACGTCATTATCTACGTTCAGCATGTCCATCGTGATCTCCACGGGTTCTGCTACCCATTACTCGTCTCTGGGTTTATTTTCGCATTTTAGGTACCCTACCGTTGCACCGGCTCGAACTTCCACGTCTTTGTCCGTTGCGTTCATCACAGGAACCATTATCTGCACGTCTTTGCACACTGCCCTCACCCGGTTGACGCTGTTGGCAATCAACACGTCGGTTTTCTTTGTGGTTATCCTCACGCGCTGGGTAGTTTTTTCTATTTTTAAATCCTTGAATGGAAACTAGTTTCGCTCTCCGAACACTAACTTGTCGTCGATTCTAGCATAGGCAATGTTGGCATCTTCCGTGAAGCTTCTACCACATAACACTCCAATGAGTTGTGTCTCGTTCGGTATCTCGAACACTTCAACTACAGGTTGCAATGGATCGCTTTTTAGTGTTAATTATAATGCCCCACGCTTGGGTGTCAATTTGCAATGTTTCGCGCGCTTGTACGCTAATTGTAAATGCCCGTTTTGACTTATACCTTCCCTGCTAGCTCAGCATGAACCCTTTCTCTACAAGACTACTGGGAAATAGTACACCAAATCAAATACATCGTAATGTAAACGCATTTAATAGTACTCAAACGAAATAAACGTACATGCTTTACTAATAAACTTAACGACTAACCTTAACTATAGCTTTTAATTGTTGGGCGCCACCTTCTTAAGGGTTGATTTCTCTCTTCGCTAGCTCTTCGTGGTTGTGTCGATTCTCCTATTTGATGTCTTCGCGGCTAGGCTACGATTCGGGGATTCGGGGAATCGTACTACACTTCGAATACTGCTGGCGGATGATCACGTACAAATCACGTGTGGTTGGCCTCTTGGCGTTGCTCTAACACGTGCTCACTTCTTTATTTGCTTATAGCACAATTTCTAATGTTTCACCCTCTTCTGTATGAGGTTAAACACTACTTTGGTGGTTCTATGGAACCTAATACGCTTTTTTTAATGGCGTATTAACGCTTAAAATGTGGCTCCTTTCGGTATTACCACAAACACCAACCGCGCTCTTACCGCGTTCACTTCACGCTTTCTTCCCGCTAACTTGTCATCTTCCTGTCATGCGCGCACTTTACGCACTTGCACCAACTTAAACTTAGTAATATACAGGTTGATTCAAAATTATATTACATATACAAGAGATGTACCATTACAAGGTACGCGTGCAACGTCGATCTCGATCGTTGCGTTAGCCTTACGATTGCAGCATATCGCTGGACTTTCCTTTCCAAACCCGTATATTTCTTGGTTGGTCGCAGTAATCACAGAGAGATCAAAAAGTTTGTTAAATACCGTCGCTTGCGCTGTACGGATCGAACTGCCTGTATCCACCATAGCGTCGCGTCTCACGTTTTCTCGCCCGAACTATTCCCGTCGGAACGATTTCGATAAAGCACTTATCCCGTTCGCGTCACTCTTTGTAATGGCATAATGTCGTGCAATAAGTCATTCGCGCCATGATGCTCTTTCACCATTAACCCAGGTATTAATGTCTTCTGCCAAAACCCAGACACTATTTGCTCCTTGCTCTCACTAAATGTCAATTTTAAAATATTGCACAATCGTAGTTTTTTATGAAAATACACCTCCACATCCTCGCGCATCTATTGAGTACGCTTTTCCATGCGTCTCCAGGATATTGTCACGCTCTCACGTAAATCGAATGTTGCTTTGAATTCGTATTCAAACTCTTCCCAAGTTTGAATCCTATTCCTCCGCACATGGTACCAATCTCGTGTAGCAGCCACTAGGTGAATTCGCGCGGTTTCTAGCTTGATGTCCTCCGACCAATTGTGTAGAGTTGCGCTGGTATTTACCTTTTCCAACCACTCCATGGCTTCTCGGCCGCTTGTACCGTTGAAGTTAGGGATCGTCTTACCTAGGTCCGGCATTATTACGTATGGTCACGGTTCTCTTAAGGATTGCTCGTTATTGCGGGACACGTTCCGCAACGTATAAAACATTTGCTCGCTTCGCATTCGATTTTCTTCCATTCTCGTCATCATACGCATCATTTCCAGAACTAACGGAAGACTCGTTTCCGTTTTCATCATGGACGCTGCTGATTGCGCTTCTCTGGATTTGTCACACGCCTGCGCCGCACTCGTACTCGTCTCCTCGCTGGCTTCGTCCTGTTCTCGTGGTTCCACCATCTTTGACTGTTCACAATTTCTCGCGTTAACACTTTATTACGTTACAATCCCACTTCTGAATTGTTGACGAATTTGTCGACATGTTCGGATTAACTCAATGGCATTAATTTAAACCCAAAATAAACGTTTATTTAACATAAATTAATGTAAAAAGCGAACAGAGCGCATACTTCAGGTGTAACGCGACCCGCGTCTTCCTTACGACCCCCTTGCGTGCGCGCCCAAACGGGGTCGCCTCAAGTCGCATTCAAAGGCAGGGCGAAACACAAGTATCAGCAGCAGACAAGAAACTGATCTTCTAGATCTTCCGCTGATAATGAGAAATCAACACCTTCAAAAATAACCAGAACGGAAAATAAGAGTCAACTTTCGAAAAAAAAACATTTTGATTACGAATGTGACGATGAACCGATCCACGACGAAACTTTAAAGTTCAAAGTTTATTGTTTTTTTAATGTTCTAGATGTAATTATAACATCAATGGATGACAGATTCCAATTACTTTCTTCTTACTCTAATAATTTCGCGTTTGTATGGAATATTGATAAATTTAAAAATTATTCTGAAAACGAACGATTCGAATTATGTCAAAAATTTGAAAATTTATTGAACCATAAAACTTTGAATTATATAATAGCATTGAGTAATAATTTAAGAAGAGGCGCAACTAGTGTGTTAAAAATCGTACTGTAGTTTCATAAACTAATAGACTAAGACCTGCTGCCATCTGCAAAATCGTGGTTTTTATTTTGCGAACTTACTTATTTCTTATGAAGTACCAGCTAGAACTTTTTCTTATATTTGTGTTTACTTTACCGTTTACCTGTTCAAAACAGGTTAATATCATAAACAATAGCTTGTATTGTTACGACACAAGTCAATGTCAAATAAACTTAAACAATATCATGCTTTATATTTAAGAAAACAAAAAAATATGTATATTGAAATATTTATTTATTTTTGTAAGATATAAATCGAAAACATAGAAATAACTAAAACAATGGAAATTAAATTAAAAGAAAATTGTTATGGGGATTTATTGTTATTATTCGTCAATTTTTAAAATTATTCAAATTACCAGTCCACCAATAATAAATTATAAAACTTATAAAAGTTAAGATTACAAAAGTTTTTAACTTACATTTTTTCGAACAATCTCAAATCTAAAAATTTGTAACTAGATACTTAAAAATGTAAGTTTTACAAAATGTTAAATGTTAATTATTTTAAAAAAGGAAGATGGTGCAATTTAGAAACAAATATAAAAAAAATTTAAGTTTAAAATCGTAATTGAAATTGGTTTGCTAGTTCAACAAAAAATTATTTGATATTTTAATATAAATGAACTCTAGTAATTGAAGAATTTCCCAGTGAGCAAATTGCAGCTAAAACCGGCTTTTTTATAACTACTTTAGCTTTTAAAGTTACTCTTTAGAACACTTTTAAGTGGTTTGTGAAAAAATTATAACCTCCATGAAGCGTTTAAGTAGCTAAAAATTCCTCAGTTATGTTGCTGTTAGGTAGCTCCTTTAATGCATTAAAATCGGGCTTATACAGCTCTTTGTGGTACTAGCAAAGTTTTAAAGAAGCTCTAAAGGAACTGTAAACCACCTTTCAGAAACAACTATACAGCTTAAATAGCTTTATTTTTACTACCTTTAAGTAGCTTAAAAATTAAATAAATATTTCATTAGAAAAAGAAATCTTGAAATCGTTATCTTTACTTAATTTCTTAAAAAAATTGAGAAAACTGATAAAGGAAAACCCATTGAAAGACCTAGATTTTGTTTAAAAAATTGATTATCAAATTTATCACTTATTTTTACTGAAATCTTCTTAAACAATTTAGAAAGTAAATATATTTCTGAACACCAAATTTTCTTACAAAAAATAATATTTTGGAAAAGATATGTTGATGACATTTTTTGTATTTAAAAAAGTTGTAAATATTTTTTGTAGATTTTTTGAAGATGAGCATCATTATTTTAAAGCTCGAAACATATGTAAACGAATTTGTTATTAGTGGACTGGTAATTTAAATAATTTTAAATTAAAATTAATGTTAATTTTCTGAAAGAATATAATTGTCCAATTCATCCTTTAAAAGGATTTTTGACGGAGAATCCATTTGTATCACTATGTTGCGTAGTTTAGTCAAAACTTAACGGCTTGACGAATTTGAGAACACACTGTGGTCGTTCAGGTATCTTCAAAATATTATAGGACGTATCTTCAACTATAAAACATATATTAAAAAAATTACGTATTATTGCTTGTCTACTTATACCTTCGTTTAGTGAACTGGAGCTGTAGAAAGAATAAATTTATTCGTCTTCACGATCGTCATCAATAAATAACAATCGACGTTTTCTTCCATATGTTTGAGAAACTACTACATTTGAGTATCTTAGGTTGATGTTCATATCAACAATTACAGCTTCTGTAAAAAAATATACTAAATAAGCCCAAAAAGTAAAAAAAATTAAGTTGTTAGTATTTTAAAAATAAAGTTTTGAGAATGCAATTGGTATTAGTATTTTCAAAATTTTTGCGATTTTTTTTTAAACAATTGTAAAAATATTTTATTTATTGTTAGATTTGTATTGAAGTGCTTTCAGCATGCTAAAATAAACATAAAAGAATTTTGTTTATAATTTTTTTTATTTTTTAAAAAACTAAGTATTTATTAGACAAGGTGCTAAAGAAATGCGGCCCTAACATTTACAAAAACGATATTTTTATTCGACATGCCAACATTAACAAAAAACATTTAAAGCAATGGCTAGAGCGATTATGCAATTACGATGAATCGATCATTATGCAAAATAATGATCGCGATATCGAGCGTCTGTACAATAACGATCGCAATCATTGATCGCTTATAAAATAACAATTGCGGTTGTGGAAAAGAAATTAATACTTTTAATTATCGCATAAACAAATAAGACTAATATAACTATTAAGATTATCTGGATTCTGCTCCTGTGATTTGTGTTGTTGAATAAATAAAATAGGTACTGGTAATAATGTTTATTTAATGAAAGAAAAATACTAGTTTACTTTGCTAAAATAATTGACACGATTGTCGTTCTTTTACATACTCTTTCATGCACACGACTCTAACGACTCTAACACTACCATCGCGCGCGCCTTAAGTCTACAAACTACTCCCTCCAAGTCGTCATGCGCTCTTTTATTTCCTTACAGAAACGCGCTTGAATGCTATCAATTTAATGTTTTAACACTTCCACCAATTGTTCGCATTCAATTCGCCCCTTAAGATATAACATTTTATAACTTAAAATATTTCCTTAAACCTAACCACAACAAATGGAACAACTTAAAATTAGTTTGTCTCGAATTCTGATTCGCTTATCATTCCTAAATCTAATCGAAGATTGCAGAAACTTTGTTTTGCCAATGGTTTTGTTAATATATCAGCACATTGCTGCTTTGTATTTACATAGCTTATCAAAATTTCTTTACCTTCAAATTTTTCTCTTATGTAATGATACCTCACATCTATATGTTTTGTGCGTTTATGAAATTCACCGTTTTTAACAAGTTTTATAGCACTTTGGTTATCGACATATAATTGTGTTGGCACTTTTTGTATTTCACCGATATCGCACAAGAATTGTCTTAACCATACGATTTCGCGTACCGCCTGTGACGCACTCACGTATTCACTTTCTGTGCTTGATAAAGTAACAATACTTTGTCGTTGACTGGCCCATGTCACAGCCCCATTGCACATTTTTGAAATGTACCCCGATGTTGACTTTCTTGTTGTTATACAACCTGCAAAATCCGCATCACTGTACGCTCTTAAATCAGAATTTTCATTTGCATTTCCATCATATTTGATTCCAAAATTGATTGTTGATTTTAAGTAACGAATTATTTGTTTTACTGCTTTGGTATGCGTTTCCGTTGGATTTTCTAGATATCTGCTTACTACGCCAACTGCGTAACTGATATCTGGCCGTGTAACAATCGAAGCGTATATTAATGCACCTACAGCTTGTCGATAAGGAAAAGTATTTACTTTCTTTGCTTCAGGATTGTTTTGTAACTTCAGACTTGGATCCGCTGGAATGTTTGCTGATCGTGACTCACATTGTTGAAACTTATTTATAACTTGCGTTACATAATTTTTCTGGTGTATAAATATAGTTTTATTGTTTCTATTCCTCGAAACTTCTAATCCAACAAAGTATTTTAATTGGCTTGTTGTTATTTCAAATTCACTTTTTAGTTTGTCTATCACTAAATTTATAATCGCCATTTTTTCACTTATTATTAACCCGTCATCTACAAATAATATTAGTATAACTTTGATTTCTTCGATTTTTCCGGTATAAACACATTTATCCGCTTCACCTTGTTTAAAACCGAATTGTTTTAGAAAATCGTCGAATTTTCTGTTCCAAATTCTTGGACTTTGTTTGAGTCCATAAAGCGATTTCGTCAGTTGGCATACCGAATTTTCATTTATATTGGTACCTTCGGGTGGTTTCATGTATACAATTTGATCTAGAATGCCGTATAAAAAAGCTGTCTTTATATCGAATTGCATAATTTCGAGATCATTTTTAGCTGCGGTCGCTAAAAGTATCCTAATTGAATCGTATCTCGTTGTTGGTGAAAATGTTTCGGTGTAATCGATTCCTTCCTTTTGTGTATAACCTTGTGCACACAAACGTGCTCGATAGCGCTGATTTCCATCGGGATCGATTTTTATTTTAAAGACCCATTTACATCCTATCACGTTTTGGTCATTTTTCTTATCAATTACTTCCCAAGTAGAATTTTTTTCGTGAGCATTTAATTCTTCTTCCACCGCATCTTTCCACATTTTTGATTCTTTACAAGACATTGCTTCTTGATATGTCGTTGGTTCTCCTGTAACAAAGTTAGCTTCGAAGTCGTCGTTGTACCTTTGAGGTTTAGAAATGTTTTCTCTCGAACGTAGATCGTATCTTCGTTCCTTTACTACTGGCACTTCTTGAACATTTTCTTGTTGAATTTCGACTTCATCTTGTACTTCAACGTCGTTTTCATCTTCGTTTACTATTGGGTTCACCAATTCGACCTTTGTTGTATTTATCCTGTTGATTGGCACCTCGGCGTCTTCATCAAAAATAACATCTCTCGAGATTGTTATCTTTTTCGTCTCAACATTGTACAACCGATAATTAGTTGAATTACCGTCGTATCCTACTAAGATCGTTTTTATGCTTTTTGGTTCTAATTTTGTTCGCTTTTGTTCTGGAACGTGTACATAGGCTGTACTTCCAAAAGTCCTTATGTGCGTTAATTCTGCTTTTTTACCTGTCCATAATTCGTATGGCGTTTTACCTGGTGTATTTACATTAGGCGTTCTGTTCAATACGTAAACTGCGGTACTGATTGCTTCCGCCCATAGTTCAGATTTTAAATCTTTTTGGTATAGCATTGATCTCGCGCTTTCCACTATCGTTCTATTTTCCCTCTCGATTTTTCCGTTTTGTTGAGGACTGTAGGGTGCCGTTCGCTCAAGTTCAATTCCACGCTTGAGTAAATAATCTTTGAAACTGTTGTTGATAAATTCAGTCCCATTATCAACATGCAACGTTTTTACATCGTGCCCGAACTTATTTTTGCATAACTGTACAAAAGTTTTAAATGATTCTAATACGTCACTTTTATGTTTTATAAACGCAGCAACTCTATAGCTGGTAGCTTCGTCCTTGAACAAAAGTAAGTAATTTGCACCTCCCACGCTCGGTGTTGCCATCGGTCCGCACACATCACTATAAATCACTTCACCCGGTTTCATATTTCGTTTTACTGTACCGAATTTTAATTTATGTTGCTTGCCATATATACACGATTCACACACAAAATTTTTAATGGTTTCTACATTTAAATTTTTAATCTGTCCTTCTTTTACTAAGTTTTTGATCGTGTTTACATTTACGTGTGCAAGTCTCTCGTGCCATCTTTTCAATTTATCGATGTCCGTCACCAAATTGACTTCGTGTTCAACAATTATTTTAAATTGCATTATGTACAAATTGTTCGGTTTTCTTACCGCTACAGCTGCTATTTGATCTTTCTCATACACATGTGCGTAGTCATCCTGTTTCACTATTCGGTAACCGTTTTTTGTTAAAACACCTTCTGAAAACAGATTTCTTTTCAAGTTTGGTACATAGAGTACGTCCTTGATTATCGCGTCTAACCACACATTATTGATTTTCTTCTTAATTTTTATTGTTCCATTTCCACGCACTTGAAGAGATTTTCCGTCACCTAATTTTACTGTTTTTTCTTCAGTCGCTTCTTCGTAAGTCGCGAAGATTTCTTTTCTGTAGGTCATATGAATCGATGCCCCTGAGTCTAGGATAAATTCTTCATCGTTCACTGTAACTAAGGCTTCTTCGGCTTCCTCTTCATCTGCCAGGAACGCTGACAAATTTCCTTCTTTTGTCTTCTCTTCATTATTTTGTTTTTCATCTTTATTGTGCTGCTTTCTTTTTGTTTTGCAGTTTCTGGCGTAATGTCCCTGCATTTTACAGTTATAACAAATTACCGCCGTTTTGTAGCTTCTTGCAGCTGACTTCTTTTTCGTTTCCGCAGCAAACGCAGTGTCACTTTCTTCGGTCGTTGCTAGGTTTGCTTCCTCGTCTAACAATCTTGCCGTCAAGTTACTTATGGTTTGCTTCTGTTCGTCCACCGACAACCATGCCTGTCTTACGTTTCTGTACTTATCGGGTAGACCCAGCAATATTTTTGTCATTATCGCAGTATCACTCACTTGATCACCTGCATTCCTAACTTCTTTTGCTAAATTTTCCACTTTAGCTACATGAATTGCTATGCTTTCGTTCTTGTCCTTTTTGTAATTATGAAATCGTTCTTGGTGTAGCATTTTGTTGGTCTCAGATTTCTGATCGTAAATCGTATCCAATTTATCTAAGATTTCACTTGCCGTCGTGCAATTCTCGATTAACGTTATCAGCGATAAGTCCATTGCTGACGTAATCGTGAACATTGCCGTGGCATCCTTTTTGTCCCATGCTTCATATTCTTTGGTTTTTGTTTCTACCGGTTTCTTAATTACATTAGTAGCCACCTCAAGGACTCCTTTTGCGCGTAAAGCGCACTTTAATTGAAATTTCCACTGCCTAAAGTTTTTACCATCAAACTTCGTTATTTCAATTTTTTCTGCCATTATTTGCAAACTCGATTAGTCTTTCATTCGCCGTGAAAACTCTACTTTACGTTTTGCACTGTTCGTTATATTACCGACCACACTCGCGATTCTTGCTTGATCACTTATTTATTCGCACAATCTGGGCCCATAACCTATTAAGATTATCTGGATTCTGCTCCTGTGATTTGTGTTGTTGAATAAATAAAATAGGTACTGGTAATAATGTTTATTTAATGAAAGAAAAATACTAGTTTACTTTGCTAAAATAATTGACACGATTGTCGTTCTTTTACATACTCTTTCATGCACACGACTCTAACGACTCTAACACTACCATCGCGCGCGCCTTAAGTCTACAAACTACTCCCTCCAAGTCGTCATGCGCTCTTTTATTTCCTTACAGAAACGCGCTTGAATGCTATCAATTTAATGTTTTAACAATAACACTATAATATTTACTTTAATAAATGTATAATAAACTTTAAGTATGCAGGTAGTTCACGGAAAATCGTAAAATTTTGTAGGTAAATAACCCCTTTGCTCTTTTCCTCGTAAGAATTTTAAACCACATACAAATTTTTTAATAAAAAAGTAACATGAATTTAAACATTGAATTATATGTTTTTTGTTTACAGACATTTAACAATGCATTCTTTTCAAAGAGAATTAGAAAACTCTTCTAGGAAAGAACGTTTGTAAAATTTGTGTCACACATTCAGCATTTAGGGAAAAACCTAGCATTATATAAACACCAAGGTAAATCATAAAAACACAGGAAGTTAAAAACAATAAGCATTAACTACAAATGACAATACGTATTTGAAAAGAATTGGAAATTTATTTTTAATACATAAATCTTATGTTTGAGACAAATATCAACACGAGTTATTACTAATTACTCAACAATCTTTTCAGGGTCAATTTCAAATAGAAACATTTAATTTACGAAAGAACGACACTTTAATATGTTGTTTATTAATGCTTTAAACTATTTGTTCGTAAGTTTGCATCAGAATTCAAATAGCACGTCATGTCGAAAAAAAAACATCACAGTAGTATCTATTTTATGTGAATTTTTGTAAATATTTTTTTTAAATCTAAATGTGAACAAATTTTAAATAATTTATTGTTTAGAATAGTATATTATATATCAAGGTTGAGAAGTGCATCATTATAACCTAAGCGATAGATTATATCGCGAGACGCGAAGCGTCGAGGGATATAAATCGCGCAGGTTATAATGAACTTCTCAACCGTGTTATATATACAATTTTTTCCACTACTAGAATTATTAAAACCTTTTTACCTGTTACTAAATCAAATTTAAAATTTAAGATATTAATTTTAAATTAAAAATCAAGTCAGTAATTCTGACAGTTGTCATTAGTTTAATAGAATTAATTTTGACGTAATTCTTAATTGTGATTTAAAACACAAAAATAAACAGATAACGTAAGTTTTTATTGCTAAAGTTGTTTAAATTGTTTAAAAACATTATTATTTTAAGCATTGATTATATCTAAAACGTATTTAACTCAATAATATTCACATTTAATTAAGCGCGAACTTCAAATAACTTACTTTTTAAAATCAAATTAATTTATTAATTGAGCGATTTGAAAACTTAAATTAGCATTAAATAAAATCTCTTGCTCTTGGTACGCAGTTTGGTAAACTTTTTTTCTTTGAAACTGTTGTAGTATTATCAGAAAATGTAAATATGTTCATTATTAACTACTAGTTAATAATGAAATATTATTTACCTGCGCTTAAAAAAGTACAACTTCACGGCCTTCTATTATACGTAATAATGCAAGCGTATACAACTAGTAGTGGAAAAACAATATTAAAAAATACTTAGATATGTTGATTTTCAATACTCCAAACGTTATTGTATCCCGGAAAACGAAAATCGAATTTTTATGGCTAGATTTATGACTAACTTTACACGAGCGACTTTTTAGCAACAGTCGATTACTAATTAATTCTAAATACCATGATTGCGATCATTGATCGTGGAAAATAATAGCGATCTCAGCTACTGATTTACAGTAATTATTTTAAGTTATTGTACAATTAAGTGCAACAAGAAGAAGAAGAATCCGGACAAAGAGATTCTCCGATGCTAATTTAAACCATTTTTAAACGTTTGGTAGAAAAAAAAGTAAAAAAATATTTGCCTGATTGAAGGTGTAGAACAAGAACTGCAGTGTGTTTAAAATTTCCTTTTGTTGTTATACATTATCTCCGAAGATGCTTCTCACAAATCTTCTTTTGTTTTAAATCTTCCAAGTCCATTTTGGCAATGTTTATATTTCCACAGTTTTTCTAACATTCTTTAGCACGCACTTTATCACTAATAAAAAACTTAAGAAAACTAGTACTTTTGTTTTCGGTATTATTATTTTCACAATTAATATAAACACAACCGTGATTTGTAACTTTTCCCATTTTAAAAATAAATCAAAAACATATTTACACTTAAACTAAACAAAAGTTCAAACAAACATTACTACTACCAGAATTTCAAAAATCGTATCGCAATGTTAACCCAAGAAAAACTTTCAATTCAATCACGAAGTTTACAAGTCGACAGACACGCAAGAACTGAAAAATCTCGATCCAATACGAACGTGGCGACCTCTATATCTCGATCCAAGCAGTCGATACGATATCGCCCCTTAAGTTGCATTTCTTCTTACATTTATTATTCAATGATAATAGTTAACAACTTAGTGGATTCTTTTTTTAATACGAGCATAATACTTCGTATTTGATCTTTTTAAAAGCTCAAATAATAAAAAAATATTTAAGATCGACCATGAGGCAAAACAGACTAAGTAATCTTGCTATCAGTTCAATAGAAACGGACCAGCTAAAAGAATTAGACAACGAAGATTTAACTAAACAATTTGCAAAAATTAAAGCACAGAAAACTCAATTCACTTAGCTAAAATATTAATAACAATACATAATACCTGGATATTAACCTTTAAAATACAAAAATTTTGAGTTGTAATACTGTTAGAATATATTTCTGTTTTCTATAAGTTTATAATTATGTTATGTACCTCAATGAAAAAAACTTGTATGGCTTGTACTTGTAAAATATAAAAATGAAAATAAATTTATGAAAATACTTTTTAAAAATTACTTTTCAATAGTGGATAATAATACCTAACTTAACCCGTATCTGTACTCACATATGAACGTAATACAAATTTGGGGCGTTATTTTAAATTTGCACAAGGGCGCCAAAAGTGCTAGGCGCGGGCCTGACATCAGGAACTGTATTTAGTTTATTTCCGACTCTGTCATTTTGTTTCTTAATACTTTTTTTTGTTCTTTGCTGATTCTTACTTTCGTTTTCATCTTCGCATGTACAACTAAAGATTTAAAATATCAGTTCACATTTACTTATACAGAGTGTCCCACTTGAGCGTACTTCTTCGATAGCTCCCTTATTAATAAAAATATAAAGTTTTATCAAATCAAATTCTTCATCTCCTAAAATTATTTATACACGGTGTTCCATATCTGCTAGGTCGGACACAACTTCATTTTTTCAAACGAAATTATACAATTTTTAATGCAATTTTGAATTTCTCAGTAAAAATTAAGATCAGTTTAATAAGTATTCTTTATGTATAACTAAAAATAATTTTAGGAGATGGAGAATTTGATTTGATATAACTTATTTTAAGATAATTTTTCGATATTTTTATTAATAAGGGAGTTATCGAAGAAGTACGCTTAAGTGAGACACCTTGTATGTGTGTACCTATATGTTATTGAGGTCTTCTCATAAGCGGGGCTCCTGGCTACCGCCAAGTAAGCCACCCCTTAAATCCGCCGCTGTGGTTGATGAGAAGTGAAAAACTTAAAACGTAAACAAAAAAGCGATCCCAAAAAAAGAGTGCTCCTGAACTAGAGAGCAAACAGCCGACGGTCAACCTGGAAAGAAGTGAGTGCTTTAAGCAGTGGGACTCCTTGAGAGTGAAAGACAATTTTCTTAAGCAATCCCTAGAGTGTCGAGGGCACGGAAAACAAACGGACAGTAGTTGCTACATCTGCACGATAGTACGCCAGAAAGACACTTTAATATGAAGAAAACATTAGGGAAAGTTCGGAAAAGATTTGGTGTCGTAAGTGCACGGTCTGCGTAACAGGAAATTGTTCAGCAAAAAAGCGCACAGCACCAATATAACGTCAGAAGCCTTTTAAAAAGTGTTTAGAAAAATTAAATGAAACATTGCTAGATAGCGTAACTTTAATGTATAAAAAATGTAAATGGAAGGGGTGGCACTCCTATGATATCAATGGGCACTCCTAGTAATCTGAATAGTAAATAGTAATATATACAGTGATAGACGGTAGTAAAACTTAAAAAATAGAAATAGTTGTAGTAATTGTGCCTACTTAATAAATTAATAAACCACTACGCGAACAGCCTTCTTTGTATTTCACGCTTTAAAAATTGCTTAAGGAAAGTTAGCCCCCCCACCAACGCAAAATGAATTATTATTTATTTTATAATTAAGTGCTAATTAGGTGCTAATTTAGTGCTAAGCTCTAAAATTAAGTGCTCGACCGGTTTGGCAGAAAATTGAGTTTATATTGCGGGGGGTGCTGACTTAACATTAAGCTGGACCCCCCTTCAAAAAAACCAATACCATGCATACTAATCAAAAAATAAAACCTGCAATAATTAAGTGCTAAATAGGTGCTTTAAGAAACCGCTAATATAATTCCGAAATATTTGATTTTTATCCTAAATTCAACAAAATGGTGTTTTTGTATACAAGTGATCAATGGAGAATACATAATATTTGCTAAGAAAATGTTAATGTATAATTAAACTATTTAACCTCAGTACTTGATGCTCGTCTCCTTAACTAAAATTTTGGACTTGGAGAATAACTTTACGCGCTATATTAACAAGAGTAAAACTACCTTAACAAATTAGGTGCCGAAGAGTATTGTACCTCAAAACATTCGTCTTCTAATCTATAATTAGAATCTGTAGTTTGCGTGGTGCTTTCCACCGTCAGCAACTTTTTAAGTGTTTTTACTGTTCCATTAAATTTTTAGTTAATAAAAAAAAATATTTATTGTTAATTGTTAAGCCATTCGGCCTTACAATGGGTTACGTTACCCTTACATTATTCTCTTAACATAATAATATAATTCGTACAGAAATTTATAAACTAAAATACTTTCTCCCCTAAAATCTTCCCATCACCATCTTACTATTCTAATTCGTTAGACCTAACTCTCACCTCTTATCCTTCTTTCCTTTACTGCTTTCATCCAATCCAATCGCTCCCCAAGCAAAGCCTTCCTCCCCCTCTTTTCTTCCCTTAGCTCGCCACACTCCTCACTCAAGTGCTCTATGTCCTCCCATCCCTCCCCACATAGTCTACATCTCCTCATTACATCCTCATTCCAATACTTATTTAAATTCTCCTCATTTCCACATCTAAACCTGGCTATAAGTCGTTTCTCTCCTAAGCTTCTCCTCCCCATCAGATACTTAGAAACCCTTCTGGACACTATATTCCCATACCTTACGTTATACTTTCCTTCCCTCTCTTGCACCTGCGAGTCTTTATCTCTTCTTACTATTTCCTCCGTATTTAACCTTCCCTCCTCTCTCCTTCTTTCCACTTCTTCTCTTGCTAAACCTCCTCGTTGGTAGTACAGTTTCCTTTCTTCCTGCCCATATATGTTTTTGCTATCTTTTACCGTCCTTCAGCAACATTGCAAAATTTTACATTCTCTCCTTTCCTTCATTTTCTCTGCATAACCCATCGCCCTTTTCCCTGCTTCTATTCTAATCTTTTTTAACTTCCCCTCCTCCTCTATTATGTACCCTGGCGTCTTCCTGTCTAAACCTAGTATCCATTTCCAATATTTTATTTGTACCCTTTCCAATAGGTTCCACTCTTTTCAACCCCATACCTCCACCCCGTACATCATCACACTTTTAATCAATTTTTCAAACAGCCATCTTCTCTTCTCGATCTCCTTCCCAAATACTCTTTCCCCTAAACTCCATACCTGCCCTAATACCCTGTTACCCTTCTTTGCTAACTCCCTTATATGCGCATCATCTTTATTATCATAACTTAGCCTATATCCCAAATATGTCACTTCATTCACTGCCTCTATCTTCTGTTTTCCCCAACTTAACTCCTCTTTTTTCTTCCCTCCTCTCCCTTTTTGGAAAACTACCATCTTAGACTTTCTCACATTTAAACCCAAATCTTTCCTTACCAGATACCTCTTTATCGTATTTATCATATCTTTCATCTCCAACTCATTTTTTGCCACCATGACCATATCGTATGCATATGCCAATATCCACACTTTAATATCTCCCTCCATGACAACCCCACCACACTAGCCTCCCTTCAACACTTCTTCTATGTCCCCTATATACAGTGAAAATAAAATAGGGCTAAGAGGACACCCCTGCCTTAGCCCCTTCCTCGTCCAAAACACTTCACTAACACTATCCCCTATTTTTACCCTATTCTTAGTCTCTTTATATATCCCTTCCAGTTTCCTCACTAGTTGTTCCTCTATTCCCTTTTTCCTTAACACCCTCCATAGCTTTTTCCTATTAACATTATCAAACGCAGCTTCTATGTCCATAAACTAACTGTTTCAATATATAAACATTGTCTATTGCCTTTCTTCCCACTCTAAATCCTATCTGCCAATCTGGTAATAGTCTTTTTTCTTCCACTCCCTTTTCCAACCTCCTTTGTATAATCATGGCATACAATTTATAAATTACATTAGTGACACTAATCCCTCTATAATTCTTTACCTCCTTCCTATCACCTCCCTTATAAACCGGCAGAATTAAACTTTCTTTCCAACTCTCTGACAGTAGTCCTCCGAGTGCAAAATTTCAGTTACGAAAACGAGCACCGAATTCTGTGATTACATATACCTTATACGAAAACCACCTAGAAGTAATCCAAAAGTAATCTGCATCAATCGTGTACGCTGTTTGCTGGCGATAACAACTTTACCCAAGATCAGGTCCAAACCAGAGTAATAACAAGCACAACCAGGAATCAAGTCGATAGAATGGATTTCGATAAGTTTATAAGCTCTGGAAAGGCTAAGTTCCAAACACGAATGGATTACGCTATTGCAGACTGCGTGAGTGAAGATCTTGAGATGTGCAGAGCGGTTGCAGTAGTACTTACGAAGAAGTTTGGACGGTTATATGACCTACGAAAACAGCAACCAGCTGTCGGCAAAGTCTTAAAAGTACGTGATGATCGACGCTTAATTTTCTATCTGGTCACCAAGAACTACTCACGTGCAAACGAAAATCTGCTGCGAGTATTATAGAATTTCAAGAGAGAAATAGAACTTCCCAGAAACAGACGTTCGAATGTTAGTCTGCAGTTATTTTGTATTATAAAAAAACCTTGCTCGTTACAATAAAACGCTATGCAAGTTTGAAATCAGAGCAAAATATTCTATAACAAACAACCATTCTAATCAATTTAACACACAAAAACTTAAATTTTATCGATCAGTGTTATTTATTTGTGAACTAATGGAAAAAACTTGAAATTTTGTGTTGTAAAAAAATTATTGACGTTTTTCAGAGAGTGCTTTCAATTTTTGTTACTTAACGTAATGACGTTGCCATTACAATAATCGTTGTTTGTATTCATGAATATATACATATATTAAACACTGTCGATACCGAATATAAATAGTTCACGTCAATCCGTACTTTTAATCGGAACAATGTTGAAAATGTTGTTATTTAATATTATTTATCTTACATCGGTTATGGCGATTGTAATTAAGAAAGAAGAGCAAATGGAAACTGTAAAGCTTTGCGTCCAACAGACAATTAAAAATATTTTTCATGAAGATGACACTTTGGTTTTTATGTTTATTAACGCAACTGAAGAGTTTTTCCCCGGTTACACTACTAATCCAAGTATGTATGTTGATATGAGAAAACAGAGCAACATTTTTCAGGCAACAATTGGACACAGACAGAATTTTGTAATTTTTTCGAGCACTTACAAAACATTTTCATTGCTAACTTCTATGCTTGTCAATAGCCAATTCTGGAAGAATAATAAAACGCCGTTAAGAAAAGTTTTGTTTGTTACATCAAACCCAGCAGAAAATTTTATATCTAAAGTATTTAGAGTTTTTTGGTATATACACTTTGTTAACTCAGTTATTATGACATACAACTTAACTGCGAACGACAGTTCCATAAAGTTAATTGTTGGTGACCCTGTAGCGACACCAAACGATTGTGGATTCAAAACCAATTTGCTAACCACATACTGTTGTAATGAGAGTAAATTTATCCAATTTCCGAAAATTTTAAGAAAACACAACAACTGTAATCTCACTTATCTGTATTGGACAGCTGCGCAGACTATGGCAAACACAAGTAAATTAGCATCTGCTAATTTATACATATTTAAGGTACTTACCGAATATTTAAATATTAGTATAATATGGGATTTACGAAGAAAATATATTACTGATAAGTTTACAATCGCGTTAGGAGCGTTTAGTGCATGTTCCGAGCATCTTCCGTGTACTAACGTATATGGTATCGACAATTTCGTATGGATAGTTCCTAATCCTAAAAAAATTCCACCAATGGAAACTTTAAAGCTCGTCTTTAAATGTACAGTCTGGATTTTGATACTTTTGGTTTTTATTTTAACGTCACTGATTTGGTGGTTATTCGAAAGGTGCAAATATCAGAGTAATCGCCATGATTTGATGTTATGCTTTTTGGAAGTTTATTCGATTACCATAACGGGATCGACAAACAAGAATCTATTGTTTTCGGTTTTCAAGTTTTTGTTTCTTTCGTACGTACTTTACGCAATTCATATTCAAGCAATATTTACTAGTAACTTAGTGACTCTTTTAACAGTCCCACAGTATGAAAAACAAATTGAAACATTAGATGAGTTAGTAGAATTAAACTATTCGTTAATAACAATAGATACGTATTTTCGGTTCTATGCTTTTGCAGATACTTCTAAAGTTTATCGGAAAATTAAATCAAATTTGATATTTTCTAAATCTTACGAAATTAGCGATTTAGTGAACACGAACGAATCTGTAATTAATAAAAATAATTATTAAAAAAAATTGTATTTTTTCGTGGATAATTCTTTAATAGGTAGCTTAAAACATGTATTTTTCATTGAATATTCATCACATTTTACATTTACATTTAATGAGATAATTAATAGGCTTGTTGAATCGGGCTTGTTGGATTACAACAATAAAATGTTTGATTTGCTGTATGGAAATCACACTACTCCCATAAATGAAAATAAAAAACTCAGCATGGAAGATCTTTACCCAGTGTTTGTATTTTGGGGCATAGGATTATGTTTTGCTTTATTTGCATTTATGGGTGAACTATTAATATGTCTCATAAAAAAATATATACATACCCCACTTATATATATTTTATAGATTTATCACTTTGTACGCACTTTTTGTTGTAATTTTTAATTTGTCACGTGTGTAAATATACCTTAATTAATGTTTAATAGTTTGAAGTTATGTAAATGTAGCTTTGTTTACGGTTTGTGTATTTGACGTGAATCATGAAACAATAAATAAGAAATAATTATTTTTAAGTTTTAAAACCCTTTCTCACAAGCTTAAAAGTATTATGACTCACAGGCTATAATTACTTCGACTAAGAGTTAATGAAGTGTGGGGAGTGCAGGTCTCGCCGTTAGCCAAACGACCGGACCATTTTCTATTGACCGAAAAACGTTTATAAGTAGGCGCACAATCAGCAAGAACACACAAGAGCCATCATGCCATTATATAAAGAAAGAACAGTCAAAAAACAAATAGATTACATAATAATAAACGAAAGATACAAGAACTCTATTAAATCAACCAAACCATATCCGGACACAGACGTCTTCTCTCACCATAATCTCTTAGTAATTTGATACGAATACGGCAAAGGAAAAAAATAATTGTCTTAAGTCAACTACAACTAGACATTCTACTGATGAAGGAAAAAATAAATAACAACTTAAAACAACTAAAGAGAATAAATGCGCATAGACATGCAAGAGAAATTCAAGACAGAGAAGGAGAAAAATTTTCGAAAAGAATAAGAACGAAATAAATCTATGAAACATGCAGGAGATGAAAGTCCCGATATAATAAAAAATGAGATCTTGAGACACTTGGAAAGGCGGTGGGTGGGACCGGACAGATATCCTAAAACTGATAGAAGAAAATCCACTTCAGGTTATTGTAGATCTATTCAATACTATCTACAAACCAGGTATTATACCAAATAAGTGGTTGACATCGATTTTTTAATCTTTACCAAAAAAGAGGGCTCCAAAATAGCAATCGGCGTTAATCTATTAAATCATTTTTTCTGCAAGTTGTTAATGCTATTCTCTGCCTTCAATCCTAAATAAAAAGAATCCCTAAAACAATTGTAGATACACGATATTCTTCTAGAGCAGTGATTCTCAAAGTAGTCTATGGCGACCCCCAGGGGTCTATGACAACCTGCAAGAGGTCTACGTCAGCGAAAAAAAAAATTGGAGGATGAAAATGGAGATCCACATACACTGATAGTACCTATTTACTTACATTATACTATCTTATAATATAAAGACATATACATTATTTATAAAAGTACCTATAAAGTAAAAAAATTATTATATATGTTTATAAAATTGTGTAAATTGTAGGATGTAGGCATTCGCTTTGTGGTCGCAATACATTTTAAACTTGTAAAAACCTGCACATAATGATATACCAGTATCATCTTCGCGAACTTGCACTGACTTGTTCAATTCGGCACTCTATAAATACAAATGTGAGACAAATACGTTTACTCCTTTCCTGAATCTTGAAAAGTAAAGTGCTAAGAAAACATTTAAAAAAATATAAAGTGGTAGTTTATCACACAAATTATAGTGAATCAGTGTTATTTTGTTTGAGAGTGCCGTAGAAAAGTAAGTACATTATTTTTTATTAAATTTTAGTTTTGTACTCGTTGTTAGCAAAGATAGATAAATTACGCCAATCATGACTTCAGTTATTAGTAGTATGATATTCAAATCATGCAAAATTATACGAGTATTCCTCAATAGTTTCTTTTTCAAAGTTTTAGCAATTGTTATTATAATTACAGTGCAATCTTTGTAATCCGAACTGATTGCTGCAAGGAGATGTTCGGATTATCGAATGTTTTCGGAGAAATCTAAAAAAAGACAACTGTACAGCTGCGTGTTTTTTGAAGAATTTCCAATACACACTCTCATTTGTTTGTTTGTTTTTTCATAGAATTTAAATGTTTACATGTAGTCGTAGAAAACATATTTAAAAAAAAATATTTTGGAACTAAACTACATATTTTGGTCGGTCACATAAATAAATATTAATGTGCGTCAATATTTACTTATTTACGACCTTGCTAGGCATTTATTATTCTTTTATAAACACATATATCTTACCAAATAACTTCACAAAAAAAGTAAAAAAAGTGTACTTTTGTCCATTGATCGTTACACTGTGGGCCAATTCGGATTAATAGAATGTTCGGATTACGGAAGTTCGGATTATGGATATTGCACTGTACATACTTCTCTATATTAAAATTTTGCATTATTGCTCAAGTGGAACCAGTGAATTTTTACACATGACAGTCGAATGTACGTAGAGATAAATGGCATAACAATTTGTTATTATTATTCGTCATATAATATTTTATTTTAACATTTTTTGTCATGTTGCTTTCAAATTTCCTTAAAGTTCCATCATATCAAAACCTTAAGTAACATACAAAGCATTCGCCTTCTCACATTCATTTATAATGGCTGTACACCTATGCCTGCCATAAAATCTAAGACCACACGATTTAGATTTGACTTTGATTTTTTAATATACAGCTGCTATACTTTATGTCTTATTTAAAATAGATTAATTTTGCCCACAGATGACTGATGCCATGTCCGAATCTAAAAAGAAATGTAGACAGTACAGTGTTGACTATTTGAAACTTGGTTTCATTCTATTATTGTCGGGCAAAGAATTGCCTATGTGCCTTTTATGAAACAAATTTTTGGGCAATGACACTATGAAACCATCTAAGCTGCAGCATCATCTGAGAAGATGTCACCCTGATAAAACAGATAAAGATTTTAAATACTTTCAAACACTCAAAGATAAACTTCAGAAGAGACCCACGCTGGACAGAATGTTCGCTTCGACGTCACAAAGAAACGATGATGGTTTGCGGGCGTCTTACAATATCTAGCTACTTATAACAACATCCGGAAAACCGCATACTATCGGAGAGAAGCTAATTTTGCCAGCCGTTGAAGAGGTTTTAAAAACTGTTTTACAGAAACCTGCATCTGATATCATTAAAAGAATTCCCTTAAGCAGCAATAGTGTTGAAAGATGTATTGATGAAATGAGTTCTGATATTGAAAGCTTCTTGTGTAATTATTTGCAAACGACCCATTTCTCTATACAACTGGACGAGTCAACTTTACCTGGTAATGCAGCATTATTGTTGGCATATGTTCGTTTTATTATGAATCAAGAAATCTACGAAGTACTGCTTTTCGCAAGAACTTTGACAACCGACACTAAAGGTGAATCAATATTTCATGTTTTGAAGAATTACTTCATTGAAAATATCAGCGGCTACAGATGGAGCACCTGCCATGGTTGGACGTTACCGTGAATTTATAAGCTATTTAAAACAAAATGTGTCAGGGGTGTTAGCAATACATTGCGTCATCCATCGACAACATTTAGTTGCTCACAGTTTGAATGTTAGATTGCATGAATCTCTTCAATTAGTCATTGATGCAGTAAACCGAATCCGAAGTAACGCGTTGAATACGCGGTTATTTGCGCAGTTGGGTGAAGAAAATCACACTTACATCAATTACTCCTTCACACTAAAGTACGCTGGCTGTCGAAAGGCTTATGTTTGACAAGATTTTTTTCACTTTTTGACACTATTTTAGAATTTCTGGATACTAAAGATAAAATTTTAAAAGACAATTTAATGAAGTGGAAAACAAACATCGCCTATTTAACAGATTTGTACACAAGATTTAATATGGTTAATTTGATTAAAATAAAAGTCCATCTTATCAGCGTTTTTTGTCAGAGTTAAACTAATGAAGCAAAGTATTGCATGGGGCAAATTTTCCCAGTTCCCCAATTTGTCACAGACAAACTTCCAGGAAAACGACGTTTTAACCTACGTTCAATATTTAATTCCCTCTATTCAGATTTTGAAACTAGGTTTGAGGATGTTTTGACTATAGTAATACCACCGTGGATAATTAACCCATATAGTGACATAGAGAAACGAATGTCATAATACAAGAGGAACTGACTGAACTAAGCACCAATCTCCTAACAAAAAAAGAAACACACTGGACATCATTAGCCGAGGAGATTTAAGATTAAACCTTACAAAATTGACGCCAAATGTTGATAATTTGTTATTAATGCATCAGGTTCGTCCTTCTCACTAAAAATATTTACTTATTGCTTAGTTTATTTTATGTTACGTATATTTTATATAACAGATATACAAAATTTTATTTTGAGTAGTTTTAATTTAAATTCAATTAATAAATGTATAAAACTTAACAAGTGTTTTTACTTGAACACTAAACTTCACTACAGTTAGAAATTTAAAAAAATCAATATCAGGTAAGTAGGGGGTCTACCCAAAACCAAAAAACATGGCAAGGGGTCTACGACACAAAATAGTTTGAGAACCTCTGTTGTAGAGAATAAAATGCTTCCCTACTACACTGTTTTACATCAGGGATTAAAACCTACTGATTATGATACTAGACTGAATCATTAACTTAATGTTAAATATGATTTGGGAAAATCTAAATTTTATGTCACTAATATTATACACAGATGAAATAACTTTCACTAGCGTAGGGAGTGTCAATTTACGTAATACGCATTATTTGTCCCAGCAAAACCTATATTCTATGCAGCAATTAGAACATCAAAATCTCTGGAGTCTGAACGTATGGTGTGGAATTGTGAAAGGGTTTTAAAATTTTTAAACGTTTTCCACCACTTTTAGAAAACCTCTCCTTAAAAACAAGAAGAAACATATGGCTCCAGCTTGATGGTTGTCCGGCGCATCCGAATCAGCAAAGAAACGTTTTTTTCATGTTTTAAAAACGTTTTAAAATAGTCGAAATAAAAAATGTTTTTCAAAAAAATATTTTTGTTGCGTTTTAAAAATATTTCATTTAAACATTGATATTGAATTATTTTAAAAATGTTTTCTAAAACATTTTTTAGTAACATAAAAAACGTTTTTACTTTATTAGAAATTATACTTTTGCTTGCTTTCACCTATACACTTTTTTCTTGTATATATTGTAACAAAAACACAACTATATAAAATTTTGTTACATTTATTAATAAATACATATTAAACCTTTTCGTTTTTCTAAAAACTTTGAAATAAATACTTAATAACCGCATTTGCGCAAAGTACCAGTATCTGCGTGAAAAGATGGCGATTTTGTATTATATTTTAAACTTCAAAGAATCAACAATTTCCAACAATTACTCGCTATGCTGTGTAATGTATTGTTAGTGTATCAGTTTAATCGTTTTCTAATTCGCGTCTAGTGAAACTCAAATAGATACTTTTAGTATATGTCACCATTTATTATGATGGTACGTTTTTCTTTGGTGTTTTGATGCACCAAATTTTGCTGAAGTATAATGTTATTTGTTACAGCAGCTTCTAGGACAATTCGCCCCTTGACAATTCACCCCCCACAATTCGTCCCTGGACAATTCGCCCCGGACATTCGCTCCCGCATTTAAAAGAACCACTGATTATCTTAACTACCATTAATTACTATGTAATGCTGTTATTTCTAATTACAATGACTCACTTGCAGCCCAAACTTAAACTTTCTACTTATGTTTTCTAATAATGATTGCTGCATTTTTACAACCCTTTATAACTATAATTAGGACACAGTTATCGGTATATATTCTATTAAAGCTTTAATTTACTGGAAAGTAGGTGGGTAATAAAAAACTATTTCTTTTAATTTGATTGCTTAGTAGGCATTTCAATATTTTTTGTAAAGTTGTTAATTTCTATTATTATAAATACTATTAAAATTAACTTTTACCCTTTTTTCCTTTTTTTTTTCTTTTATATCATCATAATTTACTTGTGTATAGAGTGAGTAATTTTTGTTATGTTGGTTTGATAATAAGTCATTATTAAATAAATAAATAAAATGAATTTTAAACAGTGATTAGTTTTGACTTCGTTTACAATTGTAAATGCGGGGGCGAATTGTCCGGGAGCAAATTGTGCGGAGCGAATTGTCCAGGGGCGTATTGTGGAGGGCGAATTGTCCGAAACCCGTTACAGCAGTGGTACACTAAAACGTTCATTCTATGTACTTTATGATTTCCATTCTTTGTGATGTTTTAAGGTTATCAAATTGATATGATGTTGACCAAATGGGAAATTTGAACGTGCACAACAACCAATTAATCTTGATATGTAATTTTTTCTGATATTGATGCAACATTATTTTGTGTGTACAAAGTTTCAAAATCTTGGATTGTTAGTTGTTCTGGTTTTCGTTTTTGCACAAAAAGGTACTACATGCATAATTAGTCAAGTTTTCTTATTTTATGGATAGGATCCTTGGGCGTGGAGGAACAGCAACAATAAAAACAACCTTTATTGTTCAGGCCTTAACAACAGATAAAGGTTGTTTTTATTGTTGCCGTTCTTCCACTCCGAAGGATTCTATCCATAAAGTAGAAAAATTTTTGATTAATTGGAAACTTTTGTGAGGATTACTATAATTATTTCAAGTAATATAAAGTAATTACATGAATAATGTTTGTTTTACTTTTATGTTAATGTACTAATTTTTGTTATAGGCACCAAATGCGTTTACAGCCACATGTAGTATTTAGAGTATACGAAGATTGTATTATTTGTCTTTTGTAAGCATTTTAAGGCTGGTTCTATAATAATGGTATAACTGTCAGTTAAGTTATACTTAGTTTGATTGTAAAATGCTGTCGTTATTGGCTGTGTTATTAGTTAGTATAAATAAGACTAACAGCCAAATATGTCAGTATTTTAAAATTAAAGCAAATATAACTAAACTTACATTTATACCATGATTGTAGAACTGCCCTTAAGCATATTGCAATATTAAAAAAAAACGTTGATTATACATTTTTTATGCATTAATGTAACATTTGTAAAATATTATAAATATATCTATAAATAATATTATAAATAATATTTTATAAACATTTTAAAAATGTTTTTCTGATATTGACTTTGCAACGTAGTTCTGGCCATTAAGACGTTTTTGCAATGTTTTTTAAAATGTAAATATATCTTTTGTAAAACGTTGAAAAAAACATTTAAAAAATGTTTCCTTGTTGATTGGGAACGATTGGTGAGAGCTGCAAATAATGAACAGCAACAATTTTAACAGAGAGAATGGCTGTAGATTAAGCTACACTGGGAAACTGGCTATATGAAAAATACCTAAAAACATGATTACTACAAACACATGAACTACATCATTAAACGCAGTCCAACAAACACAATTGGACACGTTTCAACGAACAACTAACACGGATCAACGGAGAATAGCAACGCACAGGTACACTGTCTCAAAAAAGTTTTTGGGCACTTTTAACCGCGACCTGCAAGGTAGGCAACCAAACTTACGTTATAACAGAACGGCCAGTTAAATTTGACAACATTGGCATTATAAACATTATTTGCAGCGATATTACGAGGTTACTAACCATTATTCATAAGCACCGCCTCAAGCGTTCAAAGAACGTGTTTGTTACCTACAAATATGTATCTAAATTGTACCCATAAGTTTTAAATTCTTCTTCGCCGAGTTTTCTATTTATTTATGTTCTCTGCTTAAGTAATTAAAAAAATCTAAATTGTTATTTATAATAAAATAAGTTCCTGGAATAATGATAAACTGTATGTCCAAATGTAAAACTACCGTACTAATTAGCCTAAAAGTCTTAATATATCCGGATTAAATTAAAGTGAACATTACGATTCGCAAAGTAAATATCACCATTAAAACGTAATTAGTGGTCGAACAAATGCAGTATAAATTCCCATTACTCTTTTTAAGTTATTCGTATGAAAAATTAAAAGATACATAAATCTTCTTTCATAAAATCAAAATCATTTCCTATACAGAACGCTAAAAAAATTCCAAATAAAATTTAAAAATGCTGTAAATCAAAAAATTAGAAAAGTGCAAAACGCATTTTTTGCTCTCTCCTCGTAACATTTAATTTAAGTATTACCCTTGTTTATATACATTATAGCATTGGTATTATTATACTGTTGTAAATTAATTTTTCTTATTCCGTCACCAGGAAATAGTACTTTACCTTCTATGTGATAAGATCATGTTAAACGATTCAATGAAACCATAGCGACAGAAAAGATAAGGATTTAAAGTTGAATCAAACAAAAATATTTGAAAACACCGACATTGCAAGAACTCGTAGGAACAACAACTAAGAGAAGATGACGATGGACTGCGTGCTTTTTATAATATTTCTATTTTTTTTTAATGATTGCGAAGTCCGGATAACTGCACACTATTAGTGAAGAACTTATTATATACAACTTGACGAGTCAACACAACAACGTAACTAAGAAGTGAATGGGCCCCCAATCTTAAAATGTAAAATTTTTTAAACCACTATATTAATTATTAATAATATTAAAATACTATATGATTTTTCTTTACGCATTCTATTAAAGAAATTCTCTCAAAAACCAAGATGCTGTCGACTACATTTTTAAAAAATAAATAACAAAAATGTTATTTTATACATAAACTAGTAGTAATTTTAAAAAAAGGTGTAACGATTTCAATTTGTTCTTAACAAGTTGATCAAAGTTTACTATAGAAAATCCTAAAATTAAGAATTAAAAAAAAACTAGTGTGGTCACCACACGACTTTTCTATAAGGAATGATGAAAGAATATTTACAGCCAGGATTCGAAACTATATTATATTTGTGAATTCATTTTAAATTACAAACTAAATATCTGATAAACTGTTAATGTTAGAATTTTTTTTATTTAAATAAATTGTACGTAACGTACATTACAAACAAAAAACGGTACAAATTATTAAGAATGGAAATATTTAAACATATTTATAGGTATCTACCTTTTATTAGCCTAAAACATTAATTTAATATAATCGTCATTCAAAAATAGGCATTTATTTATGTTCGGGCTACAATTATTGGAGCTTATGCCATATATATGTCGCGATTCCCACTACGGGATTTTCATTTACAGTTTTAACGTGCGAAAGGGCTCGCGCGTTTGTACCCGCGATGGTTTCAATGTTTCAATTCAGTAATCATGAAGCGGTAGAACTTGTACGACGTGTATATACAACGGTACATTTGTACGTCATTTTCGAAAAATGCAAAAAAGTACTGTATTTTTTTTAAATTGAATCTGTAAGGTTGTTGAAATAAAAGGTTGAAATAAAATCTTTCAGTAGACTATAAAAATACCGGATTACAGTTTTATCGAAAAGAAAATAAAATGAAGTTGATCGTAACCTATCCATTGCATCATACTAGTTAGATGATACTGGTATTTTTGAACGTCTACACATTAAAATAATATGATTTTACGTTTATTGTTAATCAGCAATGAGTGTCCGAAAAAATCGCCTCTTTAGAAGCTTTAGTAATATCAAATCCCAATTCACACAAAACAAAAATCCGTAGTTTCAGATTGGAAGTAGTAAGTTAAAGAAAAATTCCTCAATTATTCAAAAAAAAAAAAAACCCGGACAATTTTTATAATTAAGTATAATGTACATTCTATCACGGCAAATCTAAATTATTTCATACAATTTACTATTATACCTACGTCAAAATTTCTTAAACAAATAGTTAAAAAGTGTATGCACCTATTTATTATTTTTGTATTCATTATTAACAATATACAAATGTGGCCACCTTAAGTCTGACCTCACGAACCGCCACTGATTGGAACGAAATCTTTTCAAATCATTTATCATTGGCATAACCCGCACAGCTTGTTGTGACCACGTCACCAATTGTGGGAATCCACAAAACGCGTTGTCGGATTTTGGAGAAACTCCTGTACGGAGCCATAGTTTATGCTTGTTATGTGTACCTAATTAACAAGTTTATAAAAAGATAAAATTATAGCGTCAAAAATTCATGGAAAATTATAGAACTGTTGGCGCCAAGAATAAAAATTGTTCCAAGTTTTATTAGAAGTTTGGACATAACCAAGAAACACTAGTGAGCGATTGTGCGGTTCACAACTTAAAGTTTTGTATTTCTACAGACATTTAAATTGCATTTTTTGTTGTAATCAACGCCCAAACCATCTATGAGTACTGTAAGTACAAATTTCTAATTACTAAATTAACGCGATTTAAACTAGTCGCGCCAACGAAACAGAAACCTCATTTATTTACAGCTAAGTCTAAACTGTCATCGAAATATCATGTTTCCAGTGCAACAAGCAACACCGAGAACTACCCAGAATAATTGTGTTATTGTACCACCTACAATGATGCCTGCCCCGCAGACGCCAGAGAATCCATTCATCTGCAATCTCTAGAAAAGTATCGCCTAACTTTATAGAAGTAGAAGAAAACTTTGATGTGGATTTTGGTCACTCAGCTATCATCTTAACATTAAGTGAAATGATAATAAAAAACAGAGCCAGGACCATGCTTACTAACAAAACCACTGACTGGGAAAGCTTTCATATTGACCTTCAAAACGACATCAACCTAAATATTAGTTTAAGAACAAGTGAGCAACTACAAAAACAAGCTGACACGAGTCTTACCCAAACTGCAACATATAACAACACTTAAAAGATAACACACGTAATCAAAGGTGTAAATTATCCAGCCTAGATCAGAAAGTCGAGAGATCCCACAGATATCTTATATAGCATTAAATTTTCTTGCTGTTTTATTATGGTGTCACAGTCACTCCCGGATGGTTTGGGATTGGCTTATATAGAACTTGTAGCTCCCTAAAAAGTACTTTAGATGTGTATTTTGTTGGTAATATGGTAGCACGCAGATTGCTTGACTGCATTATTGTCAGTACTGGGAAACATACATTAATATAATCAGACCAAGCGATGAACATGTACATTTAATTAGTTTTGTCATTTGTACACTACCTCACACCCAGTGTTGTGCATTATCTGGATGAAATTATATAGAAAATTCATCTAGGTAATTTTTCGTCATCTTTTATCTTGATAAAAATATTAAATGTTATCTAACTGATTATCTTAGATGATTTTACTAATATCTATCATTAAATTATCTAAAAGTTTTTAAAATTAATATTTTTTAGTTCACACGTATTTCTGTAATTTTTATATTGAAACGTACGAGAAATTATTCTCAAGTCCGAGAACTTTCGCGAGGTTTTTGTACATTTCCAGAACGTTTACCGAAAGATATAGAAAATTCTCGAACGTTTGGACAAAATGTATAAATGCGGCACAAACAAATCATAGGTCAGTTATTCCAGTAATTTGAAAACGGCAGCGTTAAGAAGATTATTCAAGTTTAAATAAATAAGTGATTAACGCGTGGGTTTGAGATAAATATACGGAGTATGACCTTGTACGTGACTTTAAAGTAAACAATAAGTGTCAAACTAAAGTTATCCGCGGACTTTATCTTCGTGTGATAGTTCTATATACAAGTTAGTGTAAGTATTTTTATTAAATATCCTTAGATTTAATTAGTTATAAACGTGTACATATTTTTAGTATTAATAAATTAATTAGTAATAATAAACGTTACAATGTTTTTAAAGATAACATAGTGTAAGGTGCTGATGAATGAATGAAATAATCTCTGTGTATGTTTTGAATTTTATCTGCTGACTCGCATTAAATAATTTTGGGCGTATTTGAGATTTAGCACTGTTTTCAAAACCTTGACCAACCACAATTGTGGCATCTTTTTTCAGCTAAAGGCGAGATAGTCAAATCGCAATACGTTTTATTTACTAAAAATCAAAAAAGAGTTTTGTTGTGAAAAATAATTACCATATATTTTTTTATAATAGAAACTAACATTTTCCAGTTTTCTCATTAAGGAAATCCAAAACAAGACGAAAACCTACTTAAAATTTAATTTTGCTTCTCTTGTCATTTACAGATGTTGTTTGTCACTTCGCTTTTCATATATCCTAAAATAGTCTTATTTAACAACCTGTAAAATAATATTTAAAAAAACGCAAATGGCGCAACTCACATACGGAGAAGCTCCATCGTGCATAAACCACATTGTTCTGCGAATTTTTTTTGAAGTAAATCATTAAACATACAAAAAGTTAATGTCTTAGTTCAAAATCGTCAGTTAACTGTTGAGCTAGATAGAAACAACACCTCCAATACCTCTAAGTCTTTGCACACGACAAAATAAAGTTTATCGAAAACAATTTCCACAAATCACTTAATATCAACTGAAAAAAAAAGAGGTTGTTGAACGGAGTTCTAAGAAACCTGAATTTGGTATTTAATTCGGAATGGCATCTAAAAACTTTTTGAAAAACTTAAAGTAGCGCTCAAAAACTTTCAAAAAAGATCTTTAAAGACCAAGAAGTTCCTTAACAAGTTTCAACTCCTATAACTTTACAACCAATACCTATTTATAATTTTAATTTAGGGTGTTTAAAATGAGTGATGTGACTACCATGTGCTCATTACCACTATTCACTCATATTTATAACAAAATTTTAAACCATTAAATATTTTTTACCCGTAGGCATATGTAAGTCTACGACGAAAAAAACGCCCAATTTAGGCAGGAACGAGTTGAATACATTTGATTGCTCGAACAAAGACCCAAAAACTACGAGGCTCGCAAAGTCTCAAAACCTCGCAAAAATAGTTGGACGTTTATGTTGACGTGCGCAAAAACCACCAAAGGCGGTTTACAAAAGCGAAAAATTATGTTTGAATGTATTAAACAATGTTGCTTGATGCAAAGTAATAACATTCTGCTGAACTTTCATTGTTTATTATTTTGAAACGAATATACACAACGTTTCGATTGCTGTGGTATCTGCAATCGTCATCAGGTGAATACTAACAAACTTAGAAACTACTGGAGCTTATATACTAAAGACATGTTCGATGAAGCGTTCAAGCGTACAAAATCAACTTAGCGTAACAGATTCATTAATAAAATCACTTAGTGAAGTTTAAGTTGTTTTAGAGGTTCGATTAGTGGTTTCCATATGTTGCTTATCTCGACACTTGGCTGGAAAATTTTCAGTATACTGCTACAAATCACGAGATATAAATTTGAATCTTTTGAAAACATTGACAAAACTGAAAACCAAAATATGTTATCAACAATTGAATTAAAATGTAACGTTTCAGGTACGATTAGCAAGTTTTCTAAATCATTATCGGCGTGTAAATGCCCGACCGTAGAAGATATAGATAGTCAGGTACGAGCTTTTTATAAACGCCTATTAAATAACAGTCTTTATTTCAGAATTCGTCGACAAATTCGCATGTTCCAATATCAAAAAGAAAAATAGAACTGATTAGTTACTTATTGGCAAAAATTTTTAATATCAGTTATTGACCTAGTTGCGGTATTTAAACCAATAGAAGATTTAATTTTTGTAGTAGTGCGAATTTTAGATTGAAATAGAGTTTTTTAGTTCTTGCGGAATCAGATCCTGTGGATTTACTGATAACTCCGGCACGTCTAAGTTTATCTAAAAATGCTTGCGTGTTAAACAAAAAAATTATTTTTTGAAAAGTAACTTACGTTTTGAGTATTTTCTTCATTTGCAATCAACGTTGACATCCAGCACTTTTTTTGTTTTTCTTGAAGAAATTCTGAGTTCTGAGACTGCATAAACTCACTCATTTTGTTTATAAGGTGTTGAATTAAATGAAATCAAGCGTGCATGTGAAATTTACAATTGCGAAGAATGGTACTGATAAGTATACTTGTTTAAGAACGAGTTTGTGCCAACTTTGTAAAAGCGAGTACTTGTAATACAAACGTACAGAGTGTTTGAAATTCAGTTTTTTAAAAAAGCTTTAATTTAATTAAGTAACATTTTATTTAAATTATAAACATTCTTCTGTATTGTGTCTTTTTAATAAAATTACATAAAATTATGTCATTTTTTAATTTATCATTTACACGTGAAATAAAGTGATCGAAATACAGCTTAAAAAATTTAATTTTTGTAACCGAAAAAAAAATTGTACCTGTGCCATCTCACACTGATATATAAGAATAAGATGGCATACTATCTCATCTCACCCAAGCCATACCAAAACCTACGTACTTAATGCAAAGTAACATTTTATTAATAAAGAACGTTCCTAGAAAACAAAATAATTTACGAACTGAACTTACAAGAACACAGCATAAATGCACAAAAAACTTCAATTTCAGGTGTACTCAACAAGAGTATACCACACTTCCTTTCCTTTCTCGGTTTGCGATTCTTTGTCGCTACAGAAGAAATAAGCAGTGGAGAATTATACACTATATATTTGGACTAATTGTTACATACAAAAGCTATTAAAACGAAATTTGTCTGTACGTAAGTAACATAAACGAGGTATTTTCCAATGCTCAGTAAAGATAGGTCTGGATTATACTCAACACTTCGTGACTCGAAGGAAACAAAAATAAACGTCAAAATCAAAATAAAACAAAAGTCAAAAGGGCGCCAAAAAGGTATAGCTCCATAAAAGCTTCTAGACCTTACCAACCAAAGAACACATTAGGCATCGAAGAGTCCTTTGATACTGTCATGCACCTCACAAAAATCATTTCTGCCTGTAAAATTACTATGTCAAAAAAATCCGAAATGATCGAGTTAGTCAGTAGATTTCAAGTGACTTTTCGAAAAACCATTTGTTCCCGTCGCGTGACGTAGCCAAGTGCCGATATTGCCAATGCTTTAGCAGGCGTACAAACAGCTTCGCAAATTGTTACTGCCAAACTTTCAAGCACCCCTGATGCAGTTCTTACTCCTATATCGTACGCCTAAGCACGCCGATCTCAAGCAGAAAGTTCTTTCTGGTAAAACAGTAGCCCCTGTTCCTCGTTCGGCTATTGTTATTGTCCCCAAACCTGATTCTCCGTTGAAGACAGCGAACGAAACAAAAACTAATGAATGTCCTTAATCTGCAAACCTATGGCCTACGACTGTACAGAGTTACGAAAACGGACAAAAACTCTATTAGACCCGAATCAGAACGAACGGACTTGGCAAAAATCCCTACGACCGTCTCGTCGTCAAACTGCAAGGTTTCATCCTCGACATTCCTACAAACCTCTCCGCTGAGCAGGAGGTTATCCTTTCACAGAATTTCGACAAATCCGATAAAATATTACATCTTACCAATAAACAATTAAAAGTTGAATTCCGCTTTGACAAAGCAAATTGTCACTGGATTCTGGAAGTCTCACCAGTAGTCCAAAAATTCCCTTTGGCATCACGTCGCGTAAACGTCGCTTGGAATGCGTGCAGGGCCAATGACCATATCCGTGTTACGCGTTGCTTCAACTGTCAAAAGTTTAGCTATCACTGCACATACAGTGCGGACATTGAGCTGAAAAGCACGAGACTAAGATATGCCCTAACACGGAGCGTTTAGCGTTTATTAAACATAAAGCCTCATCGAATACACGCCTAAGGTATATGAAACGGCTCGACGCCAAGATTGCAAATACCAGTTATGGACAATAAGGATATTCAACTAACTTTGAGGTTTGCGCAAGTGAATCTTTGCAATTCACGAGTTCCGACTTTTGAAGCTACGAGTTTCTTCTCTGACAGTGACACTGACATGTTACTGAGACAAGAGCCATACGTGTTTAGTTTTGGTTGTTGAAGTTGACAATAACTTCAAGAACGTTTTAATAAGAATGTTATCACTTTGATTATAAAAATGCCTGGTAGTAGATAGGTTTCTATGTAAATAAAAACCAAAAGCAATAGATATCCAAAAATACACAAACACATCGATTGTAAAAAAAACAACTAAACAAGTTTAGGAGAAAGTCGCGTAGCACCGAACAGCAGGTATCATCGGTCGTTTTTCCGCTGCTATCGAATGGTTACACGAACTACTTCGATGCGTGAAGCAACATATCTTTAGTGGACCTAGATACGTTGAGCAGTTCAAACAATAAAAATTTGTGTGTAATTTTTTATTATTTCCACGTGGACAGAATTAACTTTCATACCCCGTTTCTCTTAATTAGTAAGTGTTTAGTCAGTGCCCTCTACACAATACATGCATATATGAGTAGTGAATATAAAAATGTGTACAAATACTCTGCATTTCAAATACCTACCAGTAAATAGTTAATTGATTAGCTAGGTGCATGTCGGATGTCACCGGACACAAAATAATTTTTGTATTTTGTTATAGAACATATGAAATGCCGAAGTTTACTAATAAAAATACACGGGGGCAATGGGACAAAGATCATATGAGAACAGCAGTTAGAAAAGTGCTTAATAACGAATTAGCAATCAGAGAGGCGGCAAAACGACATGGTGTTCCTAAAAATACTCTTGCTGAAAACACTTGAAAAATAACGAAGAAATACAACTTACTCCAAGTCTTGGACGATATCGCTGCACATTTCCCGCCAACTATGAGCAGCAGCTGGTGAACCACATGCGGGACCTGGATAGTCGCCTAATGCCCCTCACCAAAAAAGAATTTTTAAAACTTGCGTTTGATTTGACGGAGCACTTAAAAATTCCACATACATTTAACAGGGAAAAAAAGACTGCCGGAAAAGACTTTTACTATACATTTCTTAAACGTCATCCAGAGTTGTCTTTAAGAAATGCCGAGAATTAACGAGTATGCAGAGAGCAGTAGGATTCAATCGACCATAGGTTGCAAGATTTTTTTACAAACTTGAAGAACTAATGCTAAAATATAACTTCCGAGCCAATAAAATTTACAACGCTGATGAAACGGGTGTGTCTACGGTCCATGAGTGTTGGCAGAAAGTCGTCTCAATAAAAAGCAAGAAACAAGTTGGCAAAATGACTTCTGGCAAAAGGCGCTGCACTATAACCGTCTTATTGTGTATCAATGCAGCAGGAGATAAATTCATACCTCCACTATTCATTTTTCCAACGAAAAAAATTATTGACCGACTAAAAATTAAAGCCCCGGAAAATGCCGTGTTCTATGCACAGGATTCTGGCTGGATGAACGGTAAAATTTTTTTAAAATGGATGCAGGAATTTGTAAAATTCACACGAGCATCTTAAGAGGAGCCAGTTTTTCTAATTGTTGATGGGCATTGCAGCTATAAAGATTTACTGGTCACTACCTTTGCCCGCAAAAATTATGTCCATATGTTAGGCTTACCCACTGTGACCTGCGTTTGAAATTCAGCAGTTTTCTTTTATGACAGACCCCATAAATGGATTCAGCTGGCTGAATTTGCGTTTTTTTTCTTTCTCGATTTGTTAGCTCGGTGTAACCATCGTTTAAAATCGAATGGTTGTTTAAGTAATCTTTGGTAATGGACACAGTATTCTGAATTTGTTTTAATGTGATTTTAAATTGAGTTTAATAAGTTATTGTACGATTTTAAATTCAAAGTTACAATGTAAATTGTTGATAAAGTTTTGTATTTTGTTACGCCGTAAACCATCTGATTTCGCGATTTTGCTTATTGAATATTTCGCTTGGTTTGTTGAGAATTCCAGTTGTAATTTATGTTTCCCTTCTGAGAGATAATCGTAATTAAATATATTTTCGCCGTTTGTTTATTTTAAGTTGGTTCAAAAGTTCTTTGTTCAAGTACAGTCGTACTTTAATTTCTTTATGTCAATCGTTTAGATTACGTGGAAAAATTAAGTCATTATCTTAATTTATTAGGCAGTTTAAATTCTTGTAATATAATATTTTGTCAATTTGACACTTTCACGTACAAGCGAAGGGCCGTGTCCAAATGCTATGAATATGACGTAATGGGGACTGATTGCTTCTTTATTGCACTTCTTAATTAGAGTGTTTTGGTTCTTGAAATTTCGAACACAGCCTTTGTGGAAAGGGTATTCGAAAAAAGTTGATATATGGATGAGGATTCGATCGTCGGGGAGAATTAGAAATACCGGGGACCGTGAGATGTAGTAGAGTGAGTGGGGTACTTTGCCCTATCGTTATGCCTTACCGCGGAAGTTAGTTGGTACCGTGAAAATTAAGTGTGGTGATGAAAATGTTAATTTTTCAAATTTCGTAATGTACGGATTATATAGACGTCACGGTTTCCAAAAATAAACACTCACGCTTGAGGGATTCAGTTTCGATGTGTTGAGTAGAAAAATCCCTTTTCTTCGCTATTGTGCGGTTTAAATTTTGAAATAAATCTTCCACTGGTGACCTATTGTTTGGGGGTTCCACGGATCCCACATTCGACTACGATACTTTTGGGGAGCGACCGAAGTCCATCTGAGGTTGTAGCTTTGAAAACCACTGTGACCCGCAGCTTATCTGGTATCTCCAATTAAGTAAAAAGGTATTTATCGATTTTGGTTATTATCGTGTAGTGACCCGCGATTGAAATGCAGTAAAAGCTTTGAATTTGAGCCAATTGAATTACGACTAACGTTAAATTTAATTATTTCGATGAACACTTAAAGTGTTTGCGCGAAGTTAAAATAAATTAACTTTGTTTTGGTGCGTTTGAAAAGTAAATCGTATTCCCGAATATATGATAATGTAACGACTTATAAACTATATTTCGTTTAGTTCGAATTAAAGTTCGGACATATATTTTATAACCTGTATTGTTCTTAGTTATTTTGAATTGTTTAATTTCTTATGCGGTCAAGGCCTTGAAATTTATTTGCGTTATGTTTTATTTGAAAACGTCGAGTTAACGCTATTATAGTAGCATTTTCTTTTTATAAATTTTAATTTAATGTTTTGTGCGTAGACTGTTCATTCTTGTTTGTTTTGCTTAAGATTATTTCATTTCTTTTATTAAAATTTGTTTACTATTCATTATTGTTATTTTTTTTTGTTTCTGTTTTAAATATTCAATCAATAAATGTTAAATTGTTAAATGTAAAGAGCTTTTATTCATTTAGCGCCGCATACGTAAATTTTTTTTGTTTTAAGTGTATTTCAGAATAGTTACAACTCAAGGTAAGTTCTGGGGTTGTAACCAACCAGATGAGCTTTCGGATAATCAGGGGTTCGGAAGCTACCCTCATCGTGACCTTGATTGGCGCCCTTACCGATTTTTGACTATTTTACCGCTTTAGTTCAATTTTACGTCGATCGCGTTTCCAATTTTTCACGGAATTTTAAATTACAACCCACCCCCTTCTCCATTGAGCTAGTGGCACAACATCGTTTATGTTACCCCATTTCAGGCAGTAACTTTGTGTTAACTTTGGCATGTAACACCACTCATTGCACCCATAAGCTGGATGTGTGTGTTTCTTTATGAGAATTAGTGATTATGAAATCGCAGGCCTGGTAAACGATGCCTTTACGAAAATTTGCAGGATAGACCTAGCTAAGAAGGGTTTTGAGAGTAGCGGAATTTATCCATTCAATCCTCAAATTTTCACTGACTTAGATTTTATTGCATCGCAATAGACTAGACGTCTCAGAATCAAGAGAAACTCATGCATTGAAAGATATAACGAGAAAGAAAGCGTGTCAATAGATTCTCTACAATTTGGGCAAATACCTACTTAACCAAAAACTCCATCAAAGGTCAACGAACAAGAAGTTCCTGGTACATCTGAATCTAAAACTTCATCGAAAAAAGACTTAAAACTGCTCATATTAAATGAAACTTGCCAACCTTCGATTTCCAAAATCCATCTCCCATGTTCTGAACAAAGAAATCTCACAGGCAGCAGAAAATTATCAGAAAAAATTACTTTTGAGCCAAGTACAACTTTAGAAAGAAGTATTAGTGATCTTCTTAAAGAAATTTCACCAATCCCCAATGCTGCTGAACGTAGAATGGTTTCAAGAAAAAGACGTGCTGAAAAAAGTGAAGTGCTTACTTCCACTTCATTTAAAAATGAGGTGGAAGAGAAAATTAAAAACAAGGCTAAAGGGGTAAAGAAAAATTTAAGTTAAACTATTAATCTAGTTGAGAAACCAGTTGCACAAGAACAAAAGAAACAAAAAACACTTAAAGAAAAGACTAAAGAAACCCAACAACAGGAAACTCTGGAAACTTATTGTGTCATTTGTAATGAATGTTTCGACGAAGACTGGATCCAGTGTTGTGAATGTAAAAACTGGGTCCATGAGGCTTGATCTGACGTGGAAAAAAGTCAAATGTATTACAAGTGTGATAACTGTTAACGTGTTTGTTTTGTGCAGCAATATCCACAATTTTTTTTCTTGTCCGGTGTTACCCGCCAATTTTGCAGAATTTTAAAATATTTACTTTCTTTTTTCAAAGAATTTATGCTTATTTTGTAAATTTTATGTTCGTTCCTTTTTTAGACATATAAGGTATATGTAAAATAATCGTTTCAATATAAGTTTGTTGGACAACTTTGTTAATAAAGGTATATTTTGCAATATTTTGTTATCATGTCCGATGCTACCCGACTTTCCCCTACAAGCCATTTAAATATTTTGAACAAAATTAATCCATTAAATTATCAATTTATTTGTAAGTAAATTATTGACAAAACTTAGATACATTTTATTTCTGTAAACAATTATTGACGTTTACGTGAGTGCTTTCAATTTTAGTTGTACTTAAGGTAATAACATGGTCTTTTACCATTATCAGAATTATTGTTTGTACTGCTCAATAAATATTGTCGGTACTATATAGCCGTAGTTGACGTTAATCCTTATTCTTAACCGGTACAATGTTAAAAATGTTGGTATTTAATATTATTTATCTAACATCGGTTGTGGCTATTGTAATTAAGAAAGAAGAACAAATTAAAAATGCAAAGATTTGCGTACAAGAAGTCATTAAAAATATTTTTCGTGAAGATGATACTTTGGTGTTTATGTCACGTAACGCCGATCGTGCGTTGTTTCCTGATTACTTTACTAATCCAAGTATATTTGTCGATGTGAGAAAAGAGAGTAACATTTTTAAAGCAACAATTGGACATAAACAGAATTTTGTAATTCATGCAACTAAGTATAAAGCTTTGTTTTCAATAATGTCTAAGATCGTTTATAGTGAATTCTGGCTAAACAATAAAACGCCATTAAGGAAAGTTTTGTTTGTTACAACAATCTCAAAAAGGAATTCGATATCGGACGTGTTTAAGCTGTTTTGGCATGCACAACTGATTAATTCCATTGTATTGATATACAATTTAACAGCAAACAATTCCATAAAATTAGCTGTTGGGGACCCTGCAGCGTTACCAAACCAATGTGGAACAAAAGCAAAGTTATTAATTACGCACGCTTGTAATGAAAGTAAGATTATCAAATTTCCAAAAATTTTAAGAAAACACAACAACTGTAATATCTCTATTATGTATTGGTCTCCTATACAGATGATGTCAAATATAAGCAAGTCCGCATCCGTAAATTTATATGTATTTAATACCATTGTCGAATATTTAAATGTGACCATATTATGGAAATTTGGTAAAAGCTTTAAGGTTGATATGTTTACAATTTGTCCTGGTTGGTTGACGGCATGTGATGGTTATTATTCATGCAGTAATATTCTTTATACTGACAATTACGTATGGATAGTTCCTGCTCCTAAAAGAATTCCACCAATGGAAACTTTAAAACTTGTTTTTAAACGAACAGTTTGGATTTTAATTTTTTTGAATTTTGTTTTCACTTCGTTGATTTGGTGGTTAATCGAAAGATAATCGTCACAATTTAATATCATGTTTCTTAGAAGTTTATTCGATTACCATAATGGGATCGACAAACAAGAATCTATTGTTTTCGGTTTTCAAGTTTTTGTTTATTTCGTACGTACTTTACGCAATTCATATTCAAGCAGTATTTACTAGCAAATTAGTGACTTTGCTAACAGTTCCACAGTACGAAAAACAAATTGAAACATTAGACGAGTTAGTAGAATCAAATAATTCGTTATTAACTATAGATTCGTACTTTGAATTCTATAACTTTACGGACAATGCTGAAGTCTATCTTAAAGTTAAATCAAAATTGCAACAGCTTAACGATATCGTCATTTACAATTTACTGAATACACAAGATTCTAGAAGTACTAATGCTATCTTTGTCAATCAAGATTTATTAGAGCAAACTATAAATATTAATAAAAATAAATATTATTTTTTTGTCGATAATTCCTTAATGGGCAACTTGAAAACTGTATTATTTGTTAGACCAACATCATATTTTGTATTTACACTAAATGAAATAATTAATAGACTTGTTGAAGCAGGTTTGCTAGATCACGAAAATAGATTGTTTGAGGTATACGAAAATCGCACTATTTCTATTGATGAAATAAAAAAATTAAACATGGAAGATCTTTACCCAGTCTTCGTATTTTGGAGCATTGGGTTACTTATTGCTTTTGTGGCTTTTATAAGTGAATCATTGTTATTTAGCATTAAAAAAATATTTAAACGTTAATGTGTATAAGTACGTATGTGTGTATTGGATTTCTGTTTCGAGCACGTTGACTTGTATTTTAGTATTTGTAATAATTAGTATTGATTTTGCACCAATATATTTGAAGTAATTTTAAATATTTTTGCAGTTATTGCAACGATTGTTTGTAGATTGTGTTATTGACATAAATGTAATTCCTCAGTCAAACTAATACATTAAAAAAAAATTACTTAATTTTCGATGTTATTCTCGATATATATTTTTGCACCAACACTACTACGCCAACCGCCTTGTCTCTTCAAACCTCGAATGTCAACTCTACTCCGGTCAAAAATGTACCTGATGTTCTTCGAAAACAAATGACCCATAAAGCTGTTTGACTCTGGTAGCTTTATACCAGTGATTCCCAAAGTGGTCTATATCGACCCCCAGGGGTCTATGACAACGTGCAAGGAGTCTACGTCAGCGAACACCACATACACTGATAGTACCTATTTACTTACGTTACTATCTTATAATATAAAGACATATACATTATTTATAAAAGTACCTATGAAGTAAAAAAATTATTATATATGTTTATAAAATTGTGTAAATTGTAGGATGTAGACATTCGCTTTGTGGTCGCAATACATTTTAAACTTGTAAAAACCTGCACATAATGATATACCAGTATCATCTTCGCGAACTTGCACTGACTTGTTCAATCCGGCACTCTATAAATACAAATGTGAGACAAATACGTTTATTCGTTTCCTGAATCTTGAAAAGGAAAATGCTAAGAAAATATTTAAAAAAATATAAACTGGTAGTTTATCACACAAATTATAGTGAATCAGTGTTATTTTGTTTGAGAGTGCCGGAGCAAAGTAAGTACGTTTTTATGAAATTTTAGTTTTATACTCGTAGTTAGCAAAGATAGATAAATTACGCCAATCATGACTTCAGTTATTAGTAGTTTAATATTCAAATCATGCAAAATTACACGAGTACTCCTCAATAGTTTCTTTTTCAAAGTTTTAGCAATCGTTATTATAATTAAAGTGCAATCTCCGTAATCCGAACTAATTGCTGCAAGGAGATGTTCGGATTATGGAATGTTTTCGGAAAAATTAAAAAAAAACTGTACATACATATTACGTATGTACTTTATTATTAACATACAATATGTTACCACTTTGAAAGATAAATTAAGAAAATAAGAAATCTACAACTGTACAGCTGCGTGTTTTTTGAAGAATTTCCAATACACACTCTCATTTTTATGTTTTTTTTTTTCATAGAATTTAAATGTTTACATATAGGAAACGTATTTAAAAAAATATTTTTGAATTAAACTACATATTTTGGTCGGTCACATAAATAAATATGTATGTGTGTCAATATTTACTTATTTAGGCATTTATTATTCTTTTATAAATACATATATCATACCAAATAACTTCACAAAAAAAGTAAAAAAACATGTACTCTTGTCCATTGATCGTTACACTGTGGGCCAGTTCGGATTACTGGAACGTTCGGATTACGGAAGTTCGGATTATGGATATTGCACTGTACATACTTTTCTATATTAAAATTAAAATTTTGTATTATTGCTAAACTGGAACCAGTGAATTTTTACACATGAGAGTCGAATGTACGTAGAGATAAATCGAATAACAATTTGTTATTATTATTCGTTGTATAATATTTTATTTTAACATTTTTTGTCATGTTACTTTCAAATTTCCTTAAAGTCCCATCATATCAAAACCTTAAGTAACATTCATAACATTCCTCTTCTCACATTCATTTATAATGGCTGTACGCCTATGCCTGCCATAGAATCTAAGCAATCTAAAGCAAAACATTTTAAAAAAATAGTGTGGTCACACACCTTCCTATACAAAATGATGAAGGTATGTCTACATATTTTTTTAAGGTTATGTTGTCATAAAACCACTTTGAAGTGATATGTACACGTTTGTATTGACTTCCTAGCATGCTATCATTTTTTTTGAAATTTTTTTTCTCGAGTTCATTAAGATATAACCGAAATATGGCAAATTGCGCTTATGTTATCATATCGGCTAACCCCTATATTTGTGCGCCTCGATATTGCTTTCCCCTTTAGTATATCAGTAAAAATTATTATTTTCAACGTATTTTGCTTTCCCTTGTAAATTGTGAATTCATTTTAAATTATAAATAAAGTATCTAATAAACTGTTGATGTTTGATTTGGATAAATTGTTAAGAAAAATTATCTCTATAAGAAACTGTAAAAATAATGTGAATAACTTACATGCGTACAAAATTGTATTAAAAAATCTGTTAAAAATGCCGGATACACCCACTTTCGGTTTCTTTATCATACCTATATTTTGATAGATTCAAGATATGAAAAACCAGCTCCATATTAAATTTCAAGTAACTAGGAGTTTTGGTTCGAAAGTGATTGTGGGTACATTGTTACACACACACAGACACCAAATTTTTTTTGTTAAAAATACATTTTTCTGATTCAGTAGACCTTAAAACTAAAAATTTTGAAAAAAAATTGTGATCGCTATACTTTTAGGAAAGTAAAAAATACCACGGTGAAGTCCAAGACTAAATATCTAATCACCGGTACAATTCGATCAAAATTTATTGTAGATTTTGAAGTTATTAAAACACTAACCTAAATTAAAATATGTGAAAAAATAAAATCATTAAGCCGAATGTGTTCGCGCTTACACTAATATCACCGGACCGCAACGTACTTCCGAATCTCTTTACAAAAAATTATAGAATCGTAATAGTAATTTAAAAGACAGAACAGTAACGTTAATTTAAATTTTATAGAAAAGTAACATTAATTTAAATGATATCGAAGAGTAATAGTAATTTAAGTGACAAAAATGGAAAAGTTCTTACGTGTTCGCTGATGTTGTAGCAAACGATTAACACTTGAAATATTGATGTACTGAATAATCTAAAATTACTTATAGCAAACCCCGACGATTCGGATTTGGTCCCGCTTGGCTCGATGTTTAAGGAATCAAAGTATAAATACCTTAAAATACAATATAAAAAGGATCATATGCGTTGAGATAGGTTATCTTGCCTCGCTCAAGATTGATATGCTTCAGACGTTAAAACGGGTAAAACAATCAGTAACCCTATTTGTAGAATGTCAATAATTGAGAATCATAAAGGTAACAAAGAAGGAGCTTAATTAGATCTCCGTTGAAGCTGCAACACGAAAATTAACATCGTGCAGGCTTCCTTGAGGTTTATATGTTCTGCATCGAGACAAATTTTTCGAGTGTGGTGTTCAACCTCCTACCAGCACTAAAGTTAATGTAAGAATGGCGTTTAAACAGATCCGGATTTCTTACTAAACCTTGCAATATCTACTCCCACTCGACTGCAAGTGAAAAGTTCCCTATTCGACGGTCAGAAATTTACTAAAACGTAGGGAATGGTTTGTAAACTTCGAACAATTAACTTCACCAATCAAAGTAAAAATAGGAAATAGGAAAACAATTCCGTCCATTGTATTCAGTAGCGTCGGCAATAGACAGAAAACTTAAGTTAGAGTTGAACCGTGAAACCTGCAGTCTAGAGAAGAATAGAAGCATTGTTGCTGTGGGAGAACGGAAAGAAAACTTATATGAAATGAAATTTACGACAAAATTTCTGAAAGCAACTAGTGAAGAATAGGCAAACGTCAGTGAAACTAAGAACAGCTTACAGTTGTGGCACGAGGGGCTAGCTCACCAAAACGTTGTACAAGTGAAAAGGTTAAGTAAAGACTTCAGAGTAGAGGTGAACAGCAAAGCCGATTTTTTGTGAGTCATGTACTATAGAAAAATTACACCGACAGCCATTTCTAACAAGTCAGGCACAAACCGAAGAGTCTGATGACCTAGTTCATTCAAATCTTTGTGGTTACATGTATCCGACATCGTACGGGGAATCAAAATATTTTTTATTCTTTAAAGATGATTATTCATACTACAGAACGGTTTATCTTCTCAGTAGCAAAACCGAAGTAGCTTCAAGTTTAAACGATTTCCTGACAAAAGCAAAGAATCAGTTGGAAAAACAAATCAGAAGATTGAGAACAGATAATGGTCTCGTTAACGCTCAGATGAAAGAAATAGTCACAAAACATGGAATAGAGCATGAAAGAAGTGTTTCATACACGCCAGAGCAAAATGGCTCAGCAGAACGAGAACCTTAGTAGAAGCAGCAATAACAATGTTAATCTCAAAAGGAATCGACAAGCGATTATTGGCTGAAGCTGCAGTAGTGTACATTCTGTATCGAACTGGACGAGCAGTGAACCAAAAAAGACGGTATACGAAAAATGGTTCAATAGAAAAGCAAGTATCGTAAACCTAAAGGTTTTTTGCACAAAAGCGTTCGTTCACATTCCAAAGCTAAAAAGAAAGAAATGGGACAAAAGAGAAAACAAGGAATTTTGGTTGGCTACAGAAAAAAACCAAAAGTTATCGTATATGGTTTGAGCAAGAAAACAGGGTCAAAATACACCGAGACGTCGTATTCGTTCCTCAAGAATTAGGGATAATTAAAATCAGCAAATTACCAGAAAAAAAACTTCAACTAAGGCAAAAGTGAACATTAAAGAATTACCAGAAGAACAAGTCCAGCCAGAAAATGTAAACGAACAGGAAAATTCATTTGAACCTGAAGAACAAGCAGAAATTGAACTGCAGAAAATCAGAGAAAACTATGAACTAGAAAATCGTAAACAATTCAACCGCCACGAAGACATGCAGACTTTGTCCAGATCCATGAATTACTAGTGGCACAGTGTCAAGAACCAGAGACATTCAACGAAGCAATTCAAAATCAAGAAGCTAAAAAGTGGAAAGCAGCAATAGAAGAAGAAATGGATTATGATAAGAATGTCTTCCGGGTTTGGACCGTGTCATTGTTGTAACCGAAGTTGCCCACTTTCACAATGACACGGTCCAAACCCGGAAGACATTCTTATCATAGTACAGATTCCGGCCGTGGAAGCCTTCGCTATTACATTAACAATCTCTACGGAAAGAATATTTCTTCTAAAAACTCTATATTTTTCAAACTTCGCGACAAACTTGTTAAACTTTTGTGCACTTTAACTTTTCTTAGTCGCTGTCGTGACCACAACATCATTCTTGCATTCCTCAGAATCAAGTTCAACATTTAGACACGTTCTTCTAAAAACATCCTACACCGTGCTAGTCTAGCGTTGATACGCAAACGGATTAAGCAAACTAGGCTAGAGTTAGACACCATTTCTTCTTCATCTTGAGTTGGCCAACACTGTTGCGAAAATCCATTCTATTGTGTCTGAGGAAACTTACGCTCTTCTAACTCACAACCCCACCTAGAGGATTGAACGTGAGGTCAGCCAAATCATCAAATCTTCCAATCTACCTCCTGAAACTAAACGTCGACTGACCCCATCAGATTCTAAACCAGCTCGTCTATACGGACTTCCCAAAGTTCACAAACAAGGTATTCCTTTTCTACCTATCGTCAGTACTATCCAATTTCCTACCTACAAGCTAGCTAAGTTCTTGTGCAACATTCTTTGCGAGGTAAAACCTCTTCTCACATCCTTAACTCTCAGCATTTTATTCAACGTCTAGAAACTATAAAACTTGAATTAAGGAATTAAGGATTCGCTTATTATCATCAAACAGATTCTGTCTCAACATGACAAGGACTTGAGTTTGGTTCCTCTTATTGATAAGTCTATATCCTCTACTTACTTCCAATTTGATAACAAGTTTTACGAAGAGGTTTCTGGTACTGTTATCGGTTCTCCTCTATCACCTGTTGTAGCTAACATTTTTATGGAATCTTTTGAAACGGTTGCTTTGGAATCATCAATATTAAAACCTAAAGTGTGGTTTAGGTATATTGACGACACGTGTTGTTTGGCCTCATGGTCATCTCGAATTGTCTAAGTTTCTTAATCATCTTCACAATCAACACTTAGATATCAAACTTACTATACGAAACTAATGGTTCTCTTCCATTTCTTGACGTTCTTGTGACTCGTAAGCCCGAGAGACTTCTAAGCCATTCTGTTTATCGCAAACCCACCCATACGGACAGATACCTTCATGCTTCGTCTCATCATCATCCTGCACAGAAACGTTCTGTTATTAAATCTTTGGTTCATCGTGCCTTTTCTATTTGCCAACTTGAGAATCTAGACTTGGAACTCCGTCATCTTACTAGAACCTTAGTGAACAATGGTTATGTGAAGCGAAATATATAGAGTAATTAATCGTCGTCTACATTCACGTACTCGATTACCTAAGGACATTTCTACTCCCGAATCCAATCCGAAACTAGCCTTTTTACCCTACATTCACAAGGTTACAGATCAAATAGGGAAACTTCTTCGTAAGAATGGTATTAAACTCGACAGGCAAAATCTCTCAGATTCTACCTTCTCCCAAAGACAAATTTCCTACACTTTCATTTCAAGGTGTATACCAAATTCCTTGTTCATGCGGTTTCGTTTACATTGGTGAAACCGGTCGTTCCGTCATTACTCGCATTTCAGAACATGATTGTTGTGTAAGGAAAAGGTATATTTCCAAGTCTGCGGTTGCTGAACATCATTTTACTACAGGTCACAAGATAGATTTTGATAATGTTTCGTTGATTGGAAATCTCCATTCTTTTTCAACAGGAAATTACGAGAGAGCATAGAAATCATCAAACACCCCAATAACTTCAATCGCGATCATGATTTCGAGCTATCCCTTCTTTGGTTCCCCATCATTAATCATTTATCGAAAACACGTCCCTTAGCATCCGTAACCCAATCAGAGTTGAGCTATATACGGAGACTATTTCTTCTTAAGTCGCTTCTACGGAGTTTAGAATCTGGCTTGGTTCACAAGTTGATTACCTAACTCTGTAGTGGTTCTTTGTTAGATTTTTTTTTTGCTTTTTCAAGTTATAGTTTTCTTTCTTACCTTTTCAGAGTTTGGATTATGGCTTGTTTCACAAGTTAATAACCTAACTTTTGAGAACAATGACATGGTCCAAACCCGGAAGACATTCTTATCATAGTGTAGATTCCGGTCGTGGAAGCCTTCGCTATTACAAGAAGAAATGGATTCCTTAAAAAAAAAAAACATGGGAAATTATTGAAAAGCCAAGCAATGTTCAAGTGCTAAAAAACAAATGGGTTTATAAAATCAAAAGAACAGCAAATGGTGAAACGGAAAAGTTCAAAGCCAGACTGGTGGTGAAAGATTTCTCACAAACACAAGATGTGGATTACACAGAAAGTTTCAGTCCGGTTTTAAAATATTCATTGGTAAGAGCAACAGAAGCAGTTGCCGTTCGAATTAAGTTGACACAATTTGGCATAAAAACAGCGTTTTTAAACGATGAACTTCAAGAAGATGTTACATGGAACAACCAAGTAGTTACAATGATGGTACTGGAAGAATATGTAAGTTGAACAAAACTTTATATGGATAAAGCAATCAACAAGAGAATGGAATGGAAAATTCATAAACTAGTATGAAAATACGTTAATATTGGGAATCTACATAGGCGATGGGTTAGTAGCGTCGACAAACGAAAATTAAAACTAAAGAACTGCTTTCCCTCCTAAAGGAAGAGATGGAGATAACTACGCAATACGCACGGAACATAATTAAGCAATTTAATATGGATGAAGACAATACAGTGACTGCACCAGCTGATCAACATCACAATTTAAGTTTAGAACATTAAAGAGGCCAATTTGATCCAATACACGTTCCCTACAAGAAAGCAATTGGAAGTCTATTGTATCTAGCAATGGTTTCAAGGCCAGATATTGCTTATGCAGTCAACTCAGTAAGTTAATATGCTGAATCACCAAAGAAAAAACATTACTGAGTAGAATGGAATCACAATTCATCGCGTGTTGTGAATTCTTTGCTTGATAAATGCAATTAATAACGTTTTATATAAACAAAAATAAAAATGATTGCAAAACTTAAATTTTGCAATAGAGTGCACACATCACAAATATCTAAACCTGACAAAATTGGATGTCAAACCAAATTACTGTTTAATAGTTAGGCTTAATTATGGGTACTTAAAACTAACTATAATTTTTTATTAATGGCATTAATTTTATCATTTAGAAAAGAGCGACCATTACTACCGCCGGAAATTACATATGACCCCGCTGATTGCACCTACAATCAGCGAAGTAAAAGCGGAATTGGGAACAAATTTAGCCGACATGTTTTTTAAGACTTGCGCGGAATCTATAAAACCGTTATTAGGATTAACGCCACTTTTATCTGGTCCTACGGGAGAGTTATGGATGTCTCCTAGTGATGTCTTAATAGGAAAAGTGTGCCTAAAGCCACCGTTAACAGGAAAATACATGAAAGCCTTAACTCATCAAGGCGTATTATGTAAGTATGTCTTATTAATATTTCTTTGCTACTTTTTATCTTGGTATAGTAATTGGAGGAGATATTGAGAAAAAAGTAATGAATGAAGCCGAAATGGCAAAACAAAAAGCTCTTAAAGATCAAGAAGAAACTATATTGTTTTCTGCCGAAGCAAAATGTAAAAAAGCTATTGAAATTGCTGTCAAAAATGAACAAGCTAAATGCAGTGAAGAAAAAGATGCAATTCGAAAAGAGTGTTTGGCGAAGTTGCAAAACGATCTACTTCAGTTGGAGCGTAAGTTGAAGAACGATTTCGAACAAACTCTTAGACGAGTGAAACGTGATCTAAATGAACATTGGCAAGATCAACTAATAGCAGCAGTAAATGAAACAGTTACAAAACTTACTAAAAAGTTTCTAAAAGAATTAAGCCAGCAAGAAGAAGAGTTGTATAAGAAGTTTAACGTCGAGTTAAAGTGAGTATAAAACAAAACATAATTTTTACGTAACTGTTTTTCTGCAGGAAAGAAAAATTAAAACATCAATTTGATTTACAAGAAGTAAGGAAATCGTGCCAAGAATCATTTGGACAGTTGAAGCATCAGCTTGAATGTAAAAACATCGCTAATATAATGTATATTTTATGCGCTGAGCGCCGAAAATGTCGTTCGGAAAGAAAACATATGGAGGACTCGTATCAAAAACGAATTGAAAACTTGCAAAACGCTCTTGTTGATAGAGATATTGATATAATTAAGTTAAAAGCGGATACAGACGAGAAGGTAAAGGAAATACAAATGCGCGAAGAGTGTTTAAGAGAAATTCTATGTCAATACCAAAAGTTCATTAATTTTGCATTACGTTCTTGTCCGACACAAGCCGAATTTTTGTTGGATGTTGAAAAATTAATGTTGTTCGAGTTGACGCAAAATGTTGCACGTACTAAATCCAAACATGGAAAACAATTGGGTAAAGATGTAATTCCTTGGAAAACCGATACAGTTTCTATCAAAGCTCCAGTAAATGAAAACCAACTCACAGCTAAGGATTATCACAGATGTGACAATGAAATTGATACTCCCATCAGCGACATCAGTATGAAATCTACCGATTATATCCCGGCGTTGCATTATAATAAACACATGTACGTTAGGGAAGACTTTAGAAATATGATGTCGCGTGGACTGCAGATTTCACCTAGTAATTTAATTTGGAATAAAGATGTGGATCACTTAATGCAGATCTTAAAGCGAAGTGGCGAAGATACCATAGAATCGGAATCCGAAGAGTCTCCTCAATCAGAGCAACTAATTGAGTAAGTACATGTTTTGTCTAAATTAACAATGATAACAATTTTGTTTTAGTGTTAAAGAACCAAGCACTGCACCAGCAGAGAATGATCAATGTTTAGATACAAAGATCCGGTTTGAGCATCCGCCAAACGTTAACAGCAAGGATATTATATGTCCCTTATACGATCCTCCGTCAAAGACTCTTATAACAGATACCCAGTTTTGTTTACAGGAGCTTTCAACCGTTCAACATCAAAAATCCGACACTTCGATGTTTGAATTAATTAAGCCATGCTGTACACGATGCACGCAAACATACATAAAACCGCAATATTTCAAAAACAGTAGTTTCGAAGACGACCATGAATCCGATATAAACTTTTCGTATCCGAAAGATTCTTTAATCAAATACCGAATGTCGTTAAAACAACTCAAAGCGGTTAAAGAACAAGAGGAAGATATCCAATTATCGAGATTGAGTTTGGCGAGAGATTCGTTTATAGTTCATAGACATTCTTTAGTAGTAAAGCGTCAACATCGTAATAGTGAGTGTGCTAATACGACGGGTGATAAAACTGGTGGTGAGTCTAGTGGCGAAAGTAAGTTAAAACATAAAAAAGTTGTGCATAAAATCACGCCAACGTTATCAAAGTTATCACTCAGTAAAGATTCTTTAGAACTGCTAAGGTCCCAATCTATGATCTCGAAACGAAAAGTCGAATCGAAAGAAAGTATTGAAATTCAAGATGGAATCGTTGGAGCGCACTATGGAGGTGAAACCGATTCACGCGTTGTGAAGGTTTCTCATATTGAAATGATACCTTTAGATGAGAAACCAAAAAAACCGAAAGTTTGTACTACTAGCTTTGACAGCGGTTTAATAGCAGCGGATTCACCTTGGCTGACTTATGCGTATAAGGCAAAACCTGTCGAAAGTATGAATTTTTTAAAAATCATTTGTCGATTTCATTACTTTGTGTTTTTTAGATTTAGACAAGTTAAAAGTAGTGCAACAGCCGGATGTAGTCAAAGTCGTAGGCGACAAAAAGTTAAAGACGCACACGGAAACGCAACAAGACTTTGCTTTACACAGAGCGGCGTCAATGTTGGGTATCTTTCATAAACATCCAAGTCTTATGAAATTGTTTACCCCTTGTACAAAATAAAAAAAATCTTTCTCAGAACTAGTTTTACATTTTCGTATTTTAATAAAATTTCTAAAACTGTACTGTTAGCTCGCGCATTATTCGCCAAGGGAATTTTTTCGCAGGTTCATTTTTGTTAAAAAGTCGCTGCGAGGGTTTGATTTTGATAGAAACCTTGCCCGGTCAATTGTAAGTACTTTTTTAAATTTAATTTCTCATCGTTATTATTACGATTACGTTTTTAGTAATATTACTGAAATAAAGATTTTCTAAGTATATTGACGAATTTAAGACAATTATCGATCAACTTATAGGCCCCTCGTTGGGCGCCATTTTTTGTTACAACGGGTTCTGTTGGTAACAACCACGTTTCCACGACTAATTGGAATGTCGGTGAGTGAACGTGATTGAGAAACCATAATAAAAAAATATAGGCGCTACTCCTTTGTACTGGAAAAAATCCTTGGCCCAAAAACACCAAGTGTATATACGAACCAGCTGTCTAAAACATAAGATAAAAACAAATAACTATCAACGACAGAACAAACTACTTCGTTAGATCGTGTATTAATAATTACAGACAGTCGCGTAAAGATCGTTCTTGATAATCTAAACGTGAACGTAATACTATTATAATAAAACGAGATTTACCGCAAACCTGAATTTCTTTATAATAACCGAACGAAAAAGAGTATCAGGTACCACATAGTCTGTACCTTTCTTATGAAGAACAGTGAAGTCCTACTGTTGCAATCTAATCGCTCATCTTGTAAACCATTCTTCCACTAAGAAAGAGTGCTGTGGGCTATTGATAATTACAAAATCCTACTGGTGAATTGGCAAGATAATTAGATTGAATTGGCAAGATAATTAGATTACAACAAAATTACTGCAATATTCTTTATAGAAAAGGTACAGACCATGCGGTACTTGATGCTCGTTCTCGTTCGGTTCCTCTATCGATACTGTTTCTTTGGATTCTCCTTTACTTCTTCTTTTCCTACGAACTATGTGTGGTAAAATAATCTCTGTAGTCGGGTTCTAGAAGCTCTATATAAATTCTCACCGTGGTCCGTACAGAATGGTGTTTTGTACCGCCGAGCGAAGTCTTTTTTTTTCTCGGAAAATGTCTGGAAATTAGTAGTGCCTACTGAGAAACGTTGGAAAATTATTCGGGAATATCATAATCCTCCCATTGGTGAACACTGTGGCGTGACTAAGATTACGTATCGTTAATAATAAAGTGTCACATTTTCGTGTTTTGACAAAATTCTTACCAGGGCTCTGGCAGCGCGTCGCTGGCGATACGATTTCGTGTCCGACATTCACCGGAATTCATTTTTCGGTGGACGTTCGCTGTGTATAGATTGATTTTAGTATAAACCTTGTCTAAACTAGCATTTACGACGCCGATGAAAGAAAAGAAAACGATTAGACAAAGACAACGATGCATAATTAAAAACTTCTAAATGAGTAGGTGTTAAAATATCCAACATTAAATATTTAACAAGTCTTTAAAATTGTTTTTCTTTCTGTTACAAGCTTAGAGATAACTCAACTTATAATGATTGATATCTACGAACTTCAATTGACGATGAACATATTATCGACTAAACAAAGCAAACTTATCGTCTCATAAATTTATAAATTCATTTAAAGTATTTCTTCGCTTTCCGATATATTTTTTAAAAAACACTAAAGTTAAAAAACAGTTATGCCTGCACAATTTTACCGATTTAAAGTTCTTACACTTAAAATCCAAAAATGTTGGCGTATGTTTGCATGAAGACCAGCATGTAGCTCTCTAGTGACTAAGGTCTGGTTGCATAAAGCAAAGTTAACTATGTCTGAGCACCATAAGTAATCAGTGGGAGCACGCACCTTGGTCTTTAAGTATTGTAGAATATTTTAGTCTGTAAGATATAAGCTCGCTTTCCAAAAACCGTTTATATAACCTTTGCCATTTTATTTAATTCTTTTTCTTGATTTTTTTTATTTGGCTTTATAATTTGCTATAAGTATATTCATCTATTGTGATCTGAAAGTTTCCGTCTGTGTTTGTCACTATTTTGGTTTTCTTTTTATTCGTTTAAAGACGTATCTAACTCATGTATTATTTCCTGAAGATCATTTTGTCGATAAAGAGTACAATGTCGTCGGGAATGGTACGTTTCGCCGCCAGGACTGTTCGCCGTGAAAACAATTCGCCGCGATTACAGTTCGCCGCGGTGACGGTAAACCAAGAAGTTTTAATATAAATGCAAATAAATTGTTTTTGTTTATTTTTATTCTAAAATAATAAAGTAATCTAAACTTACATAATTACATTACATTACATTTAATCCATTTCAAAATTATGGATGGATTTTAGCCGGCCACAAGTTGTTCATAATATATATCCCTCCCACGTTGCACCTTTTTAAGCCATTCAATAAAATTCCAAATTACAGGATTAGTCAACCCCAGTTCGGTATGTAATCGTCTATGGCCTGCCTCCGTATGGTTATTTGTGCGGTCATCTCCTTGTAACCTTCGGTCGTATACATTCCACATTCTCAATGGAAATACTTTTAAACGCTGCCATTTCAAAATCACAATATATTTTCTGCAAACGCAAATTCGGCATTAAAACGCGAAGTTGCTCAAACAATGCATCGTACGTAACTTTCCTTTTGTCCGAGAGAAGAGCGTAGCAAATGAGATGAACACCGCCATATTTCAATCCAGAAACAGTATAAACTTGGGTGAATAAGTTTGGACATATTTTAAAAGTTCCATCAACAAATACACTGGTGCAGAATCTGCCAAAGTGTTGGTGTTACTTTGACGTCCGAATATAAGAATCCGGTCGTGTTGTGGTCCGCTATCAAACAGCAAGAAATTCTCTCGTTCGCCTTCTTCAACATTATACTCGCAATATTCTGGTAGAATTACAAGCGCATCATCCTCAAAGCAGATGTACTCGGTAAGGCACATTGGCAAGACTAATTAGCATTTTCCAAGCAGTTATTAATAATCTGCGATGTTAATTCCATTGTATTTTTTGCTCTTTCCTTCATTCTTGTCACTTGGACATCAACCGTAATTTCGCTGCGTTGGATCCATGTGAATGCAAGTGAATTTTATTGATCACCATCGCTTGTGTGTATTCACAACGCCCTCTTCTTTCACATCGCCAAAATTGTACTGTACCATCGGCTGAAAGCCGATCAAAAACGTACTCGTAACCCTCATTCACGAACTTTCGCTTTTCACGTTTGGATTGGATTATTTGCTCCATTATAGGTACAATGTGTAACAATCTAGCACTAAAATACTTTTCTAACATGATTTCCTTTTGTAGTTGAGAGAAAGTACTTATATTAATGTGATATTACGGACTCATTAATGATAATCAGGGGTATTAAAATTTTTGTGCGGTATTTGTTAAAATAATTCTAATTATATTGTAATTTACAGTTTAATTATCTAGATTTTATAGTTATACCCAAAATGCCATTAAATTTACTAATTTGCCAATTAACTTGAATTAGAAATTCCGAAATGTTTAACAAAATGTTTACAAACATAAAAATATTTGCGTGAAAACATCCCCCTGCAAACTGTGCGGCAAACCGTAATTGCGGCAAATCGTTTTCACGGCGAACAGTCCTGGCGACGAAACGGTCGCGGCGAAACGTACTACACCCATGTCGTCAGCATATTTAAAGCGATTTAGGTGTTTACACCCGTATTCTTCCAATTTAGGTTCTTAAAGGTAGTTTTGAATTTGGGTGAAATTGTGTTCCCCTGTCTCACTTCTCTCTTGTGCCAAAAATGGCGGCCCTGCATCATTAGTTTGCTACGTCCTCCAATTCCTTGTCTACGACGATTCTGATCTTCCCTAGTCTAAGTTTGATAGTGAATAGGTTCCGGTTAAGACGATTTGCAATTTCCCTGTACGAAAAACTACCTTCACGTAAGTCGACCTCTGTCGAATTCGCTTAATTGGCGGTAATTTTCACGCTGTCGCATTTTAGGCATAATCACACGTTGAACAGAAGAACCACAAAAAATAATATATTAAAAGTAACCAAAACTCGCATGAAATGCATACGATAATGAAGTAGTAATTTACTACTTCTGAGTAGCTACACCTTCCTGCCAAGTTTGGTCACAAAATTCCCACCCCTTCTTGGTGTTGCAATTTTAATGTCACAGAGTATATCAATTCAAAGAATAGAGGGGCTTTACAAATAATATAGCACAAACAATCACATGGTAACGCCAAAGTTATTAACAGAAAAAGCAATCAAATACCAGCTAATATTATACGAGGGGTAAACCACTGGTGAAGTTTAGTGTACACCCGTGATGAAGTACTAATGAAGTACATGAATTAGCAGTGAAATACATGAAGTATAAGTGAAGTACGTGAAGTATAAGTGAAGTATACGAAGTATAAGTGAAGTCTATGAAGTATAAGTGAAGTACGTGTAATATATGTGAAACACATAACGTTTGTATGAACATTTAAACGAAATACTATAAATCTTAGTACTACATTCTCAACAAAAAACTGAGCATATTCATTTTAATGGTTAATTATGAATTTTCATAATAACGAATCACATATTTCTTGAATTTTAGATTTCATAAATTTAATATCTACCGGTCAGTGCGGTTTTTCACGAAACGAGAGGATTTTACCAAAGCTTAAAAAACAGGTTGACTCAATCCTTACAGTTTTTTAATTTCTCTAAATGCAAGATGATCGAAATAAATACCTACTAAATCTGCAAATTTAAAATATTTTGTAAAGACGTATGTCAGTTTACCTACTAAGAAATATTAATTCTTTTAACAAAAAAAAACAAAATACCTAGCATGAGAAATGCAGTAATTGCACTTGTTATTGGGGTACAATGAGTAGGTAATTAGGTCTTGATTTTAAATAAAGTTGATAAACAAATGCCGACTCTGAGACACTTGTTATCGCTTGTTATGATTAGATAAATAAAAAATTCGGATTCATTCACATGATTCTCTTTTCTTTTATGCTAGGTAATTCAAACTGATTTTACTTTCGGTTACTCAAGCGTTTACTCTTTAGTTCGTAGTTAAATGATCGCACTGTGCACATGTTGGCTAGTTATCATTTAATTCTTTGCCAGTTTTTATTATCAAAATTATTATAGAGAAAAATGTTACGTTATAGAATTTTCTGCACAATAACAGTGGTTGAACATAAAATCACTGCAATCCATTGCTTAACTGTCTGCATTTTCAAAATGGCGACCATTTAAACGCTTTGACCTTGATTTTCCGGAAAACTGCACGATATAATTATTCATTATGATTCTCATGCAAAAAATTTACAAGAACCATATTCAAGATTTTTCCGAATTTTTTTTAATTTATAAAAGTTATAAAAATTTAAAAACTGGTAGCGACGAATAACTTATCTGCTTTCGTTTTAAACAGTCAAATTGCATTGGTTAGGAACAAAACAAATGATTACAAATAATTGTTGTTTTGTTTAGTTTGTGATAGTTTCTCTGTAATAATGGTCGATTTTAGTAGAATTGAATATGCTGATACGCATTTAGTATTTAGAGAAACTGAAAATATTGTAGAAGGGTGCAGAGGATTTACAGGAAAAGATTTTCCATGAGTTGCGGTCATATGACCGTTTGGAGAGTTTTGCACGAGCAACTATTACACCCGTGCCATCTGCAAAAGTAGAAGAATTATTATCCGATGATTATCCACCTAGAGTGAACTACTGCCTTTGGTTACTTAGGCGACTTTGTGTCTAGCTAGTTTTACACAGAACGATACTTTTCACTATCGAAGTGACGTTCATAAGAGAAGGTATTTTTAATAAAGAATTTATTTTCATAGACCCAATATGTCTAATAGGTAGTGAACAATTCACTATTAATAAAAACTACCCCAACAACATAAACAAGGCTTAAATAAAATTATGAGGCGAGCTATGTAGATGTGTTTCGAAATCTGTATTTTTAAAAAGCAATAAAAGTAACAACAATATTCTCATTTTATTTTTTTTAAAATTTGATTGTGTTGAAGGTTGATTGTTTATTTCTTTATTTTATGACAATACTAATAACATTTTGACAATTTACGTGTATTTATTAAATTCCTTAAAACTTCATAGATGAAATATTATGAATTATTGAAGAAGTACCTGAAGTACTATGAATTATTAGTGAAGTACAGGAAGTACTATGAATTATAAGTGAAGAATATGAAGTACTATGAATTATTGGTGAAGTACATGAAGTACCATGAATTATTAGTGAAGTACACGAAGTACTATGAATTATTAGTGAAGTAGATGAAGTATTACGAATTAAGATGAAGTATGAAGTATGGTGTACATGATTTCTTCCTGCGGTTAACCCCTCGATATTATATAAACTAAATTGTAGCTATTTATTTGAGAATGTCGTCAGCGAAACGATTTATTTTATAATAATGACGACGCTTAACGACATGACTACGTAGTGTAACTACATCGTCAAATTTAACAATGATTTATGCAACCGGGTCTATGTTTTGCAAATTTGTGGCTTTAAGCAACAAACTTTTCAGACTATGGCGTAAATAAGACAAAATAAAATGTTTTTCACAATAGAAGAAATATGCATGTTTGTAACTTTTTTAGTTTCCTTCATTAGCTTTGGAATATCTAAAGTGAACACAAAAGTACATAATAAATTTAATTAACTCAACTTAAAGGACTATTATTGTGTAAAATTACATTGCGCGCCGCTTATTGGAATCACGGATCACATTAAAATGTCTTCCGGTTTTGGACCGTGTCATTGTTGTTGTAACCGAAGTTGCCAACGTTTCGCCCACTTTCGTAATGGGCTTCATCAGGGCGTGAGATAAATCGCAAAACTCAAACAAGTAACCGAAATCTAACTAAGAACTTCTCAAAAGTTAGGTTATCCACTTCTGAAACAAGTCATAATCAAAACTCTGAAAAGGTAATAAAGAAAACGATAACTTCGAAAAGCAAACAAAAATCTGACAAAGAACCACTACAGAGTTAAGTAATCAACTTGTGAACTAAGCCAGATTCTAAACTTCGTAGAAGTGACTTAAGAAGAAATAGTCTCCGTATGTAAAGGAAAAGGATCGCCACGGATGGTTAAGCTTGATCCTGATTGGGTTACGGTTGCTAGGGGGCGTGACTAATGACCGGGAACCAAAGAGGGGATAGCTCGAAACCATGATCGCGATTAAAGTTATTGGGGTGTTTGATGATTTCTATGCTTTCTCGGAATTTCCTGTTGAAAAAGAATGGAGATTGGCAATCAACGAAACATTATCAAAATGTATTTTGTGACCTGTAGTAAAATGATGTTCAGCAACCGCAGATTTGGAAATATACCTTTTCCTTATACAACGATCATGTTCTGAAATGCGAGTAATGATGGAACGACCGGTTTCATCAATGTAGACTAAACCAGATGAACAAGGAATTTGGTATACACCTTGAGATGAAAGTGTAGGAAATTTGTCTTTGCGAGAAGGAAGAATCTGAAAGATTTTGCCTGTTGAGTTGAATATGGGTTTAATACCATTCTTACGAAGAAGTTTCCCTATTTGATCTGTAACCTTGTGAATGTAAGGTAAAAAAGCCAATTTCGGGTTGGATTCGGGAGTAAAAATGTCCTTAGGTAATCGAGTACGTGGATGTAGACGACGAATAATAACTCTATGAATATCTCACTTTACATAACCATTGTTCACTAAAGTTCTAGTAAGATGACGGAGTTCTAGAGTCTAGATTCTCAGGTTGGCAAATAGAAAAGGCACGATGAACCAAAGATTCAATAACAGAACGTTTCTGTACAGGATGATAATGAGACGAAGCATAAAGGTATCTGTCCGTATGGGTGGGTTTGCGGTAGACAGAATGACCCAGAAGTCCGTCGGGCTTACGAGTCACAAGAACGTCAAGAAATGGAAGAGAACCATTACTTTCGATTTCCATAGTAAATTTGATGTCTAAGTGTTGATTGCGAAGATGATCAAGAAACTTAGACAATTCAAGATGACCATGAGACCAAACAATAAACGTGTCGTGAACATACCTAAACCACACTTTAGGTTTTAATATTGATGATTCCAAAGCAACCGTTTCAAAGGATTTCATAAAAATGTTAGCTACAACAGGTGATAGAGGAGGCAGCACCAGAAACTTGTTCGTAAAACTTGTTCAAATTGGAAGTAAGTAGAGGATATACACTTATCAATAAGAGGAACCAAACTCAAGTCTTTGTCATGTTGAGACAGAATCTGTTTGATGATAATAAGCGAATTCTTAATAGGAACTTTAGTAAAAAGTGAAGTAATATCAAAGCTCACGAGAAGATCTTGGGGTTTAAGTTTTATAGCTTCTAGACGTTGAATAAAATGCTGAGAGTTGAGGATGTGAGAAGAGGTTTTACCTGTAAACTCGCAAAGAATGTTGGACAAGAACTTGACTAGCTTGTAGGTAGGAGATTGGACAGTACTGACGATAGGTCGAAAAGAAATACCTTGTTTGTGAATTTTGGGAAGTCCGTATAGACGAGGTGGTTTAGAATCTGATGGGGTAAGTCGACGTTTAGCTTTAGGATGTAGATTGGAAGATTTGATTATTTGGCTGACTTCACGTTCAATCCTCGAAGTGGGGTTGTGAGTTAGAATAGCGTAAGTTTCCTCAGACAAAATAGAATTGATTTTCGTAACATAATCAATTTGATTCAAAACTACAGTGGCGTTGCCTTTGTCGGCTGGAAGAACAATAATATCACGGTTTTTACGAAGACTTTTTAGAGCTGACTTCCGACTGACGAAATGTTGGATTTAAGAATTTTAGATAATTCAAGGATTTTGCCAGTGTTAATACGAATGGGATCTGAAATGTGGCGAGGAAGATGTCTTATAGAAGACTCAACAGCACATAAAATATCTTCTTTAGGAATACGTTTAGAAGCAACCGCAAAATTCAAACCCTTAGAGAGCACCGATTCTTGTTCTGAGGTGAGAACCAAACTAGATAAATTGACAACCGTCTTTAACGAGTTAGTAGTAAATGAAACTTTACGATTCTTGGATTCCAATAATTGAAACTTTTTGAGTTGACCTTCAGTGGTTAGTTGCATGTAGAGTGGTATCAGACTGCTGGTAAGTAATGTTGTCGAAGAGTTTCCAATTATCCGGGGATAGAGTGTTGGCCAACTCATCTACTACTAACTCGCCACTTTAAAAAAATCGGAAAGAAAGTATAAAAAACTGCCTTAGGAGAGCTAAAGAACGCCGGGATCGAGAAGATAAAAAAATGTAATAATCTCTAAATTTATTTTAATTGAATATAATTAAGATTATTTAAAAATATAGTTGTATGTAATGATGATTTGTATTTTATGTCGCAGAGGAGTACAATAGAAAAAACCACAAAGTAGATGTACTTTAACTGGTAATGGTACTTTTCTTGATAAAAATATTATATACATATACAGGGTGTTAATAAAAAGACTTTACACACTTTAGCAGGTGATAGATGAAAACAAGAAAAACATTGTAATACACTTAGGTCCAATACTCATTGGTTTTCGAGATAGAGTTTTTACAAAAAAAACTACAACAAACAACGCATTTAGCGCACTCTAAAGTTATCGCAGAAGATGTTCAAACTGTCGTCCTTGCTCTTGTAAACAAAGTTGCAGCCGTCGTCGAAGAGACTCACGCACTTGATGGTAAACACCTAGAGTCCTTAGTTGTTAGCAGGCGTCTACAATTCGCTGCAAAAGTTCATCTTCTGTGTTCACTTCAGTGGCGTAAACAAGATCTTTTAAGTAGCCCCAAACAAAAAAATCTAAAGGCGTTAGATCAGGAGATCTTGGTGGCCATGCGACAGGTCCTCCCCGGCTAATCCATCTGTTTTCGAACCGTTCATTTAAATAGTTTCTTATTATACGCGAAAAGTGAGCTGGAGCTCCATCATGCATAAAATACATGTTCATCATAACATATATGGCACATCCTCCAGTAGATCGTTTAAATTGTCACGTAAAAAGTTTAGGTAGGATTGACCATTCAACCGATTCGGTAAACGAAATGGTCCAATTAAACAATCACCTACCATGCCTACCCAAACATTTATAGAAAATCCAAATTTATGATTTTTAACATGAATTGCGTGCGGATTTTCATCTGACCATTCGTTCATATTGTGAAAATTGAAAACTCCATCACGAGTAAAACAGGCTTCGTCTGTAAACAGAATGTTTCCAAGAAAATTTGCATTTATGTTACATTCATGTACCAGCCATTGGAAAATTTGGATACGCGGACGTCCGTCTCTCTCCGTCGATGATGAACCTTTTGTAAGTGATACGGATGAAGTAATTGCTCTTTAAGGGTCTGCCAAACAGATACATGATTGACGCCGACAGCTCTACTTATTGGCCTGGTACTCACATGAGGATCATTATCTACAGCTTGCAAAATAATGTCTTTGGTGTTTGGCGTACGTACTCTACGAAGTCTGCTACTGCCTGAATTTTGCGGCTTAAAACAACCTGTTTCTCTTAACCTACGGTCGACTTCTTGAAAAGTTGGATGGGATGGAATATGCCTCAAAGGATATCTCTGCTGATAAATTCGTCTAGCTTCTCGCGAATTTCGATGAGCTTCGCCATAACATAACTGCATATCGGCGTACTCCGCACATGTAAATTGAACAATTGCAAAAATAAGACTAACTTAAATGCAATAAGTAATTTCACCGTTACACTTGTTACAAATGTTGATTGACATGAAATAATAAATAAATAAAAATTTAAAAATTCCATATCTCGAAAACCAATGAGTATTGGACCTAAGCGTATTAGAATTTTTTTCTTGTTTTCATCTCTACTATCACCTGCTAAAGTGTGTAAAGTTTTTTTTATTAACACCCTGTATATAAGTAGTAATTACGAGAGTTCGAAGAACTCATTAAAAGCGTATGAATTAAACAACAGAAAACGTATCTCGCCCAACACACGTTGCATTGAAAGTATCGATCGACATATATTAATTGCTATTTCTTTTCTCAATTCTTGTTTTTTACTTAACTGAGTCACACTCGACCCACAGAGTACAAACTGTGCTCGAGCTCTCGTAATTATTATACTCGTATGCTATATATAAATATTTTTCCAATTTAATATATAGAAAAAGGGAGGGATGACTACCTCCTACATATCTTACAGCCATCTAAAAGGCGTTGCGGATGCGCAAAGATGTTCTATAAGGACATCGTAGGGATGCACACAGTTGTGACAAGAAAACGTCCCATGAATGTCCCTAGGACGTACCTACACAGGACCAAAATGTGATGACTTTGGGACATTCAGTGATCCGCAACATCATGTCCCAGGGACGTCCTTGAGACATCTTTGTTTTGGTTGGGATTACAATATTTAAAAAAAAAACGTTGATCATACATTTTTTATACATTAATGTAACATTTGTAAAATATTATAAATATATATAAATAATATTATAATAAGACCAACCAGCAGCTACCGGAAGAAACTCCGAGTGGAATAGATAATTTTATTAGCTCTAAACAACCTTAGCCAACACCAAACTGCTCTAACGAACCTGGGCCAACATTGCTCCAAAGAGAAAGCAACATTTGCAAAAGTCATAGAATTACTTTCTCCTAAATCCGCCATTTCAAAAGAAAGAAAAAGTGGAAGAAAGACCCAACGCGCGAAAATACTGACAAACACGCCATTCCAAAAAGAATTTAAAAAAAAAGATTAAGTTTGTCAAACAGCAACTAATGAAACTAAAGCAAATAATAAAACCAAAGAAACACAATAATCAATGAAGATGATAAAACCGAATGCCTGTGTTGTCACAGTAAATCCTGGTAATCCAAATCTGAAGAAGGGTGGATACAATGTATGATATGCAAGGAACGAGCTCACGATGCATGCCCTGGCGTAGAAGAGGACGAGAAACATTTTCATTGCATTATCTGCGCACCAATTCTTTGTTAATAAAAACACCGAAATTTTATGAATATAGGTATGTTTTTTTTAATTTGATAGTAATTTGACATCAAGCATATTTAATTTAACCACCATAATCTCTTTGGGGTAAAAGGAAGGAGTGGGCCAGAGCTAATATACTGACATTCTCAGTTTAACTAAAATCTAAGTAAGAAATAAATGTAATATTAAGTAGTAGTCCATATACAAAGACTACTTAATCACACTAACACAAAATCATGTGTTTTAAGCAAACTGAAAAAAAAACATGAACCATAATGTTTTAAGGGGTCCTCTGTGTCCCCTCTTCTCTTAATAAATAATAGACCGACTAATTAAAATTTAGAGACTATAACATCGACTCATAAACTTAAAATAGTAAATGTTATTAATAAATTGTTTAAAAAAATGTTTTAAAAAAATAGCCTTAATAAAGTTTATAATCCACTGTTTTGAATTGAAACTTTTATTGACACACGAAAACATATCGTATAAAAATAAAATGCAATTTACTGTTAATTAATGCTTCTGGCATTGTCAATGCTTATTATTTATCTAGTTTGAATTTCTTGAATAGCATTGCGAACGGCCACGAACGATTGCCGATCGCATTCGCCTAGTTTACACTTCTAACTATTTCATTTGAACTAACCAAGGTGTTCCGTTTTTTGTTTAGCTGAGTGTACAGTCACAGCTCATATAAAAGGTTGTAAAACAGAACGCTTTCTTATGGAGAAAATTTAAATCTCTTCTCTAAAATTATTTTCGCTTACGGCATTAAAAGTCAAATTTCCCAAAACAGTTATTAAAAAAAGTTTTTAATTTATAATTACACACCGTAACAGTTTACAAGTTTTACATAAAAAAAAACATTTACTAAACTGCAATAAACTTTTAAACCTACAATTTTAAATAATTTTATAATAAATGAATAATCTAGTCGTAGTTTGAGTAGGTATAAAGTATAAATTATTTTTATTCGAAAGTTAACGGCCCACATTGAAATCGACACCATTTATCGATCATTTATTGACTTTTTTTATCCAGAAAACACTATAACGCTCAGACGTAACTGTAAAGTAATTACTAAACTTAATTACTAATTAAGTTGCTTATTTTAACACGGGCCACCATGGCTACACGTAAATTCTATATGCCATCGCTTACCTTTTACGATAAAAGATTCCCGAACCTTGGTAGTGATCCTGTGACGCACGACTTGACAGTCCCACATAATTTTACGCGATTATTTATTAATTAATAATTTTAAACACTAATCCACTAACAAATAAATGCAACGTGGAAATGTACCAAATTTTAAGAAAATGGCCTACGAATGAGCGAGCAATTGTTTCATTTAGAATTACATCGAATTTATCGAAAACGAGATGGTTATGCAAAGCCAACTAAAAAATTTAGGATAACTTTGTTATACAGTATTGGTCAACACAAAGAATCGACACTTTTTTGATATTTAGACACATACCTAGGCGTACTTAAACGTCAATTTGGGAGATTAGCGAAATATCGGCGCCAAATTACAATATTGCCTGAAATTTATTAGAGAAAAAATAACCATGCAAAAGCTAATTCTAATCTGCGATTTTTAATATATTTGAAATTAGAAGTACCTGAGTTTCTTTAACGAAATATTCAGCAATATTTAAGAAAATGTTTACATTAAATGTTTTAGAAAAAAATAAATAACTAACCTTATTAGATCCTTCAAGTCCAAATTTATTTCTTATTGTTCTTGTTATTATTAACGCACTTCACTTGTCGTGTCTATTTACAAAACTGATACTTTTCGATTATTAGGCAAGTATAGAATACCGGACAATAACTAGTTCAAAACAGGTGTTTAAATTGATAAGTTTTTACTGTTATCGGCGTTGAAATGACTCAACTTGTAATCATTTACACGCAAGAATTTAAATATACAAAAATCATCAGCTAATTACGATAAATGCTTTTCCTTATGTGCATTATTCCCTGTACGTAATATGTTCATACAATAATATATGTACGCTGTTGTGGTGGTATTGCCGTTTTAGCTATATTTGATGGGTCCATTTCCGATTTTCATATTTTGTAACGACCTGCAACAAACTCAAGGCAAAATAGACTCTGCCTTCAAAGCACTAACTTACCACCTAACTGGGTTCTTCTATCGGAAAAATCAATGTTTTTTTTGTAATATTCCAAGCAACCATAAATGACCAATGACGTTAAATAAACGTAATTGTGATTCCTTGAGAGTAACGTTGTTAAATTTCTGTTATCTTATTGATCAAATTAGTTTTCTTACGCCATTTTGTTTTGTAACTTCCATATTTAGGTTAGGTACTCTAACAACTTAAAAATAACGTAATAAAAACGCGATTTAGTTTGCTTTAATAAGTTAATTCGTTTTCGAATGAAATTGATAAACAGTCGTTAATTAATTAATGCCTTATATTTCGATTAATTAAAATACACTGGTTGAGAATGTTAGGTACCTATCCATCTCTTTATTATGTACAGTATCTAAAGTAATAAATTACACATTTCTATTTGCGGTTGATACGTTCAGGTAAGAATTTTGATTAACATAATCATTTGATAACCCTAAACTATTTAACTGGGATTTCGTCACCAATTAAAATTATTTGCACACTTATTATTCTAACTATACATTAAATTTTTCACTAATTTAATAAAAACATATATTTTACATTGAATTAAAACTAATTATTTTTACACAATGCAACGCAGAACCGTAAATAAATTTACAAAAATGAATGCAATTTTCCACAAATTGAGAAATATTGAGACTAGTTGTATATAACAAGCAAAAAAAATGCGAAATAAAAAAATGTATGCTGCCCTAAATGTATGAAAATTTAAAGTGAAATGTTGAATTACGTAATACAAATTGTTAAAAAAATTACTATACAATGGAAGTATTTTCCAATCAAATTCACATTTCCTACTTACTAAACCGTTCTAACAACGTTAATACATTATACATGTTTCCTGTACAGGTAATTTCACATTAGAGCGATACTTAAACTTGAAAAATAAATGCGAAATTGTTAATTAACAACAGTGCACCTTTATGCATTAATATAAATTATCAAAAAAATATATATAGATATAATGGGTACCTAACCGTAAAATTCAAAAATAACAATTATAAAAACTACGTCCGCTACAATAATCAATGACGAATCAAAATAATCCTTTATAATCAAATATGAATAGGCACGTGCACGACTAATTGTTCGCGATCCGAAAATACCTCGCTGCACATCTCGCATTTGAAGATATTCTGAGCGTGTTGCACCGATAGCTCGGCGAGTTCGTGTAAAGGACTCGGGTCCAACTTTATTTCCTGTTTAATAACAGGCGGCGAAACACAAATCATATCTGGAATAATATTGTCCGGTTCCGGGTCAGGTTCTTCTTCTTTTATCTTTTTATTTTTCGATACGATCATGCCTCCCTTAAGAAGTCTCACCACTTTGCTACCAGGACCAATAATCGTCCTTCCCGGTCGTAAACTATACGTTTTCTTATTGTTATCGCTTTTGGTTTTCGTCCTTGTAACTTTAATTATATTTGTAGGTACGGGTCCCGTATGTACGCTCTTAGTTTCCACGGTTTCTTCGTTAACAACTTCGGTGGGAATTTCGCAATCTCCGTTGTTTTGCATATGCAAAGTTTCCTCGCTGGCGATTAAATTATTCACAGCTTGCTCTGTATCTTCCTCGGGGAAAGTAGCCAAAGGAAACTTCTCGGATTGAAGAATGTGGTAACTGACGTTTTTTGTCCTCGGACGTATACGTTCTCCAGTTGCCGATTTCAACTCCGTCGGTTGTGTATGCGTAACTAAAGTTTTAGTTTTATGCCTAACTTTTCCGCCATCGTTGCTCTCGACGGGTATGCGAGTTTTTTGAGTGTGGATCATTTTTGGTCTCGACGGTACCGGCTGAAGATCCGGTTTCGTTTTTCTTTTCATTTTATTAGGTTTCGAATTGACTATAGAATTTATGTTTTCTATCGCGGACGTAAAACTATTACACACATCGGCGTAACTTTGTTCGATGTTAGGTTTCGGTGGCGTTTTCTTCGGTTTTCGGACTATTTTCCTTTTGTATTCGCTGTCATCTGTGTCCGTCAACGGATCTTCATCTTCATCGTCCTTAGTACGCGTAGTCATTAATTCGATCTCGTGAGGTTTCAATTTTCTTCTTCGCTTGTATTTTCGTGGACCCACCTTCAAATAAAGAAATATGTTAAATGACGGTAAATAGAAAACGTCTTAGAAATATAAAAGTAAATAGCGTCCGAAAACAAAATGCAAAGAGGGGATGTAACTAAATTAAATCAAAATCCGAATCGATCAAAGTAATCACAGAACAAGCCATTACTACAGAGCTACCTTTGATATTGGGAATCACTATAATTACTAATTTTGAAATAAGAAGTCAGTTCATGCTACTGAGTCATCATAGACAACATTTTTAGAAGTTACTAATTTTGAAATTTATAACGGAAGATTCTCCAATTAGTGGTAACAAAACTGCAGCTTGTGAACCTAAGACATCTTTGGGTATATATGATGTATACTGCAGCGTCAGCGAATACTATCAACAGTCGAAACCCTAAAACGCACTTAAAAATCGTTACGTTTTATCACGGTTGCCTACGTTACCGTCGCAACCTAGGTCCTGGTTACCTAGGCTACCGTCGCTAAAGACGTTAGTTGAAACAATCGCGCACAGACACAAGCAATTCAAGACGTTCGCGTATAACAATTAAAAAAATTATGAAACATGAATGATGTATACTGCAGCGTTAGCGTATACTACAACATGTCTATGCTTGAAATACAAAATACAGTGACGTAAGTTCAGAAACCTAAAATGCACATGAACAGCGTGTCGCTTTACCACGGCCGCCTAGGTTACCGTCGCAACCTACATTAGCGCAGCAGACATAGCCACCACTGCTAACTCGATAGTACTTTTTTTCATAAGTGATGTTTCGATCTTTATTTTCACTTTTATAAACTGTAATTGCAGCTTGCGAACCGAGGACGTCTTCGCGTGTATTTAAATAACGTCAGAATTCTACATATTTAGTCAAAGTTCCAATTGATTGATAAACAGGAGTAAAGATTAGGCGTGTATGAAAGCTTTAAAGTTTAGAGACTCATTCGATTAGTTGAAAAAATCGTGTACAGATGCATACAACTCAGGCGCGGCTTCAGAGGGGGGGGCTATGCCCCCCCCCCCCCCCCCCCCGACGATGGAAATACTACTGAAGTTTTTCTCACTTTGTATTTAATACTTACGCTTTTTTTAATAGTTGTATAATTTATGATGCTTTATCGCTTGCAAGTAAAAGGTTGGTGCATAACGATTATATTAACGCCGTATTCAATAAATTATTATTTAAAAATGTGATGAGCACCCCCCCCCCCGATTTATACTAACGGAGCCCCCCTGAAATAAACTGCTGGAGCCGCGCCTGATACAACTAAACATGTTCGCGTCAAGGAATACAACATGACTAAGTTTGAAACGCAAAACAACTACGAACACGTACGGCCGAAATCCCATCATGCTGCAAAAAGGATTTGCTGCTCTCCGAAACGCAGTATGCGAAATTCTCAGAGCCAGCTTAGCACTTTCGCACGTACCTAACAGCTGGTGAATTGTCAATGTGGTATTTACCAAAGCCAGGGAGATCTACGTACGCCCAGGCAAAATCCTACAGACCGATCAGCTTAACTTCTTTCATCTTAAAACTACTTGAAAAAGTAGTCGACAGGTATATACGAGACGGGGCACTAAAAGCTTCGCCTCTGCACCGAAACCAGTATGCTTACCAATCTGGAAAATCTTGCGAGCTAGCAATTCACCAACTAGTAAGCAGATGCAAAAATGCAATCCAATACAATGATATTGCATTGGGTGCTTTTCTAGATATTGAAGGACCATTTGACAACACTACCTTCACCTCAATTGCAAGGGCAATGGAGAAAAAAGAAATCACACCTCTAGTCCGAAACTGGGTCAACTCAATGCTCAGGAATCGGACGGTAACAGCTACTTTGTACGATAGCACTGTGGGAGCCAAAGTGGCTGGCGGATGCCCACAAGGTGGGGTGCTATCACCCCTACTGTGGTGTCTCGTCATGGACAGCCTACTACAAGAACTAGAAGACGGCGGGGTATTTGATTTAGGATACGCCGACGATCTCACCATTATCACAAACGGGAAGTTTGGGGGAACTGTATCGAACATAATGCAAAGTGCGTCGAAAAATGATGCAAAAAAGAGAGACTATCAGTGAACCCAACTAAGACGGCAATTGATCCGTTTACCAAACGGATGACATAAATAAAAAGAAGTCAAATATCTGGGACTTACTCTTGATACCAGACTGACTTTCAATGCTCATCTAGAAAAAGGGCTCTTAATACAACCAAACGGATGGTCGGGGTTATATACTGTGGTAACAAGACCCATCATCACTTAGTTTTAAGTACATGTGGGGCGGATAGGTGTTTTCTGTGGGTTAAATTAAGTAAGATAAGTGTTTTTAGTACCTATTTTCCTCCTAATGAGGACATTGAAGTTTTTAAAGCGGATCTCGAAGAACTAGCAAAGCCCATAAAATCAGCAGCAAAAGGAGGTGCAGTAATTGGTGGCGATTTTAACGCCGCGTCTAGTACCTGGGGCGCAACACGAAACAACAAAAGAGGAAACATAGTAGAGGAATGGATGGCTAGCCTAGACCTCATAACTCTTAACAGAGAAAACAAACCAACCTTCGAGAGAGGAAAACAAAAAACCTATATTGACCTAACATTGAGCACCAACGATATGAAAGAGAGAATAACAAACTGGCAAGTCCTAGAAACGGAATCGCTCAGCGATCATCGTTATATGGAATGGATATGGGACGACACAAGGAGCAATATTCTAAAAGGGAAAACAACGGTAACTTCAACCTGCAACACTAATAAACTGAATAAAACAAGGCTGGAGCATATGGTAAAACAAACGGCAGAAGAAGACCTAAATACAGTAGATAAAATGACTAAATTCCTACGTCAACTATGTAAAGAAACTATGCCCATAAGAACAACAAATAAAAGGGGAGAATACTGGTGGAACGAAGATATAACTTACAAAGAAGAAGATGCATCAAAACAAGAAGGAATTACCAACACCAGATTAGGAAAGGTGATGAAGCTCAGGATGAAAAGAAAATACTAAAGGAGGAAAGAAAAAAACTAACAGTGATGATCAAAAAAAGTAAGAAGGAGTGCTGGAAAAAGATCTGTGACGAGCTCGATCAAGATATTTGGGGAAAAGGGTACCAGTTAATCTATAAAAAGATTTAAAAAAAAACTATAATTGCCTTGGATAATAAAAAAATGATAGAAATAATACAAAAACTATTTCCCGAAGAAGATAAACTTAAAGAAAGGAACAGATATAAAAACCAGCTTTTGGATTTTGAACCAATATCTAGCACGGAGGTGGAAGAGGCAGCAAAAAGACTAGCTACGGGCAAAACTCCAGGACCAGATGGAGTTCCTGCCGAGGTGGTAAAAGTAGTGGCTATACAAAGAGCACAGACCTGGGCCAATGTGTTAAACTCGTGTGTCAGAGAAGGTAATTTTCCACTGTGCTGGAAAAAAGCAAACCTAGTACTAATAGCAAAGGGAGAGACGAGCTCGACATATAGATCTATTTGTCTGATATACGCTGCGGGAAAGATATTGGAGAGGGTACTGGCCGAGCGCCTCAAACATAAAATTGAAAAGAAGCTTGCTGACAACCAATTTGGCTTTAGAAAAGGGAGGTCAACAATAGACGCAATAAGAGTCGTGACGAAAGAAATAAAAGAGGCCAACACTGGGACATGGAGGACAAGGCAGGTTTGCCTAGTGATAGCAATAGATGTACAAAATGCCTTCAACTCGGCATCTAGACGACAAATAATGAAGGCACTAGTGGAAATGAAGATACCAGGATATCTAATAAATATACTACAGAACTACTTTATAGATAGAAGCATACAGATAAATGACTCGAAGGGAAGAAATATAGTACACAAAGTAACATCCGGTGTTCCACAAGGTTCGGTCCTTGGGCCAATCCTATGGAATGTCATGTACGACGGAGTACTAAGATTAAGTATGCCAGATGGGGTTAAACTGATTGGCTTTGCAGATGATCTCACAATAGTTATAACATCCAAACAGATACAAAAAGCAGTATATAGAGCAAAGATAGCAATGGAATCCATTAACACATGGATGACAAAAAACAGACTAAAGCTGGTTCCAGATAAAACAAAAGTAGAACTAATGACGGGGCAAAGAAGAATCACAGCGCTAAATTTAGAACTACTAGGGCAAAAAATAATAACCCAGAAAAGTATCAAGGTCCTTGGTATAACCATTGATAAAAACCTCAGCTTCATTGAGCACGTCAAGATGATAATAGGGCTCTTACAAAAGCAAACGCATTAAGGAGTATACTGCCAAATCATGGAGGAGCCAGATCATCAAAGAGGAAAGTTAAAGCACACGCGGTAGATTCAATCGTATTGTATGGAGCAGAGATTTGGCAGGAAGCAATCAAATTTGGAACAGTAAATAAACTATTACATAGGGTGCAAAGAATCCTAGCAATAAGAATTAGTCGAGCTTACAAAACCGTAAACACAAAAGACGTTATGGTGGTTGCTGGAATCCCACCGCTACAGATCCTGGCTAAAAAAAGAAAAGATAAAATGGACACTAATGCAACAATAGCGGAATGGCAGAAACAGTGGGAAGACAGAGTCATGGAGAAAAAAACTGATCCCAAACATATACTCCTGGATACACAGAAAACACGGGGAACTGAGTTACTATACGACGCAGCTGCTGACTGGGCACGGTGAAAATGAAGAATACTTACACAAAATTAAAAAAAGAGAAAATGACAACTGCGCGGATTGTAGTGAAAAGGATGATAAATAACATGCGGTGTTTAAATGTAAAAGATGGAAGGAAGAAAGAAGGAAAATCAAAGAAAAGATAGGAGAAAAAATAAAAGCATCTAACATCATTAGCGTAATGTGCGAGAACGAGGATAAATGGAAAGAAATAGAAAGTTGGTACACAAAAATAATCAAGAAAAGAGAGGAGGAAGCAAGAAAGAGAGAAAAAGAGATAAGTAACTAAGGAGGCGGCTAATTGCCAAGCTAGCATAGCGAAGAATGCGAAAGCGGTACCCGTATGCTGGAGAAAAGGAGATGTGAGGAGAGGTTTTAGTGGGTAGGCAAGGAGAATCTCACACACCCCCGCAGAATGCGGGAAGCCAATAAATGGTTTCCACTCCTCAAAAAAAAAAAAAAATCATCACATACGGCGCACTCGTATGGGGTGAGAGAACTAACCTGAAAAGCACAGCTGCAATGCTAAGCAAAGTACAGAGAATGGCATATCTACTGATAACAGGAGCGATGAGAACCACGCCCACAGCAGCCATGGAAGCATTACTTTCACTTCCACCATTACACCTCGTTGTAATGATGGAAGCAACACAAGCAGCATACAGGCTGCACATTAATGAACACGCGTTAATCACCGGGAAAAACAAACCGGGCATATACAACGTGCTGCGTGAAGAAACGATCTTAACTGTGAGATACGACTTTACAAAAAATTATCACATTTTAAAGAAATTTAAAGTGATAATACCGTCACGGGACGAATGGACAAAAAACATTTACCCGGGCGCGATTAAAGGAACTATCTGGTACACAGATGGGACCAAAAATCGCAACGGAACCGGAGCAGGAGTATATGGATGCAAACACCATGGGAAGCAATTTTCGCTGACTTTGGGTAAATATGCATCCGCTTTCCAAGTTGAAGTTGCTGCTATTGACTGGTGTGTCAGGAACATTATCGACTCGAATTCATAGACAAATGGGCCGATATCGATCATGTCTGACAGCCAAGCAGCACTACTGGCGCTAAAATCACCATTAATAAAGTCCAAACTGATTATGGCATGCATAAGCAGTCTGGAAACCTTGGCAAGTCGCCAACCAGAGCAACTCATCTAAATACCAAAAGACCAGAAGGTAAAGGGTAACCTAATGGCGGACGCACTAGTAAAAAAGGACACAACAGGGACATATATCGAACCTGAACCCGTTTCGGAATCCCATACGAGACCGGAAAAGAAATAATTCGCAGCAAACTTGCAGCGGAGCATAAAAAATTATGGAAAAACTCTTCAGGGATGCGGCACACAAAACTCTTCCTTACAGAGCCACAATTAAACACTCAAACTGCACTATCAAGCACGAGTCGACAAAAATTAAGGAAACTCACGCGACTAATTACAGGACACTGTGGCCTTAACAAACATATACATCAAATTGGATTGCAAATCAGCCTTCTATGCCGCGGATGCTTGGAGGACGACGAGACTCCGCAGCATCTGCTGTGCAAATGCGAAGCGTATCAAATGCAACGCACAACGATTCTCGGAAGACCAAAGCTAACCGATGATGAGTTGAAAAAAGCCCCTTGGAATAAACTTCTGGACTTCATTGACGAAACAGAACTGATGAGGGAGTAAAAAATCAGAGGTGCACAAAAGGACAAAAGAGACCGCAGTGCAGGGGCACTAGACGAACCACCTCTTGAAATAAATAAAAAAATTAAAAAAGGCCGAAAACCTGAAATACACTTTTGCCACGGTCGCCTACGTTACCGTCTCAACTTAGATTAGCACGGCACCTAAAGTCGTGGCCACCTAGGCTATCGTAGGACAGTGTCTCAAATAAATAACTACAATAACGTAAGGCCAAAAACCTTAAATACAATTTGAGATCGTGTCGCTTTGCCACGGCCGCCTACGTTAGCGTCGCAACCTACATTACCGCAGCAACCTAGGCTACCGTCGCCCAGTGTATCGATCCTTTATCCTATTAGCTACTACTGTTTATTGGATAGCGCCTTGCAAACCAAAGACATTTTCGCGTATATTTAAATAACTCAAAATTTTATTTATTTTAGAATTCTACATATTATGTTCCAACTTACAAACGATTGATTAACGTGTATGATTTTAAAGATTCGCCCGATTACTTTAAAAAAATCGTACGCAAAAGTTAGAAGTTTTATGTTACATACAACCCGCGATATATACTGCAGCGTCAGCGCATACAATAACACGACTATATTTGTAATGCAAAGTAGCTACAATAGCATCGAGCGACAGAAGAAAAGATAGATCCAGAAAAAATGCGAACTATTAACATATTGGGAAACGATGACAAACAACCAAAAATCTTTTTTAGCCATAAACTTAAATTAACCGTAACAAAAACAATAAAAATCAAATTTAATTACCTGTGGTTGTCGTTTCATTGCTGTATTTAAATCACAGTGATGAATTAAATGCACGATCAAATCTTGCGACGTGGCAAACAGATCTGAACAGACGGCACACGAATACGGCGTCATACTATGACTGAAATTTGGATCGGGTCCTGAATGATGTGACCGAATGTGTTCTCTCAGCACCACCCTTTGATTAAAAGCACGCGGACAAACGGCACAAGCGTATGGTTTTTCTCCGGTATGGATTCTTTCGTGTTTTCGTAAAGTACCACCATCGGCGAACGCTTTCCAACAAAACCTGCACCCGTACGGCCTTTCGCCGGTGTGAATTCTTATGTGAATTTGTTGCGAGCTTCTAGACCCGAAAGTTTTGCCACATTCCAAACACGGAAAATGTCTACCGGACACACTGCTGTGACTATGCCGGTGATTCATTAACGTTCGTCCATCAGGAAAATCTTCTCCACATTCTTCACACGACACAACTTTGTTTCGGTGTGAAATCATGTGACGTTTTAAACGCGCCTGGTTGTGGAACGTTTTGTCACATTTCGAACAACCGAATAATTTTTCTTGGGAATGTTCGAACGAATGTTTTAGAAGCGTGCGACGATCTTTACAGGTACGACCGCACATCATACAGGTATTCGGGGGTAGATTCTTACCGTGCTTGGTTAAAACATGCGAAGCTACAGCTTGATCGTTGATGAAAACTTCTCCACAAATCATGCAACGATGTTCCCATCCCCTAGCGTGTACTTCTGCATGCGCTAAAAGTTCTAACGCTTCTGGGAACGATTCCCCACAGACGTTACAAACATGCCCGAATCCTGAATCTTTGGTAAGTTCTTCTTTAATGTGTATTCGATGATGACGTTTCATGTTATCTTGTCTGTGGAAAGACATTCCACACGTGGGGCAAAAAAACTCCCCGTATTTTGTTTCTTCGTCTGAGTAGTCTTCGTCGTCATCATCATCATCAAAGTTTTGTTCGATGCCTCCATGTTTAATACGTACGTGCTCACGCATCAAAGCAATATCCCAAAACACTTCCTCACAAGTACGACATTCGAAAGGACTATCACCACCATGTACTCTAGCGTGCGAGGCCAACGCCTTTTCCCTAGCAAATCCGACACCACAATGTTGACACACAAACGGCTTCCGAGGATCTGTAATTGGAAAACGAGGCTGCGTAATAGGATGATTCTCTTGAGGAAGATAATTTGAGTAATCTTTAGATTCCATTTCTTCCATAAGCTTAACATCTTCGTCGATGTAATTATAAGATCGAGAATTAGACCCATCATCTTCTTTCTTGATTTTAATTCCTTTGCGTTTCTTCAAAAATTTAGATTTCTGTCTTTCGGAATCTGAATCATCTAACGGTTGATTATCGTCGTCTTCTAAACCATCAGTTTCAGGTATGTACGCGTGAATTTTTAAATGATTCATTAAATCGCATCTTCGAATGTAACGTACACCACATAAATTACAACCGTGTGGACGATCAGTTTGATGTGCCACCATGTGATTCATAAGATTTGATTTCTTCCTGAAACGTCGACTACAAAAATCACAAGGATATGGCCTTGCCACAGTGTATTGGTCCTGATCGGTTGGTAGTGGAATTTCCACTTCATCTGTTGCTTGTTCTTCGACGTTTTCTTCCGAACCGACTATAATCTCTGAACAGTTTTCGCCCCAGGATTCGGCAACCACTTCTTCGTTGGTTATTTCGAGTAGTTGTTCGTCGGTGTATACCTCCGACGGTTGTTGTATCACCATCATGTCGTCTTCGGTTACATACATAACACCATTATCGGTTTGTGCATTGTTTTCGATGCTTCGATCATGGTTGCCCTGAATAACAACCTCTTCGCACACACCTGAAAACTCATTAGAATCTGCTAGTATTGCGCAATCATTGTCGATTCCGCAAATGACCTCCTCGGTTTGGATGACCGCAGAACCATCCTCCCACACCAACGTGTAACTTTCGTCCATCTTAAGGGATTCGCTCCATTCCCAAAAACGCTAAACAAACTTTTAGGTTATCAATATATTTGACAACTAAGGTTATATTTAATTGAGGTTAGTAAAGTTTATGATTTTGAAAAACGTAAACAAACGAATTGTTGATAACAAATAATAAGCGAAAATTCTGCTCGAAATCGAAATAAAGGCGTACGCGACATTCAGCACCGTGTAATTGTATTACTACGCGCTAAAAACTTTTCCACAGTGGAAATGCATAATTACATCATTAGGTTATAAAGTGTTTTCGTTAAGTATTTAAAGAAACTGTCTGATTATACGCGTATGCTATTAAATCGCTTAATTTTAGTAAATCAACTTTAAAATGCACTTACTATTTAATATACAAAGGAAAATTCCAACCTCACTCGCGTTATCGAACGATGGCGTCGACCTTCACAGTTTGGCTATAATAGCAAATGGCCGCGTTCGTTCATTTAAATTAACTTGACTAATTCAACACCAACAACAAATCGCATTGAATAATTGGAGATTATAAACAACAATAATCGACTACATAAATTATTTTACAACAAGGTAAACTTAAATTAAGCGATTTCGAAAATAGGTTATATGAATAAAATATTAACCTCTAAACAACCGCCAAATTATAAAACTTCCGTTGATTCAAATTCCCGCCGAAACTTTTAAATTCAAATGAGTACTTTCAATGGGAAAATCGTCGAAATTCCAAAAATTAGCGCCGACAACTTTGAAGGCGACAACGTAACTTCTTTAGTATATTTTCTCTCGCATTGCCACTCTGACCACATGCGAGGCCTGGATAACATCAATTTTCAAAATAGTTTACTGCAACGTCCCGGTGTTTACTTATACGCTTCATCAATCTCGATCAAAATTTTAAAAAACATATACAAAGATAAGAGTCGATATCCACGTATCGAATCAAAGTTAAAAGTAATACCCGTTAATCATCCGACTTTAATTAAAATACCCGACACTAACCAAAGTTTTACTGTTACAACAATACCCGCAGGACATTGCCCAGGATCAGTTATGTTCTTGTTCGAAATCGACAATAAAAATATATTATACACCGGAGATTACAGAGCTTCAGCGAATGACTTAGAGAAATTCAAAGCTTTTTACTCATTAGGAAACCTGAAAAGAATCGATAAAATGTATTTAGACACGACTTTCTTTAACAAATCTTATTTGAAATTTCCCCCCAGACGAGAAAGTTTAGAACAAATTTGTTCGGCTATTAAAGAATGGATCGAACGAGATCCAAAGCATTTAGTTAACATCACACCGACTGCTAAATACGGCTCGGAATTTTTGTTTATGGAAATTGCCAAAGAAATGCAAATGCCGATACATGTAAACGAAGACTGTTACAACGTTTACAAATGCATACCAGAAATGGACAACGCGGTTACACTAAATCCTGCGGAAACACGAATACACTCAAACTGTGGTATTAAATACAAACAAATATGCTTAACGAGTACAGAATTTCTTCGTGAGATTGTGCCATCTGCCATGTGGTGGAGAGGAAAAAATCTTGAAAGTTTCGTTGAAGAAGAACACGAAAACAAAATCAGAATTTGTTATTCGTCGCATGCATCGTTTGAAGAAATTAAAGACTTTTTATTGTTATTGAAACCTGCAGAAGTTGAACCTTGTGTTGTGCCAACAAGTGTAAAAGAAAAAATCGATCTAACGAATTTACTAGAACAAATTATGTTATCTTATAAAGTCGATTGCTCCAATGAAAACGTTAAATTGTTTGATCGTGTTGAAGTGGTCGAGTTACAAGATGATGACGAAGAGGATAATTTACCAGACGATCTTCTGCATTCACCTAAAAACGATTTTAAAAGACGAAGGAAGTGGCTTGTCGATGGTACTGAATTATAAAGCTTTAATCTACTGTAATTTTTTTAGTTTTAACAACATTATTGTCTTTACATATAATTTATGTAAAGTTTGTCTTAATTGTAAACATATGCTTTTATTAAAGTTTTACATGTTTATATTATGGTAGCGTTTTAGTTGTAGTATAAAGTTAGATTTTTTTAGCTATCCGACATGTAACTAGTAGAAATAGGTCTGCTTGAGAGTGTTTTCAAATTTAAATATGGTACAGTATAATCATTGCTTTCAAATGAAGGACCAAAGAAATTGATGGCAAAACGCTGGTCTCAATAATTAAAAGACTAACAGAATCTGTAGTCAAGAGCCATTCTTCCACTCCCATTTCAAGAGCACCACGAGTATCCAATCTTTCATTTGATTCATGCGTAGCATACGTCGCCAACACCATATTTCAAAGACATTGATCAGCAATACGAAGACTCCAAGCTTCAAACTGGATACCCTGCGACACCGTCGCCAAAACTTCTATGAAGTTTTTCATTTTAGAATTGGACTTGACGCAGATTCTAACTATGCAGCAATCGTGTGCCTGTTAGGTCTGTCAGGTTTTTTATTCTTAACAATCATTAAGATTAGTCCTTTGACATTACGGTCCGTATCTTAGCTGTTATTGCTCAAATGCACCACATAGAAGGAGTAGACGTGGAGGGTTGAAATTTTGTATGTAAAACTGTTATATATGGACAAATAAATGATTCAAACTTGGAATAAAAATGTTGATGTATACAAAAAATATACATGATGTTATCAACATCTCCACGCTTCTTTTACTTTTATTTCTGAACCCTTATCGTTGTAGTTTTTTAGATTTTTTTAGATCTAGTTATTAGTTAGTCATTGTTTGTAAATATTAGAATGCCACGAATTCGCAGACGAGGTAATTTTCCGCAATTCACGGCTTGTGAGAGGGCGAATTATTGGTATGCATGAAGGTTGGGATATCGCGAAATCGCCAGAAGATTAGAACGTACTCATTCAACAATATTAAGAACATGTCGAGGATGGCAGGAGGAACAGTTGCAAACACGACGTAGAGGTATTGCACGACCCAGAGTCACACACGAACGAGAAGATCGTCTGTTAAGAAGAAGTGCCGTTCAAGACCCTTGGAAACCATCGCGTTCAGTTGGAATAAACTGGATACGAACAGTTGGTCGCAGAGTCTCTATGAGTACTGTTTATCCTCGAATCCGCTCTTTTGGATTGCGATCATATCGACCAAACTCTTATATTCCTCCACATCTCACCACCCAGAAGTTAAACTTTAATGGTGCCAAGCCAAACAACATTGGCTACATGAATGGAATAACATTATTTTTTTCTGACGGACGGGCGGAGACCTAGAGGATAACGCTACGATTTACAGTTTGTACAACGAAGATCTACTGGCTTAACACATGGTGTGGGGTGGCATTTATTGGGGAGGCCGCTCGCCTTTAACATTTGTCCAAGGCACGTTAAATGCTCTACATTACATCGATCACGTCTTATAACGGGGGTCAAAGTAGGAGCGTTCTCGTCGCGACCCCTGTCAGATCTTTAATCTGCGAATCCTACTACTCACCTTAACCAAACAGCGTTACTATGCCTACCAGCACAGTGCATCAGTGTCACCCCAAAGGGCCCTTTCCAGGGCTGGCACTGACTGTCATCTCTGCTAACGTCGAGGGGCTCACAGGAGCCAAACAAGACATTATGGCAAAAATCTGCACAGACCACAAATGTCATGTGCTCTGTCTGCAAGAGACCCACCGAGGCCAAAACAACAACCGCCCACGGATCCCTGGTATGAAGCTAATATTAGAGTGCCAGCACGAGAAATACGGTAGCGCCATCTTCACGAAGAGCGATCTCATCGTCAAGACGGCCAACATGTCTCAAGCCAACAACATCGAAATCCTGACAGTGTAACTGGACAGCATCTCTATCACCTCGATCTATAAGCCACCCGGGGAACGGTTTGACTTCGCTAAACCGCTAAACTTCGATCGGAACAAGACTCACATCATCATCGGTGACTTTAACAGTCACCACGTCAACTGGGACTACGCCAAAACAGATGAAAATGGCGACTTGGTTGAGACGTGGAGCGATGCAAACCACCTCAGTCTAATCCACGACCCCAAACTCCCAAAGTCCTTCAACAGTTCTAGATGGAAACGGGGGTACAACCCAGACCTAGCCTTCGTAAGCAACAACATCGCTGACCTCTGCAGTAAAGCCGTGCTGGAACCCATACAACACACACAGCACAGGCCGATATCCATTAGCGCATCACCAGCAGTCACACCAATCACGGCCCCATTCCGCCGCCGTTTCAACTTCAAAAAAGCAGACTGGACAGGATTTGCAGAGGACCTGGACACGAAAGTGGCAAACATCGAACCGTCACAGACCAACTACAACCGGTTCGTTGACGCCGTACGTACTGCATCCAGAAAGAACATACCACGAGGATGTAGAACCAGCTACGTGCCAGAACTCTCCCATGAGATGATAGACGAATATCAGAAGTACCAACAGCTATTCCAAGCAAATCCGTTCTCGGATAGTACCATTGCATCTAGTACAGAACTAGCACTAAAGATACAGGAAGAAAGACAGAAGTCATGGCAAAACATGATTGAAAGTGTGGACATGACCCACAGCAGTAGGAAAGCCTGGCTCACCATCAAGAAGCTAAGCAACGACCCCAAAAAGGCTGAACAACACCATAATGTCACTGCAAACCAGGTTGCAAGCCAACTCCTTCTAAACGGGAAAGCACCAACTAAACAACCTAAGATGAGGATCAAGCGACAACCTGGCAAAGAAAACAACAGCTTCAATACCACCTTCACCATGGAAGAGCTCAACATCTGTATTAAGAACCTGAAAAATGGAAAAGCGGCTGGAATGGACGACATTTGCTCAGAACAAATAAAACACTTCGGACCAAGGACAAGAGAGTGGATATTAGAGCTGTTTAAGAACTGCTCTTCTTCATATAACATCCCAAAGCTATGGCGGCAGGCACGCGTCATTGCCCTTCTAAAACGGGCAAAGACGCCTCGGACCCCAAAAACTTCAGACCAATATCACTTCTCTGCCACATCCACAAACTCTATGAACGTCTCATCCTGAACCATCTGTCTCCCCTGATCGAAGAACACCTAATCCCAGAACAAGCTGGCTTCGGCCCGGGCAAATCCTGCACGGGATAGACACTCAACCTCACCCAGCACATAGAAGATGGTTTTGAAAAAGGGAAAATCACAGGCGCAGTATTTGTAGATCTTTCAGCTGCATACGATACTGTGAACCATAGGATGCTCCTCTCGAAGATCTACGACATGACACACGACTACCACCTAGTGCAAGTCATCAAATCGCTATTGGAAAACAGACGATTCTATGTAGAACTCTGCAAGCAGAAGAGCCGCTGGAGACGGCAACAGAACGGCTTCCCTCAGGGAAGTGTGCTAGCACCGACCCTCTTCAATATCTACACCAACGATCAGCCCATCCACCCTAATTGCAGGAGTTTCTTATACGCTGACGATCTGTGCGTCACAGCACAGGAGAAAGAGTTCACCACCATCGAGAGAGTCCTTACATCTGCTCTATCGAACCTCTTAACCTATTACAGCAAGAACTACCTGAGACCAAATCCGACCAAAACACAGGTAACTGCTTTCCATCTGCGCCATCGGGAAGCAAACCGGAAGTTACGCATCACCTGGAATGGTACGGAAATAGAACACCACCAGAACCCAGTGTACCTCGGAGTCGTCCTCGACCGGACCCTGACTTATAGGGCCCACGTGGAAAAGACGAAGGGGAAAGTCAGCGCTCGGAACAATATCCTCAGAAAACTGGCCAACACCAAGTGGGGCGCCAACCCGACTACCCTGCGCTCTACTGCACTCGCACTCTGCTACTCCACAGCAGAATTTGCGTGCCCAGTTTGGGAGCGGTCATCTCATGCCAAAAAACTCGACCCGGTGCTCAACGAGAGCTGTCGCTATATCACGGGATGCCTGAAACCGACACCCATCAACAGCCTCTACCTATTAGCCGGTATTGCTCCACCAGACATAAGAAGAAATGTAGCGAGTAGGAGGGAAAAACTGAGGCAACTTGAGGACCCCAGACATCCATTGTACGGCCATACCAACGTCGACAAACGCCTAAAATCCCGAAAAAGCTTCATACCCGAGAAACCCCTGGACTCAACAGCTAAAGCAGCGAGGTTGGATTCATGGCGCGAACGCGTTAAAAACACCGACGCAATCGACGGTACCAGCCTAGAAGTGGGAGAACACCTACCCGCTGGCGGTGATCTGGACTGGACTACGTGGAAAAGCCTAAACCGCCTACGCACTAGAACTGGCAGATCCAAAGTCAGCATGACCAAGTGGGGGTACTCTAGCGACAGCGATTTATGCGACTGCGGGAAAAGACAGACCATGGAACATCTTCCGATCTGCCGACTCCTCGACGAAAAATGCATCATGGAGGACCTCACTGCAGCCACCGACAGGGCCATAGCCTGTGCCCGCCACTGGAAGGACATATGAAACTTTTGGTTTAAGGACTCGAGAAGAAGAAGAAGAACGTCTTATAACCAGTTCTTCTACCTCTTTTTCAAGAACGTTCAGAAGCTATCTTGTAGCTTTTGAGATTATAAATTTAGTTTAAGTTTAGATATAAGTAAATTAGTATTAATTTTATATATAGTTTAGGCAACCCAACTTTCCGATTTAAATCACGCGCAGGTTAATAATGCTATCCAGTTGTGGGAAATTTTAGAATTAAGGATTCTTGCTTCGATTTTCGAAGAAGTAAGTGCTGAACAGAAAAGCTAAGATATGATAATTAAATCGAGTTCCGCAGAAAGGTTAAATATTCCCTCCAGTTTCCCATAACTGGTCCCTACCCGAGACCATTATAGTGATTACGCAAATGTAATAAACAAAGCAGAATAATTGTTTCAATAAAAATAACAAGAAACACCCTGTTCTAGTCCGGGAAAGATGGAACGACTAGATGGCGCCCAATTTTAATTAAAATTAAACCCACCCCCAAAGGCTCTCCACGTCACCTACGAGCTGCCGCGCAGTGTAACAAAAAAAATAAAAAGAAAAAATACACATTACAATTTTCCAACAAGATAATGCGCGACCGCATGTGACAGTAATGACACAGAGTTTTTGAAGATAATGACGTAAATTTGTTACCGTGGCCTGCTAGATCGCCAGATTTATCGCCAATAGAACGTGTCTGGGACATGATGAACAGAAGACTGCGTCATCTAGCTCACCCTCCAAATACCATAGAAGAATTGCGATAACAGCTTCAAATAGCCTGGGATGAGATACCCCAGGACGCAATAAATCACCTTATTTCCAGCATGCCTAGAAAGGCAACTTCTTGCATACAAGCATGTGGTGATGTTACACATTATTGACATTAATCATTTATTTGTCTATATATAACAGTTTTAGATACAAAACTTCAGCCCTCCACTTCTACTCCTTCCATGTGGTGCATTTTATTTGAAACCCAGTGTATTATTGTGATTCTATGGTTCGTATCTAAGCTATTATTACTCATCGGCTACGATGTTCTGCCATTCTAGTAACTCTGTCAGGTTGGTATCAAGCGGAGTTTCTACGACAATCATTAAGATTAGTCCTTTGTGACTTAACATACGCGTGGCGACTATATTACAGTGTTTCTATGATTTGCATCCAAGCTATTACTGCCTATCCGTATCGGCTATGATGCTTCTCCACGACTTTTATGTAGTCGAATTTCTTCTGGTACAGATATCAGTGGGCTGTGCATAAGATGAATAGCATACGTCGTCAGCACCACATTTTATAGGGAATGGTACGTTTCGCCGCCAGGACGATTCGCCGCGGTGACGGTGAACCAAGAAGTTTTAATATAAATGCAAATAAATTGTGTTTATTTTTATCCTAAAATAATAAAGTTATATAAACTTACATAATTACATTTCATTACATTTAATCCAATTCAAAATTATGAGCTATTCCGCGAAGATATTCCATAGTGTCTCTTTCCTGATATTCCCGAACGATGCGAATAATTCATTCGTCTGCGTCTCTGTATTTTTTTAATTTTAACGATGGATTTCGGCCACAAGTTGTTCATAATGTAAATCCCTCCCACGTTGCACTTTTTTAAGGCATTCAATAAATTCCAAATTACAGGATTAGTCAACCCCAGTTCGGTATGTAATCGTCTTTGGCCTGCATCCGCATGGTTATTTGTGCGGTCATCCCCTTGTAACGTTCGGTCGTATACATTCCCAATGGAAATATGGGCGGGCGACGTCCACCTCCTCTTCGATTTCGTCTTCCAACGTAGTTGTGTTCAAAATAGTCTAAAACAGGTTGAAGTTCTTCAGGTAGAAAGTTTCCCAAATGACCTAGCGATTCCTACATGTCTTTTATGGGAATAAATGCCATAGCCGTTATCATCCGTGCCTGCAATGCAAAAGCAGCGTCGTTGTTATATAAACGTTGTAAACCTAATGCCGCCAAATGTTTTTTTTTTAAATTTTGTACGAGATGGAAGAAGCACCCCCGTATTTCAGAATCGGGAAATGCTTTTAAACGCTGCCATTTTAAAATCACAATATATGTTCTGCGGACGCAAATTCGGCATTAAAACGCGAAGTTGCTCAAACAGTGCATCGTACGTAACTTTCCTTTTGTCCGGGAGAAGAGCGTAGCAAATGGGATGAACACTGCCATATTTCAATCCAGAAACAGTATAAACTTGGGTGAATAAGTTTGGACATATTTTAAAAGTTCCATCAACAAATACACTGGTGCAGAATCTGCCAAAGTGTTGGTGTTACTTTGACGTCCGAATATAAGAATCCGGTCGTGTTGTGGTCCGCTTTCCAACAGCAAGAAATTCTCTCCTTCGCCTTCTTCAACATTATACTCGCAATATTCTGGTGAAATTACAAGCGCTTCAACGCTGAGAAGATTCGGTGGAACATTTCTTATGGCGTTACGCTTTCGCGGAATCATCATCCGCAAACAGATGCACTCGGCAAGCCTGATTAGCATTTTCCAAGCAGTTATTAATAATCTGTTATGTTAACTCCATTGCATTTTCTTCTCGTTCCTTCATTCTTGTCACTTGGACATCAACCATAACTTTCGCGGCGTTGGGTCCATGTGATCACCATCGCTTGTATGGATTCTAGCTTTACAACGCCCTCTTCTTTCACATCGCCAAAATTTTACTGCACCATCGGCTGATAGCCGGTCAAAAACGTACTCGTAGCCCTCATTCACGAACTTTCGCTTTCCACGTTTGGATTCGATTATTTGCTCCATTATAGGCACAATGTGTAACAATTTAGCACTAAAATACTTTTCCAACATGATTTCCTTTTATAGTTGAGTGAAAGTATTTATATTAATGTGATATTAAGGACTCATTACTGATAATCAGAGGTATTAAAATTTTTGTGTCGTATTTGTTAAAATAATTCTAATTAACTGTAATTTACAGTTTAATTATCTAAACATAGATTTTATAATTATACCCGAAATGCCATTTTTACTAATTTCACCACTAACTTGAGCCTTTTCAATGATTTAATACAAGTGCAATTAGAAATTCCGAAATGTTTTACAAAATGTTTACAAACATAAAAATATTTGCGTGAAAACATCCCCCTGCAAACTATGCGGCGAACCGTAATCGCGGCGAATCGTTTTCACGGCGAAGAGTCCTGGCGGCGAAACGTACTAGACCCCATTCTGTAGGCCTTGATCCAGTGACCATAAGCCGTTCGAAGGCTTCAGGTTTTGAAGACATATGTCACTATAGGAAACACGACGGTGTTGACCCAGTTGGTTTTGGTCTTAGTAGTTATTGATCTATCCAACTGTATCTCCGGTTTGCAGCTATCCTCGTTGTTTATTGTATTATCTTTGTTTATTTAACATTAATCGTAAGTCATAACTTGCGTTTCTATTTGCTAGCAGACAAATAAGTTCATCGAGTTCTTTTTTGCTGCAGACAATGAGTGCGGTGTCCACGGGTGCCTGGACACAACGCCGACTGCACATAGGGAGAGGACACACAATGCCGACCGTGGACACAATGTCGACCGCCAGTTCTGAATACAACGCCGCCCACAGCACCGATCTCTTTTGTGAACGCTATGCCGACCGTAGACACAACGCCGATCCGGTGTTTTAGGAATAAAACCAATCGTGAACACAACGCCAACTTGCAGCGTAGACAAAACGCCGACCAAACCCATAACGCCGACTCGTAAAAGATATACGTTTAAAGGACACAATGTCGACCGTGGTCACAACGCCGACCGTCAGCATTGGACACAACGCGGACCGTCCATTACGACGAATGAAGCTACATAATAATTTTTTCTTGGTCACGTACTTTTAGAATTCGAAGTTAAAGGTGTGTACCTTTTTACACAATTTAAACATAATATTAATCAATATAATGTATCATAAATAATAAAATATCAACTTTAGATAACAATAAAACGACTACTGGTTCAGACGACGGCGATTTCAATGCAGATGTTGAAGTCGAAGAAGCTGTACCACGGGAATCGAACCTCATGGAAACTCAGGAAATCCCACTTTCGGCGTTGTGTCCATTGCTGACGGTCGGCGCTGTGACCACGGTCGGTGTTGTGTCCTTTAAAAATATATATTTAACGAGTAGGCGTTATGGGCTTGGTCGGCGTTGTGTCTACGTTGCAAGTCGGCGTTGTATCCACGATCACCTTTATTTCCAAAACACCATAACGGCGTTGTGTCCACAGTCGGCATGGTGTCCACAGGGGAGGTCGGCACTGTGGACACGGTCGGCCTTGTGTCTAAAACTAGCGGTCGACGTTGTGTCCACGGTCGGCATTGTCCCCTCCATATTTGCAGTCGGCGTTGTGTCCTATGCCCTGTCCGCGCTAAAATGAAGGTTCTTTAACGACGATCGTTACACCACTGTACTCCCCTCTCTTAATGCTACATATTGAACAGTATTCAGCTAGTCATTTCCTTACATTCTACTGAGTCTTAGTTCCAGCTTCCAAGATTTTAGATTTTTTTTCTATGAGAACCCATAAGTGACCAATGACAAACATAACTGTTCACTGTTGACATTCACTAATATTTCGAATGGATGTCGAATATTGTAAACGTATTTTAAATATACCACGAATATACGCTGTTGTGTGGGTTGGCACAGTCACAAAAATTGTACACCAGTTTGCTTTAGGATCATTTTGTAGCTCCCTGTATCCCAGCCCACCAGATTACGTTTTTATTACATCACTTTTACGTTACAGGAATACTTTTGTAACGTATGCCACATAATAAAGAGTACCTACTTTCTTCGTTAGTAAAATTTCATTGATATACAGTATGTCCGAAGAATATGGAATATATTATACAGGTCGATAAACATGCACTTTACACGAAAAAGTTGTAAATAAAAGTTGTTTATCACTTAGTTATCTACCACCTGGGAGATATCAATTTAAATTTTTGCTCTAAACAAAATCGCAACGAATAACACTTACATTTTTTTAAATGGCAAGGCACGTCTTTATTATACTCATTTGATAGAGTCTTTTTTTCTCTTTTCAACCATATGAAACTTGAATACCTTTACATCAAAAAATTTTCAAGAAAAACAAGGACATGTCTAACAAATTTATTTTACTGAGCAGTATTAATCAGGTACGTAATATGTAGCATTGAAACAATTGAATGCACTTTAGAACACTGTCACACTTTGCTATTTGTTAGATCTTGAAATATGGCTCAATTATCTGAGAAACATAGAATTGAAATTTTAATGATTCTGGGATATGGAGATAGAAGAAGAACCCAAGACGAAGTATGTAATTTATTTAATAACTTGCATCCAGAATTAAACATTTCGCAGTCCACGGTAAGCAAAATTTGGCGGAAATTTCAAGAGACAGGTTCGGTGAAAGATGCGAGTGGAACTGGTAGACCTTTGTCATTAAGCAATGTGGAACGAGAAAATGTGTTCTTGTCTGTTGAGGAAAATCCACAAATTTCTGTTCGGCAAATTGCTAGAGACCATAATTTGAATAAATCGGCTGTACATGACGTTTTACAATAAGAAAAATTTCATCCTTATAAAGCTTGTGTAGTTCAAGAATTATTTGAAGACGATTTGGACAGAAGGCTGGAGTTTTGTAAAAAAATAACGAACAAACTTGAACGAGATGCACATTTTCATAAAAATATCCTTTTAACTGATGAGGCCACGTTTTGTTTAAACGGCACAATTAACAAACAAAACACACGTTACCGGTCTTCACAAAATCCTCACTGGTATCTAGAAGGACACACCCAATACCAGCAGAAAGTCAACGTCTGGGTAGGAATGATTGGAAGTGAAATTTTGGGGCCATATTTTTTTGAAGGTAGTTTAACGGCGAATATTTATCTAGATTTCTTAAGATTTGAGTTAGTTCCTGCTTTGGCCGAGTTATTTTCACATGAAGTAGATCCAGATATACCTCATAACAGAATATGGCTTCAACAAGACAGGACACCTCCACATTTTGGAATTAATGTCCGCCACTTTCTTAATAATACTTTTCAAAATACATGGATAGGCTGAAGAGGTACGATAGAATGGCCTGCTCGCTCGCCGGATTTAAGTCCACTAGATTTTTTTCTTTGGGGCTATATTAAAAGCAAAATTTATGTAAATAGACCTGATAATGTTGAAGATTTGAAAAATCGCATTAGAGTTGAGATAAGAGCTATAACTCGAGATATGATTTCAAAAGCAATCGATGGTTTTAAAAATCGAATTTACCACTGTCAAATTATGAATGGTTTACATTTTGAACATTTATTGTAAGTTTAGTTTAAATACATTTTTTTGTTATAACAATTTTATGTAAAGATATTTAAAGTTTAATATTTGCTATTGTGACAGTGCATTCAATTGTTTCAATACTACATATTACGTACCTGATTAATACTGCTCAGTAAAATAAATTTGTTAGACATGTCCTTGTTTTTCTTGAAAATTTTTTGATGTAAAGGTATTCAAATTTTATATGGTTGAAAAGAGAAAAAAAGACTCTATCAAATGAGTATAATAAAGACGTGGCTTGCCATTTAAAAAAATGTAAGTGTTATTCGTTGCGATTTTGTTTACAGCAAAAATTTAAATTGATATCTCCCAGGTGGTAGATAACTAAGTGATAAACAACTTTTATTTACAACTTTTTCGTGTAAAGTGCATGTTTATCGACCTGTATAATATATCCCATACTTTTCGGACACACTGTATGTACTTTTACACTTAGTTTTGGATGTATAAACTAATACAAATTAAATACAAAACAAATACGAAACGATAGTAACACAAAAAACTGCAAGGAAAATAAAAGGGCACAAATTTAACGACGTTACTGTTACGGAATAACTGTTACGTTTATTTAACGTCATTGGTTATTTATTGTTGCTTGAGATACTATGGCGTATCGTGTGTTCCATTCTAAAGAGTCTCATAGTAAATTCTTCACCCATATCCGTTTTTGGTTTTCGGTTTGCTCTCTTCAGTTTGGTAAACAGGTTTCTGAACTTGACGGAATCTGCAACACAAACACATCCAAAAATGTAATAATATATACAAGGTGTTCTATTTAAAGTATTGTAGTTTGCATCGATTACATGAAGTTACAGACAATACGCTAGCGTGGGGCACCCTAAAAACAAAAATGTTTAAATATTGTTTGTACATTATATATAAGTAACAACAATTTTATTAATTCCCATTTATTATTATTAAATATATTACATGTGTGAATGATGAATATAAATACAAACAGAATGTTAATCGAAATGTGCCTACAATGACGTAATTAAAGTTAACTCTAATTTTTACAAACCGATGTCTAACTACAATAAATACGTGTGATTAAATTAGTTTATACAAAAATTGTGAAGTAAAATAATTAATGTAACCGTATATGCACGTATTTTAATCACATTTAAGTATATACATAAGCTATGTATCACAACACTACATATTACGTCTCTTATTGTAATAGCTTTAATTATATACACCTTTAAATATTTATATAAATAAAGACCACCTAAAACACGAACTTTTTTTTTAAACGTTAACTCTATCAATTTTATGTTAATAAGTAGTGTAGTATCATGTACGCTTTTAAACTTTGATTTTATTCAACTACTATTAATGTGGCAGTATAACGCTTAAACTAAATTAACTAATAGTATTAACCTGAATACGTTCATAATTGGTCCAGAATATAAAAAAAAAACTGCAGTAACGTAAAAAAATAGCTGCTTTTTTTTAATATCGTTTAATCCCAGACTAGATATTTTAGCTGCTCCCAATTGATAACTGTCGTTAGTTTCTACAGATAGTTAGTTACTATTTATAAATCAAAAACCAAATTTAGACTTAAACTTTTATTTTTTTAAATTTAGTCATTTTTATCACACCAACGCCTTGGATATGCAATTAAAACGAGTAACTAAAATATCTGCAGAAAATGTTACTAACTAAATTTAATCATAAAGACTATTAGTGTTAATGCCCAAACTACAATAATCGAAATGAACTTAAAATAAATCACCACCAATACTACAACGCTTACTTCTACTTTTATAAATTATTCACATTAATTTACTTGTGCGCGATTTTTTTCTAAGTAAATCAAAACAACTAACAGAAGTGTAATTCCGGCACACAAGTAAATGCTTTAAATATGTATCGTTATCATGACTATGATATAAATACAAGTCTTATTACACACAGCTAGCCTGCCCGGGTTGTCTCTCAGTCGCACAATGCACACATTCATTGAGCAAATTTACGCAGCCATGTAAAAAAAATTGGTCGACTGCATAAAAGGTGCTCTTACAAAATGGTAACGAGCACAAAACTGCTGACTGGCGGGAATACCAGGCAAGCAAAAAAAAAGTAATCGAAAAACCCCAATCAATTTAATTTGTTAAATTAGTGATATGTTCAAATTTTGAAATATTCTCAAAATTTGAATGTAAAATAAACATTTAAAATGATTGGGTACGTTCGCGCATTTACACGTACATCCACTCTATGAGACAAGCGACTGCATAATTCTTACAATCAGAGAACAACGTCGGGCAGACTTTGTGGCCACTAGGCTCGTGAGTCATTATCGTGCACTATTTTCCTTTCTTTGTAGTAAATTTCTTCGCTTTCTTTGTCGCACAATAAAAGTACTACGCCTCCGAATAGGAATATCGCCGCACCCCATCCGACGCCGTAAGCCCAGCCGAACTCCCATATTTTACGATTTCCTAAATTTAATTCCGCCGCGAAACATACGGGGTAAATAATTAATGCTATTAGTATGGACACCACTGCAAAAAATCTTTATTAGTTTTAATTCAAATCTGTAACGATCGGCATAATTATTAAACACCTATGTCGTTTTTTAAAATTTTTGGTCCTTCGATGGAACCTTAGTTAATACATACAAGATAAAATTTATTAAAAACATGAAGAAACTTCCTTAAACCATTGGTGTAAACGATGCTTTCTTTGGCCAACAGACACGTAGAGAACAAAAAACTCACGATTACCTATGATTTCAGTATTATTTTTAGTTTTTTCACTCTTAATCTTCGCGAGGTAGAGGATTTTGACTGTCGCTCGGAAATCTCATTCAACATGGTCTATATGAGTACTTTCTATTTCATCCTAGATCGTAAGACCTAATAAAACAAAGAATTTCAATAAGAATTATTCAAAAAAAAGTTCAAGTGAAAGCAATTTTTGCAAAAAAGGATGAGGGATCAGAAAAATAAATAAATTTCTTTGTTTTCTGAATAAAAAGACAAGAAAGAAAAGCATAGACGAGCAATCCTTATACGATGAGTGTTCTCTGAGAAAAACTCGTTTTTCGTTTTCTGGTGCTTAAGCATCTCCGCTTCTGGCGATTGTTGGGGAGAATGTCTACAACTTAGAAGTACCTAGTCTTTCTTTGGACGACTTGGTTGTGTTGTATAGGCCTTCTATGGGCTTTGGCAACTCTTTTCTTAAATACTTTATTACTTGGTGTTCCTCTCTTTGTCTGAGTTGAGTTTTGTACGAAAGTGGGTTGGATTCATTCTTGACGTAGACCTAAACTTCTGTCTTGTTTTGTGATTTATCTCATCGTCTACAAATTTTAATTTTGTTTGGGGGCGATTTGTTACGTGTCGTTAGTAATCACGTTTCACATTTTTGTATTTTATAATTTTACTGAAAGAGATTTGTTGCGTGTCGTTAGTAAAACGTTTTTGTATTTTAATGAACTTCCTAGTACGGCACTGGTAGCTAGCGCATCACTGACGGGATATTTTGGTTTAATTCGGTATCTGCGGTGGGGAACCTTTCGCCGATTCATGTTATGTTGAAGATTCGCTGTGAGTGGTTTGATTTGGATCGTCAAACTTCTCCGTTCAATCCCAAATCATTTTATTTAATTTCTCATCGTCGCTGTATATATGTCAAAATCTGGCCTTAACTAAGAATAAAAATATTTGATCGGAATCAAGTCAAGGTACACAAATTCGAATAACAGGTGAATTATCGACTTGATTAAAAGTGAAATATTAATAATAAACGTAGTTACATTATTAATATGAGCAATAGAACATAACTAATAAAACTGAAGGCATCACAAATTAGTAACATTGAGCGTAAGTCCAATAAAGCATATCGAACCAACACTTCACAGATAACGGGTCAAAGTTCAAGATACGCGATCACCTGAGGTTATCAATTCTACGTCACTACACCTGTCGGAGACATCATTCTGTTACTCGTCGAAGTTAGGCTTGAGAAATGGTCCTTCGCTACAAAAAAAAACTTTAACAAAAGTAAGATCGCGTCCGTAGCTATTACCTGTGAGGTTTAAGTAGATCGAGAATTGCCTAAAACCGGTCACTATACGTAATAAATCTTCATTTCAATAAAATCGCGAGAAGCGTAATAGTAATAACGACGATGAGAAATTAAATAAAAGAAATTATTTACAATTGATCGAACAAGGTTTCTATCAAAATCTAACCACTCATAGCAAATCTTCAACAGATAATAAATCGGCAAAAGGTTCCCACCGTGGATACCGAATTAAACCAAAATATCCCGTCAGTGATGCGCTAGCTACTAATGCCGTACGTGACGGGCTAACACAGCACTAATTACCAATGTCGTACTAAGAATTTTATTAAAATACGCACATGTAAAACGTTATTACTAATGACGCGTAACAAACGCAAACACATTTGTTCTTCATAGTATCGCGCGTATCAGTGCTTTGATGAAATGGTCCTAATCGGAGTTGAGAAGTATGTGCGAAGAATAAGATTTTTGTTCTGATAACGATTCACTGCTCGAAATTTTTTCTGATCGTTAGAAAAAGTTCGGCGATTGTAGTTGGTGAGCTTTCGGAGGTGATACCAAAGCAACTTTGTTGTAAACTCACAGCCGTAAACTCCTACTTACCTACCTTAGAAAGTCTTGGCGTAAAAGCACAGACCCTAGAAAAAAAACTCATCAAAAACTTGAATATACAGTTGCAAATAAATAAATTTCCACCTTAATTACATGCCGTAGATTGAACTATAAAATTTGCAAACGAATTTTATCTCTATGTAAATCTATAACAAAGATGAGTCGCCCTTTAATCTAAAGACGTTGACGTAGTTGACCATCTCTGTCCATTGCAAGTTGAAGCAAGAATGATCTGAGCAGTTGTGTTACTAACAATACATACAATAAACTCTGTCAGGCGTAATAAAAAATTTTGTCAAAAATCTGAAACATTTTGAATTTCCCCTACTCCCAAAAAACTTACTTATGATTCAGATCTTAGTGTGCTAAACTTAAAAAAAAATAATTCAACATGTCGACCACCTCCTATACAATGGCCGTAGGCACAACAGCCACAAAAAAACACTATAGTAAAAAAAACAAGCGTCGAAAATGTAAGACAAGAAAACACAAACCCAATTGATGAAGAACAGGATAGAATGCCAACATTAAAAAAAGAATATCACATATTGAGATACACTGTGCTATCAAGTTCCAGACGTCAATGAGCTCTAGGCTATAATATTGTTGGAAATGGTCTTAAAATCAAAACAACCAATCTGTTAAGCAAAGACGTTTGACGTTTCGGTCATCATATCGTGACCTTGAGAAGATTTCTGAAATTGTTTTGTTTACACTCGAGTTCGAGTATTTATACTAATTGCTCGTTCCTCTTCATTGGTATATAAATGCTGAAACCCAAGGGCAAACAAAACAGTTTCAAAAATCTTCTGAAGAAGCTGCCGCAAACGCCTAAAAACAAGAATACTGGAATGGAAACCAGTGGAAGATAGACCAAAGTTGAAATAGTTGAACGACGTTAAAAAAATATATAAGGAAAGAAAGACAAAAAATGAAAAAAAAAATGAAAAGAGACAGTTAAAATGGGAGACACGCACACACAAAGTTTTACGAACAGGTGCTGGTGCTGCTATGGGTTCTCTTCTATAACCTGTTGTAGCTAACATTTTTATGGAATCCTTTGAAACTGTTGCTTTGGAATCATCAATATTAAAACCTGAATTTTAGTTTAGGTATGTCGACGACACGTTTATTGTCTGGTCTCGAATTGTCTAAGTTTCTTGATCATCTTAACAATCAACACTTAGATACCAAACTTACTATGAAAATCGAAAGTAATGGTTCACTCCCATTTCTTGACGTTCTTGTAACTCGTAAGCCCGATGGACTTCTGGGCCATTCTGTTTTTCGCAAACCCACCCATACGGACAGATACCTTCATGCTGCGTCTCATCATCATCCTGTACAGAAACGTTCTGTTATTGAATCTTTGGTTCGTCGTGCTTTTTCTATTTGCCAATCTGAGAATCTAGACTCGGAACTCCGTCATCTTACTAGAACTTTAGTGAACAATGGTTATGTGAAGCGAGATATTCATAGAGTTATTAATCGTCGTCTACATCCACGTACTCGATTACCTGACATTTCTACTCCCGAATCCAACCCGAAATTGACCTTTTTCCCCTACATTCACAAGGTTACATCATCATCCTGCACAGAAACGTTCTGTTATTGAATCTTTGGTTCATCGTGACTCTTCTATTTGCCAACCTAAAAATCTAGAAAGAGAACTCCGAAATCTTACTAGAACCCTAGTGAACAATGGTTATATGAAACGAGATATTCATAGAGTTATTAATCGTCATTTACATCCACGTACTCGATTACCTAAGGACATTTCTACTTCCGAATCCAATCCAAAATTGGCCTTTTTACCCTACATTCACAAGGTTACAGATCAAATAGGGAAACTTCTCCGTAAGAATGGTATTAAACCCATATTCAACTCGACAGACAAAATCTCTCAGATTCTTCCTTCTCCCAAGGACAAATTTCCTACACTTTCAGCTCAAGGTGTATATCAAATTCCTTGTTCATGTGGTTTAGTCTACATTGGTGAAACCGGTCGTTCCGTCATTACCCGCATTTCAGAACATGATCGTTGTATAAAGAAAAAGCATATTTTCAAGTCTGCGGTCGCTGAACATCATTTTACTACAGGACACAAGATAGATTTTGATAACGTTTCGGTGATTGCCAAATCTCTATTTTCCGAGAGAGCAGAGAAATTATCAAACACCCCAATAACTTCAATCGCGATCATGGTTTCGACCTATCCCTTCTTTGGTACCTGGTTATTAGTCCTTTATCGAAAGCACGCCCCCTTTCAACTGTAACCCAATCAGAGTCAAGCTAAACCATCCGTGACCATGCTTCTTCTTTATATACGGAGACTATTTCTTCTTAAGTCACTTCTATGGTGTTTAGAATCTGGCTTGGTTCACAAGTTGATTATCTAACTGTGTAGTGGTTTTTTGTAAGATTTTCGTTTGCTTTTTCAAGTTTACCGTTTTCTTTCTTACCTTTTCAGAGGTTAGAATCACAGTATAATTAATAACTCCGCGTAAAGAAAAAAAAATTCAAAAACGTACCCCACAGAAGTTTCTTGATATCGAGTAGTAAACGTTTCCTACCCCTTATGTATTGATAGTCGACAATAAATGTAGTAAGCTTACGTATGTGCCTAAATATGGCTTTAATTACAATCAAATCGATCAAAGAAACTTGACGGTCAGCGTACACACGACAGCTGTATTACATAATGCTAACGAAGTTTTAAAACTTATGACTAAAAGTAAAAATTGTACTATAATCTACGATTAAATTCTTGAATGTTACAAATTAATTAATACGGCGAAATCAAATTAAGACAGACTGAAGATAGAAAATTATATACTATATATTATATAATACAAATAAGAAAGTTGTTTTTCAATACGATACTTCTAGATAAGTTTAATTAAGGCTCAAGGCAGTAATCGCCATATACAAACTCCACAAGATAAGCTTCTGGAGGTTACTGAATCATTATCTCCGTGGACAACAAGAAGCAGAATTCCCTTGGATTGTTTTTATTCAAGCAACATGGCGGACGCTATCTAAATCGCTTAATTTTGCTAAAATATTTCTCAATCTTTATACAACATTATTGAGTTGAGCGGAAAGCGTTTTGATACAATCGAGCGATCGCAGCAAAATCAAAAGTACAAGTGACCGAGTGAAAATTCCCTCCGTTCTCGCACAAAAGATAAGGGCTATCGGTGTTGTGTGTTGAAATAGCTATTTTTGAGTGAACTTCAAGGTAGTTAATAAAATGAGTTTTATTATGTAATGTTATTATTTTACTGAGTGTGCGAAACTAAAGGATAACAGCCCACGTGCGTAAATTGTCATGGAAAGGCATTGACAAATTAATTTTTTAAATAAAATGGCTCATTCAAAAATTGTTTTTTTCAATTCCCATCACTGAAGCGTAGCGTTACTATGTTAATAACCTCATTGGTTTAGTTAGTATACTCAACTAAACAAAAAACGGGACACCTTAGTTAGTTCGAATGAAATAGTTAGCGGTGTAAACTAGGCTTGTTAGAAAATGCAATTGTGATTGCTAATGGTAAAAACCACACAAGAAAAACTCATCTCTTTGATATGTGGTCAGAAAGCGCACTCTATGGTCAACCATTTTTCACTGCAGTCATGTCCCGCAATCGCTTTCAGCAAATATGCAGGCATATCAGATTTGATGACAATTCTACTAGATCAAAAAGATAAGAATAACTGACGATGAATTAGAACCTATTCGAAGTATTCATGATTAATTTGTGAAAAATTGTACAGAAAATTATTCACCAAGTAATAAAATTATGATAGACGAGAGGTTGGCTAAATTGTCTATTTCGGTTGTATATGAAATCTAAACCAGGAAGATATGGCATAAAGATATGCGCAGATTCATAAAATGCTTACATTTTGAATTTTCAAGTGTATGAAGGTATGTTGAAGAACCAAATGGAGATTAATCTAAGTCAGAGAGTCGTGTTGGATATGGTGAGGCCCTATTTTCATTCTTGTAGAAAGTCACTACGGATAACTTCTTCACATCAATTCCTTTAGCAGAGCAATTGATTCAGAGAAAACTTACAATCACTTGCACACTAAGGGGAAACGAGCGAGAAATCCCTCTAGAATTTCTGCTGAATAAAAGACGTGAAGAGAATTTTTGGATTTACTGATAAGATAACAATAGTTTCCTATGTTCCCAAAAAACCAAGTAGTAATTTTGTTGTCTACTCAATTTCATGAAAAAGAAATATCTGAGGAAACAACGAGCTGTAACCTGAAATAATTTTGCACTACAATAGAACAAAAGGTGCAGTAAATACTGAAGACAAGCTAACCAGCGAATATTCTTGTGTATGTCCCACTAAAAGCTGGCCGTTTAGAATATTTATGGAAATGATTGATATAGCAGCACAATGACCAATTAGCTCATCGGAGCGCGACATTTAATGAAGTATGAGTTGTCTGATGACACAGAAACACCAAAGACATATGGAATGCCAAGGATTTAAAACTGGGCCTGACGAATAGTCGTTAGTTTTTTTTTGTTTTGATGTTTTAGTTCTTTTGTTTTCTTAGTTCGTTAGTTTTCTTTTGGTTCCATGTAGAGACGGACTAAGAATACTCTCTCTACAGTGGGGACATCATTTGTCGTAAGAGGCGACTAAACAATGGTTCTTTTAAATTCACGTAGCAAGCGCAGGTTTGCAGGATTTAGCTCTACCAAAGCACATCCAAAAGTTGTTGAAAGTAAACGTAAGTGTGATAATTTCAATAAAAATTTACGATATGCTATAGATCTGTTTTTATTGTAAACAAATAACGATAAAGATGGGAACTGCACCAACCCGAATACCTGCTGCACGTTCTGGGGTAGATGCAACTTTTGTCCGAGTGCAACAGACAAAAAAAAGTAAAATTTCGTGCAGCATTTGCGACAAACTAGTGTGTAGCAAACATCGACAGGAGAATCAAGTTTATCGTTGTGCAGACTATAGATCATGTGTGAAATAGTATTTTTAATTTTTTACAAATTATTTTGATTTTAATTATTATTTTACGAGTTTCATATTAACCCTTGTCTTTTTATTTTCCATTAAAAACGTACATTTTACTAAGAAAGTAGCAAAAATCCTTATCTACCTGAAGAAATCCATGAGGTACTTTAGTTACCCCAAATGATGGTTTGCTTTAATGGAATAGTATGAGAACGGGAAGTTTCCACCGCTGACTATTCAATCGATCAACCAAGGTGTCCCGTTTTTTGTTTAGTTGAGTGTACAATTATCTTGTAATTTATTTTTTATAATAAAAGTATTATAGTAGAACTTATGTTTCCATCAGCGATAATCTTGCTTTGGAAAAAGAAATGTAATTGAGCCGAGTTTTAGTTAATTCACCAGTGTTACCAACTACCAAGCTTTGTCGTTTCAAATTTTGTATTTATAGATAATTTCATGAAAAGACGAAAAACTAAATTAACTGATACTATTGTGGGGGGTGTTTAATAATTATGCCAACGATCGTATCGAAAGACTTACACGAAAGCCCCATAACAATAACTCCGAATCGGTAATATTTATATTTGGTGTGGTGCTCTTTGGTTCTTAGTCCCAATCCTGTTAAAATGGTAGCCACTAAGTCCGTTATAAGCGTGATTATGCACAGACCAGCAGCGGCGTGTATATAATCTAAAATACCTTATAAGAAAAAAAAACACGTTTCGATTTTACTAAATACCTCTATCTCTAGATGGGTAACAGCCTGGTGCTTCTTCTACATTAAAAGGCAGTGGTCGTTCCGCGTCGTCCGCAATGCAATACATAAAAAGTCCTTGTCGCCAGCCGTCCGCCATCAACCAATCTGTCGAAGCCAGGCCCATTATCATAAGGATTATTACTATCAGGCCGCATATAAACGCAATCACCTGTAAAAGAAAAGAAAATTCGCTTTAGACATTTAACAATAAACTGTATAAATACTTAGTGAGAAAAAACTAAGAGACGCCATGTGAAGGATATAAATTCAACCTTCTGCGTTCTTTTTTAAAACATTTATCACATAATAAATAGCACGGGGCGGATTTCTACAGTATCAATAAATTATAAGAACAATCCAAAAGTCAGAGTTTTCACAGACAATTTGAGAAAATAAGGCGGAAATGTTCAACAAATTGGTATTATAATAAAAATAAATTTGATAATTTGATTTTGAAAAATTGTACATACTTTACGATACTTCCGTCTTCTAATTGCCAAACGCACTTGTTTATTCTTGTAAGGCATACTTGTAGTATTAAAGTTTACCACACCTATTTAGTATTGCTCACTCACACTGCGGTAGCCATATTTTAATAACCGCTTATCTATTATCAGTAAAGTAAAGAATAACTTTGTACCAGCAGGAAAAACAACGTGAAATGCACCAACTTCGAAAACGTCTGAGTTACAAAAACCGCAAGATTTAAATTCGCAAGACCTTTCCGGTTGATTCCAATGCGTCATTTGTGAGTAATCCAATATATTTTACCTTTAATAGTAAATTTACTGTCAGTTATTTGTAATTACATTCACTTATGTTAAAAGTAAAGGTGCAAAAATGTCGATCTTTAACAATAATTTTTATGTTCTGGCAACTTTTCTTCAAAGTGTGAAAGAATCTGCCTTTAGGGACTACGAATAATATGTGATTCAATAAATTTCCATAGTAAGCTTACCGTGGAAAGAAAACTCTTGTCGGCATTATCTTCGAAATTTTATTATATACATACAGGGTGGGTCAATAGTGTGTCAAAGTAAAATCGCTTCCTTATTATACAAAATATAATTTCAGTCTTCTTAATTGTAAAGCGCATTTTATAATTCTTTGAACATCAAATGTAACTTGATTTTTACGCACATTATTGTAAAAACAGTGCGGTAAAATAAGCACTAAATTCCATGTTTTAAAAAACATCTAAAAAGTATGTTAATTAGATAATACTAAACTTTATATAAGTAAATGTTACTTTACATTATATTTAATAATATAAATGTATAAACATATTTTAAAAATACCATTTCGTGACAACCGAAGATTTTAAATTTTACATTAAAAGTATGACATTTGCTTTTGAGAAACAAAATCTTGTATCGAAATGATATTTTGGTATGAGGTTTAGCAGTATTTGAGGTATTGATAAAAGTTTCGAACACGTAATTGTTCTGTATTATATGACAAAGGTACAAAACCGATTTTTTTAATAGAACGACTAATTTGAAATTCGACATCTTGTAGAAAATTAAATTCTCAATGGCAATTGTTTTAAAGATATCCTATTTTATTGACACTTTTTTCACTGGCGGGTATTGTGTGCCGACTTCGGTAGTACGCCATTCGTCCCCTGTTTTTTTACGCCTATCTTTTCTGTACCCACTTTTTTCATCGTAGGCCTTACAGGAATTTGGTCTATAATGGAGAAAAACATATTTTCTTTTATTTGTTGATTTGATTTGTCTTAGTTTACTAGATTTTGTTCATGAAGTTTTCTATGAATTTCGTTTAATTTGCCTCTTATAAAAGTGAACAAAACGTTGGCAGCTCCGATAACAAGTTTAAAACAAGCAAGAAGCAAGTTACTTTTTTGACTAGGAAAGCTGTAGGATTTCTGTACTGATAAGTTGTCAGTCACATTCGTCAGTCATTGATACTCATGGTACCAGACGTGAGCGCCAAAATTTAGTGTACAATAGACTTTACTACACTATTTTCCTTCAAATTATTTTCTTCTGCCTGAGCTTTCCCCTCATGTCGTTGTTCTGACCGGTTGAGTACACGGTCCCCATGCTAACTACGACCACCTGATAACCACAGACGAAAACGCAACGATACGTCTACACCAAAATCGCCAAGAAAGAGCAAAGAGTTCCTCGCCCACCTCCGTTCCCACAACCAGTAATACCTATACGACCACAAAGATAACCAAACTGCTTTCTCATTAGAATTTGGAACGCCAACGGTCTCCTTAACAAGAAGCTTGAATCCGTCTCCAAAACTGCGACAACCCCAACATCCACAACTACATCAAACGGCCCATCTCCCATCATTACTTCCGAACGCTACAATTCCAGAATATAGAAGCAACCCAAATTGTCATTAACACGAAGACATCATCCTCTGTGCTGCATACAGCCCTCTGTGCTGCATACAGACGTCTTACCTCATCGCGAAACCTCCGGACTGACACTACAGGAAACCCAATCACAATGGTCGACCCACACTCCATCCTCACAACCGACTTCCCAAGGTCATCATAATAGCCAATTTCAACATCAGACTACTTCACGATCTAACCACAGTTTCCAATCTCAGTTCCGACCACGAACCTGTACTTCCACAACGCGGTAATCAAACGAAAAACGACTACCTCCAGTTCTAGCCATCCATTCAATTCGAGGGCAACAAACTCGTCACAGAAGTTCCGATCATGGATAGCGTTCCTCAACTTCAAGCTGCGGTTGACAATTGTAACGGTACATTTTCCACGTGCTATTTAAGTTTATTTTTGTTAGACACTGTTTCTGTAAAAATGATCTAAATCTGCCTTAACGTTTTTTAAATAAAAAATAAGTGCGCAGGTACGATGTGAATGCAAGCGAATAATGGCGAAGAAGTTAGCCGGCACCAATCAAGTGAAAAGCACTTAATATTATAATAAGGATGTCTTCCGGGTTTGGACCGTGTTATAACCGAAGTTGCCAACGTTTCCCCCACTTTCGAAACAACTCTTTTATCTTCATCTTAAGTTGGCCAACACTATATCACCGGATGATTGGAATCTCTTCGACAACATTACTTACCAGCAGTCTGATACTACTCTATGACTAACCACTGAAGGTCATCTCAAAAAGTTTCAATTATTGGAATCCAAGAATCGTAAAGGTTCATCCACTACTAACTCCTTAAAAACGGTTGTCAATTTATCTAGTTTGATCCTCACATCAGAACAAGAATCGGTGCTCTCTAAGGGTTTAAATCTTGCGGCTACTCCCAAACGTATTTCTAAAGAAGATATTCTATGTGCTGTTGAGTCTTCTATAAGACATCTTCCTCGCCACATCTCAGATCCCATTCGTATTAACACTGACCTTAAATCATCTAAAATTCCTAAATCCAACATTTCTAACTCGGAAGAGTCAACTCTAAAAAGTCTTCGTCAGAACCCTGATATTGTTCTTCCAGCCGACAAATACAACGCTACTGTAGTTTTGAACCAAATTAATTATGTTGCGAAAATCCGTTCTATTTTGTCTGAGGAAATTTACGCTCTTTTAACTCACAACCCCACTTCGAAGGTTGAACGTGAGGTCAGCCAAATCATCAAATCTTCCAATCTATCTCCTGAAACTAAACGTCCACTTACCCCATCAGATTCTAAACCACCTCGTCTATACGGACTTCCCAAAGTTCACAAACAAGGTATTCCTTTTCGACCTATCGTCAGTACTATCTAATCTCCTACCTACAAGCTAGCCAAGTTCTTGTCTAACATTGTTTGCGAGTTTACAGGTAAAACATCTTCTCACATCCTCAACTCTCAGCATTTTATTCAACGTCTAAAAACTATAAAACTTGAACCCCAAGATCTTCTTGTGAGCTTTGATGTTACTTCACTTTTTACTAAAGTCTTTTCGTTTATTATCATCAAACAGATTCTGTCTCAACATGACAAAGACTCCTCTATCACCTGTTGTAGCCAACATTTTTATGGAATTCTTTGAAACGGTTGCTTTGGAATCATCAATATAAAAACCTAAAGTGTGGTTTAGGTATGTTGACGACACGTTTATTGTTTGGCCTCATGGTCATCTCGAATTGTCTAAGTTTCTTGATCATTTTAACAATCAACACGTCGATATCAAATTTACTATAGAAATCGAAAGTAATGGTTCTCTTCCATTTCTTGACGTTCTTGTAACTCGTAAGCCCGATGAACTTCTGGGCCATTATGTTTATCGCATACCCACCCATACGGACAGATACCTTCATGCTGCTTCTCATCATCATCCTGCACAGAAACGTTCTGTTATTGAATCTTTGGTTCGTCGTGCTTTTTCTATTTGCCAACCTGAGAATCTAGACTCGGAACTCCGTCATCTTACTAGAACCTTAGTGAGCAATGGTTATGTGAAGCGAGATATTCATAAAGTTATTAATTAACCGGAATTGGCCTTTTTACCCAACATTCACAAAGTTACAGATCAAGAAGGGAAACTTCTTCGTAAGAATGGTATTAAACCCATATTCAACTCGACAGGCAAAATCTCTCAGATTCTTCGTTCTCCCAAAGCCAAATTTCCTATACCTTCATCTCAAGGTGTATACCAAATTCCTTGTTCACGTGGTTTAGTCTACATTGGTGAAACCGGTCGTTCCGTCATTACTCGCATTTCAGAACATGATCGTTGTATAAGGAAAAGGTATATTTCCAAGTCTGCGGTTGCTGAACATCATTTTACTACAGGTCACCAGATAGATTTTGATAATGTTTCGTTGATAGCCAAATCTCCATTCTTTCTCAACAGGAAATTCCGAGAGAGCATAGAAATCATCAAACACCCCAATAACTTCAATCGCGATCGTGGTTTCGCCCCTTAGCCCCATCCGTGACGATCCTTCTCCTTTGTATACGAAGTCTTAAGTCACTTCTACGGAGTTTAGAATCTGGCTTGGTTCACAAGTTGATTACCTAACTCTGTAGTAGTTCTTTGTTAGATTTTCGTTTGCTTTTTCAAGTTATCGTTTTCTTTCTTACTTTTTCAGAGTTTAGATTATGGCTTGTTTCACAAGTTGATAATCTAACTTTTGAGAAGTTCTTAGTTAGATTTCGGTTGCTTGTTTGGGTTTTGCAAATTATCTCACGCCCTGATAAAACCCCTTACGAAACTGGGCGAAACGTTGGCAGCTTCGGTTACCACAACAATGACACGGTCCAAACCCGGAAGACATCCTTATCATAGTATAAATTCCGGCCGTGGAGCCTTGGCTATTACGAAAAGCACGTACGAAAAAACGAAGTGCATTGAGTGCATGTATATCGAATTAAAATTAGATTCTGGTTTTGACGCCCTCTGCCCATCTTTTTGGGTTACTGACAGGTTGCGGATTCATTTTGAAGCTGTCAACTACGTGAGACGGTCTGTGTCGTAAATTTGGCCTAATTCCAAAGATTTTAAGTGCATCCACTGTGATGGACAGGAAATTATAAATTAATTACGAATTTATCGCAATCTATTTGGCACACGCTGTTTCGCCACGCTTTGATCACATGTTCGATTTAATAAAAAAACAATGAAGAAATAATACTATTGATAAATACCGTCACCGAACGCTCAAGATTTATCCACAACGAAAACGAAGTCTTGACCAGCATTTACCTTTGAGATGTTATTTCTTATACACCAGTCGATTGCGTTACCACCCACCTGTTCGTAATCGCAAATAACAGCATTCGATACAACGGGTTTTTATATCTCATTTAATTTATTATTAACGATTTTGTTTGTGATTGTTCGTGTGACACGATTTGCTATTCAATATCTATTCTAGGCTACTACCGAGGAAAACGTTATCTTCGCTCAAGTAGGTACTGGATTTTGGGTAAGTCTGTTTGATTATTTTCTTCGCTGTCATAAAAGTCACCCACGGAACTTTGGCTAATAATAATTTCCGTAATTACGTTTACTGTTAAAATACCATTAAGGTAATTTCAAATATCATTTTGTGTGTATCGCATGCTGTGTACAAACGATATTTATTACGAAATTTTCTTCGCTATTTCGCTTCGACTTAACCTATGCATTGTGTGTTGCCGATACTTCTGGCATTTATGAATTGAGAAATTAAATATACTCCTGTTAATCTTCTACATTACTAAATTAAAGTTTTTATACCTGTTAATCTTTCTTTTATGGTGACATACCTTTCTCTTTTAATTGTGGTTACCCGAACACCAGAGTAACAAGGATTACGAACCTAAAAATTCGTTACAAGTTTGGACCGACTGTCTTGATTGAGGCAGAAGTGTTAATTAGAATTGATCTGGCGCCCTTAATTATAATTCACTTGAGCCTCTCCTATCTCTGACTGTGTGAGTTGGCCGTGCAAGGTTCGTAAGACCTAAAGCTTGTAACAATTGTTCAATTTTGCAGTTAGTACTAGACGCCTGTATTTGAACTAAGCGGGGTCTTTGTTAAAACCTCCACAGCGTAAAGCGTTGATCTAAAGCAATCGAAATCGCCGCCAGTTTAGAAGCTGCAAGGTAACCATTTTACGAACGCGTGGTTCGACATTTTGTATGGAAGATACAACCTGAGGAGTTGGTTGTTAAATGCCTTTGCTGTCGTCGCTCTAAATATGTGAAGTGCCTTTGTCCTAGCTTGCAAGAAGCTACGTTGTATAAAGCCAAGACGATCGAGTTACTAGTTAAAAGTTATGTTTCGCATTTGAAAATTCGCGTTAAAAATGTTACTTTAGATCCACGCTTCGATAATGCAGTAAAACAAATAAACAAGATAAAGGCACAAACCTTATAAAACTTAACTCCTTCTTTGCTATTCTCGGAAGACGAACTAAGAAAACTTATAAAAAATATCAAATTGAAAAAAATCACTAGACTTAGTGACATTTTCAAATTTGATTTAACACCTACTACCAAATGCTAAAAAAATTCTATCATTATACTGTACAAATGACACTAGCCGTTTTAAAACCCGGAAAACAACACGAAAAATCTTCCAATGGCTCTTCTCAGCACATGTTATAAACTTCTTGAACGCTTACTCTACAATTCTAAGCTTATTGATATCAAGCTCCCTTTCTACCCGATCAGATTTCGTAATCAGGAAAAAAACTCAAAGTAAGTCTTAGCCTTATCAAAATCGAAATTCATCGAGGACTAAAAACTGTGTTTATAAATTTAACCGCGGCCTACCACACTGACTTGATACTGAAGCTAAAGAAAGCACTCTAATGCTTCAAAAGAATTCGTCTCTTGAAAAACAAATAACAAGAAGAAAAACTAACAAATCTTTCACCATTAACCGAGTACCCCTAGAACTCTAACTCTGTTCATGTATATACAAGCGATGTAGGGAGTCGTGTTTTGAAGGTGATTGAGTGGAAGGAGGGAAAGTTGACGAAACGGCAAAGAAAAGGAATAATGAGAGATGGAAATGGAAAAAAAAAGAAGGGAGAAAAAAAGAAAGTAAGGAAGAAGCACGGGGGGAGGTGAGTGAGCTGAGAGTATTGTTTTGGAACGTAGCAGGAATAAAAAACAAGGAACATGATTTCTGGAAGTACATCAAGGAACAGGATGTAGTGAGATTACAGGAAACATGGATAGAAGAAAAAGAATGGAAGTGGTGAGAAAAGAGTTGCCAGAGGAATTTGAGTGGGTGGTGCAACATGCAGAAAGAGAAAAGAAAAAGGGAGAGCAAAGGGGGTATAATAACGAGAATAAGAAAAAAATGGTTGAACCAGGAAAAGAAGGAGAAAGTGCAACAGAGAAGAGGAGTTGTAGAAAGGAACATGCAGTGGGGAAAAACAAAAATAAAAGTGGTGACGGTGTATAGCAGTAGAATGAAAGAGACAAGGAAAAACTTAGAAGAGATGATAGAAGAGAGGGAAGAGGGATTGATAATAGTAGGAGGGGACTTCAACGCAAGAATAGGGAAAGAGGGGGGAATACAAGAAAGAAAAAGGACGGGAAAGAGACAAACAAAGGACAAGGTGATAAATAAAGAGGGAGAGGAACTGCTGGAATTGTGCAACGAAAAAGGGTGGGAAATAATGAACAGGAACAGAGAAGATGATGGAAAGGGGAATTTACGTACATAGGAGGAAGGGAGAATCAATAATAGATTTTGTAATGACAAATGAAGAGGCCGCAGAAAAGATAAAGACATTTAAGGTGGGAGAAAGAGTAGAGTCAGACCATCAACCACTGGAATTGACAATGGAAGGAAGGGAAAGAAAAGAGAGAGAGGAAGAGGAGAAGTACATAACTAAAAAAAAGTGGACAGAAGAGAGTATAAAAAGATATAAAGAGAGAATAGGAAAAACGGTATGGATAGGGAAGAAGTACAAGAAAGTGTAGAGGAAATGAGAGAGATGATGGAGAAAGCAACAGAGAGAGTCAGATTTAGAAAATGGAAGGGGAGAAAACTGGATGGAAGAAATGGTGGGATAAGGAATGCAAGGAAGCAAAGAAAAAGGCAAGAAGAGCATTAAGACAGTGGAAAAAGGGAAGAAAGAAAAAAGAAGAATACAAAGAAGCAGTAAAATATACAAAAAACATGCGATAGAAAGAAGGAGGAAAACAAAAAGAAACAAGAGGAGCAGATTAAAGGAATAAAAACGGAAGAAGATGTATGGAAGTACCTAAAGAAGCAGAGGAAAAAAACAGGACGACAAAGGGAATAAAAATTAAAGAATGGGAGATATATTTTCGGAACCTGTTGGGAGGGAAGAACAAAAGCAGGAAAAAAAGAAAAAAAGGAAAGACGCGGTAGTAAGACAAGAAGAAGGAGATAGGGATAGAATAGGAGGAAGAAGTAATAGAGGCGATAAAGAATATAAAAAAAGGAAAGGCGACAGGCCAAGATGGGAGACAAGTAGAAGAGGGGATATACGGGGTAGAAAATGTAGCAAAAAGGATGATGGAAATAATAAACAAAATATGGAAAAGGGAAGGATTCCCAGAGAGATGGAGAGAAGGAATAATATGCCCAATACATAAAAAAGGCGAAAAAAAGAAAGTCAAGAATTATAGAAGGGTAACATTACTGAGCTCAGCATACAAATTGTACGCGACAATACTGCAAGAAAGATTACAGAAGGAAATAGAGGAAAGAAGTTTGGTACCAGACGGACAAGCGGGATTCAGAAAAGGAAGAAGGGCGATAGACAACATATATATAATGAAACACTTAGCAAATAAAGAACTAGAAAAAAAAGAGGGAAAATGGTAGCACTATTCGTAGACCTAAAAGCTGCTTTTGACAAAGTGAATAGGGAAAAGCTGTGGGAATATATGAAAAGAATAAAAATCAATGAAAGATTAATACAAAGAATAGAGGAAATATACGAAGAAACGAGAAGCAGCGTTAAAGTGAATGGGGAAGAGAGTGAGAAATTCATAACAAAGAGAGGGTTGAGGCAGGGATGTCCACTGAGCCCAAGCCTGTTCTCGGTATATACGGGGGATCTGGAAGAGACAATGAGAGGACAACAGACAGGAGGGATAGTGGTAGGGAAAGCTAAGGTATGGTCGTTGGCGTATGCGGATGACATAGTGCTGGTGGCTGAGGAGGAAAAGGAAATGAAAGAGATGATGAAAACGCTAGAAAAATATATGAAAAAAAAAGAATTGGAAGTAAACACGGAGAAAACAAAGATAATGATATTTAGAAAAGGAGGGGGGAAAAGAAAAAGAGAGGAGTGGAGATGGAGTGATGAGAAAGTGCAACAAGTGAAGGAATTTACATACCTGGGCTACACGATGAAACAGGATAATAGAGAGGGAGAACACATAAAGGAAAGGGTGAAGAAAGGAAACAGGCTAATAGGACAAGTATGGGGTGTGGGGGAAAGAATATTCAAGATGGATATAAAAAAGAAAATTGCTGTTCTGAAAAAAATTAATAAAGGTGGTAATGTATGGAGCGGAAATATGGAGCTGGAAGGAGTGGAGGGAGGTAGAGGGGCTACAGGAAAAATACTGGAGATGGGTGTTAGGATTGGACAGGGAGACACCGAGGTATATTGTGAGAGAGGAGGTTCAGATAGAAAAAATAAGGATTGAGAGAGGAAAAAGAGCAATAAAATACGAGGAAGAAATGAGGGGAAGAACAGATTGCAAAATTCTGCAAAAATGTTGGAAAGAGATAAAGGGAGGGAAAGTGAAGTATGGGCAGGAGGGCAGAGAAGAGTATTACAAAAGAAACGGGTACGCGAGTGAAGAAGTGGAGAGATTAAGAGAAGAGGGGGCAGGGACAAGAGAAGAAATAATAAGGAGAGATAGAGAAATCGAAAAACAAGAAAGATGGACAAAGATAAAAGAGAGCAGATATAATAGGAATTATAAAGATATCAAGGGTGAAGGGGTGCCGGAATATTTAAAAGACAGTGAGATTAAAAGCAACAAAAGGAAAAAAATGGTGGCAAGGTTCAGATGTGGCAACGAGGAGTTAGGGAACAAATATTGGAAGGAAGAAACAGAAAAGTTGTGCAGGCTATGTGGAGAAGAAACGGAAGATCTGAACCACATGAGAAAGAGATGCAGGGAACTAAGAGAAGAGGTGATGAAAACAGTGGATATCTTAGATGAAAACGGAAAAGGAGCGGAATGGATGGAGGAAGTATGGAGCAGGAGGAAACAGTTAAGGGGGGAGAAGGGATAAGAAAATGTAATATATATGTACAGACAACACGACCAAATTTGTAAGCCAAATGGCAATGAATAAAGTTAAACTTATATATATATACAAGCGATGTACTAGATAGTACTATGCCGACGATATGGGAATATCCACCAAAACTAAATATTTCTAGTAGAGAGAATTGATTCTAGCCCCCTATATAAAAACATTAGAAAAGTAACTGCCAAGATCTGTCAATGTCTAAAACTCTTCACTCTCTATCCCGCTCCAGATTAAACTCTAGAAAATCTATCTGGAATAGGTATGCAACCTAGCAGGTTCAAAACAAAACGGCTTTTGACTACCATAAGCAGACAGGTTTAGACTCGACCCAGTCATCAGTATCTTGAGTGCAATTACGAAAAAAAAAGAAAACGTCTCAACTGAAAGTTGAACAGGAATAATGTTGTTCGTTACCGGTTTGAAACCTTCTCATCTCAGTGGACTTGCTTTGTTAAAAAAACCTTATTATGGTTTATCGCGCTGTATAAATTTTGCTCAGTTTAACCTTCGTCGACGTTTTGGGTTTGCTCCCTATTATTAGCGAAATGCTCAGTGAAACTTTGAACATCCACATTATTGATGGTGTACCATCAAAATAAAAAAATAAAAGTGCATTTCGATTTTGCGGCGAGATTAAATTTCCTTTTGTTTTAATGGCATTTTAATGCCGGCATGAGTTAAATCCAAAAATTATTTAATTACTACGTTCAAGAATTATGATTCAAACATGCCAGTTACTATTATCTATTAAATGAGGTCAAAGTCAAATCTAACCTTTTCTTCTTTGGTAAAATATTGTGTTTAGCAGCATACCTGTTCGGTTCCGATTATAAGCGACTTTCGAGTTAGACCGCGTCGTAGTTAAACACCCAGACTTTTTTTTTGGTTCTAGTCTCTCTTTGATATCCAAATTATGAAATAGAACTTGTGCTATGTCGTATTGTCGTTCGTGAACCCAAACAAACTGACTTTTCGCAAGACATTGCAGTTTGTATCTTCGGAGTGGTAAATGTCACTGTGACAATGTCTTTGCAAAGGTCAGTTGGTTTGGGTTTACGAACGACAATACGGCAAAAGCCAAGTTCTACTTCTTGTTTCGGCCCGGACCAAGCCTAAAAAGTCTGGGTGTTCAACTACGACGCGATCTAAGCCAAAACTCGCTTATAATCGGAACCAAAGTAACCGCGAAAGCTTAAGATTTTATATTATAAACCTGTTCGGTCTTCAAATCTAAGTTGAATATCAAATAAAATCGAAAACTTAGCGCATACTATAATATCGAATCTAAGCTTCGCCTATTTGTGATACTACGGTGATATATTTATTGCTTTACTTTCCAGCTTTTAGGGGGGGGAGTGTTTTATGCCACTAGCGCTAGCAGCATTGTTGAAATATGTAAGTACTCTCATATCTGTCAAATTATTCAAACTTGAAGCTGGAGTAAATGTGCGCTTTGCTTTTGAATTTTCATACATTTTAGATTTGTAACCGTTCATTTTTTTTTCTTTATCACTTAATTTAATTAACTAAATTTAACTTTTTTGCCGTAACTGCCTACTCGTACAGAGTGTTGCATAAGTTAAGAGTTCAATATACTTAAATTAAAATTATTGCGTTACTGCTTTGCAAAAAGTTGTTTGACTTGTGTTTCTTTCTATTTGTTAAACGTTGTCGTTGAAATAAATGTACTACTTGTTAGGTTATTTGTGTACGATTTGTTTTCCTTAAGTGTTGTAAGGTGGAAACGAGCACCTAGAATCTTTTTTCGCTTTTTGGCGCCATCTTAACGGAATTACAATGAACACATCGAAGAATTCTATTAATTACTACATTTGCCCTACTCTTCAAAACTTTGGAACTACCGTCGCCTATCGCTGCTTCAACCGAGTCCAGAGCTTACGTTTTACCGTTTTCTCCCGACTAGACTATATTTTAATGTTTAAATTGATATATCAAATAAAAGTAATTAATTAACCAGTGTTTTCTTAAATTGAATTATACACAGAATTTAGATTAAAATAATACTGACATTTCAAATCAAAACAAATAAGATGGAAACGTAGCAAAGTATTTAATAAAGGAAGCATTAAAAATGTATGTATCAAACGTAACGATAAAATACGAAAAAGAATATCATGTAATACTTGTTAAAAAAAGTATACAAGAATAATCCAGAAAAGATTGTTTGAATTACGGAATTGACTAAAAGGTTGTAATATAATAAAACAGCCCTTTTATCCGAACAAAGAAATATGTTTTCGTATCCACACAATGAAACATCAAACCTTTCCTAAACCTAACCCATTTATGCTATATATTTTACAAACACGTAATAAATCTCGTATTTTGTAAATCGCATTATGAATGTGTCAGTAGATAATTGAAGTTGTGTAATAACATAAACATGTTTCGTTAAAACGTTTGTAAAATATATAAAGAAGATTTCAGATAACAGAAATGATTAAACGCATTAGCGTTCATTAATTATAGCAAAACATTTTAAAAAAATCTCATATTGTTAAAAAAATATATATTTAGTTATCCTAGTTGTAAGAAGTAGTAAAGACAGATTTGTTGAGTACATAATAAGTGGCGTTAATTGTAAATTATAATCATTGTAAACGCTACTTTAGTGAATCTGATGGTTGATTTTGCATGTAAATGTAAGACTCGACAAGTAAATCGCTTGGTGACAGAGCCTGGCGTCGGATTATTCAACATATAAGTTTACTCTCGGCCACTTTCAACATTATAGCGAAACTAATTCTGTTAGGTAATGAAAGAATTAATTATTTAGTGTACACCGTTCCTACAGTTGTACTCAATTAGGTAAATTTCGTGTAGACGTTGAGCCTGGCGCCCAGTATAGATACACATATCGTCTATGTTGTAGTTCGAATTGTGTTTCTCCCAGAAAACTCTAACAGCAAACAAGATTCCCATTTTGTAATTATACTGTTGTTATTTTGTGATAAAGTTGTTCCTTTCCACGGTGCTTTAGACCCTTACCTCCACGAGGTTAAAAGTGGGCAACGACTCACAGGCTATAAGTCCAACCGTTTCTGGCAATAAGCTCCTGTGAACAGCTAAAAGGGGTATTAGGTATCAATTCATGTCTCCAGCCGGCACTCCACGAGCGTCGCGCTGTAGCGCTCCACCTCTCCTACTCCTTTAGCCTCCTCCGCCACGAGAGTTGAATCCGCCTCCACCAAGCGTCGTCGTGAAGACGACGATGATGATGTCCCTTCAGATACCTCGCCTGACAGTATCGAATCCTTATTTGACGCCGATATCCTTCGTCTTACTAAAGTAATCTCTGCTTGTAAGATTACGACTTCCCGTCAATCAGAAATGATTGACATTGTCAGCAGACTTCAAGCGACATTTCGTAAATCCTTGATCTTCCATCGCGTCTCGCAGCAAACTGCTGACATTGATAACACCTTGGCTGATGTCCAAACAACCTTGCAGAACGTATCAACCAAGCTCTCCACTACTTCCATTGCTGCGCCTCGTGCCCAATTATCGTATGCCCAAGCGGCTCGCTCAAAAATTGTTGAGAAGATCAAAGTACCTTCTGGTAAATCCGTTTCTCCCGTATCCCGTTCGACAGTAGTCATCGTGCCCAAACCCGACTCTCCTCTTAAGTCAGCCGATGAAACGAAGACGACTTTAATAAAAGTCCTTGACCCTCAAAAGTACGGCATTCGACTCGACCGTGTGACTAAAACGGGGCAAAGCTCGATTAGACTCGAATCCGAGAAGACTGACTTGACAAAAATTCCGGACATCATTGGACATCCTAGATAAAGCCGGTCCTGTAGTTAAGTCACAAAGCAAATCATTACCACGCCTATCCTTAATCAACGTTCCTACTAACCTCTCCCCTGAGCAGGTGAAAGAGGCAATTACTTCTCAGAATTTTCATGGCGTCTCTGATGAGGTCATACACTTTGCCAATCAACATTTGAAAGTCCTATTCCGTTTCGGTCCTAGAGACCAACCTAACGGTAATTGGATCATTGAGGTCCATGCCGATGTTCGACGATACCTTTTGGCATCGCGTCGTATTTATGTAGCGTGGAATGCGTGTAGGGTCAATGACCATATCCAAGTTACTCGCTGTTTCAATTGCCAGAAATACGGCCATCACCCGAGCGACTATAAAAGTGAGATACAGTGCGGCCACTGTGCTGAAAAGCACGAAACAAAAGCATGCCCTAACTCGGAAAGAGACCCTACATGCGCAAACTGCGTTCGTTTTGGGCACAAAGAAGACGTCGTCACACACAAAGCCATTTCCAACACCTGCCCAGCCTACCGCAAAAGACTCGACGCCAAAATCTCTAATACAGATTATGGACTTTGACGACACTCGATTAACTTTGAAGTTTGCGCAAGTGAATCTTCGCAATTCACGCGTTGCGACTTTCGAAGAAATGGGTTTCTCCTCCGACAATAATATAGACATACTGCTGACCCAAGAGCCATACGTGTTTAGTTCAGGTTCGCTCGCTGGAGCGGCTGTACCCTTCAACAGAATAGCCGCATCCTCTTCTATACGGTACTACTCGGCTATTGTTTTCAATAGTTCGAAGCCCGTCGGAGTGGTAACACTCAGCCATTTAACCAACGACTGCAATTTTACGGTTGGAAACACCTCCTTAGCAATCGTTGGCGTTTATTGGCCGCCGAGTGAAGATCTTCCTATTCATCTCTAACACTTAGATAAAATTCTCGATGAACTAAGAGGCACTCCTATTATCAAAGCAGGTGACTTCAATTCGAAATCGCCGCTTTGGCACTCCCCGGCGACTGACGAACGAAGACGATGTGTGGAGAACCTCGTGGGTGAACGTAACCTCTGTGTCGTCAACGAACCTCATCAGCCCTTCACTTTCGCTAGCCATCTAGGCTCAACAAACATAGATGTTACCTTAGCTTCTCCTTGTTTAGCCAGAAAAATAGTAAACTGGCGGGTCATCCCCGATGTTTTAGAAAGTGATCACCGACTGATACAGTTTGAACTAACCGTCAAGGTCCCTAACCTTGTACCTATCCCTAAAAAAATCCTTGACTTCAAACACATAAATCCTGTTCGCTTGAATAATGCTATCGCAAAATCAATTCCTTCATATCTTCCGCGTGGTGCTTCGTGCCACGATCCTAAATCTAGAGATGCCTTCATTGATAAGTTGACCAGAATGATTCTCGCCACAATGGTTTAAACAGCATACGCTTAAGATCTAGAGCTGGTGTACCTTAGTGGAGTCCTAAGTCAGATAAGTTAAAGCGAGCGGTGCGTTGTTTACGAAAACACCACCAAAATGCCCCTCCAGACCTAAAACATCAATGGCTTGCCTCTTATAAGACCGCGCTTCACCGGTACAAACTGGCAGTGAAGACAGCAAAATATAGCTCATGGCAAAGTTTCGTGGAAAAAAGTTTGGCAACGAGTCCTTAGGGGTTAGTTTACAGATTATCCTCCCGAAAGTTCTTGTCGATCCAACCGTGCTTCAATGTTAAAGGCGCCGAAAGATACACTATATCAGAATTAGATACGATTAGAGCAATAGTTTCAAGTTTAATTACAGACGACGATCCCTCGACGGACAATGCCTATCATACCCAAATAAGATCCCGATCTCTTTTGCAATGTAATTCCCGACAGGACTGAGTGATCACTAGCGACGATTTAGCCGATGTGACTAGCAAAATTCCTAAGAATAAAACTCCTGGACTTGACGGAATACACTGTAACGTTTTGCGAACGGTTGTCTTAGATTCTCTCTCATCAACGATCGTTGACCTGTTCAACTCTTGCATAAAAATTGGTTATTTTCCTACCAGCTGGAAAGCTGGTAAGCTAATCACTATTCTCAAGCCCGGAAAGAAGGATCTCGCCAACCCAAACTCGTATCGCCCGATAACTTTGTTATCGGAACTAGGCAAACTTTTCGAAAGGACATTTCTGAAAAAGATACACGATGACATTCCGCCAAATATCTTATTCCATCCTAGTCAATATGGCTTCGTTCCTGGCAAAACGACGACAGACGCCGCCCGTCGATTAATGACTATTGTACAATCGAACGTTTCCAAGTATAGACTAGCAATTTTCATAGACATTTCTGGAGCGTTCAATAACGTATGGTGGCCCTCTATAATCGAAGCTCTCGTCGTTAAGAGAGTACCTGCTGACACTACGCGGGTCATTCGTAGCTATTTGTCGAATAGATCGATAACATACTCTGCGAACGTTTCACGTTCAACCTTCACCAAACAAGTGACGAAGGGCTGTCCACAAGGCTCGGTAAATGATCTCTTAGACAAGAGCTTACCAGCAGACTGCGACATCGCCTATGCGGATGACTTAACCGTCACAGTTTTGTGACTAGCTGGGCTGGGAGCAATAAACTAAGTATTTGTGCAGACAAGACTAAGTACATGGTTTTTGGCTCTACACTAAAACGAGATCCTTCACTGCGCCTCCACGATACTCCTGTCCGTAGGGTCTTCGAATTCAAGTACCTCGGACTTTTGCTTGACGAGAAACTGAGTTTTGTAAAACTGAGTTTTGCACTTGTTCTACAAATACTCATGATTGAAATGAAGCCTTCACAAAAAACATCTTGCGAATATCTTCGACAATGCAGTCATTTCCATGCTCACTTATGGCCTAGACATTTGATACCATAGACTTCGACATTCTCACGTGGTCAGGAAACTGGCCTCGCTCCAATCCCTATTCCTTACATCTCCTTTTGCAAAAAATTTACCGCATCAAAGTCCTTCGCAAGGCTAGCTCGTGCAACTTCCTTGACCAGCACGTTTTAATCAATGATTTTCCGTCCTTTTCAGCGCCAAGCGTCACTTAAAGGTCTTGATCTTGGGTGAATCGCAGCGGCTGTAGGACACTTCCCATAAAGGGCGTAATGCCTATTCTCTTATCCCGGATATCCTTACCTGGGTCAGAATGCCCCACGTCCCTGGACGAGAGGTCGTCCAAATCCTGTCTTCACACGGCGGATTTCGGTGGATGACAGGTGTCCGTCGTGCGGCGTTCCTGACACTCCGGCGCATCGGATTCTCGCTTGTCGCGAATTCGATGATGATCAGAGTGCCCTGTCAACCATTATTAGCCCATATCCCAATTCCCCTCAGGCCATTCTCGAACTGGTACCTGATGTGTTATAGACAATTCGCAAAGAGAGATAAGAGTCTACAATAAGAATAACGTTTTATTTTCTAACGAATTTTGCATGGTTTTGTTTATTTACTTCTCATAAGTACGCTACGGCAACGTAGGTATTTAGTTTTTAATTTATTAACAGCATGTAATTTATTTCATTATATTTTTGTTTTTTTATTAATAACCCTTTCGTTTCTTTTTCGCTGTAGTTACTTTACTAACTCTGCCTTTCTTTGTTTCCTCTACAATTGCCAAAGTTTCTTCTCCTACCTACTTGGTTTTATGCCTTAGAAGTGATGATAAGCCGTAAGGCAGTAGCCTCGCTGAACCGCGTGCTCTCAAAGCACGTCCCAATACCTAGCCCATCCGACTAAGTCTAACCAGACTTTCCTTTAAATGAAACATTTCCTACTCTCACATATCCTTTTGTGACGAACTTGTACCAAGCAAGTGGTTTGGTGGGTCCACATCCTCCTCCTCCTCCGCAAAATCACGACAGTGCCTAGACATTCAGAATCGCTGGGCTGCCAACAACAAATTGACAGTCTCAGCTAACAAGACCAAGTACATTGTTTTTGACTCCTCGTTGTCAAGAGATCCCTCAGTTCGACTAAACGATATTCCAGTCCGAAGAGTTTTCGAATCCAAATACATCGGACTTTTGCTTGATCACAAACTGAGCTTTGCCAAACACTGTTCCTATGTGGCCAACAAGTGTAAAAGTGTCTTGCACTTGTTTACAACTATTCTCGTCGTAAATAAAACCTACATAGGAAATCATTAGTGACCATTTTCGATAGTGCAGTCATACCCATGCTCACATATGACTTAGACATTTGGTACCATAGACTAAAACATACCCATATTGTCAGGAAACTGACATCTCTACAGTCCTTATTCCTTCGTACGATCCTCGGAGCATATCCTAAGTTTCGACCGCAGATTTTCATTCCTTTTCGGTCGTCAAGCGTCATCTCAAGACTTTGATCTTGGATGAATGGCAGCGGCTGTGGGATACATCCCATAAGGGGCGTAACACCTATCCATGATACCCAATGTAAAAAATCAACATGTCTCACGATCCGGGACCAGCGGCTGTCCAAATTCTCACATCGCACGGAGGGTTCCGTTGCCATCTGAAACGCCAATGCTTGTCGTGGGGTGTTCCTGATACCACGTCACATTGGATTCTTGCTTGTCGAGAGTTTGATGATGACCGGAGTACCCTAAAAACCAGATTGAACCCGTTTCCCGATTCCACCGTGTCCATCCTTAGTCTAGTGTCCGACGTTAACGAACTCATTGTATTCGCTAGAAAAGACCAGAGTCAAACGTAAAACCAAAGTCGAAATTAATTTATTTTTACAAGGCATTTTTATTGATTTATACAGTCAGCTACAACAAAGTAGGGTATTTATTTAGTTATTTAACTGCATTTTACAGTATTTTATTTTGATTATTTTTAGTTACACTAATATTTTCAGTTTCTTTTTAGCCGTAGTTGACTTGACTAACTGACCTCATCCTGTCCATTAGAATAACGTTTCTTTTTCCCGTCTACTTGGTTTCTAGCCTAAGCAGCGAGGATAACCCGAAAGGTAGGCGCCTAGTAGTAGCCCATTCTACTCGTCTAAACAGATGATCCTTCATCACGAAATTTATATCCTAAATCTTTCAATCCTCTATGTGGCGAACCAAGCAAGTTCGAGTGGTTGGTGGGTTCATTTCCTCCTCCTCCTCCGCACTCTCAAAGCAAAGCATATTGATTAATTCTTCTTTCAAAAAAGCCTTAAAATCCTCAAAAATTTTCGTTTATAATTCATAAATTTTATTAATTTTTAATGTCTTTGAAGCGTTAGATTTGCTTTTAATTAAAACGAGAAAATTATATTGAATTCGAGTAAATATTAACATTATTGTTAAACAATGCCATTCCAGAACTCGCGATTTCAACCGTACTCAAATATTAATAATGTCTGTTTCGTGTTAATAAAAATGTTTAGAATAACTGGATTGAATAATATTCTATTTTCGTGTACGAAGGACGTTTTCCAAATATACTGTTGTCACAAAACTGACAGTTTTGATTTTGATCACAATACCAATATATGTATGGGTTCGATGGAAATTTGCATGTCCTTTCTGCTGTGTCTTTTATAATATGTTTGAATTTTATATGGAAAAATATTTTTTCTTTACATCGTTAAACAAAAATTGTTTATACTAGAAGTTGATAAAACAAATACATTTGTCTTGTATTAGAAAATAATCAGTTAAAAATAATTAGTAGAACTCGCTACAGCAAATATATTAAAATCTACAAGAAGAAATATATAAAGAGAACCGTGGAATATAAAACGAAGAAAAAATGATAAAAAACGTACTTATTTACGATAACATTAAATTAGACAGAAAATTCTGCGAGATAAAATAAATAATGGATTTTAAGTTATGTGAAGACGATCCACCAGGGGAATGACACAAAACGCATTAAATTGCATCATAAACGGATAATGCTCAGCGTTTTTATTGCGTTTAAAAGATAAATGAAACGTTGCTCATGTTACAAATAATTCACATCTATGATAAAGCTTAAAATCTAATGCAGATGAATCTTAAGAACACCTGTAAGCATGAAAAATAACCGTATATGATGAGTAAGCACAAGTACACCTAAATAAAAAAAAATGGGAAACAAAAGAAGCGAAAACTTGCATGTCAATAAACAAGTACCAAGAATATTAATATAATATACATATAAAGTAATTGTAAGTCAGTTAAAGCTAGAATCCAGAAAAAAATAGCTCACACACTTATGTTCTAAATTCTTTTACCAATCTATCGCACAATGAAGCGTCAAAACTTTGTTATTAAGTTAGATCAATTCCTAATTAAACCGCATTTGATGAACAATTTAACTAAAACAACAGTCACTTAAGAAAGTAAATTTAGTTATTCGAAGCTGAGTAAAATCTTGAACTACCTCAACAAGTTGAAATATTAAACTAAAGAGAAAAACACTATAATAGAGTACAAATCCATTGACGTCAGAATATAAAATTATTGTTGGTCTTAACACACTTGTTACATTGCAAATTAATCGTAATTTTTTTTTAAAAGGCATTTATTTTTTATTATAATTTAAGCGAGTGTAGAACCAAAAAAATATTTTTATTTCACAAAAAAAAATTGTTTACCTAACTTACGCATGGATAAACCGCGGTCTAACAGCGAGAAAGTAGATGGCTATAGCAAAACATTAAAAAACTCTAAAGCAGCATTCCATAAAACAAAGTTAACTATGTTGTTGGTAGCTGACGCCGTTGTTAGAGGCGTTTCATTATGTCGTGAACTGTGACCTTGAGTTGAAAATCGGAATTAATAAACTAAAAATTAATCATTTGACAAGTCTATGTGAATCTCAAAAACGTTAATCTATTTAAAAAGCACTCATACTAATAAAAATTAAAAATAATCACATATTTATATATTGAACAAAAATTTGTTTACTTATAATAATACCTAAAGACTTATTAATAACAAGTACAACAACAAAATCAAGATAAGTTATGAAAAATGTATCGGCGAATGTTAGCAACATTTTGACATATACGGACTACAGCGCCACAGTTCACGAGATTCTGAAAGAAGTCTAACTAAATCGTAGCTATCGATTTGAGAATGTCGTCAGCAAAACAATTGATTTTGTACCAATGACGACGCTTAACGACATGGCCACGTGGTTAACTACATCGTCAGTGTTGCTTTATGCAACTGAGTATGAATTTAATTAATTATAATCGGTACATCGAAGATCGGGCTAGAAGTTACACACCTACGACCCACTCTTCAAAGGTCTAAGCTGCCGCTAATTTCTTTGAGGTGATTAAATTACTGGTTACAAAAGAAGAAATGTAGTTGCAACAGACTCTTCTTTCTTTGGTTTTTCTTTATTGTGTTGTTTATTGATCGCTCTATCTATGTCTGCTTTCCTTATGCGTTTTTCCTCAAGGCGTCCGTTGATGGTCTAGCTCGGTCTGTAATGCGTTGGCTTGGCCCTGTGTACTAAGGTTTTTAGCACCGAAACCTTCTGAGCTAGATGATGGTGCAATTTGGCATTGAGGTTGGTCAGTTGTAACGGTTTTCTGTATACTTGATGCTCCAATGTGTTATCCATCTTCCGAGTGACCAGTACGTCCGAGAACGGAAAATTTCTTTTTGCTTCGGTCTTCATGGTGAATTTGATTCTAAGCGAATGATGCGGTCCAGGAACCTGTTAAGTGTTTCTGCTCCGTAGGGTCAAATTATTAAAATATCATCTACGTTAATTTGAGAGTAGCGGTTTCTAATGCTATTACGAATACAGAAAAGCAGACATAAATAAAGCGATCAACAAACAACACAACAAAGAAAAGCCAAAAAAAAGACCCTGTCGCAACTATCTCTCTTTTTTACATAAAGGACTGCGCGGACAAAATAGCCAGTATACTTAGAGCTAAAAACATCAAAGTGATTTTTAAGGCAGCAAATAAGATAGCTACCAATTTTTCAAAATCGAAAGAGACAACAGCACCACTCAGAAAACCAGGGGTCTACCACATCTTATGTTCGCGTGGGTTGGCTTATGTGGGACAAACAAGGCGCTACATTGCTATTCGGATAAGAAAACATAAAGCTGACACAAAAAACATAATACAAGATGACGTACAATTAATCACAGTAGAATAAGAAAAGAAAACGGTTAAAGCATTACGGAAACGATATTTGAAGCAATTCAAGTAAGAACCAAAGTATATAACAAACGTTTAAATCTTTAAATAACGAAAAATTTCCCAAACTAAGGAGAAAAGACATATAAACCAATTTTTGGACTTCCTTCAGAAGCTTGGGGGATATTTGAGAATAAAACTAAAACCGCAACCCCTAGCGATCAAACCCATCCTAAACATAATCCCAACAAAACCTGAAGAAGTTAACAGAAGAAAGCTAAGAAGATAACAGAAGTCGAATGTTGATATGCCGAATGAGAAAGAGAATAGTCAAGAACAAGCACTACATAGTTATGCCAAAAAGTCGTCTACAGACAGTATAAGATCCCAAAAACCAAGCAGATACTAAAGATCTAAAAAAAAACAAAATCAACAATAAAATCTCAAGCAAAAAGATTTTGATTAAAAGTCAACACCAGTTGGATTACTTGAAAGGTAGAGAAACAAAGATCACAACAACAAAGTCCAACAGAACCAAACACTACGTGAGTGTACCAATCTACACATAAAACAAAACCGAAGGAGAGAAAAAGAAGTAAAAGTAAATAAGAAAGAATAAGAAACATAACCAAAAATTCGCTAGTCATTGCTTATCGTGTTGGAGTGCCATAACAGAACGGATTAGAATATATTAAGATCAAATATTAAGATCAAAAGAAAAAATATATTCTAACAATGACCAAAAGCATCAAAAATTCCGACCAGGCGAAGGTACATAGAGTATAAGAAACAACGTTGCAGTCAACTAAAAGTTCCAAACCAAACACAAAAAAAAACAACCGAGCCCGATATACCAAGAGAAGTAAATGAGAAAAAAAGGAAAAAGAAGCATAGGTGTAGAAAAAACAGTTTACCAAAAAACTAAAATCAAGCAACTAAAGATATAAAGTAGAAAAAGAAAAGCAAGAACAAATGAAAAGACTTGATGTAGATGCCTGATTCGTTTATGATTATAAGCGATTTTCGGCTTAGATCGCGTCGTAGTTAAACATCCAAACTTAGGCTTGGTCCTAGTCTCTCTTTGAGAGCCAAAACAAGAAGTAGAACTTGGCCTTTGCCGTATTGTCGTTTGTGAACCCAAACAAACTGACGTTCGTCACTTACACTTTTTCCTTCAGTGACATCTACCACTCTGAAGATGCAAGCTGCAATATCTTGCAAAACGTCAGTTTGTTTGGGTTCACACACGAAAATACGGTAAAGGCCAAGTTCTACTTCTTGTTTTGGCTCTCAAGGAGATATTAGTATGCTAACACCACACTACAGCAAACCGCCGCATCTATATGGACTACCGAAGATACATAAAAACAACATGTCGCTTCGACCGATAACCAGCTCTCGTAATGGACCCACATACCAGCTATCCAGATTTCTACTACCAATTGTGCAACCACTACAGAAACAGCTGATCTTTTGTCAAAAACTCCAAACATTTCGTTGAGATTCTGAAAACAATAGAGCTACAACGACGGGATCAATTAGTCAGCTTCGACGTAGAAAGTCTTTATCCTAATGTGAAGATCAAAAACTCCAGGAAAGAACCACGCTGCCGGTAGAAAGAATAATGAAGCTCCTAGAATGTTGCCTCAAGAACTCGTACTTTCAAGAGAAAGACAGATTCTTCACTCAAGCTACCAATGGGTTCGTCTCTATCACCAGTAGTCGCCAACATCTGAATGAACTGGTTTGAATCCCAAGCCATAGAGAAATCCAAATTCAAACCCAAAACATGGCTTAGATATGTTGACGATACCTTCATAGACTGGAACCACAGTAATCGGCAACTAGACCTTTTTCTACAACATCTGAACAACATCAAACCATCCATCAAATTCACTATGGAAAAGAAAAAGAAGAACTCACTTCCTTTTTTAGACGTTTACGTAACAAAGAACAAGGGAATTATGGAAACGACTGTCTACCGGAAACCGACACACACCAGTCGATATCTTAACTTTTAATCCAACCATTCCACATCTACGAAGAGGAGAGTAGTAAAATCTCTAATCGACAGAGCGTACAGGTTGTGCAACACAGAGAAAGGGCTACGAGAAGAAATCAAAAACATTAGAAACGATCTAAAGCAGAATGGTTATCCAGAAAAGATTGTAGGAGAGCTTTTACAGAAAAAGCAATTGAACACCAAGAAACAACCAAAAACACAAGAACTGCCCAATTCATTGCTGAGCATCCCATATGTCAAAGGTTTATCAGAATGAAAAAAACGTATAGGAAAAAGCTACCACTTAAATACAGTGTTCAAATCATCGACCACCATTAGGAGGATAATTTCCAACACAAAGCCACAAACGAGTCGAGATTCCCAAAACTGTATTTACCAAGTTCCGTGTGAATGTGGCAAGTCGTACGTGGGGGAAACCAAAAGACCACTTGACATCAGACTGAAAGAACATCAGACGCACACACAGAGAGGAGAGACTTCTAAGTCCGGCATCGCGCAACATTCGTGGGATAACCAACATCGAATGAAATGGTCGGAAGCAAAAATCATACACAGAGAGAAACATTGGTACAAACGGAAATTTAAAGAAGCAGCATTCATCAACAAAGAAATTTTCAGCCAGTGTGGAGATAAGCAACATATGGAAACCACTAATCGAACCTCTAAAACAACTTTAATTTCACTAAGTAATTTTGTTAATTAATCTGTTACGCTAAGTTGATTTTGTACGCTTGAACGCTTCATCGAACATGTCTTTAGTATATAAGCTCCAGTAGTTTCTAAGTTTGTTAGTATTCACCTGATGACGATTGCAGATACCACAGCAATCGAAACGTTGTGTATATTCGTTTCAAAATAATAAACAATGAAAGTTCAGCAGAATGTTATTACTTCGCATACTAAGATCAAGCCTAAGTCTAGGTGTTTAACTACGACGCAGTCTAAGCCGAAAGTCGCTTATAATCATAAACCTAACAACCCCGGAAGCTTAAGATTTTACATTGAAAAATCATGTTTACACGGATGCTGATTTTATTGCCGAGAAAAAACTCAGTGGCAAGAACAACGATCTCAATCCACTATTACTGTCTTTTGTTCAGGGCCCACTCAAAAGAGTTCAAAAAATCTAGTTGACCTTGATATAGCCCAAATTTGACCAATGGTCCCTGAAAACAATGACACAATATGCTTTTCTCAATATACTAAGTCCAGTGTTTTTTATGAGCACATGAACAGTGCTTAGGGAGGCGCAAAAGGATGTCTACGATGTGCCAATAGTTTTGTAACACCTTTGTATTTATTTATTTTTTGCTGAAAATATTGTTTCTTCATTTTGTGGAGCATTTATCCATTTGTCGTTATAATATTAAAGATTTTTATTACATTTTTAACTTCTGGCCAAATGTCAGAAATATGTCCCATTTTATTTATTTTTTTTCTTCATAGAATTATACGTTTTACATATCAGAAAGAAAAAAAAAAGTATTTCAAAAAAACAAAAATGAAATGGGAACTCATATTAGGACCAATTCCTGTATACTTCCGATTTTGAGCATTAAAATACCTAATCAAAAATCAATATATTAAACCCTGACCAAGGTTTTTAAGGTTTGTTAGCTGTGAAATTAAATCAAAACAATTGAAGTTCCTATCATATAATAAAACGAAATGAAATAAGAACAATAACTTTTATGATTTAGTATAACCCCCAATGTCTTTATTGTATTGAAGCGTTCCTAGGAAACTTTGACGAAACTGACCGAAGAAAGAACAGAATTTAGATAGAATAAAGACTGCAAAAACGCTTTCCATCAACTAAAACAAGTCCTACTAGTCACTTTACCGATTTTAAGTTATCCAAAAGAAGATGGAAAATTTGTTTTGGATACCATAGATGCAGTTCTTTCACATGTGCAAGATGGACAAGAAGTCATCGCGTATTTTTGTAAAATTTTATCCAGGCCAGAAAAAAATTATGCGTGACTAGGAGATAGCTAACAGCTGTATCAATACAAATATTTGTATAGACGAACCACGCCGCTTTGATGGCTATTGCAATTTCGTAATACGAGGCTTGTCGAGAAGACCATGTCTGGCAGACTGTAGTAATTATTCGCGACTTGAAGAAAAGCTCGAATGTCTCCGAAGAACTGCCATGGTTGATGACAAGTGGGAACCTGAGCAGTTTCGTCGCGAATGAGAAATCGATCCCGATATAAAAGCAAACAGTCGACGACAACCTGGGAAGAAGTGAGTACTTTGAGCAAAAACATTAAAGCATACTGGGTGCAGTGGGATTCTTTGACAGTGAAACACGGTCTTCTTAAGCAATCCCTAAAGTGTCGAAGGTACGGGAAGCAGATTGCAGATAGTAGTGCCAAAGAACCGAGTGTCACAGGTGTTGCAGCATCTGCACGATAGTACATCAGGAAGAAAGTTCGGTGTGAAGAAAACATTAGGAAAAGTTCAAGACAGATTCTATTGGGTGCAAAGAAAAATGCACGGTCTGCACATCACGCCAAGGCACAAAACCGTAGATATCAACCGGGCAACATGCACAAAGAAAACGTGGTTTGTCGCCAAAACTGCAGGGGCAATGAAGTTGTGTTGCGTATTAACGGCGTCGTATATCGCATCCAAAAACCACCCAGAGCCAAGATCAGGTCCGAACTAAAGTAATAACAAGCAGAACTAGAAATCAAGTCGAAGGAATGGAATTTGATAAGTTTATAAGCATGCATGGGAGTTCTGCAAAGACTAGGTTCAGAGTTACAACCGAGGAGCAACAAGACTTGTTCCAAACATAAAAGGATTACGCCATCGCACATTGCGCGAGCGAAGATTTTGAAATGCCTACAAGAGTAGCAGTATTTAAGAAGTTCGGACGGCTAGTTGAACTACGAAGGCAGCAACCGGTAGTCAGCAATATCTCAAAACTACGTGATGACCGACGTCTCGTTTTCTGTCTGGCCACCGAGCCGAGCAAAATAGAATCTCAAGAAAGAAATGTAGTCTCACAACATTAAAAAATTGGCAGTACCCAAGCTTGGTTGTAGCTTAGATGAACTGAATTGGAGGACGGTTCGAAACATGTTAGAGGTCGAGTCGAGTGTTGGTCTGTAGTTACCAACCAAGGAGAATATCGGGTCAGGAAAAGTCCATTGACTGCTACTTTTAGACTCAACGAAGTTGCCAAAATAGAGAGAACCGCCGCTATCGCCACGACCCTTTCCTGTTCTGGGACAGAACAGTCTTAAGAAGAGGGCAGCGAAAAGTTCCTGAAGTATTTGGAAACTTCAGAACGCTGACCCTGGTCAAAAAGACTAGAATATTCTAGATCTGAAGAATATAAAAAGTATTTGGAGAAAATGGAGTCAGTTTTCGTTCGTCGGTTTAAATAAATAAAGTACTTGACGCGTGTGCTAAGATAAATAAAAGTGCATCAAATGAAAATAAATGCAAGTATTACAGCAATAGTCATATATACATTACTTGTAAGTTGTTTTTCTTAAATACCATTACCTTTTATTAGTGTTAGTTAAAAGTAGTTATATTTAAATTAAATCGTGTAAATAAATTTAGTTATAAAAACCATTACAGTATTTTGTAATTTGAGCTAGATCGTGAATTTGGATAAAATTGCATTTTATTTTATGTATAAGAAGAAAAACGTTTCAAAAAAAACTCAACACTTGAAATCCTTTCGTTAAAACAGTTGAAAAGAGCCTACATCCGCAGAATATAAACATTCATAAAAAAATATTATACACTAATTACATCGTCCTACAAAATATTACAGGTACAAAAGAACATCTACAATAATATTCATAAGGTACAGTTAGTTTGACATTTTATACAGCGTAAATGTGAAACAAAATCCCCCGTGAGCTAACACCTTATACGTATTTTTATTAAATTATTTCTTAATAATAAATAAAACTTTAACTAATGGCTTGTTTATTGTTGTTAAATTTATATATTCAAACTTAAAAACACCGTATATAAACCTGTTTTATTTCGGAAAAACATGAATTTATGATTAGTTAGTAGTAGTAAAAGCAGGAAACGAGCGTGTTATTCCCAAAATATTTGAAAAATTTGACCCAGTCACCGTGTATACTAAAACATTTGATACACCTTGTACTTGTATTTTATAACAAAAATAGAATAAATTCCGAATCATTTTAAATGTACAATATTGTTACAGAAAATATATGAAATATATAAAGGAAATGACGTTATGTATTGTCCACAAGGGTAAATATGTCAGGTGAAGCTGGCGTGTTGACCCAAACAGCAAAAATTTCAAGCTGAAATAGGTCACGTTTTAGTGACAGATGTGTGAAACCATCTCGGGGAAAAAACTTATGTTCCAAAATTAAACCATCAGGACTGGAAGTTTATCCATTCCACGAACTAAATAAAAGTGCATTTAAATAGAAAGCAGCTGCCAAAAATCGATAAAAACTTTTAGCAGTTTAAATAAGATTTGAGCTTTTATTGGTATAATCGTCTATAATAATTACGAACGCAATAACGGGGTTAATCAGCCCTCAACTTTTCATTTCCTTTTATCAGTTTTCTAAACGACGCTTTAAAACAAAAACTCGAACTTAGTAATAACTAAAAAATGTATTAAAGCTTAAAAAGAAATTATTTGAAACGGGAATAGAAAATGCACCATAACAACCTAGGGTTCGTCGTCATAAACATTTCCGTTTTCTTTTTAGGGATACAAAAAATCAATAGAAGCATGACAAGTTGGTAAAACTTTTAAAAGGAATCCACCAAATCGCTCTCAAATTCCCAATAAATAGATGGTAAAGTGGTTTTAAAATTTAATGAAGCGCCTTTGGCAGAAAACTACTTTTTTCCGATAGTTAATTAAAACCGAAATGAATTTAAAGTGCTCAAACTACAAAAATACGTTTCTCTTCAGAGACACAAACGTTATCAAATCAAATACAACTTTCCATTTTATCCGAGAAAATAATTTATCGTTCATGTTATTTATTCTTATAGATTGAAATAGTACTTGAAAGAGAATTATTTTGGATCAAATGCGCGTTGTTCGAAGAAATTCTAAGGATTTGTGAATGCAATAATGTGCCTTGTGGTATCGTGAAAGCGTTTTTCGTTCAATACGTTTTAAGCGTAATCTAAAAATTGAAAGATTCGTTTTTCTGAACAAACACAGCCTACGGGGACGGAAAGCAATAAATAAAAATCAGATTTACGCACTTGTTTAAATAAACCTACGTGTATATAAACGAGACATTCTAAGGTTGGTTTAAAATAATAGAGACAGAAAAAAGAGAAAAAATATTCTATTCATTATCGCTAATCTTAAATCCTTCTATAGTTTTAGTTTCTTGAGTCATCTTTTAAATTCTCAATAACGAGTGCAACAACGTTGAATTATTTTTAACTTTGGTTTTTACAACTGTTAAATGAAATTTTGATTGATCGACTATTCCTATACTTAATCATCCTAGAAAAACTAAATACGCCAGTAAATAATAAACAGCAGAAAGCAGAGATCTGAAAACGAATATAATGAAACCTCTTTAATGAACACCTCCTTCAGGGAGACACTTAACTTGGGTTCCGGCTGCTCTCTATAAGAAAAGAATTGTCATAAATATTCCTTGAGTGGACACTTTTGAGCGGGCGTAGACTCGAATTTCTCTTGAACGAATAATTCAAAGTTACCCTTACTTTACCCAGCGATCGCCTGCGTTGGGATAAACCAAAATATGTATACTACATGACACCCAGTAATAACACTGGTCTGCAAAAAAATATTTTTTATCGAGCCCTGACACTATTCCGGGTGATTCTTATGTAAAATGACGTCCTGAATCCAAATATGTCTTCCGTTTTCTTCCATCACCCACCATTTTCGAGGGAGCCCCAAATCTCTAATTTTACCACTTTTCGATAAATTAATTATAATTTATTTATCGAACGATAATAATAATTATTATAATAATAAATATATGGACATGAATTTAATTTAAATGGGAAAAAGAACTATTTTAGCTGTAATCAGTAATAAATAAAAAGATATTCATCGTTACTTGGTGCTTGCTTTCCTTTTATACCCTGAGATACAGCTCTCTCGTTTCAAAAACCAGCAGTACTCCGCCAACATGCTTGCATTCCACTTCCCTGAAAATCTCTTCTCCAGCTTAGCGATGTCTTGATAGAACGGTTCCCCGTGTTCATCCGAGACTGCTCCTAAATTTTCAGGGAAAAAGTCCAGATGCGAGTGAAGGAAGTGAACTTTAAGAGACATGTTAAATCCTATGTCCTTGTACGCTAAAAGCAGTTCCTCGACGTGAGCGACATAATCTTCACTTTTGTGGTTACCCAGGAAGTTCTTACAAACGTTTTGAAATGCAAGCCAAGCTCGTTTTTCTTTCCGATTTATGTGTTCAATAAACGTCGAATCTTGGAAGAGTTGTCTAATCTGGGGACCAACAAAAACGCCTTCTTTGACTTTAGCTTCGCTAAGACGAGGTAATTTAGTTTTCAAAAATTGAAATGCGCCACCTGTCTTGTCAACTGCTTTCACAAACTGCTTGATCAATCCAAGTTTGATGTGTAAAGGTGGTAAGTAAATATTTTCCTTCAGAACCAAAGGATTGTGGGCGACATTTTTCTGACTAGGAATAAGATTTTCTCGCAGATGCCAGTCCCGTACGATGTAATGTTTATCTCGGGCTCGGCTATCCCATTCACAAAGGAAGCAGCAATATTTTGTAAATCCTGATTGCAGGCCCATGAGTAGAACAACAACTTTTAAGTCAGCGCAAAGTTTCCACTTATAATCATAACTAATTTTATCAAGGATTCTGAAGATGTTTTCGTACGTTTTCTTCATATCAACAGAGTATGCGACTGGAACTGATGGGAAGTCATTCCCATTTGCCAACAGGACAACTTTTAAGCTTGTTTTTGATGAGTCTATAAACAGTCTCCATTTGTCTGGGTCACATGGCATATGTAGCTCTGTCATCAATTAATTTGCATTAGGGCAGAACACTAAACATTTATCTTCTGAGAAAAGACATTTCAGGGTTGCTTGTCTGGTCCTGTAAGAAGATATTTTTACTCCCTTTTCTAAGAGATTCCACTGTTGAAGTCGCGATCTTAGGAGCTGAGGTTTAGTCTTGGGTAACTGCAAATCTCTGACAAGATTATTTAATTCCGATTGAGTGAGGTGAGGTTGCCGAGAAACTAAATCTGCGGAATGCTCTTCATCATCGTTCAACGTATCATTCGAAGCCCCAGGTTGTGGCTCAGAGTCTTTTAAATAAATTTCCGGCTCTAGAGTATAAGTGTTTGGGGGCTCTGGGATTGGCAAAGTATCGTTATGAGGTACAGGTCTTAGAGCTGACGGAATATTGGGATACTGAATTGTATGCTTACTTTTGCTCGAAAACCCGACGGTGGAAGTCATACAAAAGTAACAATCTGTAAGATGACAGCGAGGTTCACGCCAAACCATGGGCACAGCAAATTGCATTGATTTACGGGTACCTTTGAGCCATTTGGTCAAACTACTGTAACAAGTCGTACAGTAAACTGATGAAGCCCAAGTCTTGTCCTGGTCGTCAACTTGACAATCAAAGTACAATTTATAAGCTGTTTTAACAAGCGGAGAAAGGGGTTTTCGTTGCGCTTTTAAAGTTAATTCCCCGCAGACATAGCAGAAGCTATCGGGATGATTTTTACACTCGCGTGGCATAATTAAACAGTAATTCAACGCCCGACATTAACCACAAATCACACTTAGTCACTTGAAAAAATCCGGAGTAAAAGTAGTTTTACTGTTTTACACAAATGAACAAAAATGAACACAAAATCCAGCACGTTTAAAACGTCGACAAGTTAACTCTGCAACAGCTATAGATGTACTGATCGAAACAGTTAAACAAACAATGTAATATACTATAATGAGAAGAGTAATGCAAGTTCAAGCCTGTCGAAAATTCCTGTTCAAACCTGCATGTGGTATTGAGATCGCCAGCGTCGTGCAGTGAATCTTTCTAACTGTTTATTGATATTTTTTTACTGTTCTTATATATTTGTATTTTATTGTTGTTTCTATATACATTTTATAGCAAAACTTTTGCCATATACTTTGGTATAAGTTAAAATTCTAAAAAAAAATGCAAAAAATAAAATAAAAATGGGGTCCCCCCAAAATAAGTGGGTGATGGGTAAAAACGGAGCTCATTTTTGGATTCAGGAGGTCATTTTACATGGGAATCGTCAAGAATGATATTAGGGCCGATTTGCATGCAGACCAGTGAATTCGTTTATTTAAATAATTCATGTTTATTACGTTAAAATACGTGAACGATCAAAATTTGAATGGAGTCTGGCAGGTAGAACCTGAGAAACATTATTAATGGACTGCGTTATCTACTCGTTAACACGTGTGGGCATACTCTTAATGAGATGATCAATTTCTTCCTGGTATCATTCCATGCTACCAGTACGGCGTCTCAAAGTGCCGCTAGAGTCTGTGGAAGATGGAGTAACTTTTCCAATCGCTTACCGATAATGTCCCAGATATGCTCAATTAATAAAAAATCTTAGTGGCCAAGGTAGTAAATCGATTCGATTACACTCAAGGTCGTTTAACGTAACTCTGGCTACATCTGGTCGTGCATTGTCTTGTTGGAACAATAAATGTTAAAGAGTTCTAAGATAGGGTAAAACATGTGTCTCCACCACGCCCTGAATGTAACATTGAGCAGTAATGTTTGTTACGTGCAAAAATTTCATAACATAATACCCTGTATATTGGTTGAATTAAAATTAGATTTCGGTTTTGACGCTGTTTGCCAAGTTTTCTTTTTGTTTCGATGTATTATCGATCAGGGATGAATATCGATAAATACCTTCATGGGACGAGTAAACTATATAAGGCCTACGTTGAAAACTAAAAACGAAGACAAGAACTTTTCTCCGAGATTCTACTCATGCGGCAAACACCTGCGAAACCAACTTTCACTGAATGTTGTAATAAAAAAGTAAAAAGCATTTAATAAAAAGAAAAAATAATATAACCACGGCAAGCAATCGTTCGTAGCATAGACATCAAGGTAATGGGTTGAATCGAAATAATTACAAAGATGTGAACTCCGTTCATTTATTACTTATAACTACTATTTACATTAAAGAACAATGAACAATAATTGAATTAAAACATATTTGAAATAAAACAGTATTTAAAATAAAATATTGGACGCCAACCACATAACGTGGTAAATAAAAAGCGTAAAATCTTACACCTAATAAATAATTAACATTAAATGCAAAAATAGTAAACGGTAAATTTGTTATCGAGTACTTTTCCCGAAAGGTTTTAAACTACACAATCTAGTTATTTGAATTCAAAACGTAACACAGGTAGTATTAATCTTAGTTGACTCACCATGTATAGCATAACGTTATCGGATATCTTCTATTTTTAGCACATACTTTGTTCTTGTGATAAAAATTCTTCAACAGGAATAAATACCAATCAGCATGAAATATCCATGTATAATAAACTTCGTTAATGATAATTCTTTAATTCAACGACAAAACCAAAATAAAGGATCCAGAATAAAATCCAATAAAAAGAAAAAGCCAATGAAAATAAAAAGAAAAGACCCTAAATACAAATAATTAGAATAGTTTTTTGAATGACATCATTTACTTACGTCACACCTTCAATGTAACGGTCTTAACACATTCCTTTGTCTAACAATTGCGCAATACTTTGAAAGCACTAAAAATGTTGAATTCAATAGAAAAATTATATCAAAATAAAGGTAAACTCACCAATAATTAGATGGAATGAATCAAAATGAAAATACATGCGTTTTTACGCCATAATCAAGAAAATTGTCTTCCTCTTGCATCACTCACGTGAACTCGTAAGAAGCTCACACGGAAGTGGTGCTTAACCTTCAAACTTTCTACTCAAGTCAATTACCCAGACTCCTCCGAAATACAACGCGACGTTGTCAAACTTAATAAATTTAAGTGCAATATTAGTTGCAAAAAATAAATGAATGTAAAATTGAATTTTAATTGTAATGAACTTAAACGGGACGTTACACACCCCCTCCATAAAATTTGAAATCGGAAGGTTTCAAACTTCGAAGTGCAGAACAAAACAAACAAAGGCAAAAACCAACAACAAACGCAAAATAAACGACAACAAATGCAAAAAGCAACAACGAACGCAAAATAAACAACAACAAAGGCAAAAGCAAGTCTCGCAACATCGTTGCACAAGAGTCAAATTCCAAAACTTATTTCTTAAACAAAATAACTTAATCTAATGAAATCCTAATCTAAACCTTAAATTAGAAGTCAAAATCGGTAAAGGTAGTAAAACCTAATAAGTCACAATCGAGGATAGCGGATTACACTTTAGGAATACCGTCCAACCTACCATTTTCCCAAAGCGGAAGATGAAACTAGAATTACAAGTTCGACAGTACTATGTAACGAAGGATATAGATAAAAGAGGGACGTCGCGCGAATCCGCGTCATCGTTTGACGTATATTCCACAAATACCAAAACCACTCGAAACAATTTCCACCTTACTAAATAACTCAAAAAGAGAAGAGATTGAAAATAGAATTGAAGAAGAAATATTAAACAAAAGTCCCTAAGGTTAGTCGGCTCTTACGACAAGCAACAGGTATTGCTGTGAGAAAATTCTGCTCCCGTCCTCACACAGGGCAAATGAATAAATAACAAGATTAAATACAAAACTTTAAAATGAAAATGCAAATCATCACCAATACTTCAAACAAGGAAAATAGGTATTAATGCTCTAAATGAGTTTTAAAGTTACACATATAATTATATGCTCAAAGGTAAACTCAAAATGTTCGTCTTAACAACTGCACGCAAGCAATTTAAAAACTCAAATACGAGAAGACGAGTTCCAGAGAAGAAATTCTCAGAATCGGCAATAAATGTAATCAAATACATCAAAATAAAGCAGTAAAATAACTGCAAATAAAATAAAAGTCTTTGGTCAGCGCATTAACCAAAGAATTCATATACCCACACTGTGGTATACAATAAACATTGAGATTTCCTCAACATAAAATAAAATATAAAATACAAGGCATCCAATCACTTAGATTGTAATGACCCCAAAGGGTGAGCATCAATAAAATTTAATTAAAAATGTAAAATCCCAAACCGAAGCTTGAAGTAAAGAAGAATCAATTTCAATCCATGTTTAAATCGTATGTCAAATTCAGGTTAATATAAGACTCAGTTGGCTGAACAGCCTCCAAAGCCATACAAAAAATTAAATGAGAAATAAAAGTATTCATCTCAGTCGTAGTTGAATTGAAGTTGTTGGAAAAGAACTTAAAATCGAAAACAAATGTATCAATAAGAGTAACTTCACAGTTATCAGAATCAAACGAAACAATCGAAACAACACTCTCAAATCATACACACAACAAACATTCTCAAACATCAAATCATAGAGCTCTCCTTACAAAAGTAAAACATACTAAGTACATCCTAAAGATACCGTAAGAAAAATATAACATATGGTCAAATACCAAATTTCAAAAATACTGAATGCAAAAACTTCCAAATGTAGCGAATAACAAAATTCAGATAAACAAATCAACTTCAATACACTAAAACAGAACTGTACAAACAAAAATAGGATTAACTTAAGATTACTAGTCTGTTGCATTAATGATAGGCAATCTAAGAAGAGGGAACTTCTGAGCTTCACGAGATCCACTCATAATGTTGTACACCCACAACTAAGAAGTACCAAAAACACAAGCGGAACTGACATAAATAATCATTAAAAGTCAACCTAATGACACCAAAGAACTTATTCACTTGGCATAAAAACCAAATGAAACAAAACAAATTTTACAATAAAAATCACGATAAAACTAAACACAAACTAAAACAAGAAATGTAAACAAAAACAAAAGAAAATCAAACAAGTAAAAACTATACTAACATATCAAAAAGAAATAACAGTTCATATTTCCTAAAATATGATCACTGCTTTCACATCCTGAAGGCGGAGCTTCAAAACAAGACAAAACTTAAAATGACATAAACCAAAAGACAAAACATATTCGTGTGAACTCTGTGTTTCACTTCGAATTTCTAATAAATCATAATCGTAATCAAACAGAAGAAAATCTCTTGCAAAACCTAAACAAAACAGAATCGAACAAATTTCAAATATTGAATAATTTAGAAAAATCATTAAATCAAATTTCACAAGAAATAATTTAGCTCGTAACAATTTTAGTCTACTATCGACATTTACATTACTAGCATCAATGCCTCGCAAAAACAATTCATGAAATAGCTCGTCACTTCTGAGAGCTTCGACAAAATACATGATAACAATAAAATCAAATTCAAACATAAGTCTTAACCTAAAATACACAACATAAATAAATACAAAGTACAAAAGTATTCAAAATTTAAAATATAGGAAATTCACAGTAATTACTTCATTCAAAACTCAGCCCCAAGTTGGTAGCGACAGTGTAATAAAAAAGTAAAAAGCATTTAATAAAAAGTAAAAATAATATAACCACGGCAAGCAATCGTTCGTAGCATAGACATCAAGGTAATGGGTTGAATCGAAATAATTACAAAGATGTGAACTCCGTTCATTTATTACTTATAACTACTATTTACATTAAAGAACAATGAACAATAATTGAATTAAAACATATTTGAAATAAAACAGTATTTAAAATAAAATATTGGACGCCAACCACATAACGTGGTAAATAAAAAGCGTAAAATCTTACACCTAATAAATAATTAACATTAAATGCAAAAATAGTAAACGGTAAATTTGTTATCGAGTACTTTTCCCGAAAGGTTTTAAACTACACAATCTAGTTATTTGAATTCAAAACGTAACACAGGTAGTATTAATCTTAGTTGACTCACCATGTATAGCATAACGTTATCGGATATCTTCTATTTTTAGCACATACTTTGTTCTTGTGATAAAAATTCTTCAACAGGAATAAATACCAATCAGCATGAAATATCCATGTATAATAAACTTCGTTAATGATAATTCTTTAATTCAACGACAAAACCAAAATAAAGGATCCAGAATAAAATCCAATAAAAAGAAAAAGCCAATGAAAATAAAAAGAAAAGACCCTAAATACAAATAATTAGAATAGTTTTTTGAATGACATCATTTACTTACGTCACACCTTCAATGTAACGGTCTTAACACATTCCTTTGTCTAACAATTGCGCAATACTTTGAAAGCACTAAAAATGTTGAATTCAATAGAAAAATTATATCAAAATAAAGGTAAACTCACCAATAATTAGATGGAATGAATCAAAATGAAAATACATGCGTTTTTACGCCATAATCAAGAAAATTGTCTTCCTCTTGCATCACTCACGTGAACTCGTAAGAAGCTCACACGGAAGTGGTGCTTAACCTTCAAACTTTCTACTCAAGTCAATTACCCAGACTCCTCCGAAATACAACGCGACGTTGTCAAACTTAATAAATTTAAGTGCAATATTAGTTGCAAAAAATAAATGAATGTAAAATTGAATTTTAATTGTAATGAACTTAAACGGGACGTTACAATGTGTACCACAGCATTGGATAATCGGGTTCTTATGTGTACTTTCTTTTAGTAGTAATTAACAGTTTTGTAGATCTTGCTTTCGTGAGTCGTTGTGTAGACAGGATTTGTTATTCAAATTTATTTCAGGCTGACTCAACGAGAAAAAACGTTTTCTTCGCACAAGTAGGTACTGGTTTATGGGTAAGTTTATTTAATTATTTTGTAGCTGTCAGAAAAGTCCCTCACGGAATTTTGCTTACTTTAACTTACGTAATTATAATCATTGTTTCAATACCATTGAGGTAGTTTAACTAATTATTTTGTGTAAATCGCATGCTGTGTACAAACGATATTTGTTATGTAACTTTCTTCGCTATCGAAATCGTGTAAACTTATGTATTGTGTGTTGCCGATACTTCCGACATTTATGGATTGAGAATTTGAGACTCGTTGTTAATAATCTACGTTATTAAATTAAAGTTGTTATATCTATTTTATCTTTTCTTTTTGGTGACATCTTTCTTTTTGTTGGTTACACGAACACCAGGGTAACAAAGATTACAAACCTGAAATTCTTTACAAGCTTGAACCTTCTGTCCTGATCGAGATAGAAGTTTTACTTATAAAAGATCTAGCGCCCTTTAACTCTTATTTATTTGAACCTCCCCTATCTCCGACTGTTTGAGTTAGCCGTGCAAGTTTCGTAAGACCTATAAGCATAAAACATGTTGCCTCTGATGAAAACCAAAGGTGACCTACTAACGAGAGCAACTGCCCACCCCCCTCCATACCAGAACTCCCAAGATGCAATTCCACAGAAAATTGAGAATCGTGCTTTTGACCACGTCGCTTCTCGCCTTTACCTGGCCAGCATGCATACCCAAACAGAATTGCAATTTGTCGCTAAAAACTAGCGTATTCCATTCCTAGACTTATATAGATGGTCAGAGGTGAGCGGTAACACAAGGAGGGGACGGTATGAACGCAGCCCAAAACTTCTTACGCAACGATAAGCGGCCCTCATCCGAATAAGCCTTTTATATTTTGCAAACGATTGATCTGTAATCGCCCTTATGAAAGTAAAGCGATCTATCGTTCTTGAACGGCATCCTGTACCTCGGCCTTCCTGAAACAATGCCTGACAGCACCAGACCACAGTACTACTCCAATTCGTTTTAGTAGAAATCTTTCTTAATAGTAAAAATAGTTTCTGTCAGACCCACTATAGTAGATTCGCCTCCTATCAAACTCGTTCAGTTGATGAAAATTTAGGTGCCTGTTTGTTTTAGGCATAACAAACAGATCAAGGAACCACTTAAAAAATAATAATCAAAGGCTTACTGTTGCTAAAAGAGTAAATTGTCACATATCGTGTTTTAAAAAAGAAAATGTGACATTACAAATACCAACGTACTAATATGGCTGATAAACTGATCGTTTTTGTTTCAAATAAAACAAATCTATGTACAAAATTGTTAAAAATAAACATTACTGAGTGTTCTCATTTCTATTTTTAGAAATTTCCCAACATTCTGTGCGTTTAACAGTTTGTTTAATTGACAGCGTTCATTTATTCTTGGGTGGTAAACTCTTATGTTGTGCCTTAATTGTAATTTTGACCATGGTGCCATTCTCCACAAACAATTTTTTTCCAAGCTTTTGAATTCGTTCTAATCAATATCATGCATCTTCAGAAGTTAGTTTGAACGAATCTCAAAGACAGGTTATCGTTTATGGAAAAGTTGACAAAAAATTATTCAGTAAGAGATATCTGGAATGCAGACAAAACAGATTTTTAAAGCTTTACCAAACACGACCATGACATTTTAAAAAGAAAAATGCATTGGTAAAAAACTGTCCAAGAAATGATAACGATTTTAGTTTGCGCCAAAATGAAAGAAGAAAAAAAAAACACCTAGCCATAGGTAAAGCAGCTAAACTAAAGGTTTTCAAAAGTATTGACTCAAACAAGTAACCTATAATGTAGAAGTCCAATTCAACAAGCCTGGATAGAAAGTGAAATAATGAGATAAAAAACAGGTTTAGGAACATTTTGTTGTTTTTACATCACATCTAAAGCAAAGAAATCTCGAAAATATTAAATTATATTTTCCACCGCCTAACTCTACATCCGTGTGCCAATTATTGAAGTAAGGTATTATTACACATTGCGAAACTTTAATATTGCAACACCCAATAGTAAAACGAAGAAGAGTTGGAATTTTGTGACCAAAATTGGCAGAATAGTTTAGCTACTCAGAAGTAGTAAATGATTAACATTTCAAAGAAAAAGAACAAAAATGAACACCATTTTTATTTAATAATGTGTTAACATATCACCGGGCGTTCATATTGCCTAGGATAAATAACAAACGAGACTTACTCCTTTATGATATAGAACACCATACCACAACCCCCACAGGGTGGTGCACATGCCGCTCAACCAAAAATTGAACATTGCACAGTTCGTCTAACGGCCATCCTGCATTTTCAAACAGAATCGGGATTTATCACTATCAAAAATGGCGGCCCTGCATCATTAGTTTGCTATGTCCTCCAATTCCTTGTCTACGACGATTCTGACCTTGCCTAGTCTAAGCTTGATGTGGATTGATTCTGGTTAAAGCGATTTGCAATTTCCTTGTACGAAAAACCATCTTCACGTAAGTCAACAACTCGACCTCTGTCGAATTCGCATAATTTTCACCCTGTCGCATTCTAGACATAATCACACGTTGACCAGAACCACAAGAAATAATATTAAAAGTAACGAAAACTCGTACAAAATGCATACTATAATGAAGTAGTAATTTACTACTTCTGAGTAGCTACATCTTTCTGCCAAGTTTGGTCACAAAATTCCCATCTCTTCTTGGTGTTGCAATTTTAATGTCACAGAGTATATCAATTCAAAGAAGTCAGAGACTTTAGAAAAGAGTATAGCAAAGAGCAATCAAATACCACCTAACATTATAGATCTCATACATGGACTATGAAAAAGCTTTCGACACAATTGAAACCTGGGCAGTCGAGAAAGCTCTGTAGAATAGCAGACTACACCACAGATACACAGAGCTAATACGTAATATAAATTACAACTCATCAACTACAATACAGCTGCAAGAAGACACAATCCCCATATCAGTCAATAGAGGATTGAGACACAATTTCACTCAAATTCAAAACCACCCGGAAGACATATTTAAGAACTTAAATTGGAAGAATAAGGGTGTAAACATTAACGGAAAATACCTAAATCACCTTAAATATGCTGACGACATTGTACTCTTTATCGACAACAAGAATGATCTTCAGGACATGATACATGAGTTAGATGTCATTAAAAATGAATAAAAAGAAAACCAAAATAATGATAAACACAGACTTTCAGATCGAAATAGATGAATATACTTATAACAAATCATAAAACCAAATAAAAAAATCAAGAAAAAGAAATAAATAAAAAGGCAAAGCTAAGATAAACGGTTTTTGGAAAGCTAACTTATATATTACAGACTAAAATATTCCACAATACTTAAAGATCAAGGTGTATGACCAGTGCGTGCTCAGACTTGGACTCTCACAAAAAAAAATATGAACAAATTAATATGTGGAACACAATGCACGTTTAAAAGCCCATGGGTGGAAAAAAGCGCGGGGTTTGCATAGAGAAGAATAGCAGAAACCAGAGAAAATATAGAGAAGAGTTGGAAAAGCCTACATCCAAAATCGATAAATAATAACTGAAACAAGAAAAACAGAAGAGTAGTAAACCTGAAGTTGTAAAAAACGGTTTCCAAATGACACTTCAGACAGAAAATCAAAGTTTAGAAGAAAAGAAAACAGTATATTAAAAAAAAATTCTTACAAGCTGAAATTTATTAGAAAAAAGCGCCATTGGGAATTTTGGAGTTCTTTTAACATCTATTGAAATGTATCTATAGAAGAACTTATTCCAGATACAACTTTTTGAAATATAGAGCAGAGCCAGAGAACAGTGCTAAATCCTACATGGAAACTATAGATTCAGTAAAATCTTTTCACAACTTTTCGAAAATCAAGGATATGATAAAAGCCTTTGAAATTTATTTTTAAGAACTCATTTTGAGAAGACAAAGCAAAGTAGATGAAAATATCGCCAAACAAACGGAGATTTCTTTATCAAAGTATCTAAAGAATGTTCTTCTTAGACTGTAATATTTTTGTAGCAAAAGCTTCCACGGTTTATACTACGAAGTATCGTCGCGGTTGATTGAGCGCAACTTTAATTCGGTTTGGGAAATTAAAATTATGCCTTTTCCCTTCTACAACGACCATGTTCTGAAATGCGTGTAAAACATTTGTCCTTGCGAGAAAGAAAAATCTGAAAGATTTCACCTGTCAAGTTGAATATGGGCTTGATGCCATTTTAACTAAACAGTTTTATTATTTGCTATGTGACCTTATAAATAATTTAAGGTAACAGTCCAAATTTGAATTATATTCAGAAGTAAAAATGTACTTAGGTTTTTGAACACGTAGATGTAGACGAGGGTTAAAAACTACCTAAATATATCGCTTCATATAACCATTGTTCAACAAGGTTCTAGTAAAATGACAAGGATCCGAGTCTAGACTCTCATGTTGGCAAATAGAAAAAGCGCGATAAACCATAGATTCAATAACAGAACGTTAACGTGGATGATAAAAATAAGACAAAGCATAGAAGATATCAGTCCGTATAGGTGGGTATGCGCTAAGCAGAATGGCCCAAAAGTCCGTTGGATTTACGAATCACAAGAACGTAAAGAAATATAAAAGAACAATTATTTTTGATTTCCATAGTAAATTTGATATCTGGGTGTTGGTTGATTAAAGTATTGAGAAATTTAGACAATTCGAGATAACCATGGAACCAAACAATAAACGTGTCGTCAATATAACTAAATCAGACTTGCACTTTAAATATCAATGATTCCCTTGATGTCGTCAGCAAAACGATTGATTTTGTACCAATGACGATGCTTAACGACATGATCAGGTAGTTAACTATATCGTCAAACTTAAAAATGCTTCATGCCACCGGGCCTTAGTCTTTTGATCGTATTACACAGTCTAAGAAAGATTTTCGTAAACTGACAAAAGATGATACAACACTAACGTCCAATTTTTATATATTTCCATGACATCTACGCCGAGGTTACCAAAAGTGTCTTGGTTGAAAAAGCTTGTCACAAAGAAACAACTTTTTAGTAAAGTACTTCATTTACAAAAATACTGTAGTTCTAGTTTTTGTGGTTACAATATCGTGTTATTGTTTGACCTTGAGCATTTATCTCTTTAATATTCAGTCACCGTTGCTTCTCAAAGTAAGAGCACAAATCAATGCTAAATCCAACGATAAAACCTTCTAATATAGATCGCACCACTTCTGTATCTTCAGTGTTGGTCTCATAAACAATTGCAATTTTTCTAGGCACTCTTTGCAGTTTTAAACTCTACAACTCACGCTCCAACATGTTCCAAAGTTCTTGATTAAATCAATCGCAAAGTATCGTAGAGCATTCTATGCAATTTTAAACTTTACAAATCACGCTCAAAGATGTTCCAAAGTTCTTGATTAGAAGAAGCATTCTTTGCAGTTTCAAACTCTACCACTTACGGTCCAACATGTTATAAAGTTCTTGGTTAAATAGCAAATGATTTTAGAAGCATTCTTTGCAATTTCAATCTCTACAACTCATGCTCCAACATGTTCCAAAGTTCTTGATTAAATCAATCGCAAAGTATTGTAGAAGCATTCTTTGCAGTTTTAAGCTCTACAACTCACGCTCCAACATGTTCCAAAGTTCTCGATTAAATCAATCGCAAAGTATTTTAGAAACATTCTATGCAGTTTCAAGCTCTACAACTCACGCTCCAACATGTTCCAAAGTTCTTGATTAAATCAATCGCAAAGTATCGTAGAGCATTCTATGCAGTTTCAAACTTTACAAATCACGCTCAAAGATGTTCCAAAGTTCTTGATTAGAAGAGGGATTCTTTGCAGTTTCAAACTCTACAACTCACGGTCCAACATGTTATAAAGTTCTTGGTTAAATAGCAAATGATTTTAGAAGCACTCTTTGCAATTTCAATCTCTACAACTCAAGCTCCAACATGTTCCAAAGTTCTTGATTAAATCACTAGCAAGTATCTTAGCTTCTCTGATCTTCACAAAATCGCTGCTTCTCAACTATGTCCACTATTGACTATCAACCGTTGTTACACAGATACAAGTTAGACAATTCGTTTGTAGTTCTTAAAAAAATATATAAATCGCAACTCGAAATTTCGCTCATTTTATCCCAAATGCACACGCTGTTTTCTATTACCTGTCAACCTGTCTTATCACTAACAACTGACTATCACCCTAAAATTTACGTACTAGTTCAAGCATGTTAAACACAACTAACGACGTCGTTCTATGAATTAAATTGTCAAGCTAAAAGCTTTTTTAAGGTTAAGTCACAAGAATAATACCTTCTAATACCTCAACGTGATGAAAAAAAATTATTACAAACGTCTTGAACTTAATAGTTCTACAAATACATGTAAATACATATCACTAAATTGAATAGATTTTATATAAGTACTAATTGATCAAGTTGATCTTAATTATGTAAGCCCTTTAGCGTGTCCTCAAGCTATCTGGAGAGTCAATGAACAAAAAGCCGATTTACGTTCAAGATTCTTGAAATGAACCGTATTTGGTTCAAACAAGATTAATTGTCATGCTATAAGCAAATTGTAATTACGTTAATGTAAATAATAATTAATTTAATACATTTGATACTGAAATTGATTTTGTAATTAAGAGTAGTTTTAAAAAAAAAACATTATCTAATTGAGAATTAGAAACATTTTCTTTTTATTCATTTTATATTAAATTTTATCTTCCAAAATCTTGCCGAAAGGTTTGTTCAATTTTCTAAAACCCTGGTTCTGTGTGTGCAAAATAAATTTTCCTTGTCAAAGGTGACCACTTCGACAAAATTATTTAGAATTAAAAAAAAGTGCAATGTTCCCATTTTTTAAAATTATATGAGCAACCCTCGTACCAAAAAGAATTTTGAAGTTTGAACTTTCAAGCGAAAGTGTAATAAAAAATGAATTCGCGTAAAGAAGAGTAATAAGCAATAGTTTTTCGCTAAATCTCAAAAAAATAATTTAAAAAATAGTTGTTTTTAAACAGATTTAGATATCAACAAGCTTTTTTTTATGTAAAAGTAACTGCTAATATTAAAACATTAATTAAGTAGCGATTGACAATAAGGTTTTGTAAAGGAAAATTGTAAAATTTATGCTTTAGTGTATAATACTTTTTTTTAAGGTTTAATCAGTTTCAGCGGCAATATCTGTGTATAGTCTGAAATTAATCAACAGTCGACAAAGAAAATTGACAGTTATTGTTTATACTGAATGAAATATTAAGTCTTTCGTTACACTAAAACGAATTTTCTTTAGACGTATTGTGTATAATTTATACAAGATAAAATCAAAATATACTTCTTTTTTTAATAAAAGGAAATCTGTATTTTCTTATTAACGTTAGCATAAATTTCCATTTTCCCGGTTAAAATAAAACAATAAATCAATTAAACGAAACAAAAATTAAAGAAGTTTGTGTTCCAATTTTCATATTTTGGTGGTTTCTTCTTTAACAAAATATTTCACAAATGTGAACGTGTGTTTTAAATTCGTTGCATATTGTATACAGGGTGTTTCATAGTGTCTGTTAGCTGCTTTTGTTTGGTACTGACATATTGCACTACTGTATGCAATTTATAAAAGCTTCAAAGACTGATTTACAATCGAATTAACGCCACGCAGTCTTGAAACCACAGTGTTTACATCATGTGTTTGTTCCATTTATACACGGTGGATTCATGGAAGATCCATGGCGTTTAAACGTCGAATCTACAGTATCCACCGTAATTTCAACCATATGCTTTTTGGCGTGTATTCTTTGCGGAACCACTGTGAAGACATAGTGTATAAATAGAACAAACACAGTAATTTATAAACAAAACCAAAACTGGGACCACATCTTTTCATCAATGCACTAAGTCCGTCAACAGAAAACTTAATACAAAAGCAACCCCCTTCCCTAAATATTTACAATTAAACTCATTTAAATAAAATCAAATAACTAAGACTAATTTTCTTCCTGATGCAGCCCCATATAATAGTTTGCCTACTCCAACCATTAGTGTTGTGACCACATCAAAAAAACAATATACTACACACTAACCAAAAAATGCACAAACTCACATGATCTGACAAAGCATCGCAACTAATTATAAATCGCATAACGCTAGATGAGAAATCACTGACGTTAATTGTTAGGCACGCAAACTTGTGGAAAAGAAAAAAAACAAACAAAAACCCAGATAATTGAGACAATATAAAACATCTTTGAGTATAATAAAATACTGAGAAGACCTAAAGAATTATCATAGAGAAGATATTGTAACAAAACAAAAAAAGCTCCAGAGTGTATCATATGATACTTTTCAAAGACTAATGCCCCGTTTCGTAAACCAAAAAAATTAACAAAGTTTGTTGTTGGCTGGCGCCGCTGTTAACAAAATCGTATTGGTTTTACAATGTCGTCAGCAAAACAATTGATTTTCTACCAATGACGACACTAACTTAACGACATAATCACGTAGTTAGCCCTCCCTCTTCAACCGGTCATAAAAAAATGAAGTCAAATCGCAGAGTTTATTGTAGAACTTACATACATAAATAGAGCATTTCAGTGATATGTTATAGGTGGCCTAAATATAAGCCAAAAACTCAGAGAGTAATTCACTAAGTTACTTAAACTGTTCCCCCCTATTAGCTTCATATTCCCTCACTCTTCGTGGCATCGATTTCGGCAGGTAGTCTAACTCCCAAGCTATTCCCGCTGGAAAGCTTTCTGTGTCTGCGCTAACTTCCTCAGTCTTTTACTCATAATGTCCCACACGTGTCTTGCTATGTGAGAACGGGAATTATCGAGGTGGAAAAGTGAGACTTCCAACTACTAAAAAATGGAAGAATATAAAGTTCTACGAATTGAAGATTGTGCATTTCTTCACGTCTTCGTCTGACTCTCATACGGCTATCATGCGTCTCCAAACAGAATCGGGGTTCATCACTGAAGACTACTCTATGCCATTCCAGATTCCAGTAAAATCGCAACCTACACCACTCCAAACGTTAATGTCGGTGTCGCCAACAATTCGACCACTGTCATTATCAAACACCCCATCATCTTCAATCGTGACCACGGTTTTAAAATATCCCCTCTTTAGTTCCCGGTTGCTACACGTTTATCGAAAACATGCCCGTTTTCGACCGTAACTGAATCAGACTTGCGCTCAACCAACCGCGCGCGACGATACTTCTTTGTATACGGAAACTGCTTCTTGTTAAGTTACTGCTATGGAGCTTAGAAACCGACTTGACTAGTATAGTCAGGTGGATTCTGCCCGAGGGGGAAATCGGTCCAAAACTTTCCTACACCAAATTCCCTTTTTAGAAATAATTTCCTTCAATTCCCATTTAATTCCCACAATTTCCTATGAATTCTCATCAATTCCCTTCTAATTCCCCACAATGTCCTAATTCCCATCAATTCCCCTCAATTCCCCACAATTCCATTTTAATTCGTCTAAATTTCGTTTCAATTCCCGTTCAATTTCCCTCCATTACTTTTAGGTTTCCTCTTAGTTTTCTTATACTTCATTCACAAATATTTTCGCTACTACTTATTGTACAATTTAGTTACTCAAAATTCAGTTCAAGTTTCTAAAAGTTGCAGTTACACTGCAATTTTTGTAAGTATCTAAATATATTCAATCAATTATATCATAAATTAGTGCCTAGAAGCGAGCCTTCAAGGCTTGAATCATCGAAATTTCAAATTATAATTGAACTGCGAGATCTGCAAGTTCATAGTTTTGTTTAATGTTATATTTCATTATAATTAAAATGTATGAGGAATGAAAGTCATTGTACTTTAAAAACTGTTTATTAATAAAGAAAATGTAAACAATTAAAAAGAAAACTCTTGGAAAAGATAAAAAAATATTTTCTTTCTTACAAAAGTAATATAAATATTATAACAAGTACATTGGTATTACTATAATAGTGTCTTTTTAATTTTCTTAAAATGACTGTTAATTTGTTGTCGCACATGCCTTTTTATTTCAAAGGGACATGAGCCTATTAAATCGACGGGCCCAAAAATACAATTTTTTTTCTATCGTTTGGATATCATCCGATTTTGGCCAAAAAAATTGGTCGAGTTCCTCTTTCAGGAACTTAATGGTACATGCATTGCCTTGGATATCGATGATTCTGCCGAGGAACCAGCTATGGTCATAGTAAACGGCGTAGTATTTTTCTGATTGCAGCTCTTTTGACAGGTTTTCTTCTTCTTCATTTTCTCCACTGTCATTAAAGTTTTCTTCACTACAGTATTCGCTGGAATCATTTTCTTCCCAGATAACTTCATCTTCCTTATCTTTAGTTAGCTCTTCACTCGGTTCTTCATATTCACTCTCGTCTTCACTCTTCTCGTCTTTTTTGTTTCGTTCTCGATAAGTTTTACGACTTCTTACATGAGAACGTTTAAGTCGGTCACTGCTGACCCTACGCTTTCCTTCATCTAGTAACCAGCAGTATGTTGATTTTTTAATTATGAATTCTTTATTTGCCAGTGTACTTTGACAAAAGGAGTTTTTTCGGATAGTTTTATCTTTTTTCTCGCCAATTGGGTGGTTTTTTCAAGCTTTGGTTCTCACTGTCGCTTTTGTTATATTATAAGTTTTCCTCCAAAATTTTCACCGAGCTATCTTCATTGAAATTGATGTCAACCGAGATGTCAACATTATATGCAGAATTTTTTGGAATGTTCATGCCCAATTGTTTCACATCAGTGAAAGCTTTATCAAGCGCTTTGTTCACAACTTTTTTTTATATCGATTTTCTCTATTTCTGCCTTCGTGATTAGGTTGTACTACAACTATTTTTCTTTATTTCCCTCGGAAAAGTAAATTGGTTCTGCAAATCATTCACAACTGAATGCACGAATGAAATTCTCTCAATACGGTTGATGAACTCCATTATGCTGAAATTTACGATAGTGGAATAAGTTGAAGTCAAAGAGCGAGCAGCTCTAAAAAGGCTTTCACATTGTTGACTGCTCCATAACTATGGACAAAACATATCAGAAGTATATATTTGGTCACTGCTAATCTCTATTAATTTCCAGAGCATACGTATTTAGGGTAATAAAGTTATGAGTTAACGAATAATCGTTTTGTTTCCTTATGTATTCATGCCAAAATCTAAGGAAGAAAATACTGTACCATATTTTCCAAACGCGGCGATTAAATAATTCATTATCACTTTTTTCAACTTTTTTTAAAAGTGAAATAACTTTTGGTTGCGCCATTTTCCTTGCACTCTCATAATTCATTTTATCTTCCGCATCGAGGTCAGATTTGACTAATCCATGTTGGTCCTTGGAGAATTTAGCGATTAGCATCATCAAATGATCAACTGTCGCTTTAAACTTCGCAATTGCTAACAATATTTTTTTAGTAGGCGAGTTTTCAGTCTTGCAGTTATATGCGTCGGATCTTGCATAAAGCAAATGTGACTTTTTGTGTTGATAAGGCGATACTAAGGCATGTCTTTGGCAGCTTTTTGAATTGGATTAAGAAATCCAGAATTTATTTTCATGGTCTTCAATAGCCTAGTGTCTCCGTCAGATCCAACTCCTACAATTTTTATGCCAAACGTTGATGCTTCGTGTAATATAGTTTTCCATCGCATAATCACGTTTTGATTTGTGAATCTATTGTCTGTGCCAAAAGTCATGACACAAAAGGCTGGTGCTTTAGGGTCCAACGGTTGGGCCATTACAACAGAAGCATAATCGGCCCTTGGAGCTGTTTCGAAATATCGTTCCATATCTGCGACCGAATTGCGTGTATAAGTGGTATTTTTTGGCATTCCGTTTTCCAATGGCAAAGCAAATCCCATCAGTCTATTTATTTTAGGGCAATATTGAATTTTTGATGCGATTCTTGTCCCATCTTCTGATAACCACACAACCTTCGGCAGTTTTTTCTCTTCAAGGAAGTTATTGAGTCCTTCAAAATTTAAAGCTCCTTCTTCGGTTGAAATGGTTGTTTTAAGTGACGGTAATATATTTTCCAAGTTCGCATGTAAAGTCTCATATAATAACTTCCCACCACAGTAAAACAAATATAATCAGAACTTTTTCAGTTCTTCATCAAAATTATTTTTGTTTTTATCACTATTTCGACAAGCCACCTTAGCTAAGTAATTTAAGAGCGTATTCGAACTTTCACTCGCTGATGGGTTTGAAGCCGAGGTCGAGGGTAACACGTCATGGATTATTGTCGTCAGTTCAGGGTTATTGTTTATGACTGCCTCAACTTGGCTAATTATAGGAAAGAATGAAGTAATTTTTAATTGATTGGGTATCTCCCGTTCCTTCTTGCTTCTTTTTTCTTTCAGCCCAACTGTATTTTACTGTTTTCCATTTAGTTTGCTGGGGAATTGTTGGCTCAGTAGTCAATTCATTATTAATTGAGCTCGAGATCTCCGATTGTAGTGATGTATTGTCATTAGATTGACTTTCAACTGTAGTAAAATTTTCAACGTCATTTGAAGTATCTTGACTAGATGAAAGATTCTCAGTTAAATTTTCACCATAATTTTCCGTAGTACAGTCTTTAGTGAAACTATGAAAGAAATTGATGTGCGAGAGTTCATTGTTACTCTCGTCGTTACTCCACTGATCAATTTGATTTTTATTATTTGTCGTCTCAGGCTGGTTAGAAGCATTGGTAAGTATTTGTGAAGGTCTTCTGGATAAAGTTTATTTTTTAAGACTACAATTTTGTTATTACTGTATGTCGAGCTGAAGGCACTTTTCGATGGTGATTGCTGAATTTTGAATGAAATGTCTGTCATCTTTGCCTGCTTATTCGGCTTATCCCTCGGCTTATCCACTTCTTTACTATCTCTAATAGGCCTTTTTCTATTACTAGAATCACTAAGCTCGGGATTATGCCTATTAGAGTAAGTATAATAATTACCAAATATCCATCTTGGTTCACGAGTTGCACTTTTGGCAAGCTTATGAATTTTTAATGAAGCTATATAGGTTGTCGAAACCAGATATTATCAAAAGATTTTTCAAATGATTAGGAATTTTGCTTTCTAGCTTAATTTCAATACTTTCAAAAATTTGTTAGTCCATTTGAAATGAAAACGAGTTGGAGCGATATTTGCCTTATATCGCGTGAAATATTTCTAACTCGATTTATAACGTTTTGCAAACCACTAAGCGAAAGTGCGTGCAAGCCGATCACCTATGTAAAAAAGTAACTGGGGTGTACCAAATTTGTCAAGCTAAATAACTATTGGATATCGTTAATATCATGCCAATTGTCATTGTTGAATTTTTGTAATTTATTTTTTACGTCCATTGATTCCTTTAAATTGGATCAATTTGTGGATAGAAGCTCTAGTTTTTATACTTCAATATCATTTTCAATTTTCAAATTATTTTTTGTCAAAAACCATATCTCAATACTGAATGAAGCCTAAAGATTTTTATTTCAGAAACGCAATGAATAGTTGAGGAATTACCGGTATAAAACATTAATAATTAAATTATAGGAACAGTAGCGACCAAAGTGGTGAGCTAAAAAAATAGCCAACCTCTTTTTTTAACTCCATTCCTCGATTGAAACGACTGTTGTTAATAAAAGGGGTATGTCGATTTCGTTTGCACTCGGCTGTACATACTACATACATGCAGAAATAAAAATACATGCTACTTTAATATTACTATTCTCATGTAATGTATGCATTATAAAAAAGTTTTAAAAATTCTTAAATAAAGCACAATAACATACCTTATCGTCCTCAAAAGTGCAGCACCGCACTTGAACAGTATGCAGCTAACACAGATATGGCACAGTTACGACACCTGGTAGTTTGAGGTTATGGAAGAATAATAAGAGCATGCGCAGTGAACTATTCAATTCCCTTCAATTCACATTCAATTCCCATCAATTCCTCCCCAATTCCCATTCAATTCCCCTTCAATTCCCAGATCACCTACACCAAATTCTCCAAAGATTTCCCCCTGGATTCTGTCTCAAATTTGAATTTCAGCTGCGTTCGTGTAAGTTCGGGTTCGGTTTTTAAAATATTTAAATTTCGTGTAAGTTCGGATGCTTTAAATTTTAATTTTAGGCAAGATGGCCATTTTGGCTCAAAATTTCTTGCGTTTGAATATCATGCATTCACAAGTTAATTACTTAACTCTGTAGAGATTCTTAGTTAGAATTTCGTGTGCTTCTTCAAGTTCATCGATTTCTTTACCTTTTTAAGAGTTTAGAATCTAACTTGGTTCACAAGCAGATTACCTAAGTTTTTAGTTAGATTTCGGTTACTTGCTTGAGTTCAATTTCTTTGATGCTCTGATGAAGCCCTTTACGAAACTGAGCAACATGTTATTGTGTAACGTAACTTTGATATAATCCAAACCCGGAGGACGTTCTTATCTTAATAGTAATATTAATTCTAATTTACCGTGTCCATCGGAATTATTTTCCAATATATCGCTCAAAACTGTTATCAGCATTGCAAATACCTATCCGTCTTTTGTACGAGGTCGATACTTTCTTACTGAATACTTTTGTGCAGAACTGTACAAAAAAACTCATATATATGTTGAGAAAATTTTATTGCATTTTCCATGTTTACCTAGTTTTACTTCTTCTTTATGCGAAACGTTTTTCTGCACCTTTATTTTTAACTACGTAATGTAAACTCGAGCAATTCCGCTCTCGACTTAATCAATTTTCCATCAGTTATCTTCATTTCTTTTAACTCGCATAAATAATTCCGAACTGCTAAAGTTTTATATGCGAAACTACTTTTCCGTGCAATAAAACAATAAAATCCTCCAGACAAAATCAAAAACTGTTTAAACATTTACAAACACTAACGTCTAGACGCAATTTGAAAGCATAGAAAAATTCAAATGAAAAATCCCTTACGTTCTTGATTATTTAAATAAATAAAATAAAACGGAATTCTAAATCAGGCAAGCTCGTATTAGGATAAAAAATTGTAAAGCTTCCAGTACAAATTTTCCTCGGAAATTCGTGAGAATTTCAAATTCTCATAAAGTTTATTATCTACCATATTCAATCTAAAGATTATTTAAGGTGCTTCTTACTTTTAAAGAAGTTAATTTTTCAGGCCTTGAAAGAAACGCAGTATCTTTAATATCAATCTTTTTGTAAAAATGTTTTATTCGATCATTTGTAGTTGGCACGTGACTAATTACGGATTAGTAACGCACTTAAAAGCATTTATGCTCTTTAATGAAGCTTTAGTTTTTTCCAAAGATGTGTATTTATAGTGTTAATTATGTGTTCTGTTAAGACGTAACAGTAGTAGTCGTAAAAGCTTTAAATAAATTAGTAATTCTTAAAACGTTTTCGTTTTGCCTTTTGTTAGTAACGCAATCACTGGGGAACAATCAAAAGGGTAAGTACTTTATTAAAACTTTAGTTGTAAAATGCATGCGGACCAATTATATGTAATTGTTTAATTTGGTTTCCATTTGCAGTTCGTTTGAATGTAAAACGGAAATCATACATTAAATTCCATTTAACTACATTTGGATATGGAATGGTTGATAATCAACTGCAAGGCCTGATGCAATTTTACAGTGGCAATACAATTCAGACAGTTTAATCCATTACGTCTCGTGTAAGCCACAACCACCTGGTGCAGTTGGTACGTGACATTTACGATATTAAATCTATCCCATTTCCACTTATCGCTGCCGGCTTTTTCATACATACGATCATTACACATACAAGTTACATAACTTTTAGTAGCTGCAAAGTTGCATTGTTTACAAACGTTTTGCGTGACATTACAAACCAAATTCAGTCTAAGTTTGTTGAAGCTTCATATGCACAAAATTACACCTACAGACTCAAATTATGTATAACTTTATCGCGAAAATTGTTGAACTTTCCCAACTCACAATTAACTCCAGACACATTCTCTAATAACTTTCATAATTTACACGTACATAAAAAAAACATAAAACAACAAATCCTCATGATACAGTTTCGGAAACAAAATTATTAATTAAAAAACAAGAAAAATTGCTTTAGAAACTTGTAAATCATTTGAGATCGAAACGATTTTCAATTAAGAAAGTTCGTTTCATTAAAAATTTGTATTCCATGTATTTCTTGGAAGATGAAAGCACCGAAACATTTAATAATGTAATACTTGTTTCTGTATGATAAAAAATTGGCACTTTAAAATGTAAATACGGAGTAATTTTAAACAGCAGTCGACAAAATTACATAAAAATTTACAGTACAGGATATTGTTGTGTTTATTAAGTAATTTTAAAGAAGGAGATAAATTAGCATAATATAAATGTAAGCATTAAAAAGACGTTAAAAAAATAAATCATCAAGAATTGTCAAAACTTTTGCTACTGCTTGAAGACAACGTGTCCAAGATAAGAATGCTTAGCATGGGAACGGAAAAAGATACAGGGTGGCTTATATTAGGAAAAAGTTGGGTTATTTAAAGTAAGTCGTAAAAATTCATTATTGTTTATAGCTTTTTTATATGGCCACAAAAAAAAACTAAAACGCGATGTAACTTTCTATTAAAAATTCAACTACGTATCACACATTATGATTCGAAAGCCAAAAATAGAAGAAAATAAGTTTTAATATTTTCTTACTTCTTAATCTAGTAGGTCTTGGAACAGAAATTATTAGGAGTATTTTAATAGGTTGCCAATATTTTCTAGGCTCTCTTTACAGCAGAATTTAAAACATGGTCTAACATTTCTGAGGAGTTTGTATTAAATGCTATTAATAACCGATGCCAATAACTGTTCTTCATTTTCAAAAGTTGCGTCATACATTTGGTTTTTACATAACCCCAGAGGATGTTCGGACTGCTAAAACTGCTTCACTGTGAGTCCTGATCCGTTTTTCAGAAAATCTGACAAATACTCCTGTATATTTCTTAAATTATATGCTAGGGTACCATCTTGTTAAAACCAATAGTCGGTAACGACTGCTAGAAATAATTCATCCAAGGCATCGTCCAAATCAGTTCAGAGTTAGTCAAGATACATTTCGGAATTTAAATTGTCTGTTGCCCAATAATGTTTATTACGCCGGTTGTAAATGTCATTGTTGTTATCACGCTTTCATCAGATATTAGTCTATGGTATGTCGCTAGTCCAGTACTTTTAATATTCTAAGTACAATCATATTCGTTATCTTTAAAACGGTTTTTCAGTTTTTGTTTAGTCTGTCCAATATAGTATTTTTCGCAACATTAATTATTTTACAGCGAGATCGAAACCACGTGACCCTGTAATATAGGTAAAGCAGTAAATATCCCTTAAAAAAATAAACAACCAGGTCATGTGGCTTGCTAAATAACCCGCTAATCTTCAAAAATTGAAATCAAACTTCTTTTGTAAACACACAAACATCTGTAATAAAAACGGAAAGCAATCGGAAAAATAGAAATTTAAAAAAATAGTAATAAATGCTAGAACGTTCAAGACATTAAAAAAAACTTCATAAAAAACTACTCTAAACCTCTAGTTTGTTTGAAAAGTCTTAGGGCGGGTTTATGCAACTTCTTTGTGGTTTATGCTTAATTCTTAATCCTTAATCCATTAAGTATAATTCTTAACTTTTAAAGCATTCTCCTAAACATGTTTATGCAAATACGTAATTCTTAACCTGTTAAAAAATACAAAACAACAAATAACTTCACTTTATAGGTTCCAGCTGATAGTAAATACGCTCCACGCATGCGTTTATGTAAAATTTTCATAATTCTTAATTCTTAATACTTAAAAGTTGAAAGTTGGGAACTTTCAAGGTTATGTTATAAGAATTATGACACCTAATTAGGAATTAAGGAAACATAAACGCTTTCATTAAATATTCCACTTTTATCTTTTTATTTTCTAAGAATTATGAATTAAGATTTAGCTATTAAGCATAAAGAAGTTGCATAAACCCGCCCTTAGTCTTTTACCTCATAGACTACAAACTGTAAAGAAACTACCGACTAAATGAAATAGAAGAGGAGACAAACTTCCAATTACTTCAAACAAAAACTCAACTGAAAAAACTAAACCAGTGATAAATCTGAAGCTAAACGCCATCTCGTAGAAACGGAGCTACGTACGAGTTAATCCACATGTAGGAAACTATGAAGTTGATAGTTAAATAGTACATATTACAACCGCAAACTTCAAAAAATGTATTTGAATTATTTTTATCAGAGGAATGCCGCATTGCGACTCGTCGATCGACGACACCGCCGCCTACCTTATTCGCAAAGGTATGGACGTGATTAAAATAACTCGCATGATTTCAGAACGTTCCAAGCGACCAACGCCGCTCCTTTTAGTCCAGGTTCGGAGGACTCCGCAGGCGAAAGCGATCTTCGATAATACTAATATCGGAGTCGTCGTACTTCCGCGTAGAGACTCCCCACCCCAGAGGCGACATCGGGCAGTGCTACCGGTGCCAGCGCTTCGGCCACTCCGCGAGAGGATGTCGAGAGACCCCTAGATGCGTAAAGTGCCTGCAGTTTCACTTCAGCTACGAGTGCTTGAAGAAGCGTGAAGTCGGTCCGGCGACGTGCTGCAACTGCAGGAACGACCATCCCGGCTCACCCTAGACAGCGACAGGTAAGTACTCACCGTACTAATCGTTCAGCTCCTGTTTCAGCAGCCCCATGAGCAGCCGCCAGGCCGGTAAACCCAGCCGTCTCGTTTGCCCAAGACGAGACCGGTTGAGCCCACCGCTCCTGCGGCAACTACCACCGCCGGACAGTCGAAGACTCAGAGGTACGTCCACAACGAGGTTACCATGGAAGAGTCCGTCCTCATCAGAGACTTGCTCGCCCAACTCCGTTCCCGCAACCAGTAATGGCAGCAAGAAGAAGAAAACCGAACTCCCTCCTAATCGCGATCTGGAACGCTAACGGTATACTTAATAAAAAATTGGAATTTCATGAATTTCTCTACCGCCGTAACATCGACGTCGCTCTTGTTTCCGAAACTCACCTTCGAAACTGCGACAATCCAAACATTCCCAATTATTCGAAATATAATACCAACCGAACCACAGGTCGCGGAGGAGGTACGGCCGTTTACGTAAAACGCCACCACATTCTAACGCCACAACTTCAGAATCTTGAAGCAACCCAAATCGTCATTAACACGGCAACCAACGGAGACATAGTTCTCTGCGCTGCTTGTATCCCACCCACCAAAAACGTCATTCCCGCAGATTTAGACGCCATTTTTAACTCCAGGACCCCCACAATTCTCGCAGGAGACCTTAACGCGAAACATCCAGACTGGCACAGCAGGAAATCGAACCGCAACCATTTTCAATAACATCAGGCTACTCCATGATTTAACTACCTTAGTTCCGACCACGAGTCCGTACTCTTACAACTCGGTGATCGATCAGAAAACGATAACCTTCAGTTCGAAACGAATATCACCATGTGGGCAACTTTCCAATTTGAGGCCAGTAAACTTTTCACTCAAGTCCCGGTCATCCATAACATAGCCCAAGTTCAAGCCGCGGTTGAAAATTTCACACACCTTGTCAAAAGATGCATTTCAAAAGCTACAAAAACTATCACAAGTCCGATCCGCTTCAACTCTAAATTCAAATTCGTGACCAGATCACCGAGAAAAATCGTCACCCAAACGATAAAAGAGCTCTTAACGCAGCTCAAAACGCTATTCGAACCCAGATCGAAACCCATCGCAATCTCCTTTTTAATGATAAACTTCAGTCGCTAAATTCACAAGACCACAGCGTCTGGCTAATGACCAACATTCTGAAAAACAGGAACAATCCTCTTATGCCCGCTATTCACGGCCGCAGAGGTCTGGTCTACACGAATCTAGACAAGGCCGAAGCTTTCGCCGACACGCTCGAACTCCAATTCAGACAAACCATCCAGACGACGAAGACTTCCGTCGACGAACGCCATCCACCGCAAAGTCAGAAGCATCCTGACAGCAAACCAGAACGAGCCCATCAAGCACACTTCTCCCAATGAAATCGAAGCGGAAATTAAAAACCTCAAACCGCGCAAAGCTCCCGAGAACCAAGGCATTCCCAACACAGCCCTCACACTTCTCCCCAAAAAAGGTACAGCCACCTTAATCGCGATTTTCGACGCTTGCTTAAGACTCCGCCACTTTCCACATCAGTGTAAAACCGCGGACTAAACAAACAAAACTACCATCCAATTAGCTTACTTCCGACGCTTGGTAAGCTATTGGAAAGAATCATCCTCACCCGATTACGGGAACAGGTCGACACCAACCAAATTATTCCCCAAGAACAGTTCGGTTTTCGTAAAAAAACATTCCACGGTTCACCAAACCCTCCGCGTCGTATAACAGATCACCGACCGCTTCAACCACCGCGACATCACCGGCAACGTTTTTCTCGACATCGAGAAGGCGTTCGACAAGGTTTTGCATCGTGGCCTGCTCTACAAGATGCACCGTCTAGGCATCAACGTTTCCATGGTACAACTCATCGGCTCCTTCCTCAATCGACGATCGTTTGCGATCAAACTTCGAACCGCCAAATCCACTCCACGTCACCTAGAAGCCGGCGTTCCTCAAGGATCCACGCCAGCTCCACTTCTATACAACATCTTCACCGCAGACGTCCCGAAAATTGACGGACTCACGTACACTTTCTACACCGGTACCGCCGTTTTGGCAACATCCCGCTCGCCCGCTCAAGCCGAGAGAAATCTTCAAATGGCTCTCGCTTCGCTCGACAACTGGTACGACGACTGGCGAATAAAAGTCAATCCCACGAAAAGCGCAGCCGTCCTCTTCAACCGAAGAAACATCGAACCCGCAAGCCGCCTCCACATCAACGGCGTCGTCCCTTGAGTAGACGAGACCAAATATCTCGGCCTCACTCTAGACAAGAAATTGTTATGGAAATCCCACATCACCCAGAAGCTCGCCTCTTCGAACGGCCTACTGGTTAAGTTATATCCGATGCTGTGCCGCAACAGCCGCCTCAGCATCGACAACAAATTACTCATCTATAAGACGATCATCCGCCCAGCCACGACGTACGCAGCACAAGTATGGTTCTACGCTGCCAAAACTCACACCACCAGGATCCAAATCTTCCAAAACAAGATCCTCAGAATGATTGCTGACGCCCCCTGGTTCGTCCGAACAGACCGGCTACATCAGGAACTCGTCATCCCGAAGATCGCAGATTTCGTCCGCCAATCCGCAGCTGCGCTCCATGCAGACCTCGCGGCCCATCCTAACCACCTCGTCCGGCGGCTTTGGGACTACGACAGAGATGAAATGCCTAGATACAAGCGGCCTAAGTATGTCATCCTCGATTAAGTTTAGAATGAAATGTACAACCCAGCGGAAAAGTTTGAAACCAAAGAGGCAACTCGGAGGTGGAAAACCGATCCAACGGGGCTATTTAAGCAGACTATGTTATCATTTAGGATTAAGCTTTAAAAATGTATTCATTGAAAAAGCAATAAACATGTATGAAATCTGAATATAGTTGTGGAAGCTGCATTAGAATAATTCAAGTGCTGAATCCAAATAGGACAAAACATCTGTCCACTGGTCTGAAATGATAGTATGTGCAATTACATAAACAAATTTTTGCATTTGCGTAGTACAGTTAGAAATATTGTGCCGCGTATAATTCAAATAAATTTTTTTTTAAATTGGCGCTTTAATCTTTACTATCTAACAACTTCATAGTTTCTTACATGTAAACCACTGATTATAATTAAAACCCTCTATTGGAAAAACAAAAAATTTGCAATAAAAACGGATGTTGAGTTTTGGATATCAGGTAAATCTGATCAGAAAGGACGGGAAAAAAACTGCCAGAATGTTCAAGATATTCAAAAAAGCTCCATAACAAAATACGCCAAACCTCCAGTTTGCTTGAAAAGCCTTAAAACTACAAACTGTTAAGAAAAACAGCGACTTAAAACAGAAACAAGCGCGACTAAAAAACTAAACCCATGATCTTTAAAGATTAGAATTCCAACCAAACCCCTTTCGTAAAAACTAAAAATTCCCAATAAAAACAAATATTACGTTATGGATATTAGACAAACCTTATCACAAAAAATTGAAACAAAAAAACCATAGTAATACGCGCCAGACTGTTCAAAACATCAAAAAAAGATTTATAACAAACTACCCCAAAAAAGTTTTCTTCAAAAATCTCAATCTTGCACCTCATATACTACGAACTGTGAAGAGGAAACTACATACTAAATGAAAAAATACAAGAAAGCAAAAAACAAACTTCCAGCAACTTAAAACAAAAACAAACGCGACTAAAAAATCTAAACCACTGATCTTCAAAGATTATAATTGAAACCCTCTCTTAAAAAAAACAAAAAATTTTGAATAAAAACGTATTAAGTTTTGGATATCAGACGAAACTTATTGGAAAAAAACAAAAAATACATGCCATGATGTTTAAGACATTCAAAAAAGCTTCATAACAAACTACCACAAACACTTTCAAAGGTCTCAATCTTGCATCTGATAGACTGACTGGGAAGAAAAACTACCGACTAAATGAAATACAAAAAAGTAAAAGACAAACTTCCAGCGGCTTAAAACAGAAACAAACTCGACTAACCAAACAAAACCCATGATCTTCAAAAATTATTATTAATATTAATTGAAACCAAACCTCTCTCGTGAAAACAAAAAAAATGCAGTAATAACGGATGTTACGTTTTGGATATCAAACAAATCTTATCAGAAAATTACGGAAATAAAAAACATAGTAATAGATGCCATAACGTTCAAGACCTTCAAAAAAGTTTCATAACAAAGTACCCTAAACCTCTAGTTTACTTCAAAAGTCTCGCTCTTGCACCATATAGACTACAAACTTGGAAAAAGAACTACTTACTATATGAAATAGAAGCAAAAGACAAATTTTTAGCGACAATTGCAATAAAACGGATATTAAGTTTTGTATATTAGACAAATATTAACGGAAAAGATAGAAATGAAAAAAGCGCAACAGTAATAGATAGCCAGAATGTTTCAAACATTCAAAACAGCGTCATAACAAACTACCCCAAAATCTCTAATTTCCTACCGAAGTCTCTGACCGGATAGAGTCCGAACCGTAAAAAAACTTGCGACTATGATTAAAATAAGCACTGTACTACCATCTCACCATAATTGGATATCGATACAGTTCTAAAACACAAAAATGATCAAAAACTTTGCAAAAAATCATCTTCGGTTAAATCTCCGCATCGTCCCTGTATCACCAAATTTCATTGTTGCTAGCCGAGATTTTAACCAATTTTAACATATTGAAGATAGTAGTAGTATATACGGTATACTGCAAAACGTGCCACAAATTCTGTATCGGACAAACTAAACAAAAACTTAAAAATACATTTAAAAGCACAGAAAATATAGAACTTCCAACACACGATAAGTTGACAACATAACTCCAATTTTAGTAATATTAAACGTCAAAGTGGGTAAATCTTTACAGTATAAATCATTGAACCAAAGTATTATTTAAACACTGTTGATATCAATAAGACCTGAGAATTAAAAAAAAGTAAATAGACGGTAAACTAGACGGAAACAAAGAAACCTGACACAACTTACTGTACAACAGACGCTTCCAAAAACCCAAATAGAATTAATTTTCTATATACACCAAAATTGTAATTATTCATTAAATTGCGTAAACATTGCGCAGCAAGAGTATTTTATTTATCTCCGGGCCTAATATTAATTGATTGCAAAACATAAATGTTTACACAAGAAAGGCAAAACATGGATTTATTAACAAATTTCGTCTATAAATTTTTACTAATTAAATTTTCATACAAAATAAAACAAAACATTAATTCGTCGATTAAACTAATTGAACGCCGTAAATTTTAAATAACGTTAGAATTTTGCATAAAAAGATTTTCTTAAAGTTACCAATTATAAAAATTCAAAAGTTAAAGGATTGCTAAAAACAACAGGACTAAAGAGATATATTCTTGTAATAATAGAAATTTATTACATGTTCTAAAACTATACCATAAATCGTTTACAAAACCATACGACTAAAACTAGAAAAATAATAGGGGCACGTAAATTTGTATGTCAAAGATTTATGAATACTATGGCGGTGGTGTTTTATGTGTCTCGATTATACATAATATTTGTCATTTTTACATTCGTTTAAAAAAGCACTTTTCTCTCTAGGGCGCGTTACATCCAAAGCTTTACCTCGAAACAGGTATGAGATGTAACTGCATTTCTATATTATACTTTACATTCAATTTATTCATATTGATTTTTATAAAGACAAGATTTATTTTAAATCCAAGTTTAAATTGGTCAATATACCGGGAGATTCATATTGACTGTATCAAGAACGAAAAAAAAAAATTGGAATTTTAGATATTGATTTACTTTTTTAATGTTTACGTTTTTTATTTTAAATTAAATGTCCCCTTTATAAAATTAATCTTTAATGTATGAGGCAACGGTGTCGAGAAACAAAATACTAAAATTGTAAATAAAAACGAGTAGATGCCACACCATAAATACCATACGCGTAAATGTTTTAACACGTTTTTTAGTAATGTCTATGACAGTAGGTTTTTGTTTTAAAACTAGGCAACTCGAATGATTCGTTTAATTTTATTCATTCTAATGAAGTTATATGAATATATTAACATTTAATTATAATAAAGTCACCAAATACCAAGGTTTGTAAAATACAACCTGTATAACCTAAAGCATTTAATTAAGAAACCAAATTCTTTTTACTCTATATTTATAGCCTAAACTAATGCGACAGCAGCCACCCGGTTCCAGATAATTTTGTTTTCAAATTTTGTATTGCGGTGCAAAGGACAAGTACAAGTCTCCTCTCTCATAATACATTAAACTGTATGGAAATGACTTTGATCTGAACGGAAATAAAATTTATAGCTTTTAGGGATGTTCATACAGTTACTAATACTAGCAACAGGTTGTACCGTAAGTACGCTTTTGCTGTCTTAATCACATTTTACTGTCGATCGCATGTACGGCGACTGAGTATACGCTTGTTTGTTATCACATTCTCCTTCTTTTCAATTTATAATAATTTCATCTTCTTAACGTTTAATTTTAATATTATAAATTTTTCTACTTTAATTGTTCGATAGTACAGTGTGTTACCTAACCTAACTCGATGGTTCAGTATGCCCGTAATTGGATTTGGTAATTACTGTGACATTGCATGTACGAATATTTGTTTGCCTTTTTAACAAATTGAATCGACACATTAAAGACATGCTGATTTGTATTAGTAGCTTTATCCACGCCACTCTGCGATACCAGAGCTGCCATTGCCTTTCTTTACTGTGAGTTAAGCTTATAGATAATTAATCGTACTTCAACCAACTGCTCGTTACAAACTGTATAATCCTCGTGTGTATAAAATTGCCTGTGTTTCGCAACTGCTGACTGAATTGTTGAAGATGACAAAAATTTAGTGTTACATAATACGAGTTTTCATCTTTCTCCAAATTCCTCTAATATATGTATATAATGTATTCAATATGACAACAGACTACAGTCATCCGGTATTTTTATAATCAAAATTGATGCGAAGATAAAATTTGCACTGGTGAATATCCGTTAGGGTAATATAAACTTAGCTTTTTTTCTTCACTCACAGAACACCTATAAGACACGTGTTCATACGATAATTACTAGTTCAAACCAATATATATGTATAGTGGCTTTACACCCCGATGGAGTAGCGCCGCTCCTTTGGAGCTTTCTAGATCATTCATACGGGTGTGATCAGTACCCTTCTACTACTCTATTTTCTCACATATTTCTCTCCACTGTTTTCTATCCATTACTTTAGACTTCCACTCATTAATTCCAACTCTTCTAATGTCTTCCGTTACTTCTTTTATCCATGTTGATCTTGGTCTCCCCTTTCTTCTCTTTCTGTCTGGATTTCTTGTTGCATTTCGTGGTTCATCCTGCTTCTGTATTCATTTTCTGCTACTGGACTGGACCTAATATTGCACTCCAACTTTTCCTTTCTAATATTCTAAGGCCTTCTTCCTGTTTCTTTGTCATTGTTATTGTTTTCGTCCCATACAGTATTGTTGGTCTAATTATTGTTTTATATATATTGATTTTTGTTTTCTTCCCAAGTATTTCGCTTCTTAGCATTTTTTTATTTGTTTGGTATGCTTTGTGACCTGTCATTATTCTTTCTTTTACTTCTATATCTCTATCTCCATCATTTGCAATCAAAACCCCTAAAAGTTTAAATTTATTTACAGCTTCGATCTCGAGCCCCTCCATTATAATGTTTTGTTTTCTTTTTGTGTCTGCTTACCTATTTTCATTATTTTTGTTTTTTCCATATTAATTCTCAACCCCATTTTTTCTCCTTCCTGCATTACTTCTTTTAACATTTCTTTCATCATTGCACGATTTTTTGCCACCAATACTACGTCATCCGCGTATGCTATAATTTGCCTTCCATGTGTTCTTACTGTGTTCTTGTTTATTTTTCTGAGTACGTGTTCCAATGCAAAGTTAAATAGTACAGCAGATAATGAATCTCCTTGTCGTACCTCCCTTACTTGTTTCAAATTCTTCTGTTTCGCCCTTTTGAATTTGCACACTTACTTATGTTCTTTCCATAGTCATTCTTACCAGCCTCTTATTTTAGCACTTATTCCCATATTTTTTAATGCTGTCATTAACTCGTTTCTTCGGATTGAGTCGAAGACTTGTTTGAAATCTATAAATTTCCATTTGATACTCAAGTTCTTTTTCTATTATCTGTCTTTTTATATGTATTGTGTCTGTCGTTGATCTTCCTTTAATATATCCACATTGATGTTGTCCTATTAATTTCCCTGCGGTGTTAATTAATCTCCTTTGTATTAGTGTTGACATGATTTTGTATGTAGTAATGAGTAATGTCAGTCCTCTATAGGTTTTACATTGTTGTTGGTCACTCGTTTTGTGTATTGTATCATTTGTCCAGATTCCCATTCTATCAGCATCCTTTCCTTTTTCCATATTCTTTCCATCATTCTGCATATTTTTTTATGTAATTCTCCTGCACCGTACTTTATGAGCTCTGCGTTTATTCCATCCTTCCCTGAGGTTTTACCGTTCTGGATTTTATTATTAATTTTTATTATTTCTTCTTCCGATGGTGTTTCACTTGTTCTATCTTATTCTGGTGTTTCTATTTCTTCCTCTTCAGTCTCATCAGCTTCTGTTTGTATTAGCAATCCCTTAAAGTATTTCATCCACGTCTCCATGTATTGCTAGTCGTTTTCAGCCAGTTTTCTATTTTCATCTTTAATTCTATCTTACCTTTGTATGTTTTGTTTTAGTTGTTATTCTCTTATAATATCTTTTCACATTGCATTTTCTACTGTCCTCTTCTCTCCTTAATTTGTTTTATCTTACTTTCCAACCAGTCTCTTTTTGCATTGCGGTTAATTATTTTAGTTTCCTTTCTTAATATTACATACTCAATTTTATCTTCTTCTCTTCTGTTTGTAATCTATTTGGCTCTTGCTTATATTTTTCTCTTGGTTACTTCTTTACATTTACTATCATATCATCCTGTTTCTTTTCTATTTACAACCAGTCCTATTTGATCTTCTGCGACCTTATTTAAACATTCTTTTATTCTTGCCCATCATTGCTCTTTGATGTTTTCTTTCTTTGTCTTATATTCTTTTAATTTCTCTTCCATTGTTTCTCCATATTTCTTTTTATTACTTTCCGTACTTAATTTTTCTACGTTCCATTTACCCTTTCTTTTTTTTTGTTCTTGTACTGTTTTTTTACTTTTTGTTTTATTGTTGCTGTAATCATTAGGTGATCAGTGTCAGCACATGCTCCTCTGTATGTTCGTACATCCCTTACTGTTGATTGTTTCCTCTTGTTAACTAGTATATGATCTATTTGCGTGTGCGTTCTTTGATCCGTTGATATCCATGTTACTTTGTTGCTATTTGGGTGTTTGTGCTTAGTACTGCTTATTATATCATTTATGTCCTTGTTGCTAAGTTGCACAATCTTTGCCTGTTATTATTTGTTATTTATGTATTGTGTGATTACCTGCTACTTGTCTAATGTACTCTTCTTTCCTTATCTGTATATTAAAATCTCCTAATACCAATATTATATCTTTCTTTGGTATTATGTCGATTATTTCCTCTATTTTTTCGTACAATTTTTTTTTTCTTCTTCATCTGTTACCTCTGTTAAGGCATATACATTTAATAATATGTTGGAAGATTTCGATTCTGTTCTCAGATAGGCCATTCTCTCGTTTATTGGTTTAAAGTCGATCACGTTATCTTTTAGCTTCTCCATTATTATGAATCCTACACCATATGGTCCTTGCTTCTCTCTTTCCGAGTATAACAATGTATATTTATTTTTGTCTATCCTTCCATTTCCTTTTCATCTTAGTTCTTGTAACGCTGCTATGTTTATATTATATCTTCCAAGTCCCATTGCTGTCATCTCCATTTTTCCTGGCTCCAGCATTGTTTTTACGTTCCACGTACTGATTTTAATTATATTTTTTTTCTTTATATATTTCTTATTTTTATTATTTATCTTATTATTTTTGTTATTATTTTTTTTGTGTTTTTACCTTTATTTCCCAGTTATTCTTCCCTCTCTTTACACTATTTACATTTATATTCGTTTTTTCCTCGGTCATTGCTTTTGTCGCCATTATGTGAATTCCTTTACTTCGCTTCGTTAGTTTTTTGACTCTTGCATTTCCGTGTTTTTTTTTAAATTTTTTTCTCCATTTCCATTTCCCTTATTTGTTTCAAGTTGTACTCTTTTCCATTTATAATCATCTTGTCATACCTAATAATTGCATGCTGCTCTTTATTTTTGATTATTTTCATTCTCTTACCTCTTTCTTCTTTTCTTGCGTTGTTTTTGAGTAATCTTGTTATATATTTTAGTTTTTTAGTTGCTTTCAATGTTTCCATCTTTTTTGCCACATTCTATAGTTCAATTATAATTGATCTACATATCTTTTATTCCCGTTTTTTTTTAAATTTTCTCTTCTCCATCACTTCTATCTCTATTACTATTGGTATATTCATTTCTCTTAGTACCGTCTTCACGTTCTCTTTTATCTGCGACTCACTTTCTTCTTCTGTTTCCTCTATTCCATGCATTATTTTCTTCTTCTTTATTTCTTTTTCTAGTTATTCCATATTCAATTCCTGTTGCTCTATTTTTGCTCTAAGTTGTTGGTTATCTATTTTTATTTGCTCCTTTTCTTTTTTAACTTTTGGGTTTCTTCATGTAACGTATTTATTTTTCTTTCCATTCGTTGCTCTTTTCCGTCTATTTTATCTAATTTCTTGTCCATCTCTTCCAACATGTCCCGCATCTTGTTATTATCTCTTCCTCGCAATCTTCTATTTTCAGTTCTAGTACCAAAAAATATTTCTTCCGTTCAAAAATTTTATCAAATGCGTTTCTGTTCTTTGTTTACGTCTCGATATATGTTAGCGCCCCTCCTTCGCTTCTCTAACTCGCCTCGCACATTCTTATCTTTAACCTATTTAACGCATTCCTCGGCTCTACTAATTTACATATTATGTTTTAATGTTTCTCCATTCACAACGTGCCCGCTTCACTACTCAGACCATTTGCACTTGTTTACTTTTCCCATTTTGCGCGTATTTACGATTTATTTACCTCTAGCTAAACACACGTCGATTAAGGAGACCAGGGCCAAATACCAATAACAAAAGGAAAAATTAGAAGCCAAACCTGTCAAAACGTGTCCTTTCTAAAACCGATATTTAAATAAGAATATTCGTCCTGCTAGGTCAATTGCCTATTGAAATTTTATGTGATTTTCTTGTACTTGTTCTAGATGTTATTATTCATAATTTAGTATAACGTGTTCTCCGATCTCATCGACTAGATCTAAGGCAACCTAATGTCAATACATTTTGCAATGGCTTGGAGTTAGGTGATCTTATAGTATATTCATCTCCAAAGTCAAATTAACTTTTCTAAAGGCTTTGTCTAAAAACCCATCAACATCAGAAGTTTAAAACCTGTTTTTTCATAACCTAAATAAAAGAAAATTGGTAACTTATCAGAAATTTGTATTCCTGTATCATAAATTGAGTTTACTCTTAATTTATTAAAAAAAACTATAACTAATTATAATAGAAGTATTGTACAAAAGTCATTTACACAAAAATACCTTTAAAGACAGACACTTCGTTTTTCATAAGCGAATCTGATTTAGCTCAGCCATTTTATTGTCTCAATTCCGCGCTTTCAAATATAAAACTTTAATAAAATTTATCGCCCTATCTTGATCATAGTTACTAGAAAACAATATCACTTTAAAGTTACGATTAAATATTTTTTTCAGACAATTCTTTGTTGCCGAAATTGGTTTTCAGTTTCATTTCAGTCAACAAAATTTATTTTGGTCTGACTGTTCTTAAAGTTAAATGTCATTTCGAATGAGCACACACAACGCTTATATATAGATTTTAGTATATTAAAATCTAAAGTAAATAACTTGTTTTAAAGAAGTTATTCGCGTTATTTTCTCAGTAAAAATTTACTGCGACAGTAAAATATAATATCTCGTGTTGTGTTATTAAAAAAAAAACTGCTATTTCTTTTTTCGCAATGAATTGTAAAACCTCGCCATAAGTAACTTGTATAACAGCCATATATTCTTATTTTAAAAGTACGTTTTCAACAAGTAAAAAAAACTTTTTTATTAAGTTATCTAGTTCTAGTTCTTGTAAACTCTTTTTTGTTTTAAAACTTTTAATCTTAGGTAACCTTACGGCATTCGCGAGCCAATAATGCACATTTCGTAAAAACCAATAATGCGTAAATAAAACAACTAGTAAAAGAAATCACACGAACTTTTTCCACTAAAACAGTACGAGCGTTTAAATTAGCAACGAAAAGAACAAAGCCAATTTGAGTGAATATAAAATAAATCTCATTTAGTGGCTTTTTCAATATTAAGACCGTTTTCATAAAACTTTAAAATTCGTTACTGACAAGTTAATTAAACATCCAGTGAAGATCAGATTCAACGATAATCTAATTCCAAGTTTTAAAGTTTATTCGTTTTTTGTAGTTTGTACTTTAAAGTGTTGTGCAATTGTTTTAGTTCAGCTAAATTTTAATTTTATTTTTAACGATATTTGACGTTTCATTAAGCACCAAATGCAATCAATTTTGAAAATAAATACTATTTTAATATAATCAATATGATGAATTCCTCGAGACATCAGATTTTGCTGAATGAAAAAAAAACATGATGTAGAAACTACATCAGAGTATTTCCAGTACTAAATCCTTAAACTGTGACCTAAAAATTACGTTGTTACGACTGTTTGAATAAAAATCAAACATCAACCAATCGTCTGTAAGATAGAACCGACATAGTAATATAAAACAATTACACCGTGATAATTTAATTATTTTTGCAAAAAACAGTTCGATTCGTTTAAATAAAATATGGCTGTTTAAAGCTGTGTAGATTTCCGGATAAAAAGCTGCAAATAGTAACATGTTGCATTGTTAAAATAACAGATTATACCATTGTCGATTAGTTTCATTGTGATGCATGATACATTTTTAATTAGTGATGCTATGTATAAAATTCGAGACATTTAAAAATGAAATGTAGAAGTTTTGAGTTTGAATACAGTTAAAATCTATTTCAAAAGAAATAATTGAAGGAAACTGTATCTTAGAAAAACTAAACAATAAATAAGAACAAGACAGTCCAATATAGTTTTTTAGTCTTGTAGTAGATAAATAAAACCTTGGAATCATAGTGAACGTTCTAGACTATGACTTGAAGTTGGCAACACTTTTTTCAAGGACAGCTGATTTAACAGGTGATAGTTAATGTTTGGTTAGCCATTTCTTAATGAACAGATTTGCGCCAGAGCAACGTTTGCAAATGTGACATAATCGTACATCCGAGCAGTTCATTCGCACAACGTTTACTTAGGTTTAAATTTAGCTTTCTTTATTGACTTAGATTCAAGCTAGTTCATGTAGATGTTGGCAATGATGGATGATAAGTCGTCGTCCTATGCAAAAATTCTGTCTTTTTCCTAGAAATTCCAGCAACAGTATTCTAGTAACTTCATTAGTCGTTCAACTGATAGCGTGGTTCTTTCTTGTAGTCTTCTTGCAGCTTCTTTCAAATGATCTCTAGTGCTTTTTGCACAGGAACATTAGTCTATAGATTTCCCACGTCAAAACTGACCAATTGATGTCGTTGCAGTTTTATTGTCCTCAGAATATCAACGATATGCTTAGAGTTCTTGGCAAAGGATAAGCAGTTATCTTTAATCGGTAGTAGAAACTTTGCCAGCTGCTATGTAGAATCATACGAGAGCTAGTGATAGGTAGAAGTGGCAAAGATAGGGAAAATTGCTGTGGTGCGATGTCAACGTAATCTTCGGTAGTTTCCTTGTTGTAAAATCTCTTCAATTTTTTGGTCATAGATAATACCAAAATAACTGTTGCGGTAACTTTGTCGCTTCGGAAAATTTTGATGGAATTGTTTTTCCGTAAGCTTTTATCCTCCTGTTTTTCTTCTCTAGTACACACATGACTTTTAACTTGCATTCTTCCAACACAACCGCAACAGTTATTATGGACTCGACTATCTATGACCAAAAAATCGAAGATTTTACAACAAAGGAATGTTACGTGCATAAATTTAAAAATGCACTACCCTGTATATTGGTTGAATTAAAATTAGATTTCTGTTTTGACGCCCTCTGCCGAGATTTCTTTTTAATTTATTTTCTGCCAAGACGTTAAACCGGCAAATACTTATAATAGCTTGTGATTTTTACAATTTTAAGTTTCTAACAACATCGGCGCTAATGAAAATGAAATGATAATTTAATTACACGTTTATAGTAGTTTATTCATCACAGGGTAAGCTTTTCCTATCCGTTTTTAGAATTCTTTGGTAATTTCCTTCTTAATTTGATAGCACGTCCCGCCACGTTTTTGGCTGTATGTTTCGATGCATTATCGATCGATGAGGGGTTAATATCGACAAATACCTTCATGGAACGAGTATAACTCTGGAAGGCCTACGTTAAAACTAAAAACGAAGACAAGAACTCATCTTCAAGATTATACTTATGCGTCAAGCAACTGCGAAACCAACTTTCACTTAATGTGTGCAACAGCATTCGATAATCGGGTTCTTATGTGTACTTTCTTTTAGTATTAATTAACAATTTTGTAGATTTGTACTTTCGTGAGTCATTGTGTTGACACGATTTGCTATTGAAATTTGTTCCAGCTGACTCAACGAGAAAAACGTTTTCTTCGAGCAAGTGGGTACTGGATTGCGGGTAAGTCTTATTTAATTACAATTGTGTCTCACACGAAATTTTGCTGGTTTTAACTTACGTAATTACAATAATTGTTTCAATACCATTGAGTTAGTTTTACTAATTGTTTTGTGTGTATGGCATGCTGTGTACAAACGATATTTGTCATGTAATTTTCTTCGCTATCGACATCGTGTAAACTTATGTATTGTGTGTTGCCGATACTTCCAGCAATTATGGATTGAGATCTGAGACTCGTTAATTATCTACGTTATTAAATTAAAGTTGTTATACCTATTTTATCTTTTTTTTTATGGTGACATCTTTCTTTTTGTTGGTTACACGAACACCAGTGTAACAAGGATTACGAACCTGAAATTCGTTACAAGCTTGGACCTACTGTTCTGATCGAGACAGAAGTTTTACTTATTAAAGATCTGGCGGCCTTTAACTCTTATTTATTTGAATCTCCCTTATCTCCGACTGTGTGAGTTGGTCGTGCAAGGTTCGTAAGACCTATAAGGTTTTAACAGGAACTATGAAAGATTAAACAAATATCCAGCAACAAGTCTGGAAAAATAGATCTTCTAGACCCTCAAATTATAGAAACTATTTCTAACACCAAAAACAAAAACTAGGCTTACACCGCATCACAACAAACCTCAGCATCTGTATAGACTAAAAGCAACCTACCACTCTAAGAATACGAAAACCTACAGGAAGAACACCACGCTACCAGCTAAAAGAATAATGAAGTTACTAGAATGCTGCCTCAGGAACTCATATTTGCAAAAAAACGAATTCTGCGCTCAGGACTGCAACCTTCCAATGGGTTCACCTCTATCACTCATCATTGCCAGCTTCTGCGTCAACTGATTTCAATCTAACGCAATAAAAAAGCTAAATTTAAACCTAAGATACTGCTTAGGTATTTAGACAATACGTTTATAATTTGGAACCACAATGATCGACAACTAGATCAGCCGTCCATCAAATTTACCATAGAAAGACTTACTACCAGTTTTGGGTGTTCACGTGAAAAATGAAATAATGGACACAGCTGTTTACAGAAAACCAACACATATTGACCAATATCTGAACCATGCATCAAATCATCCAACAACAAAGAAAGAAATAGCAAGGTCTCTATTCGACAAACCCAACAGGTGTTCTCAACACAGAGAAAATAAAGTCAAAAACATAAAAAGAGACCTGAATAAAATAGCTATTAAAAAAGGACAATAGAAGAGCTTTTTGATAAACATCAAACCAACATAATATTGGTGAAGTAGTTATACTGACGATGCTAATTGTTATTAGCAAAACATGTCTTAATTTCTTAAAATAAAATATTTAAAAAAATACAGAATACTGTGGAGAAGACTTTAAGAATAATAAGATATTATTTTAAACCAACGCTATTCAGCATCCTATATGTAAGAGGCTTATCTGAAACGATAAAACGCATAGAAAAAAGTTACAAAATCAATACAATGTACTCCGATTGCACGAGGCAAGTCCACAGAAACACGATGTAGATAATTCTTCTTCCCCATACCGCCCCAAGATAAACTTCAGACTGTGTCGAGATGAGTGCAGAGTCTCGACCAGTTTTGAGATGAGCAGATTCATAGTCTTAAAAATTCATTATTAGTCCTTACTTTCCAAATTTCGTTGAATTTTCTTTGTTTTCATCAATTTTTATAGATATTTCAATTTTTTGAATTTTCGCAGATAATTTTTGAGTACGAAATATATAATCGATGACATTCTGAGCATTTAACTTTTATTCTTTATTCGTATTTTTTTGGTGCTATTCTTTGAGAGAAACCAATCAACTTTATCCGAATCCTATTGTTTTATCTTAACCAATTCACAAGCCATTTCTCCATTCTCATCTGTAGTTACTCTGTCACTTAAGTTCCTATTTTTAATTTTGTCTCTTATTTTTGTTGATTTGACTTTTTCTAGCTGTAAACAGATCACTATATGTAATAGCAAACACTTCCACGGTCGGCGTCTATAATAGGATAATAAGAACGTCTTACGAGTTTGAACCGTGTTAATGTTCTAACCAAAATTACAAACGTTTCGTCCACTTTTGTAAAGGGATTCATCGGAGCCTGAAAGAAATCGAAGAACTCATATGAAAAACTGAAATCTAACTAAGAGCCTCTAAAAAGTCAGGTAATCAATTTGTGAACCAAGCCAAATTATATACTCCATAAAAACTACTCTAGAAGCAGTAGTCTCAGTATATAAAAAACTATCGTAGCGGTTAGTTTAGCGCTACTCTGATTGGGTTACGGTCAAAAAAGGAAACGTTATCAAAATCTATATTATGACCTGAGGTAAAATGATGTACAGCAACAGCAGACTTAGAAATATGCCTTTTCCTATAGAACGATCATGTTCTGAAATGCGTGTCATGACGGAACGATGAGTTTCATCAATGTAGACTAAACCACATAAACGAAGAGGTAAGAATTTTGTCTTTGGGAGAAGAACCAATATACAAGATTTTACCTGACAAGTTGAATATGAGTTTAATATCATACTTAGGCTGTTTGATCGGCGACCTTATGTAAATAAAAATTCCAATTTTGGATTGAATTCTGAAGTAGAAACTCGAGCACGTAGGTGTAGATCTTCCTTTTTGACTTTTTAGAGTTTAGAAGTTGATTACTTTATTTTTAAAACTTCTTAGTTAGATTTCGGTTTCTTGTTTAAGGCCCGAAAAAATCCCTTACAACAGTGAGCGAAACGTTGACACCTTTGGTTGACACGTTCCAAGCCCGAAAGACAATCTTATCTTAGCATATATCACAATCATTCTAGAATTTTATTATTTTTAATTAATTCGTTTTGTAATTGTTAATCTTTTTTTACTCCCGAATCGTATAGTGTATTTATTCGTTAATTTTTCTTCTTTTTTTTGTTTCGTTTAATTCTATTACCTAAACATTGATTTTCTCCATTTACTGAGTTATTTCAATCTCTTCTCTATTGTATAATGTTCTCCCTTTTTTCTTAATTGTTCGCATTCTGAATATATTTTCTTAGTACTCTCAAGTGCCTGCCCGATATCCGTTTTGAGAATTTTCGTTTCCTTTGTGTTCCTATTTTTGCTATTGTTTTATTACGTTTTCTACATCGTTCCGTTACATTTTAGTATATGTAGTCTTTCTTCCTCACTTTTCCACCAACTGTTCAAATATTTTGCGATTTCTTTGTTTCGCCGTAGTTTTCTAGTATCTCGTGTTCGGGTGGAGTTTAACTGCGCAGATATAGAACGCATTCGGCCAGAAAACGATTGATCTTACGCTAGAATTACAATATGTATGTAAAGAAATAATTTCAAATAAAGAACAAGTTGACCTTTAATTAATCGTTAATAATTACGTTTTTAACTTAGTAAAAATTTACTGAATAAAAATAACACAAAGCACAAAATTACAGATCACGTTAAGAAAAGAAGGTGACGCGTATCTTAAGAAAGCGAAACCGAAATGTTTGCCACCGAGCAGTTGTTTCGCACGGACACGAGATACTTGTCAAGTAGTACCTACTATTTTTGTATTGTAGACTATTCCCTTTTCAGTCTTTTTTCTGACTTGTCATGTAGATAATTAAATTTTTTCTTATAAACACAAGTAGTTAAGCAGGAAAACGAGACCAAAGAAAACTTATCCTAATGGTAATTTTTCCGGTTCAATTTATTCATGACTAATTACACAAATTTGCATAAATAGAACATTGCTACCGATAACTTTTGTACAAAGTAATTAGAAATAAGAATGACAATTAAACAAAATTATTTACGATGTACTGTATTAACAATACGCTTAAGTAACCCTAATATTCTAATATCAGTTCATCCCTTCACATTCTGAAATTTAATCTTTTTTATTTTTAGGTCAAAATTACAAGAATCAATAACGAGCGTTTTATGCTTTCTAAGTTTTTACAATCTATAAATCAAACTGGTATCGATTATGTGCTTGCAGACTAATTGTTTTAATTTCTAACATCTATTTGTGATGTTTATCAGTTTTATTTGTCAAATTGAGACATTCGCTGTGAACGTAACAAAGCACGGCACGTCCAAGTCAAAACTTTTTTTGGCAAAATCAATATTTTCATTTTTCAATTGGAGAAATTTGTCAAAACGTGTGTTTTTTGTTATCAACCAATTTATATAAAAAACGGAAACAAAAGTCTTTTGATGAAACGTCAACTTTTAGCTTTTTTATCCACAAAACAATTTTTGTGTCGAACGCAGATTTTTGTTTAAAGATCGAGCGACTTAAAATATAAATTAACAACAACAAATATTGCTAAAATACATTATATTATAAACATTTAATTTCGTATTACCAATGATATTCCTTTATTAAATGAGACCTGAAAATTAATTAACCGATGCGGAAACGTGATTTCATATTTAATTGTGGAAGTAAAAAATGCTTTTGTGCACGAGTAAGTTTTGTATCAATTAGAACGTACAATATCTATTGTGTCGTACGACAACGACCTGAGTTTAGTTGTTTTCGATGTGCAATTCATAACTTGGAAACTAGGCGATAAAGATACATTGTTGTAACATGCGATAATAAACAGAATTTAGTTATTGCAGATGCAAATATACGCCATTATGTCTCTTTTAAGATATTTTTTCTGCGAATTGAGTTCAAGGATATTACTATTATATTTCATCGCTAACTCAATATATAAAAAAGTGAAGCCAAAGTCGACCATTTGTAAGGTAGGCAATGTTATTAATGGTCAGTTTGTATGAGATTGCGTTAGACTACCATCTTTGAGTATAATCAACTACTATTAAAAAAGCATGAACTACATACGTATAGTTTCCTGGTAACTATCACTAGATGTCGTTGTAATGTTTGTAATTTTTAATTCACTAGATAGCTGTCTAGTGTGTAAGTGTTTTTGGTTCAGATAGCATCAGTCATTAACGACCAAGTTAATACCTATATGCTGGATAACTAACTTATGATTTGAAAGTGAAGCCAAAATCGGCCATTTGCTGAGTAGGCAATATGTGATTCGTTAACGACATTACAAAGACATATAGTAATGATAACTATCTTGTGGGTATATCATGAACTACTACTAGTCATCATTATACGTTACTATCACAATCACATTCAAACTGACCAATAATTTAGCCTACCTTACAAATGGCCGTTTATAGTTTCAATTGTATATATACAACTAATATTCGAGTTAACGATTTAGTGTACTATGTAGTAGAAATAAACATTTTTGTTAATTACTCCAACAATAATGCATGCGACATTTTAAACTGCAAACCAACACGTGTAGAAGTTAAAGAATCAATTACTTTATTTCCAGTCCCAACAAAACTGGATAAAAAAGAAGATTGTTGAAGTGGGGTTATTATACTATACACGTAAACACAAACCTAGTAAATGTTTTCATACAAATGACAGTAAAACTTAGAACTAAAATACAAACAAAACACGCAAAAAAAACAACAATGACGACAAGAAACGATAAACCATTCAAAATCGTCGAGCAAAGTAATCAAAATAGATATATTAGTAGTCATTAGCGAGAAGAAAGACACAGGCAAAAAAAAATTAAATAACCATTACCAAATGGAGTACAGAGTCAGAAGCCCAGCACACTAAAAAAAATAAAAATGAAAGTCAAAACGCAAACAAAAAAGACAAAACATATTAAATATAGCAGAAGAAAAATAATAGAACAAATAAGAAGAATGTAGAGTAGTGAAGCAGAACATTAGAAAACTCATCAAAAACTATCTGCAATGAAACTATGTACTGTCTGTAGAAGAATTACTATTAAACCAAAAAACGGTAGCCGTTAGCTATCTAATTTTATTTCGGCTCTTCCCTGTTTTTTCGAGTCTCTTTTCAAAAACGTTTGATGAAATAATACTGACGTTTATGATTTAATGCAGCCTTTCTTAATTCTTCAGTGATGCTCCACGCCAAAAAAATCTCGTTTAAAAAAAGTAGGAACTTCTTTGATGAAGTAATGGTTAGTGTTTTTGGTTTAGTGCAGTGCTATGGGTTCGTACCGGCTCGAGAGAGCCGGTTGTTAAAAAAAAATAGTTCGTAGAGGTGGTTCTTAAAACATTCAGCTGACGACAACCGAGTACGACACACCACAACAATTTCACCTACGGATAACCAAAATGCGATTTGGAATCTTTTTCTAAAGAAGTAATTTATTTTTGTAAATTGTAATACATAAAATAAAATGAAGATTTATATAAACCATTTTTTTTACCGGGGGGTAAAAACGTGCGAGCCGGTTCTTAGAATTTTAGCAGCACATCACTGGTTCAGTGCAACCTACCTTTTCTTTGGTGGTTCTCCAAACCCAAAAAATTTGAAAATCACTTTTAAATGGAATTAGAACTTCTTTCCCATTTTCTCTTCGTTTTTAAACTCCTTTCAAACTGTAATAGCGACGGCTCCCACGGTCGGAATCTAGATTATGATAAGAATGTTTTCCGGGTTTGAACCGTGTCATTGTTGTTGTAACCGAAGTTGCCAACTTCTCAAAAGTTAGGTTATCAACTTGTGAAACAAGCCATAATCTAAACTCTGAAAACGACTTGAAAAAGCAAACAAAAATCTAACAAAGTGACTTAAGAAGAAATAGTCTCCGTATATAAAGGAGAAGGATCGTCACGGGTTACGGTTGCTAAGGGGCGTGTTTTCGATAAATGACTACTGACCGGGAACCAAAGAGGGGATAGCTCAAAACCATGCTCGCGATTGAAGTTATTGAGGTGTTTGACGATTTCTATGCTCTCTCGGAATTTCCTGTTGAAAAAGAATGGAGATTTGGCAATCAACGAAACATTATCAAAATCTACCTTGTGACCTGTTGTAAAATGATGTTCAGCAACCGCAGACTTGAAAATATACCTTTTCTTTATAAAACGATCATGCTCTGAAATGCGAGTAATGACGGAACGACCGGTTTCACCAATGTAGACTAAACCACATGAACAAGGAATTTGGTATACACCTTGAGATGAAAGTGTAGGAAATTTGTCTTTGGGAGAAGGAAGAATTTGAGAGATTTTGCCTGTCTAGTTGAATATGGGTTTAATACCATTCTTACGAAGAAGTTTCCCTATTTGATCTGTAACCTTGTGAATGTAGGGTAAAAAGACCAATTTCGGGTTGGATTCGGGAGTAGAATTGTCCTTAGGTAATCGAGTACGTGGATGTAGACAACGATTGATAATTCTATGAATATCTCGCGTCACATAACCATTGTTCACTAAGTTTCTAGTAAGATGACGGAGTTCCGAGTCTAGATTCTCAGGTTGGCAAACAGAAAAGGCACAATGAAGCAAAGATTCAATAACAGAACGTTTCTGTGCAGGATGATGATGAGACGAAGCATGAAGTTTTCTGTCCGTATGGGTGGGTTTGCAATAAAGAGAATGGCTTACGACTCACAAGAACGTCAAGAAATGGAAGAGAAACATTACTTTCGATTTCCATAGTAAATTTGATATCTAAGTGTTGATTGTTAAGATGATCAAGAAACTTAGACAATTCAAGATGACCATGAGACCAAACAATAAATGTGTCGTTAACATACCTAAACCACACTTCAGGTTTTAATATTGATGATTCCAAAGCAACCGTTTCAAAGGATTCCATAAAAATGTTAGCTACAATCGGTGATAGAGGAGAACCGATAGCAGCACCAGAAACATGATTGTAAAACTTGTTATCAAATTGGAAGTAAGTAGAGAATAGACAGTAATCAAAAAGAGGAACCAAACTCAAGTCCATGACATGTTGAGACAGAATCTGTTTGATGATAATAAGCGAATCCTTAATAGGAATTTTAGTAAAAAGTGAAGTAACATCAAAGCTCACGAGAAGATCTGGGGGTTCAAGTTTTATAGTTTCTAGACGTTGAATAAAATGCTGAGAGTTGAGGATGTGATAACAGGTTTTAACTGTAAACTCGCAAATCATGTTGGACAAGAATTTGGTTAGCTTGTAGGTAGGAGATTGGATAGTACTGACGATAGGTCGAAAAAGAATACCTTGCTTTTGAACTTTGGGAAGTCCGTATAGACGAGGTGGTTTAGAATCTGATGGGGTAAGTCGACGTTTAGTTTCAGGAGGTAGATTGGAAGATTTGATGATTTGGCTGACTTCACGTTCAATCCTCGAGGTGGGGTTGTGAGTTAGAAGAACATAAGTTTCCTCAGACAAAATAGAATGGATTTTCGCAACATAATCAATTTGGTTCAAAACTACAGTAGCATTGCCTTTGTCGGCTGAAAGAACAATAATATCAGGGTTTTTACGAAGACTTTTTAGAGCTGACTCTTCCGCCTTAGAAATGTTGGATTTAGGAATTTTAGATGATTCAAAAATTTTGCCAGTGTTAATACGAATGGGATCTGAGATGTGGCGAGGAAGATGTCTTATAGAAGACTCAACAGCACATAAAATATCTTCTTTGGGAATACGTTTGGGAGCAACCACAAAATTCAAACCCTTAGAGAGCACCGATTCCTGTTCTGGGGTGAGGACCAAACTAGATAAATTGACAACCGTCCTTAAGGAGTTAGTAGTGGATGAAACTTTACGATTCTTGGATGCCAATAATTTTTTTAACTGTAAATTTTTTACTTTTTGAGATGACCTTCAGTGATTAGTCGAAGAGATTCCAATCATCCGGTGATAGAGTGTTAGTCAACTCAAGATGAAGATGAAATAGTTGTTTCGAAATGGTGTCTAACTCTCACCTAGTTTGCTTAATCCGTTCGCGTATCAACGCTAGACTAGCACGGTGTAGGATGTTTTTAGAAGAACGTGTCTGAATGTGGAACTTGATTCTGAGGAGGAGGAATGCAGGAATGATGTTGTGGTCACGACAGCGACTAAGAAAGGTTAAAGTGCACAAAAGTTTGACGAGTTTGTGGCGAAGTTTGGAAAATACGGTTTTAGAAGAAATATTTTTCCCGTAGAGATTGGTTATGTAATAGCGAAGACTTTCACGGCCTGAATCTATACTATGATAAGAATTTCTTCCGGGTTTGGACCGTGTCGTTGTTGTAACCGAAGTTGCCAACGTTTGGCTCACTTTCGTAAAGGGGGTTTCTCAGGGTGTGAGATAAATCGTAAAACTCAAACAAGCAATCGAAACCTAACTAAGAACTTCTCAAAAGTTAGGATAACAACAACAACTAAGCCATAATCATAACTCTGAAAAAGTAAGAAAGAAAACGATAAGTTGAAAAAGCAAACGGAAATCTAACAAAGTGACTTAAGAAGAAATAGTCTCCGTATATAAAAGAGGAGGACATTTCTACTACCGAATCCAATCCGAAACTAGCCTTTTTACCCTACATTCACAAGGTTACAGATCAAATAGGGAAACTTCTTGGTAAGAATGGTATTAAACCCATATTCAACTCGACAGGCAAAATCTCTCAGATTCTACCATATCCCAAAGTCAAATTTCTTACACTTTCATCTCACGGTGTATACCAAATTCCTTGTTCATGTGGTTTAGTCTACATTGGTGAAACCGGTCGTTCCGTCATTACTCGCATCTCAGAACATGATGGTTGTATAAGGAAAAGGTATATTTCTAAGTCTGCGGTTACTGAACATCATTTTACTACAGGTCACAAAATAGATTTTGATAATGTTTCGTTGATTGCCAAATCTCCATTCTTTTTCAAAAGGAAATTCCGAGAAAGCAGGAAAATCGTCAAACACCCCAATAACTTCAATCGCGATCATTGTTTTAAGCTATCCCCTCTTTGGTTCCCGGTCATTAGTCATATATCGAAAACACGCCCCTTAGCAACCGTAACCCAATCAGAGTCGAGCTTAACCATCCGTGGCGATCCTTCTCCTTTATGTGCGGAGACTATTTCTTCTTAAGTCACTTTGTTAGATTTTCGTTTGCTTTTTCAAGTTATCGTTTTCTTTCTTACCGTTTCAGAGTTTAGATTATGGCTTGTTTCAAAAGTTGGTAACCTAACTTTTGAGAAGTTCTTAGTTAGATTTCGAATGCTTGTTTGAGTTTTGCGATTTATCTCACGCCCTGATGAAGCCCCTTACGAAAGTGGCAACTTCGGTTACAACAACAATGACACGGTTTAAACTCGGAAAACATTCTTATCATAGTATCCTCTCAAACTTTCTGCAACGTTTCTTTGTAATTTTGACCAGAGACAAATCTAACAGATTGCATTTGTGTCAACTTTTCCTTTTTTTTCTGCATTGTTTTTTCGAAGGTATCCTTCTAAATTTTTGATGAAATAATGCTTAGTGTGGTTAGTTCTTTTCCCATTCTTTGGCAGTGTTCCAAATCGAAAAATAAAAATTGCTCTTTTAAATGGAATGGGAACTTCTTTGCAATCTGTAGTTAGTGATGTTATTTTTGCTAGTTGATAATCTAGCACCAATATAGTTTCACTGGAATTAACAAAATTCTTCGTTTCTAAACTAAGATTGCACTGGTGATTTTGACCACCTACAAATCAGATCTACTTTGTTATAATTTTCATATTTTTTTCCTTTTCCAGTTATGTTTTTATTTAAATACTCTTTCAAAATTTTTGTTTTAGTGCAACCTTTGTTTTTTGTATTCTTTGTTGATGCTCCAGATTAAAAAAAAGGTCTTTTAAGCGCTAAAAAGTGTCAAATAAAGATTCATTTGCACCTTTTGCAGTGTCATTCGCCGTTTCAACCAGCAATAAATATAATCTTTTTGTTCAGCATCTTTTGATACAATAACTGGTGAGTGATTTTGGTTTTATCGCAGCTTGAATTTTTTGAGTCTTTGATAGTGTTTCAGGCCAAAAAGTAAAAAAATTCTATTAAACGGAATCTTCTTGTTATTGACAACTGTAACCATTACGATTTATTAATCGAGATATCGAAAATAGAATGCAAAACGTAGGTAACAGAGCATCCAAAAGATAGATTTCAATAGACACTTCTTAAGAAGATGTAGTTAATTGAACAAAAACCACATGTAAAATCTGACACCTGTCATTAGCCATCAACACATCTGGACTGACGCTAGCTTTGTCCATTTCCATATAGCAAAACCGAGACTATGTATAAATATCAATACATCCAGTGACGTTAAAAATTGGTCTAGCTATAGTTACCGCAAACTGTTAAAAGTTAAAAAAAACATATTTTCCGCTTGAGTTGTAAAATGTGGTTTTAGAACAACACCGTAAAAATATAATTTCGTGATTTTAGAGACCCTATAACATTTGTCTTACAGTTCATTGCAAATGTACGGTTTCGCGTGTAATTTATCGCCAGACAATTGATTTGTGAAACGTCGGAAGTTGTTTTGATACGTTCGTGCAATTAACAATCGATTAATTATCTTCTTTAAAGCTCAAATTAACAATTATCGTCAAATTAAAACAAATTTAGATTACACAGTACATAAAAACTGCATTAAATTGTTTTCGAAATAGTGTGGCCTGTGTCCCGAAACGCAATTAAATTTTCTTATCGCCCTAACAAACATATGTAGTTTATTTTAACTCTATTCCAGTATTTGAAGTACCCGATGACACTTTTATTTTGAAGTTTTTATGAGACCCTTAAAATATTTTGTATCCCTACACAAACATCCCTAGCCAAACCTTCAATTCGATATGGTTAGATGTTAAGTGGGGACCGTTCTTTACAAGAGTGTGAATGCACGTGCTTGGATAAGTTGTAAACACCGTAAAGTTTTTTACACATAAAATTCACGCCTATTTTGAATTTTAATTGCTTTAGTTTAACAATGTTTTCCACTTTACCATGAAAGTTGCTAAAATTGCATGTAGGAACTGCGACAATTAATATACAGGTGCAGTAAATTATTCTATTGCAGTTATTGTAAATTATACAGAATGTTTGAATGCATTTTTTTTAAATTTAAAACTTTCAAAAAAACATCAATCGATTACAAAATTTGTAACTTACAAAGTAAATTAGACTACGAAATGGCTCTGCCATCGTATTTTGTTTACGTCAAAATTTGTAACAACGTCAGTACTTAGACTTTTAGTGATTCTATTACACAGGGTGTTAATCGTATCTTCAAAAAGTAATACATTGATTAAACTAATTTTATCAAAAAAATAAAAGAAATAGATAAAATAGACAAATTAAGGTATAAATTAAATCCGCATTTATTGCATTTAACCCCCCTGCGGTTCTTCTATTTCCGACCACTACAAATAATTGCTAAAAATAATCAATCAAACTAGAGCTTATTGTATTATATTCTGAAAAAAAAACCTTTAGTACCGCTAGAATCAACGTATTTAATATGTAACGATATTGATATTACCGCAAAAAGCGGACCAAAAAGAAATTGGAATAAATAATAATAACCTGTCGCGGTTAAAATATAGATTTAAATAAACCAACGAATGTGAACGGATCATGAAACCAATGACTTTTATTTCCTCGGTTTTGCTTTTCTTTGTTATAGCGAACGCGAACTATTACGCAAAAGAGAGCAGTTAAGTAATTTTTTTTGCATGAATAGACCTAATAACTTAGAAAGTTCGTAAATTAAAACTTAATTTAATTATAATCGACGTCACATTATTTATTTAAACGATCAAGATTCGAAGACTCGTAAATGTATCTGTAAAAGCGGAAAATAAAAAAGTTCCTGTGGCAAGAGTATCGATTCTTTTTTATCTGAAAACACATTTAAGTTGAACACCTAGAAAGATTTTTCATATCGGACTTTTTTTAGTGGTTTACGTCCATTAAAGCAGAACAGAAATTGTTTTTCAGACGAACGTCTAGAAGCTTTAAAGACGTTTAACTACCCGTCATGTTTATAAATTAATAATACTAAAAGCACAGCCGCACAACATGCGTTAAATGTGAGCAAAGCTCGATATTAAACTTGCTTAAATTATTAAACTTGTCGTAATTCAAGACACATTCTTACGAAATTTGACCCTTTCAATAATCTTTCGTCGTAGAAGTAAGAAGTTCGAAAATAGGAATAATAGTAGAATTAATTATTCCGTTTAAAAACTAGTGAAAAAATTAAGGGAGTCGTTGCTGAAATATCGCGTCCTCCTGTCTCAAATTAAATCGAAATTTCAGCTAAAAAATTTGCAGTAATTAACGTGTTTAGAATTAATTTACTTTTAGTGTTTATGGCTGTTTAACATATTTTAAACTGGTACACATTAATTTTACATAGAGGGTTAGCCCTTAGCGCTCATAACGGCTTGTTAGTTTCAATTGTTCAGCGGTTGCATTATTACAATTCCTTGGTCGTTTTGTAAAATGCGAGAAACTCAAAGAAACGACGCATCGACAAATACATAACTTGTAATGATTTAGCAATTCACGAATTTTAATTAAATAATTGAAGCGTCAAAAATTTTGTCTTCACACCCGGTGCTATGATTTATTAATAGCGTGCAAAAGTTAAATAAAGTCATTAGATTGCTTCAAATTTTGTTGGACTTTTGCAAAACGAACGTGGTGGAATAGCTAAATTAAATTTAAACTATTTTGTAATACAAAAGCAATTCATAAATTGAATAAAATGAAGTAATAAAAAAATATAACAATACACAGTTATTTTATATTTAAGAGAATAAAACACAAAATGAATTAGAGTTATTAATTAAAACAATTATTATCAGAAGATGTTTGGAAAATTGAGGAAACCGCTTGCATTAATTCACCGCACAATCAAATTCAATTACTGGCTGACACAATATTTCAACTTCACGTTCCACAACGCCATGATGAAATTACAAAGAAAAGATCCGAAATAAACGGCGTAATAATCAAATAAAAAAATTAAGGATTGGATAAAAAAGACATCGATAGTAATCGAAGGTACGACGATGAATTTTTATTTAAAACATGTAGCGCGATTTGGTTAGAACTGATATATTTTCTGCTTTTTAATTTTTTTTTATTAGATTCTGAGGTTTTCCAGTAAAAGCTTCCATCATATCCATAAAATTAATATCTGTTAAGTTACTATTTTTTAAGAGCTACAAAAACCTAACTCAAAATTGATTGAAATTACTAAAAATTGCAGACGAATACAAGAAGAAATTTAAAAAAAAACATAAACATCAAAAGTTATTCCAAAAATGCGTAAATACTAAGAAGAAAGAAACTAGAACAAATGAAAACAACCAGCATAAATAAAAATAAATAACAAGAGAAAAAAAAACATAATTAAATGCAAAAATAGAAACGTTAACTGTTTCTATTAAAACAGAAAAAGACATTGTCAAATTATTCCATTGGAATGCAACATCTGGAGCAGTCAAAGCTGACACAACCTAAAACTGTCCTCCAACCATAAAGTCAAAGATTCATGAAAAACAAAACAATGGCAAAAATTAAGAACGATCAAAACAAACGAATATTAATTTAATGCAGTAGCCCAAAAAACAAAAAAAAACTTTTAATCAACATCAAAACTGACTAACACCCACCAAAAAGACTAATCAAGTTGCGTTAGAGAAGATAACCCAAAAGTAATATAAAGATGTTCAGACAACCCATCTGATATCTATCAGAAAACAGAACCGAAAAAAAAAGAACTTACCTACTAAACCTTCATACCAACTTAAGCCACTACTCCAACGTATTGAAATCATTAAAATTCATAATCTTATAAAAGAAGAAATGCCAGGGGTACAGTAGCTGAGTTTTCATTGCATATCAGATACTTTCTGAAGCAATGGAAGATCCTTTTAATTCATAAATCCAAAATACAATTAAACAAGTTACATCCATAGCGACCAATACGTCCATATAAAATCATCGAAAATAACAAAACAATAATATTCTTAATCCATATTTAATATACAATATTTCCAGAAACACCCGACCTGATACATAGATGGCGGCTGTTTGAATAGAATAACTATAATAGAAAGTACCAACCCTATAAAGCTTATGTTTGAAGTATAATAACGCTGGGTTGTTTAGTATTTGTTTGGCAACCATCAATAATAAACGTTCTTAGTGAATTTGTAAGCAGAGCTAGATTCTTTTCTGGGGGAGTCCACTTCTTCCTTTAAAACAGTAAAATGGCAGAGTTTAAACAAGACTGAGCTGCCAAGATGAATATCGTAGAGGTCGACCATATAAAGTGACCACGCCAGAAATTTTGAAGAAAATCCACAAAATAGTATTAGATGACCGTCGACTGAAAGCATGCGAGCTAGCAGGCATTTCAAAAAATGCTTTTAACGTGCACACGAAATATTTGTGAAAACGAAATACATATACTCGGTCGTACTTCATACGATTGACAGCAAAATGTGACAACTGATTCAGAAAGCCCCGCTGAGCATGAAGTTACATGTGTTCTCTTTGCAGTTTGCGTGTAAAGTGTCAAAAATGTGAATAACCGTAAGAAAAAATGCAAATCGGCTCAAAAAAAAAACAAACAGTTTCATCTGCCAACAAAGTCATGGTGTCAGTTTTTTGAGACCATTTTTATTGATTAACCATAGAGAGAAAAAACACTCAACGAGACGTATCACGTAAACTTACTGAAGCGTTTGAATGATGAAACCAAGCAAAAACGGGTGCAACTTTGAAAGTTTTGCTTCGTCAAGACAATGCGCCAGATCACATATCTGTTATAGCAAATCCGTGAGTTAGAAGTTTGAATTAGTTCCGTACGCACCCAATTAGACAGATTTAGCTCCCTCGGATTATTTAATGCTTCCGAATTTAAAAAAATGACGTGGTAAAAGTTTTACCTATTATTGGCTATTATAAAGATCTAATCGATTCTTCATTTAAACAGGACATCAAAACTATTAAACATCGCTGAGAAAAATATGTCGGACTAAAAGAAGACTATGTAGAGAACTAAAAACTATTAATTAGATCGGGTAATTTTGAAATTATTCTCGTACACTCCCAATCATCCGACAACACCAGAAGTCTTAAGAGATATTTTACACATATAAACAAACGGCAAAAAATGTTTACAAACAAAAGTAAAATTCTTAGTAATCAGTGCAAAAAATTGCTATATCTTACGAAACTGCTCTAAATGGTTTAGAATATTCCCTAAATGTATATAATGTTATTTATATCCATTATAATCAAAGACCTAATTGCTTTTCTCTAAAAATTAAAGAAAACAACATTTAAGGTCCTTATATCTTTCAATAACTTATGTATATCTAGAATTAATTTTTCACAAAATCTCGCAATTAGACAAATGTCAAAAAAAAACTTTAGACTTTGGATAAGGTAGTTTTCTTTACATAACCCCCCCCCCCCCCAGAGAGAGTAACAATTGCATGTAATAATGTATGTAATTGTTTATCCACTAACATACACTGGAGATATTTTCGTAATGTGGTAGAAATTGGACTCTGTTTTCTTGTGTCCGGTATCAACTTCATAGATTGAATTAGAAATCTTCTTCATAATTTTGTATGGTCCAATTCTCAGTTCATCCATTTTCTTCCTATTTAATCTATTCCCGTTTTCCACGTATACTTTGTCTCCCACTTCCAATTTATGTTCTTCCCTATACCGGTCGAATATTTTTTTATTATAATGATGAGATTTTATTGTGTTCTCCAGAGCAATTTTCCTATCTCTTTCCAGATCTTCTTTTGTGCATCTTAATTTCAATTCAGTTAGTAAAATATTAATATTTTCACCTTCCAAAAGGTATTTTGAAGCAAATTTTGTAATTATATGTTCTGTTTCATTGGATTTTTTACACATTTATGTGAAATGGCAGTCCATGCTATTTTTTTATCACTTTCATTTATCTTACATCTTATATTATTAACTAAAGTTTGATTTAGTCTTTCATCGAACCCATTCGGAAATGGTGAATCTACAGCAGTGAAAATTATTTTTGTTTTCATTTTTCAAAAATTCTTTAAATTCTTTAAAATTTATACCAGGGTATTGTAATTTTGTGTTACACTTTCTATTGGTTTACTAAAATCATTGAAACTTTGATTTCTTGATGTAAGAATATAAGAATACCTTGTAAAATGATCGACCAGAAGGTGTAAGTATTTCTTTGTTGACCGTGATCCTTAAAAGCCTCCAATGGTATCAATAGATATAATTTCAAACGGACGTGTTGCTGGACCTAAATGTGACATTAAACCATTTTTGACTTCCTCCTTGATTTTTTTTTATACAAACTTCGCATTTATGGTAAATTTGTTTAATGTTTGCAATGATGTTCTTCGCTGTGTAGAATGGCATTATTTTATTTGTCATCTGTGTTCTTCTAATGTGGCAGTAAGTATCGTGGACACCTTTTATTAGAGTTTTACTCAGTTCTTCTGATAATATGATTTTTTTTCTTCTCATCTTTTTATAGTAAATTTCATTTTCAAATATAAGTTTTTCTTTTTCTAGGTTAAGATTTGCTTGTTGGTCATGTTTTATATCTTCTAAGTTTATTAAATTTACAACTTTTAAAAAATCTTCAGTATTGTCATGAGGTTCTAGAACGGGGTTTCTGCTTAAACAGTCTGCTTCTTGGTTTAATTTTCCTGTGTTATATTTAATTTTAAAATGATATTGGGATAAATAATATGTCAAATCTTCTAGTTCTTCGTCAGTTCTAGCCTTGATGTTTATATTTTCTAATGGTTTATGATCTGAATATACGATAAATTCTTTTCCCATAAGCCAGTGCTGCCAATACTATACAGATTCTTTTATTGCTAGACATTTTATATATATTGCCTTCTTCTTTTTTTGAGCTTCAGTTAACTTTTTTGAAAAATAAGCAACTGGCTTACTGTTTCCATTTTTATCTTCTTGTTTTAACACCGCTCCCATTCCTTTGATACTAGCATCCGTGTAAATCATTATTGGTAATTCGAGATCAAAAATATTCATAATTGGTTCTGAACATAGCAATTCTTTTATTTTATCAAATGATTCCTGACATTCTGCGGACCATATGAATTTAACATCTTTCCGTAATAAATTGTGTAAAGGGTCCAGAACAATTGCACTGTGTGGTATAAATTTATGATGAAAATTTACTTTACCTAGGAATTGTCGTATATTTTTCTTTATTTTTGGAAGTGGAAAGTTTTTGACAGCAGTTAAATAATTTTTCAAAGGTCTGATTGAATTGTTTTCAATTATGTGACCTAAATATTTGGGGTGATTACTTGCAAAAGAACATTTCGAAAATTTAATTCTGTTCGTATTGCCTCCATTAGTCTCGATAGATGTAATAAATGCTCTTTAAAAGTTTTCGAAAAAATTAAGATGTCATCTATAAAATTTACCACAAAACTAGAGAGTTTGTACTTTCTAATGATGTTTCCCAATATTCTTTGAAATATGGCTGGAGCAGTCTTTAACCCAAATGGTAGGCACGTCCATTGGAAATGGCCTTCCTGTATAACAAATGCAGTTTTGTATCTATCTTGAATCTTTAAAGGAATTGACCAAAATGCTGAATTGAAATCCAAAGTAGAAAAATATTTACAGTTTACAGTTTTTATCATTAAATCCTCAATCAACGGAAAAAGTTGTGATTGTGGGACGACAATTTTGTTCAATTCTCTAAAATCTATACACAGTCTTGTTTTTCTTTCATCTTCTCTTTTATGTGCTAGAGTTACTGGAGCAGCAAATGGGCTATAAGAATCCTCAATGAAATTTTTATTTAATAGTTTTGATATATGATTTTCTATTTCTTTTCTATCTTCAGGTTTGCATCTGTATGGACGTTTGTAACAATATTTATCTATCATCAAGTCAATGTGAGCTTCATAATCCCGTACAGTACCGATGTCATATGTATCTTTCGCAAAGACCAGTTTCTATTTTTCTATCAACTTAACTCCTGATATATTTCGTGCTTTTTAATTGTTTTTATTAAATTCTGAGGTTTTCCAGTAAAAGCTTCCATATCCATAAAATTAATATCTGTCAAGTGACTATTTTTTAGGAGCTGCGAAAACCCAACTCAAAATTGATTGAAATTACTAAAAATTGCAGACGAATACAAGAAGAAATTAAAAAAAAAAAACAAAAACATCAAACGTTATTGCAAAAATGCTTAAATACTAAGAACAAATGAAAACAACCAGCATAAATAAAAATAAATAACAAGATAGAAAAAAAACATAATTAAATGCCAAAATAGAAACGTTAACTGTTTCTATTAAAACAGAAAAAGACATTGTCAAATTATTGCATTGGAATGCAACACCTGGAGCAGTCAAAGCTGGCACATCCTACAACTGTCCTCCAACAATAAAACCAAAGATTCATGAAAAACAAAACAATGGAAAAAATTAAGAACGACTAAAAACAAACGAATATTAATTTAATGCAGTAGCCCAAAAACAAAAAAACTTTTAATCAACAAAGAAATGACTCACTCACCAAAAAGACTATTCAAGTTGTAAAAGCTTCACAACCAATCAAGACGCGTCAGAGAAGATAACCCAAAAGCAATATAAAGATTTTCAGACAACCCATCTAATGTTTTTATCAGAAAACAGAACCGGAAAAAAAAGAAGAACTAACTTAACTGCTACACCTTCATACCAACTTAAGCCACTACTCCAACGTATTGAAATCATTAAAATTGATAATCTTATAGAAGAAGAAGTGCAGGGGTACAGTAGCTGAGTTTTCAATATTGAATCAAAGAAAGTACCAACTCTATAAAGCTTAAGTTTGAAGTATAATCACGCTGGGTTGTTTAGTATTTGTTTGGCAGCCATCAATAATAAACGTTCTTAGTGAATTTATAAGCAGAGCTAGATTCTTCTCTGGGGGAGTCTACTTCTACCTTTAAAACAGTAAAATACAACGTGGCAGAGTTTAAACAAGACTGTACGAGCTGCCAAGATGAATATCGTAGAGGTCGACCATATAAAGTGACCACGCCAGAAATATTGAAGAAAATTCACAAAATAGTATTGGATGACAGTCGACTGAAAGCACGCGAGCTAGCAGACATTAAAAAAATGCTTTTAACGCGGACACGAAATATTTGTGATAACGAAATACATATACTCGGTCGTATATCATACGATTGACAGCAAAATGTGACAACTGATTCAGAAAGCCCCGCTGAGCATGAAGTTACATGTGTTCTCTTTACAGTTTGCGTGTCAAGTGTCAAAAACGTGAATAACCGCAAGAAAATATAGTCTCAAAAATGCAAATCGACTCAAAAAACAAACAAACAAATTCACCTGCAAACAAAGTCATGGTGTTAGTTTTTTGAGATCAATTTTATTGATTAACTATAGAAAGAAAAAACACTCAACAAAACGTATCACGCAAACTTATTGGAGCGTTTGAATGATGAAACCAAGAAAAAAAACGGTTGCATTTAACAAAAAAAGAAAGTTTGAAAGTTTTGCTTCGTCAAGACAATGTACCCCCTCGGATTTTTTTATGTTTCCAAACTTAAAAAAATGACGTGGTAAAAGTTTTGCCTACAATGAAACGGTTGAGTCTGCGGTTACTGACTATTGTAAAGATCTCATCGATTCTTCATATAAACAGGGCATCGAAACTATTAAACATCGCTGAGAAAAATATGTCGGACTAAGAAGACTATGTAGAGAACCAAAAATTCTTGATTAGATCGGGTAATTTTGAAATTATTTTCGTACACTCTCAATCATCCGACAACACCAGGAGTCTTAAGAGATACTTTACACATATAAACAAACGGCAGAAAATGTTTACAAACAAAAGCCAAAAACGAAATTTTCGTAGTAATCAGTGCAAAAAATTGCTATATCTTACGAAACTGCTCTGAATGGTTTAGAATATTTCCTAAATGTATAACTTAAAAATCGCGGTTGTAAACTTTTACCATCTTGTATATAGGTTGAAATTATTAGTGAATGCAACGAACTTTACAGGTTCGTATTTTTTTCCCCGAAATACACATCACTATGAAGCACCTTGTATATAGTAAGAAAATTAATGGAAATATTAAAATAAGCTAGAAAAAATCAAGGCATTTTTATTTTAAAATCTACGACCACAAAGTTTAATTGTTTTCGAGATACTTCAACATCAATCACCTTATATAAGATAAAAAAAATATTTGTAATTTAACAAACATTTTTTTAAATTTTAAAATCCAGTACCATAACGTTAGAATCTTAAATGCAACACATTTTTCAAAATCCTTGTTTTTTTTGTTCTCTAAATACTTATAATGGACAATCAATATGAATCACCTTATACAAGATACATAATTAAATAAGATTACATAAACAAACACTTTCGTATTTTAAAATCCATGCCCACAAAGTTGGAATCAAATGCAACGAACTTTACTACAAGTAGTTATTTTTGTTTTTGAGATACTTCCAATAGCCAATCACTATGAGCCACTTTGTATATAGTAAGAAAAAAAAACTTAGAAGCAAATGTCCTTTCTTCTGTTTTTAAATTCATAATTTTATTGTTCTTGAAATAGTTTGAATAAATAATCAATATGAACCACAACGTTAAAATCTTAAATGCAACCAATTTTGAACTTTGTAATTTTTTGCTCTATAAAAACTTCTAATAGACTTTTGTATTTTAAAATCTATGACCACAAAGTGTGAATCAAATGTAACGAACTTTAAAAACTTTTTGTTTTTGTTCTCAATGTACTTTCAATAGACGATCACTGTTAAGTCACCTTGTATACAACGTTAGAATCTTAAATGCAACAACATTTTCAAGTTTGGAATTTTTTTGTTCTATAAAAACTCTGAATAGACAATCAATATGGATCACCTTATATAAGATAAAAATTAGTCGTATCAAGTAAAGCAAAAAATCAATCGTAATATTAAAATAAGATTACATAAACAAACATTTTTGTATTTTAAAATCTATGACCACAAAGTGTGAATCAAATGTAACGTACTTTAAAAACTTTTTGTTTTTGTTCTTAAGGTACTTTCAATAGACGATCACTGTAAGTCACCTTGTATACAACGTTAGAATTTTAAATGCAACAAAATTTTTAAGTTTGGAATTTTTGTGTTCCATAAAAACTCTTACCAGACAATCAACATGAATCACCTTATATAAGATAAAAATTAGTAGTATCAAGTAAAGCAAAAAAATCAATCGTAATATTAAAATAAGATTACATAAACAAACATTTTTGTATTTTAAAATCCATGACCAGAAAGTGTGAGAATCAAAATAATGCAACGAATTTTTTGTTTTTGTTCTCGAGATACTTTCAATAGACGATCAGTGGAAGTCACCTTGTATATAGTAAGAAAATTAGTCGTGATACTAATCCGTTCTTTTGTTTTTAAATTTGTGATTTTATTGTTCTTGAGATACTTCAAACAAACAATCAATATGAATCACCCTGTATAAAAAAAAATCTTGTAGCAAGAAAAAGAAAAAGCTTGTAGGAACCAACATTTTTTTAAATTTTAAAATCTATCGCAATAAAAAATTAGCCGCAATTAAAAAATCAACACTTCTTTATTTTTTAAAATTAATAGGAACTACGTTATATAGAGTAAGATAATTATCTTAATATTATAATTAAGAAAAAACACAATTTTGTATTTTAGAATATATGACCACAAACCTGAATTCAAAAATAATCGAAACCAGTTAATGCCATTTAAAATTGGAAGCACTATTTTTTTTAAAACTGGAATATTTACTATTTGTTTTTTTTTCATTTCCGTTATGCAATTACCAGATGAATCGACAAGTTTTAACGAAACGGTGTCGCAAGGCATATAATTTACGGATTTCGTGTTTTCGTGTAATTACTTAGCGGCCAAACTCTATTAAAACAATACAAATCCCAAGATAATAAAAAGTAAATAAAAACCTTTCCAATTCTTTTGTATTATAATTAAAGAATCGCTTAATTACATTTGCAACATTGTATATTTCGATCTTGAAAAGAAAAAGTTTAATTGTCTGTTTTTATTCTAAATTGAAATAACGTATTCATCCGAACTTAAAATTAAAAAGTTAACAATATCTAAATTAAACCATTTTACGAAATTTTCAGTCGCCACGCATTACGCAATCTACGTTAAATTTTAAAACTTCAAATTGGTTTACACCTTTTTTATTACAAACTTCCAAAAACTTCTCGAAGAAAAAAGTTTAATAGAGCTTTTATAAAATTGTTACGTTTTATATGAGTTAATTTTTTTTATTGTCGTTATTAACGCATAAAATTGTTTGAAATTGATTTAAATCTAAAAGTTTTCATTCAATGAATTTTTTTTCAATTCGAAGTATTTATAATTCATAAACTGCGTAGTAGTTTTACGTTAGGGACTATAACTTGATGTATCAACACGTGTTTTTTTAACAAAAAGTGAAAAATTTAATTTGATCCACCGGGACGATACACAAAAGACTGAAATATAAGATAAAATTAATAATAAAAATTTTATTTGTACCAAACAAACTCGCACCTCGTCGTAAGGATTACAAAGAAAGTTGATTCAATTAATTCCGAGTCGGGTACTAAATCCACAGTGCATTAATTTGTGTTGATTTTCTCATAAGCCTTTGTCTAATATTTTCTTTGACCTTAATGTACGATTGATTAAATTATTAATTGCAGCTTTATTTCGCCAGTCAAAGAAAAATAAATTTCCCAATTTCCAACATATTAGTATAGATACGCATCTTTTGGTTGCTGAAAGATAACAAAGTCGATAAAAACGTTTTCGTAATAAATAGATGAAATAGTTTTCGTATTGAATTGGAAAAGTTATGAAGACAGCCCCGAGGTATGAAAATAAAACATTATAAAAATCGTGATTTTATTGTTTTATTTTTCAAAAAAAAAACACCGTTATATTTACAATTAAAAATGATTAAAGTTTATTTAATCAAAGAAAGTTGTACTCATTAATAAAAATTCATCAAGCAAATAGACTTAGTATATATCTCCCAAATATATATTTGTAAATAAACAACGTTATATGCATTACTTAATTCAGACTAAATTATACTTTGTTATAATCTTTAATTAATATCTGTGACAAATTTTATAAAATTCTATCGAAGAATTCAATCATGCCAAGGTGAAAGAGGTTAATTCGTCTTCAAATTGAATGTATCAAAACAAAGCTACTAGAACAGATGGATAAATAACGAAATTCCCATGAGAGTAGTCCAAATAATTTATATTTATGAGACCAAAAAAAATCCTAAGGATTTTTTTGAACGTCTTACGAAAAAGATTATTATTCTTAATCAAATTTTCATTCATCGTAAAAAATTGTTAGTACGAATTTATGATAAAATAAAAATTTGTCCTTTAATTTCGTTTTGAATAAATCGATTTCGAAGTTAAATCCAAGAAATATTAACGGATTAAATGGTTATTTTCGTCATTTCCTAATATTCATCGTTGAAAGGAAACGTTTTGTAGCATTGTAGAAACGAGAAAATTCACGTTTCAGATTAACATCGCTTTGATCTTTGCAAGCACCGAGTTTCATTTAAATCATATAATTTTCATGTTTTTGTTGAAGTAACTTCCTGCTGTGACTAAAATTATAATGCAGCGTACGATAAAAAAAAACGTACAAATAGAAAATTCGATTTCTACTTTTATAAAACAAAAAGTTTTTCGATTTAATGAATTTATTTTAAATACAAAAGCACGTTGTTTCGTTATGGCTATGCTGAGTTATCGCGATCTCGAAAACCAAAGAGTAGACTAAACAAGAAAAAATTTCAGGGTTCGAGTTTTTATAGTATAGGCGTGTCTTGAATTTTACTATTTCGGGCTTATGTGTTTTTAACATTCAGGAAATCGATGCACTTATAATCACTATCGTCTGTGTAAAAGAAAACTGAAAATTATATTAATCGCTATTGCATAATTAACATCCCAAGAAAGCCGATAGAATCTGTACTACAAAATTTACTGAAAACTTTGAAAGAGTACTTTGCAATGAATATCAGTCAGTAAATTCAATTAAAGCTGATTTTATTCGCAAGAAGTAGAAAATTAACGAATGTTACTTTCTTGCATAACTGAAAGTTGAGCCCAGCGTCATATTAAACTTGTTTTATGTGTTTGTGAAAACCGCATCAGAGTATCTCAGTGCTGATAAGTCCCAAAAGAACAAAATAACTGCCCACTGGTCTGTTACAGTACCTAAATACAAGCTCGTAATGTGCAGTAGAGCTCCAAAACGGGAGTGATACACACTACAAATGCCCGTTTACATCTGCCAATCACTGTAGGTAAACAAATCGAACAGCGCAAGTATAACACCGAATAATGACAACATAAAAAAGAATAAAATCAACAATCAGTATTACGAAGTATATGATAACAAATTAGAGGAAATTAAATCGCGTGGTAAAACATAATTGAATTCTTACCCCAGCGAAACTTTCACATATAACACATAAACGTCAAAGTTGATTTACCTATTCACAACGAGAATGGTCCAAGATACTTAAAACGTAGATCTCTCTGGTAATAGCGTTAGTTCACGTGCTGTCTTCAACAATGTCAGTAAAAATCAGTAATTACCCACTTGTAAAAAAACATTTACGCCCGGGACAAAATTAATACAGTACGAAAACTATCTGCAGTAGCGGAACATCTACATGAGAATGGAGATCTCCGGATTGATTACAAGAACGTAAAGGTATTAGCACGAAGCCGACACTATCACCAGCGAATCGAATCACTGGAGATAATGAAAAATCCTAGCAACTTCAACCGTGAGGATGGATACAGATTAAGCAACACATAGAGTGCTAGATTAAGCAACGGCCGTGAAAGTTTGCATTCTACTATTGGACGCCTCTACGGGGAGGAAACATATTTGAAAACCAGAAAACTGGATAAACTAAGAAAGAAGAAGAACCAGCTACTTACAACATCTACTACGAACCACAGTCGCCAAGAGGATAATTCATGATGCAGAAAACGCGCTAGTCAGGAAAAGAGTACGTGATACCTACCATAGATTAAATCAAATATCCAACGAATCATACGTGCTGCATCTGGAGTTGAGTAACAAACTTAGTGAAGACTTGTGGACAACTATCGATCGGATCAGCTACGAACATTCTGAACATCATCTGGCTACAACGAGGAAGAACCAAATAAAAATAAAAAAATTCGATATACTAGACTACAAAAACTCAGACGAGATACCAGAGCTGGATATAGGAAAAAACAGTCATCAATCTTTCGGAACAGCAACTAACCGAAGCACAAACAAAAGTACTCGTCAAAGGACTCAACTTCGCAATCGCACCTGCAAAAATACCAAAAGAGGAGATCATCGCTCAAGTGGAATGTGCCATCGGCAATCTACCCATCAAAGATGCTGAAAAAATAAGACACGAAACCAAATCAATATCAAGAAACATAACCAAGAATGAGGAAAGAGCGTTACTTGACTTACGTAAGAATGAAAAAGTAATCATTCTACGAGCGGACAAAGGCAACGCGACAGTAATAATGGATAAGAACATGTACATCAGGAAAATGGCCACTCGATTAGACCCAGACCATTACATAAAACTAAACAAAGACCCTACTACAAAAATTGAACGACGCATAAGAAAAGCGATCGAAGACTTATCTATACCAACAGAAGAACAGAAAAGGCTGTTACTATCGGAAAGCCAACTTCCAAGACTGTATGGGTTACCCAAAATTCATAAAACCGGAAACCCTCTAAGACCTATTGTCAGTACCTGTGAATCACCAACTTACGAGTTAGCAAAATACTTAGCTAGAAGACTACAGCAGCACACCGGCTACGATTCTCCAAAGACTTGAGGTAACTACCAGTGACATACTAGTTAGTTTCGACGTAGAATCGCTATTCACCAATGTACCAGTGGAAGAAACATTAGAGATCATTAGACAACAACTAGAGGCACGAGGTTTACAAAAAGATTTGATCGACTTAGCCAGACTCTGTTTAACGTCAACCTACTTCCTGTGGAATGGTGAGATTTATGAACAAAAATAGCCAACATCTTCATGGAAGCTTTCGAACAAGAAGCTATCAACTCAAGCGATCGAAAACCGAAATACTGGTACAGATACGTGGACAACACTTTTGTCTTATTGCCTCATAGACGGGAAGAATTACAAAGTTTTCTTCAACATATCAATGGAGATCGAAAAGAACAAAACGCTGCTAAGTCATAGTGTATACCGCAAGGAAACACATACAGACCGGTATGTACACGCAACTACCCATCACCATCCACAACAAAAGAGATCCCTCATCAACACACTTCTAAGAAGAGCGGAGAAAATTAGTGACGAAGAACACAAGCCGGAGGAAATCGAACACATAAAGGACGCTACATGGCTACAACAAAAAATTAATAAAACCACATAAGAAAAAGGAGAAGCAAGCTGAGGTTGCTGCGGAGACACCGTCAGAAACATATGCTTACTTACCCTACGTTGCTGGAGTGACTGATAGACTAAAGAGAATTCTAGTAAAGAAGAACATCACTACACGTTATAACACACTGAAGAAAATAGATCAGTTCATACCTCCTAATAAAGATCAACTCCCAAGACTACACACCAAAGGTATATACAAATTACAGTGTATGTGCGGCAAGCGTTACATCGGCCAAACAGGGAGGAGTATTCAGTGCAGGGTTAAAGAACATCAACGAGACGCTCAACTCAGACGCACGGACAAATCTGCAGTAGCGGAACATCTACATGAGAATGGAGATCACCGGATTGATTACAGGAGCGTAAAGGTATTAGCACAAAGCAGACACTATCACCAGCGAATAATACTCGAATCACTGGAAATAATGAAAAATCCTAACAACTTCAACCGTGAGGATGGATACAGATTAAGCAACACATGGAGATTTACGCTGCGTGAAAAACATGCAAAAAGTTACCAGACGTCAATGAACGCAACTGAACAGACCAGAACGGGTACGGAACGCAAGACGATAACATCAGTCTTTAGCAATCTTCTGAAAAAGCTGACAGCATGATTAGTGAAACGTTAACAGAAAGTTTTCTGACGCGGCAACACCCCAAAAACAGTGCTACATTAAACAATGGCCGTAAAAGTTTGCATTCTACTAACATTTGTTTAGTCAAACAAATAAACATCAAGAGCGAACACACTGCAATCCTAACAAAAGTCTTTGACAAGACACCTCTACTTCAAACTATGTCTAAAATCCTTTAGATATACGGTACAACTTTCCAAGTAGAACTTATGTATGGATCCATTATAATTCTCAACATATAAGAATAACAATAGATAATAAAACAAGCTTATCAGCAGTTAATAATTGTAACAAGAAGTTATTTTAGCACTGCCAGCAAAATTTTCAAAAAATTCTACGAAAAGTTACTAGAAATTAGTAAAACCCAACGTTTTGCAGTAAGAAACAATTGGACTGTACTTGGAATAAATGTGTTTCTTTATTGTCACTCTCAAAACCGTCGTCAATTCTGACAGTACATAAGTGCTTTTAAGAATTGCTTTGACCACACGGAACTTCGTATTGGATTCGCTTTACTGCGCAACTTTTGCTATTACTAAAACTAAATCCTTGTTTCAATAAAATTGGCGCAAACACATTACTGAATCACAGTTTTACGTCTAGTAGTGAATCATAGACTACTGGTAAAATTCCTGGAGAAGTATTGTTAAGTTACGAAACTTTTATAGTCAATGTATAGTCGTAATTCTTAAATCTTTCGTGGTCTTTTGTTACAGTATTCTGCAGTGTGAATAATGCGACGAGCAGTCTTTTTGATAATACATAAAATCATTCCATATCTCCGTCAAAATTTTAAAATGTAATAACTGTCTTAGTGTGCCATGGTTTGTTCTCAGTAGCAACTTTCGGTTATGCGTACACATGTAGAAGCGTTCAGTAAATTTTACCGTCGTTAACAATTCTTCTTTCGTAGTAGTTGCGTTCAAGTACGAGAGTACCATCATTTTTTAAAAGCTTCATGTCAACCTTTATCGTATCATACTGTCAAACTTCTTCTATAAATCGTGTAAGTGATTTTGGAACGTTGGCAAGTTCTGAAACATATAACCGATAGTATGTGGACAAATATAAGCTATTTCCCATACCACTAGCCACATGACTAGAATAACTAATTTTCTTCTAGTTTCTTTCATTTTTATCGGCATTTCTTCTACATTCTTTAAATGAGATTCAAACGAAAAAAATCCTTTTAACTCTAATGACATATCGGTAAACTGTAATAATCTAGAACCCGTAATAAAAACATTTTCTCTGGTGGTGTTAAAGCAATTTTGCTGCTCGTCAAAGTCAACATGGAATACAATGGAAATCCTGCCGAAGCGTCGTGAGTTCAGAATAACAGATAACAAGACCTTTTTATCACATTGTCCAATTGATGATGAGTCGTTTCATTTTTTTTTATTAATACTACTGAAAAACCCAAAGACGATGTTTGATAATTTTTTCTTGTTCCATGTTTCAGATAATATTGGGCCAGATCGAGATTCGTAATGATTCTTGCAGTAGCCGTATCAAAAATCATAGACGATTGCTCGTCATTAAAATCTGTTCAAATGTTGGAACGTCTTGGTAGCGGTAGGTCGCTTTATCGACCCGGTGTTTATATGCCAGCTATCAATAGAATTTGTTAATGTCGTTGTTACAAAAACCATCAAAACGTTTGTACAGCGAGACGCTACATTATCTGATCACTTTCATTTATTTTGTCGGATAATAAACAATAAACAGCCAATGCAATGATCTTGTCTTTGTGTGACCAACCATTACTCTAAATGCTTCAAACTGTTTCAGGTAATTTAACCACGATCTTCTACTCAAGCAAAACAAACATGGTCCTTTAACTACGCTACTGAGTTGATGCCAAAGAAAAAAAAGTATAAAAAACTATCAATCACTTAACTACTAAAAAAAATTGTTATGAATAGTAACCGTCACAACAAATTAACTGACTTAAATAAAAAATATAAACCAGCACTAAACTATGAACGACACCCCATAACAACGTACGAAATAATCAGAAATGATTGCATATGAGCGTGTCTAAAATTATATATTGATATTGCCAATTTCTTTCCCGACACTTCCAAGACAATTTACGTTTATGACATTATCCACGGAAGTGGTTTTAGTATCCTTTTATAAATTTCATATACAATTTGAAACGTTAACGGCTCACTACGTTTAAAATTAATGTTACCATTCGAAATTTGATTTGTTTCTTGCATCAAAATTGTTTAAACACACCCACAGAAAGTTGCAGTACACATCACGATGTTTTAATAATTTAATTTACATTACTCAAACACAAACTGTAAATACAAACATTCCAATTAAAACGTCGCGGATAACTTTCATACTTGAAATGTTATAGTTCACAGGTTGTTGTATCGCATGTAAATATAATCAAGCTAAATTTAGCTTGTTATAACGTAGGCGTTACAATAAAAATGCAAATGCTTTTTTTAAAAATAGTTTTTCGAATCGATTAACACAAGCTTTCGTATTAACATCGCCTGAAGTGCACTTTGTATCATTCACAGTAAACTATAAAACATTTTGAAAATGTTACTTTCGATGTTCGATGTTAATTCTAATAGTTTGATAAGGAAATACTTTTTGTTTACAAAAAATACCTGTTACGATTTAAAGTTTTGTACAAACAAATATTTTCACAATATTAGTCGCAAATCATTGCTTCATCATTAGCATTGCAAGGTTTCGATATATTGTCATTCAATCCCAAAGTAATCAAAACGTGTAGGTAGATACGTACCAACGTTGTTTTCTTAAATTTTTTGTCGGTTAGTGGCAGAGTAACAGATTTTTGGCATGATAATATAATAATATGCATAATAAAAGCGTGAACATGTCACCGCAAATCCACTGTTTTACAACATTTTCAAATTATGACATTACAATAATGTACATAGTAAATACGTCGAATATAAACACAATAAAAAATTAATCTTACATATGCATAGTAGAAGCATAATAACCGTTTTTGCGTTAGTCGTATTTAACGTATCATATAGTAAGCATGACGTAAAATGTTACTGTGCTGTTAAACTGCATATATGTTTCTCGTGGGGTTATTGTACCATTGCTGTGAGTTTATTTCCGTGGCGTTTGGCAACAAAGGTTGTGTTTAGAGAACGAAAATGAAGTGGAGTTTGCGTCCTCTAAAATCATGAGTCAGTAGCGTTCAAGCAATCGTTGAAGACAAGAAGACAATGTGACCGCGGCATCTACGGGTATACCTCAACAAGTTATGATTACGTTTCCACCATTTTGGCTTAAACAACTCGCATCGTTGTTTGCATAAATCGAGGGACAACATGAGTCAGAGGTTATAGACACACTGCTGAAAATAAATATGAAAAAACCAAGCGTGAATTAATAGATAGTTGAAATACATTGCAAGAAAAAAAGACGGACAACTATACGAAGAAAGAGGAAAGGAAGCCGAGTCAATATTTACGCCACCTGCGTGGACTCACTGGTAATATCCAAGGGTAATACCGTGCCGGACGATTTGCTTCGTATGATTTGGGGCAGTCGGTTACCAGCGTATATGCAAAGAATTCTTGCCACTGTTGCCACGCGTCTCCTAGCCGATGATGTAAGATTAACGGATTAAGTGATCAAAAGGAACAATGGCGGTATGTAAGGTTTCTACGCCGACACCACAAAAGCAAAACGATGGTAAAACAGGTAACGACGCCGGCGGAAATAGTTTCGACGTTGGCGCTATAACGATGCAATTAGGAGCTATATACCATATAGATTAGAACGGTTAAAACAAAATGGCCGTTCAACAAGTCGCAGTAGATTTTACGTCCGTCGAAGGCGAACGAAGCCGACTACGATAAACAACTCGAATTTGTGTTTATATCACAATAGACAATAAAGATCCATGCAATTTTCAAAAAAACTAAAAAGTCTGGCTATCTATGCGGCAGTAGAAGACAGTGCAGCAGCAGCAGTGCCGTCTTTGTATTAGGGATAAAACTGATAACGTAAGATATTTGGAAGTGGAAGTAATTAATAGCAAACATTGATCATGGTATTATTGGTACATTTCTTCATTATTAATCGTGAACTACTTGTCGATGTCAGAAATAAAAGGTTCGTTGACATGGCGAGAAACTTAGTTAGTGTATGGAAAGTGTGTATCATGGACAATAAAGACAGCCGATCGAGGCAATTTTATGTAGATAAACACTGCTTTTTACAAAACATTGTTTAGACAAGTATTTTAGGTTTTGCGATCATGTTTTTCAAAAACACTTTGGTGTAAGTGGGTGGCAAGAAAAGCTAGAGACAAGGCAGGTTTGTCTACAAGATAGGTAGCCGTGCGGTGTAGTCGCGTGACGGTGTGATACGCACGGTACGTACGTAGTCGGAATAGTATTAGCATTGACAAATAGATAAAATTTAATGCAAAATTATGTCCAAAAGTGACTTTGTCGTTTTTTCGAAAATGGCAGCAATTTAATATCATCTTATTTATTTCAGAATAACACGTAGGCTATATGTGAATAGCCGAAAAAATTAGGAAAGCAGAACTATTACTATGGTAAATATGTCAACAGATAACGCCGTTAGTTAAATGCTGTTTTCTAAAACGCGCTAAAAAAATTGTTTGAATTTTGTATATAATCATAGTCAACCTCGACTATATATCGCCCTCAAGACAAGAGTTTAATCTCCTCTGCAAGTAGACATGAGGAAAATGGGAAAAGTGTAAAAACTAAAAATCTACGCGTGCGAAGCAGCGCGGGTAAGTGAGTACAATATATATCAGGTACAGAGAATATTGTTGCAGACACCATGCCACGAATCGACGCGATAACTGCACAGCCTGACCTGCAATATGAAGAATGATCAAAAATTCAACAAACTGAGGCTGAAATCCAAAATTTTTGCAAATGGTACAAACATTTTTTTCCATTTTAACAATTCACAAGTATACTGAGATACTTCAACATCACATGTACGTTGCATTTTATAAATTATATAATGTAATCCACCCAGACATAACAGCTAGTATACATCTGTAACGTGTAAATTTCAACTGCGAGTCCAAATCCGCCTGAGAGTTAGGCAACTTACAATAACATCTTTGGCCTCGAGCCGTAGTTCGAAATCACGCCTACGGGGGCGCGAAAGTTGTTAGTCGTCGACGAAATTAATTCATTTCTATGCTGTCTGTGAATCGGTTTACAACAGGGGAACATCGGAGAGGTGAGATAAATGGAATTCTTTTCATCTGGTAACATCTTCTACACCGACGTTTATTTTAGCATTTTGGAAATAAATCCGATTGAACCTCCGGTGTAACTAAAATCAGCACGATGTCTTGTGGACGGCCAGACACATAAAGCGGCTTCTTTCTTTGGGTCTTTTTCTGTCCTTGTTACGTTGCGGTGGATATTAAAGTGGATTCTGGATGCTCGATCTTCGCTTCTGACGTCTTCGTCTGTCGTTCTGAGGTATATCTGCGTGTACTTTTATCTATAATCTGAGGGAAATGGTGAACGCGCTAAACCAGTTCGGATGTTCGACAAAGTAAGGAGAACTACTACGGTACTCGAGGTATTTATGACACCTTTATATTGGAGTCGCGGGAGTCTCGCTGTCGACCCTATTTCGGCCGGACGCTGTAGCCTTCGATTAGCAGCGGCCGCGATGCGTGCATAAGAAACGCAAGATCGTGTTCGTGTCGCCATTTTATAATGTATGTAAACTAAGATTGATTCTCGTAGATATATATATAAATGATTGCGGAAGTGGGAGACGACGTCGAGTGTAATTGTTTTATTATTTAAGTTAATTACCGGCGTGCAGAAAAATTAAAATTGTATAAAACTATCTTATCAGCTTACGGTGCACGTGTCTTTATAACTTGTTGGAGTAATGTTAATATCACCTAACGTCAAACTTTATTGTAATTCATAATTTTTCTGTATAATAATTCATTCAATACTTTAACTGTGTAATGGTCGAGTCATTACAATTATTTATGATAACTTCTCATTCACTTACAGTAATTATAAATTTTATCAAAGGTAGAATTTTGGGAGTTACCCGTCTCTCTATATTAAATTGATTATTATTATTACCGGTCCTACGACGCTTGATCAAGCTGTCCCCCAGACGGTACTTTAATTAGCGGGAACGCGTTTATCTATTAATCATCGCTACCGTAGCCGCGGTAATAAGTAGTTACGTAATTGGTTTTAGTTTCTGTGGCTTCCAAACTCTATTTTTGTGACTTATGTATTTATATGTAATTGATAATTGTGCTTAATAATCTTTTTCTCTGTGGGGGTTATATAAATAATTGTTAGGAGTTTACCAGTGGCGTAACCATCGAAGTTGTGTTTCTTCCGTTCGGAAGGAGGTTGGACATCATTTATTATAATAAATGGTTATTGTTAATACTGAATATGTTTTCTTTTGGGGGACTTCGGGTCTAGGCTTTCCTTTTCTCCTCCCTAGACCATAATTTCTGCGAATAACAGTTCGAGAGAAGGTGGCGCACTTGGGCATTTAGCTTACCGGAACTAATTGAGTATCTTACGATTTTCTTTAACCCGACGACCATCTGCGGCGAGGCTAGCCAAAAAGGTAAGCGATAACATCTGGTTAATTACGTGAAGTGATACTATTCTTCAATTCTGTGTTTCTTTCTCCACCTTTCCCCATTAGATCACAATAAATATTGTAACACATCTAGTTAAACAGCAATTTGTCTGACCTAAAATTAACAGCTACACAACAGAATGTTTGACTTGTCAACGCGTTAAAGTACACAGAGACACTTATCCAGCATCACGTACATTCCAACTATGCAAAGCTCGTTCCGATCACGTACATCTAGACCTTATAGGTTCTTTGCCGTATAATCAAAGATACACGTACTGTCTCACATGTTTTGGCCGTTACACACCATAGGGTTAAGTTATACCGCTACCAAACATCAAAGCCAGCACAGTGGCGAAAACTCTTATATATAACTGGATAGCTCGCTTTGGGATACCGTTTCGCATTACAACAAATCGTGGAACCAGCCTTTCTAACATCATGGGATCTAAACACTGCCTAACTACATCTTATCATCCGCACGCGAATGGAATCGTAGCAAGAATGCATCGACAACTCAAATCAGCGATCTGATGCTATAACAGTTCAAATTGGGTCTATACGCTCAGCATACCAAGAAGATCTTAAAACAAATGCGGAGTTAGTTTAAGACGAACAATACGCTTACCAAGTTAATTTTTGAACAGCCTGAGAAGTTGCCCAATGAATAACTACAGGCACTGCTGAAGAATTTCAACCATATGGTAGCAATTCTTAACTCTTACCATACAGCAAACAAAGTATTCGTTCCCATGAACTTACGCACCTGTAGCCACATTTTCGTGCGTAATGACACCATGGAAAAACAACTGCAACTTGCATACAATGGGTGCTTAACAAAATGACAATACTTATACAATTAAGGAAAGAGAGCTTTGTATAAATTTAAATAGAGTAAAATCTGTGTGTTTAAGTGATGAAACTACAAAAACCACTCTTACCGAAACCGTAATTCCACAAGAAACAACGGACGTTGCTACAGAACCCACAACGGGAACTACACCGCCTAAAGTCACATTTACACAGTCAGTTACATAACCACAGGGTGCGACAAGAATCAGTACCCGTCATGTCACAATCAATACTCCTGCAAAAACACGTTCAGGGCAAAGAAATCGTCTACCTGCACGTTTTCAATAATTTATAATCGCTGTCACTAAATCAACCGAAATCTAACTAAGAACTTGTTAAAAGTTAGGTTATCCACTTGTGAAACAAGCCATAATCTAAACTCTGAAAAGATAAGAAAGAAAACGATAACTTGAAAAAGCAAACGAAAATCTAACAAAGAACCACTACCGAGTTAGGTAATCAACTTGTGAACCAAGCCAGATTCTAAACTCCGTAGAAGTCAAAAGTGGGCGAAACGTTGGCAACTTCGGTTACAACAACAATGACACGGTCCTAACCCGGAAGACATTCTAATGTTAGTATAAAACTAATATTGTTATAAATTTCTATCTAATATTTTAAATAAATGTTTCGTTATATACAGGGTGTATATATATATAGGGCATGTGAAAATGATCATTTTCACCCAATACACTTGGTACCGTAGACTTAAGATGGCGACAGAAATCTAAGACTGAGTGCGTGAGATTGGAATCCGAGTCGGTAGTAAAGAGCAGAAGTAGGCGTCGCTTGAATTGCTGCGCATTGTCTCAGTTTTAGAGAAATGCGTTGATGAAATTAAGTAAACATTGTTGATAGATGTCAATTAATTGTCATTTTGCTCGATTTTCAGAACTTTTCGATGATTTACTTGTAGACTCATCTTGCTGTTGTATTGTAGTCGTGTTGTGTTTTGTTGTTGTTATTGTTGTTCTGTTAACGTGCAAAATGCTCCAAAAACCCCATAGCCTGACTTTTCCAACCACTGATAAGACAACATTCACAAGAGAAAAAATGTTTAGTTCCAGAAATAGTAATGTTTGTGCCAAAAAGAATCTACATGCGGCAAAGGATGCAACAATCAGCATAAATTATCGATGAATGTGTGAGCAGGGATTGTGGGAACTTATTAATTGAGACTTGCATTTTTCCTGCGCACTTAAATGGTCACATAGAAAATTTCTACCTGAAGTGCTTCCAAAAATCCGTGAAGAAGTGCCACTAAAAGTAAGAAAAATAATGTTTTACCAACATTACGGGGCTCACCCCACATTCTACTCTAGCTTTTAGAACAAACACACAATTCCCCGATAGATTTATAAACGTGTGGACATGTTCATTGATCAGCGCGATACTCCGACCTGACTCCCATTGATTTCTTCCTATAGGAGCACATAAAATGTAATGTAGCAGTTACTGCCGGAATGATCAAAGATCAAGAATCTACAGTTCGAAGAGTACGTTTATGTAATGAGCTAAATGGACGGCTTTAAGTTCAATCAAAATCTCGTCTAAATTCGTACTTTAATTTTTCAAATTTCTTATTCACATGCCCTATCAACTTTAAAAATATATAAGGGCCTACTTCTTCTCTTCGCTACCGACTTGGATTCTAAGTGTATTGGAAAAAATTGATCATTTTCACATGCCCTACCAATCCTGAAAATATGTGCACATATTTCAATAACACCCTGTATACAGTAACTGTAAACGTATTTCTTACACCTAAGGTTGCCACAATTTCTGTTGTTTTAAATTGATAAGAACAGCAACAAACGTGTCAAATGAAAGATTCACTGTACCTGGAGATGGTACATGCAGCAATAGAAGTTACAATTTGGTGGCCATCGGATTTTTTAACATAATGGTATAGTGCAAGTCTGAATAAACAAATATTAGTCTAATAAAATTCAAAAACTTACAAGAGCATAATGTTACGTCAAATATTAAACAGAATAACAAAAGCTAAATAAGAAACGGAAGGGTAATTTTGGTAAAAAAAAATGAAGACAACTATCATGACCATATTTTTCTATCTGAATTTGAATGACCAAAATCTGTAGTATGATGAATATTGCAATTGAAAAAATAACTCCAAAAACAAAATAAAAGATTTTTTATTATAGTTTCAAACTTCTCACCCGATTGTCCAATATAAGAAGAATTACATCAAAAACAAAAAAAATGATAGACCAAATTTTTTAAAACCATCTTAAACATATTAAAATGCGTAACTCAATTTTTTTTAAATAATGCCACTAAAACCAACAGTACAGTACAGTAGATACAGAAAAACTTATCTGAAACAAATACGAAAATACATACATGATAACACAAATTAAATACGCATTAAAAAATATACATTATCCATTAAGTGAACGTGTTTTATTGAATTCATATATTTTATATAGAATTGAAAAGAAAATGTTCTGTTGCCAGAATTTTTTATTGGTAAATATAAATACACTTGATCCCATCGACATTTTGTAATTAAAATGATTTAGATTCTTCGATTTGTCAATATTAAGGAAAGTACAATTTTCACTTTGATGTTTAAGATATTTCAGAAATACAAAAATCGACCGTACATATATAATTTATAAACGAAGGTAAATAACCAATAAACAAACAAAACACTGTTTTATTGGTATTAATAACAGTGTACACAATCATGTTGCGGTTTGAAATTGATTGCAGAAAATGATAAACAATGGCAATTTATCCAGAGATCCCTTAAAACTGTAACACAGATTACACCTAAAGCACGATACTAATCTAGTAAAACGTCTTCATTATATCACGAGAAAAATATTGCGGAGATTAAACGAGTTCTTTCCAGTATTGTTATGTAGCATATAACATCTAAGCTAAGACAATGATATCAACGAAAGTAATTACAAAAGTTGATTGTGTTAAACGTTGTTTAAATATAACGAGAAAACTTGAATAACAAAAAGGAAATTTCAGTAAAAGTTTGGAAAACCGCCAATTTTTTTAACTTTTCAACTTCATCGTCGGATACTGTTATCACGAGACACCATTTATAAATAAACACAAAAAAATTATGGAACGCATGAACGATTTCAGGTGTGCATGCAACCGTAAAATTATACCTGCATTCAGATAAAAAAGTAATAAAAATATTTTTTACGTTTGCGTCAACAGTTGGATTTAAAATAAATACGTGTAGGAGTACTAAACGATTTTCCGTGAGCTTAATGAACAACCGACGTATCAATTTTGGGAGAAGTATATGATATATAAATTCTCCAATTTATTTCGATAAAGAGAGTGTAATGAAATAAGACCAAAATGAAACTCGGATGGAATATATTAAAATATATAGAGTGAGGAGAAAATCTGGTTTGTGAGAGCATTTAGTTTTTGCGAATTTAATTAACGTTCGTGTGTGACTATGAGAAAATCTTAAATTAATATAACGTATTTACCTGTGCAATTTCGTTTTCAGCCATGTGAAAGATTATCAACTATTACTAGTAGGTGTGAAGGGGCACAGGGGATTAAAACATGTTGGAGATAACAGCATGGACACAAAAATTTGCACATAAACTCACATCACTATTTTTTTATAATTCATTGATAAAAATTTTCGAAAGTTAATAATCACCCTGTGTTTACGTTAAGCGTAGGTATTTAGCATAAATTTATTTCACGGATTGAATTATAATGTAGTGTTTACATGTGGTGGAAACTAGTAGAGGGTACGTGCGATGTATAAGAAAAGGCTTAAGGGATGCTCTGCGTTACGGCGCTAGTTCGAATGCTGGGCTCGTTGCGACGCCGACACCCCCACTTCAGTGAAATCGATCATTGAAGCCTTGCTGCGCCGCAGCCTAAATTTACTTTATTCTCACAGAATTCTATAGAAAATGTAAAAAATTAGTTATGAATAGCTAAATTACAAGAAAAGTTTAAGCCTCTTACAATACCACACCCTTCGATATTAATTCAAAAGGTGTTCGAAGGCGGCGTTGTGTGGAACGGTAGAAAATTGTGTCTCTAAAAGTTAATGGGGTCAAATATGGGGTAGGCAGTCAAATGTTGGATTCTTGTTCTATCTAGGACGAATTTTCCATTCAGTTTAAGAAGCTAAAAGAAAGAGCGTTTTCCGCTTATTGCGAAAAAAACCACCCTTAGAAGTATTCTATTTTGAATTGTTATTATAATTGTAGTTATTTGTAGGGACGCAACAATGGTAGTGTGAGGGTGAAAAGCCCCTAGTATTGTTACCCTGCTTTGGGTGTTACTAAAAGTTGAGTTATATGTAGGAAATAAACTCGAATCGAAAATTTCCTGTTTCAAATATATGGCATATGAGTAGATTTCACACTAGGATAAAGAGGTATGCATTAGACATCTATCGACAGAAATAAATTTCAATTCGAAATCTTTTGTAAAACTTTGGCGAAAAATAAAGAACGTATACGTGTACGGTATTATAATTTGACAGCTGCAAGTTAGTATAAAGAATTCTTCTAGATCAAAAAATAGTGCTTTATAAAAGAATGCATCCATTCAAACGGGCTCTTTTCAAATATTTCCATGTACAACTGACAGCCGGAAAGATTGATAAAGATAAAATAAACATAGACACGAAAAGAATAAAGAGAAGTATACTTAAAATGTACCTAAGCACGAACGCAAGTCCCCCAAAGGCGGCATTCTTTTACAGAAACGAGTCTCTCTCAGATAGAGTCATCTTAAATTATGCTCAATTATTGTTAATCTCTTTATCAAACTTTCAAAATAATGTAATTTACTTAAATTAGCCACAAATTTACTGGTGCATTAATAAACATTTTTCATATCTACGCAAAGACATTCGTTCTTTCGAACGAATATAAGCACAAAAAGTAAACAGTAAAAAAAAATTTAAACTAAAATATATAAGAAAAAACATTAAAGTTAATAAATAAATAACCAGAGATTAAAAAAAAATACGATTAGTCTTAACTGGTCAAGAGTAAACTTAATTAAAAGACGAACCGAATGAAGAAGATTGTGATAAGAAATGTATAGTGTTATCCCTTTGGGGGAAATAAATAAACGAGTAGATAAAAATAAAGAAATTGAAAGCTACGTAAGAAGAAACTGTCTCATTAAAATAAATACAAAAATGTCCCAGAAAAGTTCATTTTAGATAGAAAGTCTATAGAGAAAACGATTAAATATGTAAATTCTCTTTGCTTCTTTATAAAGTGGTGTACAGTCCCATCAAAGAATTCATTCACTATTTTCCTCAAAAGACTACCTTCAAAGTTTTTCAAGAAAAGCTAGAACTCTACATGTCATGGAATTCCATCACCCTAAGCAAATCTTGAATTTAGATGTGGTAAAAAAAATCATGCATATTTTGGACTGGACCACAGTTTGCTAAATTCAACTACTCGTTATCCGAGTCCGGATTTTTAATCTTCAAATCGTGCAAATGTACACTTGATGATTGAGACCAATTATGAAAAAAAAAACGTTTAAATTTACTGTTACAAACTTAGTGAGATTATACAGTTTTTCTTTTGGTTTTCCTGTTTTGTCGAATGTATTTCAGTATTTCTCAAAACTATTTCAATGTCAAACTATTTTACCTTTTCTCAAATATACTTCCTTATTTGTCAAAAAAAAAGCAAAAGAACAAAACTTCGAACGAGGTACGTGCTTTTAATAATAAGAGTAATGAAAGACGTACAAAACAAAAAAAAGGTTATTACGGTAAACGAAAATTCTGCATGTTGAAGCGTCCAAAAACAAAAACAAAGAAAGAGAACGACATCTCTGATATCGGAAAGTAGTGAAATGTGTCGATTACAACGAGTTAAAAGGCACCAGAGCGAAAGGACCACAGGTGCTCGCTCTCACCTCACAACACTAAAGCAAAAAAAAAAACACAACCATCCTAACAGGAAATAAATTTACTTTGACATTGACGTCTAAGGAAAAAAATGTAAAGGGAAATAACCCTTCATTCATGCAATATCACAGTAAATAATAAAGTTCAATTTCAACTGAATTATTGAGTTACTTGTGGTTACAATCATATACTTAGTCGCCGTACATACAACGGCATTAAATTTGAATAAGAAACTAAAAAGGTACTTACAGTTCAAACTGTTGCTAGAACTAGTAACGATACGAACATCCCTAAAAGCTAAAATATAAGTAATATGTATTCCGCCGTGGTATCACAAATAGATTTGAAGCACGAAGTGCGCAAAACTTCCAATATCTCTGCTTTCAAAATTAATTCTCAATGCAGAACAGGTGCTTTGGTACAAACTTTTTAAGTGAGGTTTGGGTATCATCTCCATTACCATATTATGCCTGACATAATTGGTGTCAAAAACGTTAATAAGCTGACAATGTTTTCAATTTATTCGTGATATTTCCCAAACGATGAAGATTAACAATTCGAGTTACAAATTCGGTAGGTAATATTTTTTATGCCATAAAATAAACGGATTGCCCACAATTCTTTTTGAAAGTTTGGTTTTGCAAATTTATTGTAAAATGCCAACGCGTGTAATTAGCAAAAAGAGCGAGAGAGAGAACCAACTGAGTTTAAAATGAGCAAAATATATACAAGGCGATGAACCGTAAAAGGTTTTTTAACATAACAATGTAAATGAAATAAAATAAATTTGTCACCGTCCCGGTGGTTTTTTGGGGCTGAGAGTTTTTATCCATTTATTTTTTTTTATTATTATGTTGTAATTACGGGTGTGTTTAGCATTTCCATCGTTCATTAAACTTCTTTGTATTTTCGAATTGCGTATTTCTTGGTAACATTCTAAAAGTTTCCATTGTATTTATTGACATTCATTTAAAATTATTTATTATCTGGTAATTGAATATCTTTTGGCGACGGATGTCTGTGTACGTGCCTTAAACCCATTAAATTTTTGAAACTTGAGATTTGGTTCATGTTAAAAATTATTTTACTTAGAATTATTCTTTGTTCAGATGTCTCTTTGTATATTTTAAGTTTAGATTAGAGTAAGATTTATGTTTCTGAACGCGTTTATTACTCTGTTCCCATGGACTTGCTGAGCTATCATTCTTGTTATATTTCATAATCAGAAGCAAGTGCTGATTTAGCTGTTGCGTGGGAAGATTCGGATAAGAATTGTCACGTACCTAAATTATGTTAAGTTCTTTGTCTTAAAGTATGATGTAATTAATGTAAGGTTTTTGATTGGAGATTTTGTTTTTGAGAAGGGCGTATTTAAGCTTCATTCTTTCCAGAGGAAAGTTAAGTTCCTTTTTGGCCCTCGAAAAGAAAGGTCCATTAATATAATTTTCTACTCCAATTAGAAATTTTATATAATTAAAATTAGTAAAATAGAGTTGATTTAAGTTCGGTTGAAGAAGTCAAGTGTTTTATGCGGGTAATTAACACCGAGTTTTCGGCGACGCATTATAAATACAGGTGATGAACATTACGTTACTTAAACATTCTAATTCAAGTGGCAAATTAGAACCGCACTTGTGTGTGTTTAATTAAATAAAGGTGAACTACGAACATTGGTTGAAATCAAACGATTGAGGCGAGAATAAGACCTTGAGGTGAAAAGTTTGGTAAACGAAGAATGTTAAAGTGTTGGTAATTGAACGAACAGGCGGAACATCTAAAGAATTGACGATTGTAATAATTAGTTCCGGGAAAGTTGCCGGTTGTTCTCCCAATTGAGAAAATAGTCGCTACTGCGGACTTTATAAAGTTTTCCCGGCTAATGGTACTGTATCGACGCGTTTTACCGATGCTGTACGCGTGTAACGTCTTTGACGGAGTTAAGTGAATCGATTCTGACAATAAAGTGTTGAGTTTTTGTTGTAAACTAAGGATTAGTAGCTGTCAAACTGCAGACATACCTGTAAGTACCTTTAACAACTTATCACCTCTTCAACTGAAGAACTCGCCTCCAATTCGATCGTTAGAGGAACATCACGGACACCAGTTATTTTCGACGCGTACTTCTATTTGATTTTGTTTTGGTTGATTTAAATTGTTGGTTAAAGTCAAGACGGGCGAATCGATCAGAATAGAGTCTTAGAATTCAATTATGTCTTGATTATCAAACTTTAGACCCCTCTGACTCGGTTTGCAGTCTTGATTTATTATTTTGTTTGATGTTTTGTTGTATGCATGCTTTAGTTGTGAATTAAGTTAAGGTAGTTCTCGAGTAGCGGCATTTATCGTTTGCGGCGAGTCGTACGTACGATCAAGCGCTCTGGGGATGATTCCCTGTGCGACTTTTAAATTTAAGATTGATTTGAATGATTTTATTAACCATCTTACTCGCTTTAAATTTTAATATACGAATTATCTCATATTTGACTTTCTCTGAATAGCCTGTTTTCATCTACGGAGTGTTCGAATTTCCGGTTTTGGCGAACATTTCACAGTGACTAAAAATTCGGTGGCGCCCTTAACAACTCTTCCTGATTTAAGTAAACTCGGCAAAAAGGTAAGTGAGAGACAAATAATTCGACCCGCCCCTTCTCGACTAAGTTAGCTGGCAAACCACCATCCCATTGTTACCTTCTCTAAACCATCGTTTTAGAGTGTAACAAATTTACTCAAGAAAAGCAAGAAAAAAGCTGAAGTTTAATTGATGAGATGATACTAAAACAAATAAAAACCATACTGTTAGAGCTTATCGACCATTGACAAACCGATAAAAGCATTTCACTAGAAAGGCGTAACACACCAGATACTATCCAAAGTAGGTTTGACAATGCTGTTCAATACAAAAGAATAATTGTTAACAGAAAAAAATAATTTTTTTGACGAATTTGAGAAGATCTTATAGAAGTTCACAGAAAAATAGTAGACCACAAAAGTGAAGACCCAATTAAGAGACCGTAATTCTTCGATTGCTGCTGCATTGTGTATTAATTCTTTATATTTATTCGCCATTCAGGACCCGCTTTACAACGTAGAACAATTTAGAGAATTCTTGGCATCTTTAATAACCATTTAGGCGAAGATCATATATAAGATGAATATTATGTCATGGACAACGTCGGATTTCATAGAACCAATGAAATTATATTATAAAGAGAAGTCAGCCTATGAATGAGTAACTGTATGCTCAAGTTCATAACGCTTCTGAAGGACAAGTGGCAAGATGGATCGAGAGACTGCAAGAGTATGACTATGACACAGAACACCGTGCCGGAAGCAGTCATCGGAACGCTGATGCCTTGTCCAGAAGACCATATCCGGCGGACTGCAGCTATTGTTCGCGATTGCAAGAAAAAGTTGAATGCCTCCCGAGAACTGCTATGGTTGATGATGAGTGGGAACCAGAGCACCTACGTCGCGAACAAGAAAACGATCCTGAAATAAGACTACTCCTGGACTGGAAAGAAAGCGGCCGACGACCAACCTGGAAAGTGAGTGCTTTGGCCAGAAACATCAAAGCGTACTGGGCGCAGTGAGACTCCTTAATAGTAGAAGACAGTCTTCTTAAGCGATACCTCAAAAGTGTCGAAGGCACGGGAAACGAACTACAGTTCGTAGTGCCGAAGAGCAGGGTGTCAGAAGTGTTGAAGCATCTCCACGATGGGACATCAGAAGGACACTTTGGCATTAAGAATACGTTGGGTAAAGTGCGAGAACGATTCTACTGGATAAACTGCAAAGAGGACGTCATGAAATGGCGCCGTAAGTGCACGGTCTGCGCATCAGGAAATAGTCCAGCGGGAAAGCGCACAGCACCCATAAAGCAATACAACGTAGGGAGCCCTTTGGAAAAAGTAGCGATTGACATCGCAGGGCCGTTCCCAGAATCCGATTCGGGAAATAAATACATCTTGGTGGCGATGGATTATTTCACGAAATGAACCGAGGCTTACGCCATACCCAATCAAGAAACAACTACTCTCGCAGACGTATTAGTAAAAGAGTTTTTCTGCCGATTTAGAGTTCCGTTGGAATTACACTCCGATCAAGGCCGCAACTTTGAGTCTGGGCTGTTTCAAGAAGTTTGCCGACTGTTGGGAATTACGAAAACTAGGACGACGCCTCTCCATCCTCAATCTGATGGCATGGTTGAGCGGATGAATCAAATCAAATGGGCAAGTACTTAGCCAAAGTAGTGTCCGAATACCAAAGAGACTGGAATCAGTACTTGCACCTTTTCTTAATGATATATCGATCATCCGTTCACGAAAGCACATGCCACACACCATCCTGTGCGATGCTCGGTCGCGAGATACGACTGCCATGCGACCTCCAATTTGGACGAAAACCAGAAAAAGAAGTTGCTGGAGAAGATTACGTCAGCAAGCTGACCAAGAGACTAGACGAAGTACATGAAGAGGTCCGTAAAAACACACAAATTGCCAGCGACCGGATGAAAACTAGATATGACGTTAATGCACAAAATGGTAGGTTTCAATCTGGCGACATGGTGTGGTTGTATAATCCCCAAAGAAGACGTGGTTTGTCGCCGAAGCTGCAAAAGCAATGGAAAGGCCCCTATGAAGTCGTGCAGCGTATTAATGACGTCATATATCGCATCCGAAAACCACCCAGAGGCAAGCCAAAAGTGGCCCACGTCGATCGTCTAGCCCCGTTCGCTGGCGATAACCACAATACACAAGTTCAGGTCCAAACCAGAGTAATAAGCAGCAGAACCAAGAACCAAATCGAAGGAATGGAGTTCAAAAAGTTTATGAACTTATACGGGGTTCTGGAAAAGCTAGGTTCGGAGTTACCACCGATGAACAACAAGACCTGTTCCAATCACAAAAAAATTACGCCAGCGCACATTGCGTGAGCGAGGATCTTGACATGTCCCGAGTGGTTGCAGTCGTATTTAAAAATAAATTTGGGCAGCTAGATGAACTAAGAAGACAGCAACCGACAGTCGGAAAGGTTTTAAGACTACGTGGTGACAGACGCTTTGTTTTCTATGTGGTCACCAAGAAATACTCAAGTACCAAGCCGTTATACAAAAATCTGTGGCGGACATTATGGAATCTCAAGAAAGAAATGAAGTTCTACCATGTTAAGTAATTGGCAGTACCTAAGCTTGGTTACGGCTTAGATCAACTGAATTGGAGGACGGTTCGGAACATGTTTGAGGTCGTCTTCCGAGGAACAGGCGTCGAGGTGTTGGTCTGCAGTTACCAACCAAGGAGAATATCGGGTCAGAAAAAGCCCATTGACTGTTACTTTTATGGTCAAGGAAGTTGTCAAAATGGAAGAAGCTGCCGCTATCGCCACGATCCTTTCTACCGGTGTCGTATCCAGTCTCCTGTTCTGGGACAGAACAGTCCTAAAGAGGGGACAGTGAAACGTTCTCTAATTCAAGAGCCGTCTCGACGTTTAATCCACTTTCTAGAACGTTCACGACAGAATGTAGAGGCTTCTAGAATGTTTGCAGAAACGTATAAATACGGTACAAACCAATCGTAGGTCAGTTATTTCCCGTAATTCGAAGACGGCAGTGTTAAGAAGATTACTCACGTCTAAATAAATAAGTATAAGCGTGTGAGATAAATAATCTGGTACGTGACTTTAACGTAAACAATAAGTATTAAACAAGTGTGTGACTTTATCTTATCTTCGGTTAGTTTAAACGTGTATATATTTTTAGTTCAAATAAATTAGTTTTAATCAAATTCGTTACAATATACTGAAAGAAAGACTCAAAAGTTGCTCTAATTTAATATAGATTAAACCATTTACGTTGTAACGTTTCTACTACAAAACAAAACACACAAACATTGAATATTAATAAAAATGTTTCTGTTTTTGTAATAATATGAACTTCTATTAACCAAAAATTTGGAACTTCTGGTATTAACCCATTGACTGCGCAGAACGCGTATACACGTTTAGGCGTTTCGCTTTTTGAATAGAATAATTTAAAGCATTCAGTCTTAGTAAACAACGCAAGATTAGAAATAAGTGAGCGTGCCTGGAGGTATTCAAACATTAAAAATTGTGCATGAGTTTTATTTTCAGTGGCAGGCAGTGGAGAAGAACCCTCGGGCTTACAACCAACAAAACTAGTAGAAAACAAAGAATAAACAATCTTTTGAACGATGTCAAGTTGATGATGGTCTAGACCCTTTAGCGACTAATACAAAGATAATGAAATGGAAGACTGTTACGGTAGAACGTAAACCATGCACTAGGCCGAAGTGCGATCACTTGCCGATAACTTAATCACCACAAAGACAGGAGCGGCAGCTCAGAATTTCGCAGAGAGGGAAGTGAGATAGTAACTAATGAGGTTCAGCCTGTCTCCGATGTGCCAATTGTAATTCCATTTAGAAGACGCCAAAATAAGAAAAAACAACTTCACGTGTCCGTTTTCACCTGACAAACAGTTAAGGTAGCAAAATCGGACACAAGTCTAACAATAACTATATTTATTGCAATGTCAACATAAAAAGAAGAAGAAAAAACAATCATAAAACAAAGTACGCAATAAATAATTGTTCGCAAGTGATAATACAATAATGCTAGTATTCGAGGATACTTAAATTAAGCCACACCTCATACACGTAGATAATGAGTTTGTCAACGTTGAAGTTAGTGAATATAATTAGGTGAATACAAAGAATCAGATCGATACAAATCTCAAGTAATTACGCAGTCAGAAGCAAAAGTGATTACAAAAAAAATCTGCACGAGTTAATCGTGATTACATGCATACGTCTAGGTCGTTCGTATTTACGATTAATTATAAAATAAAGAAAGAGGTTGCCATACCCAAAACATCCAGTAAAATTGCTAAAAGGTTAACTTATATATATACAATGTAATCACAAGTAAGTTGCAAATAGTTCATCCGATGATTAATATACAGAAAATGCGCGAAGTTTCCAAAGAATTGCAACAAATATTACACCTGACCTGACTCCATTTAACCAGTAAGATTTGGTTATTTATTTCCGGCATCCGTGCACGTCCTAATTATCTATCCAAAGAAGAATGAATGTAATAAAAAAATTACATCTCGTAGAAGTAGAAATGCACTCTTACCCCAGCAATTCTTTCATATGCAAAACAAAATCCAAATTGATTTACACATCAATAACGTAGATGTTCAAGGTTCTTAAATGTGGATATCACTAGGCATTGCATAATAAAAAAAAACGCGATGAACTAAAGATTCAATAACAGAACGTTTCGGTGCAGAATGATGATGAGACAAAGCATCAATGTATCTGTCCGCATGGATGGATTTGCAATAAACAGTATGGCCTAAAAGTTCGTCGGGCTTACAAGTCACAACAACCTCGAGAAATAGGAGAGAACCATTAGTTTCGATTTCCATAGTAAGTTTGAGTGTTGATTGTTTAGATAATCAAAAAAATTAGACAATTTGATCAAACAATAAACGTGTCGTCAATATACCTAAATCATACTTTAGGTTTTTTCCAACACAAACGTTTCAAAAGATTCCATAAAAATGTTAGCTACAACAGGTAATAGGGAGAATCCATAGCAGCACCAGAAACTTGTTCGTAAAACTTGTTATCAAATTGGAAGTAAGTGGATGACAAACACTTATCAATAAGAGAAACCAAACTCAAATTCTTGCCATGTTGAGACAGAATCTGTACAATGATAATAAGCGAATCCTTAAAAAGAACTTTGGTAAAAAGTGAAATGACATCAATACTCACAAAAACGTCTTGGGGTTCAAGTTTTGGGGTTTCTAAAAGTTGAATAAAATGCTGAGAGTTGAGGATGTGAGAAAAGTTTTTTGCATGCCCAGATATCTGTCTCACTCTGATTTTTTGCGACATATTTTGTTTTGATTACTTACCTTGATCGTGAGCAAAACAAAAGCTTACGCTCCAAAAGTATTGTTTTTCCCTACAATCTCTGAACTGAATACCATGATGGAAAGAGCTGACTATAGAAGAACTCAAAATGACAATAAATACTGGCTTAGGGTATAGGCAAAGTCGTCACTTTGTACTGCACAGACAATGGGTTACATATGTCTATTGTCTTCAGTAACCCAAGCCATCCTCAAAATTAAACTAAAAAAGCAAATAATTCTAAGAGCTACTAAAAATATTAAAAAGTAAAACCCATAGAAGGACCAATTAAATCTTGATGGCCTTGGAAACCACAGTTTTAGGTCAAAATCAATCAAAATATTTTTAGATTGTTTTGTCTAAAGATGATCTTTTAATAATTGCAAAAAATTATATTTAAAATTAATGGATTAAACAAGGAATGAACCTGACATCGACAGTAACGATTTATTAAATTAAATTTTTTTCTTTTCTATTAATGCTCGAATAAAATACTTCTAAAGCAACGTGTTTATTTAAATTAATAATTGACAGAATTTTGTATACTTTTGATCATTTACACAAAAAATAAAAAAATTAATACGGAATAAAATACCTTCAAATGAAAAACAAAAACAGTAAACAGGACTTTCAGATTAAACAAATAAAAAAAATCGTTGACGTTTTGCACCATCAACAAAATTTACTATATTTGCATAATTTAGAAACGTTCAAAAGCACATAATATTGATTTACGTTGAATATTAATCGTGCTTAGTTGCAACATTTAATGGCTGTTAAATTTTCGACAAAAATAAAAAATTAAACGGTTACATTTAAAGCTTGCATATGTGTAAGTGACGTCGTCATTTTTAGTTTATGGAATCGCTAGTTCATCTACGGTTTTCAAGTCGTTTGAACTTAATTAACTCGAAAATGCATTCGTTCTACGATGGAATTACATTTTCGCTCACTTTGGAACTTTACTACAGTTTTCTCAATTTCAACGTCCAAAAATAGCATCCTTTTCCATGTCGAATACATTCGTTGATCGCATGACTGCAACTTTCTGGTGAAATACCAGTGTAAAACGTACATTAGCATTTAAGTATTTGGTTTTAGCTCAAACTTAAAATTCAACTTGTTTTCGTTTTAATATAAAAGCAACTGCTGAATCACGTTTTATTTTTAAATGTTATTATTAATGTGCTACAAACTTGCAATATTTACAATCGATAAGAAAAATTGTTGTTTTAAATTCAAATTTCTTTAAACTGTTGATAGTTAACTGAAATGCCACATGCTGCTTGACTTTCAGTTTACACTCTACGATAAACAAGAATCAAATAATTGAAGAAACTGTCAAGCATAAAAAAATAAATAAATATAATAGCATTTTTCTTCAATGGTTTTCCAATACCCCTACTATTATATTATTGATTACAGCACGTGGAAATTAACGTTGCACTCAGCGAGATCTTCATTTTTGAAACATAGTATACCATCCACGTTATAAATGGGTACATTAGTTTCGATTCTTATGTGTTACCTGTGAGAGTTTCGCTGGGGTAAAAATTAACTTCTATTTTTTGCGACGCGCATGATTTTCTCGTAATTATCGTAACTAGTTGAATTGTACATGTTTCTTAAATGCATCTATTTCAAGACGATAACTTGGAGCACGTATAAATGTGAACATTGATTACTAACACCAACTTTAAGAATCAATTTGGGGTCAAGTCGATAAAATATTTGTAAGATGAACGATTAAACTTGAAGACTTAATGCGAGTTTAATAGGGAAAGTCATTTGGAAGCTTGACGCATTCTGTTTATAAATACCATTTGATGACTTACTAGCAATTTACTTGTAATATTATTATATGTATATCTAATTTTTTCTTACACTTTCAGTCATTTTAGGGAATGATTTGGGTATGCCATTAGCTAATACCACGTCTGGAAAATCGTGAGTAAGAACCTGTTTTTATTATGTATTAAATTGTGTTAGTGTCAAACGTAAATACGAACAACTTATATATACTATATGTTATTAGAATTAATTTATGCAGATTTGTTTGTGTAATTACTTGTTAAATGTATGACAAGTGCGTTGTGCTTCTGATTGCACTGCATTCACATCGAGTTAAATTCTTATTCTTCGTGTACTTATTAAATTCTCATATTGTAAAGATCTGCTGATACCGAATGTATTTATCGTTTCTTATGGATAATTTGTTACCTTACGCTTAGTAATTACTATTGCTAATTGTATTCTATTTTATTGTGGATAATTTATTTTATTTTATTGTTGTCTTTGCAACAAAGATCTATTGGTTGTTATATTTGTTGTTCGATTTGGTTTACTCTGTTTGACAGACATAAACAGGATCTGTAGTGGGTATTTTCCTCGTTTTGGCACTCTTTTAATTATTTTATAAGCACATCGAGTATCACCTACAACTCTATCTCTCCGAAGTGTGGAGCGGCCTTAACACATCTATCAAAATCGTCGCGCTGGTATTCTAAATTGTGTAAAACAGCAAACGTTTTTTATTCCGGTTTTCTCCAAGTGAGTTACAGTACGTTTGTGTAAGTTTTGATTAATAACCAACATTGATACACTGTTTAATGATGTCACACAAATCTTAAAATCATCCTGACAGCTTCTATGCTTGCAAGAAATTGATTTTAAAAGCGCAACAAAAACCCTTTCCTCCGCTTCTTTACATTGCTTATAAATCTTACTTCGATGGCGATCAAGACAAGGATTAGGCTCCAAGAATTTGCTGCAGTACTTGTTACAGTACCAAATGGCTCAAAAGTACCCGTAAATAAATGCAATTTGCTGTGCCCATGGTTTGGCGCAAACCTCGCTGTCATCCCACTATTGTTCGGGTTTTCTATCAAAAGTAAGCATACAATTCAGTATATTAATATCCCTTCAGCTGTAAGACCAGTTCCTCATAACCTATCTTTGCCAATTTCAGTGTCCTATATTTTAAAGCAGATTTGGAACACTTTGAGCCACAGCCTGAAACAAATGATACGTCCACCGATAATACAGAGAGAATACCTTATCGACAACGTCACCTCGTTACTAAGTCGGATTAAATGATTTCGTCAGAAATTTGCAAAACGTATAAATATCTTCTTACAGGTCCAAGTAGTCAACCCTAAAATTACGTTTACGAAAAGATGAATTCTTAGTGTTTTGTCCTAGTTTAAATGCATTGATGACGGAACTTAGTATGCCGTGTGACCCAGACTGTTTGTAGAGTCATCAAAGACAAGCTTGATGGTTGTCCTGTTGACCAATAGAAATGAGCTATCATTCTCGATATATTAATCTCGTGGATATTAAGGAAAACTAGAAAAATACCAACCAAAGTTTTCATAAAATCAGTTATTTTCATTATAACTGAAAGCTTTCCGCTGATTTAAAATTTCTTGCTTTACTCATGGGTCTGTAATCAAGCTTCACAAAATACTGTTGCTGCTTATGCTAATGAGGCAGCCGTACCCAACATAAATATTACATCGTACAAACCAGAAAGTTTTACTTCCAGTCAAAAACATGTCAGTCATGTTCTGGCCCCAAAGGTAAATATTTACTTTGCCGTCTTTGCACTTCAAAGTCGGATTGATAAAACAATTTGTGAAAGCAATAGACAAGACAGGTGATGCAACGCCTAAATCACAAAGAAGAACGAGCCTAAGGCGTTGAATCAGTAGGAATAGTGTCAAAGCATTAAATTTTTCTTCTTTTTAAAAAAAATAAGCATTAGTGAGAAGAATATATAAGGTTTTCATACGTAAGAACAGAGCAGGCCAGAGTTATGCAAAGAGAATTGAAAATAGATGAGTTGCGTTCGAGTATGCACTTAGATGTAGTGATTGTAGCAAAAGATTTTTTTATTCTATTCTCAAAATTTGGCAGGTTAAGTAAACACTTGGCTTTATGAAGTTTCTCAAAAAAAGAAATTGTGTCTTTTTCATTATAATTATAAGCAATTTCGCTTATTTAATTCAAATCATTTTTCATCTGGACTCCTTTTCCCATTTGAGATATCACGTGCTGCTTTCATTAGTCTTTCCTAGTTTCGTAATGTGGTTGCTCCATTTTATTCTTCTTTGAATTACCTATTCGTCTATTGCTCGTATATTGCATCGTTGTCGGATCGTCTCATTTCTTATATGATTTCTTGTTATGCTATAACATTTTGATAATAGTGTGCGTGTTGCATGAATTTTGGGAAAATATTATCTTTCACTTCCGTTTTTGACGTTGAGTATACCATCCTCGTTGTGTATTTTTTATGGCGCGATTTAATTTGCTCGTATTATCATAGCGAGTTGGGTCACCGCATACAAGTATGAATACAAAGACCAAGTTTAAGAACTAATTGGAGTCAAGTCAACGGGATATTTGTGAGATGGACAATTAATCTCGAAAACTCAGTGGCACACCTGCGATTGTATCAGTGAAAAAGTAAGTTGAAAGCTTGGCGCTTTCTGTTTAGAATAATCATTAGATGAACTATACGCAACATTACTTGTGATATCATTATATGTCTGTTTATTACACTTTCAGCAATTTTAGAAGATTGGTTTGGATATACCATTAACTAATTGCATGTCAAAAAAAAAGGGTAAGTAATCTCTTTTTATTATCTCATAATTTGTATTGAAGTCGAACGTGGTTATGAGCGACTTAGATATATATATGTTGTCACAATTAATTCATGCAGATTTGCTTATGTAATTACCTCTTAAAGTTATCACCGGTGCGTTGTGCGTCTGATGGCGTAATCACTAAATTTGCAACAATCAATTTTTATTCTTTGTTTGCTTATTAAATCATACGCTCATCTGTTAATACTATTAAGTCATGTACCTGCGTGTATGACATGTTGCCTACTCTAAGAATCTGCTAATTCTGGATGTATTTGTCGTTTCTTATCCATAATTTGTTATCTTATACTTCGTAATTACTATTTTTAATTTTATTCGATTTTACTGTTGGCATTGCAGTATCCGTTGTTATGCTTGTGTTGTTCGATGTGTTTACTTTCAGTGTTTGACAGATGTTAACAGGATCTGTGGTGTGTACTTCTTCCGTTTTGACGCTCTTTTAATTATTCTATCATTACATCGAGGACCCAGCTACGACTTACTCTCCAAAGCGTTGAGCTGCTGCCTACACTAAGTTACGGTTATATTCACTCGTCTTTCCCGCTATTTTTCTAAGTGTCGCCATCTCTGTTGTATTTAGTACTCGTTTTCTTCTTGCATCATCTTCTATCATTTCCACTACATATATTAAAACTAGTCTTATAACACTTTTGTATATTCGGGCCTTAGGTTCATTTGTGAAATGTTTGTTGGAACAACCCAATATCCTTGCTGCTTTATACGCTTGTTTTTATTTTCTGTATTTTATTTTTGGTAATATTTACCCTAAAGTATGTAAATTTCATAACTTGCTCTATAAGTTTACCTTGTGTCTCTAGTTTGCATTTAGCGGTTCTTTACTTATTGTTAGGGTTTTTGTTTTACACGTAGATATTTCTAAATTAAACTTCTTGCAACTGTTTAAGAATTGAAGGAAATTATATAAATCGACAAAAAAATATTATATATTAATTTGTTGTGTGCCAGATACCCATTAACATTTTTAATTCAAAGCCCAATCGCTAAAAGCGCAATAGTAAAACGTGTGAAATTAAATAAAAGAAAAGTACTTACGATTGAACGGTCAACGTTTCTACCAAATCAACCTACTCGCAGCGGATGTCAAACAAAAAATGGTATGCAACGAGACGTCTCCACTCGTGCACTAAATCATACCGCCTGTGGCGCAGTCAGTTACAGTTGCGGTACTAAGAATTTTTGTTAAAATACAAAAGGTGAAAATTTATTACTAAAGACACGTACATCTTGAAAATTTGCCATTTAACTTTTAAATAATTTTATACTGTATTTATCCAAGTTGAATCCGTTCTCAACCTTTCGTCTAAAACCATTTTTACCTGATCTTAAGAACTTAAGTCTTCTTAGTCTTAATCACTTTAAGTCAAAACATTGTTAAAAGCCCATGCCAGAACCTAAATGTATGGAGTTCCAAGAGAAAATTGACAAGCACCGACACCAACATTATTATCGAAAAAACATAAATTTATAGCAAAGCTTCAATGACGTTCCAAATAGAAATCGGCTGAAAGTGAACTGTAACGTAATACTTGGTGGTCGTTAAAACCAATAATTTCATAAGGAGAAAACATGTTATAAATCCTAAACATCAACGCCGATAAGCCTAACGTTAGACGGGTTGCATATCTAAGCGATAATTCCGATTTTATTTTAAAAGTCGGCGTGTAAGCGCGAATGTGAAATGGAGAAGAGAAGTAAAACCAAGACTGTCATTAAATGGTGGTATGTAAAATTATAAGCACAATTTTCATTTTACGTCAAAACAAAACAAAAATTAACGAGGATTCTCTAATAAGTTTGCAATTCAATTGACAGTATCTATGAAAATTTTGGATTTCGTACGATTTTTAAATTTCCCACTAAAAATCGATGTTATTGGTTAGCATAATTTTAAGTAAATTTAACCTAAAAATAAATCTGTCAAAATAATGTTTAGGTTTTTAACAGTTTTTAAGTTAAATTTACTTAAAACCATGTTAACCAATAACATATCGATTTTTAGTAGGAAATTTAAAAACCGTACAAGATAAATTTAAAAATACCAAAATTTCAGGCATATGATCAATTTCCAGTGGTAAACATGAACTATTCAAACTTCAATATAAATATAAAGCGAGATAATTTTTTCAGTCTTAAAACCCAACCCCCTCTTAGCATGTAATAAAACATCACACGCTCATGTTAAAATACAAAGATAAAGAAAAAAACTTTTGATTGGTGTTGTGCACAAGTCTCATTCATCATGGAGATGTCCTATCCGTATTCAAGTAAAAACATTTCAGAAAAAAGAAATTTTCAGCACCGTAAATTTATAAAATAAACAGCAATATTGTACTAACCGAAACGTTCTTAAACCATCATTAGTGTGTATTTGTTAAACAAAAGCCAAAACTAATTAGTTTCTTTAAAAATACACATTCTAGAAATAAATTATATGGTGCTTTGTATGAAACGTGCTTTATATTATTTTATATAATTTGATACCTTCGCGGATGTATCAAAGTAAACAGAAGTTTATAAAAGATAAACTTTCTTGTAGTCTATCTCCATTATTTCCATCGTTAACAAAGATATTAAATTACATTTTCCGAAAAAAGAAGAATTTCAAAGACAAAAGCCGATTTTCGTATAAAATTTATGCAAAATTTTCTCCATTTGTTAAAAGATATTTAAATATAACTGAACTTGGTAACTTTATCCTAACTGTTGAATTCGATCTATAAAACGCCGAGGACCATTTGCCTATCACGAAAAGTGAATCTAATCTCTACACCAGTACGATACCCTTACACCCTCGACCCTTTAATTAGCATAACTTCTATGACAAACAAAAGCCCTAAAAGACAACATGAATTATAAACATTTACACTAAAACACGTCTAGCAGAACACTTATTACGCAATTCTTTTTGTCGACAGGAATATAAAATATACATTATATCACAATGTTTCTTAAATTGTTACAAGAGTAGAAAAAAGAATAAAATTGTTTTAATGAGAGGTGGCGTAATAACCTAGATTTGTCATAAACACACATTCAGAGTAAAGTAACATTTTGCAATACTATTAATTGCGTTAGTATTGTCATAACTCGATGAGTCACTGTATCATTTAAAGATTAGTCAATAATGGCTTGATTTTATCTTAATTAGAAAAAACATTGATAATTGCGGTTAGTGAAACAGTCAGCAAATCGCAATAGTCTTAATTTCAACTAATTTCTATCGGACCTATGTATAATACTAGAAAATTAGTTCATTTCCAATTTATTAACTACACGTTTATATAAAATTTCGATTTCGATTATTTTCTTTGACGGTTAAAGTGAAAGAATGATTGATATCAGCGGTCGCAATTATGTGTAATTTTTATCTAAAACTCCAATGCTATAGAAGGTGTGTATATGCTTATAATTCCTCATTAGGCGATAACATTCCGGATAGCATGACCATTGCAAAAATTCTGATGACGCTACTCTCTTGTTATCAACACTTTGTAACGGCCTGGGAATCAGCTGATAAAGACTAAAGAACGTTAGCCAATTTGACTTCGAAGTTAATAGCCGAAGAGGCTAAAGTCAACGTTTAAGAAAGCACTAGCGTCCTAGCAGCAACTGGTTTCCAAAGAAACAAAAGCCGGAAAATGTTGTGGTTGTGGAAAAGAAGGACATTGAAAACGAGAGTGTAGGAGTAGCTTTGGAAGCCGTAAAGCACAACTTGGAAGAAAACGTGTAGTATCTTAATTCCGGTGCAAGCCAGCACATGTCGGGCAAAAAAGAGCAGTTCAAAAACTACAAATGATTAACTTCATCAGCCGAAGTAAAAATCTTTGTGGATGGATTCAACGTCATAAGAAGGATCAAGATATTTCTTACTCTTCAAAGACGATTATTTGCACTACAGAATGATGTATTTTCTGAACAGCAAAACCGAAGTTGTACTGAGTTTCTCTTCTCTTGCAGAAAATAAGTTAAGAAGAATCAAACGATTGAGGACAGGCATTGAATTCGCAAACGCTCAAATAAAGGAAGTAATCACAGAGCATGGTATTGAGCATAAAAAAGTGTTCCATACACGCCGAAGTAAAACGGCACAACAGAACCATAGTAAAAGCCTCCAGAACCCAAAAGGAATCGGCAAACGATTATGAATTGAAACAAACTCGAACTGGTTCGAAAGAAAAGCGAGTGCCGTAAACTTAAAATTCTTTGGTCAAGAATATTCGCTCACACTCTAAAGGAAAAAAAGCAAAAGTAGAAATTTTGGTTGGGTATGGAGAGATTGGATATGGTTTGAACAACAAAGCAGAATCGAGACACATCAAGTTGTGGTATTGGCTCCCAAAAAAGTGAGAATAATTGAGTTTAGCAAATGGTCGAAAAAGGAGAGACTTCAACCCAGGTAAAAGTAAACGTACAAAAATTACCAGGAGAATGTGTCGAACCAGAAAATCGAAATAAAGTAAAAGATGGAGTGTTCAATGAAAATGAAGTCAAGAAATACGATGATAATTAAGAAAAAAGAGAAGATGAAGAAACATGCTATTGAATACACTATTATAAAGGCATGAAGTATAAATACCAATCAGAAACTTCATTCAAAATAGTGGTAGAAACCTAGAAAACAAAGAAAGCACTTCTCAGGTCTAAAACCAATAAAAAAGCATATAATACAGGACAACCAAGAACCAAGAACCTTGTGCTCCGTGACTAACAAGTTTTTTTTTATAATTATTCCAACCCATCACTCATTAAATCGCGTATAGAATTAATACAACTGTAGAAAATCTTGCCAGCGTTTTGGTTATGAACGTAATTTACTTCATGATTGTAGCACGCTGTGCAGCACGTTTATTAACCTCGTGTTTACTAGTTGCTGTGGGCACATTAATACTATGTATGAGATGCCACTTTCTTGACTGTGCAGTGAAAATCAATTTTATAAATCTGAGAATTACTCTACGTACCGATACCTTCCACGTTATAGAGACCATTTTATATCAAGGAATCAATTAGGATTCGCTGAACAGTTCCACCCACTTAAACCATATATCGATGCAAAACTACATAAACTACTGTGTAAAGAGGTTTTTTGTTTAATTTCGAGTACTCGTTTGTTTTTGAAATGATTATTTGTGATATCTCACCGTTACATTCTGTTTCAGTTTTTAGGGACGTATACCATACCCAACTCTATCTGCAAAGGTCGGCACAACTCAGGCAACGCTCTCGAAAAATCGGCATAAGTCCGGCAACGCTCTCGAAAAATCGGCATAAGTCCGGCAACGCTCATAAGTCTGGCAACGCTGTCGAAAAAGATTAAAACGAAGCATGTTCGTGCTTCAGACAGTTGTGTCGGTGTCATGATAACACGTGCTCGTCGAGTAGACGCGTTTTCGGAATGAATAACCGATACAAGTTCACGCTTCAAGTAAGAGTTTTTTTGTTACGTCGTATCTTCGTACGAACGCGGATTACGAAACTATGTTGACCGAATTTCAACCACAATTTCCGAACTAGCCGCTACCAAATCGTCCAACAGTGTGGAAGATGTACCAGAAATTCTTAAAAAACGGTATCTGCAACAACTAACGAAAATATGGAAGCAGTGGCGCTGGCGTTTGTTGAGCAGCCGAACCAATCTGCAGTGCGGCTATCGGGAGAACTTTAAATATCCGATCGTTCTCTACGACGAATGCTGAAACGCATGCACTGTCGAGTTTACCGTCCGCGTCTCCTCTACGCACTTCACGAGGATGATTTCGATCGCAGATTGGAATTTTGCGAGTGGTACCTCGGATGCAGTCGGGATAATCCGCAGTTCCAGCGTTCCATTTTGTGGTCAGATGAAGCAACTTTCAAGCTGAACGGTACGGTCAATCGGCATAACTTCATTGAAGAAGAATTAAACCTGCCTGGGGTGTGTGTGGGCAGGTATCCATGCGGGAGGTCTCGTGGGTCCGTACTTTTTTGAGGGTAACGTGACGGGCCAAAGTTATCTGAAAATGCTCGAAGATTTACGTGGGCAAATGGACAACGATCGGACACTCGCGAACATCCGTCATTTCATGCAGGATGGAGCTTCGCCGCACTACGCGATATGTGTGCAGGAGTACCTTAATGTTCATTTTGGAGAATGGATAGGCAAACGAAGATTCGTTGAGTGGCCCGCATGCTCATGTGACCTGACACCCTGTGATTTCTTCCAGTGGGGCCTTCTCAAGGACCGCGTTTTTGCAAGAGGACCACGCACCCTTCCCGACCTCCGAACTGCAATTGAAGAAGAATTTGAAAATCTTCGCGGACAGCTTGACGTGCTTCGGCGGACCTGCCTCTCCGTTGAGAAACGTTGCAGTAAATGCATTGATCAAGATGGGCATCAATTTGAACACTTACAGTGACCCTTTTTCGAATCCCGTTTGTAATTTCTTTGAATAAATTCATTTTGACGCTGCATTTTTTCTCTTAATGCAAATTTGTTGCCTGACTTATGCCGATCCCTGTATCTTAATGCTAAAAATGTAACGTCAGCTAGAAAAACTATAAATATTCTATATCAGTTCTTTAAAAATTGACGAAAAAACTTAAAGGGTCGTTTGTTTTTAATAAAAATCCTAAAGGTTAGTTTTGATTACGAAACTCAGTTGCCGAAGAAATTTTAAACAGTTAATGTTCTTTGCAACCAGATGTACTGACATATACCAAGATCTCAATTATAAAGACGAAATTGATAAACTGACATGGTTAAATTTTAGCAGTTCGTGATTATCTCCAATAGTACTTGTAAAAGAAAAGAATGAAAAAAAGTTTGCGTTGACTACACACAACTCAATAATACCACGAAGAAAAGCAGAATTGATCTAACAGAAGTTTGACCGAACTAGAATTACAATTACAAATTGAACGAATAATGAATGGAAAAGATAGCAACACAGAACCTTACAGTGACAGTGGAAGTGATTGGGAAGAAAATAATTTCGAAGTTGAGGAGCCTAGTTCAGATGACGATGTTAAAAGTGATTTAGATGAGGACGTCAGAAATCCACATCATAATTCACCAAATACATCCATGCAACATATTACACATTTTCGAGAGAATAATGCCGATATACATAGTTCAACGAAAGACTATCTTCCCTTATCTAAATACCTCGGATGGAGGTGAGCATGGTTACGCCCACTGCAACGAACCTGAAAGAGAAAGACGGCCATAAATGGTTGAGATCTAAAAAACAGTAGTAGAAATATTCATTTTGTGGCAAGACAGAAAAGAAAAAGCTCAATCGTGTATAGCTGTTATTGATCACAACCAAATCCTAGATATCACGTTTCAAAAGAAATACTAATGGCATTTTTTGCAGTGTCGATCTTCTCTGTGGTGAAACAAGACAACCATTAACGTCAAACGGATGTTGGATCATTTTATAAAACGTGCATGTGTTACGAACTTTTCAACTTTATACTTAAATGTCTTAGATTTTATGATACAGAAAGTAAAGAGGCAAAAAAACTAGATGATCCTTTTGCCCATATACATCAAATATGGAAAATATTCATTGAGACGTGTAGAACGTCCTACAGATAAGCAACTTTTGGGTTTCTGTGGCAGATCTACATTCAAGATGTTTATAAGCAACAAACCAGCTAAATATGGCATAAAGATTGTTATGCTCTGTGATTCTTCGTAAAAGTATCTAGTTGACGCTTGTCCATATTTAGAAAAAGGAACAAAAGAAGTAACAAAGTCTGTTCACGGTAGCAATCGAAATTTCAAAATAGATAATTGGTTCAGTTTGGTTAGACTTGCTAATCAAATACTGGAAGAACCATACAAACTGACAGTTTTAAGCGCAATAAAGAAAAATAAAAGACAAATACCCCGAAAGCTACTGGAAACAATGACCAGAAATCCTAAAACTTCAGCGTATTCTTATGACCAAGAAAAAAAAATGCGTTCTATTGGTATCCACAATGCATGAAAAGGTGGTCATTTCTAAAGAAAATGGTAAACCAATTATGATTATAAATTACAGTGAAACCAAAGGAAATGTTGATACGTTTGATCAACTCTCTTCTAATATGAGTTGCAACCGTAAAACTAGAAGATGGCCGTTGTGCATGTTTTACGGAATGGTAAATTCAACTAATATCAATTCAAACATAGTATATTGCTACAATACAATCAAGAGACACAAGAAAGCCTTACCCGGAGAAAAAAACATAAACGAATTGGTCAATCTCCTTGCAAAACCTTGGATGGAGCACCCAATAAGTGTTACAATTTTGCGTCGAAATATTCGCCAAAGTATCTGCAAAATATTCAAGATAAATGTGGGAGATAAAAGCACGGTCATGGAAGATAAAAAACGTAACTTGTTTTTACTAACCGAGTCAACTAACGCATATGACCAAGTTACCAGCTTCTAGTAATTTACGAACCCTGTACGGTCAACTCGCGGTAGAATTGAAACAATACCTATCGGAGAAAAGGGATGTGATAAGTTTATTTTAATGGGCGCCAGATTTCGTTTTGCAAGATATAGCTCCTGCTAGATCAGCACAGAAAACCCGAAGCTTGTATTTAATTTTTAAGGTTGGTAAAACAACAATTGTACTTTAATTACTTTAGAAGGATAACTTAAGAGATTAAAATTAGAATCAACAACAATTAGAGATAATTTAATAGTATCACAGTAGGTAAATTTAGTTTGAGTACTAATTTGATAGTATCACAGTAGGTGAATTTAGTTTGAGTACAAGTATACGTAGGTACTAAAACACCGGAAGTATCGGCAACTCACAATACACTCAAATCATAAGTATAACAGCCAGGACATACAAAAATCTTTGTAAATAAATTACATTAACAATAATAATTCACAGCTGACGTAATCAGCATGCGATAGCAATTTAACTTAAACTAATTGACTAATAGTAATAAGAAACAAATCATTTTAAACGTTTCGACACGATCAGTAAATAAGATTCATGAGCAGCACCATAGCGACAGCGAATAGTTAAAATAAAAAATTGAGTTACCAAGATTCAGGTTTACTTTCAGAAAACGTTTTCCTACTGGCTTCCTATAATCAAACTACTTGAAAATAATCGTGTCTACGTGGTGACTCACAAACTCTACAACAAGTAAAAAGTAACATTTATGAAAGATAAGAGAACCGAAACGTATCGTATGCTGTTCCATATGCACTTTCGTCCAAAGTGGTATTAGTTAAACGTCAATTGCCTCTTATGTTTCCTTTTAGAACTTTTCCATCGTCGATGTTTAAACTTGTACAGACAAGGAAACACACATTTGGGAGGTAGCACGTGGCGCTGAGGAAACGACATGAAAATTACCTTTAATCCGAAAAATAATAGAAGACACTTACCCTGCGTTGAATAAATTAACTAATTATAGATGTTTTCATTATAAATCGTGTCACAGCACGTGGATGTTTTATATAAGAAATTAATTTGAATTTAAGTAGACATATGTTATGTAGCGAACGACGTGAAAGTAAAATGACGACTTTTCGTTTACTCGACCGGAAGAGACCAACGATGCTCGATAGATGGCGTCAAGAAATGGAAGAGTAACTTTAGCGAAGGCTTCCACGGCCGGAATCTATACTTACATTAGAATGTCTTCCGGGTTTGGACCGTGTCATATTTGCAACCGAAGCTGCCAACGTTTCGCCCACTTTCGTAAGGGGCTTCATCAGGGCGTGAGATAAATCGCAAAACTCAAACAAGCAATCGAAATCTTACTAAGAACTTCTCAAAAGTTAGGTTATCCACTTGTAAAACAAGCCATAACCTAAACTATGAAAAGGTAAGAAAGAAAACGATAACCTGAAAAAGCAAACGAAAATCTAACAAAGAACCACTACCGAGTTAGGTAATCAACTTGTGAACCAAGCCAGATTCTAAACTCCGTATAAGTGACTTAAGAAGAAATAGTCTCCGTATTTAAAGGAAAGGGATCGTCACGGATGATTAAGCTCGATCCTGATTGGGTTACGGTTGCTAGGGGGCGTGTTTTTGATAAATGACTAATAACCGGGAACCAAAGAGGGGATAGTTCGAAACCATGATCGCGATTGAAGTTATTGGGGTGTTTGATGATTTCTATGCTTTCCCGGAATTTCCTGTTGAAAAAGAATGGAGATTTGGCAATCAACGAAACATTATCAAAATCTATCTTATGACCTGTAGTAAAATGATGTTCAGCGACCGCAGACTTGGAAGTATACCTTTTCCTTATACAACGATCATGTTCTGAAATGCGAGTAATGACGGAACGACCGGTTTCACCAATGTAGACTAAACCACAAGAACAGGGAATTTGGTATACACCTTGAGATGAAAGTGCAGGAAATTTGTCTTTGGGAGAAGGAAGAATCTGAGAGATTTTGCCTGTCGAGTTGAATATGGGTTTAATACCATTCTTACGAAGGAGTTTCCCTATTTGATCTGTAACCTTGTGAATGTAGGGTAAAAAGGCCAATTTCTGGTTGGATTCGGGAGTAGAAGTGTCCTTAGGTAATCGAGTACGTGGATGTAAACGACGATTAATAACTCTATGAATATCTCGCATTGCATAACCATTGTTCACTAAGGTTCTAGTAAGATGACGGAGTTCTGAGTCTAGATTCTCAGGTTGACAAATAGAAAAGGCACGATGGACCAAAGATTCAATAACAGAACGTTTCTGTGCAGGATGATGATGAGACGAAGCATGAAGGTATCTGTCCGTATGGGTGGGTTTGCGATAAACAGAATGGCCTAGAAGTCCGTCGGGCTTACGAGTCACAAGAACGTCAAGAAATGGAAGAGAACCATTACTTTCGATTTCCATAGTAAATTTGATATCTAAGTGTTGATTGTTAAGATGATCAAGAAACATAGACAATTCAAGATGACCATGAGACCAAACAATAAACGTGTCGTCAACATACCTAAACCACACTTTAGGTTTTAATATTGATGATTCCAAAGCAACCGTTTCAAAGGATTCCATAAAAATGTTAGCTACAACAGGTGATAGAGGAGAACCCATAGCAGCACCAGAAACTTGTTCGTAAAACTTATTATCAAATTGGAAGTAAGTAGAGGATAGACACTTTTCAATAAGAGGAACCAAACTCAAGTCCTTGCCATCCCCTCTTTGGTTCCCGGTTATTAGTCATTTATCAAAAACACGCCCCCTAGCAACCGTAACCCAATCAGGATCGAGCTTAATCATCCGTGACGATCCCTTTCCTTTAAATACGGAGACTATTTCTTCTTAAGTCACTTATACGGAGTTTAGAATCTGGCTTGGTTCACAAGTTGATTACCTAACTCGGTAGTGGTTCTTTGTTAGATTTTCGTTTGCTTTTTCAGGTTATCGTTTTCTTTCTTACCTTTTCATAGTTTAGGTTATGGCTTGTTTTACAAGTGGATAACCTAACTTTTGAGAAGTTCTTAGTAAGATTTCGATTGCTTGTTTGAGTTTTGCGATTTATCTCACGCCCTGATGAAGCCCCTTACGAAAGTGGGCGAAACGTTGGCAGCTTCGGTTGCAAATATGACACGGTCCAAACCCGGAAGACATTCTAATGTAAGTAGAGTAACTTGAATTCAAACAATATACAGGGTAGTGCATTTTAAAATGTATGGACGTAACAAAATAAAGACAGAAATTTGGGCATACGCCAAGGATAGAACCCTAAAATCCAAAACCAACCCAATTCCAAGAAACCCAACCCCGTGTAAAAAGATTACCACAAATACAGAAAAGACACAGGTTTTCTAGAATCTTCTAGAAGACCGACTACCAAAACTGTAACAGAAGCGCACGAAGCAAATGGTATCTCCAAAAAACCAAGAGTAATTTGATCCAAACGCAAAGAAGAATACCAACACAGTTTACTAATTTCCGAAACGCTTAAAGCGATACCAAAAAGCAAGATTACAAACAATCAGCAACCCAATACAGTAAGGACGTAAGCATCAAAAAAATTCCAGAGAAAAAAAAAACGAATATAGGAAAGGCAGAAGTTTAGACAAGCGTCCAGGAGTGAGTAGCTCTAAAATCCTTTTAAACCTCAACCCCAGAAAGCCTAAGATTTCCTTGTTGAAGTACCGGACGATTGTGTGATCTATTGTAGTGCAAAAACGCAATTTGTGGAACTCATCGCGGAAACTATTGCACTGAATGTGTTGGACAAGTCGAGAACGCAGTATACCTCTAATTGGATTTGTTGATTACTGTCTTTCTCGTTCTGGCGCCTTTTTAACCAATTATAATCTACACATCGAAGACAGGCTGAGTTGTAGTAGTTGTGTTACCCCCGCCATTCTCTGGTACCAGAGCTACCGTTGGCTTTTCTTTATGGTGGGTTAAGTTTGCACTCCAGTCAGATGTCCGTTAAATAAAAAAGAATACAATAATATACGGTGCAGATTTGAGTAGTAGTACGCCAAGTTTTTAAAATTTTGCGAAACGCTGCTATAAAGAATTTTGTCGAGATTTCTCAATATCAAAAATCCATTGAGGTAAAAAAAACATAAAAACAACGACTAACTTTGGGATAGCCTTTATCCACATTATGTGTTACCCTCCATCGATAGAAACATTTTTTGAATGCAGATTCAAAATGAAGAAGTTATTAATTACTTTTGTAAAACGTTCACAGAACAAAAATTATTGTGTAACTAAAAGAGAACTATTAGCCGTGTCTTAACTGATAGTACCGAGTGTCTAAAGTATTGTGATGTAAGAGTATTGTAACGAATTTTAACACTAATTTATTTATACTAAAAATATGTACACGTTTATAACTAACCGAACTAATTAAATCTAAGGACATTTAATAAAAACATTTACACTAATTTATATAGCACTATCACTCGAAAGATAATGTCCGCGGATAACTTCACACATTTGTTTACATTAAAGTCACGTAGAAGGTTATATTCCGTAAATTTATCTCGGCACGCTTTAATCACTTATTTATTTAAACTTGAATAATCTTCTTAACACTGCCGACTTCGAATTACTGCAATAACTGACCTATGATTTGTTTGTACCGCATTTATACATTTTGGCCATCCATCGAGAATTTTCTATATCTTTCGGTGAACGTTCTGGAAATGGATAAAAACTTCGTGAAGGCGCTCGAACTTGAGAATAATTTCTCGAACGGTTTTAGTATAGACCAAATTAAGATTAGATTATTTAATCCAAATTAATGACCGAAACCAATAATGCATAACACGAAACGACTAATCGTTTTTGTCTATAAAGCAAACATCGAATAATTACAAATGCGTTTGCTATTTCCACTAAGTTTTATTAACCATTTTCAATTTTATTCTTTATGATAAAAAAGTCCGCTTCTATTTTTACCAGTAAGCCCCATTTACCCCAAAATACAATACAATTCCAAGCTACTGATAGAAATTTGACAGTTCATTACACTTGAATTTATGCCGGAGAATGGCGTTTTAAATTCGTATGGATATTCCTAAACAAATCTGAAAGCGGCTGAAAAAAACTTTAAATATTAAAAAACGCCGTCGTCGGCATCTTTTGTATTAATCTATAAAACCGCTGCATTTTTGGTGTATAATAAATTTCGCTAAAAATTCAGAATTTTAATGCGCTCGCATAAATTCACAATATGTCTTATTTCCATTAGTCTGCTGCTACGCAGATATTCTTATGAATACAAACATGTATTTTTCAATTGGTAAATTGAAACAAATTCAAATTGAATTTACAGAAAAACTCTTATCCATTTCTATGGATTTCCAATTTGTATCTCTTAAACCACCGAACAAACCCTTCTATATTTCCCCCGATTTGAATATACTAAATTGACCTATTTCTTCTTGAAAATGATTGATGAAACTACAATTTTCGTTACATGTTATTGTCACCTACTCCATTAGCTTTCACAAGGCTTGTAAATGCATCGAGTATTGATCAGCGAAGTTAAAACTTTGAGATAAAATTTACATTTGTACAGTCATAAAAAATCGAGAATATCAGTTCTTAAGTCGAGCATATTCGGTTGTCCTCTTACTTTTTATAAGTCTCCCAAATCTGAAAGTGGGTTTCGTAGGGTATTCGAAGTTTTGTGTATGGTCATAAACTTGAAGATAGAGAATATCATCGGAAGTGGAAGAAAAACTTTAGCTAAAATATTGCAATTCGTTTTTCAACGTTAGAAGCAACACAAATATACCGGTTAGAAAAAGTTTGACGTTTAGCAAAACATAATGATCTTTAGAAAGTCGCTGAATTTGCAGATTACGAGTAATTTATATATAACAGAACTTCCTTAGATTTTGGGTCAACATATATACTAATATTAGAAACAGAGTGTTGTAGATGAGGGTCGTGTAATCGATCCGGCGAATCCCTAAGCATAATTAACGTACATTCAATTTACAGGCGATTTTCCTCAAAATCGCAAACTAGCCGACATCTCTCGCTCGAGTTTCCTAATTTTGTAGCCTAGGAAACAGATCTTAATAACTACGTTCAAACGATGCGTTAGGTTTGCGAGAAACTTCAAGAGAAACACGATTTGAATTAGTGTTTATTGCTTCAAATAACCTTTTCCAGCTTATCACTCTTTAGAATTAACATCAACACAAACCCAAATAAAAGCAAATTCTACAAAAAAAAGCTTATTAACAGTACACCCGTTAACTCAATTTTAAGGGTTTCTCTGTTAATTACGCAAACACATACGTTAAACATAAATTAGCACACGACACCCCGACTAACCGAATTTAAAATGACGACGCAAGAAAATAATCTTGTACCTCACACAATCTGGAGTTTTCTAAAATTGATATTTTCGTTATCCTTGATTCCTGCGGGATTTAACAAAATTGGATTTTCGCTTTTGTTCGTTACTTAGAAACAAATAAAATTTTTCAACTTTAGATTCTACACTCACGTTGTTAAAAGTTAAGATACGTAATTCAATATATAAATAAAAGGTCGATGGAATGGATACGTGTTATATAAAATCGGCGATGTCGAAAATTGAAAATTTGAATGAAAACCTAAATTACCGTGCTGGCAATAACAAAACCAAAATAAACCGAAGCGTACCATTTTTGCGTGCAACTAAAAGGAAATGCTTCCGTATCCGGATTTTAAGCGCAGATATACTACATTTAATGGGAATAACCGCAATTACTATCCATAGCCCAACGCTATCGAAATAAAACCAACAAAGGATTATGTATTTGCATACAGTCCTTAACCGTTTAATTTAATTCAATAAATTTTTTTTTGGTAAATCCTCTTGAAAAATATACGTATGCAAAAACTGTTTCATTTTTGTTTCGTTTCAACGACGTTGAGTTCTTTGAAAGATGACGGTCATTGAGAATAAGATTGCTTCTTGCCTCTAGGGAAGTCATGATTTGAACAACCGCTCGGGAAAACTTATATTTACTTGTTGGAAAAATAAAGTAATATTTATAAAAACACTTCGCACAAAATAATAACCGTCTATCTAAATACGACATGAATTACTTCAAAACTTTACATCACAAATTACTTCGAAAACTACAACCTTAAACTAAAAATTTATCAGTTGCTACAAACTTTATTCGAAAGTTGGTAAGTACAGTGTACTTTCAAATACTCAGACAATCGCTTTATTTACTCCTTTATGAACGATGTTAAATTTAAACTTTAACTTAGAAGACCCAATCGACAAAAGAATTAATAATCTTTATGAGTACATAAGAAAACGCGATTTTCTAATTGTTATAATGCAATTTTCCGTTCATACCTTAAGTAACTCCGAGTAAAGTTAAAGAGCGAAGCCGAAACTTTTCTCTTGAAAAAGCATAGTAAGCGTTTAATTAATTGCACTACTTCTAAATCTGCAAGTACACGAAAGAAAATTGCATTTAGTACGAAAAAAAAAAGACTAATGGAATTATAAAACAACCCAAACAAATTCTAAAACTTAACTTACATTGTTGACACAGCCCCGTATGGAAAATTATTTTTAATGTAATCGCTTCAAGTTCTTTTCATATTTGTTTAAACATAATAAAAACGATTTTCCAACTCGACCTGAATTTTCAGGATTTTTTTTGACGCGTTTATTCATTGAACATTTTTACAATTTTGTTGTATTCGCCTGGCGGTTAGACTACCAACTTCTAATCATATTTCTTTTGTACCTTATCGTACGTTTGCACAGCTTTAACGTTAGACAACTTTTAATCTTCTTATAGCCATTTTAATTGAGTACGAGCATGTGTTGGTAACATTTCTAAACGTTCGATGCGTGATTGAAAGCGCACTTTCTTACGCCGGCGCGCGACCATTGCATTTACACTTCATGTCCTGATTATTCTTTCTGTTGCTAGGTTTAAATCTGCGTTGAATCAATGTAACAACATTTGGTTTCGTTTGTTTTAATGTACACTCAACTAATTGTTTTATCGGTGTTAACTAATGCACCGGCTTCTTTCCATTCGTAGTCATAGCTCAGAAATTTACAACTTAAGGTCGCTATTATTGTTATTCCCATTACCCTTTCAGATATTATTTACAATACTTTCAGACATTCACTTTTTTTTAAATTTCCAAGGAGATGCACTACAGTTCGTCAAATTATTTACGTTTGACTGTCCTAATGAAATGCTCACCGAGTCTTTTAATTTAAGAATCGGCGATATCCGCATATTTGATAATGTAACTAAAACAATATTGCAATGAATATTAGAGATAGCATAACTAACATAAACTATCAAAACGATCGAATACTGATTGTCACACTAAAGCTAGAAAAACATATCCTTCACATAGCCTCAGTATACGCTCCAGACATGGGAAGGCCTGAACAAGAAGCACTTGACTTCTATGAACAGATGCAGCTGTTAATAGACAACATACCCGTCCAAGAAAAAATAATAATCATGGGAGACCTGAATGCAAGAATAGCAAACGACGTTATACCAGGAATCAAGAATACATTTAATGAGGAAACGACGAATGAAAGAGGAGAAATGCTCATTGAATTCTGTGCCCACAACAAACTAAGGATCAACAACACATATTTCAAGCATAAACCACAACATACAATAACTTCTCAAGGCAGTAGAGAGATAACTTCCACGATAGACTATATAATAACGTGGGAAATCCTATTAAACAATATATTAGGAACAAAAACTGTCAATACGAATACACAACATAAGAACAAAAAACCATGGTTTAAACCAGAAGTTAAAACACTAGCGCAAGAAAAAAAGAGTGCTTACTTGACATACAGATCCAACAAGAATTCAAGAAACTACATTAACTACATAAATATAAGAAATAAAGTGAATAACAGAATAAGAGAAATAAAAAGAGAATACTGCAAGAACTTTAGTAAGGAAATGGAAAGTGACCTATACGGAACCCAAAAGCGCATTTGGAAAATGCTTAGAGCAGTGAAAAGAAAAGTACAACTAAATAACATATCGGGAATCGAATGGACCAACTACTTCCAGAGCATACACTCAGGAAACTAAGATGAAATCGAACCAACGGATCGACAAAGAAGATTACAAAGAGAGGTTGCCAGGTACATAAAAAACCTAAAAAAAATATCCGAAGAAGAAGTATTACTTGTAATAAAAAATACAACACTGATTGAATGGAAATAAAGAACGTATAATAAAAAGTAAAAATAATATAACCACGGCAAGCAATCGTAAGCACAGACCTCAAGGTGATGGGTTTGAATGATAATAACTACAAAGACGTGAACTCCGTTAATTTATTAACTATACTTAACTAACTATTTACATTAGAAAACAATGAACAATATTTGAATTAAACATATTTAGAATCAAACAGTATTTAAAATAAAATATTAGGGCGCCAACCACAATAAGTGATGAATAAAAAGCGTACAATCTTACACCTAATAAGTAATTAATATTAAATGCAAAAAAATAGTAAACGGTAAATTTGTTATCGAGTATGTTTACCGAAAGGTTTTAAACAACACAATTTAACTGCTTGAATGTAAAATGTAACTTAATTCCAATTGACTCACCATGTTTAATATAACGTTATCGGATATCTTCTATTTTTAGCACATCTTGGTTAACGTGATAAAATTCTTCAACAGGAATAAATACCAATGTATAATAAACTTCAATAACTCATAATCCATTAATTAAACGACAAAACCAAAAGAAAGGATCCAGAATAAAAAGAAAGATCCAATAAACGAAAAGATCCAATAAAAAGAAAGATCCAAATAAAAATAAAAGTCCAATGAAAAGAAAAAGACCCTAAATACAAATAATTAGAACGGTTTTTTAAATGACATCATGTACTTACGTCACACCTTCAATGTAACGGTCTTCGAAACAACTTCCCTTGTCTAATGATTGCGCAATATTGCGAAAGCACTAAAAATGTTGAATTCAATAGAAAAATTATATCAAAATAAAGGTAAACTCACCAATAATTAGATGGAATGAATAAAAATTAAATTACATGCGTTTTTACGCCATAATCAAGAAAAATTGACTTCCCCGCATCACAACGTGAACTCGCCAGAGGTTCACACGGAAGTGGAAACTTGACCTTCTACTCAAGTCAACTACGCAGACGCCTCCGAAATACAACGCGACCTTGTGAAACTGAATAAATTTACGTGCAATATTAGTTGCAGAAAATAAACGATTGTAAAATTGAATTTTAATTGTAATGGACTTAAACGGGACGTTACATACTACAACTAACACAGATTAAAAATGGAAAATCTCCAGGCCCAGATAATATGCCGAATGAACTGCTGAAATGCGGGGGAATAGAATTAGCCAAACAGCTCACTAATCTGTATAACAAAATTTTAGAAGAGGCGATACCACCAGAAAGATGGAAAGACAGCATAACTATACCATTGCTCAAAAAAGGAAAATCCTCAGAACCATCTAACTACAGAGGAATATCTTTACTGGATACATCGATGAAATTATTTACTCGTCTTTTGCAATAATGCATTCTCAACCATATCTCAATAAGTGAAGAGCAACAAGGATTTCAGAAAAATCGTTCGACTGTTGACGCAATATTCATTGTTCGGAGGTCGCAGAAAAAGCAATAGAATTCGACAAGCCAGCATTCATGTGCTTTTTAGATTTAACGAAAGCTTTCGATAGGGTAAGCTGTGAACGAATTAAAGAGTAAAGGAATACACCCAAACATTATCGAGATGATAAGGCAGCTTAATACAACTGAAAAAATTGAGCTAAACATAGGTGTCCGGCAAGGACACAGTCTCAGGCCTCTATTATTCAACTTAATAATGGATAGAATTATTGAACAAGTTCGCAAAGTAAACCACGACTACAAGTTGGGAAGACACCATATCAAGATCGTATGCTATGCTGACGACGCGACACTATTCGCAGACACTGAAGACGGACTACAGTGGTTATTATAAGCGTTCAAGATTGAAGCTGAAAAATTAAACATGAAAACTTCTACTACAAAAACAAAATGCATGGTGATTGCGACAGATCCGCGCAGATGTAAACTGGATCTGAATGGCAAAGTAATTGAAGTCTCTGAGTCAACTATCTAGGATCAACCATAGCACCGTACGGAGACCTCAAGATTAGTGTGAGGCACCAAATTAACAAACACATATCAACAAAAGTCAAAGTAAGGATTTACAAAACATGTGTTAGGCCAGTTATGACTTACGCAACAGAAACAAGACCCGATACTGTTGAACAAAAAGAATGTTTTGGATTGCATTAGCGCTAACGGCATGTAAGTACCTTTTTTTATATCTAAAAATTTTAGTGTCCATCGTATGTGAGACGACCAGGTATACGTATACTATCACAATTTGTAAACAATTGCTGGCTTTATATTTCTTCTTTTTATGCGTTGTTGTTGAAATAAATGTACTCATTGGCTATCTCGTAAGCAGATAATTAAAATACGACACCATCTAAAGATCGCTATAAAGCGCGTAACTAGACTTTCGCGCTAGAGAGTCTTAAATTGTAGTCAAACTATCTAACCATTTTTTTTAACTCGTTAAGAGCAAATTGTGCTTTTTATCAACAAAAAGTCTCTAATCCAAAGTACCTATAGTATTTACACATTAAAAAAAATGATATACTAATAAAATGTTTATATTTATATATAAATATATATTTATTGTAGTAATTTCAAATACTTTATGTGAGTGTCGTGAGTGAAAGGCTGGTGAAAATCAGTGGTATATAAGTACGATAGAGGAGTCGCTAAGATCGAAAAGTATAATGCAAAGACCTAAAGAATTCACAGCGTTTATTAAAAACATCAAAAGAATCGTCGCATTAGTTAACAAACCACTACGCATTATTTATTTTGAAGACCTCGCGATCTGTTTTCAATTTTTTTTTCCTATGGGTCCTTTTAGTAAACCACGTCACTACGGTTAGCTGAAATGTCGGTGGCGGTGGTTGAGAATGTTATTATGAGTGAAAAAGAAAAAAACGAGCACCACCTCTTGCGTACCGGTAGAATCCTTGGTTCGGACAGCAAGATACATATGAACCCACTGTCGAAGAGATGAGAAAATCAAACAACTTAACGAGAGAATGTTACAAATTGGCTGTATATTTTCGAATATATAAGAATTCAGTAAATTCTACGCACTCTCAATTAATAATCAAAATTCAGTCAAATAAAGCAAAATCGATCAAACAATTAACAATTACACGCATTCACGATAATTAAGTTCTCGAATATCGAGACGTAACCATTTAAATTATTATAAGAACGTAAGACTTACCCCTACAAATGAAATTCCTTAGCATACTTCTGACACTTTCCAGGTGTGCAAGCTTACACCACCACCGACCTTGAGTACAAACAATTTCTAAGGTTATTTGTTCGGTTCAAGTCAACGTAAAACAGTAACTCAAATAAGAAATCAAACTGAAGGTTGAATATTTATACTCGACTAAAAGTTAAATGTTAACAATGATACACTGAAAGTAGCTAAAAGTAGCTGAAGGCTTAATATTATTAATAAATCTGAAAGCGTAATCCAAAGAAATATAGATAAGTACATAACACAATTAATAACCCTGAAGGCGTAAGGTAAGTAAACATGATGTTGGTCGCCATTTTATCTGCACGCAGTAACGGAAAAACCGATTTAAAACCTCTATTCGCAACCCATTTCAATCGCTAAAAGCGTAATAGTAACGACGACGTGAAATTAAATAAAACGAAACCACTTACGATTGAACAGTTTAGTTCCAACCAAAATTAAACTACGTGCTGCAGACGCCGAACACCAAATAAACCCACACGGTTACTGATATTAATGACGCACTCGCTTACAGTGCAGTACTAAGAATGTTGTTAAATACGAAATGTAAAACTTTATACCTAAAGACACGTAACAAATCGGAAACAATCCAGCAATTAAAACTTCACGATAAAGCCACAAATAGACAAACCAATAGTATTAAGAAAATTAAGAAAAAATCCACAAAATAAAAAAAAACATAAAACCACCATGGCAAAGAATACACAAATTAAATAGGCGAATATAGTGCAAAGAAAAAATAACAAACGGATGGAAAATTAACCAAATTGCGCCTATACATAAATTAAAAAGCAAAGGAACTAGTAAATCTTGACAAAAAAAGATAGTTGTAACGTAATTTCATTTATACAACATAAAGTTCAAGTTAGCAACGTCGCGGAAAGAATATTGCACACGTTCGGCCATTTTCTGATTATGACATGGATTATGACAAGTTATTTTGGATCATTACGCCGTTATTTCTTTTGAAATTATTATTCCTATATGAATTTATAATTTTGAATACTGAAAGAAAAGTATAGCTCGCAATTTTTTTTCAAAAAATTTTTATTACAAAATTTTACGCTTCAAGGTCTCCTGAATACGAAAGATGTATTTTTGACAAAAAAATGTGGGTGTCGATGTACCCAGAATAACTCTCAAACCAAAAGTCCTAGTAACATGAAATTTGGTACGGAGCTGGCTTTTTATATTCTCTCTACTTTGTCAAAGAAACCGAAAGTAAGTGTATCCTAAATTTTTAACAGTTTTTATTATGTAATTTTGTAGGTATGTAAATTATTCGAATTATTATTACAGTTTCTAATAGAGATAATTCTTCCTAACAATTTATTCAAATAAAAAAAAATTCTAACAACAGTTTAACAGATATTTAATTTGTAATTTAAAATGAATTCACAGACATAATATAGTTTCGAATCCTGCATGCGACGATTTTTTTTACTGATTTACTAAAGGTGTAAGTAATATCGAGGCGCACAAATATAAGAGTTAGTCGATATAATCTTAATGAAATCGAGGGAAAAAAATTATAGCATGCTATGAAATCAATACAAACTTGTACATATCACTTCAAAATAGTTTTATGACAACATAACCTTAAAAAAACATGTAGACATTTCTTCATCAACCCTTATAGGAAAGTTGTGTGGTGACCACACCAGTTTTTAACTAGGGAATAATTATCAAACCTTCAATTTGAGGTTCCGTAAATATTGAAGAAAACATATAAGCAAAAGATGTGCTTTTTTCATACTCCCGGTGAATAGCCGACGATAAGTTTTGCATAAAAAAACTTCAACTTCTTCTTACCTGCTGAGAATACCCAACGACATGATACGTTGTGCAAAGCAATAACATACGTTTCAAGTATTAAGACATTATTGTGTTTAAACAGTAATAAGATTTGTCACAAGTATAATTTTTGACTCAATTCAATTGTGTTACGATATATTGATTTCGAGTACTACTTTTACTGTACTTATTTAATGTTAAACTCTTTGCCTTTCATCCTGAGGACGCGTTTGACATTTTACACGCACGCACTTAATGCTTAGTGAAGCTTTCTGTATCAATGGCCATTCAATCGTTTTACATTGACAATGTAATGTAAAATCAATTGATGCTTGTAGAAAGAGTCCCTGAGGTATGATGCACCTATACGTTTTGTGGTTAACTTTGATTTGCGTTCTTCGTTTGCAGCAATAATGGTACGTACCACGCTGATGATACCTAACACTCATTTTATCTCGTGCATTAAACACGTTACTCGCACATGTAGTGTCTATTTATAATTATGGCTCTCATCTACGTGTGGAATTCAACTGTCCAAGGTAAAACTTCGCGACTAATTAGTGTTGGTTTCCGATAACTGTTACATACTTGAATAAAAAGTTACTAATGGGATTCGATGAGTACTCCGTTAAATAACTTGTGATTTCAACAGAAATTGACGCCTACAAAGTAATGCAAAGTTCGACGCATTGTTTTATTTGATTTCAAAAACACGTTTGTGTTAAAAGTATTGTATTTGTGATACTTGTTTGATTACATTCAGTTTTAGCTTATAAGAATTTTAGGGGGCTTCCTAGATCTAGTAAGGACGTAGACCAATTATAAGTACCCCTATTTGGATCCTCTTTAGTTACGAGCTTAAAATCGCACATATCCGGCGGGAATGTTCATTTAGTGAACAATTGAATAAAGTGTGCTTATCAATTCATTGATATAACTTGTAACTAGACCCAAGCCTACTCTTAGATAAGGTGAGCTAGCCCAAGCGGCGGCCACACTAACAAGAAGCTTGTGACAGCCGACTGTACACCCTCGCCCAGAAATCTTAATTAAAATTGACAAATTAGTAAATTATTGCTTTTGAGCCAAAGCAAGGGAAGCGAGTTGAGCGTTGTGAGCACACTCTCGCGTTTGGGTAGTCTTGGTACGCCTCAGCGAGAGTGTACAGCCGGCAGTGTACAAGGCACTTCATAACAAGCGAAAAGTTGTAAGTATAGTGTCGCGTTTGGGTATTCTTGGCAAATTAGTTAGTAATAGCTTGAAGATGATAATATAAAATATAAACTATCGAAACTTTTCCCTAAATTTTTATACGTCACTTTATCATGGAGTACTCAACATTTTAAAGTAAAAATCCTTTCTACTCATTAAAATAGAGACAAGATTATGATATTTTTTAAGCAAAAAATATTATATTACTTCCTACAATGTAACATTTCTTTGTACTAGAATGAGATGCTTCATAAATTAAGTTGTATTCGAGTACATTCGTATACTGTGCTGTGCGGTAATCAATACTCCGCCGTTCTAAAAATTATCACAACACTATAGTTTATAGAAAATCGCAATTCTTTCAAGAGGTTATGAAACAATAGAACTGAAATTGAACGTTACTTGTATCCATTCCACTAGGTTACATAAAAATTTGTTTTTTCCCAATTACTTTCAGATTGCAGTTAGAATTATACTGTAATACAAATTAAAGACTAAAAATGAAATTCTATCGAATAAGACCACTGAAAGGCATTAAATGCAATAAAACCATCAAACGATTCAACAGCAATAAATTTAATAAGGCATATTTTATGTGAAAAACATCTTTTTAACGAAGCGACCATAAATCGAGACAAATGAAACGTCCGCCTTTTAAAATAAAATTGAGATCGAATAAAATTGCACTAAAAAAATATTCCATTTTTCAAAAGAAAGAAAAATTATAACATTGCTGGTTCGTAACTTACTGGATCGTGATTAGTGTTTCAACCTCTTGAACCCGGTTTAGTTTGCTGAAATCCACCGCTTCTATGATCTCCAGGAACTTTTGTTGCGCTACCTTTACACGTTGAGCCTCCAGGGTTGGTTACAGACCGTAATAGAGCTCAACGTGTTGAAAACATAATTTTTAGAACTTCAAACGATAATTTAAAAGTAGGTATTAGAACTACTGAAAAATCAAGAAGTGAGTAATTTTAAATGTCTTGAAGCAAACTGTAGATGAAATCAAAAATAAAATATGTGGAAATTTATATATTACTTAAGAAATGTAATATAAAGTTACTGGTAGAAGACGTAACTCTAAATTACGTTTTCAATGCGCACAACTTTATTTGTCCGCGAAACAACTTATTCTCATTAAAAAAATTATAGAAAGTCGACACCAACAACAGTAAATAAAAAACAAACCGTCGTTGCTCCACTAATCTCGGTTAAAGAACCAGAAGAGAAAATACAAGTGTGTTTAAAGACGTAAAAATAGTAGAACAAATTTCTGAGTCGACAAAGAGAAACAGTAACAATCGATTCTTTCCCGATATCGCTTAATTTTAATTCCTCGGTTCATGATTCTTCTTCTCTATGATAATTAAATATAGAGGAAATAAAGAAATTTAGGTTTGATAAAATTATATTACATGGTGTTGTGCTCATTTGTCCCAAAACACAAAAAGCAAAAGAATCGATTCACTTCGACAAAAATAATTTTCTGCATGATTGTAGCACGCTATGGACCACGTTTATTAATCTCGTAACCCGTAAATAGTTTTCAGCACATTAATACTACGTGTAAGATGTCTTCCTTTCCTAGCAGTCGTGGTCGTGGGTAGCGATTTTATAAATCAGATAATTACTCTACGTACAGGATGTCTATTTTCGACGCTTACGTTATTAAGAAAGCCTGCATCAACGAATCAATTAGAGGTCGCTGAGTAGTTTCATTCTTACCTAAACGATCCATTGATGCAACACTGCTTAAAATAATTTACTACCGTCAGTACCGGCTGCCACAATTAGTTCTTTTTAATCGAATTATAATCGGCACATTCAAATTTTATTCCCACCCCCTACTCTCCAAAACTTTGCACTGCCGTACTGTCGGTGTTTGATCATAGAAATACGTTTTTGTTTGAAATAATTATTTGTGATATCTGTCCGTTACATTCTGATTCATCTTTTAGAGATGTACGATTACGAGCCAATCTAGATCTAGTAGACATTAGTATTGTGTTCATAATTACATAATATTCATGTGATCACAAATTTCATATATTATTACGCCAGTTTTATATGTATTTCATTTCTCAAGTAGATTTAATGTTCGTCGTACTTCTACAATTACATTTTTCATTCAATGCACTTTGTAATTAATTTGGTAACTGTAAAGAAAATTTTCGGTTCCAATCAATTCCTTTTGTATGTATGTAAATGTACTGTACCAAAGCCATAAAGACTAAAATGCCTATACAAAATTTCCTAAACTAGATTAAATGGTACCATGTTCTATAATAACCGTCGTTAAAATCATGTCTTCGCCCAAGAAGATGATGATAAGTGCTTCTTCTTTCTAGCGCTTCGGCACATAAAACAGTAGTTCCCCATAATCTAAATTATGCTTGGAGAATCATGCGAGCATCATTCCTGTGAGACTTTGTTCTTGTTTCCTTTAGAAGCTATGCAACTATTATGCAAAGAACAGTTTTACCAAACAAGAAAACTAGAACAATAGCATCAGAACATAAGTGAATAAGTGAATCATCAGCATCTGTTATAAGCAAAATAATGTCTGCCTCTATAAGTTCCCTGCATAATTTAATTTAATTGAAAACAAATTTCTTGAAGTACTTACAAATGTTTTTCTGATTTTATAAGAATTTAGAATTTTAGAAAAAAATGTTTTGATTTATTCCTGTGCGTTTCTACTTCTAGGCGTAAAACTTAATGTTGAGTTCGGTGTTTTTGTCTTCATAGTTTTTCTATCTTGTATTAAATTTTTGGTTCCACTCCAGATTATTCCGTTTTTCTCTACTTCTTCTCTAATTCTGTCGATCCATCTTGTTTTTAGTCTTCCTTTGTTATTTTTTGCTGGCATACTATTTTTGTAAATGTGTACATGCACAAACCTTAAATGATTTTTGAGTCTCGGTAGTATGTACGACGAATAAGTATACTCTTGCTGTCACAAGTTTTTTTTATTCATTACCTTTCAAATTACTTAAGCTTGAGGTTTGACTGACGCCTTGCTTTCTTTTTTGCCACATCTAGTACTGTTAAAAATAGAAAGACTCAAAACACAGCCCTATTTGTCACCTTGCCTTGTGTCAAAATCATTCGATTCTTCATAGTTTGTTCTGACTATGTTCGTATTTCCTTTCTAATTTCTTTTATAATGTTTTTGTTCACTCTTTTTTATTTAACATCTTCTCTTCTTACTCTGTCATATGAGCATTTTTTTGCTCTTGTTGATCAATCTTCACTTGCTTGTCGAATTATGCTTATGGGATTTTGCAAAATTCTATTTTTTCTGAATCTGCATTGAGTGTCTTCCAAAATTGTTTCAATTTTATTTCTCACTTTTTAATTATTCTTGCAAATACTTTCCCAGATACACTTGTGACAGTCATATTCCTCTAAAATTATTACAGTTTCTTTAATCTTCCTTCTTATAAACATTGATAAAATAATGTCAGATTTCCATTCTTTTGGTATTTTTTCATTATTTCTAGTAGTTTATTAATGCTTTGTTTCTATGTAATTTCTGGTGGAATGTTTTCTTTGCCTGGTGCTTTACCTAATTTTATTGCCTTTTCCATTTCTTCACTCATAAGTTTTATTTCGTGTTCTTCGCTTATTGTTTTCTTCTCAATGAGGCTATTATTTTTGTTTTTTCAATTATTTGGTTGCGATATTTGTCTTTTATATTTAACATATTATATTCTTCCTTTTTCCCAAGCTTAGAGAATGAAAAATCTGAGACTGTTACCTGTCAAGTTAAATATGAGTTTGATACTATTTTTTAAAAAAGTTTGATTTGATCTGTGACCTTATAATTTTAAGACAAAAACGCCAATTTAAGATTGTATTCTAAAGTGAAAATTGTCCTTGGGAGAATAAAAAATCTGAAACATTTTACCTGTCAAGTCGAATATGAGTTTGATGTGACAACCCCACAAAACACGTTAAAAAGATAACGCGACGACGCCATTTTTGCGTTTATTTCGTACCTGGAAACGTCGCGTCGTGTAATTAACCCAATTGTTGAATCAGACTAATACTTTGAATATGTCTTTCCCAGCACGTCCTCTAAAAGCGTAACAAAAACTAGCCCTGATATATCGACGTTTGCCGCGGTATCGAATATGTAAAGAAAGAATAAATGACCGTTCCTCGCTCTATCGCACTTATCCCCACCCGTAAAGTTTTAAAAACCAGTAGAGGCGCACAAACCAGTGCAGTCGTAAATTTTAATTTGAAGTACTATTTTTGACAAATACAAAAATAATGACATGTAACAATCAATATACCTAAACCAGACTTTTGGTTTTAATATCAATGATTCCAATGCAATCGGATTTTATATAAAATTCAACTACAACAAAAGAGAACCCATAGCACTCAAAGTTTGTTCATAAAACTTGTTATCAAATTGGAAGTAAGTGGACGATAACCACTTTTCAATAAGAAGAAGCAAACACAAATATTTGCCATAGTGAGACAGAATCTGCTCGATCATAATAGAAACTTTGATAAAAAGTGAAGAAGATCGTTTGAGTTTTATAGTTTCCAAACGTTGAATTAAATGGTGAGAGTTGAGAACGTGAGAAAAGGTTCTCTGCAAATTCGTAAAGATAGTAGGACAAAAACTTGATTAATTTGTAAGTAGAAGATTAGATAGTACTGACGATAAATCGTATAGACGAGGTGGTTTCGAATTTGAAGAAGTAAATTAACATGTGGTTTCAGGAAGTAGATTAGACGTTCAGAAGATGTTCTGGTCACGACAACGACTAAAAAAAGTTAAAATGCACAAATGGTTGTGGCAAAGTTTAGAAAATAGAGAGGTTTTAGAAGAGATGTATATACAACTCGATAGGTAAGATCCCTCAGATTCTTCCTTCATCCAGAACAAACCTAAAATTTCTTTCGCGCCATGATGAAATCCCTTACAAAAAAAGGATGAAACGTTAGCACCTTTGGTTACAACATTAACACGGTCCAAACTTGAAAAAAGTTCTTATTTTAGTATAGATTCTGAGGAATTCGATGTTTTTTATATTTAGATACCATTTATTCATTATTTTAGAATAATTTGTTCATATATGCTTCTTTAGTTTATTATTTGAAAACAGTGTTTCTTTAAGTACCTACAAATGTTTATATTTCTTTAAGAGTCAGTCATACCATACCAATACTAATTTATTTTAGCCGATAGTACTTGAAGTTAAAAACGAACAATTGAAAACTTAAGAAAATGGAAATAGAACATTCAGTTCCATGACCTTTGTAACTGCACGTAAACAAATAAAATACGTATGTACTAAGTAAGCACGTGTCTTTCACTTGTCACAACCTACTTCGAATAATAATTTATTGAATCACTTACTTTAAATGTATATTTTTCCGTGCGTTTGTATTTTAGTTAAAGTAAGCAATACCAAAATACGTCAGTATGATCAAAATTGATATTATTATGTAATCAGCACATACGTTCACTATTGTCTCGTAATGAGTGCTATTAAATTCGTACGTTTAATTAAGTTGGTAAAAGTGGATGGAAATGCAAAGCTTAATCAGCTCTAAAATTTAATTAAAAACTTCCTTCTTTAAATGATTAATGGAGTTCTTAAACACAACGCGAATACGTTCGGTTCATTAAATGAATTAATGCCATCTTAATTTTTAAACAAATTTGAAATTGATTGCCTGACGGTAATTTAAAGGATTTGATAACGTAACCAATAGAAGAGTAATGCGTGCCCATTTTAAAGCGTCAACGAACTTCAATTATGGTCGATTCAAACTAAATCAACGAAATCAACTGAATTATCTGAAATACGAGTTTGAAAAGAGCACTTACGGTAAAAGTTTACTACTATCCTTTTTGGTTCTTCGGCCGCAGAAACGTTGCAATCAAATAGGAAGCAACACTTATCCAACTAGAGAGGCCATAAAATCCAAATCGTATTTCATGAAGGCACATGAACACAACCCTTATTTTTTTGCGATGTGTTGCGAGATGGATTAAAGGATTGGCTTTACGCTTTTCACCTCTTGTATTTGCAATACCAACAAAAAATTCATCACCATAAGCTAAAGGTGATAAATGCGTCGTAGCAGAAACAATTACGCTATTAATTTTCTAAAATCATTAATTTAGATCTTTATTACTATTCCTTGGTCCTTGGTAATTTACTCAGATTTCCTCCAATTGTCATTGAAAAAAATTAGCTTAGTAATCCGTTAAACGAGTTTGATTAATGTAGTTAATGCAAGAGATAATAGCTGCGAAGTGCCCCTGAAGTATAAAAAACAAATTGAAGTAAATTGTGTCGTACTTAAAACGAATCTTAATTTTTTCGGATGCTCAACGCCATTACTAAAAATTGTACGAATACAAAATTAAGAAAAAAATTATCAAAGCCGAAATAACAAAAACAAAATAAAAAACTGTATATAAATTTGCTTTTTTTAAAAAGTAAAATAATGCACCAATCAAAATGTATAGAAAAAACTTTTCTCGACACGATTCAAACGTCAAACACAAGGCTGAAATTAAAATGGAAAATTCGTTTTTAAACGAAATTATGTTAGCCGTAATTAAACTACAAAATGAAATTTATTAATAAAAAATTATATTAATGAGACTTTTATTTATTTTTATCAAAAGAAATTTAAAATGCCCGTGATTAAAATTAAAAAAAAATGAAATTAAAATCTCTTAAGTACGTTGTAGTACTTGTTAAATTATTGGTTTTTCTGTGTTCGTTTGCGTCTATGTTTCGTGTTCGGTGGTGAATACCCCTCAGGCTGTTTTTTATTCAAACAATAAGGACAATTATTACAAGGAGGTATGACAAAAAATCCTTGTTTGTAATGTTTTGCGGCGTGTGCTCTAATTTTTAACAGTTTTCTAATTATAGAAAACGAAAATTATATTTATAGCATTCTATGATATCAAATTTTGCAAGCTTAAGCTATAATATTAAAATAATAAGAACCAAACATGTAATGAAATAATCAAACGTGGTACGTTTAAACAAAAATCACAATCCAAAATTAAATTGATAATTATACAAAAACGAAACGTCGGACAAAAAGATTACTATTACCATGTTAAAACTTATTAAAAGTAGTTTAAACCGTATTGCATTGTACACCAAATGTAACTTTTTTACGCATGACATTATTGTAAAATCTTCTACAGTGCGGTAAAATGAGCACTAAATTTCAGGCTTTAAGACATATAAAAATTTAGTTAATTTAATAATACTAACCTTAATATAAATAAATGTTACTTTATATTATATTTAATAATTTAAATGTACAAAAACGTAAAGATATTATATTCTAATTTTAATTGTTAGAAACATTAACATACAAAAAGAAACTAACGTAGACGAAAAATAAAAACACATTTAATAACCCAAACAAACAAGAAAAAGCCTTAGATGACACAGGTAACAAAGGTAAAGTCAATCAATAAAGGACAGTACAAAAGAAAATTAAAAAAGCAAAAAAAAAATTAATTGAAATATTAGAGAAGAAATGCGCCTACTTTCATATACATAAAAAGGAAACAGCAAAAGTAATACTGATGGTAACATAATCAAGAGCACAGATGAGTGTACAATAATTTCAGCAAAAGACAAATTAAAGAGATGGAAAACAAACACTTCGGAACTCTTTAATGATGATAGACCTTTAAAACCAACTATAGAAGAAGATCAGGAATAGTACATACTCTGGAAAAGATAAAAATGGGCAAAACTGTTGGTCCTGACATAACACCCATAAAAACTATTAAACTCTATGATAACCATGTAATTGATACCCTTTTTTAGATCTTTTCAATAACATCTATGAAACGGAAGAAATACCAAAACAATGGTAGTCGTACACTTTTGTACTCATCCCCAAGAAACTAAATCTTAGAGAATCCTTAGTTTATCGCACCATAGCACTCATGAACCACATCCTAAAACTATTCATAAAAATTATTGACAAAAAGATATAAAAATAATAGAAGAAGACAAAAGCAACACACAATTTGAATTCCGTGAATGACTTAGAACAAGAAAAGTCCTCTTTGGGACAACCATGCCTATAATATAAACCACCATGTATTTGTATATTAAATAGATGTTAAAAAGATATTCGATAAAGTGAAACATCATGTTACATCAACTAAAACTCAGCAAAAACATCGATTCAGAAAACGTAAGAATAATTAATAATCTATACTGGAACCAAAAGGCCGTAGAGCAAAAGAAGGATGCATTCTATCCCCACTCCTATTTAAGATTTATAGTGAATAAAGAAACTATTAGCAATATGAGGAATGCTGATGACACCGTCCTACTAACAGATAACCTTAAAAACATGCAATACCTTCCAAAAAACCTAAATGAGCTATGTAACCATTACGGTCTCAAAATAAACTTTACTAAAACCAAATTAATGGTAAAAATTCGATATTGGATCGCCGATCTACGACCTAGGCAAATACCTAGCAAAGATGTTAAAACCGTACACAGAGAAGACGGGATCATATGTGAAGAACTCGCAAAATTGTGTAATTGTCACTGAAAAAGACAGAAACTATAAGATTCGTTACGAGAAAATCAGGTTCCTCGAGTTGGGCAGCCAATAATAAATTGTTACGCTGGTCTTCTTGTAACAAAACAACAACAACGGCTAGCACAGCTTCTCCGGAGAGGGATCCAAGCTTTGTGATGCGAAATTATAACTTAAATTTTAAAAAAGGCGCCAAGACGATGAAAGGTTAAATTAGGGAAATAACACCACAGAAGTAATAACACAGAATATATATTTATTTTATCACAGAAGATGAAGAAAGTACATAAATCTAAATTTTCCCAAACATTGATACGTGGGTCGAATCGATTATAAGTTGCGCCGAATACTGAGCAACACACGGTACAATAAGCTGACCCTGTCGGTTTTTTTTACGTTCTTCAGAGTGGTAAATGTCACTGAAAGAAAAAGTGTAAATGACGATATTTATACCAATAGCGATTACGGTGATTAACGGACCTTAATCACGCTAATTGCGAAACGTCAGTTTGTTTGGGTTCACGAACGACAATACGGCAAAGGCCAAGTTCCGCTTCTTGTTTTGGCTCTCAAGAAGAGACTAGGACTGGGTGTTTAACTACGACGCGGTTTAAGCCGAAAGTCGCTTATAATCAAAAACTTACCCCGATTAGCTTTCACAATTTTAAATTTTTTTTCGCGTGAAATGATATAAAGGTGAAAGTTGCACCGGGCGTAAAAGTATAGAGGTCGTCGATGATCTTACAGGACGTGCAATTAACTATGCTGTCTAAAATTTGACATTTTCGACGAAAGAGTAGGGAGTCCTAAGGACAAATTTCATACTTGAAGAGAAATGTTTATTCTCGCGAATTGAATTACTAATTTTTAACATAACAGACTTCTTTGAGCACACCAACAAACAGCAGCCATCTATAAAGTTCACTATAGAAATAGAAGAAGAAGAAAGATTTCCGTTCTTAGATATAATGGTAAACCTCATTGAATCAGAAAGATTACAACTTGCAGTGTACAAGAAGAAAACCGATACAAATAGATACCTACATGGTACGTCACATCACGTCCTAAAAAAAGAGCTCTGATTAAAACTTTGCGGCATAGAGCAAAAACCATCAGCGATGCCGAACATCTAGAAGGAAAAAACAATACGTCAAGGAAGTACTAAAGAGGAATGGATACAGAGACACGGAGATAAGGAAAGTACTTTTACCGAAACGACACCTATGGTAAGAAAACCACCTAGAACAATGCTTAGAAAAACTTGTTACGAAGTTCCGTCACAGTCAAAATGAGCAGAACGACCTCAAACCGGTGAATTAACGATGTATACAAAGAGGAACAGCTACAGAGAAAATCAGTCTGATAGCAGATACTGACGAAGCTGTCAGCATGGACAGCAAAACCTCGACACAAACTACGACTACACGGCGAAACCCGGAAGAAGATTGCACTACAAACTAATGGTAATTATAAAATCCATATGAAATCAAAACAATACATACATGACAATAGCAAATATCGGCATAGAGAATGTGCAGATATATAAAAACTTAGAACATCGGGTGACATTGATGTAAGGCTTAAGATGAGAATGTCACGCTACTACGTATTTTCAGTACTCCACTGTATGAAGTCGAAACGTAGACTCTAAAGAAAACTCACATGGACAAACTACAGGCCTTTGATATACTGTGTTACAGCAAAAAGTTGAAGATCTCCTGGACGGATAGCATCACTTAATCAAAATGCCAAACCAATATGAAATTATGAGCATTATAAAAAAGAAAAACTTTCTGGCTGAAAAATCTAAGAGACTGGTTTGGTTGCAAAATACCCAATTGTTTAAGACTGCCTTCAATAAGGTTCAGCTAGTTAGAAGAAAAAGTCGAGAGTTCGACAGATACTAATCGCAATCAAAAACATTTTGCCAAAATTGAACAGTGAGTTAAAGCAAAAATAAAACCTATAAATATCACCCAGCTTTTCCCAAAGAAAGTCAACAAAATAAAAAGCTTCGTCTCTAGCGGCCGATAAAATTGAGGTAGGAAATTGTGAACAATAAAATGACACGTCAATATATGTCGACCAAGATCAGCAAGTCATAAAGTTGATATTTAGCCAACGCATAGAAAACTATTACTCCAGAAACAAGCTTGCTACTGAAAAATATCTGGGCGACAAAAGTCTTCTTTAGATGAGAATCACATGGCGTAATAAAGGCTTCCACGGCCGAAGTTTATACTAAGGTGAGGACGTCTTCCGGTTTTGGAGCGTGTCATTGTTGCACGATACATTTATCATTGTTGTAACCGAACAACTAAAACAAGTAACCGAAATCTAACAAAGAACCTCTCGAAAGTTAGGTAATCAACTTGTGAACCAAGCCAGATTCTACACTCGAAACAAGTAAGAAAGAAAATGATGAAATTGAAAACGCAAATGACAATCTAACAAAGAACCACTACAGAGTTAGGTAATCAATTTTCTGTTTTAACTTTAGCAACTTTAATCACCTACACGTATTCTTTTCACTTTGGTTATCTACACATGTTCTTTTAACTTTGAGATCCTGGCACCTGTTCTTTCATGTTAAAAAATTCCTGTAAGCAAATAATACGACACGCATCGAGTATTGAGAATTGTTCCAGATGCGTATTCTGCGGACCTAAGTTAAATGAGGATATCGAAACCAACTTGGTACGATTACTAACAAATTTGAAGGCGCACCTACCGAATAATCTACACTAACGTCACGGTCGGGAAATTTAGCAATTTTAAGAAATTTGTGTTGTTGAATGTGTCATTAGCTAATCGCATATTCTGAAACACTAAATTGTGAGTATCTTTTTTTTATATAAAATTTCTTTTTGTCGACATTGTCAATCTTTTGCACGCACGACTGTACGCACATATTACGAATTTGTTTATATGTATAAAGTGTTGCCTGATCTAAGGGGCGTGCATCATTATTATTAACTGCTATGGTTCTACCTCGTTTTTAACTCATATCTCTTTGTTGAAATAAATATATTCGTTGTTATGCAACTTGTTTCCTTTCACTGTTCGACAAATGTAAACGGGATCTGTCGACATTGTTCTCCCTTTTTGAAATACTGAGCACCATCCACGACCCTGCCACCCGCACAAAACACGTTTTATCGTTTGTTTGAATGTATTAAACAATGTTGCTTGATGCGAAGTAATAACATTCTGCTGAACTTTCATTATTTATTATTTTGAAACAAATATACACAACGTTTCGATTGCTGTGGTATCTGCAAACGTCATCAGGTGAATACTAACAAACTTAGAAACTACTGGAGCTTATATACTAAAGACATGTTCGATGAAGCGTTCAAGCGTACAAAATCAACTTAGCGTAACAGATTAATTAACAAAATTACTTAGTGAAGTTTAAGTTGTTTTAGAGGTTCGATTAGTGGTTTCCATCTGTTGCTTATCTCGACACTCGGCTGGCTAAAAATTTCTTTGTTGTTGTTGATGAATGCCGCTTCTTAAAATTTCCGTTTGTACCAATGTTCTTCTCTGTGTACTTATGATTTTTACTTCCGACCATTTCATTCGATGTTGGTTATCCCACGAATGTTGCGCGATTCCGGACTTAGAAGTCTCTCCTCTCTGTGTGTGCGTCTGATGTTCTTTCAGTCTGATGTCAAGTGGTCTTTTGGTTTCCCCCACGTATGACTTGCCACATTCACATGGAACTTGGTAAATACAGTTTTGGGAATCTCGACTTGTTTGTGGCTTAGTGGAAATTTTACTCCTGATGGTGGTCGATGATTTGAACACTGTATTTAAGTTGTCGCTTTTCCCTATACGTTTTAGTGATTCTGATAATCCTTAGACACATGGGATGCTCAGCAGTGAATTGGACAGTTCTTCTATTTTAGGTTGTTCCTTGGTGTTCAATTGCTTTTCCGTAAAAGCTCTTCTACAATCTTTTCTGGATAACCATTCTGCTTTAGATCGTTTCTAATGTTTTTGATTTCTTCTCGTAGCCCTTTCTCTGTGTTGCACAATCTGTACGCTCTGTCGATTAGAGATTTTACTACTCCCCTCTTCGTAGATGTGGAATGGTTGGATTCAAAGTTAAGATATCGACCGGTGTGTGTCGGTTTCCTGTAGACAGTCGTTTCCATAATTCCCTTGTTCTTTGTTACGTGAACGTCTAAAAAAGGAAGTGAGTTCTCCTGTTCTTTTTCCATAGTGAATTTGATGGATGGTTTGATGTTCAGATGTTGTAGAAAAAGTTCTAGTTGCCGATTACTGTGGTTCCAAATTATGAAGGTATCGTCAACATATCTAAGCCTTGTTTTGGGTTTGAATTTTGATTTCTATATGGCCTGAGATTCAAACCAGTTCATGTAGATGTTGGCGACTACTGGTGATAGAGATGAACCCATTGGTAGTCCTTCGTCTTGAGTGAAGAATCTGTCTTTATCTTGAAAGTACGAGTTCTTGAGGCAACATTCTAGGAGCTTCATTATTCCTTCTACTGGCAGCGTGGTTCTTTCCTGGAGTTTTTCATCTTCTCGGAGCTTCGTTTGGATGATTTTCAATGCTTCTTCAACTGGTACATTAGTATAAAGAGTTTCTACGTCGAAGCTGACTAATTGATCCCGTGGTTGTAGCTCTATTGTTTTCAGAATCTCAACGAAATGTTTGGAGTCTTTGACAAAAGATGAGCTGTTCTTCTGTAGTGGTTGTACAATTGGTAGTAGAAATCTGGATGTGGGTCCATTACGAGAGCTGGTTATCGGTCGAAGGGGCATGTTGTTTTTATGTATCTTCGGTAGTCCATATAGATGCGGCGGTTTGCTGTAGTGTGGTGTTAGCTCCAGTAGTTTCTAAGTTTGTTAGTATTCACCTGATGACGATTGCAGATACCACAGCAATCGAAACGTTGTGTATATTCGTTTCAAAATAATAAACAATGAAAGTTCAGCAGAATGTTATTACTTCGCACGTTTTATCGTTATTTGCAATTACAATTGTACCATTAAGAATACAAAATGAGATGAACTTAGCGTCTTCAACAACTAAATACTACAAACTAATAGAAACAATATTTGCAAAAGAAACTATGTCGTTGACTCTTCATTAAATTATCTTAAACAATTCGGCAAACCAAATCTAAAAAATTGCCTAGCGAAAATTCAAGGTTTATACCAAAAAAAATCTGACGGCCGATTGAATGAACGAATTTAACTAACAGCGACACTCAAATTTGACCAAGAAAACTTCCTTTAATTATCCAGTGATTAAAAACTGACCTAACCAGATCCTATTTATGTATAATGAAGAATTCACTAAAAATTAAAATGTTGTTCAAGTCATAGGTTATGATCTTTTGCTATAGTAAGCATACCAGATTGTGTTATCTCAAGCTATTGTTTTTTATTATGCATATGTATAACTGGCAATTATAAATTATAACGTATGAAACAAAGAACTTATTTAAAAAATTGTGATTTTTGTAAAATGCTATTCTTATTGTTATTTTAATCAAAAAAACGCTGTGAAGCAGTATTCACTGCTAAAAAAAAACGTAGCCAAACTAATAATACATGATCACGTCGTTAAGTGTCGTCATTGTCAAATCAATAGCTACGATTTAGTTAACAACTGTGCCAGCTAACAACATAGTTAACTTGTCTATATGCAACCAGGCAATCAAGAATCATCTTAAATCATTGAACCCGGTTGCATGAAGCATTGTTATTTTTGACAATGTAGTTAACCAAGCGATCGTGTCGTTAAGTGTCTTTATTAGTCGTTAACTACAAAATCAACTATTTTAATGACGCATTGTTAAATCACTAGCTACGATTTAGTTACCAACGGCCATTGATTTATTAAAAATGATAAAATCATACTTTTGCCTAAGCAACGTTTCGTTTATAATATTCAGTCCTATTTTATAACTTGACAAATCGAATAATAGAAATCTCATTATTATTTAGATAATCAAGCAACCGCTATAATAGAAACAATTTAAAAACAATACAAAAAGTGTTTTTTGACTAAAATGCTCATAAATTTTCATGAAAACCAAATATCAGCAAGTGAAAAAGCTTGTCGATTAATTAATACAATGCAAACCACTTTATAACCCCGCAAATCTCGACCGAATAAATATTATAAATTTAATTATTCGTCGATGTTTGTATTTTCAATAATAAAAAGTTAGGGAATTGTTAATAATCAACAATAGCCGTACCTTTATTGTGCATGCAAATATGTAACACAAAAAACTGTTGTTAATTATGTAATTTAATTACAATCAATAAAATACAACACTAAATATCACGCTGAATATTGATGAGTTTCGATAACTAAGTTGTCTTCGGCAACAGTAACGCTGGTCAACAAAGTTTTTATGCTACGTCAGTAACTGACAAAATTAGACAGCACGAATAATTTAAAACGTAGCACTGTAGCAGTATTAGCTTGGTTCTGGTTTCAGAAAAAATATAGATTGAGGGTCGTTTAGATGTGACTCAACCACATGACTAACAGCTAACATCATCCAGTTTCTCTTTTCAAGATTTCGAGATAGTTCATTACTCCATTTTTATGGCGACTGTACATGCTCGCAGAGGCGTGCCGAGACTACCCAAACGCGAGTGTGATGACAACACTCAGCTTGCCTCGTAGTTTCCTGTCCAGTAAAACGTATAACTGCAGCCTGTACACCAAGTCCCAATGAGTGTACCTATTCTTTCGGCGAGATCTGGTTGCGAGCACGCTGGGCGAGTGTTCAATTCGTCAAAAACTGAGTAGCCTGTATGCTTATTTTAGGTGTGCAGTCGAATGACACCAAATACTGTTGTTTTATATTTACAACAATCGCGACAAGAAAAAGTATTACATTAAACATATGTGACGTGACCACAAAGACATTTGGAAAGTAGAAAAACGGTACCAATGCAAAATGAATCTTGCATTGGTAGCGTATTACCGTTGGACATTAAAATAAGAAGCTGTTTGTTATACAAAGTGGCCAAAAGTTCTGAGATTATTTCATAGAATTTGAAATAGAGAAGTCGTAGACACAATGTTTTGCGATTAGCTATTGTGCCGGGGTGTAATAAAACCAAACAATTAATATGTAAATTGTAGCATTTAAATAACTAAACTTAAATTCAATTTGCAGAAGCTAAAGAGCAAATATTTAAATTTCTCTATATCCGGAGATTTATAAGATGAACGTACACATATATCCGGAAATTGTGTTGCAAGTAAAGGGTTGGCCTCGTTAAAGCGTATAATGCAACGTTTTATAAAACGCTTAACCGCCACAATGTATACATTTTGGTAATTTTTAAATGTTCAATAATTAATTTATTCCTACCTTTAAAGGTCTTGTTATCGTCACAGTTTCGATCGTCGTCGTGGGTGCCATCACAACCTGAAACAAGATTACAATAATTATTATATTTCAACACGATAATATCGCAATGTAATTTATTATTTAAGCGTAATAAATGATGCGGTGTAATCCCAGTTTACTGACCGTTCTTTAAATACTGTCTTCCTTAATTTCCTTAATAAAAGGATTTGTAATTATCCCAGTTAGATTACCGAAATTTAACTAATTAACGTTTAGTTATAAATTAATACAAATTATAGCAACTTTCTAAATTACGCCGTGGATGACCTTTGCAGGTAATTACGTTGACAAAAATGAGAAAGTGAATTTTTTGTCACTTTCTTATGCGAATTAAATTACATAAAAATATGTGTGAAAACAACAGAAATCAATTAACAGTATATAGAAGTATAGTCATCAAGACTTTGTGTTATAAATAATCAGTACCTTATTTGATATGCAAAACAAACATGTTCTCTCCAATAATGCAGAACTTCTTGAATACGGCACGCGTCGTATTCAAAAATGCACCCTTCGAATGTAGGGATGCACAACCCTTTTTTCAAGTTCAAAAGCCAACTAACCCTCTAGTCAGTACTTTGATCAAATTATTTCGACTCATATCTAAATGAACCAAAAAATTAATCACGCCCAGATTAAGAAAATCAATGTACTGATTCGAAAGATTGAAGTCTTTATGAAGTCTCGCTGAATAAACTACTTCGTATTTTAACATTATTATGTTATAGAAGTAATCATAACTAGAGATTAAATCTTAGAAACCACTTTAGAAAAAGAATTGTTCTGATTTCCAAATCGACAGTACAATTACGAGATTGATTCTTTCCGTTCCTCGGCTCGTACTTGTCACTCAACTCTCGAAAAATCGACTAATTCACTAGTTCACGTTTCACACAATTATTAGTTGTTCATCGGCCTGGGTTACGAGCTGTTTTTTAATTCATTAATAAAATTTCGTTCCCATCCTGTTTAGTTTAGGTAAATAAATAAACTCCCCAAAATCAGGAGTACGATTAAGAGATTGATTCTTTTCGTTCTTCGGCTCGTCCTAGTCACTTAACTCTCTACGCTAGTTCACGATTCTTCTCTTTCGTTAATTGACAAAATCTTGTTGCCGCCTTGTTTAGTTTAGGTAAATTCCCAAATCGAAACTACAATTACAAAATTGACTCTTTTCGTTCCTTACCTCATCCTAGTCATCCAACTCTCGAAGAATCGACCAATTCGCTAGTTCACGATTCGCCCAATTATTCCTTGTTCACGACCATGGTGTGATTTATGAACAGTTTTTTCGTTCACTAATAAAATCGTATTTCCGTACTGTTTACTTTAGATGTCATAAATTCCTAAATCGGTACGATTAAGAGATTAATTATTTTCGTTCCTCGGCTCGTCCTACTAACTCAACTCTCAAAATATCGACCAACTCGAGTTCACGATTCATCTAATTATTCGTTGTTCATGACCGCGGTGTGAGTTATAAGCTGTTCTTTCGTTCATTGACAAAATGCTGTTCCCGTTCTGTTTACTTTGTTATAAATTTCTAAATCAGGAGTACGATTACAAGATTGATACTTTTCGTTCCTCGGCCTGTCATAGTCACTCAACTCTCGAAGAATCGATTAATTTACTAGTTAACGATTCACCCACTAATCAGTTGTGCACGACCACGGTATGAGCTGTTCTTTAGTTGATTGACCCGTTCCAGTTCTGTTTAGTTTAGGTGACATAAATTCTCAAATCGGTAGTACAATTACGAGATTGATTCTTTTTGTTCCTCGGCTCGTCCTAGTCAACAAACTATCGAAGAATCGACCAACTCACAGTACGAGTTATAAGTTGTTCTTTGGTTCATTGATCAAATATAGTTCTCGTTCTGATTAGTTCGGTCGTCATAAATCTCTTAAATTAAACCAACAAAAGTTTAAAGTTTTTCAAATAATTCAACTTCCACCTTCATTACGATCAACAAAACTTAGAAAAACAGTTAGCCGAGAAGATACTTCTGCACTGCAATATGAGATTGAAACGTGAAGATTTGGAAGCTTGAAGAAAAAAAACTGGAGACATCGTTCGAAATCCCCGAAAACACTGAACCACGCTCCAAGTTACTTTTTGTGCCCAAAAACCTTTGAAGTACCGTTTATGTATTTACTATGCAAATGAAAATATATATTACAGAAAAATCACTAAAATATATCGCCGTCGTGTGATTTTTAGTCGCGTACTTGCTTTCCAACGGACTAAATTTGTAGACTTAGTTCCAAGGTACCTTTCCCCGTCTTCTTATCAATTCAACGCACCGTGGGATCTTGCGATGCAAACTGTGATTATAAACGACTTTCGGCTTAGACCGCGTCGTAGTAAAACACCCAGACTTAGGCTTCGTCTTAGTCTCTTCTTGAGAGACAAAACAAGAAGTAGAACTTGGCCTTTGCCGTATTGTCGTTCGTGAACCCAAACAAACTGACGTTTCGCAAAACATTGTAGCTTGCATCTTCAGAGTGGTAAATGTCACTGAAAGAAAAAGTGTAAATGACAATATTTATACCAATTATACCAATAGCGATTAGCTTTATTAACGGACCTTATCTTTCCGTTACCGCTTGACTGACTTCGTTATTACTCGGAGTAAGTGTTTGTGTCCTTAAGTCTTAAACCGTCTTCTCGGTTCATATTGCATCAATGTTTTTCTAATAGAATCACGTTCGTAATGCCAAAAACTTTGCTTCTAAAGGTATGAATAGCGTTTTTTTATGGATTCCAAAACCTATATTTTTTACTGAAACCGTTTCGCAGAGACCATCTTGATCTGTTCTCGCATCTTCAAACCCTTTGTTACCTTAAATAAATGCTAGCGCAACTCTTCTCACTAGCGTTATACCTTATCGCACTTTGCTCATAGCTATCAACTGTTTTTGTCTCCTAAAATTCTTCCGACTGTTAATTTTAGATCACACAATATGAACTTTGGTTTCTCCTAGAATTCCAAAAGCTATGTCGTATAACTTAAACTAAATATTGTAGAAGAATTGCCTACATTTTTCCTAAAAATCCCGGTAAGGTAAACAGAAGACTTGTTAATTTAGCCTTGCTCTCGTTCATTCTTCATCCAATACTATTATACGGTGCGCTATATCACTGAATGATCTGTACGACTTTTTAAGCAAAATTATTTAATACGAAATAGACCTTTAATTCTCCGTTCGCTTTTCAGTTTGGTGGTCTTTGAAAAGCAGTTAATAAGTCCGCTTAGCGTCTTATTTCGTCAAATCGGCAACTTAGCCTTACTTATGAAGAGTTCTGTACCTTATTTTCTCAAATAAAATCGAAGCTGTACTAAGTAACCGTCCGTTGTGTACCCTATTATCTGATCTCGTTAAAGCTGCATACTATTTAAGTTGAAGTCATTTTTGTATTGATGAGCTTTTATTAGCTTCTCCTTCTGCTCTAGATTCTAATAAATTTACTTTTAAACAACGACGTCGTGATCGTTATAGTCCTTTTGGCGTCACTGCACATAACGAAGACTTCCACGACCGGAGTTTATACTAAGATAAGAACGCATTCCGGGTTTGAATTGTGTTAATGTTGTAATCGAAGTTGCCAACGTAAGAGCGTGAAAAAATCAAAGAAACCGAAATCTTACTAAGAACCTTTAAGGAGTTAGGTAAGTAAGTTGTGAACCAAACCAAATCCCAAACTCCTAAAAAGCTAAAAAGATTCCTTTCTTGCCCCTTAAGTATGCGAGAAAAAAGTTAGCAGCTTCGGTTACCACATTAACACTGTCAATCCCCAGAAGATGTTGTTATTTTAGTATAATATGTTACGTGCATACATTTCAAAATGTAATGCCCTGTATATTCATTACACTAAAGTTAGATTTCTACTTTCGACGCCCTCTAACTGTACATTACTTAAGATCGTGCTTGCGATGTCTGAATTAATTTTCTAACATCATCGGCGTCTCTTAAAGCTATGATATAAAACGACAACACGTTTCTATTAGTTTATTCATCACAAGATAAGCTTTTAGTATTAGTTTTTCGAATTCATTTGTAATTTCTTTGTTAATTTGTTAGCACGACCTGACACGTGTTAGTTCGCGTGTGTTCGGTGTATTCTCCACCAAAGAAGGGTTAATATCGACCAGGTACCCCTAATGGAAATATAATTTGAAAGGCCTAATTTAACCGGTTTTTATGTCTAATTTCTTTTAGCATTTTAATTAATAGTTTTGCAGATTTTTGCTTTCGTGAGTCATTGTGCTGACACGATTTGCTCTGTTCATTAATATTCCAGTTCGACTCAACGAGAAAAACGTTTTCTTCGGGCAAGTACTGGATTGTGAGCAAGTCTTATTTAATTACATTTGTGTCATTAAGGTCTCTCACAAAAAGTTTGCTTGTTATTCAAACTTACGTAATTACAATAATTGTTTCAATACCCTTCAAGTACTTTCATTAATTATTTTTGTGTGTCGCATGCTGTTAATTATATATATTTGTCATTATCAATTTAATTTTTTTTTGCTATTAACACCCTATGTGTAATTTAAGCCTATGTATTGTGTGTTGCCGATACTTCCGGCATTTATATATATAACCATTGTTGAATAATTACTATAAATTCTTGTGCTTATCAATAATCGACAAGATTAAATTAAAGCTGTACATATCTAGCTTTTTTTTTGGTGCGTTGAAGATTACGAACCTGATTCTGTTGCAAGCTTGGACCTTCTGTCTTGATCGAAACAGAAGTTTTACTTAGTAAGATCTGGCGCCCTTTAAATTCTATTTACTTGAAACTCCCCTATCTCCGACTAGTGCGAGTTAGCCGAGCAAGGTTCGTAACACCTATAAACTTGTAGCAAACACAGTTCTTGTTCAGTGACCATCCAATGATGATAGCTCTCATCTAGGCACTGTTAATCTTAGGTGGATATTTTACTCGTTCTCTTTCGCGGTTAACTCCAAATCTTGAGCCTAATTAACTACTCCTTTCCATCCTTATTCTTTGTTCTAGTTTTGTTTCTTGTTTTTGTACTAAATTTAACTTAGCTTATTGTGTGTCGGTGGTATGTTAACGCAAACGTATGCTTTTGTATACTCCGATAGATGCGACTTCCATTCAGTTGCATGTTGTCTTGTACTTCAATTTTGGAAACCTCAAATTTTGGAAATTTTACGAAAAATATCTTTCATAGGTTGATCCTTGGTCTCACCAAACGGCGCCAATGGCATCAAGTTGGTACCGACAAAAATCCTGCTCAGAAAGTTCTTCTTTTTAAATTTCAGGAAGTATATTTTATTACTAAACCCCTATCGCATAGGCCATCTCTATCGTACCTTCAGACTCTTCGTTACCTTAAATCAAAACTAACGCAACTCTTCTCAATCGCGGTATACCTTATCGCTCGCAATTATCAAATGTATTTTTCTATGGTGAAACTGTAACAATGTTTTCATCAAATAATAGAAGTCGTACTAACTAATCGTGCGTTGTGTGTCTTTTCATCTGATCTCATTGAATTCAGACTATTTAAGTCTAAGAAATTTTTCTATTGATTAACCGTTACTAGCTTCTCATTTTTTTTGGATTCTAATAAATTCACTTCTAAACGCTGTCGTGATCGTTATAGTCCTTTTGGCGTTGCTGGTCTGCAGAATATTTGCAGTCAGACTCAAAGTAGGTAATGTGGTTCTTGTTCAAAATAACAACAGGCAGCGTGATGAATAGTTAGTATAGTGACCAAGTTATATCCAAGATCTAATGGTATCTCTCGGGTAACCACTGTAAAAATCTTGGGTAAATACCTTACTCGCTTCATTTCGCGGTTAGCTCTGCTTCCTGAACCAGATTAACTACTACTTTTCATTCTTATCTTTTGTTCTAGTTTTGTTTCTTGTTTTTCTGTTCTGTTTCTTATTTTGTGTTCCGTTTCTTTTTAATGTTTCACCTAAAATTTAGCTTAGCTTATTTTAGATCGGCGGTATGTTAGCGTGAACGTTTGCTTTTGTGTATTCCAATAGATGAGACTTTCGTTCCACTACAAGTTACCCTGTACTTCACTTTTTAAAACTTCAGATTTTGAAAACACCTTTTCGTTGATCATTAAATCAAGAGTTCTCATTTCGGTTCATACCAATAGTTTTGAAATCTTTATACTTCCACGCCTTTACACCAATGCACAAGTTGTTCTTGTGTGGCTTTATTTTATCCTTGAGCTCACAAAACGGCGCCAATAACATTACGATGTACTGCCAAAAATCCTGCTTCTAAAACTATGACTAGATCTACCCTTTAGATTTCAGAACCGATATTTTGTTACTAAACGACTATCGTAAAGGCTTGTTAACTGTGATTTCCTCTCGCCCTTTCGTCATCCGCTATTACTGGCAAGGTCATCTGTCATTTGTATGCGCTAGACATTAAATTGATCTGTATGATGTTTTGAGCAAAAACAACAAAACGTCTTCAATTCTCTGCGCGCTTCTCATTTAGATGGTCTTTAAGAACTAGCTAATAAGTCCGCTAAGCGTTTTTTATATAGTCAAATTGACAACTGATCTTTCATCTGACCTCGTTGAAGCTGCAAACTATTTGAGTTCGAATCATTTTCCTATTGGTGAACCGTTACTAGCTTCTCTTTCTTTTTCAAATTCTAATAAATTCACTTTTAAATAACGCTGTCGTGATCGTTGTAGTCCTTTTGGCGTCGCTGGCCTGCATAATATTTGCACTTAGACGCAAAGTATGTGATGTAGTTCTTGTTCAGAACAGACAGCGTGATGAATGGTTGGTATACTGATCAAGTTACATCCAAGATCTGATGGTATCTCTCGAGGAACCACTGTTAAACCCTTGAAATATTTAATCGCTCCCTTTCGCGGTTAGCTCCGCAGTTTGACTACTTCTTTTTTTTCACCTAAAATTTAGCTTAGCTTATGTTAGCGCAATGTTTGCTTTGGTCTATTCGAATAAATGCGACTTTCATTCTAAGAAGATTCTATATTACACTGGTCTGCATGAAAATCGGCCCTGATACCATTCTTGACGATTCTTATGTAAAATGATCTCCTGAATCCAAAAATGAGCTCCGTTTTTACCCACCACCCACCTATTTTGGGGGGACCCCATTTTTATTTTATTTTTTGCATTTTTTAGAATTTTAACTTATAGCCGTTAAACATCCCAAAGCAGGTAATAAAATTTATACCAAAGTATATGGCAAAAGTTTTGCTATAAAATGTATATAGAAACAACAATAAAATACAAATATATAAGAACAATAAAAAAATATCAATAAACAGTTAGGAAGATTCACTGCACGACGCTGGCGATCTCAATACCACATGCACGTTTGAACAGGAGTTTTGGACAGGCTTGAACTTGCATTACTCTTCTCATTATAGTATATTACATTGTTTGCTTAACTGCTTCGATCAGTACATCTATAGCTGTTGCAGAGTTAACTTGTCGACGTTTTAAACGTGCTGGATTTTGTGTTCATTTTTGTTCATTTGTGTAAAACAGTAAAACTACTTTTACTCCGGATTTTTTCAAGTGACTAAGTGTGATTTGTGGTTAATGTCGGGCGTTGAATTACTGTTTAATTATGTCACGCGAGTGTAAAAATCATCCCGATAGCTTCTGCTATGTCTGCGGGGAATTAACTTTAAAAGCGCAACAAAAACCCCTTTCTCCGCTTGTTAAAACAGCTTATGAATTGTACTTTGATTGTCAAGTTGGCCACCAGGACAAGACTTGGGCTCCATCAGTTTGCTGTACGGCTTGTTACAGTAGTTTGACCAAATGGCTCAAAGGTACCCGTAAATCAATGCCATTTGCTGTGCCCATGGTTTGGCGTAAACCTCGCTGTCATCTTACAGATTGTTACTTTTGTATGACTTCCACCGTCGGGTTTTCGAGCAAAAGTAAGGATAATTCAGTATCCCAATTTTCCGTCAGCTCTAAGACCTGTTGCTCATAACGATACTTTGCCAATCCCATAGCAACCAAACACTTATACTCTAGAGCCGGAAATTGATTTAAAAGACTCTGAGCCACAACCTGGGGCTTCAAATGATACGTTCAATGATGATGAAGAGTATTCCGCAGATTTATTTTCTCGGCAACCTCACCTCCTCACTTAATCGGAATTAAATGATCTTGTCAGGGATTTGCAGTTTCCCAAGACTAAATCTCAGCTCCTAGGATCGCGACTTCAACAGTGGAATCTCTTAGAAAAGGGAGTAAAAATATCTTCTTACGGTACCAGACAAGCAACCCTGAAATGTCTTTTCTCAGAAGATAAAGGTTTAGTGTTCTGCCCTAATGCAAGTTTATTGATGACAGAGCTACATATGCCATGTGACCCAGACAAATGGAGACAGTTTATAGACTCATCAAAAACAAGCTTAAAAGTTGTCCTGTTGGCAAATGGGAATGACTTCCCATCAGTTCCAGTTGCATACTCTGTTGATATGAAGGAAAAGTTGTTGCTCTACTCACGGGCCTGCAATCAAGATTCACAAAATATTGCTGCTTCCTTTATGAATGGGATAGCCGAGCCCGAGATAAACATTACATCGTACGGGACTGGCCTCTGCGAGAAAATCTTATTCCTGGTCAGAAAAATGTCGCCCACAATCCTTTGGTTCCGAAGGAAAATATTTACTTACCACCTTTACACATTAAACTTGGATTGATCAAGTTTGTCAAAGCAGTGGACAAGACAGGTGGCGCATTTCAATTTTTGAAAACTAAATTTCCTCGTCTTAGCGAAGCTAAAATCAAAGAAGGCGTTTTTGTTGGTCTCCAGATTAGACAACTCTTCCAAGATTCGACGTTTATTGAACACCTAAATCGAAAAGAAAAACGAGCTTGGCCTGCATTTCAAAACGTTTGTAAGAACTTCCTGGGTAACCACAAAAGTGAAGATTATGTCGCTCACGTCGAGGAACTGCTTTTAGCGCACAAGGACATAGGATGTAACATGTCTCTTAAAGTTCACTTCCTTCACTCGCATCTGGACTTTTTCCCTGAAAATTTAGGAGCAGTCCCGGATGAACACGGGGAACGGTTCCATCAAGACATCGCTAAGCTGGAGAAGAGATTTTCAGGGAAGTGGAATGCAAGCATGTTGGCGGAGTTTTGCTGGTTTTTAAAACGAGAGAGCTGTACCTCAGGGTATAAAAGGAAAGGACATATTTGGATTCAGAACATTTTACATAAGAATCACCCGGAATAGTGTCAGGGCTCGATAAAAAATATTTTTTTGCAGACCAGTGTTATCAGTTATAAATTCCAATTTAATATTCAGGAAGTATAAAGAGCCTTATATAGATGTAGATGACTATAAACGACTATTGAATATCTGGTTTCATTAAAGTTGCGTATACATATTAGTATTTAGAATGTCTCCATCTTGCACCTTGCCACACATATTTTTAATATAATCGCCCAGAGAACCAAAACACCTCTTTCTCGCCAATAGGAACCAAGACAATTAAATAACGAAACCGTAATAATTGTCTTGCTGTGCTCCAACCAATGTCATGTACGCGTTGACATTACAATAAATATAATTAACTATAGCAAATATGTATTTAAAGTTATATAAATGGTTTAAGATCAGTCTTTGTCTTAGTGGAAAATAATGAAGTAACGTATCTATTATAATTAACAATTTAAATGTTTGATGTAGGCATTAAATTTAAAATAGTTAAAAATAAAAAATGAAAATGCTGAAAGAAAACGCTTGTCTTGTACTACAGTATAATAAAAATTTGAGGCGCCATAGATAGCAAAACTAGGTTTAAACTACGATTTTAAAAACTGAAATAAACCAGAAGCGTAAGTACAGTCTCAAATTACTATTTTTATTCATTTCACACATGAAGTAATTTTAATTTGTTGATGGTGGATACTTAACGTTTATTAAAATGGATGCAGTAATCCAAGACACAACAAACGCAGGAAACCTAAAACGGAAACTTTTTGAATCGCACATCGGAGACAAAGAATCGTGGGACATAAAAAAAATTAAAATCAAATTACCAACCGGTTGGATTTAAAACAGGTGTTTTAACTTTTTTTAATTCTGAATGTTGCACGAGATCCCTTTATAATTCAACAACCGTGCAATTACCTTGCGGGTTGCATCTGACTTGTTTAAGAAATTGTTGATAAATATTAATAGGAAATAGTCAATGAAAAACATTGCTTTGTATAAGCCTACTATTCCTTGAAATAATATTAAAGTAATAAAAACAATATTTATTTTTCTAAAACGTGATACTACGTTAAATATACAGTTCCACTTAAAATAACTACTTATTCCCCTACATCTCACTAAACAATCATGTTTATTTCTTCATTTCAATGTGCATTTGTTCTATTCTGAAATAACACGTCACGTCTTCGACATTAGTTAAGAAATTCATTGTGGCGTAAGCAAATGCTTGCTATTTATTTAGCTACGTTGCTGTTAACTTAATTCAACGAATACACGAACGATCTAACGATGTTTTTCAAAGTCCACACTAAAAATGATTTCTTTAGATTTTACCAATTTTGATTAAGTCCGATTTCGACATTCCCGTTAATGAAGTTATATCAAAGTTTTTACTCTTTTATTTCGTTTGACGAGTTTCCACTCGTAGTTGGGTGGTGTAATTATCGAAGTTCAATGCAAAAGTTGTAAAATTGTAGATAACTTTGTTAACAAGGTATAAATAGTTGATTTAAATTTTCTTGGATGGCAACCGATTTAATAGAAATGTTTCGTGCAAAGGCTCTAATTGTTTGTCAGCGACATTATAATGTCGTTATGATAATAATTTCGTCACTTTAAATGAATTTAAATGAAAAAAACTATTTTTAAACTACATTTACGTACGATATTGTTCTGTTGGAGCTTTTAAACAAAAGCAAATTTTATTCAAGCTTCAGTATTGCTGTTGTGTAGTTTACAAAATTTACATATGTACTATTCAGGAGAATTTCAGTAGCCCGTTTTTTTTATAACCCGCGTACATATAATACCGGGAGATCATTAATTCGTGTTCAGATTTGAAAATACTAACGTTTATATGATTTCATTCTAGTAACCGTATTGAAGTTTGTTGTCTTCTAAGATGTCAAATTAACTAATATTTACATAATTTTAACTTTAAATAAAAAAGCTTCAATCGCTAAAAATGATCGTTAGAACTAATAATGTGTCGTTTAAATTAGTAACTCACTATCAGTCAAAATGTTTTAAATAATTTTTAACATTTTGAGACTTTTGTTCTTTGGAGATTGTAATGTGTCAATCACAATAAAAATATAGTAGCGTTTAAGAGTTATATTTATTTAAAAAAAAAAACGAGCTATAAAAAAATAAAAACATGCATCAAGCTAAACAAGACTAAAACTGATGAATAGATGCGTTGGCGACGGACAAATACCTAAATCGTGTCAAAATACGGAAGTAATCCTGATATACAAAAAGAAGCACCAACACAAGATCTACCGGCCTCGCAGTTTGCTATAAACAGACTATAAATTGCCTATCAAGATACTGACCACTCGACTCATCGCTAAGCTAGACTTCTATCAGCAAATCGAGCTGGTTTTAGCCACATTGAAGTAGTCAGAACCTACTTCGCATTTGCGAATTACCAGCAAGCTTTTAACTCAATTGAAACCTAAGCAATAAAGGAATAGCAAGAACCCAGATCGAAAGGCGATATATCAAGCTAATCGAGCAAATTTACGAAGAAACAACGTTATAAAACACCAGTAGAGGGCAGAACGAAACAAGGAGCTACAATATCCCCTAAACTAAACATACTCAAGTCACTACCTTGACAACATAGTCAGTAACAATGCGAAATAACAAAAAAATATGATGTAAGAATTACAATATAGGCATATAACCATCGAAAATGTCCAAGAAATCAACTACCTGAGACATACCATCAAAAGGGGTAAAACAAGTCAGACAACCGAGATCAGTCTCACATGAGCAGCTTCGCAAAACTTAGTTTATATCCTGTTATGTTAAAAATTTTAATAAATAGCATATTTCCGTTTAGCTGCAAAAAAGGCGGTACATGAAACCTAACGCTCCAGCGAGACCTTCATTTTTAAATATTTTCCTTCCTCCACATTAGTAATGGGTGCATCGATTTTACTGCATTTAGGGTATTTGTGGGAGTCTTCCTGGGGCAAGAATTAACTTATATGTTTACGACGCGATTTAACTTGATCGTATAATCTTAGCGGCTTGAATCACCGCCATGTGTCTGGCCTATAGAAATTATACATTTCGAGTCTTTTGGAATCACGTACAATTGAAGACATTACTTACCCACATTGCCAGGCGTAATTAGGGGTCAAGACAAAATACTTGGGTGATGAACGATCAACTTGAGGACACCCCTGCGATGTTATGGGTGACGATCATTTGAAAGCTTGACGCATTCTGGGTCATACAGTTCATTAGTTGAATTTCGAGTGAATTATTTGTGGTATCGATCTATATTTAATTCTTCTTAATCCTTCACTTTTAGGTATGCCAATAGCTAGTAGCATCACTGGACAATCGTGCGTGCAATTTATGTAACTGTCGAACGTAAATACGCACGACATGAACATTTATTTGTGTCATTAGCGATTGGGTTTATCGCAAGTGCGTTCTGCTTCTGATCACAAAAGTTAGTATATTTCGCGTCGATTCAAGTTTTTATTCTTCGCTTTCCGATTAAGTTAAACTTTCAAATGGTAATACGATAATTAGATGTACGGAGTGTTGCCCTATTTTAGGGGCGTACAAAATATCTGTGATATTTATTAACGAACTCTTATTTACTCATATCTGTATAGTTCTACATAGTTCTATTTTAACCTCTTTCTCTCTAGTCTTGCTGAAATAAAGTATATTTGTTATGTTATGTTTATCGTTCAGCAGATATATCCTAGTGCTCACGAATTCCAAAAGAACCTTTTTTATAGTTTGGATGTTGACGGTGTTACTTGTCAATAGATAATTTTGCTGTCTTTAAATCCAATGTCAACTTTTCTACTTTTCGTAGCGATATATATTTGCTATTATAAAAATTGTGTATAAGAATGCTGACATTATTCGCGTGCAATAGTTACTGGAAATTACACATCTTTTGTAATGCTAGCGATACCGACTTATGTCATGCAACAGTAGCATTTTTACAAAACACGAACGTAGAAGGTGCAATTAATGAAAACAAAGAACGAGTAAAAAAAGCTACAAAAAAACTAATACTAAAACTAATCAATAGATGCGTTGTCAACGAACAAATACCCAAATCGTGGCAAAATGCGGAACCAATCCTGACATACAAAAAAGGAAAAAATTCTAGAAAACTACTGACCTATCAGCTTGCTATCAACAGGCTATAAACTGCTTATCAAGATACTGACTAATAGACTCACCGCTAAGTTAAACTCTTATCTTTTATCAGGCAATCGAAAAAAACAAATTTGAGAAGACGTTTTAGTACAATTGACCACATTCAAGTAGTCACTGATCAAAACTTAGACAGTATTTAAAAACATGGCAAAAACCGATCGATTAGTGATATACCAAGATCATCAAGAAAATTTACGAAAAAGGAATGTTGAAAACGAGAGTTGATAGAACTTAAAGAAAACAGAATAAGAGAAAGGAATACAATCTCCTCCAAATTCTTCACCATCGGGCTTGATGGTGGTTTTAAGACACTACTCTGGCAAAATTATTAAATAATTTAAAATTTGCGGACGATATAGTCTTAGTCAGTAGCAATGCCGAAGAATCATAAAATATGATACAAAAATGAAGAAAAAGGAATTCATCGGAAATGTTAAAAAGTCAACTATCTGATACATAAAGTCAAAAGGGGTAAAAATCGTCAGACAACCGAATTAAACGGCAAGATCAGTCTCACATGAGCAGCTTTAACAAACTTTGTTACAAGTCGTTATTTATGTATTTGATAAAAATATTATTTCTAATTAAAATTCGCGCCAGCACTAGTTGTCTCCTACACTGTTTTGTAAAGCATATTGTTTACGACATTTGCGGGTGGGAAGAGCGCGAACCAGAAATAAACTTTCATTTCATCCATTTACCTATTTGACATCGCTGGGAACCTGGTCGTATCAGAACGCGATCCGCTACATCGTAAATAATTCTTCTTTCTACTTAATTTTCCTCGTTGGTTATTTCTATTACGCTTTTACCAAATGTGTTGATGAAGAATTGTTCAATGTGCTAATCGGATTAAGCGGATTGCGTGGCGTTCTCAAGTATAAAGAGAACTTCTAAAATGGCGTTGACGTCTAACCTTTTAGCGAGTTTGGTTGGCCTACCACACGGCTACTGCAAGGATATAAATCTGTGGGAATCATCATTGTTTCCTCGTAGATAGACATACTCAGCTAATAACCTCTAGACCCCCTTACGGTCCGAGTCAATACATTAACATCAGCCTTCAGCCTAGGTTTATTTGGAATTTACCGTATTACTTAGATCTGTAGATCATACTTATTAATTTTACTATCAATCGTAATTTTTAAATCATCTTTAACCATATGTAACGCAATTTGTATTGAATACGCTGACGTGACAACCTTCAAGTTTCTTCGATCATTTTGACTGTAATCAAAGCCAAAATTAGGCACTTATCGTCGTACGTAAGCTTAGATAATACGCATACTTTCGTTCCTAAATTTATAAGAAGTGGTAAACGTTGCTAATTGTGACAAAAAACTTTCGGCGAGGTAAATTTAGTAGTTATATTTTTTTCTTTGCTATTCATTAGAATTGCTGATTATGAATTCGGTTCGCGACTGCATGTAAAGGAAGTAGTTAATCGAGTACGTTTAAAGTTACGGTGATTGTAAAGTACGATATTTGCTCTTCAACCGAGTCTTCAACTGTTTAAGTTTTGTTATTCTGTTAAAATCAAATTATATGTAGTGCATTTAACATTGAATATAATTAGCTGTACGTCTGTCTGATCTAAAGAGCATGCATCAGTATTTTGCAAGTTGTTTCCTGTCAATGTTCGACAGATTTAAATATTTCCTCATTTTGGCGCTCCTTTAATCATCTTAATTAGCACATCGCGGACCATCGGCGACCCTCTATCCGATATATTGAGCCGTCTGCCTTAAGTTACGGGTAAATTGACGTAACATAGAGAACATAGAAAACCATGTTCCAAGTTAGCCTAAGAGAGAGAATCAGAAATGAAGAAGCAAAAACTAGTCAAAAATATTATTTAAAAAAAATCAAATAGCTTGTCATATCGCTCAAAAAATGAGAAATTCACAAAAACAATAATGTTTAATAGTGCGAGCACGAGAAACTATAAATTTTGGACAACTACGCACGATGACCTACAAAAGTATCGGCAATAAATTGGATACTGAAGGCCCAAAACAGAAACACATAAAAAAATGGAGAAAGCTTGTGTACAGCCGAAAAGCCAATATGTAAAAAATTACGGAACCTTGCCAACCGACTTAAACCAACAGCTGTAACACAAAGCTTGACGTGTATAATAAACGTATAGTCAAAATGAAAAGACAGTGTTTCAAATCTGACAATACTCAGTAAGATAAAACAAAATTTCATATGCCAAAGGCATCCGATACAAATAAATCAATAATTTAAAATAGTGAAAAAAAACATAGTGAAAGCGTAACGATACGCGTTCGACACATTAAAGAAAAATATTTTACATTAACAAAACCAAAAAGCGTTTTTCTTTATTCTTTGGAAAACTTCTCTTTCTACGATCAATAGATTTGAGAATTAAATAATGTGATTACCACATTCGCCTCTATTCGCCTTTTTTGACTAATTGAAAGAAAATGGCTGTCTCCAGATGTTGATTAACTCACAACAAAAGTGACATCAAACGTATTTTTAATGCCACCAAAATCCTAATATGTTTTGTTGAGTGTTGTAACATTGAAGTTCGGACAAAGAATTGCAAAAAAAAACTACTTTTATTAACGGTTATGCAAAATAATAAAATAAATATGAAAACGTATACATATTGGAGGCGTAGTGAGTTGGTTTAGAATTTTTGTATTCACAGTTAGTAACTTTTTAGGAAAAAATGTATAACTCAACAGTAAATTTCAGTTTTCATCACTTATGTGGTTATTTAGCTTAGGCACATACTACCCACATTCGTGATAAAAATGAAATTTTATTAACAAAATTTATTAGTTGTTAATTATTTATTAATTTATATTTGTCGTCTTTAGTGCACACAAAGAAATTGTTTTATTTCGATAATGATTTACACTATTATTAGTTTGCTTTTAGTAATCGTTGAAGCCTGAAAGTGCAGTTACAAATCCCTCACGAAACCTTTCAACGTGTTATTATGCTGAGCTGTAACCACCACTTTCACGTAAAGTTTGTCACAAAATATAGCAAGCAATCGTTACTGAAAAACTAACATGTTAGCAAATTTATTGTGGCGCATGATCAACATTATTGTTCTAAAAACTTCTGTTTCCTTTGTTTTCATTTTATTTTGACAATTTTTCTTAAATATTTATAAATATTGTTCAAGTAGCACACTTTGCTTCATATTTAATTACTAAGGAGTTTCTTTTTCAAATTGTATTTTTACAAATTTATTTAAAACATGGTCCTTCAAGCCGGATGTTGTAAATAAACAAATACATTAATAAATTTCGACTATACTCAAATTTCTATCCAATCACAATTTACTCGTTTATTTCTACAATTTATTTTATTTCTTCATATTTTCGTTTCATTTTCTATTTCTAATATAAATTAAACACCTTAATTTCAAAATGTGTTAAGTAAAACGATTTTATACTAAGATAAAAACGTCTTCCGAGTTTGAACCATGTCACTTTCGTAAGAGGCTTCATCAAGGCGGGAAAGAAATCGAAAAACTCAAAAAAGCAACCGAAAACTAATTAAGAACCACTAAAAAATTAGGTAATCAACTTATAAACCAAGCCAAACATGAACAACAACATTGACATTGTGCAAAGACGTTCTTATCGGCCGTAAAAGCTTTTGCCATTACAACACAAATTTAGTAATTTTTTTAATATTTCAAATTGTTGAGTGAATTAAGCTTCAAATAATTACTTTTGTCTCTTTACTATAACTTAAGACATAGGAAAAGTCCTTTCAAATATCATTTTAAAAAAACTTAAAAGATTGCAAGCAAACTCATCTTTTCTCATATTCATAGACCTCAAAAGTTAAGCAGACACTACGTTTCTTCAGCCAAACTCAAAATAGAGTCCCTCTCCCACTGTACGTCCAAACGGAGTAAACAACGGTCTTAAATCCGCTACCTCCCTTAAAGGATCATTCAATTCAAAATGATTTTGCTTATCCAAGCACATTTCTTCTTCGAAAGAGACAGTCAGTCGCAAATTCAAAATTCGTGTAACTCCGTCCTACATAAAAATCTAAGAGATTCGGCGTTTCAAAAAAAATTCGTGAGAGCATTCTGATATCTTTGACGCTCTTAAGAAATAGTCAGAATGTGGTGGGGTAAGTCAGTGTTCTGCGTTCTGAGATCCAATCGTGTCAGTTCCATTAAGCTTACAGACATAAAAGAAAATCTTATACAAATAATTAGACGACGCCTTACTAATTATCTTGGCCAGACAACAACCCTTTCAAAACCCAAATTATTTCACGATCTCTTTAAAATATTGAGTGTCGAGAAGACTAAGTGATCACAAAAAAGAACGTAAGCTCGTAAGATCAAATTCAAATACAATGATTTCCAAGCGGTATCAACATCATTCTCTTCTGCTTTTGTAAAATTTTCAATTCTTGTCAAAGTGATAGATTGATGAGTCTAACAAGAAGGGTCACAACAACCGTACCGTACGATTCATCAAGATGTTCCACCTCAGCCAATACGGTTTTGTTCCTGGTAAATCAAGAACAAACGCCATTCGTTGATTAATGACTAAGGTACTCGCAGGCGTCTTTAACTATTACTTACTCATTGAACGCTTCTGGGTCTGCTTCCAGCAAGCCACTGACAAGGAGTTGTCCACAAGCTTAGGTGTTCTAGCCGCCTATCGTAGTTGACACAACTCCTTAAGCCTAAACTATCTGCTGACTACAACATTTTCGGTTTTGTTGTCGCCGATAATAGACAAGACTTGAAAATCAAACCACAACGGCGCCTGCATCATCGAATTTTCTTAAGAGTTTATAGCACCGTTCCTATTGTTTCCTTGTGTGGATTAACCACTCCGCTCTACATCTCCTTTTTTCAGAAAGAAATTACTGCTTATCCGATCTGGGTTCTTTTCTTAGACCAAAAACTTTTAACCAGAGATTATCTTTTCGGCTACAACAAATCGTCAGCTTCGAAGCTGGAAATAGGAGTAAAATCAAACCGTATCGGGATTAATAAATCCTTACAGTTTTAATTAGGTATCACTGAATGTAGTATTGAACTAAAAACAACTATAATTAATTGAAGTTCTTCTTCTTTGCAGGTTAGGTCTCTTGAAATGTGTTTTATTGGATTCGATTTTCTTGAAAGACTGATGACCAGCTGTTTCGTCATCCTTTTGGGGATATTCCTAGTGGTCTGGTGCCTTCCGGTTTTCCATCACGTGCTTCTTTTATGTCTTGTGTTATCCGTTTTAGAGATATGTTGGTTCCATTGTCTTGTTCTTTCTCGTCCCCATCTTACGATATCCTAAATGTTGCATTGTTCTCTGATCTGTTAATTCCTGATGTTATCTTGTCTTGTATATCTTAGTATGGATCTCAAGGTTTCCATTTCAAATGTTCTTATTGTTTGGTTTATCTTACTAGTGTCAGCTCTGGTTTCAATAGCATAGTTAGTTAGTTCGGTCTATTCTCAGGTGTTTATTCCTCTTGACACGGTGGCTGCTTTCTTTAACTGATTAATCGTTTCCCGGTCGAGGTTGCTATAGCTTGTAATATCTGACCCTAGATGGTTAAATGTCAGCATCCGTTCTATAATTTTATTGTTTATATCCAGTTTACGATACGGGTTCTCCTTAGATATAGTTAAATACTACTGAATTTATGTAAGATTCTTTATTATCCTCCTTATTAGATCGCGTCGTCTGAGCAGCACACTATATTGGAATTGTGATTGCAAATGACTGACGAAAGGCTGTCTACAAGGCTCGGTTTATGGACCGATCTTGTGAAATCTAATTGTTAATGATCTCCTAGACAAAGACTCACTAGCAGCCTGCGGCATTTTTGCTTATGCGAACGATATTGTCGTCACAGTTTCCGCAAATTCCCGACGAGACTTAGAGGCAAAATCAAACACGTGTCTAAATATCGTGGTCTAGACATCTGATACCATAGACTTCGACATTCCCACGTGAGCAGGAAACTAGTTGTGCTCCAGTCCTTATTCCTTAGAACTATTCACGGGGCTTATCGCACCGTTTCTGTAGATACCCTCTGTGTTATATCCAAACATCCTCCCCTATACCTCCTTTTTCAGGAAATTTACAAAGTTCTACGCAACTTCCTTGACCACATCCGTCCTTTTCAGCAGCCAAGCGTCACTTAAAGATCTTGATCTTGGGTGAATGACGGCGGCTGTAGGACACTTCCCATAAACGGCGCAACGCCTACTCCCTCATCCCGGATATCCTCACCTGGGTCAGAATACCCTACATCCCCGGACGAGAAGCAGTCTAGATCCTCTTTTCATACGGCGGATCTCGTTGCCATCCTAAAACGCGTTAGCGTTTTCAATGAAGACAAGTGTCCGTCGTGTAGCGTTCCTGAAACTTCAGCTCATCGGATTCTCGTTTGTCGTAAACTCCATTATAACCATAGCGCCCTACTAGTCACTATCAATCCCCATCCTGACTCCCTTCAGGCCAGCCTTAGACTGGTGCCCGATATAAACTGTTATAAACCATTCGCTAAGAGAGACCAGAACCCATAGTAGTTTTAGTTTACTAGCATAGATGCATAGTTTTAGTTTTATTTTCTTTCGTACAAGGATACGATGACAAAGTAGAAATTTAGCTTTTACATTTATTAACTGCATGTATTTAGATTAGTCATTTTATTTTATTATTTTAGTTGAATAACATTTTTCAGTTTATTTTTCGTCGTCGCTACTTGACTAACTCTACCTCTCTTACTACCTTCCTGCTTGTCAAAGTCCTTTTCCTACCAGCTTGGTTTTATTCCTTAAAAGCGCTGAACCACTTGCTCCCTTAGCACGTCTCCCGTACCTAGTCCATCCAGCTGAGTCTCAGTAGACTTCTCTTATATTTTGTCACACTTTCCTAACTTAACCCATCTTGTGGCGAACTTGCACCAAGCAAGTTTGGGTGGTTTGGTGGCTCCACATCCGCCTCCTCCCGTATGTTAAAGACTTACCAGCAGACTGCGACATCTTCGCTTATGCGGACATTAGTGTCACCGTGTCCGCCAATTCCAGATGTAATTTAGAGGCAAAATCATCGTGACAAGCTGGGCTGGCACCAACAAACTCAAGAATTCAACAGACAAAACTAAGTACGTGGTTTTTAGCGCCACTCTAAAACGAGTTCATTTACTGCGCCTCGACGATTACCCATCCGTAGAGTTTTCGAATTCAAGTACCTCGGATTTCTGCTCGACGACAAGCTGAGTTTTCTAAAAGATTGAGTTTTCGTGGTTGACAAGTACAAGAGCGTCTTCCACTTGTTCTATAAACAATCTTGACTAAAGTGGAATTTACACAAACCTTTTGCAAATATTTTTAAAAGTGCAGTTATACCCATGCTCATTTATGATTTAGACTTTTAATACCAGACTTCGACATACTCACGTGGTCGAGAAATTTGTTAGTCTTCAATCTTTATCTCTTAGAGCATTCCTCAGGGAATATTGCACCGTTCCCTTAAATGCCATATGTGTTATTTCCAAATATCCTCCTCTGCATCTCCGTTTGCAGAAAATTTGCTACACCAAGATCTTAGGCAAGACAGGCTCGTGTGCAAGTTAGACTAGCACGTTTCACCGACGACTGTCCGTCCCTTTTAGCGGCCAAACGTCACTTAAAGGTCTTGATCTTGAGTGAATAGCATAAGATGTAGAGCACTTCCTAGAAAAATATCTTGCGAACATATTTACCAGTGCAGTTATACCCATGCTCACTTATGGTTTAGACATTTGGTACCACAAACTTCGACATACGAACGTGGTCAAGAAACTGGCCTTCCTTTAATCCTCATTTCTTAAAATAATGTGTTATTTCCAAACATCCTCCTCTGCATCTCTTTTTGCAGAAAATTTACTGCAAATTCCCAACGAGACTTACGAGGCAAAATCTAAGTTGTGCCTAAATGTAACTAGGTGGACTAACAGCAATAAACTATGTATTTCTGCAGACAAGACTAAGTACATGCTTTGTGGCTTCACGTTTTTGAATTCAAGTACCTCAGACTATTGGTCGACGACAAATTTTTTGTACAAATATTTACACTTGAAATGGACCTTCACAAAAAATATCTTGCACATATCTTTGACAATGCAGTCATTCCCATGCTCACTCATAGCATAGACTTCGACATTACCACGTGATCAGGAAATTAGTCTCGCTCCAATGCTTATTCCTAAGAATTATCCTCGAAGCTTCCGTTTCCAATAGATACCCTTTGTGTCATATGCAAACATACTCCCCTACATCTCTGTTTGCCAAAAATTTACTGCACTAAAGTTCTTCGCATGGCCAGCACGTAAAATTTCTTTGACTAGCACGTTTCGATCAACGATTTTTCATCCTTTTCAGCTGCTGAACAACACCTTAAGGTCTTGATCTTCAGTGAATGACAACAGTTCCTAGAAAAGCCATAATGCCTATTCCCTTACCCCGATATCCTTACCTAGGTCAGAATGTCCTACGTCCCCGGACGAGAAACCGTCCAAATTCTTTCTTCACACGATGTATTTCGTTCCCATCTAATGCGCATGAATACCGACAGCGTGTGGTGTTTCTGACACTCCCGCACATCGGATTCTTGCTTGAATTCGATCATTCTCGAGCCATCTTTAGATTTATGTCTGATGTGTATATTTATGAACCATTCACAAAGAGAGACCAAAGTCTTCAGTAAACGAAGTTTGGTTTGATGGGTTCACATCCTCCTCCCTACTCGTATGTATTTTTCATGTTTGTCTGCTGTTTTCTTACAGCTGTAATACAAATATGCCATTCTTCTGGCAAACCAAGTTTTTTTTTGTTTGTTGTATATGTTGACTTTTCGTGATCCTAAAGCTTCCTTTGATGCGATGTTAATGTTTGTTGTTAATTTTTCCCAACTCTGTTCTACGTGATCGTTTCTCTTTTATTATTTCTTGTAGGCGTCTACTATCAAGTTATCTCGTACTTTTATTTTCTAATGCTTCTATGTTCAGGTAGAGTTTTATGAAAAGTGGAGTACTTTGCACAGTACTAATCCATGATCTGGTCCCACATTGGCTGATGCCATTGTTCTAACGTCTAGAATCTTTCTGGAGTGTGGTGTATGTTATAATGTAATTTATTGTAGATTGTCGTCCTCTTGTATCAGACCGTGTATATTTATATTAACTTCTGTTGGAGCAATGTGTTATTCTAAGTTTATTGTGTGCACATAGTTCATTTAATATTTCACCAAGGTCGTTGGTCACATCTTCATTGAATTTCTGCTTCACACTTTCTACAATGTTTTGTATGTAGTTGGTACATCGTCTTTAGGTTCTAAAATCTTTAATTATTGGCAAAGGAAATTTAAAAAAAGTTAAATCTGTAGCTACTAGTGAAAATTTTATACCAAAAATATAATTTGCTATGATTTTTCTGACACAATGCACGCAATCATAAATTTTAATAAACAGTTTAAATCAATGTAACTACACATGCTGCCAAACCAAGTTTGTCACATATAAATAATAATTTTCCTTTGAATAATTTATTCGCAACCTTTTTTAAAGACATCGTTATTAAACTCCTATAAAAAATATATTTATTTAGCTTAACATTTTCGAAAAGAAAAATACTTTACGAAGTTTGAAAAGTTTTTATTTTTAGTTATGTTAGAACGGAACTATAAAGTAAGAACGGTAGTATTTCTGTTAGTAACTTTCTTTATTTTTCATTTCCTTATATTTACAAGTTATAATATAATTTTCGATAAAATATCCGGCCTAATTCAAATTTATTACTACAATGTAATTTGTTGACTTCTATTAGACGAATAGTCCCATTTCATTTTTCTTTTCCCTGAAGTAATAGCAAAATCAAATTGAATAAATTATTATTGATTGCGTAGAAAAGTATTCCTTTAGGAGGTGCATTTTTTTTATTAGCCACACTCATTACGCAAAATGTATTTTTTTATGTACTCGCGAAGTTGTTGATGACTATAATTATAGCGTGACATAAAAAGCATTGTCAATTCAAGAATACTTCTAAAATGGGGGTATATTTATAAGGGTTGACTGAGTACAAGATTCTTGAGTATTAAGTTCCGAATGACTTACAATACATGTTGAAGCGTGAAAACTCCTATTGTTGTTATTCACACTCGTACTCAAATTAACAAAGTTGTTTCTTAAAGTAGATGGCTAAAAGCTGCCACTTCCCAAGAGATCAATACGTAATTAGTGAAATAAAATTAGAACTGGAGCTTAATCGTAATTAACGAATAGATTGTGAATTACGTTTGGTAGATTCCTTAGTGACTATAATTAGCAATTTTACTTCCTACAAATACTGTTTCATTAAATATCTCTTCAAAGCTTGTTGTTTAAAGAATTTATTTAAACCGGTTTAAAGTTGGACATGTCTAGCAGATATAGAACGAAATATGCAAATTAAGGATCCGTAAAAGCTGGATTTGGTTACATAACTAAACACCGTATATTCAGTAGGTACAAAATCAATTTTAAAATTTTAAAGCAGTACAGAGTAAATTAAAATTTCAAAAAGCTAGATGGTATTAACGACGTAATCCAAAAACGCTTTACTCGAAAGGTACAAAAAAGTTCGTGTAGAATAAGGTGTTAAAATCGACATCTGATGGTTTTAGACACGGGTAACGTCAAGTAATAACAGTGTGGAATAAAGTTAAACAGTCAGATCCAGATATCGGGCCATAATTTATAACTAGTCACGCACAGATATTTTCACAAAAGACAACCCTACTTAAACCGTTAAGTAAATACCTCACGTTTAATACCACATTTGAAATGATTTCGTACGGCTGCTACCACAAATTTTAGATACATTTTTCAAAAAGAAGTTGATGGATCTTTCACATAAGCAACCTTTCATCTCGAATTACATTCTTGAATGCTTACGTTGAAGATAGTAATTTTGCATTGTTTATTTCATACAGTCAACAATTTAAAAAAAGCTCGGACTTATAAAAGATAACTTCAATAAATTTTGTAATGTTTTACTATAATATTGACTGGTTAATATTGTACTTTGTAACGTAAGAAAATTTCACATAAATATTGGAAATTTCTTATGCACATCTAATACGTGAATACAACAAAGAAATGCCAAACTCCCTCGCGAGTTACACAAAAAGCTTTGCATTCCCTGAAAGTTACTATACGATGTGCACTTTCATCTTACAATATCATAAACCTAGTTTCAGAAAATTAACGTATAAACGAATCACGATTGGTCCGAAAAATCCTAACATTTAGCAAGGATATATATTCTTAGATTTCTAAAAAAGAATAAATATTAACTCATCAAATTCAGATAAGTATAGTCTACGTTAATAGTACGACGTCATTAATAAATATTTTAAATAATTGTTTTTAGTATTTTCACAATTAAAATTAAGTGAAGAACAAAATGCATAAAAAGAAAGATAAGGTATAAATATATCGAAAGATAATTCACCGATTAAAGTCCATAGGTGTTCTCAACTTGCACTTCAAGATAGAGTGTTTGTCTCATCCATTAAAAACCGTTACAAAATATTAGAAGGTTTTGTTAAAAATATTGTAACTGTAACTGGTCTCTGATTACGAGCTTCGGGTTAACAGCTATGATTATTTTCCAGAATGCTTTAACAAGAAGATGAAGCTATTTCTGCTTTGGTCTTCGCTAAAATCAGAGTGTCGATATATTGTTTTTGTAATGTCTTGACTGTGGCTAAGTCTTATTTTTCCAACCAGATCTTTCTAAGTGTCCTACTCTTTTTTCCACACTTCTTTAGTAGCTTTGGTCCATCCGTATAATCATCATTACTATTCACCTAGTGTTCCAGTTTTTTTTCACTCCATACGCCTGTTTTTTTTAATAATAAAAAAACAATTAATACGTAACGACTTGCGTTAATTACATTCTAAGCATTAAAATGTCTTGATGTTTAGGACATCTCCTATGCTACGTTTCTGTATAGCTAATAACACTGGTCTGCAAAAAAGTATTTTTTATCGAGCCCTGACACTATTCCGGGTGATTCTTATGTAAAATGACGTCCTGAATCCAAATATGTCTTCCGTTTTCTTCCATCACCCACCATTTTCAAGGCAGCTCCAAATCTCTAATTTTACCACTTTTCGATAAATTAATTATAATTTATTTATCGAACGATAATAATAATTATAATAATTATTATAATAATAAATATATGGACATGAATTTAGTTTAAATGGGAAAAAGAACTATTTTAGCTATAAACAGTAATAAATAAAAAGATATTCATCGTTACTTGGTGCTTGCTTTCCTTTTATACCCTGAGGTACAGCTCTCTCGTTTCAAAAATCAGCAGTACTCCGCCAACATGCTTGCATTCCACTTCCCTGAAAATCTCTTCTCCAGCTTAGCGATGTCTTGATGGAACCGTTCCCCGTGTTCATTCGAGACTACTCCTAAATTTTCAGAGAAAAAGTTCAGATGCGAGTGAAGGAAGTGAACTTTAAGAGACATGTTACATCCTATGTCCTTGTACGCTAAAAACAGTTCCTCGACGTGAGCGACATAATCTTCACTTTTGTGGTTACCCAGGAAGTTCTTACAAACTTTTTGAAATGCAAGGCAAGCTCGTTTTTATTTTCGATTTAGGTGTTCAATAAACGTCGAATCTTGGAAGAGTTGTCTAATCTGGGGACCAACAAAAACGTCTTCTTTGACTTTAGCTTCGCTAAGACGAAGAAATTTAATTTTCAAAAATTGAAATGCGCCACCTGTCTTGTCTACTGCTTTCACAAACTGCTTGATCAATTCAAGTTTCATGTGTAAAGGTGGTAAGTAAATATTTTCCTTCGGAACCAAAGGATTGTGGGCGACATTTTTCTGACCAGGAATAAGATTTTCTCGCAGAGGCCAGTCCCGTACGATGTAATGTTTATCTCGGGCTCGGCTATCCCATTCACAAAGGAAGCAGCAATATTTTGTGAATCCTGATTGCAGACCCGTGAGTAGAGCAACAACTTTTAAGTCAGCGCAAAGTTTCCACTTATAATCATGATAACTAATTTTATCAAGGATTCTGAAGATGTTTTCGTACGTTTCCTTCATATCAACAGAGTATACAACTGAAACTGATGGGAAGTCATTCCCATTTGCCAACAGGACAACTTTTAAGCTTGTTTTTGATGAGTCTATAAACAGTCTCCATTTGTCTGGGTCACATGGCATCTGTAGCTCTGTCATCTATAAATTTGCATTAAGGCAGAACACTAAACCTTTATCTTCTGAGAAAAGACATTTCAGGTTGCTTGTCTGGTCCTGTAAGAAGATATTTTTACTCCCTTTTCTAAGAGATTCCACTGTTGAAGTCGCGATCCTAGGAGCTGAGATTTAGTCTTGGGTAACTGCAAATCCCTGACAAGATCATTTAATTCCGATTGAGTGAGGAGGTGAGGTTGCCAAGAAACTAAATCTGCGGAATACTCTTCATCATCATTAAACGTATCATTCGAAGCCTCAGGTTGTGACTCAGAGTCTTTTAAATCAATTTCCGGCTTTAGAGTATAAGTGTTTGGGGGCTCTGGGATTGGCAAAGTATCGTTATGAGGAACAGGTCTTAGAGCTGACGGAATATTGGGATACTAAATTGTATGCTTACTTTTGCTCGAAAACCCGGCGGTGGAAGTCATACAAAAGTAAAAATCTGTAAGATGACACCGAGGTTCACGCCAAACCATGGGCACAGCAAATGGCATTGATTTACGGGTACCTTTTAGCCATTTGGTCAAACTACTGTAACGAGTCGTACAGCAAACTGATGGAGCCTAAGTCTTGTCATGGTCGCCAACTTGACAATCAAAGTACAATTTATAAGATGTTTTAACAAGCGGAGAAAGGGGTTTTCGATGCGCTTTTAAAGTTAATTCCCCGCAGACATAGCAGAAGCTATCGGGATGATTTTTACACTCGCGTGGCATAATTAAACAGTAATTCAACGCCCGACATTAACCACAAATCACACTTAGTCACTTGAAAAAATCCGGAGTAAAAGTAGTTTTACTGTTTTACACAAATGAACAAAAATGAACACAAAATCCAGCACGTTTAAAACGTCGAAAAGTTAACAGCTATAGATGTACTGATCGAAGCAGTTAAGCAAACAATGTAATATACTATAATGAGAAGAGTAATGCAAGTGCAAGTCTGTCGAAACTTCCTGTTCAAACGTGCATGTGGTATTGAGATCGCCAGCGTCGTGCAGTAAATCTTCCTAACTGTTTATTGATATTTTTTTACTGTTCTTATATATTTGTATTTTATTGTTGTTTCTATATACGTTTTATAGCAAAACTTTTGCCATATACTTAGGTATAAATTTTATTACCTGCTTTGGGATGTTTAACGGCTATAAGTTAAAATTCTAAAAAAAAAATGCAAAAAATAAAATTAAAATAGGGTCCTCCCAAAATAGGTGGGTGATGGGTAAAAACGGAGCTCACTTTTGGATTCAGGAGGTCATTTTACATAAGAATCGTCAAGAATGGTATCAGGGCCAATGCAGACCAGTGTTATAGAACGGTTCGCCTCCTGGTAAATAATTAATTTTAAAATTTGGTCAAATTAATGACCCCTTCTTTTAGGAGGTTGGATGAAAGCAACTACTTCAGTAATTTGCGCGACGTTTCGTGTTCAGGATGAACACTTCATCAAGCTCGCTCACACTGAGTCAAGTAATTTTTTTGAATAAAAAATAAACACATAATTACAACGTTTAACGTACATCGTGATTTTTAAAAACGTTTTGAAATTTTGCATTTTGCTTTTAGTAACTTAAAATTATTACAGCGAGTGTGGTAGATTCGAGATATTCCTGTTCAATTCCGTTATTAGGGGAGGAAATAGTTTTTTTTCCTGTAATGGTGTCACACTTCCAATAAACTGATCCAGCTATTATAATTAATGTGGATTGATAACCTCAAGGATTTGTTTTACACCATTCGAACTCGCATTGTTGCGGATACCCTAAAACATCGTTAATCGAAGAAGATGACTTGCACTACACTGTTACTTCTAATTTAAACAGTCTTCTTGTAACTGTATTACGCAATTTTATTTATTTTTCTATTCTCTATTGAGCTGTAAGCGTTATTAATATTTTTTAGTTTGTTACTACTTATAATAAGTCCTCAGCTAACATTAGTTTAGTTGAACATCATAATTAATATTTTACTGTCAGTTAAAGTTATAAATCCGCCTTCAGCTGTATTTCATATAATTGTCGTGTACATTAACTATAATTCAATTGAGTATCCTTCATTTTTTTAAACACGGTCAAGGCCAAATTTTGGCATACGCACGTCGTTGCATGTAAGCTTACACATTTCGCAAGTTTCAAGAGTAACATTTCGGATTTAGGTGGGGTAAGTTCTACAGTTTGTACTCATTTTAACGTTCACTGCATGCCAAGCATTAATATTGGTCGATTTTGCTTTGTAATTTTACGGTGATATCACTAATTTTTTCTTGTCGATTTGAAAATATTGACCCAGATAGATTATGTAACCGGTAATTTTTTTTTCTATTTCTTGCTTATTATTAAAACCTACAAAGTACTATTATATTATCGCTTGTAATAACAAGATAATAAGAAATTATTGTTTGAAGGAATTATATATACTGTTACCTTCTCTCTTGGCTGTTGTTTATTTTTCTTCTAATCTAGTGGGTTCAAACATACCCTTCGTGTCTCCGAGCCAAAGATTTCGCCAGTAAAAGACTTTTTTCTCCTTGGTATTGTAGCATTCTCAATCACGCCCACTCACCGACATCCCAGCTAGCCCTAATTTCGTAGTTGTTACCAAGAGAGCCCACTAGGATATGTTAGTAACAAAACAGCGAAAAACGATAATATAAAACTAGTTACAATGTGCGAAGCTACACTCCTGATGACAAAGAAACTCAAATATCTGAGACTTACTCTTGATACTAGATTGACTTTCAACGCACCATTAGGGTTCTTAATTGAAACCTAAAATGACCAAATGATTATATAGCGTGGTGACAAGACTCATCATCACATACGACGCGTTTGTATGAAGTGAAAGAACCTACCTAAAAAGCACGATTGCCAATCTGAGCAAAAGGTAGAGATTGGAGTGTCTGATTACAGCGATGAGAACTTTTAAACTGTGGTATCATGCATGAGTCGACAAAGGTTAGAAAAACTCACAGAACTAATAACGGCATTGTTGCTTTAACAAACATATGCATAAAATCGGGGTGCTAAGAAGCCCTCTATAACGTGAATGCTTAAAAAACGACGAAACTCCGCAGCATTTGAGGTGTGAATGCGAAGCATACCAAATACATCACGATTCACGGCAAACCAAGGTTAACCGATGATAAAATAGAAACACCTTATAGATAAAACAGAACTGCGCAAAAGGACCAAGGAGAAAGTAGTGCAGACACGCCAGACAAACGACCTCTTAAGAAGAAAAAATCATCAATAGTTTAATCATTTGGACTATAGATCCAGTTTTGGCTAAATTTTAAATTTGGGTTTGGCTTTCAAGGTCCTGTCCTTGGTACGTACGTCATCGCCACTTCATGTTTCTCTTGTTTTCTCCACCTGGTTTTAATTTTTCCATGGAGAGAGTACTTTACTAATTTTTAAACACACCGAAGCGCAGCCTATATGTTTTTATTTCATTTTCGTATTGTTCTTCGCGATGTTAAGCAGAAGTGAAAATTGAGTTTCAATCAATAAAATTGTTCATGGAGTGTAATGTTAGTCGCCTCCTCGCGGTGCACTCTGGATAGCATCTGTGCTGGTTCTCCAGTACAGATGTAAACTAAATGATTGACACGGGCCTATATTTCACCATGTGGTGTTGTTGCCCTAAAAACGGATACGTTCCACCCAATTCCAGGGTTTAGGCGTAAGTCTGGGTCCTGAGTCAACGGCCGAAGCGTACCGTATCCAAACGTGGTAGTAGTTGTGTTGACGCCTTTTAAGGGCTCTCCTCTACGGCGGCATAACGTTCGTGGATTGTGGACTTAATTGTGTACGATCTATACGTGAGGGAGAGGTTTGTCATGTGACCGCTTCCCTTAGAATAATAGTCACTGTACCCAATTCCGAGAGAAGGAATTGGACAGGAACTGGAGGCACGGCTGGCAGACGTAACCCGTCTTGTCCATGTCGGTAAATCTGGACCTAGCCCCAATTCTGAAACTCGGTTCAATCTGCAGACAGGAACTTGGGGCACGGCCTGGGCCTATGGGTTTTCCAGCGCCGGTAAACCGAAACCTAGTTCTGAAGGGAGAGGAAAGGCCGAGTCCTATTATACAAAAGCATGGCAGGGGGGACTAGTCCCTCCGGCAGAGGAAGCGTCTTGTGGTAACCGTACGCGGACCAATACGCCCGGAGTCTATGTGAGTGGCCTTGCGCCTTAGACCCATAGAACGGACAGCAATCTACCCAATTCCAGTATCCCCAGTATACTGGTGCATTTATGCGGAAAGGGCGAGGGCTGTTCGAGCATTGCAAGGTAGCAGAAGAATCCATTTTTGTAGGATGGAGGAGACTGCGACGGCGACTCGTCCAACGTGGCGCGGCAGCAACACGACGATCCGAGGGTGATAGAGGGCCCCACCGGGGACCCGCTGTCCGGTGCTCTATCAATTGGTGTCGGTCTCTCGGGGACGCGGGAACTAGCTCTGGCACAGGTTGGTCGTCGACTTATTCCGTCGTGCGACATGTCCCTTAAAAGAGGGGGGTGCTACGGCACTCTATCCCCGCCTCGTTCCACTGCTACCCCCTCTTTATAGGCGAGTGAAAAGCTGGTTCGGGGTGCTGCACTGGCCAGCTAACATCGACCACAAATAAGAGTCAGTAAAGGATGTGACCGTTTCGAATTAAACGCTGAACTGCCGATTTCTTATTGGAGACTGGGTCGCGATACCTGCGGTAGGGGGGGCTCTAGTTTTACTAGTTCTACCGCCTAACGTGTAACGGAAACCGGGGTGCGAGGAGCAGGAACTAGAATTTGCTTTAGTAATGCGATAGATTGCACGACACTCCGGGCGTGCGCAATGGGGGGGCTAACCGCCCTCCCATACTACCCGGTGCAGTCGTAACTATGACTCTCTTAAGATCCATTTTCATACGGTAGTAATAATATCACCAAAGCGAAGAGAAAGATCCGTACTAACTGACTACAGCTGTGGGTTACAGAACGATACATAATTTCGCTATTAAAGTAGTTAATGACTTTGTTACTTAATTTTACAATTTAAATACTGTAATTTACGCCTACATCATGTTGTTATTATTGCTACTTTGATATTATTGCGTTATAGGTAACGGTAGTATACAAATAAAGTACCAGAAACCCCTTTAAGACACCGTTGTAAAGTTACCCATAAATCCAGCCATAAAAAGTCTACCGCAGTTTAAGTAACTCAAACAAAAATTTAAAAGATCTATTTGGCAAGAATGACTTAAATATAAATATTAGGAGTATATTAGGGTCTTATCCATTATAATTTATCAATAATTAAATTATTTGTTACTAAACTATCACCAAATTATTAGGTGTAACTTTAAAGTCGACTTAAAGTATGAGTGCGCGGTTTAATTTTTATGTAAATTGGAACAATTACAGTACAGGCCATGTACAATAACATATTAAAAAACAAAAGTGTAACTATTTTTATAAATAGTTATTTATTATCAACAACACGTAATGTCGCCCAGAACCTGTAACTACCGAGCTAAACTTTGAAGTCGATTTAAAGTATCAGTGCGCGGTTTAATTTTTATGCAAATTTACACACTTACAGTACAGACCATGTACAATAACATATTAAAAAACAAAAGTGTAACTATTTTTATAAAAAAAGTCATTTATCACCAACAACACGTAATGTCGCCCAGAACCTGTAACTACCAAGCTAAACTTTGAAGTCGATTTAAAGTATCAGTGCGCGGTTTAATTTTTATGCAAATTGGCACACTTACAGTACAGGGCATGTACAATAACATATTAAAAAACAAACGTGTAACTATTTTATAAAAAAAGTTATGTATCACCAACAACACGTAATGTCGCCCAGAGCCTGTAACTACCAAGCTAAACCTTGAAGTCGATTTATTGTTATTGCACATGGTCTGTACTGTAAGTTGTAAATTTGCATAAAAATTAAACCGCGCACTGATACTTTAAATCGACTTCAAAGTTTACCTAGGTAGTTACAGGCTCTGGGCGACATTACGTGTTGTTGGTGATAAATAAATTTTTTTATAAAATAGTTACACTTTTGTTTTTTAATATGTTATTGTACATGGCCTGTACTGTAAGTGTGCCTATTTACATAAAAATTAAACCGCACATTGATACATTAAATCGACTTCAAAGTTTAGCTTGGTAGTTACAGGTTCTGGGCGACATTACATGTTGTTGGTGATAAATGACTTTTTTTTATAAAAATAATTACACTTTTGTTTTTTAATATGTGGTTGTACATGGTTTGTCCTGTAAGTGTACCATTTTGCATAAAAATTAAACCGCGCACTCATACTTTAAATCGACTTTAAAGTTACACTTATTAATATGGTGATAGTTTAGAAGCAAATAATTTAATTATTGATAAATTATAATAGATATGACTCTAATAATATTTAAATTTAGGTCCTTATTCCCAAATAGATCCTTTAAATCTTTGTTTGAGTTACTTAAACCGCGGTAGAATTCTTTTGGCTAGATTTATGGTAACTTCACACCGGTCTTTAAGACGCGGCAACATCTGAGGTCTCACTCGAACGTTCCATTACTTAATGCAACCATTAGACAAAATTTTTAACTAATCAGCTAGCCCAAAGTAATTGACTTCCTTGGTTCCTTGTTTGTGTACGTTTCTAATCATTTACTGTGTTTTGAATTTAAGTATAAAATATCTGCTACCATATGTAACGTGCCCGTTTATCACGCGCTCTGGGTAAAAAAAAAAAAATTAGTAACGTCACTTGGGGAAATAATTAATAAACAGGTTCCAAGAAATATGGTTTTTTGGTCATTACGTTTGAGTGAACTAAAGCAGCCGTATTGTATGGTTTTTAAAAACATTGAAAATTCACTAGAGAGCTTCCACCTGCAGTTTGTTGTCAGTTCCGTTTCGTGATCCTTTATGAAGTGACTAAATTGTGAGTTGTCTTATAACTATTATTTGAAGTTTAAAACATTCATTTTAAACCAATTAATGCTTTATTGGTTTTGCGTGCTACAAGCATATTAATTTTGCAAGTGTCGTAACGAAGATAACTATAAATTGGATCAGAAGCATTAATTTTTTTTGTTGTGTTGCGCTTACCTATTTTACCTTAGATGTCGTTTAGTAAAGATTATTAAACCATTTACCGTTTAAAAAAATCTGTCTGTCTGAACTTTGCTAAATTTTATCAAAACGGTTTGGTTGGGATTTTTAAATTCCATTGACTATCTAATATATATTTTGCTTAGTTAGTAAACAAAATTATTTTGGTATTTACATTAAAAGATATCAACACTAATTATTAGTTTTATTGTAGTGGCTATGTAAAGGATCCTGAAGCCAATTTAAGTTAAACATTTTATTAAATTTTGGGTCTTCAACCTTTTTTTTTGTTGTGTTTAGTTTTAAGTGTTTAGATTTAAGTGCTTTGGTTTAATGTTTACATTTACAATTGTTGAGTATCATAATTATTATTCTATTTCTGTGTTACTTTGTTTTTTTAAAGGTTTTGTGAATTTCTTCCTTACAATAAATTCACTGGAGCCCATCTATGTTTTTTTTTATTTTCGTTGATTTTATTTTTCTCGCCAGACAAGCAACAAAGCATAAACAACCTTGAAAAGGTTCCCACTTCCCTTTAGTAGTCTCAACACCAAAATCTGAGCCTAGCCTGGTTAAGAATAAGGTACGTTACACATATCTAAAGTTTTAATCTTCTCTTTATCAATCATTCATTTCTTCGAGATTGTTGCGTCTACCTGTACGGCTCCACAGCTGGATAACTAAACCTAACCCTCATTTTTGTCTCAATAGTTCTATACTTGGCAACTTTTATGCAAATAATTACGCAAATGTGTTGGAGTTAACAAATAAATTTCGTTGAGCAATGTATATGGCGTACAGAAACTGCATGTTTTTTTAATTTTCTCATTTAATTTTTTTCAGTCTGTACAGCCTAACCTTCATCCATGGGAATAAAACAATAAACATGAGAAACAACAAGAAATTTATCGTATGACATCCACGTACCCACTTATCTGCTAGATTTAGTTCTAAATTTGGAGTAGTCCTTCCGAGAAATTTTATTTCAAGCTTTTCTTCTAACGAAAATCTTACGAATTCATTTCTCAAAATAAATTTTACACTACTTTTTGCATTTTTCGTAAACTACAAATATACCGTTTTAGTTAGAACAAGTCCTACACGTTCTACCCATCCATTAATACTGAATTGGGAAGCAGCCCGGGCTATAATAGCGTGAGCCATTTCGCACGTAAAAACTGCATATGAAATTCTTGTAGTGGGGATTGCAAAGTCACGTTACAATGCTCTGCTATCTATATAGACATGGGCTCCAATAACTGTAACCCAAACATAAAAAAAATATCTTTTTAACATAGTTGCTTTGAACGAAGGCCACATTAAATTAATGTTTTCAGAATAATAAAAACTAGATATTTCAATATCCTATAAATATGTTCGAACTGAAAGGAACCGTCGTGTCGGGCTACTGAACGTGCCGGACTACAGAGACTATTGTATATCCGTTTTTTAAACATTTAACGCGTTGTTGGTAACGGTGTAGTAAACTGAATTGATAAATTATGAAGGAAAAATCTAGGATCGTAATGCCATTATAGAAGAACACACTGTACGTAAAGAATTTACTTTAGACACTTGGTTTTCTAGACCATGTGATAATACAGTTTTAGAAAAACTTGTTATTTTTGAGTAACAGTCACCAACTGTTACTGCTACATTAACATAACAGTTAACAATAACCGATACTTTTATTATGATAAAATAAATAAATGCTAGCAATTTAACTATTCCTTTAAAAGCAGAAAACAGGTAGCAAAGTCTAGGAACTAAATAATGCAATTCTTTATACATTTGTTATGTCAATTAACAGTTATATTTTAAGAGAGGTAGCAATTTACTACTGGTAAATAACAATTAAGAATAGCAGATTCCAAATAACAACCCAATAAATATATACATATTCATATTATTTGCATAAGCATATCATTTTAAGCGAATCAATGCTAATTATTATGGTTTATTTGTGTTACTAAATGATCGATTACTCAACATTTATTTTTCAAGATAAATGATTGTCTTCCATTCGACTTAAAAAAATAACGGCAGCCATTAGTGTAAACAAGAATAAATTGATACGAATGTATAATTCTACGGGTTATTGATTATTCACCCACGCTTACAATTACGCTGAATTAAATAATATATAAACATCATTATAACTTCTAAAGCTTGATATAGAGTATTAAAAAAACAAAGCGAAAACCAATAAACGTACAAAACAATTAGTCTCGGTTTATAAATTATAGCATACCATCCAATATATTAAAAGTTTTATTATTAGATATTTTTCAATGAGCTTATAAGCATGGAATTTATTTTTGATAAATGTTGAAATACAATATACATCGCAGTTGACAAATCCTAATTTCATAAATAAATTTACATAAATTCGATATTTTTATTCATATTCGAACAATTTAAATGATTTGGCACACACATATGATTTTGCCAAATGAAATCTAGTTTACATTATTTGAAATATTCGAAGTTCACCTAACTACTACAATTCCAAATTTCTTTTCGACTAATCAAATTTAATTTGAAAACTTTTCATATTCAAAGTCCTCAAAATTCAATTCCGCTCTTTAATCAGTATACGCAGTGATTCATATCAATTAACAAAGTTCTCGCACACAACTACTTTGTATGATTATCGATTGTCCTCTTTTCTACAACATTTTATTTGAGTTTTTCATTTAGAAAAGTTTTAGTTTTATTATACATCGAAAAGTATTAACTTCGAAACGAAAAACATCAAGAAGGCGGTTATGGATAGAGTCATGGATAAACAAAGTGATTAGTTAGTAAGTCGTAATTGAATATAATGTCACGTTTATTAATATAGCAGCTCCTTAATAAACATTTCAACTGATTAACTTTCAAAGTTATTGTTTAACCTTTCTAGGCCAACTTTACCGGAATTGCACCTAGTTTATTGTTTAGTTTAACTAAAATCAATCAAGTCTTACTACTACTTATATTGTATTATTCAACGTAAATTACTCAGGTTTTTCTATTATTATTATTATTAACGAAAACGTTTGTGTGCTATTTATTTTAAAAACCAAAATATCAATAATTTTAGTCTAAAGTGCAACCAAAAAACCGAGTATACTTCTTTTAATTGAGTTTTACACTTCCTACCCGTTTGTCCAACATAACAAAAATTATACAGAATTTTATAGATACCAGATTCTAAAACATACAAACATCAAATAAACGATTAAAAATTATCAATAATCGAAAGTCAGACGTAGCGCTATTTGATGAGACGACTTGTAGCGCGTACTCCTGGATGTGTCAATCCGTGATTGGAAACAAAAACTTGTCAGCGATAGGTTTTTGGAACGAAAAAGCGAGCAATTGAAGTAGAGAGATCGTAGTACACGGTTATGTCAGTGTTCCGAAGTATCACTTGCTTAAGTTGCAGTTTCGAGACGTAGATGCGTCTGCAGATTTGGCAAAATCGATTAAGAAAGCGGCAACGTTTTATTTGCCCAAGATGTGACGGATGTCAGTCGAAAATAGCAATTTAAAATCTAAATAACGAAACTGTCGTGAAAACATTTTTCAGGTTGTTGCTGCAACCCGTATATGATCCGCGTACGATCTGTAAAAACGGTAAATTGTTTTACTTCGACCATGTGACGAAAATGTTTAATGACTGTAGTTTGCGGACACAGGTTCCATACTTCATTTGACAAAAGTTTTTTTGGAAAAAAGGCTAATAGTTGCCATTTACATGAACACGTTAAGGCATGCAGCTGCTCAGTAATCCGAAGAAAGGATCTTAGATGGTACTCGGTGTGCTAATTATAAGATAATTAAAAGAGCGCGAAAACGGTAAAAATATTAACTACAAATCCTGTTTACATTTGTCGAACACTGAAGGTAAACAAATTGCAAACCACAACTACAACAACATGTGAAGAGAGAAAGAGGTTAAAAAACGATGTAGAATTGAGCAGATTAATATTAATTACAAGTTCGCCAATAAATATCACAGTTAATAATAATGATGTAAGTCCCTTAGATTAGACAACACTTCTTACATATAATTACATGACATAATCGTAAGTAATAAGTAAGGTAAGCAAACAATAAAATAAATTGGGTCGATGCAAATCCAGTGATTACGCAATCATAAGCACAACGGACTTGTAATTAATTTAAAAAGTAATTGCACAAACAAATGCATGCATGCGTTAATTGTGACAACATATATATCTAAGTCGTTTGTATTTACGTTCGACACCAACACCAATTAAAAGATAATAAAAAGAGATTTTTACTCACGACATGCTATTAGCTAATGGCTTGCCCAAAACGTCCCCCAAAGTTGCTAAAAGTGTAAGAAAAAAATTTGATATGATATAAGTAAGTAAATTGCTCGTGAGTCAATCAGTGATAGTTATAAACCGAATGAGTCGAGCTTCCAAATGACTTTCACCACTATCAATAACGCAGGTGCGTCTTCAAGTTTAATCGACCATCTCACAAATGCTTCATCGACTTGACCCCAAATTAATTTTTGCAATTGGTGTTAGTAACCAATGTTCCCATTTCGAAGTCCAAACGATACCTATGGAAAGTCAAAAAGATCGAAATTCGTGATAATTACAGTTCTGCCTCAATGTCAACGGAAATTTGATGATAAGCATGAACTAAGTCACTGTTGTAAAAATTGTTTCACCTTTAACAGCCTTAGCAAAATCCTTAATATGTGGTACGGGATATCAATCGACGATGGTACAAACGTTTAACGGACGGTAATCTCCGCAAAGCCTCCAGTCGTTTCCGTGTTTTGGACAATGTGTAGTGGCAATGACAAACTGCTGTCGGATTCTCTTGCAATACTCATTCCAAACATAGTCTGGAACTGTTCCTTAGCAATGTTAAGTTTATCAGGCGCAATTCGGTGGAGTTTGAAGGAAACTGGAGTATTTAATACTTTTTCGAATGCTTGTAAATATTTGGCTGTCGAATGGTAAACTTATTTCAGGAAATTCTTTGGAAAGTTTGTGAAACGTAGCATGAACACTGGGAAGTATCATTGTTCTGGTGCTGTACGAGCTTTTGTAGCAATATTGGCAAGAAACGGACCTACATAAAACCATATTTAGACAGTGTAATAACATCCTATGTAGAAATAGAAGATTTCATTAAGAACTGCCTTTGTCGTTCCCCTTTAGAAGTCATAAGATTGGCAACATTGCTTTGATTCTGATCCGAAAGTTCGGTGATAACAGCATTTCAAGGAATTGGTTTCATAAGATTAGTTTCGTCCGTTTCGTAAAGATTATCTGCGACGGAAACGGATAGTTCGATGATTGTTTGTTGGTACTACGGTGAAATTGATTAAAATCGACAATTTCTTCTTTTACGTCGTTAAGAGGATTATTATTGCAAGAGTGCACGTTATCTATCCAAAATTGCTTAAGTGAGCGGTAGTAAGCGTCTTAACCAAAGAGTACGTAAAAGATTGTTTGGAATGTGGGCGCTGTCTAAGCTTCTCGAATAACGTGGAAATTGAGAAGGTTTACGGTCCCTTGTTTCTTCACCTTCCAAAAAGTTTTATGTCTTTTGGGTTTGCGAGATACTAAGACGGTTAAAGGTCCTTTAACGTTTTGTATTTACCATCAATAAGTTTTTCTAAGACGTCTCGAACTTTAGCAGCGTATTTTGGATCGATATTAGCAATCATGTAATTGTAGCGTGTTTCGTCTGCTATAATTCCAACCAACGCAAATTGTTCTTCAATTTACAAAAACCACGTGCGAGGATCTTCAGGCCAAAACAGAGAAAAAAAAGACGGTTTGTGATAGCGTCTCGTGTAGCATCGACAATGTTTGGATTCATTTTGAATTGCGATTTTGTAAAGTAAATATTAAAAAATCTGTATCTACTCCTAACGCTTCTTTTATTGGTGAACAAAATTCCACCCTTTAGTTTGATTAGAACTTTTCCAAAGCTCTAAATCTTTTTGAAATAAAGTAAGTTAGCAGTATCTAGTGTTTCCGTCTTTTCTTCTTCAGGTATACTCGTTTGGCAAAAATACAATCAAAGTTATAAAAAATTATTAGTTAGTTTGTGAATGTGGTTTTTCATTCTGTTGTCTTTGCCCAATTCAGTAGTTGTTGCAATCCTCGCAGTTTGTTTTCTATACTCTTAGTGTAATGTTTTAATTTTTTCTTAAAAAATTGATTGTGTTAGCTAGACCAGGTATATTTATTAGTTTTGTGCATCGTCTGTTTCAGTCGACTGTATAAAATATCGGGTAGTTCTGTAGTGTAGCAGTTGTTTTTTATTATTTCTATTCTTCTCGTAGAACTAAAGTTTATCATTGTATTTTTTATCGATTTTATTATATTACGTTTTTAATTAGATGGCTATTTATAAAGATTCTGCGTAGTATCTTGTTTATCGTGGTGTATTATTACCACGTCTAAAAGTGATGTTTTATTAACCTTTTCAATATCCGCAGTAAGATGTAAAACATTAAAAAATCACGTATAGTTAATTTGGGTAAAATACTTCGCTACGTAACATGTTCGTCTGTATTGTTCATTATTATACGTAGAAAACGGCTCAAAAAAATATTATTAAAAATCTCTTTGAGTTTTAGTATGAAAAAGTCTCATATTTTTTGCCTTTATATGTTTATTAACAGTAACATAACTTACTTAAGGATATTGACTACATCAAAAGAAATAAATACATTATTTTTCAGTACGCTTTTAACTTATTTACTAAATTAAATGTGCGTTTATACTGAAATCAAAAGTATACATAATACTATTTATAATATTTTTTTGTATGTAAATCAGTGTATCAAATAATGATATAAATGTAAATGTAAATATAATGTATAAAATAGTATATTGTATAACGACTACAGAATGGTAGTCATTGTTAACGAGTATGACATTTTGCAGCCGAGCCGAAGAGAAGGATTGCATTTCATAAGAGTTGGCAATGCACATTCCTTACCAATTATACACTGTTCTTTTATTTGTTTTACGTCAATTTGTTTGGCATTATATTATAAGTTGCTATTATTTAATTCTTAACTTTTAGACATTCATTTAATAAACAGCGAGTATAATTTATGTGTTTTAAATACATACAACGTTGGTTAACCTCAAACTTTAAGAAACAGTTTGTATAAATCAGTAGGCTCAGTTTGAAAAATATCAATTACCTATAGCTAGTAAATTGAGAAAATCTATTCATGCCGATGCCTAAATCATTAACAATGTCATGTTCTTTCGACAAATTCGATGTTGGTACGATTTTCTTTAAAAGCTTAATCAGTTTAACGATTGAACATATGCTTTATAAAGCAAATAAGGTAAATTTGTAAACGTTCAGAGATAATTTGTAATTAATGCGTGTTGTTTTTACGTTCATTAACTTGGATCCCCCACCAACAGAAAAAAGAACCAGACTTGAAAAAATTTGTGCTAATTTGTTGCCGTATTCAAAATTTTGTTGCTCAAGAAGAACAGCAGTAAATTAGAAATGAAGTGGATGCGGTCAGTTTAACGTAAAGCTGGACCCCCCTCGCAAAAAACTTATTGCGTACAAAAAACGAACTAATGTCAGGCGGAAATTTGTTGCTGTAAAATAGCATTAACAAATCTGCGAGATTGGCAAGAAAACGTTATGTATTTTTTTACATATCAAAATGATGTAAAAGAGTAACACCATACATGATTTAAGCTTCATTAAAAACAGATAACGATACAAAATTACTTATTAAAACATCAAATATTTTAACAAAATCTAAATAAAAACTATTAGACATACCCTCTGTCCACTCCTCTAAAATAACCACGATGCGTTCGCCACCCTGACGCAAATTAGTTTCATAACCTTTATTTATATTTGAATTTACATCTTGCTCAAATAATTATTAGATACAATTCTTCTTCGCACTAGAATTAACAATAATTTATACATAATCGAATTTATTGCTAATTATAAACAATAAAAACGACATAGAATCGATGTGCTCTGACGCGGTATTCCTTAATTTAATTTTATTTAACGTGAAAGAATTCTTTAGCAGAAATAAAATTTTATTCCGAGCAAGGGCGCATTAAACTTATTTCAAAATGTAGGAAGACTATTGGGCATCAATAAAACGGAAACAGCATTGTTACCAGTCAAATAGAATCGTTAAAATAATCAAAAGAAAACTATACTCAATCTTTGCTCTTCTCCAGAAGTCACTGTGGCTTTTAGCGTTTTTTTTTTGTTTTTGCTTCATAGTTTACACCTTCAAGATATATATTATACTTTTCCCAATTGAGTTGTAAATTCTTTATTTAATTTTCTTTTGTACCGGTTTTGTCCCATATAATACTGTTCTGCATAGCTGTAACTATTCTTCTTTGTGCATTTCTGTCCGATATTGCTTTATCTTGTGCTCCTGTTCCTACTTCTATATATGGGATTGTTTAATGATTTATCCCGTTGCTATATGTATGTCTTGCTCCTGTCCTCCTATGCACATATACTCCGTTTTTGTAATGTTGACGTCCAGATAACTGCTTGGTCATCCGCATACGAGAAGGCCTGTCAGCACTTGTTCTCAGTAAACATTCAACAGTATCGGGGATATAAAACATCCTTGTTTGAGCCCTTTGGTTATTGTGAATCCCGTTGTTAATCCTTGGTTGGTTTTAACTGTGTACATTGGGGTATCATATAAAGTTCACCGCTTTTATTATTTCCGTGTTTAGTTGCTATGTTAGAAAGCATCTCACAGTTTCACTAAAGATGTACTGTCATAGGCCTTTTACAGACCCACATACAGGATATGTACTTTCCGATTTCGCACAATTTTCTTATATTTGAGTTGAGGTAAACAGCCAACCAATTGTGAATTTTCCTGCTCTGAAGCCTACTTATTCTTCTGCCTCCATATCGACATATTTCTTTTATTTATGTTCTTTAAGATCTTTCTATAAACCCTACTTATAGCACTTGAAATAACGAAGTGTTATCTAACCTAAGAGACCTGCATCAACATTATTATTTGTGATATTTATTGATGAACTCTTAATTGATAGTATCTGCGTATCGTCTTTTTTTAACTCTTCGTTGAAATAAATATATTTGTTGTTATAATTGTGTCTTGCAATTTGTTTACCTTCAGTGTTTGACAGATGTAAACGGAATCTGTAGTCAATATTTCTACAGTATGAAAAAGATTCGATGAAGCAATAAAATAAAACAAGCCGTCGCGGAACGTTGCAGATGTGAAACATAAAAACAATTTTTTATAGAACATATTAAAGGAAATAAATAGGGCCTAATCAAAAACAATAGATTCATATTAATATATTATTTATTAATAATAGTAATAAATATAAATTGTAGTATTCTATGTTATAAAATCTTAAGCTTTCGCGGTTGTTTATGATTATAAGCGACTTTCGGCTTAGACCGCGCCGTAGTTAAACACCCAGACTTAGGTTTGGTCCTAGTCTCTTCTTGAGAGCCAAAACAAGAAGGAGAACTTGGCCTTTGCCGTATTGAAGTTCGTGAACCCAAACGAACTGACGTTTCGCAAGACATTGCAGCTTGCATCTTCAGAGTGGTAAATGTCACTGAAAGAAAAAGTATAAATGACGATATTTATACAGTCTTTCCGTTACCGCTTGACTGACTTCGTTATTACTCGGAGTAAGTGTTTGTGTCCTTTCCAAGAAGGTTGATCTTTGTCTTAGAGGATATAATACTAGTAGCCAAGATTTGCTGAGTCTTAAACCGTCTTCTCGGTTCATATTACATGGATGTTTTTCTATTTCCACAGCTTCGCGGATTAGCCTGGGAAAGTAGAAAGGAGTTCTAGCCAACAATTTAGTTTGGTCAAAGTTCAGCGTGTGTCCTTGGTTCCACACGTGTTCTGCCACTGCTTATTTAGTAACTCTGCGGTGTTTGCAGTCAGCCATATGTTCTTTTACTCTAACTTCAATACAGCGTCCCGTCTGTCCTATATAACTTGATCCACAAGAACAAGGAATTTTGTAAACTCCTGCATGTTTTAGAGCCCCTTGTTTGTCTTAAGCAGATGTAAACCAGGTGTTCAGGGTATCCTCAGTCGTAAAGACAGTTTTAATAATGTTTCTTTAGCAACCTGCTTATTTTGTCTGTCGAACCCATACAGTAAGGTAAATATGCGGTGCTAGTATGAGGTGATAAGTCTTCTTTGACTTTTGGGTTTATTGCTCTTTTCCATGCGTTTTGGATCTCTTTGAACCCGTATCCATTTTGTTGTAGGCACTGCAACAGTGTTTCCTTTTCCTTTAGTCGATTTTCATTATCTGACACACGTATAGCTCTTTTGGCTAAAGTATGCAAAACAATATTCTTTTGTACTGGATGGTGGTGAGATTCGGCGTTTAAGTATCTATTAATGTGCGTTTTCTTTCTATAAACGGAATGCCCCAATTTTCCGTTATTCTTCTTTATCACCAGAACATCAAGAAAGCCTAGACTGCTGTTAAGTTCAAACTCCATAATAAATTTAATTGAAAGAACTGATTTAGTTTATCTTTGCCATGAAGCCATACAACAAATGTATCATCAACATATCTGAACCAAGTTTTTGGTTTTAACTGAACATTTTTCATAATTTCAGTTTCAAAATATTCCATGTAAATATTGGGTATAACTGGAGAGAGCGGTGAAGCCATGGCCGCTCCTTCTACTCGTTTAAACAAGTTGTCGTTATAACTGAAATAAGTGTTTTGCAACTAGATAACGTGCTAACGATTGAGTTGGTGAATTGATGGTGCTCACTATCGGTCAAAGAGGGAGTCCTTCTTTGTGTATCTTGGGAAGACCGTAGATTCGTGGCATAACTGGATTTTGATTTGTTTCTTGTTAATATCTATAGTAGTGGAGTTTTTGATGGCAGAGTTTACCTTAGTGTTGTATAAGAAGTTTAAAGGATTACTCTATAGACGTATGTAGCAATGTTCTGAGAGTAAGTTCGTCATTTTTCAGCAGTCGCACGCATTCGTTGATTAATTAACCGTCGGTAACACAAGCCGCTGCATCAGAGATGTAATATAATGTGAAAGATGCAGAAGTCGACGAGTCCATAATTATCAAAATCGGTAAAAAGTTAAAAGTTTGAAAAAAGAAGACAATAGGACGCGATGTTTCCATGCGGTCACCCATTCAAGTACTGAGCGCGCCCGACGTTGCTTAATTTCGGTAATCGGATGAGAACCAACTCAATTCAATTCAAAAAATTTATTTATAGTGTGCACAAAATGTACGTAGTTATTTCCACATTTGCTTACGGTTGAGTGATCTCTTTTTATTTACAAATTGCCCGACTCCTAAACTTGTGTTTGTTAGTTGCTTCGTTAGTAGTGGTTGTGATTGTATCGGTGTTGTTTGTGATTGACGCTGCTATTACTGCCGCTTGGTACACTGTGCTTTCCATTCTTTTTTCGATTTCTGTGACTTCTTTCTAATGCCGTTTGTAGGCGACGCATTTGATGCTGTTGAGCGTGTGGTCACCGTTGACGCATTTGGTCTCCAAGTTTGGTAACGATAGAATTGTGTGATTTTTTCCTTATTATGCGTCTTTCCTATTGTTAGTTTAACTCGTCCGGTTATCACAAAGTACGCTGGCTTTTGTGGGCCCTCATGCGGTAAACTTCTTTTATTTCTATGCCGTACTCTTCCTAGATATCATTTTTTACATCGGTCGACTCTGGTTTATGAGTAAACACCTTAGTTCAAACGTGTGGTTTTTTTTTTATTCTTGTGCGTTTACGTGTGGTACTCGACATTGTCGGTTTATTGGGTTTTGTTTAAGTTTGACCAGTTTTCCTCGTCGTTAACGTATGGTATTACCTTGTTTTTGATATATTCAACTTGGTAACCTTTTGAAGCGTTTCGTTCGACGTATTCCAAAAATTGAGTGTAGTTTCTAATGTCGGAGTGGATTATAATTGGTGGATCTATTTCTTGTTTGTCGTTGCAACCGTGAATTATGATTGTTGTTTTGTACTTTGGAAGAATTGTTGCTACGTGTTTTGTGTCTTCCTTTTCGTAGTCGGTGTCGTCTTCAGAAAAGACGTTGAATTTGTTACTGATCGTACCTTTGTCCTTTTTCCGCTCGTTTGGTTATCGAGTGTGACACGCTAGGAATTGTTGAATCGGCGATCCGCTCTCTTTGTTTTGCTAAAGAATGTTTCGCTTTCGTTCGCTGCGTAAGTTTGTCGATTAACACTTATCTTTGCTATTGTTGTTTGGTGATTGGCCTTATTCAAAGTAGCTGACTCACGCTGTTATCGGTGTTGAGCAAGCTTCTGTTGTTACGTTCTTGCTGGTTAGTTTGGTAGATGACTCACCTCCTTTGTTTTTGATTAAGGAGAGTTTACTTTGTTTTATTTTCTTTTTTTGGTTTGTTGCCGTTATGCTGCCGTTGTAATGATTTCTATTGTTTCCGGGTTTGAGCTTGAGGTGTTCCTAGACGTCGTTATATTGATCATTTTTATTCTATAAAATCTTAAGCTTAAGTTTGGTTACGATTATAAGCGACTTTTGGCTTAGACTGCGTCGTAGTTGAACACTCAAATTTTTTTAGGTAAAACAAGAGTAGAACTTGGCCTTTGCCGTATTGTTGTTCGTAAACCCAAACAAACTGACGTTTCGCAAGACATTGGAGCTTGCATTCTCCTTGCTTCTTCTACTTGTTTAAATACAAGGAGCGATCATTGGTTCACCGCTTTCTCTAGTTATAGCCAATACTTATATGGAGTATTTTAAAACTGAAATTATGAAAAATGTTGAGTTAAAACCAAAAACTTGGTTCAGATATGTTCATGATAAGTTTGTTGCATGGCCTAATGGCAAAGATAAACTAAATCAGTTTTTTTCACATCTAAACTCTGCACGTAATAGTAATAAATTTACTATAGAGTTAGAACATAACAGCAGTCTAGCATTCCTTGATGTGCTGATGAAACATGGACTAGCTCTATAATTAATTTTAAAATATTATAAGCAATGAAAATCGTCTAAAATTACCTGATATTTATAAATTTCTATTATTATTTTATAAATAGCCAAAGTCTTTGAATCAAGTACGCGTGTTTGTTAAAAAAGTAGATTTAAAACACAGGTAACGTTCCGAAGTGAACAACAACATTGCACACTAGTGATGGTGAATTTCGTTACTTTTGAGTAATCGTTACTATTCGTTACTTATACATTTTGTATTCGTTACTTTAATTCGTTACTTTGATTACTTTGATTACTTTGGATACTATGACTACTTTGACAACTGTATGTTTTTGTGGTAATAAATACGGGTACCGGAATATAATTCCTTGAATCGTTTCGCGATAGGGATTTGATTACTTTAGACGTATGTGCATAAATGACTAGAACGTGTTGTAAAACACTAATTTATGTAAACATTTTTGACAGTAGCTGATACCGGAGAAACTTATCATTTTAAATACAAAACAAAACATATGTACTTTGGATTGTTAGTATTTATTAACGCTTTTAAAATTAATTTTAAGAAATGGAAATAAACAATATATAATGTAAAAGCTTCAACAAATATTTCAAAGTATAAAATTATAAATTTTCGATAATAATAAATTTTGTTTTTTGCTAAATTTTGAAAAAGATGTTATCCAGAAAATAACAGAATTAACATTTGTATATGTATGAATACGAATAAGTACACTTACACCTCAAAACGTTGATAATTTTGGTTTTATAAATTGCACAATTTAAGGAATTTAATTTAAGAAATCTAAGGGAAGAACAGAGATCACTAATATCCGTATTATAATGTGTTTAAAAAGTTAAGGTACTGCGTCGTTTATGCGCTTTGTATTCAATATTGTCCCTACAAAATTACAATTCATAAAACGAGTAATGATGTGTACTAAGTACAAACGGGTACTCGAACCGATTTTGCAGATGTGAATACTGTAATCGAATGGTACGAATGTAACTATGTAACGAATACTTTGCCTATCGAGTAATCGTTACTTCGGATCTTAGCGAGTAACGAGTACTCAAGTAACGAATAGTTACTTATTCTCCATCACTATTGCACACGCTATAGGTATACAATTATAGCTTGGCGAGAGAAAGCGGAAATCTCCGAAGATTCCCGTGGCGACGCTCAAAAATCCAGTCAATCGAAGTTTAAGATATTTTTACTGCGTTTTTAGTCATCATTTGTAAATGAACAAAAAAGAGACAGAAAATAAAAAACTGGAACAAATAGCACGTTTGCTATATTGCAATTCTAAAACTTAAAAAAAAACAATTACGTTTGGAGGTGGATGCCAACTATAGACATGCTTTTAACGAAGTAATTTTTACACTTTCGTAACATTAAAAGATAATCACTTCAGTAAACATGGCACTTTATCTACAGATACAAAACGTTTACTCAATGAGTTAATAAATAAATTCAATTACACAATGATAAAGGTATTGCTATACCGCGTACTATAAACTAAATTTCATCCCGTTTTGGGAAATAGACAGGACGAAGAAATATGGCAAACCTCCTGTAGTGTTATCAGCAATTAAAACGACCGTAATATCAGAAAAAAAGATCCCAGTTGATTTAGGCGATTATAAAACAATTTATAAGCTTGCCGAGTTTTTATACAGGACTTGCAAAAATATTTCTCTTTTTAATTATATATCCTGAAAGTGGTGGGAAGCGTCTACAACGTTGATGGATTACAGAAATTTTAGTTAATAAAAAGCATCATCATCAATAAAGTTTTTAGAAGATTGCTCAAACACGTGAACGATTTGTTGCTAATCCCAAGATAAATTTTGCGTCTAAAAAAATGAAATAAACCATTTATTTTCGTGCAAAAATAATAATTTTTAATTGCGTCTTGAGGAAATCGTAAAATGGCAATAAAGCTCGTTATGAACGACTAATTATAATTTAAGTCGAGCTGTATTGTACATAAACCTCAAGTAACAATTAAAAACCACACATAAAATCTTATCTTGGTACGGCATGGCGTAATTCCGAAATCAATAATCTTGCATGTAAAAGCGGCTTAATTTTGTGCATTCAGTCAAAATTGTGGTATTTCACTAAAGTTCAATACATGAAAACAATGTGCTGTCGCTCAAAATTTATTATTTGCAAACTAAACTAATTAAACCAAAGTTAGCATTTCCTTAACAAATTGTTTACCTTTTCGGCCGACTGCATGACCTCAAATTTGTATTGTTCAAATAAAAACACCTTCGTTAGGTACAAACTAAAATTAGTTGAAATTTCTAGTAGTTATCCTACTGAGAAGCAAAACAAAAATAATGACATTCTGAAGTAGTTTCGCACTAAATTTCTATAAACGTGTTGCTGTTGCTTTATTAAACATACATATGCATGACGCACACATATTTGTCATACTTCTTAACAAACTTCCTGTGTTAAGCATTTTTTTAAGGTTATTATCAAGAGGTATTCTCGACACTCACCGGCGCTCGTTTGTAATCGCTTCTGGCCATCTTCCAAATTATATCGAATCACTTTTATTCGATCAAACCTAATTCATTCATTCCACTTTTGACCTACAAAAAACTCGTCGTCCTACACTTTTTTTTTAAAACGTCAACTTAAATGTCACCGTTTGTCTTTTTAAATGATTACACCAGACAAAGCAACTTTCGAAAGTTATTAAGATTAATGGCGAACCCTATTATTAAGGAGAAAAAAACCTTGCCAACAATTTTAGTACTGTCTGTTCGGGAGCGGGTACAATCCTACCATCCAACAGCGAGCGAAAAGTTAAATAAAGTCGTAGAGCTTCTTAATTAGGGAATTATTACTTCACCAAGTTGTAAATAGCCGTTTCAGTTAACGCAAAAGACAAATGTAAAATTTGAATTGGGTAAAAAAACTCGATATGCACGATAAACGTTCACAACGCACTGGGCAATCATTTATTATAGATAATATAAAACGAATGATAAGAAAATGATAAGAAGGATTTCGTATAATCTCGTTAAATCTAATAAAAAAAAATTTCAGCAACGAAATGAAAAACCTTAATTAAAACTACTGCAGTTAAGCCGTTTGTCTTATCTAACTTTACCAGTCTGTAGTTTGTTTTAATCAAAGAAATACGAGAGCATTGCAGCATGCATACGTAATCCTACGTTTATTCATAAAAATAACTGTATTTAAATGATACATTCCTTCATTAATTATGTATGAGAGGAACTTGAAGGTCAAAAGAAAAACTTAAAACGCTTATTAATTTAAAACTGTTTAACATTCACGATCTACGTCCAAAAGTGGGAGTTAACGTAAGCCTCATTTGGGAATTTTATTATATTTGCATAATCGTTAGAACTTTAATGTCCATTTGAAATTAATCTGCAAAATAAGAACCGTAATCTGTAGACATAAAGTTCTTTCAGCAAACCTACATTGTTTCGGGATGTAGAATTCTGCTCTACATATTTTAGGATATTCGTGTTTTAATTCCTCTACCAATAATGTAGGCATCTATTATTGAATTCCACGGTGCAATTAGTGTGAATCATGTCAAGCTTCTGTTCTATTGACAGCGATGTTTCACAATCTATGTTAGGGACTGCCTAATTCCTAATATATTTGATTAATTTTTGAATTCTAAAAATCGATCGTCTTTAAAACGCTTTTAAATTTTATAGTTAATTTGTAAATTACAATTTGGTTTTGCAATGTACGTAATTAAACAGTTAAAAAAAAGATTGACAGCCGGGTAATAGCATAGTAACATGACGAGATGCATAATAAAAACCTTGTCGAATAGACGTATGATAATAGTGCATGCGTCAAACACAAGCGCATAAAAAATAATTTTGTAAAATGCACATCACAAGCATAACACTTATTTGTTTTATGTAGATCGTGCTTGAAGCATCGTAAAATAGATCCAGTAGCAGTATGCTTGTATTCTGCTTTTACTGTGCATATCTGTTTCTGCTATTATACGACTGTTGCTAGATTATTAATTGGACAGTTTTCGAAAAAAAAATTGATTGATAGCCGGGTAATAGCATAGTAACATGAAATACATAATAAAAACCTTGTCGAGTAGAAGCATAATAACAGTGCATATAAATAAGAGGAAAAAAGTCGCCCACAGACTAGATTGACTCCCTAAGTTTTGGATAATAGCCAGTCCAAAAAAGTACCCACAAGTTCGCATTTCAAAAAAACCGCGATGAATGGGCCTTAGCGACCACCGTCGACATAGGAAAATTCTCGGGCCTTTCGACTTGCGCATCTCTTAGCGGCGTCGTTCAAGTCTAATCCCGCGAATGGTAACTTCGTACCAACGCTTGCTCGGACGAGTGCTTAACCAAATGTCTGTCCCAGCGGTTCCTGTTGTACGGAGCAGGATTACTATCGCAACGATGACGTCATCAGTAAAGTAAAACATTTCGTTGAGATTCTGAAAACAATACAGCTACAACCACGTGATCAATTAGTCAGCTTCGACGTAGAAAGTCTTTATACTAATGTGCCGGTTGAAGAAGCATTGAAAATCATCCAAACGAAGCTCCGAGAAGATGAAAAACTCCAGGAAAGAACCACGGTGCCGGTTGAAGGAATAATGAAGCTCCTAGAATGTTGCCTCAAGAACACGTACTTTCAGGAGAAAGACAGATTCTTCACTCAAGACGAAGGACTACCAATGGGTTCATCTCTATCACCAGTAGTCGCCAACATATACATGAACTGGTTTGAATCCCAGGCCATAGAGAAATCTAAATTCAAACCCAAAACATGGCTTAGATATGTTGACGATACCTTCATAATTTGGAACCACAGTAATCGGCAACTAGACCTTTTTCTAAAACATCTGAATAACATCAAACCATCCATCAAATTCACTATGGAAAAGGAAAAGGAGAAGTCACTTCCTTTTTTAGACGTTCAAGTAACAAAGAACAAGAAAATTATGGAAACGACTGTCTACAGGAAACCGACACACACTGGTCGATATCTCAACTTTGAATCAAACCCTTCCACATCTACGAAGAGGGGAGTAGTAAAATCTCTAATCGACAGAGCGTACAGGTTGTGCAACACAGAGAAAGGACTACGAGAAGAAATCAAAAACATTAGAAACAATCTAAGGCAGAATGGTTATCCAGAAAAGATTGTAGAAGAGCTTTTACAGAAAAACCAATTGAACACCATGGGACAACCTAAAATAGAAGAACTGCCCAATTCACTGCTGAGCATCCCATATGTCAAAGGTTTATCAGAATCAACAAAACGTATCGGGAAAAGCTACAACTTAAATACAGTGTTCAAATCATCGACCACCATTAGGAGTATAATTTCCAACACAAAGCCACAAACAAGTAGAGATTCCCAAAACTGTATTTACCAAGTTCCATGTGACTGTGGCAAATCATACGTGGGGGAAACCAAAAGACCACTTGACATTAGACTGAAAGAAGATCAGACGCACACACAGAGAGGAGAGACTTCTAAGTCCGGCATCGCGCAACATTCGTGGGATAACCAACATCGAATGAAATGGTCGGAAGCAAAAATCATACACAGAGAGGAACATTGGTACAAACGGAAATTTAAAGAAGCGGCATTCATCAACAACAACAAAGAAATTTTCAGCCAGCCAAGTGTCGAGATAAGCAACATATGGAAACCACTTATCGAACCTCTAAAACAACTTAAACTTTACTAAGTAATTTTGTTAATTAATCTGTTACGCTAAATTGATTTTGTACGCTTGAACGCTTCATCGAACATGTCTTTAGTATATAAGCTCCAGTAGTTTCTAAGTTTGTTAGTATTCACCTGATGACGTTTACAGATACCACAGCAATCAAAACGTTGTGTATATTCATTTCAAAATAATAAACAATGAAAGTTCAGCAGAAAGTTATTACTTCGCACAAAGTAAAACTAACCTGTCTCACGACTATCTAAACCCAGTTCACGTTCCCCATTCCTAGGTGAACAATCTAACTCTTGGCGAATTCTCCTTTGTAATGATAGGAAGAGGTGACATCCAAGATCAAAGGTATCCTTGTGGTAACTTTTCTGATATAGTATTTGATTGAAATTCTTAAAAACCAAAAGGATCGATAGGTCCTGTTTTCGCAGCCCCCATGTTTCGTAAGCATCGAGACCAAGTCAGCATTTGACCTTTTGTTCTACGCGAAGTTTCTGTCCTCGCTGAGATGGACTTAAAACATCTGCATTATTTTTTGAGAGAGGTACCGCCTAAATCTAACTCTCCGCCTGGCGGTGTTCTCGAAACGGATCCCGACCGAACACAGCTGCGATTTTCTACGCGCGCGCCAAGACGAGTCCGCCAACAAATCAGAAAAACGACAAAGACCACTACGACATGACGCCGTATCACCTAGCGCAAGCCCAACTCACGCTCTGAACGCGACGACTTCATCTGCACGATCAGCTACCAAACGTACTTGATGCGAGAACATCGTAACTAACGAGTGCTGCGTGGTTATCGGACGGTGGCAAACGCGCTCCGAACGATCCAGTAAGTAAGAAAACTACGAGAATAAGGGTTGTTATGTTAAATATCTTTTTTTTAAATTCGTCAACCAGTATATTTCGCATCTTTAATTGTAGATACAGTTCGCAAATTTGGAGTGACATAGCAACTTGCTTTTCTTCCAGATTCACGCTTTTGGCACTTTAGACTCAAACTGCAAAGTGAACACATCTAATTTAATGCTCAGCGGAACTTTCTGAATCAATGGGGATCCACTCGATATATATTGAAAATCGAATGTAAAACTAACAGATGCTTATGGAAAGAGTCGCTGAGGTATGACGCACCTGTACGTTTTGTGGTTAACTTTAACTTTCGTTTTTCATTTGCAGCACGCTAATAATAGTAGTAGTTACCTTGTACAATAGACACGTTACAAGTTTTGCATGAAAAAACTTCGACTTCTTCTTACCTGCTGAGAATACACGACAGATGATACGTTGTGCAAAGCAATAAGACACGTTTCAAGTATTAAGACATTATTGTGTGTTTGAAGAGTAATAAAATTTGTCACAAGTATAATTTTTGACTCAATTCAATTGTGTTACGACATATTTACTTCGAGTACTGTTTTTACTGTAGTTATTTAATGTAAAACTTTTTTTTCTTTCGTCCTGGGGACGCGTTTGACATTTTACACGCACACTACAAAGTAAACACACCTAACTTAATGCTTAATGAGGCTTTCTGAATCAATGGCCATTCAATGTTTTACATTGACAATCTAATGTAAAATCAATTGATGCTTGTAGGAAGAGTCGTTGAGGTATGATGCACCTATACGTTTTGTGGTTAACTTTAATTTTCGTTCTTCGTTTGTAGCATTAGTAGTACCACGCTAACAGCACGTTACTAGTATAAATGATGTTTATTTCTAACTTTAGCTATTACGTTCGTGTGTTAACAGCTACATACCTAGAAAGAGTTACAAGAAGTTACTTATTAGGCTTGCTGTGTATTTTGTTAAATGACGTGTGCCTACAGCAGCAATCAGTTTGATCTTTACGAAGAATTGCAAAGTTCGAATAATTAAATTACTTGATCTCAAGAACACGTTTGTGTTGAAATTATTGCAGTTGTGATACCTGTCCGATTAGATTCTGTTTTAGCTTTTAGGGATGTCTTTTACCAGCCTTCCTAGATCTAGTAAGAGCTTGAACCGATTATAAGTACCTTTATTGATTGTTACTTAATTACGTTATTGTCGGTTTGTTCCCGATCAGCTGGTTCGGGTGTTATCACAAGTAACGAATTTATTGTGCAATTAAAAATATGGTCTCAACATTCGTTTTGTTCTCGGTTACTCCGTTACTGGTAGCGCATTTTCGCGCCATGCTTTCAGATCTTCTATTCAATAAAGCATTTCTGGTGTTTTAAGAAAATTTCCTCTAAAACCAAAATGACCAGCGAAAGATAGGTCATGTAAATAACGTAAAACTTCGCCCACCTTTATCAATCGTTCTCATCGTACGTACATCAGAAAAATAATAATGGTATTTGTTAGATGTTACAGTTCGCAGTAATACTATGTCACTCGTAACGATCCCATTTTGTTAATCTAATCGAAAGCAATGTTTGCATGCTGAAAAACGTCGTCTTCTGATAAAAATATGGGCATATTCGTTTCTGGTCAAAAAATAATTTAAAAATCTTCTTTCAAACGATCTATCAGAAAACGTGTCTTCGTGATTTTTAAAAATTAAATTTAAAAGTACTGTAAAAATGTAGTTTCCCCAGGGTAACACAATAGTTTCTTTCTAATTTTGACACCTGATAACAACTAATTCATGTTGCTCCTCTTTTTATTTCTTTCCGCATTTGCTCTTAAACAATTTTATTCGATTTTCGATACTACTGCTTTCATAATTTTATCAGTTTTACACTGTTTTTTCTCATTTTCCTAATAAAATCTTTACCGTTTTAAGTTATGTTAAAAATATTTTGATATAAGTTGCGTGCTGTATGAATTTCGTGCCGAAACGCTCCCTTTTTACATTCAGAATACTGTAGTCATTTTCTTTTTTTTTGACGTGGATATTAATAAAAAAGGCATTTCTGCTCGATGTAAGGACTGAACATACGACATTGATTTTACTTCATATGTAGTGGTTGTGAGGGTTTCGCTGGGGTAAGAATTAACTTCTATTTTTGTAACATGATTTGATTTTCCCGTAATTATCAGAGCGACTTGGGGCGCCGCCACGTGTCTGCCCGTTTTGGAATTGTGCACGTCGAGTCTATTAAGTACATCAAATCGGCAATTTGAAACACGCACGATTGTAGACAATGGTTGCTTATACCAATTGCCCGGTGTAATTTAAAACTAAGTCAAAGTATTCCGATAGTGGACGATTAAACTTGAGGACCCACCTGCGATGTTATGTTTATAAAGTTCATTGATTAAATTACCAGCAATTTATTTGTGATATTAACCTATATCTAATTTCGATTCGAGTATGCCGATAGTTAATAGCATATGTCTGGACAATCGTGAGTACAACTCCTTTATTATCTATTAATTTGTGTAATTGTCAAACGTAAATACGGACGACTTAGATATATGTATTACCACGACTAATGCATGCAGATTTATTTGTGTCATTACGAGTTTTATCATAAATTGCGAAAATCACTGGAATCGCATCGATTCAAGTTTTTATTCTTTGCTTACCTATTAAATTTATATTTTCATATTGCTATACGATAATTATAAGTACGAAGTGTTGTTGAAATAAATAAATTTGTTGTTATATTTGTGTTTTGCATTTGTTTATCTTCAATGTTCGACAGATATAAACGGGATCTATAATTAATATTTCCCTGCTTCGGCGCTCTTTTATTTATCTTAATTAGCACACCGAAGACTGTCTGCGACCCTCTCTCCGGAGTATTGAGTTAGTCGCTTGCCTTGAACTACAGGTATCTATTCTTCTCTTCTTCGTCGTGTTTATTTATTTTTTCTACTCACTAAATATGTCTAATTTGCTAATTAATCTCACTTCTGAGAGTGCCTGAGATACGCAACGACATTTATAGGTAATCTCAGGTGGAGCTAAAAATTTACTTATGCTACCATAAGGTATAACTCGCTTACATGTATTGATTTTTAATTTTCGAATTTTCTTAGCTTGGAAAGTTTCACCACAAACCTCAAAACCTCTCATTAAGGAAATGTTACAAAAACGACTAAAATTATATGCAAATGAAATTAGTAACATACGCAGTAGTGTATTTGATTCAGTAGTTAAAATATTATATAGCATTAAATTAACCATGCATTATCATTTCCCCTCAACACAATAAATCAAAAGTTAAGTAGGCATTGATTATTCACGCCTTTTTCTAAATTGACCTTTACACAATACACTAATAGCATTCGCAGTTGAAATATCTGGCGTAAACGATTACTTTACAAAGACAGTAAATAAGAATTTAAAATGAAACCTTGAATAAAACGCTCGACCTACATTTTGGGTACCTACCATTTAATAATTTAGAAGTAAGTAAAACCTCTTTAAGTTTCGATGTAAAACGCGCATATAGAAGTAGTGTCAGCGTTCAAAAAATCTAAAGGAAAAGATCGCGGTAGAAAAAGTTGCAATTGCCAAATTAAAATGATTTTCTAACATCCAACAAATTTTCATCACTTCCGAACGGAGCAATTGTAATTCGAGAAAAATCGTTCGCTTGAACTTCTGATGATAACCGAACAAAAGTTACTCAACCCGACTTGATTTATTTATTTCGATAAACACAAATGCATTTTCACTCGAAAAAAAGTAAAAGACAAGTTTAACGAAATTGCTTACACTTCATTTAGAATACATTTTGTACAGGATTTCATCAGAGTAATGAATTTATCTGTTTGTAACGTAAATAAAAAAGGGCGAGAAAATGCATAGTTCACGAGGAATATTCATTTTGCTGAATTTTCATATGAGGCAGTTGCGTCAATTCATTTTATAACAAGTACGTGGATTTGACGGTGACGTTTTATCTTTTTTAATTACATTTTTAAATGCAACGCAATTTAGATACAATGTAATTATTTTTGTGTTGAAACTGATCGTTGATTTCATTAAAATGTGCATGCATGATTGCATTGCGGTACGTTTTTCTTTATTTAAAAAAATGCAATTGGTTTTTAAAACTGGATTTACTTTTTCGCTTTACTTGAATTTGTGCTAATTAATACTAAATAAAGTTTTAAATTATTCGAGTGCAAACGCCAAAACTTACTAATAATTCAATACACAAAATTATGTTTTGAGGTACGTGCAATGTTTACAAATAAACGCATTCAATTATTAGCATACGTTTATCCTTAGGTAAAGAAAAATCAATATCTACAAATTAACAAAAGTTCAATTATTTTTATAAACACAATACGAAAACCTTAAGAGCGAAAAGTAAAAAAAATAAAAAAAACAAATAAAAGTAAACTTGGTTAAATGCGAAAACGTAGTAAGGTTGCATTAACTGAATTGAGATAATGTAAAATCCGATTAAACTAATTTAGGATTTGCATTATCTAATAGGAATAGTTTCGGTAAAACCATCTGAAATACTGACATTTCAATCCGACGATTCACTTTTGTGTTATACGACACTGATAAATGAGGTTATGTAGAAATTTAATTGTTCTTGTATTAAAACGTTTAACACCATCGTAGAAAGTATGAAAGTATTAGATTTTTATTTTTTCGTGAAACGCGCAACTTTTTTCAACGATAAATTAACCTTTTTCTATCTTTCAGGCAACTACATCATTCTCCGTTTATATTTAAAAAAAAAGATCTATTATTTCAAGACTTAATCGAATCGAATATCATAGATAGAAGCATTAGTTTTACCATTACTTAACCCCACAAAAACCTATTGTTTAGTAAAGTGATTAAAAAATTTCAAAGTAAAATTTACTATATAAAAACTCTTGAAAAATTGATACACAAATGCATGCAGTAAGAAAAGTTGACAATAACAAAAAACTCTAAAGTAAATGTTTGGGAGAAGAAGATTTCAATAGCAGAATAAAAAGATTACCAGTTGCAAACATTTTTTCTTATAATTCGCAAACCGAACCAAAAATCACAAAAATGAGTAATCCTCGCAGATAACGCCCTCTAGTTTACCTATTTTAAATTAAACGGTTCGATAAAAAATTTCTGTCGAAAGGCTATAAAATGTTCAAACGAAAACATAAATATTCAAATAGATTGAATTATGTTTTCAAAGGTATCTCCCAAGTTTCCAAGATACCAAGCGGCAAATTTATAAACTTCAAAATAATTTTCAACCACTTCTCTTGCTCACTTTATTTATAAGGATGTTTTTCCCAAACCTCTAAGCCTTACCATTGTCGAGATACAGCCTTATCCGGACACCCAGTACACTAAATGTAGCTGAAGGCTTAATATAAGTAAAAAAACTGAACATAATTAATAACGCTGAACACTTAGTATACATAGAAATTTAGTTAATGAATTGGTTAAGAACACTCTTCAATAGGAGGGGCAAATTAAACCACTTTAGATTTTTTATATGGCGACGTTTCGTGCAATCATGTGTGCACTTCTTCAGGCCAACAAAAAAGTTCGAGTGGAAACGTTTTGTTGGCCTGAAGAAGTGCACACATGATTGCAAGAAACGTCGTTATATAAAAAATCTAAAGTGGTTTAATTTGCCCCTCCTATTGAAGGTGTTCTTAACGAATTCATTAATTAAATATAAAAGAAGGACGTAACCTACAGTACTTGAAAGAAATTTAGATACGTACGTAACACAGTGCAAACAGAGATTAATAACCTTGTAGGCAAGACAAGTAAACCATATCGAAAAAGACAATTGACAGGTAGCCACAGCTGATCCACGTCCAATTTGAGTGTAACACCCAAAGTTATTAATCCCACGTTAATTATACCGGAAAGAATAGGTCTACTAGGTAAAATATACCATTACACGGAAAATAATACTTTCACCCTTAGTAGCTGGGTTTGAAAAAAAAAACACCGAAGCTACGCCAATTTCGCTGCGAATAATTAAGTAGAACGAATTTCAATCTAACTTCTTCAGTACAAGCAAAAGATCTTCATTCCATACAATTTACCCACAGCAAACGTTTCCGAGACATGTCACCAGTACCGCTCTCGCTACCAGTGCGGTACTCAACATTTTTCAAAACACGAAAACGTGAAGCTTTATTATTAACGACGCGTAACGTTTCGCATATATTTCCCATGAGAAGCTTTAGTGTAAATAAATCAGTGCGATCGTACAGTTCTTTTGTGCAAAACGATCTTCTATACTAACATTAGAAGTTGCCAACGTTTCGCCCACTTTCGTAAGGGGCATCATCAGGGCGTGAGATAAATCGCAAAACTTAAACAAGCAACCGAAATCTAACTAAGAACTTCTCAAAAGTTAGGTTCACTTGTGAAACAAGCCATAATCTAAACTCTGAAAAGGTAGGAAAGAAAATGATAACTTGAAAAAGTAAACGAAAATCTAACAAAGAACCACTACCGAGTTAGGTAATCAACTGTAAACCAAGCCAGACTCTAAACTCCGTAGAAGTGACTTAAGAAGAATTAGTTTCCGTATATAAATCGGGAACCAAAGAGGGGATAGCTCGAAACCATGATCGCGATTGAAATTATTGGGGTGTTTGATGATTTCTATGCTTTCTTAGAATTTCCTGTTGAATGGAGATTTGGCAATCAACAAAACATTATCAAAATCTATCTTGTGACCTGTAGTAAAATGATGTTCAGCGACCGCAGACTTGGAAATATACCTTTTCTTCTTTTTCTGTGCAGGTTGATGATGAGACGAAGCATGAAGGTATCTGTCCGTATGGGTGGGTTTGCGATAGACAGAATGACTCAGAAGTCTATCGGGCTTACGAGTCACAAGAACGTCAAGAAATGGAAGAGATCCATTACTTTCGATTTTCATAGTAAATTTGATACCTAAGTGTCGATTGTTAAGATGATCAAGAAACTTAGACAATTCAAGATGACTATGAGACCAAAGAATAAACGTGTCGTCAACATACCTAAACCACACTTTAGGTTTTAATATTGATGATTCCAAAGCAACCGTTTCAAAGGATTCCATAAAAATGTTAGCTACAACAGGTGATAAAGGAGAACCCATAGCAGCACCAGAAACTTGTTCGTAAAACTTTTTATCAAATTGGAAGTAAGTAGACAATAGACACTTATCAATAAGAGGAACCAAACTCAAGTCCTTGCCATGTTGACACAGAATCTGTTTGATGATAATAAGCGAATCCTTAATAGAAACTTTAGTAAAAAGTGAAGTAAGTAGTAAAAAGCTCACGAGAAGATCTTGGGGTTCAAGTTTTATAGTTTCTAGACGTTGAATAAAATGCTGAGAGTTGAGGATGTGAGAAGAGGTTTTACCTGTAAACTCGCAAAAAATGCTGGACAAGAACTTGGCTAGCTTGTAGGTAGGAGATTGGATAGTACTGACGATAGGTCGAAAAGGAATACCTTGTTTGTGAATTTTAAGTCCGTATAGACGAGGTGGTTTAGAATCTGATGGGGTAAGTCGACGTTTAGTTTCAGGAGGTAGATTGGAAGATTTGGCTGACCTCACGTTCAATCCTCGAAGTGGGGTTGTGAGTTAGAAGAGCGTAAGTTTCCTCAGACAAAATAGAATTGATTTTCGTAACATAATCAATTTGATTCAAAACTACAGTGGGCTTGCCTTTGTCGGCTGGAAGAACAATAATATTAGGGTTCTTACGAAGACTTTTTAGAGCTGACTCTTCCGACTTCGAAATGTTGGATTTAAAAATTTTAGATGATTCAAGGATTTTGCCGGTGTTAATACGAATGGGATCTGAAATGTGGCGAGGAAGATGTCTTATAGAAGACTCAACAGCACATAAAATATTTTCTTTAGGAGTATGTTTGGGAGCAACCGCAATAATCAAACCCTTAGAGAGAACCGTCTTTAAGGAGTTAGTAGTAGATGAAACTTTACGATTCTTGAATTCCAATAATTGAAACTTTTTGAGATGACCTTCAGTGGTTAGTCGATGAGTGGTATCAGACTGCTGGTAAGTAATGTTGTCGAAAAGTTTCCAATCTTCCGGGGATAGAGTGTTGGCCAATTCAAGATGAAGATAAAAGAGTTGTTTCGAAATGGTGTCTCTCGCCTAGTTTGCTTAATCCGTTCGCGTATCAACGCTAGACTTGCACGGTGTAGGATGTTTTTAGAAGAACGTGTCTGAATGTGGAACTTCATTCTGAGGAATGCCGGAATGATGTTGTGGTCACGACAGCGACTAACAAAATGTTAAATTGCATAAAAGTTTGTTGAGTTTGTGGCGAAGTTTGGAAAATACGGAGGTTTTAGAAGAAATATTCTCCCCGTAGAGATTGTTAATATAATAGCGAAGGCTTTCACGGCCAGAATTCCGGCCTTCGCTATTATATTAAAACGATCTTATGGTGTACGTGCAGATAGACTGTGATTATGTTGGTTTTGAAGCGGTCATTTTAGTTGCAGGCGATTGTATTTTAAACATAAAAATTTACATAAACCTAAAAGAAAAAAACTGGAAAAGATTCGAGTACTTATACATGTAAATCCAATGCCAATGACTAGACCGCTCCCAGGCGAAACCATTTTAATTGTATTTCTTCTTTTAGCTTTTGATTACGTTATACTGCAATAAATAATAATAAAAGCTTTCACAAGCGCACTTTTGTTAAGTGTGAATGAACCACATAACACATAGATTTCCTATACAATTACAACGTGATAAGTAATGAGATGACTCGTGGAGAGTGCCCACGGGCAGTTTACTCACCACGAATAATCTCGATGTTTACAGTTTAGAAAAAAATAAGAAACAAGCAAAGTTATTAACAAAAGAAATCAAAAAGAAAAAAAACAACAGTACTAATAACAACTATAACGTTTATGGCAAACATAGAAACTAATACAGAACCAAAAAAAAATGTATAAATTAAAACAAAATAAAAATCTAAATAGTACTAAAAAGAATTAGAAACAACCAAAGAAATGCGAATTCGGTGTAAAGAATACTATGAGAAACTTTTAGAGAAAAAAATTAAAATAAAACGTTCCCAAAATATTTCGAACATTCGAGACGATAGTCAAAACAGATGTTTTAGTCCCAGATAAGAAAAAAATATAAAAAAATTACGAAGAAAATCGAGTTTTGAAGTCTTAAGCGCAACGTAAGTGTTAAAAGAAGCACGTGCGGGTTTAAATAAATGTCGGTGTAAAAAAAGACGTGTTATAATAAACAAGTGCATCAAGTGACTAATTATCTTATTCGTGGACGGTATACAGTTACAAGGATAAATAAATTAATGTAAGTGTTGTTTCTATTACTGTTACTCTGTTATTTTCATTAGCTTGTATTGTGTTTTTAGTTAGGTTTACAACAATCAATTGTCAATCACTCTTGTAGAGCAAGTAAAATTACAGAACACCTTAATGAACATTTAGCAGTGATGCGTTTTCCACGACACCGTAAAAAAAGAAGCTAAAATGAAAGGACAATGTGTTTTGGTAAAAAAAACACAGAAACAATTAAGATAATGCAAAAATATTTCAACGTTTCCACCTATGTAAACAACGCTTAACATCGGTATAAGCACAAAAGCTACCAAGCAAAATTAGCTACTTGTTGGAAAATAAAGACAACTTTAGAACCTTCGTAAAAACTGGCGAAGCACTGTAGTAGTCAATGCCAAAAAAATATATGCACACAATCTGGTTCTGTTAATACCATCGTGTGTTGAAGGTGTAATTACGCATAAAAGACAGCTAATAAACACGTGCTCTATTACTGTCCAGGTTGAAACGATTCAGTTTAAATTTAAACCTAATTAAAAACGCGTGATCCGTTTTAAGAGAAGAAGCGAACGCTAGGGGTTGAACGTCGAAGTACGAAGGGTTGCGATCCGCAGTACAATCAGCATTCAAAATATAAAACTTGTGTAATGTTTGGTATTCTTTGTGTTTTGTGAAACTTTATGGGTATGTAGCTAACGGTATTAGTTAGCTAACGTAAAAAATGGCAAAATTAATTAAAATTTCTAAACATTTTATATTAAAATTCCAGCGTTATAGAAACACCTCCTGCTTTCTTTGTTTTGGTAAAACAAATGTGTTGGCGGTCATTTCAATTGTTTTATGCTTAGTTTTATGTGTATGATGCATTTCAAAATCAATTTAAACTCGTAGTATTTTCTTTATTTTATAATTTCATTTATGTGTAATTTTAGACACAACATTAGGTGTCGCTAATTTGACTGTAATAATTCACCTTTTATACTTAAATTTGAAGATTATTAAAATTGAAAGTGGTTTTATGCAAATGTTTCTTTGCTTATAAAAAGAAGCTATTTAAACTTATTGCCATTTTGGTTTTGTTATTTGTATATCTTTGAGGTGCTTTAGAATCAATTTGTGTTAATCGATTAAATCATTCTCCCCGCAAGTTATTTATACTAATCTCTGTCTTATGTTTCCAGTACCAGACAAAATTCATAGATTGATGGAATTTGGAAAACGTTCAAAATAACTGCTCAGAACGATTACACAAATCTAAGCTCGTTGCATCCAACTTAAGCATCTCACTAACTCTACCATCAAATAGAAGAAAAATTGTATTTTGATCTACTAGTTTAGAAAACTGATCGTTTTCCAAATCACTTTTCTAACATGTAGATCATGCTGTAACGCTACTATTAGAGTGTCCAACAATAATCAAAGTACGTCGAGCGTTTTGTTACCAACCTTTTGTTCCAACAGGTCCTGTTAGTAACAACCACGGCTAGTTAAGATGTCGGTGAGTGAGCGTAGTTGAGAATACAATAATAAATTTAAAAAAAATGGACACCACTCCGATGTAACGGTTAAATCCTTAGCTCGGAGACACCAAGTGTACAACGAACCCGCTGTTAAAAATTAGAAGCAAAGCAAACAAAGCTGGAGACTGAACTATAGGCTCGACCGAAAGTATAATGTTAATATGGATACTAAAATATACTAAAAATAGCTGAGAGCTTTATACGAGTAATAGAGCATAACAATATGTAAAACCGCTTAAGGCTTAGTAGATAATAGAATTCTAAATAAATTAAGTAACAGTTCCAAAAAGATAATATAGATAAATTAAGTTAAAGCTTAAGATAAGTAAACCACACCAAACAACACTCGACAGGTAGCCGTAACTGATCGACGTCCAAATCGAACAAATACTTAAGGTCATCAACTTCGCAGTAATTACACGGCCTGAATCCGTCCACTAGATGCGAGACATAATAATTTCACCCTGAATAGTTTGGTGTGTTGAAAGGACACCTCGAGTCTCCGCCAAATTCGCTGTAAAGAATTTTAAATTACCAAAAGCAATATGGCGTCCGGTAGCCATTTACCTGTGCGCATTTGAGTAGGAAGAGAAATTGAGAAGGATCTTCGCTTAATTCAAAATAGGCAGATGTTGATCACTGTTACCAACTATAATTTATACAAAATTGCTGCTATCATATATTACAAGTTTTTAGTCTAAAAACGTGATATAATTTCCTTTTGGACGCTCGTATATTGCTTAAGAGACTCGTTAAAACAAACTTACTCATATTACAATTGTCGTGATTGTAACACACGTTTTACAATATATTATTTTTGAGGATTTGAGAAATTCAGGTTACATGCTGAAATTTAATTAAACGCAAAACAGACTTAGGTTTTTTTTTATTTTTTTAAGTTTCAAAGGTTTATTTTTAAACACAAGCTTATCCCAATTCATTAAAAAATCCAATAGCGTTTCGAATCCAAACTCGATACCTTCAATGTTATTTCGATTACAATCATTCAAGCATCCCCGCCAGCTACAACTATTACATTTCATCGATACAATCAAGTTTTGAATTGAATCGCGTTTTTATATTTATTTGTATTATAAAAAACCTCATGTTGCGCCAACATTGCTAATTACCATAACAGATTAAACGTTTCTTGTTGACGTTGTGCAGAACATCCTTTGATGTGGCAAAACGGAACGACCCTTGAAGACAGTATACACCAATTACACAAATCCTTCTAGTATACAACTATAACGGCTGGTAAATAATAGATTCCCAATGGAAATCCAAATCAACAATAAAATAAATCCGACAAACGTTTCTAGCCATAAAATACCGTGTGTATAAACAGTCATAGAGATTTTAAAGATTATTCGGTTCTTGAACTAACTCTAACACTGTAAAATATTGTTATTAAGAATATTACGCAATTTAAAACCGTTCTATATTACCCTAATACAATCGAAATCAGTTTCAAAGTTTAAAAATACATTGCCGCCGTTTGCGACATCTGCATTGTTACTTCCAGACGATTTATAGAGCTACCTAAGGAAATGGTGTTATGGTTGAGGAGATTAGATGGATTTTGAATCCTAAATACTTACAGGTACCAAATTACGTGTGATTTAATATATAATTATACATATATAATACAAAATACATTAAAAATGCAGATCACCAAATGCAAATAAAACCGTTAAACATCAACAAATTTATTTTGATACAGCAACTGTAGACCCTGCGATTAATTTGCCTTGGCTCGGAATGCGACAAGTGGAAAATTAAGAACTCAAACATGTTACGAGTAAGTACCTATTTAAACCGTTTCCACAATCTCGCATAACGTGATGTAAAAATAAATTCAAGATTTACGTTTAGTCGATTAGTTCGTACAATAAGGTTGCCGCATTTCTAAAATTTTAATTCTCTTTCATTCCAGTTTTAATTTAAACATTTTTCCTTTTTAAAAAAAACACGCTATTATATTACACGAAATAATTGCAAAAACTCCAACAATATTGTTGAGAGCTTATCAGAGCTTTATTGTGGGTTGAATGTTTGTTGAACGCAAGTCCAGTATAAAACACAAGCTCGGATTTTATTTTTCGTGCCCACGTATAACATGACTGAAACATTTGATACCTAAAAGATATTTTAGAAAATGCTGAAACTTAAATTTATGAATAAAACAAACCTTTCTTGTTAGAACAATTAATAATATTTAAAAATAAATTTTATTCAGATTGTTGTTGAAAGTTTTCCCTTTTCATGTTAAAAATAAATTCATACTAAAATGGCGATATAATTGTAGCACTGTTTTTCGGGTGTTGCAGCGTCACAAAACTTTTACTTAACGTTTCGCTGATCACGCTGTCAGCTTCTTCAGAAGATTTTTAAAGACTGATGTTATCGTCTTGCGTTCCATGTTATAGACCGTCGGTTCTGGTGTGTTGAGTTGCGTACATAGACATCTGCTGACTTCTGGCATGTTCTTCACGCAGCGTAGATCTCCATGTGTTGCTTAATCTGTATCCATCCTCACGGTTGAAGTTGTTAGAATTTTTCATTATTTCCAGTGATTCGAGTATTATTCGCTGGTGATTGTGTCTGCTTCGTGTTAATACCTTTACGTTCCCGTAACCAATCAGGTGATCTCCATTCTCCTGTTGATGTTCCACTACTGCAGATTTGTCTGTGCGTCTGAGTTGAGCGTCTCGTTGACGTTCTTTAACCCTGCACTGAATGCTCCTTCCTGTTTGACCAATGTAACTTTTGCCGCACATACACTCTAATTTGTATATACCCTTCGTGTGCAGTCTCGGAAGTTGATCTTTATTAGGTGGTATGAGCTGATCTATTTTCTTCACTGTGTTATAACGTGTAGTGATGTTCTTCTTTCTTAGAGTCCTCTTTAGTCTGTCAGTGACTCCGGCAACGTAAGGTAAATAAGCATATGTTTCTGACGGTGTCTCCGCAGCAACCTCAGCTTGCTTCTCCTTCTTCTTCTGTGGTCTAATTAATTTTTTGTTGTAGCCATTTTTTATAAGAGCGTCCTTGATGTGTTTGATTTTGTCACAAGCTTTAGATCTTAGGAACATTGCACGGCCAACTTACACAGTCGGAGATAGGGGAGGTTCAAGAGAATAATAATTAAGGGCGCCAGATCATTTATAATTAACCCTTCTGCCTCGATCAAGACAGACGGTTCAAGCTTGTAACGAATTTTTAGGTTCGTAATCCTTGTTACTTTGATGTTCGGGTAACCACAATAAAAGAGAAAGGTGTGTTACCATAAAAGAAAGATTAACAGGTATAAAAACTTTAATTTAGTAACGTAGATGATTAACAAAAGTATATCTAAATCTCAGTCCAGATCGGCAGAGGGCGTCAAAACCGGAATCTAATTTTAATTCAATATACAGGGTATTACGTTATAAAAATTTTGCACGTAACAATTTCCTCTGGCTTGTGTTCTTCATCACTAATTTTCTCTGCTCTTTTGAGAAGTGTGTTGATGAGAGATCGCTTCTGTTGTGGATGGTGATGAGAGGATGCGTGTAGATACCGGTCTGTATGTGTTTCCTTGCTATGACTTAGCCTGTCGTTGTCCGTGCGTGTTACCAGAACCTCTAGAAAGAGCAGCGTTTTGTTCTTTTCGATCTCCATGGTGAATTTGATACTGTTGTGGTGTCCATTAATATGTTGAAGAAAACTTTGTAACTCTTCCCGTCTGTGAAGCCATACGACAAAAGTGTCGTCCACGTATCTGTACCAGCATTTCGGTTTCCTGTCGCTTGAGTTGACAGCTTCTTGTTCGAAAGCTTCCATAAAGATGTTGGCTATTACTGGTGACAGTGGTGATCCCATATTTGCGCCGTTCTTTTGTTCATAGAATTCACCATTCCACAGAAAGTAGGTTAACGTTAAACAGAGTCTCGCTAAGTCGATCAAATCTCTTGTAAACCTCTTGGAACTAATTGTTGTCTAATGATCTCTAATGTTTCTTCTACTGTTACATTGGTAGTTACCTCAAGTCCTTGAAGAAATGTTCGGAATTCTTAACGTAGCTGGTTGTCTGTTGGGTGTGCTGCTGTAGTGTTCTAGCTAAGTATTTTGCTAACTCGTAAGTCGGTGATCCACAAGTACTGACGATAGGTCTTAGAGAGTATCCGGTTTTATAAATTTTCGGTAACCGCCTTTTCTTTTCTTCTGTTGGTATAGATGACTCTTTGATCGCCTTTCTTATGCGTCGTTTCATTTTTGCAGTAGGATCCCTTATTAGTTTTGTGTAATGGTCTAAACTAAACAACGCCCCTACTGCGAAAATTGAACCCCCACGGCTGTATAGGTTACCGAAAATTCATAAAACCGGAAATCCTTTAAGACCTATCGTCAGTACCTGTGGATCACCGACTTACGTGTTAACAAAACACTTAGCTAGAAGACTACAGCAGCACACACAACAGGCAAACAGCTACGTTAAGAATTCCGAACATTTCGTGGAGATTCTCCAAGGACTCGAGGTAACTCCCAGTGACATACTAGTTAGTTTTGACGTAGAATCACTATTCACCAATGTACCAGTGGAAGAAACATTAGAGATCATTAGACAACAACTAGTGCCACGAGGTTTACAAGAAGATTTGATCGACTTGGCGAGACTCTGTTTAACGTCAAGCTACTTCCTGTGAATGGTAAGTTCTCTGAAAAAAGAACGACGCAAGTATGGGATCACCACTGTCATCAGTAATAGCCAACATCTTCATGAAAGCGTTCGAACAAGAAGCTGTCAACTCAAGCGACAGGAAACCGAAATGCTGGTACAGATACGTAAACGACACTTTTGTATGGCTTCACAGACGGGAAGAATTACAAAACTTTCTTCAACATATCAATGGACACCACAACAGTATCAAATTCACCATGGAGATCGAAAAGAACAAAACGTTGCCCTTTCTAGACTGGTATCTACACGCATCTTCTCATCACCATCCACAACAGAAGAGATCTCTCATCAACACACTTCATCAGCATTCAGTGCAGACACAAACAAATCTGCAGTATCGGAACATCTACATGAAAATGGAGATCACCGGATTGATTACGGGAACGTAAAGGTATTAGCACGAAGCAGACACTATCACCAGCGAATAATACTCGGATCACTGGAAATAAAAAAAAATCCAAACAACTTCAACCGTGAGGATGGATACAGATTAAGCAACACATGGAGATCTACGCGGCGTGAAGAACATGCCAGAGGTCAGCAGATGACTATGAACGCGACTCAACACACCAAACCGGACACGGATCGGCGAAGCGGAACCGAAAAACGGTTTATAACGAAGAACGCAAGACAATAATATCAGTCTTTAGAAATCTGCTGAAGAAGCTGACAGCATGATCAGCCATACGTTAAGTGAAAGTTTTGTGACGCGGCAACACCCGAAAAACAGTGCTACATTAAGTAACGGCCGTGAAAGCTTGCATTCTACTATTGGCGATATAATTGTCCTATAATACATAATAAATCAGAAACTAAAATTCTTAAACAAAATCAAAATGTTACAATAGACGTTCAAGAAAATTGTCTAGGTACTTTCTAACCTCTATGTTAATACGAGGAAGCACTCCGTCTTGGCAGAATCAAGTATCATGAGCGTTAGTCCTTAACCCGGCGTCAATCATTCAGATTCTTTTAAGTTCAGTTAAACTCGCCATTACTATATTGTTTCTTTTGTCCGTTGCTGATCACACTGTTTTGGCTAATTTAATTTAACGCAAAGTTTTAATCCACAATTTAAAAACAATTTGAATATCTGCGTTGGCTTTTGCGCTCAAAATTGTTAGGTTTGTTCGTTTATAATTTTCTAAAATAACTGTACCATTGTCTCAAAAAGAAATTGTATGCCAAATACCAATTTTTCATTTCAAAACAATTTAAAAACCATGGTTTCTATTTAGGCAAAAAATTGTGACGTTATTGCTTGACACGTGACAATAATGTCAATTAAGCATGAAACAACCACCTTCAAAGAGCTACCAATTAAAAAGTTAGTAAGTAGTCAGTACAATGAGATTGAAGAAATAGTAAAAGCTGTCTAGTCCTTTTGGGTCTCTTGAGTACAGTGATAACTCCAGCGCTTCAACAATTGTACTGAGTCACTACGGCAATAAAAATCTCGTCATGGATAAGAATCAACCATCTCTTGGCAATTGCCACATATGGCACACTATAAACTACAAATAGTATTGTAATGGCGAAGGTTTTCCGACCAGAGTCTATACTAAGATAAGAACGTCTTCCGAGTTAGGACCGTGTCAATGTTGTAACCGAAGTTGCATTCGTTTCGTACACTTTTGCAAGGGGCTTAATCAAGGCGTGAAAGAAATCGAAGAATTCAAACGCAACTGAAATCTAATTAAAAACTTTTAAACAGTTAGGTAATCAACTTTTGAACCAAGTCAGATTCCAAACTGCAAATTTTCAGGTCTCCTAAAAAGGTAAGAAAAAAATCGATAAACTTGAAGAAACAAATGACAATCTAATAAAGAACTACTACAGACTTAGATGATCAACTTGTAAACCAAGTCAAATTCTAAACTACAAATATTCAGGTAAAAGCTCTTCTCACATCCTCAACTCTCACCAATTTATTCAACGTTTGGAAACTATAAAGCTTGAACCTCAGGATCTTCTTGTGAGTTTTGATGCCACTTCACGTTTTACCGAGGTTCCTAATAAAGATTCACTTATTATAATCCAAACATTGTTATCAACCCTTTTTCCAACAGGTCTTGCTGGTAACCACCACGACACCGCGGCTATCTGAGATATCGGTAGGTGAGCATGTTATTATAAAAAAGTAAAAAAACACGGGTGCCACTCTTAGCGTACTCGTAGAATTCTTGGTTCGGAGACATCCCACTGTCAAAGATAGAAGAGAAAAGTAGAACTACTTGTCATAGAGAGAACGTTACAATATGGTTGTATATTTTTTCATAAACAAATTTCAGTCAATTAGACGACAAGGCCGGCCAACCCAAATGATCCTACGGGCCACTTTGGAAATGCATCATAACTCTGCAGATGGCAGTATCTGCCATATATTTGTAAGGATATTATTTTTAAATCAAAGTTAATTTTGTCTCATAGCTGAAGACTAAATAATTATACTCGACTGAAAATAAAATATTATTAATGATCAGAAACACACTAGAAAATTAACTGAAGGCTTGATATAAAAAATGTACATACAATTAACAAAACTAAAGGTGTAAGGTAAGTAAATAACATAAAATATACAAAATCTCCCTTTAGAACGTAGCCCCTGAGATCATCAACCCAACTTTGATTGCAACGGAATTTAATTGGTTCAATAATTTTTATATATAATGATTTAACCTCCCGTAACTAAGGGTTAAGAAAAGACAACAAGTTTGATTGCTAAGAATTAGCACTTACTAAACTTTCTTATCTGTTTGGAAAAAAAATTGCAGTATATAATTGCTATCGTTAGATAGATTTGCCTTATGTGTACGTGTTTTTAATTAATTGTGCTTAGTGTTTATTGAATTCATTTTTTTATCTATTGTAACAAAAAGTGACTGTGTCTTTAGTGTATTGTGTCCAGTATGTACTCAATTTATTTTGTTATCGATCGTAAAATATAAACAAACGCTGTATATGAAAAGTAAAGTAAAAGTAAACATTTTATTCACACGTGAGATTTAGTGCAACACGTTTCATAATTTCAGCTCCCAGCTTGTGTACCCCTATTTTCATTCTTCGCTGAATACATTTTAATCGTGCTATTGGGTTCCTGTTAATGAATGCAATTATGTCTCTTATCTATAACAAGGATTGGCGTAATTGAGATACCGTTAGCTTCCGTATGAATTTTCAGTAGCGGAAAACTCAACGGATTTTTATCTCGAGTGGATTACCACCGAGGACAACTTTCTACATCAGAAATCAAAGTATTTATGCCTCCTTACTTATAATAAATATTACTGAATTTATTACGATTAACTTAGTGTTTAAAATATAAAATGCTTTACATTCTGTGAATAGATGCGGAATTAGTTTTACCGCGTGTACACCTTCGTAGCTGACGTCACCCAATCGAACTGGAACAATAAATGTAAACGCGTTCAAGTAGTTTATTACCAGCAATTGCAGCCGTTACATTTGATATGTATTATTGATGAACATTTTGTGAATTGGAATATCACTTTATCTGTTTCTCTCGTTTTTATGTGAACTGCTGTCAAAATAAATTGTATAGATACTCTTGTCACAACATACTTTTGTTTTCATCTTAACAGGCGGTTGTGTTGCAAGTTTGGAAAAAAACTTACTTTTCTATTCGCAAGGAAAGGTGGCATAGACACTCTACTACCATCTCAACCCACGACCATCTCCGATACGGAGCTAGCCAAAGCTCGAAGATCTAACTTTTTTTTCAACCGTCACAATTAGTGTGTTACAAAATTCACATAACCTATATCAATTAAATATTGAACAAACGCCTTTTGAAACTATCAACTGAAAACGTAATTTCTATAATTGTAAAAAATAAAATTTTTAACAAAGTGAGTCCTTTTGAGACTCCTCAATACTGTTTTTTTTAATGAATAAATTTTGCAAAAATGTATTCTGGCAAACTTTTGATTATTTATAATTTATGTGCATACAGATAACAAATGTTTCCTTCTGTTCAGCAACTGTTACCTTTTATTACAACACCATATCTTTCATTATTTGTTGATTTGTGTATTTGTCTTTAGATGTTTCTGTGTCTTCACATCATATCTTTCCATACCAACATTCCTTCTTCTATACGCCTCGCCACCTCTTCTCTTACGTACGTCTTCCATAGTGTTTCTTCTTTTATTTTGTCCATAATTTAATGTGTTGTTCTTTACTTTTTTACGGCGTTCCTGTACAATTTTGCATTTCTTCTTCATATTTTACTTCTTTCATTAGAATATATCCAAGTGGTTCCTTTCTCTCCGCAAATCTCCGTTCCACACATTACATTTTAAATTAATTTATCAAACCTTTTCCAAACATCTTTTTTCCCAAGCTCTAGACTTACTTTTCGTTCTTCTACATGTGCTCTCTATCCTATCTCGTTTTTTAATAAAAATATGTAAATTCCTTGACCCTATCTATATCTTCTCTAGTATATTTTTATTCTTCTACCCCCTCCTTTACTATAAACTATACTTTTATTTTTCTTTGTTTATTTGTAGACTCTTTTTCTCGGTAATTTTATCAATTGTTTCATTTTTTTTCTTCCCTTGCCACTAGAGATAAATCACATGAATATGGTAACGACCACGTTTGCTATTTTATTATTATTGTCTGTGTTTTTAAAATCCGGATAGTTTCCTTCTATTTATCTTATCCTTGTCTAACGTTATTCTAATCTTCCTAAAGCCTACTTAACCATCTGATAATGAACCTTTATCTTCTATTTCCGTTTTTAATATTCCTTTGCCCTTTCCGTTTATTTTACATATTACAGATAGTAGTTCAACTCTCCTATCCTCTTCATATTTATTGTTTGTCACTAATCTTCCTAATAAGTTTTACACATTTTCCTTCTTTATCTTATCTAACTCCTTTCCGCACTTTCAGTGTCCTGTTTCCTTTTTAAGCGTATCCGATTTTAATTCTGTCAGCTTCATTTTTTCTTTCACCTCATTTTCTGTAGTTATTGACTGTTTTAGTTCTACTTCTATTTTTTTTCACACTTGCTTATATCGCGTTAGTGCCTCTTTATATTTTTGTTTATCTACTCTTTCACTTTCTTATCTACCTTTGGAACCATGACATTATCTATCTCCACCATCTCTTTTGTCATTTTTACGAATAAGACGTTACTGATTTTTTCTTCCGTTTCTGATGTTGAAGAAGACAGCATATAATGCTATGCTGAGCGTGATCTACATTTTAAGTATCGTAGACCATGTTCGTTGTTAATGGGTAAATCAACTTCGATTTGTATGTGTTACCTGTGAAAGTTTATTTAGGGTAAGAATTCAGTTCTATTTTACGACACGATTTATTTTTCTCATATTATCGCAGCAAGTTGGGTTAACCCCACGTGTCTGTCCTTTTAAAATTTGTTAAATGTTTCCCAAGTATCTCTCTTTCGAGTGGATAAATTGCAACATATACGGATGCAAACTAAACACAAACACAAGTTGTCAGGACCAAAATATTTGTGAGATGGGCGATTCATCTCAAAGACTCAGTGGCACACCTGCGATGTTATCAGTGAAAATAATTTGGAAGCTTGACGCATTTTGTTTATATCATTGGATGACTTACTAGCAATTTACTTGTGATATTCTCATATATCTATTTTTATTACACTCTCAGCAATTTTAGGGAATTGTTTTAATATGCCATTAGCTAATCGCATGTCTGAAAAACCGTAAGAAACCTCTCTTTATTATCTATTAATTTGTGTAGATGTCAAACGTAAATAAGAACGATCTAGATATATATGTTTTCGCGATTAATTTATATAATTTGCTTGTGTAATTAAAAAACCTGTTTGAATGATCTTTGATTCTAATTGCGTAATGGGTAGATTTGCATTGATTAAATTATGATTCTTTGTTTCACCAAATTATATTTTCATACTTTATAAAAAAAATAGTACTAATAAGTCATATACCTACGCGTATGAGGTGTTGCCTAATTTAAGAATCTAATACTGGAATAATTTGTCTTGTGCTACGAACAATTAGTTATCGTATACTTTGTAATACTGATTGTTGTTTTTTATTATTTTTGATGTTGCCATTGCAATAAATATATTCTTTATTATACTTGTGTTTTTCAATTTGTTTGTCTGATGCAAACGTACATCTGTAGTGTATATTTTTCCTGCTTTGTCGCTCTTTTAATTACATTATGAACGGCACATCGAGATCAAACTGAATATTATCAGTTATACACCTACGACTCACTCTTCGAGACTCTGAGTTACGGCCTACTGTAGGTTACGGTTGATTTACTGTAACAACGTTAATATTTTACGTTTCAGTTTTTCCCTTAACTTAATTTCTAGTAGTTTGTGATCAGATTCTACACACTTCTTAACACTGTGATAATTCTAATGTGCTTCCAAGATTGTACTTAAAGGCTAGGTAACGAGTAAATAACCAATATATTTTGCACGCGATATGGTAACATCAAGAAACCCAGTCCGACTTATTGTGAAATAAGCTTTATAATATTAAAATAAAAGCAAATGTAAATATACAAAAAACTAATAGTAGAAATAAAAGTTTATTTTTGGCTACTCTTAAAAATAATTCTGCCTATTAGAATTCAAAAAGCCAAAGTTTCCCAACAAAATCAGACTTAAAAAACCATTGTGCTATAGTTAATTAAAATTTTTCGCCTACGCTTGTTTCAATTCTAATTAAAAATGTACTGAATTTGCGTTGTATAAAAATATAATTTCCATCTATTAAAGACTGTAATGTTTTATTATTTCTTTAAATAAAAATCGTACCTGTAAAATTAATTCGGTAGGTGAATTGCTATTGACGTAATACGCCAACGCCGAAAGAAGCACAATACCTTGATCCAATTTTAGCAACATTCTGAACAATTCGTTGAATATAACAAGAACGTGTTTTAGATGTATTTATTACTTGTAGTAAAAATTCATTTTATAAACTTGTGTGTAACTATAAACGTCGTTTACTCATGTGTGTTTGCCAAGCAATTTCGAAACCTAAATTCATTGTGTTTAATTATACAATTTTGAAAGGACTTATGCTTTTATCTAATGCCTCATTAAATTCTAAAGTACCATTTACGGCGTGCAACATGACAGCTTATTATTGTTTTAAGCGTTCTTCATAAAGACGATAGTCTTTATCATTAATTACGCATTTGCTGTCTCAATTTTCTTCCTTATTCTCATTTCTAAGCAGTCAATTTTGGTTCATTTCAAGCTTTGTTTTAATTTCAAATTCTCTAGTCTAAACTTGTGAATTTCTCTAGTGACATTTCTACAATGTTTGTTCATTTATGTTGTATAGTTTGTAACATCCATTATTCGGATCGATTTTCCGAAAAACGAAAACTTTTGATTGAAAACTAACTCAGTATAGTTTGTTTATATTTATGAGTAAAAGCTGTATTTAGGATTAATTACTTAACCACTTTTAACATTTAAAACGCTTGAATAATAATAGACTATTTAGCTTATCCAATGTGCTACGCAATGGTATGCATGTACACATACTTTATTCAATACAAGATCCTGTAAATTATAGGCCCTAAAATAAATGGGCGCCCGTTAATGAATCAAGCATGAATAATAGCACCAGTATTAAAAAAATTGAAATTGTCCCACCTTCAATGTATTAAAACTAAAAAAACTGGCATACAAATCACTTTAATAACATTTCCTCGAAATATAAAAATTGTCATCACGGAGAATGAAAGTAGATAAAAGTACTACTTAATCACTAGCATTAAATACATCTATAACTACGCTCGTGGATGACATAAAGAGTAAAAATTTACTATAAAATAAAATCAATAAAGGAACAAAGATGTACGAAGGCTTAGTTGGCTACCACCCAGCAAAGATTATTGTAAACAATGGACGAAAACGAAAGCTGCCAACTACCAAAATAAAATTGCCGGAGGGCGTAGTTAAAACGTCTTAAGAGATTAGATCGTACAAAAATCAATTAAAACTTATACAAGAAGTGTTTAGAATCGTTTGTAAAAGTAATAATGAGGAGACGTGAACACCGTTTCCATTTTTATATAAAAAATTAAAAAGTTTTACTTACGATTTTAGTTATATGACAGCTTAATCGAGTGTCGCCCAACAAACGTTACTGCAATAAAAAAAAACTATTAGCTTCTACCACTGACAACCGTTTAACACAAATGCTAAATTTTAACGTAGAAAGATAAACAATAAAGGTCGATTGAGTTCTTTGTTCAACTAAAACACTTTAAATTGTTTCTTTTTTCTAAAAGTGCCAATAAAACTGATTGCTAATTTGTAAAAGAAACTACCAAAAGAAACGTTACACAGCAAGTTAATGTTGCGTTTTAATGTTATAATTCGATAAAAATCTTGTTATCATCGATAAAGTTTCATTTGCCTGATTGTTATCGTTAACTTTTATCGAATAAAAAGGCCTTTTGGGAGTCACGAATAATACTTTATTTGTGCTAAAAGTTTCTTGTGTATAATAAAATTTCTATAGTCAATTAATTTGATTGATACCAAAAAACAAAATACAACTGTTGATAAGAAATTAAACGAAACATTCTTATTAAAAACAAACACTAAGAGAAATTTCGGAAGTTATTTAAAATTCACAAAAAATTCCTTAGGATCTTAAACTTTCGCGTTTTACTTACGTTGCATTGCCATACCGGTGTCAACAAAATTCCTGGACATTGTGGATCAAACTATATAGAACAGACAAGAGTGAAAGAACCGCAGAGTAACCAAATCAGCAGTGACCGAACACGTGTAGAACCACAGATATTCTTTATTTCTGGTCGATCTTCGTTGGCCAGTTCAGCACCTTAGATAGCAGCTCTCGCACGCCCGGTTATGGAGGATAGCAGTGCTCATCTAAAGCAGAGATAGAGTGCCTAAACATCCCCCCCTCGTTATTAAACGACTTAACAACATGTGTCTAAGCTAGTTTCCACGAACCCCATGGCCGCGTATGTTTGACGAGTCACCGTCGCCGTTTCCTCCATCCTGCAACATAGATGCACCAGTACGAATATTGGAACGGGTAGATTGCTGTACGTTTTATGAGTCTAAAGCGCAAGGCAACTCGCATAGACCCCGAGCGTATATTGACCATATGCGGTTACTACAAGACATTTTCGCTGCTGGAAGAACGAATCCCTACTCTGCAATAGAACTCAACCTTTCCTCTCTTTTCAGAATTAGATCCCGATTTACCGGCACTGGTGAAACCCTTACGCCCAGACCGTGCCTTCAGTTCCTGTCTGTCATAACCGTGCCTATAGTTCTGGTCCAAAACGAAACTCCGAAATTGAGTAGTTTGTATTGCTGAAAGGGCAACAGTCACATGGCAAACCGCTGCGGCTCGTTTGGGAGAGACGGGAAGGGGAGTCCATCAAAAAGATTAGCTTCATCACGACTACTTCCACGCTGGGATACAGTACGTCTCGGCCATCTACCGCCCGCAACAGCACCACACGGGAGAATGTAGGCGCGTGTAAATAATTTGTGAAAGAAAAAAAAGAACAACCTTTGTGACAAAAATACAAACACCTGTTTGTTCCAATAATGACGAAGTCAGTCATAGGATAACGGAAAAGAAAGTAAAAGCAAAAAACAAAACAGCAAAAACCAAGTTTAACCGCTTGTTTACGACGCCTATAATCTAAAGAATCCATTAGTTGAAAAGTACTGTGCCTCTCCAAACAATTTCTTGTGTAAAAATATTGCGCCAGAAACCCCTAAAATGAAATCGTCATAGACGTATAACCAGTGATAGATAGGCTAGTGGTCCCCTCAATAGCTGCACCAAAACTAATGAAAGTGTCATCTGGAAAACACACTTCTCCTAATCCCAGATTGACTGTAACCTAACATTGTAGTCTAACCTCAAAAAAAGACGACAGAAATAACCCTTATGAAAATCCTAAGTCCTCAATCTTTTGGTCCACGACTCCAAAAAGTAGTAGCCTAAGTCAAACGGCAACTAAGCCAAAACTTTGGTTTCCAATTTGGTTAATATAAAAATGAAATGCAATACGGACATTGTTTCAAAAAGTACAAAACCAAGACCACGATACAGAGAGACCCTGAATTTTGAAAACGGTACATTAAGGTAAAGCTTTTTGTCTTAAAAGTCTTCGTAATTCAAAAATGCCTCCTTAAAAATTAGGGTTCTGTTTTAACATTGATACTATCATACGTGTATCCTTCAGGATGCAAGGTCACGGCATCATCTTATATATTATGTTAAATACTTCGGCACCCGACTCACCAATTGTACTGCAGAATTCATGGGAACTGTTGGTGACGACTTCTTAACTGTCGTGTAATTTATTGACTACCAAGCCTAAATGCTCATATTTACCTCCTAAGCTTGCACAAGGTATTATGCAAAATAAAAAACTGTTAATTTAAGGTAACTTCAATTCGAACTGGAACTGCCAAAAATATTGTTGCAAATTTATTTATTAAAAACTAAAACTATTTAAACGACTAAAAATACGTTTACTTATTCTAGAAATATGTACACTTTTAAATTAACCGAACTAATTAAATGTAATAATATTTAATGAAAACACTTACACTAATTTATATCACTTACAAGAAGATAAGATAACGTCCGCGGGTAGCTTCGCAATTGTTTACACTAAAAATCACGTACACGATTATTCTCGGTCAATTTATCTAGACACACGCGTGCTAACGATTTATTTCCACTTGATAATCTTCTTAACACTGATGTATTCGCATTCCAGCAATAACTGACCTACGAATTGGTCCGTCGTTATATATACACATCGGCGAATCTTTCTCGAGGGTTCCCTACTTTTCGCTATATCTTCTAGAAAATGGATAACAGCTTCTAGAAGGCTCTTGCATTTGCAAATAAGTTCTCGAACGTTTCACTGTCCCCTTCTTAAGACTGTTCTGTCCCAGAACAGAAGACTAGATGCGACGCCGGTAAAAAGGATCGTGGCGATAGCGGCAGTTTCCTCCATTTCGGCAACTTCCTTGACCATAAAAGTAACAGTCGATGGACTTTTCCTGACCCAATATTCCCCTTGGTTGGTAACTACAGACCAACACTTGAATGCCTGTTCCTCGGAAGACGACCTCCAACATGTTTCGAACTGTCCTCCAATTCAGTTGATCTAAGCCACAACCAAGCTTGGGTACTGCCAATTTCTTAACATGATGGAACTCCATTTCTCTCTTGAGACTCCATAATGTTCGCCACAGATCTTTGTATAACGGCTTGACACGTGAGTATTTCTTGGTGACCAGATAGAAAACGAAGCGTCCGTCACCACGTAGTTCTAAAACTTTTCCGACTGCCGGTTGCTGTCTTCGTAATTCATCTAGCTGCCCGAACTTCTTTTTAAACACGACTGCAACCCCTTTGGACATGTCAAGATCCTCGCTCACGCAATGTGCGATGGCGTAATCTTTTTGTGTCTGGAACAGGTCTTGTTGTTCCTCGGTGGTAACTCTGAACCTAGCTTTTCCAGAACCTCCGTATAAGTTCATAGACTTCTCGAACTCCATTTCTTCGATTGGATTCCTGGTTCTGCTACTTATTACCCTAGTTCGGACCTGGACTTGCATATTGTTGTTATCGCCAGCAAACGGGGCTAGACGATCGACGTGAACCACTTTTGGCTTGCCTCTGGGCGGTTTTCGGATGCGGTATATGACGTCGTTAATACGCTGCACGACTTCATAAGGGCCCTCCCATTGCCTGTGTGCAGCTTCGGAGACAAACCACGTCTCCTTTGAGGATTATACAACCAGACCATATCGCCAAGTTGAAACCCACCATTTTGCGCCTTGACGTCATATCTTGTTTTCATCCTGTCGCTGGTAATTTGTGTGTTTTTACGGACCTCTTCATGTACTTCGTCTAGCCTCTTGGCCAGCTTGCTGACGTAATTTCCTCCAGCAACTTCTTCTTCCGGTCTTCGCCCAAATTGAAGGTCGCATGGCAATCGTATTTCACGACCGAGCATTACACAGGATGGTGTTTGGCCTGTGCTTTCGTGAACGGATGATCGGTATGCCATAAGGAAAAGGTGCAAGTACTGATCCCAGTCTCTTTGGTGTTCGGACACTACCTTGGCTAAGTACTTGCCCATTGTTCGATTCATCCGTTCAACCATGCCATCAGATTGAGGATGGAGAGGCGTTATCCTAGTCTTCTTAATTCCTAACAGTCGGCAAACTTCTTGAAACAGACCAGACTCAAAATTGCGGCCTTGATCGGAGTGTAATTCCAACGGAACCCCACACCTGACACCAATGTTGCAAATTTATTTATTAAAAACTAAAACTATTTAAACGACTAAAAATACGTTTACTTATTCTCGAAATATGTACACTTTTAAATTAACCGAACTAATTAAATGTAATAATATTTAATGAAAACACTTACACTAATTTATATCACTTACAAGAAGATAAGATAACGTCCGCGGGTAGCTTCACAATTGTTTACACTAAAAATCACGTACACAATTATTCTCGGTCAATTTATCTAGACACACGCGTGCTAACGATTTATTTCCACTTGATAATCTTCTTAACACTGATGTATTCGCATTCCAGCAATAACTGACCTACGAATTGGTCCGTCGTTATATATACACATCGGCGAATCCTTCTCGAGGGTTCCCTACTTTTCGCTATATCTTCTAGAATATGGATAACAGCTTCTAGAAGGCTCTTGCATTTGCAAATAAGTTCTCGAACGTTTCAATATTTACATGTTAATTTTGAACTTGCAATGTACTGCTTTTGTGGTTACGCTGACAATCCGCTTTCGTTGTCTAGATGTGTATTCGTTATTAATATAGAAAAGCGTGTAATTTGTAGGGGTAAGATTCTTCTTTGTTCTTTACTCATGATGTAAGCTTAGAATTTGCGTTTTAGTTTTTACATTACGATTACACTTTTTACGGCTACGTTATCTAATTTGTACGAATTTTTATACGTGTAACTTAGTTTTTAAACACAAAAATTTGTTTTGAATTACGTTTCGATTTTGATTTTTGAAATAAGTCACATTTCCGTTATGATACGGTTAAGAATTCAATATTTATAGAATGTGTTACGTCGGAAATACTTTCGTTACGATCGAATTTGAGGTTTATCATATCTTACGTTTACGTTTCATAATGTTCTAATTATGAATCTATACGAATAAGGAATCAATCCGGATTTATAGGTAAAATTTGAAAATTTTAAATACGCATTACGAAAATTGCGCAATATTACATCATTCTATAAATCAGATGAACCGCACCCAAATTTCTTTTCTACAACGACGCGACGTAATCAGGTAACTTCAATGCGTTATGTACTTGACCTTCCTCGAACTATTCGGTACATGAACCATTGAACTGTTAATTGTTTGCTACGAACTTAGTGAGCGCATGATAACTCAATTTTGATAAAGATTCATGCCTATTGTATGATTTAATATATAATTGCTATTTTACATTTATTTTCTGTAATGAGATTCGGAAGTATTTTGATTACGTTGCGTCATTAAGTTAGTTATTACACCAAATTTTATACCGCTTGCGCGGATGACGTCATTAGCTCATTAGCCCCGATGGAAAAACAAAAAAACAAAACGTGAACGCGTTTTTGGTTGTTTACTACGGGAACATGTGGGTTTAAATATATTTTCTCGTATTTCAATATAAGGGGCAATTTTATTATTATTTCTACAATAAACTCAAAATTGATGTACTTATAGCTAGATGTGTACCGATGAATAGCTGATAAGTTTAAAATCCGCTGTGATACTCTTTCTCTCTTTTACTTCAGCTATATCTTGCTGCAATGCCATACTAGTATAAATAAATCGTGGTAATAATTTTGTTATAACGACCTGTTGTTTTATTCTTAACCCACGGTTGTCGGTTGTTTTGCAGGTTTGGGTACTTTTCCGTACACCAGTCTACGTTGGGTACTAACACCTCAACCTATGACCGTCTCAGATTTAAAGCTATCCAAAACAGGTGAGTCAACAAACTAATATCTTATACCTTCATAATTCGTGTGGTGCACACTTATTTATTTGGACCGCCATTTTTCCCATGACTTCCAACTATCTTCGGTTAACTTTTCTATATTCCTTTTATCTAGGACTGGAATTTCCATCTGTTTCGGTAATTAGTACGAATGTTCTAAACGTTTCTAAAATGTTTCAATATCTTACTTCCAAGTATTTTGCTTGAAAATAGTCGAGACTGAAAATAAACATTTTTGACAAAATTAAAACGTTAATAAAAGCGCTTGATTCTATTATGCTCATTCTAGAACTCAACTGAGTAATTAACTAGGGACATATCTCATCATATCGATGGACCAAATGTATACTGGTTTGTTCGATTATATAAATATGTCTATTATATGTCTTACTGTAACTATAGTAAGCCGTCAACCTGTCTTCTGATAGCCTTATTGCTTGTCGCAAGCTCTTATGTAATCGCTTAACTTCTCTATGGTTACACTCGTATATGTATAAACTTTCGAAGAGAGTAATCTTTACTAACTGCTGTTCTCTAGATAACATCTCTTCCTATTGCCTTTGGAGTTGTCCCACTTCAGACATGAAAACCAGGACAGCAGCAAATGGTTTTTTTACAACGCTGATCAAGCCAAAAATCTCCTAACATAGATTTAGACAAGAGTTCGACAGTTACAAAACACATATTCAAGTGGTCTCTTTTTTTTATTACATCGTCAATACACAGAGTTGTCAGGAAATGTAAATGTTTATATAGTCTACAATATCCAGTCAGAATAGTAGTAAGATTGCAGTTTTATCAAATGTTCCATAATAGCCAACTACTTGCTGACAAATAACTAGTTTGTAGTTTTTGTGCTTACAACGTCATTAAAAGTTTGGGTTGGCTCTAGTCCATGAAGCTTTTATTTTATCTTACTGTGCCATTTTACCCAAACGAGTTCAAGAACTTTGACTTCAGAGATTACCCTGAGTTAACAAGTCCTTGTTACGTGCTTAAATTTCATAATGTAATACCCTGTATATTCATTACACTAAAGTTAGGTTTCTATTTTCGACGCCCTCTGGGGAGTTTTCGTTTTCGTTTTACTTCATGAAAGACGTTAAACCGTCAACTACTTAAAATTGTGCTTGTGATGGTTTAACTTTTTAATCTTCTAACATCGGCGTTTATGAAAATTAAAATATAATTGGAAAACGCACTTCTAGTAGTTTATTCATCAGGGTAAGCTTTTCCTATTAGTTTTTAGAATTCTTTGGTAATTTCCTTGTTAATTTGATAGCACGTCCCGTCACGTGTTGACTGCATGTTCCGATGTATTATCGATTGATGAGGGGTTAATATCGACCAAAAGGCCTACGTTCAAACTAAAAACGAAGTCTCGACAAGAACTTTTCTCCGAGGTTCTACTCCTGATGCGTCAGTCGATTGCGATATCAACTTTTACTTAATGTGTGCAACAGCATTGGATAATCAGGTTTTTATGTCTAATTTCTTTTAGCACTAATTTTCGTGAGTCATTGTGTTGACACGATTTGCTATTCATATATATTCCAGATAGAATCAACCAGGAAAACGTTTTCTTCGGGTAAGTACACTGGATTGTGGATAAGTTTTATTTAATTACTTTGTCGCTGTCAGAAAAGTCTGTCGCGAAATTTTGCTTGTTCTAACTTATGCAATTACAATAATTCTTTCAATACAGTATTTTCATTTATTATTTTGTGTATCGCATGCTGTGAACTATAGATATTTGTCATGTAATTTTCTTCGCCATCAACACCCTATGTGCAGACCTGTGTATTGTGTTTTGCCGATACTTCCAGAATTTATGGATTGAATAATGTACTACAAAATTTCTGGTGTTCGTTGTTAATAATCTACGTTATTAAATTAAAGCTGTTATACATATCTATCTTTTTCTCTTTGTGGTTACAAAAAAACCAGTTTAACAAGGATTACGGATATAATTTCGATACAAGCTTGGACCTTCTGTCTTGACCGAAACGGAAGTTTTATTAAGGAAAATCTGACGCCCTTTAAATTCTATTTTTTTTTAACCTCCCCTATCTCCGACTAGTGTGAGTTGGCCGTGCAAGGTTCGTAAGACCTATAGCTTGAAACATCCTTAAGTAACTTTATAGCTATATTATGATATGATAATAATGTTGCTCTACTACCTGTCATTATTCTTATTTTTTTGCCATATATGTTTCTGTCGGCAATTATAGTAGCTCTATGCAAAACGTAGTGTGTTTGATTAGAAGTACACTTCTTCAAAAACTATTTCCTCACTTTTTTAAAACCATCTGTCTATATACTGTCCGGCTTAATTGTTCGGTTGGAATCTAGTGTAACGTAATAGTGTGCGTCAAAGACAAACTTTGGAAACATCTTATCCGCTCTCATATTCAAGACAGAGATAGAGTACCTCCGTTAAACCACTCTGTACTTTCTCTTTTACTCCTTAATACCACAGTACTATGTTTTTAGCCATATTGTTTTTAGAGTAATTTTAAGAAATTTAAGTTTAGTAGATCTTCTACAGTAATCGCTGAAGTAACACGAACGATACTAGTTTCTAATTTATTTTTATGTATCTAATTGTAGCTCCTTCCTTGTTTCTTTGGTTTTACCTATTGTGTACCTCACCATCTTTCTCGATACCTTCTTAATCATCAAAAACACTCTTGTAGAAAAAAAATCATATTCACATAAGATATGCTCAGCTGTATATTAAACCCTGTACAGTTTGTAACTATAGCAACGTATTACACCTAAATAAAGTATTTTTCCGTCGATCGTTTATTAATACTTGTATTAACGTATAATAATGTATCAAAAGTAGTGCGGTAATAGCCCCTATTACCGCACTACTTTTAAACCAATGAAATCAACGAATTTCTATTAACGCTCTATTTTTTCTAACCAATAAAATCGTAGAAAAGAATTAAGATTTTTATGAGGTTACGTATATTGTATTAGTTAACGTTTTTAAATAAAAAAATAAATAAAAAAATTCACCCGTGCATTATTATAAGTAAACATTTCCAATAATTGTAGGTTAAGTAACCTGATCACTAAAATGAAAACAAAATGATATACTTTGGAGTTACCAAGATGCTAAAAGAAGCTGATAAATAAAGTCCTTATTAACAATAATTGTGGTCTACATCATCTGACTATTTTATGAGCACACGAATTGTCAATTGGTTTTTATCGATGATTTTCAGTTGCTTTTGCGGAGCCTTTTTGATATCAAAGTTGTGATGTTTGTATGTAATATGAAATGGTATATAAAAATAATCATAAATAGATTTTAGTTTATTACATAAATAACAACGTATATTTTGTATAAACCAATACTTATTATATACTCGTGTACTTCTTTTGCATTCATACCGAAAACATTACGTATTTATAAAAATAAGACAAAGAGCATTGAATTATCGTTACTTTCTTCGACATTACCTTCTTCATCTAAGCAACTGCTTCTCTGCCATTTGCACTAATTTGTAAAACATTGCTCACTATGCTTTGCTAAACTACAAATGAACTTTTATCAGATTCAAATTGTATCGATAAGTTAGTGAACAGCATTTTTATAGTAAATCATAAACTAAAAAGATTTACTAAACAATTGTGTTACTAAAATTCAACTTTTTGCATGCTGTTCATTTAAAAACTACAATGTGGCACATTATGTTATGGTTAATATGACAAATCTATAATACGAACAAACGATTATGAATTTCTCGTGTGTACATACCAGATTTTTTTCTTTAAATTGCCATTACGTAAATATTGTTATAAACAAAAGTAACACAACAATCAATATAGAAAATATATATTTAATTTATAAGTAGGTGAAATAGTTTCTTCTCTCTAAAGCCATCATTCGAAATTCATTAGCGACAACACTAAACCAACTAAACTATAATTCATGGCATTTTTTGTACTCAAACCCAATCTGTCGTAAGAATTTGTTTATGACATCTGGTTCACCGTTGTAATTAACATTCACTTACATTTTCCAAACTAAAATGTTTATTGTTAAAACTTTCTTATCTATAGAAGTAAATATGTATTAAAATTACCATTGTTTTTACCGTAGATTTTTAATGTTTCCTGGTTTTATTCCTAATAATAATATTCGTCATTTATGAACCATTTTTAAACGTATAAACACTTGATTTGCTTTATAAATAATTTTGATTTGCTTTTTACATCAAGTGCAGCTTCTGTGTACAAAGAAAACAATCCCACGATTACCTTTCGGCTGATAAAGAAAACTTTTTAATGTTTTGAAATGTAATTTTCTTCGATTTTCTAGCATACTGTTAATCACATAAAACTAAAAAAATTTTGCAATCATTGATATTTTCAAAACTAATTATAATCAATCCGATTAAAATTTAATTGACGCGTTGAGGTTATACAGCATTCCCATTACTTAAAAATCCCACTACCGTTGATACAAAAATAAAACAATTGTTCAGTAGATAAAATTATAAAATTATAAGTAAATGCAAAAAATTAATAAGATACGATCGACGGAAAAACTTAAAAACCAACTTGTTTGATAATATGCAACTAATAATCTCGACAACATTAACGCTCTCGCTCGCTGCGCTCGCTCGCGCGTGAAAATGTCTCGATTATTAATTGCCTTCATTACCAACCTTGTTGGTTAAATAACTATAAACGTTTCCTTCATTTTGTATGGTTACTATTAGTTTCGTACTCAATTTATATACATCAGAACGATACGAAACTGAAGATAGAAACATACTTCAATCTACTGCAATCGATAGTGTTTTATTTAGAAACAATTTAACACAAGCATTACACTAACTACAACACAAACTTTTATTTGACTTAAAAATAATAATATTTAGATTTACGTAATATACTTTAAGCGTTATTAAATTAACTTCTTAGTGGTTTCAATTTTATTAGCAAGTACGAACCCATTCAACTCTTAATTAATTTGTATTGTAATAAAATTAATTAAACCAATTATTATACACCAAAGTTCTCTCTAACTTTGAAATGTTATAATAACATAACGTTTATAATAATAACATGCGAATTAATTACATTTGCGTTACACAAAAATAAACTTCGAATACGTAATCTCTTATACACAACCAAGATTTATATCTAAATAAATTAGTTATTAATAGTGTTTGAAAATGAAAATTTTAGGTAATTTATGCTCAGGTAATTTAAGAAATTTAATTAAAATTGCTTTTTTTCATTTAAGCTTGCTGTTTGTGCAGTTGCTGATTTTATCAGAGAAAATAATGATTAATTATGTAGGAACCGTTTGTTATAATTTCATAGTTAAATGCCGGAATAACTTAAACACGAATTTATAGATACGCGCTTTAAATACATTTAATAGAGAACTTGAAACTGAATCATATAATAAAAACAAACATTTTGACAACGTTTCGCCGATTTGAGTAATCATCAAAACGAGGGAAAAAATCAAATTACAAAAAAGTAATTACAAATTTACAACAAAACTAAACAGCTTTATAATCGATTTCTCAACGAAGTCAAACTTCAAAAACGACCGGTTTTACCAATGTAAACTAAATAGAATAGAAGTCAAACTTCAAAAACGACCGGTTTTACCAATGTAAACTAAATAGAATAGAAATAGAAAATTGAATACACAACGTAAGTAGGCGAAACGGTAGAAGCTTGAGTTACAATATTGACACGGACCAATATCAAAAAGTCATGTCATAAAATGTTGAAGAAACGCAAATCTGACGAAGATTAGTTCTGAATGAAGTAGTAAAAAAAAAGTACTAAATTTAAAAAAAATTAAACCAAAAAATAAAAAAGATAGTTCGTTTTTATCCCTATTTTTATGTATTTGAGTAAAAAAACCTCCGACACTTACCTTATACGTATATTCAAATTGTAGATAGTAAATATCAGCAAAAATCGAATAAGTAAAAAAATTCCAAACCCAAATTAAAACGGCGAAGTTAAAAACGTAGACAGTATCCTCCAATAAAAGATACTTAAATTTTAACAATTTTTAAAACAGTATAAAGACCGTAAAATGAAACGAGAAAACAAATTGGATCAGATCTTTATCCGTAAGATTTCTTAAAACCTTGTCGTAAAAGTAACATCAATATGAACTTAATACTAACAATAAAAACATTGTCAAATTTAAAAAACGTTTTATAATACAAAATACAATCCAGAAATTCTAACATATTTCAACCTGAAATAATTGGTAACAGCATTAGAACAAGATTGTATCGTATCTCGGCAAATTTGTAGCAGAATTTGGCAGAATGAGAAAATTCTGTGGCACCACCACAACCGTGTACTTTATTGAACACCTAAACTTCAGTGAATTTCTCATTAAAATGTCTGTTTAATTAAGATACAGTTGTTAGTAAAGAAAAAACTAATACGTAGAAAAATACGGTTGTTAATAAAAATATTTCTTCAACGTAATTACGTCGTCATAAATAAAGTTTAGCTGATAATTCCTAGCTCCTAATCGTAATCTAACAAGTCAGGTTTAAATCTGTTCGGTCTCAATGGAGTTCCTCAATATTATTCGGAGCAAATCCTGAAGTAAGTAACCAAAAGCGCAAGGAAAAGTGCTCGGCGTTAAGATAACGCGATTTAATTTTTCTTTTTCAGAATTAGAAATAGGTATTTATCTTAACCGAGATTGAATTAATTTTTTTTACTATTTTATAGAAAAAAGAAACTGCACTAATCCAAAAATCTTTCTATAAAAGAATCTGATAAAAATTTTAATTCTTTTATTTTACGGTAATGAAAAAATCGCCCTTTTTCTGACAAAATTTAATTACTCAGAAAATATTAACTTTTCAAAAGAAAACAATCTTTCTGACCATTACACTAATTTCCTGCAAAATATCTCTTTAATATGCACTTTGGTTCATTTGCAAAAACAAAGATTTTTCCTCTGTGTACACAATTCTGGTTCTATTCAGCTTACGGTTTAAAAAAGTTTTAAGCTGCAGTGGTCAGCCCGTGTTGGATTGCTAGTCCCCTATCAGATACCTTCCCAGCTGGCGGACAGAGGAATGCCACCCAGTGATGGGTAGAATTAGAGGAAATCAAATACCCAGAGCAGAGCAAAACTAGGCAGCACTTTTCAAACGGCTTCATTTTGGATGCGGGACGAATAGCTAAATAGTCTCACAGGTTTTCGTACTGCGGTGTAGAAAGGAAACGGAACTCCTCCACTAATCTTTCCAAATTATTAAAATTGCTAGCAGTACTTAACAACCTCAAACAGCTTTCTGGTGGGATTAGACAGCTGCTAGCATGTTGGCTAGATGGCTGTGTCTGCAACGGCTCAATCTGTGGCAAGCAAAATTTTTGTAACTGGCGTCAAATAGCGTTTAGCATTGCAAGAAACTGTGAGTTAGTACAACTGCCAGGACTCGGCGGCCACATAAGCCGAGACTGTACGAAGCCCAGGGTAGGCCAGTTCAGGAGTTGCGGCGAAACGGGCGACTGGGCTGCGCATTACTCAGATTACTTCAGATTGCCATATCTGAAGAGCAAACGGGGGTAAGGTTATTAATCACTCCAAGCATTTCAATTTTTAGGCAGTACGTGTGTATATTGACACCGGCGGCGAACAACACATTATGCAGGACGCACGGCAATGCGGTAAGGGCTACATGTGTATTATTCTGCTGCTGGTGTATATGCGGGTTTAGCAGCCGCGCCGACTTGGTGATTAGCAACGGGTGCGTGCAAATTACTTTGGTGATGAGCGGGTTCCAATTAAACATCATGATGTTGGCGAATGAGTCCAATATGGGGCGGATTGAGTTGTTATGTAAGCTGGTGTCCTAACGTAAATCTGGTGGTGCGATTGACACTCGAAGGCGAACCACCCCAGCGCCGTGTGATCTTCAGCGAACCGCATCTTAGTGTGTAGTGCAAAGATGGAAGTACTTGATGGTGAACTTAGTGAGTATGTAAGTACTTCGGCGAAGTACTACTACGATAGGCGTCTTTCCATGGCAATATCGGCTTATGTCTTAACGTGTGCGCAGTACAAGAGGTGTCTATTACCAACCGGGGCGACACACCTTTAAGATGTCCCGATCTGATGTGTGTCGACTAGCGGGCAAGGCGCAAGCAATGGTGAATAACTTTAACATTAATCGTAACCCAAGCATGATTGGTTTGACATGTGTGAATGTGAACAGAGTATCATATGAATGCAAGAGGCGGTTGTTTACACTGTTACAAAATAAGGCGCAGTGTTTTTCTGTTTTAGGATCTACCAGCCTGGCCGAAATAGAAATTAAGTTGACCCCTGATACTCCAATATATTACCGGCCTTATAATAGTCATTGTCGGAGCGTCAAGTAGTCCGTCTAATCCCTTTTGAAAGCAGGCGTTATACAAGAAAGCCAGTCGGCGTATGCTAGTCGTATTGTGTTGGTACCGCAAAAGTCTGGCAAAATGCGACTGTGTGTTGATTATAAGGCGTTAAATGCTATAACTGTTAAAGACAGGTATCCACTGCCATTATTATCAGATCAAATACATCGGTTAGCAAATAAAAAATATTTCACTACTTTAGATTTAGCTCTGGGTATCATCAGGTGCCAATGCTTACGAATTCAGTGGATAATATTGACTTTGTGACGCCTGATGGTCAGTACGGGTATCTTCGAGTTCGTTTTGGTCTTGCAAACTCTCCAGCTATCTTTCAGCGCATCATAAATAAAATTCTAGGTAACCTTACGTATGATCAGGTGTTGGCGTATATGGATGATCTTCTAATCGCGTCCGGCGGTGAACATCAAGGGTTGGAGTTGTTATATACTGGTTTTTGGAGAGGGTGTAAAGCTAAAACTTTCCTTATGAACCGAGTAGAATACCAAGAACACGAGATATGCGTAGAGCGCATTCCCTGGTCGGCGGAAGATGCAAGCTGTAGAGAAGTTTCCTGTTCCTAGTAATGTACACGGCGTTAAGCAGTTTGTTAGTCCTAATTCTTATTTTAGAAAATTTGTTATGATTTTTTCAGCGCTAGCAAGGCCTCTTACAAATCTTACTAAGAAGGGCGTTGAATGGACCTAAGGCGATGAGAAGCAGAAGGCATTTGAGACGTTGAAAGGATGTCTGTCGGAGAGTCTTGTCTTTATACGACAGCAAGGCGGAAACAGAATTGACGCAAAAGGAGAGTATTGCAACTTGTCCAGTACTTCAGTAGAATAACTACGGCAACCGAACAGATGTACCATAGTTATACACTAGAAACCTTGGCAGTTATAGAATCCATAAGACGCTTTCGAGTTTACTTGTTAGGAGTGCTTCTTTAAACGATATTTATTGCCCAGTATTGCTAGGTGGCAGTTAACTATTCAGGAGTTTGATTTTGAGATAGAATGCAGGGCCGGTGTAGATGCGTTGAGTAGGAGCCCCTTTGGCGATGATGGGGACTGGCGTTAATATGGTGTCGATGGCAAACGACAATTAGTTCGTCAAAGTACAGTTATAGGATCTAAAAGTACGAACCATAGTGGCAACATTAATGTCGGGTTAAGCTATTCGTGATGTAAAAGCGAACAATAAGATAAAGGGGCGGTGCTTATATCAAACTACTCTGAACGGTGGCAACTTGTACGTGCCGGCGGTGGCTCGGTTTGGTATCCTACAAAAACATCACGATGATGTCCGGCATCCAGGTTATGAACGGTGTTTGGCGCTCTTACAGGATACCTTTTACTTCCCTACGATGAGGCGATTTGTGAATAAACATGTTAAATTGTGCATCTGCAGAAAGTAACTATGAGCGGGGCGATTATCTACGTTGTCAGTGGTTTGGACGTACGACTGTACGCACATATCAGGTTGTTACAATTAACTACAAAAATTTTTGATTGTGTATAATATAGTATTAATGGGTGCGCTCGGGTTCTTTTAATTATCAAAATATCATATTTGTATTATATTTGCCAATGTAAAATTGTTCTTTTGGAATGTAAAAGTTAGGCCGACAAGTTTAATTTTATGTACGATGTTTTGCCCAACCAAGCAAAGTTGCCAGCAATTAAGTTACGAGAAAACTCTCGTAACAAAATGTAGCTAATTAATGAGGACATTAAACTGTTTTAGGATGGCCGAGTGTTAGGGGTTACATCTTCGCGCGTAGCCAACAAGGGAGGGCTCTCGATCGGACAAAATATTTTGAATAATGTGAATAAAGCTATTATAAAAGAAAAGCGTTTAATTAACATAACTATTATTATCTTGTCCAATCTTAAACAATCGGTCGTGGATTTTAGTCTGGAAGAGATTATGAAACTTTCAAAAAAAGACCAAATCACAATAGTGTTTGGGAACTTCAACGCGAAGGTCGGAACGAGAACCTATGAAAAAACTGTCGGCTTAGGAAAACAAAATACGATAGATCACCTCGTAGTCTTGTTGTGAGCAACCACTCTGCATTGCTAACACCTTTAAATTCAACGTTTTACACATGGCGCTCACCTACTGATCATAACGAACATTTTGTAAGAAATTGATGTTATCCTTATAAAGTGTGAGTTTAAAAAGTCAGTAAAAACATCCTAGAGCAAACATCGCTTTGTTAAAACCAAAATTATCATAAAACCAAAACATATACCTAGACATAAGAAAACTCGTCAACCCAGAGTTAAGAACGCAAATTTTAAAATAAGAGTAAAAACGTTAATGAGATCTGAAAACCAAGAATATACTGACGGCAAAAACACTTAAAACGCATGTTAAACACGACCAAAGAAATTGACCTCCGATTGGCAAACACGAACAAAAAGCAAGAAGGAGCCATAGGCCTCGACAACACATACGCAGAAACACTCAAACTTATAACCTCAAAAGATGGTGTTGGTTTAATCCTGATCACGAAAATATTCAACACGATCTACCGATCTACAGAAAAGATTTCAACTGCGTGTCACATCAAAAGCTAATTGAAATTAAAATTATAAGCGAATTATATTGGTACCAAACAGCAGCAATTAGAACTGAAGGAGATACATAGAAAAAAACGTAAGGCGTGCGACAAGGATGTGTCCCATCCTCTCTTTTATTCAATCTTCACTCCGAGGCTGTGTACAATAAAGCTCTTAAAAATATAAATGTAAGCATAAAAATCAATGGTAACATTATGAATAATGTTCGCTATGCCGACGACACTATGTAGTTAGCCGGTAGTCAGCCGGAACTTAAATCTCTTATACACTTTATTATGATCCATAGCGAACAGATCCAAAATTAAGCTTGTAGTATTTAATAGAATACATATACTTGCCAACTTAAGGCTACGTGGAGAAATTATCTAACAAGTATCGCTCAGTTGTTAACCAATAAAGCGATGCAATAATTGAGATAAAATCAAGAAAAGAACAAGTACGAAAAGCCCTTTATTAACACGATTCTAAAAGCAAACCACAACCTCGACCTCGAACTCCGTACAAGATTACTATGGCGGTACGTTTTTCCTGTCCTTCTACATGAATGTGAGAGCTGAACTCTCGACGCAAACACACAAAAACGAATAGATGCATTCGAGATGTACGCAAATAGACAAATTCTGCGTTTGCTGGGTGGAGCATAAACCAATCAAGAAAAGAAGCCTTCAACCTTTAGATTATATAATGCTAGGCAAACACTATGAGATTCTCCGTCTGATAATGGATAGAAAACTCAAAGGCAGAACCCATGGTTGAAGAATTTGCGCAGGTGGTTTGGCCAGATATCAACAGAAATCTTCAGAACGGCGGTATCTGGCGCTATAATAGCTAATTTGATCGCCAACTTTCGTAAGGAGACAGCGCACTAAGAAGAAGAATGTCAACAAAGTTTTTACTCTAGTTAAGTAACAGACAAAATTTATAATGTATATACAATACAAATTATTCAAAAAATGGCGGTATTAGGTTAGCTATGATTCAGAAAAAATGGAAGTTAAAACTTTTTAAACTCGCTCGTTCGTTTCAAGGAAGAGATCAAAACATATTTTATATAAAAGATGGAACTATCTAAGACAGCACAGCATAACACCATAAGAAAAAGTTCACCGTTTTTAATAACAAAAAGATATCAAAACTCATCATCACTTCGATGTGACGTCAAAAATTAAGACAAACCTCTAGTTTCACATGTAATGTGTACTATATGCGTCAGATATTTGAAGAATTGGTGATATGAACAGGGACTTAACAAGACAACAGAAGTTAATAGTCATAAAAAAAACATCCTTACGTAAAGAAACCTCAAATACCGCACCCACGTGACAATCATCATGTATTTCTTCAAGCGCCAATTCCCAAGAAAACAAAGAGAGCGTTGAAAGAAATGAAAATTTATTGATTCTAATGTTATTTGATCTACACCACAAGCGAAAAAAACACGAATAAGTATTTTTAATTCTGATTTGTAAAAGCTTCTCCACATTGAGATTTTGATACTCTACTAACAATCCTATTCTCTATGATATCGATCCTGAATTTTCTGTTCCTTTCTTATTTTCCGTGTTTCATACATGCCGTTATTTACGTATTTGCTATAATTATTCGAAGTAAAATTCACGCCGGCACTGGTTTTTCGACTGCCCTATTGAAAATACGTAATTGAAATTGACAGTTACAAGGAGACGAAAGGAATTTTTACTTGGTCATTTGTACCTGGTTTTCGCTGCGATCGCTTAATTGTTCATAAAGCTTTCCGCTAAATCATAAGTAATTCTTCTTTATATTAAAATTTGATCGTTGGTTATTCCCTTTAGGTTTTAGCAATAATGCTGTAATAAGATTGCGAAATCTCCTGACAGAATTAAGCGATTCAGTAGATATCAGCGGTTGCAAAATTTGTTAAGATATCGTCAGCCATGTTACTTCAAGGTTATAAAATTTCTTTTAGCGAGTCTGTTAAGGTTTGAGATGTCTCTCTCTCTGTCAACAGTTATTAATAGATAAAATTCTGCTTCTTTGCTGTCCATAAAAATAAGTATCCAATAACCTCCAGATGTACAAGTATCGTATTGGAAAACCACTTTCTTATTTGTAACTAGTTTCTTTATATCTTCAGCCTTTGTTAGTTACAGTTTTAATAATTAGTCTAATTTGTAACATTCAATATTTTAATCGCAGATCACACTAAAACTTTACTTTCAGTTGTAACTTTTAAAGCATCGTAATATTTATGAAATACAACTGTTGTGTGTACGCTGACCTAATAACCGTCAAGTTTCTTTGTATCAATTTGATTATAATCAAACCAGAGCAGCCCAAGGCTCAAAATGGTTTTTCCCCTCCCATGTTGGTATCTCAATAAATAGTTTTAGAAAGATTCGACGCCTTCGTGAGGTGATGAGAATCGCTGTGGTAACATTTTTTGTTTAACATTCGGTAATAAAAAGAAGTCAATAGCATTCAGTCAATGTTTTTCTTCATTAAATGATAGTGACGTGCTGTGTGAGAATTGGCATTCTCATGATAAAAATAAGAAGACGACGTTTTCGGTTGTCTTTCCTGATTTTAACGATGACTTCTGGCAAACAAATTGATGTATACTATGACGATGGCTTTCTTGACTGATGTCTATACTAACAATCGGAAGGCGCTTCATTAAGAGGTGAAGGAAATCCTAGTTAGATAATCAACTTATAAAATATTAAGCTTTCGAGGTTGTTATGTTTATGATTATAAGCGACTTTTGGCTTAGACCGCGTCGTAGTTAAACACCCAGACTTAGGCTTGGTTCTAGTCTCTTCTTGAGAGCGAGTAGCTTTTCTTTCTTTTGTCGCAAACGATCTAAAGATCTAGTTTGTAAAAACAATTCCTCGCCGTAGAGGTTTATAATATAAAATCTTAAGCTTTTCCGGTTGTTATGATTATGATTATAAAGGACTTTCGGCTTAGACCGCGTCGTAATTAAACACCCAGACTTAGGCTTGGTCCTAGCCTACGACGCGGTCTAAGCCGAAAGTCGCTTATAATCATAAAGATAATCAACTTATGAACCAAGCCAGATTCTAAACTCCAAGAAGTATGTAAATAACAAGCATCGTTACAATTGGTCGAGCGCGACTCTGATTAGGTTACGTTCAAAAAGAGGCGTCTTCGATAAACGAGTAAAGAATCGGCACCTAAAACTTGTTCATAAAAATTGTTAAGAAATTGGAAGTAAATAGACGATAAGCACTTTTTAATAAGAGGAACCAAACTCAAATGTTTGCAATAGTGAGACAGAATCTGTTTGATGATAATAATAAGCAAATCCTAATAGGAACCTTGGTAAAAGGTAAAGTGACATCAAAATTCACAAGAAAAAGTTTTGTTGAAGACATTCCAGTTACTACAGCCAGGTAAGTTAATCGTGACACTTATGTATGTCACAAATCTGTGCTGTGCAAACAAACGACCGTACAATATCTCCGGAATGTATACTTTTTCAGATTAATGAAGAAAATGACAAACTGGTCTGACGTAAACCTACACTAGATGAGAAACACTCATACTCAGTACCCAATGAAAACTCATGTTTGAGCTGTCATAATTAGTAGTCAAGTGATAGGACCTATATTCATTGATGATAATTTGAATGGAGAAAGGTATCAGCAATTTTATTTAACATAAGAAGTAAAGATAAAAGCGACAAACTCGTACATTAATTAAGTATATAAACATACACCTAGGTAGTTGAAAAATGGCGCTTCACAAAAAAGTGTCGATTTAGATTAACCTTCCGATTACCATTGGGGTCTTTTTTGACCTCAGACGTGTTGTTTTTGTTGTCTTTTCTTAAGTTTTTTTTACAACTGTCCCAATATTTTTGAAGTGAAACTTCTTTATCGGCGTTGGAAAAAAATTTACCGTCACATTTTATTCCGTTACGCGCCATCTTTTTTTCGGTTACGCGTCACATTTTTCCGTTACGCGCCATCTTTTTTTATTTTTGAAACGCAATAGCGACGAGATAAATAATATATCAATACTAAAGTGATCAACAAAATCAAAGGCTTTATTTTAATTCTAATTCCAGTGGATTTTTAACAAAAGTAAGTAATTATATCTATTTTTCTAATACTTGTTAAGGTTAACCTCAGTTTCTGATTGAACGATGACATTTTAAATTTAAGATATTTAAGGTTAACCTCAGTTTCTGATTGAACGATGACAATGACAGTAATAATTCTATTTCAATTAATGAAATGCTGTAATAACCTTAGTAGCAAAAGTTAAAGTGAAATAATTGTATTATTTGTATTCATGTCTATTATAATAAAATCCTTTTGTTTAAACTTTATGTAATTTTAAATTTAAGATATTTAAGGTTAACCTCAGTTTCTTATTGTAACTATCGGTCAATGTATATGATTTCATTAAAATAGTATTTATTAATTAATACGACTGCTAATTTAATGAACATCAATGAATTGGCATAGAGTATAAATTCTGAAATATGTTATTAATTTTTGTAAATCAATTAACTAATTTTTGTAGATTCAATTTCATATTTCAGTTACCATAAGCCATTAATTACAAAAATATATAATAACGATGACAATGATAGTAATAATTCTATTACAATTAATGAAATGCTGTAATAATCTTAGTAGCAAAAAGTTAAAGTGAAATAATTGTATTATTTGTATTCATGTCTATGATAATAAAATCCTTTTGTTTAAACTTTATCTAATTTAACTTTATTTAACCAATTTCTGAAAAGTTGCATGTAGATCATTTTGCGAAAAATAAGGCCATAAAGAAGTTTCACCTTTTTTGTTTATATAATGATAAGAATTTGTCGGTGCTTTTATTTGAATATGTACTTTTATCAATTAATGGTTTTTTTAGCTGAGTTTCTTTCAACAATGTTTAATAATTTATAACAAATTTTTCAATTGTTATTTGTTTTGCGACGTAAAAAAAATATTGTCGTTGGGGTCATCTTTGACCCCACTTGGTAACCGACGTTCTAAAAAGTAATTCTAATATTTTGTCTGCATTTGTCATCTAATCTGCTTGTTTCAACGTGTTATTCGTCTGAATCCTGATTAGTACCATTCCGTCTTTAGTCATTACATTCGGCGAGTTTGTTCGAATCAGTTGAAAAGTGTGTCTGCTGTGTTATTACATTTGATTGGAAATAGTTGTTGTTGAATTATGGCTAGACAATATTTGTCTCAGCGTGAAGTGGAAGAAATAGCAAGCAATATTAATTTACTGAATTAAATTGAAGATGAAATTTTATCTGACGATAGTGATGCCGAATTTGAAGAAGTAAGTGTACCTGATGTAAACCCGATTGAAAGTTCGGAAGACGATGACAGTGATGTTTTTTGTGCTGCAATGTCTCGTAATCGAATGAGAGACCTTTTGAAATACATTCGATTTGACAATATGGAAAAAGATAAGACTCATGTTAGAAGACGAAATCAACAAAATATTCTAAAAACACCGACAGGATTAACAAAATTCAGTGAACATATTTCAACATGCCTAGATGCTTTCTATTTATTTATCTCGGAAGACATTATGGACATAATACTTAGAGAAACAAACATTCGAGCTAGAAGAATTGTAGGCGATACGTGGAAGCCAGTAGATGCGGATGAGTTACATGCATTTTTTGGATTACTGCTTCTAGCTGGTGGTTTGAAAGCACGCCAAGAACCAATATTGGAGCTGTGGAGTACGAAATACATGTCTCTCCATAGACCAATTTTTTGTGCTGCAATGTCTTGTAACCGAATGAGAGACCTTTTGAAATACATTCGATTTGACGACATGGACACCCGAGAAGAACGACGGGCAACAGATAAATTAGCAGCTATTCGTAACATTCACGATATTCTCGCTGCAAATTGCAAAAAAAGATTATGGTATTATCACAGATAATTTTTTAACGTCTATGTCTTTGGCGAAGGAGCTACTGCAGCAATCAAAAACCTTGACCGGAACATTTCGTAAAACATGTAGAGAAATACCAAAAGAATTTTTGCCAAAAAGAAATCGAGCAGAGTACTCAAGCGAAATTCTATATGGAGACGACACAATTTTAGTATCTTACGTACTTAAAAATATAGAAGCGTTATGCTACTTTCAACGCAACACCAAGATTTGAAATTGTCCGGAGAAGACCTCAGTTACAAACCGCAAATTATCTTGGACTATAATAGCTGCAAAGGAGCTGTGGACAGCGTCGATAAAATGGTGAAGGAATACTCATGCAGAAGAAATACAAATCGCTGGCCTCTTGTTCTATTTTTTAATTTCCTTGATATTGCTGCCATGAATGCATTTATTCTATACACTACGAAATTTGGAAATTTTCAAAAAGGGAAAACATCCCGAAGGAGATTATTTTTGCAAAAACTTGGGTTTAAATTAGTAATCCCACATATCAAAAAACGTACACTTCAAGGATTACCAAGGCATGTGCAGAATGCAATAGCGATGGTTTTCGCAGACACAGAACCAGAGGAAGTGGGACCGCAAGACGAAACTATCGCTGGCCCAAAAAGAGGTCGTTGTAAGATATGTCCAAGAGCAAATGACAAAAAATGTTCGGAAACATGTGAAAAGTGCAAACTCTTTGTATGTAAACAACATTGCCAGAAAAAAACTACAATAATATGTAATAGTTGTTGCCCTCACTAATTTATGTTTACATTTTATTTTTATATTTTTATTAGTTTATATGAAATCTAATGTTAATTTAAAATATTAATAAAGGTTACCATTCCAAATTAATCGATTTTTCTTTACAAAATAAGAAAAAAACTTGGGGTCAAATCTGACCCTCAAAATCGGCGCCTCAAAAATTGCTTGGTAATCCGAAAGTTAAACGATCTACTTACATAACATTCGGCATAGTTTCATCAATTATTAGTTTTTCAAACGTTTCGTATTCCATTAAGCGCGCAAATTCCCAAATACATAAATAAAACCAATGAAATTTTAATGGCACCTTAAGTGCAATTAAAACATTAATACTCGTCGCCATAAGTATCATTCCCTTTAAGCAAAAGTAAATTCAATGAATAATTCGTTCGCCGTTGAGAGTTCTATACGAACAATAGAAGGTAAATGTGTAATTACAACAAAAAATATGTCAATGTAAGAACTTAATTACGATTCCAGTTGCTCCCGGTTTTTGACGCAGCTGCAAATTCCTTAGTGTGATTAGCCAATAAGTGTTGAAATTAATTATTACTAAACCCCTTTTTATACAAATACACTGCAAAGAACTTTATTGTTGCGTTTTATCTACGGTTTTATGCATTGGCAAATACGCTATAGTCAACTAAATTAAACGAAATCTACGAATACGGTAAATACCTAATAATCTACAATTGAATTCCTTTCAAAATGATGGCAAACAAAGACGTAAACGACAAAAGAAATAGAAAAAAAATCTTAACAAAGGTAGTATATTAATAAACAATAAAGAACATCTTCTATATACAGAAACAATCTTTGAAACTAATTAGTTTAATTAAAATATACCCTATATATTTAGATTTCGATGTTTGACGTTCTCGTATAAATGATATTTACTGAACAACGGTTACATAATACAATTATGGAACAATAAAATGAAATGTAAGCTTCCAACAAACCCTCAATTTAATTAAAATAAAAATATTTTCCAGAGAACGTATCACACAACAGTAAAATATTTCATGCAAGAAGAAAAAGCCTTTTATGAATAACTCCAAAACAAACAATGGAAATCGTTAAATCTGATACTTATTCAATGAAAGTCACATGAATTAAGGTAAATGATTGGGATGTTTCATCAGATTTAATAATTTTACGACGTATTTGAGTACTCATAAAACCAATTGCCCGTTAAATATGTTGTTTTATTAAATCTTACACATGCTGCACCGTTGCCAATGTAATATTATAAAAGAAATGAGTAACAAACGGTTTTCGGGTTCTAACTTATAAGTTGAGGCACTACTGCTACATAAAAGTATCCTTAATAAATGAAAACAAAATTTTCTTTCAGTCCTCCAGTCGTGGAGACCATTGCCGAAATAACATTTTAACTAGCGCTGGAATGTGCCTGGTTCCAGAGCATAGAGTCCGTGTCACATAAAAACACGAATCAGCTATTTCTCCTAGAGGTCGTTCGAAAGATTTCTATTCTTGTTCGTCAGGTGGAATAAAAAAAAATAGACAATAGAAAAAAATAATTAACTAAAAAGCCAGTGTTTTAACCCACATTTATATATTGCTTTAATATCTACATATATACATAATATAAGAAATGCGATCGTGTTTTGACATGAGACAGACTATAAGAAAAATTTGCTTCAAGCCCATAGCCTTTTTGTTATAACATTTCAGTGAAAGTTGATAAATAAGTACATTAGATGCACAATAGAAAAATGCATTTTGTTCTGTAAATATTTCCTACATGCTATAGGTCTTTATTTCAAAACATTTTTCATTCTTCAAATAAAAGCTTTTACAAATCTCTCATTTTTATTTTAATGCGCTTATATACAGCAAATACATTGAAACTGAAAAAAAAGAAACGAAAGAAATTGCATAGATCAAAGTGTGTGAAGTAAAATAAAAATAATTGTTGTGAGTATAACAGACGGACAAACAAAAAACATTCTACTTGAGAATCAGGAAAATAAAGTCAAAAATTAACATTTGAAATAAAAAACACTGAAACAAACTTCATAGAAAAACTTAAATTCCAATTAAAGAAACCTATGAAACTTACTACTGGATAGAAAGCAATTTAGTAATTAAACATTTTTTACAACAATTACTATAAATAATTTAATTAATGCATCATGACTAAAAATATTGAAACGTTCGCGAAGTTATTGTCAACATCCAGAACGTTTACCGAAGGATGTACAAAATTCTCGAGATAGGCAACCGAAATATATAAAAATGGTTCATCATAAGTCAGTTTTTCGAAGGCTCAACTATTAAGAAGACTGTTCAAATAAATAAGTGATTAACTGTTGAATATTTTAAACTTTGTGTAACATAATTTTTGATTAATCCCAGTTTCAATTTTAACAAAACCAGCATGTGTTATATTAAGTAATCTTCTAACTCTAGTTCTACAACTACAATACAAAAACAATTATTTTCTTTTAACACCTTCTCCTAATTGTTTAAATTTAATTAACAAACTTACTTAATTAAGTTTACATATCGAAGCTTACTTTGTAATTACATATTTTATATCTTGCAAAGTAATTTATTTTTATGTTTTAAGAATTTGTTGCTTCCTAAAGATTTTGTAAGAATATCAGCCGTATGTTCTTCTGAGACACAATATTTTATCTCTAGTTGGCCTTCTGATACTTTTTCATTAATGAAATGATACCGTACGTCAACATGTTTGCTTCTACAATTAAACTGACCACTTTTGATTAATTTTATTGCACTTTGATTATCAACATAGAGCACTACTTTAACTTCCGTATTCACTAGTTCTTCTAACAATGCCTTTAAATACACTAAATCTTTCACACAATCTGCTGCGGCAATATATTCCGATTCCGTGGTTGAAAGTGCTACAATTGATTGTTTTCTGGATGCCCATGATATTGGTCCACCGCTAAAATACACCACGTGTCCAGTTGTGCTTTTACTCGATTCTTTATCTGCTGCATAGTCAGCATCACAATAAGCTATTAGGTTATAGTTACCTGAGCTTTTGTTATACTGTAGGCCCTCGTTCTTTGTTCCTATTAGATATTTAAGAATTCTTTTTACATTTGATATGTCCAAATTTGTCGGTCTTTCTACTTTTCTACTGCAATAACTTACAGCGTAGCTAATATCACTGGTCTGCATGAAAATCGGCCCTGATACCATTCTTGACCATTCATATGTAAAATGACCTTCTGAATCCAAAAAATGAGCTCCGTTTTTACCCATCACCCACCTATTTTGGGGGGACCCCATTTTTATTTTATTTTTTGCATTTTTTTTTAGAATTTTAACTTATAGCCGTTAAACATCCCAAAGCAGGTAATAAAATTTATACCAAATTATATGGCAAAAGTTTTGCTATAAAATGTATATAGAAAGAACAATAAAATACAAATATATAAGAACAGTAAAAAAATATCAATACAGTATTAATTAAAGTACCATCTAATTTTCTTTCTATTTTTACATCAAGAAAAGGTAAGGTACCATTAATATGCCTCAAAAAAACCAAAATTATGGCTAAGATATGTAGATGATGTTTTTGCAATTTGGTCTCATGGTTTAGATGAACTACAAATATTTCTTCAATACCTTAATAATCGACATCCTAACATAAAATTTAGTATTGAAAAAGAAATTAATGGTACCTTACATTTTCTTGATGTAAAAATAGAAAGAAAATTAGATGGTACTTTAATACATTCAGTTTATCGAAAACCAACACATACAGATCAATACATAAACGCAAATTCTCATCATCACCCAGCTCAGAAACTTGGGACGATTCGCACATTATATAATCGTGCAACAATAATTTGTCACCAAGATAAATTACAAGAAGAATTAGAACACATTAAAAAAGTTTTTATAAGAAATGGTTTTAATAAAGAACAAATTAAAATGTTTCTTAGACCAAAGACAAGACCTACTTTAACAGATGATTCAACTATTAACCAAAACTTTGTAATTCTACCTTTTGTTTCCAACATAAGTGACAAAATTGGAAGAATACTAAGTAAACATAACATAAAAGTAGCTTATAATACTACTACTAAGATTAAAAATTTGATGAATCCTATAAAAGACAAAATGCCTTACAATACCTGTGGAGTGTACCAAGTCCCATGCACTTGTGGCAAGGTATATATTGGCGAAACGGGTAGAACTATAGATACGAGATTAAAAGAACATAAAAGACATCTTCGTTTAATACAACCTACTAAGTCTGCCATTGCCGAACATGCACTTGACACTCTTCATGATATAAACTTTGAGAAAACTCAAACAATTTCTAAAACAAAGAACTGGAAATCAAGAAAGATTAGAGAAGCTATTGAAATTATCAAACATCCTAACAATTTCAATAGAGACAGTGGTTACGAACTTTCTGACACATGGTTACCTGTTATTCCTTAATCTTAATTTGTCCACCATTGACACTTAAGCTACGTCTAGAGTTTTTATGGTGGTTTTCCTTTAGACCTTCGAGCGAATGCTGTAGCTAAATAACTTGCGCTTATTATCTAGTTCCCTTATAGTTATTGTTTTTAGTTACCTTAGTTTTTTATAATTGTCAAATTAATTTAATTTTTGCCTGACGAAGAACTTAGACAAAGTTCGAAAGCTAGCAATTGTAATTCTAAATAAATATACACCATTTACCCAAAAAACAATTTAATTATAAATTGTACTTTGATTGTCAAGTTGACGACCAGGACAAGACTTGGGCTCCATCAGTTTGCTGTACGACTTGTTACAGTAGTTTGACCAAATGGCTCAAAGGTACCCGTAAATGAATGTCATTTGCTGTGCCCATGGTTTGGCGTGAACCTCGCTGTCATCTTACAGATTGTTACTTTTGTATGACTTCCACCGTCGGGTTTTCGAGCAAAAGTAAGCATACAATTCAGTATCCCAATATTCCGTCAGCTCTAAGACCTGTTCCTCATAACGATACTTTGCCAATCCCAAAACCACCAAACACTTATACTCTAGAGCCAACAATTGATTTAAAAGACTCTGAGCCACAACCTGGGGCTTCGAATGATACGTTCAATGATGATGAAGAGTATTCCGCAGATTTAGTTTCTCGGCAACCTCACCTCACCTCCTCTTGTCAGGGATTTGCAGTTACCCAAGACTAAATCTCAGCTCCTAGGATCGCGACTTCAACAGTGGAATCTCTTAGAAAATGGAGTAAAAATATCTTCTTACAGGACCAGACAAGCAACCCTGAAATATCTTTTCTCAGAAGATAAAGGTTTAGTGTTCTGCCCTAATGCAAATTTATTGATGACAGAGCTACAGATGCCATGTGACCCAGACAAATGGAGACTGTTTATAGACTCATCAAAAACAAGCTTAAAAGTTGTCCTGTTGGCAAATGGGAATGACTTCCCATCAGTTCCAATTGCATACTCTGTTGTTATGAAGGAAACGTACGAAAACATCTTCAGAATCCTTGATAAAATTAGTTATCATGATTATAAGTGGAAACTTTGCGCTGACTTAAAAGTTGTTGCTCTACTCACGGGCCTGCAATCAGCATTCACAAAATATTGCTGGTTCCTTTGTGAATGGGATAGCCGAGCCCGAGATAAACATTACATCGTACGGGACTGGCCTCTGCGAGAAAATCTTATTCCTGGTCAGAAAAATGTCGCCCACAATCCTTTGGTTCCGAAGAAAAATATTTACTGACCACCTTTACACATCAAACTTGGATTGATCAAGCAGTTTGTGAAAGCAGTGGACAAGACAGGTGGCGCATTTCAATTTTTGAAAACTAAATTTCCTCGTCTTAGCGAAGCTAAAATCAAAGAAAGCGTTTTTGTTGGTCCCCAGATTAGACAACTCTTCCAAGATTCAACGTTTATTCAACACCTAAATCGAAAAGAAAAACGAGCTTGGCTTGCATTTCAAAACGTTTGTAAGAACTTCCTGGGTAACCACAAAAGTGAAGATTATGTCGCTCACGTCGAGGAACACCTTTTAGCGTACAAGGACATAGGATGTAACATATCTCTTAAAGTTCACTTCCTTCACCCGCATATAGAGTTTTTCCCTGAAAATTTAGGAGCAGTCTCGGATGAACACGGGGAACGGTTCCATCAAGACATCGCTAAGCTGGAGAAGAGATTTTCAGAAAAGTGGAATGCAAGCATGTTGGCGGAGTACTGCTGGTTTTTGAAACGAGAGAGCTGTACCTCAGGGTATAAAAGGAAAGCAAGCACCAAGTAACGATGAATATGTTTTTATTTATTACTGTTTATAGCTAAAATAGTTCTTTTTCCCATTTAAATTAAATTCATGTCCATATATTTATTATTATAATAATTATTATAATTATTATTATCGTTCGATAAATAAATTATAATTAATTTATCAAAAAGTGGTAAAATTAGAGATTTGGGGTTCCCTCGAAAATGGTGGGTGATAGAAGAAAACGGAAGACGTACTTGGATTCAGGACGTCATTTTACATAAGAATCTCCCGGAATAGTGTCAGGGCCCGATAAAAAATATTTTTTATGCAGACCAGTGTATCCAGTCTTGTTTTGTTCGCTAAGTATAGTAATGATCCAACTAGTTCTCTATATGGGTACACATCGTTTTCATTACTTTGTTCATCTATATTTTCATACACCATCAGAGTGGTTGTTGATTTTGCTTGATCCATTTGAAAATTTTCTAATACCGATTCTATGTATTTCACTTGTCCTAGTTTTATAGTATCTTCATTTTTTTTCAATGTCAATTCCTAAAAACGAGTTTACTTCTTGTCTGGTTATTTCAAATTCCTTTTGTAGTTCATTCAGTAAACATTTTATATCTTCTTTATTTTTCGCAAATATGATTCCATCATCGACGTATATTGCTAAAAACATTGTCCTATTACTGTTTTGAAATATACATTGCTCAATTTTTAAAGCAGTTAAATCTTTGTTTTTCAGAAATTTTGTAAAGCGTTTATTTCACTGCATAGGTGCTTGTTTCAGGCCGTACATTGGCTTTTGCATTCTCAATTTTAAAACCTTCTGGTAATGACATATATATTTCTTCAGAAAGTTCTGCATAAAGAAATGCAGTTTTTATGTCAAATTTCTTCATGTGGTACTCATTCCTAACAGCCAAAGCAAACATAGTCCTTAACGGATCGCTTCCATACTTCTGTTGGCATCCTCTGACCACTAGTATCGCTTTGTATCTTCCATCGCCTTTTACCTTAAATACCGATTTGCTTATTAAATTTTCTTTCCATTTGCTTCAGCTTCATCTACATATCTTCAAGTATTGTTTTTATGCAATAATTCCCTTTCTTCTTTTATCGCTTTCACTCAGTTGTCTTTGTCTTCACCATTCACAGCTTCTTCGTACGTCAACATTACGTAGTCATCAAATCTTTTGGGTTTTCTTATTGTTCTTTTTAGTCCTTCTCCTAAGATAATATTTTCGTTTTCTTCATCAATAATTTTTCCATCACTAGTATTCAACTCTTCTCTATTTTCTTCATGATTTTCTAGTATTTCGGTTTGTGATGAATTTTCATTTGTCTCCAACTCTATTACCTAAGGATGTTCGTTTTACTTAAAAATCACATTTCTACTTATTTCAATTTTATTACTGTTTGGTATATAAATTCTATAACATTTTGTTTCTTCTGAATATCTTACAAATATTCCTCGTTCACTTTTAGTATCCCATTTTTTACGCCTTTCTTTGGGTACGTGTACAAATGCATCAGTTGCGAATGCTTGTAGATTCATATTTGATTTCCTATTAAAATACAGTTCAAACGGTGTTTTATTGATTATGGAACTTGTTCCCGTTCGGTTTAGAACATATACAACTGTATTTACTGCTTCTGCCCAGAGATCTTTGTTGTAATTGCCTTCATACAATAGGGTTTTGGCTGCTTCAACAACCGTTCGATTATCCCTTTCGGCCGAACCATTTTGTTGAGGAGTATATGTAGGATATGTAGTTTGCTGTCGAATTCCATACTTCTTTAATAACGTATTACCCATGTGATTTTTGAATTCAGTTCCATTGTCTGATCTGATCACCTTAATTGATTGATTCGCGTCTTTTTCAAATCTTGGCATAAATTCTTGTAGCTTTGTAACTACCTCATCCTTGTTTTTTAGAAAGTAGACTGTGTAACATCAAACACAAAAATCGGTGCCAAATATGTAACATAATACAAACGCATAACACATAAATGAATGCACCAGCCAGCTCACAAAAATATTTATTTAAAACACACATAACAAACAAACTACATAAGAGCAATGAGAATTTTCATATTTATTTAATTCGAGTCGTGGGAATTCTTACGTTACTTAAGATTAATAATTTCCAATTTGATAAATACAAAAATTTATAAGTTGGACGCCACAATATTTTTTATATATGAATGGTTAAATATTGAAACCAAAACAAAACTTAAAACTAATAATTACAGATTATTTACATACGTGTCCTTGAAGGTTTAATTTTACCACTTACGAATCGCGCAACTTATTCGGGTGTGGTCATGACTCATTGAAATGATGCAATCTGATTCAATTTCCGTAAATCGTATATTTTCTCTTTCACGAAGATTTGATTGATATCTTGCCTTTTAAATTAATAAAATTGATAATCGTAGATCGTAGTTTCCATAATCGCAGACGTATAAAGATCGAAATCGTACTCATAAGACTTTCAAACTCAAAAACATCGTATAAGAACGAAACCAAAAATCCAGAACAAAAAAGTAGAACGTAAATTGCGATGAATTACACAATTCGGATCAAAACAAAAAAATGACTTACCCCTTCGAATTAACGGGTATTTATCTTTCATTTTTCGCAAGTACCGCAACGAAACGCAAATGCTACTACTAAACGCAAGTGTTACTACGAAACGAAAATACTACTACAAACGCCGGCATAAATAATTTTCACCATTAGGGCAAAAATTCACAAACACAAATTAAATAAGTGGTAATTCCACTTTTTGCAGCACGCAAAAAAATGTCTGCTTTACCTCATTGCGAAACGTAAGATGTCGGAGGATGACTTCGTACTTAAGAAGAAAGCTCATACGCATGTCAGTGCGTGAAATACATTGCGCCAAAGAATTTACATAAACAGTGAATACAAAAATGTTAATTAAAAACAGACGTATTCGATCGTAAAAAATGTAAACGTTACAACTGTTCTAAAATGAGAATAGTCGTCTTTCAATAACAAGTAGTATTTTGAGCCACCTAATGATAATTCCACCATCGGTCCACATACATCCATATGTACAATTTCCCCAGGGGTGGTACTCTTTGTGTTTGAAGATTCCAATGATTGTCTGTTGTTTACCGATCATGCATAATTCACACTAAAATTATTTCAAGTCTGTAAAATCTATTCCAATATTTCTTAGAAATTTTCTGCATTGAGCTATATTTTGGTGTACCAATTTCTGATGCCATTCACGTAAGGTTTGGGGTTTAGCCATGCATGCATTGCCAAGCCCTCTTCTCTGATTTGTAGTTTTAACATAAATATATCGCCCTTTTTTTACCATACATGACTTCTTTGTTTCCTTTCAGTATACTGCATCTGTTCGTTTCAGTTAGTACTGTATAGCCTTTATTAGTAAGAACGCAATCGTTCCAATCAGCATTTTTGTCAAGTACTTTAATCGGAATAGTACCTTTTCCTATTGCTTCTAGTTTCGATCCATCACCAATAATTACATTTCTACTTGCTTCTAGATTAGTGTAATTGGTAAACCTGTTCTGATTTGGTGTCATATGTTGACTTGCACCACTATCTAGTAGCTAGCATTCATTCATTCTAACATTCAAATTATTTGTAGATGTAAATGCATGTGACTCACCAGCTGTATTGTCGCTTTTGACTTTACCTCTTCTCCCTGTGCTTTTCTTTTCTTGTTTGTTTTTCTTAAACCAACAATCTCGTCCCCAATGACCTCTTTTCTTACAGTAGTAGCATGTATCTTTCTTCCAACTTTGCAACCTCTTTTCATTTTCCCCAACTTTCATTGCTTTTAAAGCACCAGCCACGTCTTGTTGACTGTCTCTGTCCCACGCTGAGTGAAAATGTTTATATTAGTATTTTGTTAACCAACATACTTTCACTTATTTCTTCACCACAAGCTTTCAGTTCATGACTCAGATTTTCTAAATCTGCAATGTGTTTTGCTATACCTTCGTTCTTGTAGGAATATGCATAAAATTGTTGCTGTAAGCTATGCACGTTGTTTTTATTAGTTTTTCATACAGTGATTTAATTCTATTCCACATTTCTACTGAAGTCGTGCATGTAATTAAATGCAAAATCACCTTTTCGTGTATTGTTGTAACCACTATTTTTTGAGCTTTTAGATCTTTTTCTTCCCATAATTTCTTTCCTGCCTCAGTTTCTGGCCGAGTATTTGTTCCAGATACAAGATCAAACAAACCTGAAGATTTCAGTAATATTCGCACTTGAAACTTCAATGCTGCATAATTGCTACCATTTCCATCCAGATTCATAATTCGTTTTAGTTCTATTAAGTCACCCATTTTTTCGTTTTATTTAGATTTAATTTGTAAATAGACACAAACGAACGCAACCAGATAAAATCTTCTAATCAGTTCACAATTAAAAAAATCGGTTACACACTCGTGTATATTATTCTCTATACCACGATATTATTTCTGGGCTCATAACTTGTTGAATATTTTAAACTTTGTGTAACGTAATTTTTAATTAATCCCAGTTTCAATTTTAACAAAACTAGCATGTGTTATATTAACTTTTATTATTGTTGACATTGCTAGTCTTCAATTTTTTTTATACAATCTAGTTCTACAATTACAATACAAAAACAATTATTTTCTTTTAACATTAACGCGTGGATAAGATAAATATGACAGCGTTCAAGCGTGCGTGCCTTTAATGTGAACAAGTATCAGTTTTAGATAAACAGAAGTTATCCGCGTACATCATTTTTCGAGTGATTGTAATATCGTAGTATCGTTAGATTTAATTAGTTACGTGTAATTATAAACGTGTAAATATTTCGTTATAAATAAATTAGTTTTAAAATTCGTTACAATATTAAGAAATAACAAAATGAACAAGTATTTGACATCTGAAGAACTGCATACTTGGCGGCACAGAAATGCCGTCATATAAAAAAAACTAGTGTGGCCACCACACGACTTTCCTATACGGAATGATGAAGAAATGTATTTTTATAAGGTTATGTTGTCATAAAACCACTTTGAAGTGATATGTTTGTATTAAAAACGATTAGTAAATCACCAATTAACCAGACTTTTGTGCAACCGGCTATTTATTTTTCTAAAAAAAATCGTCGCAGACAGGATTCGAACCTAGATTATATAATAGAAATCACTTTAAACTATAAATTAAATATCTAATAAACTGCTGCTAGAAAAAAAAATATTTGAAAAAATTGTTAGGATGAATTATCTTTATAAGAAACTGTAAAAATAATTGGAATAATTTACATTCGTACAAAGTATTTACATGTATATATTTATTTGAATAACCTCAAGCAGATTGTTTTAGAACAGATCATGGATAACATTTTGTGTCATTTTCAGCCATCCTTGGTATTTAAACAAGCAAACAACGCAAATGAATTACGTTGTCATGGCAATGAAGTAACTGATATTCTGGTCGAATGTGTTTGTCAGCTTAGTTCCAACAAGATTTGAAAAAACAAAGAAGACAAAATAAATAACCCTACATATATGTTTCATTCCCTAGTACAGATGAGCATATAATAATTTAACGTATTAAGTCAACCTTTAGTACTTACTACTAAAGAACGTTATTAATTGCAGATATTTCTTACAGTAATCTTTGGTTCCAGCAGAACGGTGCACATATCCAAAGCGTCAATTATTAAGAACACTTCTATTTATATAAGAAATTACACACAATTCTTATAAAAACTTTCTTTTTAATCTTGTCGTATCGTAAAGTGTTCATTAAAGATATGCCGTTAAAGTTATGAAAATACCCTCACATAAAAACTAAGACAAAAAAATAATAAATAAGATTTAACGTCAAGTTAATCTCTTCATAACATTTAGACTTTATATTGTATTACCAGACATTATTGTTAATGTCATTGTACTTGAACGTTCGTGTTTCTAATCTCAAACCATTCGTATGTGATTCTATTAAACTGACCTATCCCTCGTTTAATGCATAGTTTCGTGTCACTTAACCCTCTATTTGATACGTACGCGCAAACATACATACAAGATACATACATACATACCTTCCTCTGTGCAAAACAATTACTGATCATAACCTTAAATAACGAAAACCCAAATGATTCGAGTCAACATTACTATCTTGAATATTTTAAGCTTTTTGAAACGTATACCTCAAGACATAACCTTATCATAAAAGTTTAAAAATTGAAGTATAATTCTTTACATAAATTAAACACTCGAAATTGCAGTTTCAATTTACAAGGCTCAAAGAAAAGTTATTATTTAAAATACCCTGCTCGTTTTGTCTCGGTGAAGCTACACTCTTGTCAGTGTTTACAAGATTTCCGTTGTGAGCCGCTTAACTTGCCCATCCTATACATGAAATAATGTAGAGGTTGCGAAAGATAAACAGCGAAGTGTAAAGACAATTTAGTCCTTTTAGTGTTAGTTACTGCAAGCTTAAGATATTTAACACTTTAAGTTCAAAAGCGACTAACAATATGTTAAGACTAAAAATTGAAATAGAAAACTTCGGAACGCTGAAAATTTCATTGGCACTAAAGAATTCAAATCAACTAAGTGTAAAATATGTGTCTCGACAAAATAAAAAGTTATTGTGATGATAAGACGACAAAGACCATGCACGAAACCCCATTCAATATAAATTTTCCCCATTTTCATAAAAGCCACTGTCCCTTTATTGTTAGTGACAGTAATAGTTGATGCAAGAATAGAGAAAATAAATACAGCAAATCAAAATTTAATGTAAAGTATGTTTAAATAAAATAAATCAGAAACATCGATTCGATAAAAATAGGAAATATTTCCTTTTTAGATGATAAAATAACAGAATTATCGACGATATAAAAATTTCAATTTGAAATCAGAGTTGAAAAGCTGTTGACAATGGAGCAATAATATAAAAATTGTGGAATTGAAGGTAAAGGAAAATAAAAGAAAACAAAATTAATACCCGAAAACTGTTTCCAAAAAAAGCAATAGAAGAAAACGAAATATTTAATTTTTAAAATACCACTGAAAAATAATGCATATTTTATTTGTTGAGGTGTATTCAAAATGTATTGTAATTTATTCGAAAAAAAACAGACTACAGAACTTTTTCCGAAACAAGTCGAATTAATCCATCCATCGCCAGCTTGTCACAAAACTGAAACAAAAACAAAGTTAAAACCAATAATTCTTAAAGATGACTCAAACTTCTTTAAAATGTGAACATAAACATCGTTTAGTGGATGTACCAACTTTTCTACAATATGTAAAAACTATTATTTATTAAATTATACAAAAAAATTCTTGTGTAATATGGATTATAAAAAAACCAAAAACGGTATTTATAGGATGCAGAACATGTTCGATATGCAACTTTATACAACACGGACCTGAGAGGCCCGTTCCTATTAATTGTTGCAAATGTTAGCAATATTTTTGTTTATTAGGTTATTTAAAAGAAACTGAAAAAAATCTTAAATACAGTGCACGCCACTGCACTGCACATTGGGACTTGTTTTTTGATAACAATAACCGGATAATAATAAAATCCGATGTTTAAAAAGAAACAAATAAATGTTTATTGGTTAGAAAGAAGTAAATACATACAGCATGCATCTCATTAACAGTTTAATTAAGAAGGTGAAATTATAGTATCAATGCAAGCAAATAAATATCAAAATAAAAGTTTTGAACCAAATAAATCAAAAATTACGAAAATATTGCACTAAATAGTCTCCTAAGTCATTATGTTAAAAATGTTTTGCTATGGTTTTCGTGATATAGGAATTTTGCCCTGTGATACGTCATTTTGCATATAGGAGGTCGATAAGGATTTTTATTTCCGTTTGGTGCGTTAAGAAAGTTGCACGTGTGTGCTAGTGTCAAGCCCAAAGGTTTTCACATTTTAAGTATCGTAAATCATCCACGCTGATTTTTAATAAATAAATTGCGATTTAGGATGTGGTTGTTGTAAGAAATTCGCTGGGGTAAAGATGCATTTTCATTTTACAGCGCAATTCGATTTTTCTGTATTATCATTAGCAATTTTGGGATACCCGCATATGCTCTTGAATTGTTGAGGAGGCGTATTCTAAGAATTTATATTAAATATGTACATTGATACTACCGTTTCGATTTGTATGATTGCAAACAGAATTACGACAAATTAGAGGATTTTCACTAACTTCGGAAAGCTTAGAACACTTGGGTTTCTTTAATATATCATATAAAACTGAGCCATTTTTGTGGTAACGGTGTATATATCTAACAGTTTCATTTTTAGGAACTTTGAAAAATTTGTGTTTGATGTGCCATTAGCTAATTGAATATTCGGGAACGCACAATTGTAAGTATTTTGTTTCTTATATAAAATGTATTTTACTACTCTGAGGTCAATCGCATACACGCACGACTATACGTACATATTACGCTTGTTGTCACAACTTAGTCTAAAACTTTTGTTATGTAATCACTTAAACGTTGCGCTCTGTTTCGCTTAAGCTTTTGATATCTGACATTTGTGTTGTATTCACCAACGCAAACTTCTTTGGAATGTAATGTTAAGCCAATGGATTTATTTATATGTACGAAATGTTGCCTATTCTATAGATGCTGCATCATTATTATTAACTGTGATATTTATTGACAAACTCTTAGTTCTAGATCTTTTTTTTAGCTCTTTCTCTTTATTGAAATAAATATATTCATTGTTATAATTGTGTTTGACAATTTGTTTACCTTCAGTGTTTTGTCGTTCTTTCAACTATTTTATAATTAGCACACCGGGTACCACCTACAACGCTCTATTCAACGGCTGCCTGCCTTAAGTTACGGTTAAATTTACATAACAAAGTTTGTTGACACTGTGAATAAAATAAATCGTTATAAAGTTCACTATTCTAAGAACATCAGAGTTCTTCTCAGTAATTTGCTTACACCAAAAATAAATACAAAATACATAAGACGTAGTTAAATTAAGTTGTTATTCGGATTTACAGATGTTTAAATGAGGTAATTTACAGATGTTTAAATAAGGTAATCTACAGATGTTTAAATGAGGTAATGTTACGTAGGTCAGTTAAAATACTTGAGTAAATAAATAACACTACAAAAAAAAATTTCAGTGTAACGATTATATTTCTCAATATAAACATGCGTATTATAAAAATTCAGCACCCCATTTCGTGTAAAACAACACTCATCCGATTAAAAAATTCTTATTATTCTTCATGTATAGAAAAAAACTTGAGAAGAAAATTTATGACAAAAATCGAAATAATGTTTTTTCTATGTAGTAGCATAGCTCCGGTCCGTTCTTGATAAGGTGATAACATTACCCGACTGATAATCCGTGATTCCAATAAACGGCGTCCTTTGTTGTACGAAAAAAATTAGCAACAGTTGTCGTGTACTCTGACATTACAAATGCTGCTTTTACAAATCAGTGTTACAGTAAATATGAGTTACACACAAAAACAGCTCATCCTCTTGACGTCAGTTTGAACCCTCGACAAACCAGGGGATGTCAATAAAATGCTTCATTAGTTTTAAAACATTTTTTAGTAATTTGGAGTTTGTAGACCTCTTCTGTATATGCGGTAACACCAACTCCTTGCCCAAATCTTTAAGCAATAATCTCCGTTTGTGAATCAGCATTTGATTGTAGTTTGGAAGTTTCTTAGAAAAACTATAAAGGCGTTCAGAGCTGATCGTAAAAAAATGCTAACAGCCATTGTCTAGTTTGCCTCTTGCAAGTATATGTCGTTACCATCTGATCGATGTCATCTTTTGAATGAAATCCTAATCCTTTTTTGACTCACTCGGTACAGATATTTTTTATGGTTAATTTTAAATTCAGTTGGTAAAATTGCAGTTTTTTTCTTCCGGTTAATTCATGCGTTTGACATTTTACACGCAGACTGCAGTAAGCGCACGTAAATTTAAATTCTTGGCGAAGCTTTTTTTTTAAGAAATCTTGGGGTATCCAATTGCTTTATGGCGAAAATCAAATGTAAAATAAATCGCCGAGATATAATGCACATTTACAGTAAGATTTAATTTTCTTTCGTCGTTTCTAGTATTTACTACTACCTGCTAAATTCGGTCATTTACAACGGCACCTACTGAATTGCGTTTTTAACACGTGTATTAATTCCGTTGCGTTTGCTATTGCTTTTGGAATACCGTCGTCAAAATCAAAATCTTTCATAAACTGAGAGAATTGTCGAGTAGTGACCGTCTTCGACACCCAATAGGTCAGACTTAGTATTTTAATAAAGAATATAATGGAACCTTACTTATAAAATCATATCGATGCACATGTACTAAATTTAAAATTAAGTACAAATCTGGAAAATTTAAGTCTAACGCATATCACGTTTTAGAATTGGTTATAACTGAATTAGTCCTATTTGTGTTACTACTGCAATATACTTCTTCATTTATTTTCAGTTTTTAGGTATGGTTGCACTTTTACTAGTGCTAGCAGGAGATTGTAAACCATACGTAACCTTTTGCTGCCAACCGTATGTATTGCGACTAAGTATACGTTTGTTTTTTATCACAATTAGTCTGTGTAATAATTGATGTTCAGATTATTCAAGCTCGGAGCTGGATCTGCTGTGTGCCATTTTTATTCAGTTTATATCAAATCCATATCGTTAAATTCCGGCGCGATCGTTCAAATAAAAGAAAAAAGAGCGCGCGGTTCATTCAAGATAGCAGCAGGCGCGTTTGTAGGCCTGCGAAAAGGTTTCTTCGAAATCCACTTCAAAGACGGCGGCCAGTAAAAAACAGAAGACTTCGCCGACGCATGCGGTAGCCAAGCGAGCCAAAGCGTTGCCCTATTTGCTTAAGAAACCGTCATTGACAAAAAAATGCTTCGTCTCCAAAAAACACAACAATCGATACTTTTTACAAGGAGTGTCTAGCAAAGAAAAAGAAATGTTCCAGATTACAACCAATTGAACAAATACCAACCTCTGGTGTAACACCAATACCAATAGAAGCTGAAGAGACTCGCAATGAAAAAAATATTAAAGCGAACAACAACAGGAAACCGCACCTAAAGATAATAAAGGCAACACCCAACAAAGTTCCACACTCTAAATACTACTGATCAAACAAAATGAAAAGGTAGATCAACTCTTTCAACAAATAGGTACTTTGTTAAACCTTTTGACAACTACTATTGCCGAATTAAATCCGTAATGGCTTCCCTTCGCCTTTCAGCCTGAAAAAAAGAAATCTCACGAACATGAAAGCTGATGCTAAAAGAAAACACAATGCTATCCTACAATAAGGACATTCACAAAATGGACAAAAACTGACGCCGAAAAAGCAGAAGCATTTGGTATTCATCTAGCAGCTGTGTTTAAACCGAACAAAAATATCAATGATGAGAGTAACATTGATCGGATCTTGAAGATATGTAAATGTGTTTACCAATAAAACCTACTACACCTAAAGAAATATCAAAAGAAATTAAAGGTGTAGACACTAATAAGATCTCTAGTTTTGACCTAATTACTCCCAAAATATTAAGAAAGCTGCCTAGAAAATGCATGTCTTGACATGTTATTTAATGCGATAATCCGAAAATCTATAAAGCTTCCTCCTATCAGTCTTACGCCTGTGCTGTTGAAACTCTGAAAAAAAGTCTCAACCAGACTAACATCCAGTATGGATAAATGTGACATCATTTCAATGCATCAATTTGGATTCCGGAAATCACTCTTCATCATATATACCAAGTGGCTAGGCAATGCTTTAAACGCAAGCAGTACTGCTCTGCAGTCTTTCTGGACAACAAGCATTTGATAAAGTTTAGCACAAGTGTCTTCAATGCAAAATTAAGGAAAAACTACCATATTAATTTTAGCTTAATTATGAATCCTATCTTTCTGATAGACTGTTCCGAATGAAACAAGACGACGCTGTATCTTCTTTGCACAATATGAAAGCAGAGGTTCTCCAAGGTCTTATACCCGGTCTAACGCTCTACAACATCTTTACGTGTGACCTACCAATATCAAATGATACCACAATTGCTGTCTATGGAAATGACACAGTCTACCTGACAAGTAATGCTATATTATGTTAAAAATATTGTGGTGTGGTTTTCGTATTGTAGGAGTTTTGGCTAATAATGAGCCAATAAAAAGACCACTTCCATTTTGTGTATTAAGAAATTTACACGTAAGTGCTAGGGTCAAGCCCCTGAGTTTCCACATTTTTAAGTATCCTAAATCATCCACGCTGATTTTGAATAGTAAATGGCGGTTTAGGATGTGGTTGTTATAAGGAATTCATCGGGGTAAGGATGCATTTTCATTATACAACGCAATTTGATTTTTCTATTTTATTATTAACAACTTTGATCACCTGCACATGTTCTTTTAACTTGGGTTACCTGCATGTGTACATTTAGTTTTGAAATACATAAGCCTGTTCTTTCATGTTGGAATGATGGACAATTAATACAACACGCACAGAGTATTGAGAATTGTTCCGGATGCGGATTCTACGACCCTAAATGAAATTATGATATCAGAACCATCGAACACCTACCGAAATATCTACACTAACGTCGGAAACTTAACGCATTTGGGTTTTTTTCTTAACATAACGTATGAAATTGAAGCACTTATTTATGATATCACTGTAAGTATGTTATAATTTACTTTTCAGCAATGTTAGGGAATTTAGATGTGCCATTAACTAATCGCATATCCCAGGATACTAAATTGTGTGTCTTGTTTGTTATATAAAATTTCTTTTTGCACGCACGACTGTACGTACATATTACGTTTTTTGTCACAATTAAGAATAAAACCTTTTGTACGTGTCGTTTTAACCATAACAATTTCATTCGATATAAATTTTTGGTAACGTCTATGTGATAATTCCAGTAATACACACTCTTCTCAAAGTTCCATCAAAACGGCATGTCATTTATATAATTAGATTACGTATATCTTTAGTAATTAAATGTGTAACGTTAAAATAAGAGTTTTGTAGTTAAATTCGCGAGTATGGAAAATGTCTCGTTAGTATGAAATTTGTCAGGACCTTTCTGCTCTTGCGCCAGACTGTCACATTTTCGACAGCATATTCACAATTCATTTTACATTAGATTTTTGGCGAGTTTTGTTACTTGTACGCCCGAGTTCACCTCCACCGTTAGATTGTGTTACGCTGCTAATTTAATATGCGATTACTTGTGGAAGGTTGAAACGGGGTAAGTGGTATACAATTTTCTTTATTGAGGGTTTAAATTGACACCTACTAATTTTCTATAGCGGATTTTGGTAGCCACCAATTGTTCTGCGTTATCAGTCAAGATAACTAACAGGTGGTCTTATTCGGAATATTCCATGACGTCGAAGTATTGATACGTCCTTATCATATCCACCGTCAAAGGTTGAGAACCGCCAGGACAATCCTTTCTTTTACGAAGACAAACATGGAAAATTTAATTGATTAAGTCACAGGAAAACGCTGCGCACTTACGGTCGTAATAACTGGATGCCAAACAAACCTTTTTTATTTGTGTTAAACGTATATCCTCGTTCCGATCTGGGTTTAATAGTATTTTTTAGGTACATCAAGTACGTAGCTTAGCTAACTTTCGACTGAACCTACCTGTAAGTATTACTACTTTCAATTTTTTATTTGTGTTTCGTGCATGTTAACTTAACACAATTAATTGTATTTTTGTGCTTCGCGAATTTATCAGTTGTGCACATCAAATCTCGAAGACTTAATTTGTTTGATTTGTCTACAATTTAAATATATGTACTTATAAATTCAGACGCTATGTGTACGTAATTATTTAGTCCGACAAGGGCAGTTTGTTATACGGTGTGTTGCTCGCCACTCGGCGCAACTTCTAATTTAATCAGCCTACGTATAATTGTTGTCAAGAATTTACATTTCTATGCTTATTTCAACTTCTGTGATACAATAAATATATACATTCGGTGTTATTACTTTTGTAGTGTTATTTATTCTTCGCTTACTACGAGGAGAGTTAGACGGTATCCCTCGACTTTAATTTTTCATCGTCTTGGCGCCTTTTTTTAGATTCACGTTATAATCACACATAACAAAGCCTGCGATCCCTCTCCGAAGAAGCTGTGCTAGCCGTTACTTTGTTTGGTTATGAGAAGACCGGTGGGACATTTTATTTTTGACATTTCAACTCTAGAAACTTGAGTTTCTCGTAACAAATGTCTGTGAAATATTTTAAAATACGGTTGCATTTTATTAGTGCAAAATATTTTGTACACAATGGTGCCATTTTCTTTTTTTTGGTTATTATTTTATCACAAAAACAAACGTAACTAATCACCAAACGCGTACGTGATAACTGTCCTCAACCATCAACACACGTGCACACATAATTACTTACATCACAAGCTTTTCAGTTGCACGAAACACGTAATAAATTGAACAGCGCGCTCTGTTTCGCTTAAGCAAATGATATTTGTGTTGTATTTACCAACGTGAATTGTTTTTTGAATCTCAAGTTAAGCCAACAAATTTGTTTATATGTACGAAGTGTTGCCTGTTCTAAGAAGCCTACATCATTATTATTATCTGTGATATGCCTTGACGAATCCTTAATTGTTATTTATCTGCTATCGTTCTACATCTTTTTTAACTCCTTTGTTGAAATAAATATATTCGTTGTTATAAATTGTGTTTTGCAACTTGTTTCCTTTCAGTGTTCGACGGATATAAACGGGATCTGTAGTTAATATTCCGTCAGTTTTTGCACTCTTTTAATTATTTTATGATTAGAACATAGAGTACCATCCACGTTTCTCTCTCCGAAGTGTTCTGTACTACCGCTTGCTAGTAACAAACTTCAGTAGTTGCTAGATAAGACGAACAAATGGCTGCATAAATAGCGCATCCGTGCTCGTGCACAGAATTCCAGATACATATATCACATTCACTCTAAGGAAAGAAGCTGTCCCCCCGTGAAACTGAGCAACATCTTATCCCATTCGAACTGTGTTAAATACCTGTTGATGAACATCAGCACCGTCCTAACCCGGAAGACGTTCTAATCTTAGCTTTGAAGAATACTTATAAAAAAAATAGAAACAAAATCAACCGAAGTTCAGAAGTCTGCGCTGGCTCATCGGCAAAAAGTCTGCTATCTGTGAACAATAAACTTATCTACAAGTCAATACTGAAGCTACGGTATTTAACTTTAGGGTATAGCCAGCAATAGTAATACACTTTGCCTACAACCTGTGCAAAATAGCATCCAGCGCGCCATAGCAAACGCTCTATGGTTCACTAGAAATGACGAAATTCACGAATACCTCAACATAGTTACTATAAATGCTGAAATAGCTGCATCCAAGAGATAATACAGAGAACGCGTGGCTCACCATCCCAACAACAATCTATTAAACCAATCGTACAGTGAAAAGACTGAAAAGAAAATCGGTACTCGATATGGAAAATTAAGGCAATAGCCTCATAAGTCCTAAAAACCATGCATCGCAGAACAGATCCGCTTAAAGTCCTCTGGACTTATTGGAGACAATGGATTTTCAATCACATTATGTTATTGGCGGTAAAACAGAAAAATAATATAATAATAATTTATAAGCATACATTTGAGGCATTGTCTCAAACTTTCCGAAAATAATTTTGATTAAATATTACAAAAGTTAGCAAACCCGAATTTGACCTTTAACATATCAATGTATTAATAACGCTTAAGGGAGGCACAACATTTGCTATACAATTTTTGTGATTGGTTTCCAATAATTATAGATCAATCTTTACTATCACTACAAGTTATTGTACTTTAGTTGGTTTATCAAAAAAAATAAATAAATACGCTTTGATTTGTTTATTTATCAAAAATATTTATAATTCAATAAAAACAATTCCCTTTAGGCATCATGCGTCAATCTGACAGAGATATTCACAAAACCGTTCATAAAATGCAAAATACTAAAAAAAAGTTACTTCTTTAATTGAAAAAAAATCTGCGACAGCTTTGTTAGTAAATTCCAAAACAAAACACAAAGTTAAAAATTGTTTGTGATGAGGTATCTGCGAAGGCTCTGTTTTGGTACAACGAACTTTTATACAAGGTTTCGGCTTGAAAATTGAAAATTTTATGTAATGAGCGGATCTAAAACCCATTTTTTTTAATTACGTGTATTTATGTACTTGTTTGTTGTGATTGGAACGGAATGTGAGAAAACGACGCACTTCTATAAACGAATACTGCAAACTTTTCTCCCAACGTGTATTATTTTTCACACCATTTACATAATCCATCCTGCTGAATTCTCCTCGAGTTTAATAATCACAGCTAAACATCACGGTTCTTAATGTAACTTCCGCCGAACTAGTTTACACGAGAATAACATCCCTTATTTATAAAATGTTGAATAGCAGTTATATATTAATTAAATAACAACAATAATTGTAATTAGCCTGTGGGAATCTTCGGTTGAAAGACACAAATGGGCAAAGGAAATTAATTACGAAAGTCTAAGGGCACGAGGTTATAAAAACAAGGCCATTGAGTATTTAAAAACAACCTGTTCTCGGCGACAGGTGCAACATGCACTAACGTCACGTAACTTTAATGATTTTAGGTTAAATCCCAGATTTAGACTCGTTATAAAATTTACTGTTAAATACCTGCATGTACACGAGATAATCAACACGCTGTTATCGATTAAAAACAATGTAATTTGCCGACGAAATTTAAAAATAAAAACGTGTATTTATAGCAAATGCATTTAAACATAAATGTTAATTTAGAAACAATAAATTAAACAAATATTTAAATCTTAAGCGACGAATAAATTGTGCGACTATTTGTTTTATTGCGGTCACTTTGACAAAGAAAGACAACACAAAGATAACATAACCTATATCGTACTTACGTTTTTTCCATCCAAAGCGTCGTCGAGAAAATAATTCGATAAATCAAAAATTTACAACAAATGTCTTAAAATAATTTTCGTAAATACTTCTAAACATCTTATGTTAGAAACACAGCACTTATAACATGGCGGCTGCAACTAAAACTGACTAGTTTCGAAAATTAACAAAAGAAGTCAACAGTGAAACCAAGTAATGGCGGCAACGGGAATACGAGCGTGTACGTTATGTTGCATAACCGACCCAAATATTTTATATTAGTTGTTTTAAAATATTTATGACGCGATTATTCAAATTTATGCAACATTAATTGTATACATTTTTAAGGTTGCTTAAAGCTCAGCATAAATTATAATTAATCATAAAAACATGTTTCTAATTATAATTTTGTTATGTAATCAAAAATTCGCCATGCGTGGATTTAAGGTATTCCATTGATAAAATTAGTCGACGTAAATAAGGTTGATGCAGATTTGTTACAAAAGACAAACTATTATTTGAACAGTTTAAGTATGACAAAAACATTTTATTTACTGCACTTTTGCAATACATTTTATTTTAGCGGCACTTATATAATTTGAGCTTTTACAGGTGCTCAAATCACTAAAATACATTTACTCATAATACGATTTAACTCACATTAAATGCCAGTGCAATTACAAAGTTACATATCACAACTTCAATTATTAATTCAGGTTTGGGATAGTTAGGCACTAAAAACATTTGAAGTATGCCTGCAAATATATGCACAAACAACAAATGTCTATCGTTTTATTATTTATTTTTTATAATATGTAGTATTAACTACTAATAGATACTAAAAAATTATAAATCTTGATTTCATTTGAATGTAAACTGTAAGCAAATATGTTTTTTTTGTATTGTGAAGAGGATTGTTCTACATCGCACGACACAATGATGAAACATTTTTTGATTTTGAACTGCTACACATAACAAATTTTCTTAATTATCAAATCTGTTCAAATTCCTTTTTTTTCGAAAATTATTTGAGCTTTAATGCCCTGTGCTTCTTTAGGGTTTAATTTCTTGATTGATAGCTTTCAGTTTTTTTACATAATAAGTTCCCGTTCTCAATCGTGTAATAATCGGTTAAAGAACAGTTGGAGACAATTTGGTGCTTTCAGAAATGATATCAAGTTTATGTAATAGCGAAGGCTTCCACGGCCGGAATCTATACTAACATTAGAATGTCTTCCGGGTTTGGACCGTGTCATAGTTGCAACCGAAGCTGCCAACGTTTCGCCCACTTTCGTAAGGGGCTTCATCAGGCCGTGAGATAAATCGCAAAACTCAAACAAGCAATCGAAATCTAACTAAGAACTTCTCAAAAGTTAGGTTATCCACTTGTAAAACAAGCCATAACCTAAACTATGAAAAAGTAAGAAAGAAAACGATAACCTGAAAAAGCAAACGAAAATCTAACAAAGAACCACTACCGAGTTAGGTAATCAACTTGTGAACCAAGCCAGATTCTAAACTCCGTAGAAGTGACTTAAGAAGAAATAGTCTCCGTATTTAAAGGAAAAGGATCGTCACGGATTTGACAACATTACTTACCAGCAGTCTGATACCACTCAACGAGTAACCACTGAAGGTCATCTCAAAAAGTTTCAATTATTGGAATCCAAGAATCGTAAAGTTTCTTCTACTACTAACTCAGTAAAGACGGTTGTCAATGTATCTAGTTTGGTTCTCACTTCAGAACAGGAATCGGTGCTCTCTAAGGGTTTGAACTTTGCTCCCAAACGTATTCCTAAAGAAGATATTCCATGTGCTGTTGAGTCTTCTATAAGACATCTTCCTCGCCACATCTCAGATCCCATTCGTATTAACACTGGCAAAATCCTTGAATCATCTAAAATTCCTAAATCCAACATTTCTAAGTCGGAAGAGTCAGCTCTAAAAAGTCTTCGTAAGAACCCTGATATTATTGTTCTTCCAGCCGACAAAGGCAACGCAACTGTAGTTTTGACCCAAATTGATTATGTTACGAAAATCAATTCTATTTTGTCTGAGGAAACTTACGCTCTTCTAACCCATAACCCCACTTCGAGGATTGAACGCGAGGTTAGCCAAATCATCAAATCTTCCAATCTACCTCCTGAGTCTAAACGTCGACTTACCCCATCAGATTCTAAACCACCTCGTCTATACGGACTTCCCAAAATTCACAAACAAGGTATTCCTTTTCGACGGGGCATGACCACAACGGCCACTTGCCACAACGGCCACCCGGAAGTGTGGCCGTTGTAGTCACGACCACAACGGCTACCGTGACCACAACGGCCACCTATTCTGTCGACCACAACGGCCACCCTGACCACAACGGCCACTTGCATTTTTGACCATAACAGCCACCGTGACAACAACGGCCACTTATCTTCATGACCACAACAGCCACCGCGACCACAACGGCCACCGACGCCCGATCTGAAAATTGACTGCCGACGCCAGTTACAGCGATCTCTGTGACTATAACGATCATCTCTGCTCGTAACCACTACGGCCACCATGACTATAACGGCCACTTATTTTGTCGACCACAACGGCCACCGCGACCACAACAGCCACCGTGACCACAACGGCCACCGCGACCACAACAGCCACCGCGACCATAGCGACTACCAATTGTCATTCATCATGGGTTTCGATGAAATTTAGCTCGCATTTCTAGCTGAGTGCTGTCTTTTTCATTTTCTTTTGTGACCATCCATTGTCAAAATGGAACGTGTTAGGTAGTATTTCAAAGTTTGCAAGTTGTTCTTATTGGATATATAAATATTTTTATTGTGCTGCCAACATCACAAACGCCAATATTCGTTCGTTAGTGTAGTTACGTAATGGGCGAAAAAAGCTCTAGTGTGGCAAAATAAAAACTAGAAATCCACATATAAAGCTAAGTGTACAAAGTCAATTATTATTGGTCTAAAACTCAAATTAGTACAATTCTGTGTTTCCAATGGTGAAGTAAAATAATAGTTATTTACATAAAAGTCAGGATAATCTCACATTACTGAAGAGGAGCTAAATTCAAATACCAGGCACTTTGTGCCGAGTAATTTAAAGCTTCGAGTCAAGTAAGAGATTTTACTGGCGTGTTTTTTATTAAATTTTTCCGGAAATCGAAGGAAAAAATTTACAAATTTTAGAAATTTTTTTTACAGATTCTACAAAAATCAAATTTTTCAATTTTGTTGGCAACTATTGTTACACATTATTTTGCGTCTTATAAAGTTTTTACAGTACTAGTCCAGAAAAAATCAATTTTTCTGCGCGTTAACGTTTTCGGAAAAAAATATTTACATATCTAGTAAGCACAAGTTGCAAGCTTTGAAATATTACCTAACACGCGTCGTTTTGATAACGCATGGCAAGCTGAATTATTGAAATTCATGAAGAATAACGATCAGTGGCCGTTGTAGTCGCGGTGGCCGATGCGGTCGCGGTAGCCGTTGTGGTCGCGGTGGCCGTTGTGGTCATGGTGGCTGTTGTGGGCGATAGGTGGCCGTTGTGGTTACGAGCAGAGGTGGCCGTTATAGTCACAGAGGTCGCTGTAACTAGCGTCGGCAGTCGATTTTTAGATCGGGCGTCGGTGGGCGTTGTGGTCGCGGTGGCCGTTGTGGTCATGAAGATAGGTGGCCGTTGTTGTCACGGTGGCTGTTATGGTTAAAAATGCAAGTAGCCGTTGTGGTCACAGTGGCCGTTGTGGTCGACAGAATAGGTGGCCGTTGTGGTCACGGTGGCCGTTGTGGTTAAAGTTGCTAGGTGGCCGTTATGGTCACGGTGGCCGTTGTGGTCATGACTACAACGGCCACACTTCCGGGTGGCCGTTGTGGAAAGTGGCCGTTGTTGTCTAGACCCTTTTCGACCTATCGTTAGTACTATCCAATCTCCTACTTACAAGTTAGCCAAGTTCTTGTCGAACATTCTTTGCGAGTTTACAGGTAAAACCTCTTCTCACATCTTCAACTCTCAGCATTTTATTCAACGTCTAGAAACTATAAAACTTGAACCCCAAGATCTTTTCGTGAGCTTTGATGTTACTTCACTTTTTACTAAAGTTCCTATTAAGGATTCGCTTATTATCATCAAACAGATTCTGCCTCAACATGGCAAGGACTTGAATTTGGTTCCTCTTATTGAAAAGTGTCTATTCTCTACTTACTTCCAATTTGATAATAAGTTTTACGAACAAGTTTCTGGTGCTGCTATGGGTTCTCCTTTATCACTTGTTGTAGCTAACATTTTTATGGAATCCTTTGAAACGGTTGCTTTGGAATCATCAATATTAAAACCTAAAGTGTGGTTTAGGTATGTTGACGACACGTTTATTCTTTGGTCTCATAGTCATCTTGAATTGTCTAAGTTTCTCGATCATCTTAACAATCAACACTTAGATATCAAATTTATTTAGGAAATCGAAAGTAATGGTTCTCTTCCATTTCTTGACGTTCTTGTGACTCGTAAGCCCGACGGACTTCTAGGCCATTCTGTTTATCGCAAACCCACCCATACGGGCAGATACCTTTATGCTTCGTCTCATCATCATCCTGCACAGAAACGTTCTGTTATTGAATCTTTAGTCCATCGTGCCTTTTCTATTTGTCAACCTGAGAATCTAGAGTCAGAACTCCGTCATCTTACTAGAACCTTAGTGAACAATGGTTATGTAAAGCGAGATATTCATAGAGTTATTAATCGTCGTTTACATCCACGTACTCGATTACCTAAGGACATTTCTATTCCCGAATCCAACCCGAAATTGGCCTTTTTACCCCACATTCACAAGGTTACAGATCAAATAGGGAAACTCCTTCGTAAGAATGGTATTAAACCCATATTCAACTCGATAGGCAAAATCTCTCAGATTCTTCCTTCTCCCAAAGACAAACTTCCTACACTTTCATCTCAAGGTGTATACCAAATTCCCTGTTATTGTGGTTTAGTCTACATTGGTGAAACCGGTCGTTCCGTCATTACTCGCATTTCAGAACATGATCGTTGTATAAGGAAAAGGTATACTTCCAAGTCTGCGGTCGCTGAACATCATTTTACTACAGGTCACAAGATAGATTTTGATAATGTTTCGTTGATTGCCAAATCTCCATTCTTTTTCAACCGGAAATTCCGAGAAAGCATAGAAATCATCAAACACCCCAATAACTTCAATCGCGATCATGGTTTTGAACTATCCCCTCTTTAGTTCCCGGTTATTAATCATTTATCAAAAACACGCCCCCTAGCAACCGTAACCCAATCAGGGTCGAGCTTAATCATCCGTGACGATCCTTTTCCTTTAAATACGGAGACTATTTCTTCTTAAGTCACTTCTACGGAGTTTAGAATCTGACTTGGTTCACAAGTTGATTACCTAACTCGGTAGTGGTTCTTTGTTAGGTTTTCGTTTGCTTTTTCAGATTATCGTTTTCTTTCTTACCTTTTCATAGTTTAGGTTATGGCTTGTTTTACAAGTGGATAACCTAACTTTTGAGAAGTTCTTAGTTAGATTTCGATTGCTTGTTTGAGTTTTGCGATTTATCTCACGCCCTGATGAAGCCCCTTACGAAAGTGGGCGAAACGATGGCAGCTTCGGTTGCAACTATGACACGGTCCAAACCCGGAAGACATTCTAATGTTAGTATGATATCAAGTTGTTTACATATAAGTAAACCGAACTGTTTCTACAACTCACTGTAAACAATGTGCTAAACACCAATTCTTCTTACGATTCAATATTAACTTGTAACTTTCAGCAATTACCTTTTATATTCTTCTATTATCTGCTACTAGAGCATTCTGTTTATTTAGGTAACCGCTTTGAATGATCTCGAAGCTTCCATGAGTGTCATTGTCCCCTTCTTAAGACTGTTCTGTGTCGGAACAGGAAGCTGGGCGCGGCACCGATTGAATGGGTCGTGCCGAGAACGGCAGATCTCTCCATTTTAGCAGCCTTCTTGCGTATAGAACTATCAATTAATAGATTTTTTCTGAACCAATGTTCTACATATGGTCACTGCAGATCAAGACTTGAACGACTGTTTCCTGGAAGACGTCAAATCTCTCTAAAGGACTTTCTACGTTATACTGCTTCATCGGTGCTTTGCGTTTTCACTGCACCAGTTCCTGATACGCAGACTGTGCACTTACAGCATCAGTCCATGACGTCCTCTTTGCAGTTCACCCAATCGAATTTTTGTATGCTTTCCTTAAAGCCTTCGTCATGCCAAAGTGTCCTCCTAATATAGCATCGTATAATTACTGCAACACCTCTGATACTCCGCTTTTCGACACTATCAACTGCAGTATGTTCTTCGTGCCCTCGGAATTTTCTAGAGATCGATTAAAAAGCCCGTCAGCCGTTTGATTTCCAGTTCAAGAGCAGTCTTAACTAGGAATCATTTTTTTTGTTTACGACACAGCTACTCAGGTTCCCACTCGTCATTAACCATAACAGTTCTTTGGAGCCACTGGATCTTTTCTTCAGTCGTGAACAATAGTTGCAGAGTTCTGGATATGGTTTTCTTGATAAAGCATCTAGCGTACCGATTACAGTATCCAGCACGGACTAATGTGTCATAGTCATACTGTTGCAGTCTCTCGATCCATCTTGCCACTTGTTCTTCCGGATTATTAAACTGAAATAGGCATTTCAAGAAGGAGGGGTCCGTTTGCGTACATACAAATATTTATAAAAGTGCTCCATGGACTTGACTGCTAACAGTTCTCTTCTAGTCACACAATAATTCCTTTCTGACCTGGACAAAATTTTGATAAAATATGCGATGATTATTTCATGTCCATTTTGCACCTATGACCAAATTACTTGCATTAGTATCTAAAACAAATTTTCCGCTTGGATAACTGAAACTTAGCAAAGCAAGTACAGCTTGTTTTAATTTATGAAAAACGTTTTTGCAGGCTTCATTCCATCGAAATTCTGCTCTCTGCTTAACCAATTTCCTCAAAAGTATGGCAATATTGGCAAATCCAGGTACAAATCGTCTATAGTAAGTCTTGGCCATGCTAGCATTGCTTGGTCAGCCTTTAGTTCATCTCTAGGTACAACGGGGCCATGGTATTACAATTCTTTTTTAAATACGGCCTTCCAACCACAATCACGTTATCCAGATGAGCCAAGCACGTCTTCCAAGACAGTTCTCGCAAAATTGTTTCTAGCAAACGTTCGTACGTCGCTGAAACCTTACACAAGACAAAGTGCATAACTACCACAAACCAGTTCTAATCATAAACGCTAATTTTCCACGGTCCTTGAGTTCTAATTCCATTTAACCATAATCACTCTTTAAATAAAATTTATAGAACCACTTAGATTTAGACTAATGGCTAATTTACACTTTGTTAAGTAGCAAGTGCAGGTGAGAAGTGCAAGTGTTAAGTGATTAGTAAAATCAAGGTGTAAACTGTCGCGCTGTTAAGTGATAAGTGCAAGTGCGAAGTGCAAGTGCAAAGTAAAGTTAATAGAACAACTGTCTATTTTTTCTGTTAAGTAGCTAACCCCGCACATCCCCGTACTCCGCGATTGTAGCAACGCGAAACTATTAAATAAATATTTTTATTGTATTGCTTTGACAAGTGTATAGTACGGACGGAGAACAGAATCACGAAGTGGAATGAAGAGCAAACAATTAATTTCGTAGTTTTTTTCCATTTTCTTTGCCATAATCTCTTAGGTTTTTCGATTTCATCTAACAGGTCATGTTCAATTTGTGATGCGATGATTTTGACTATATTTTTTTAAAATGTTTCGCAATTCACATTGTTGTTTTTCAACCATTTTGTTCCGACACGGAGACAATCACTTGACACTTGAGACTTCTACAATACTACTGTGTAAACGTTTTCTTTACACTTAACACTTAACATTATGAAAACATGTTAACTAATCACTTCTCACCTGCACTTACTACTTAACAAAGTGTAAATTAGCCAATAGTGTCTAAAGTATCGTCAATTTTTTGTAAAGAATAGCTGTTCTTTTTTAGTGACTTTGTTAAGCTGTTTATACTCGATGTAAAACCTCGTAGATTCATCCTATCTAATCATCGACTTTATTAGTACCACTGAGAACGCCAAAAGACTATTTAAAAGTTCAACCATACCTTTTCTATCCATATATTATTTATTATTTGTTCATATTCTTCTTGTTTTGCCAAAGAAAGTCGGCGTAAATGTTGTCGTATCGGCAAAATATCTCCGGTATTAATTTTATGTTTCTTTCTTTGGAACTGCTCTCCAACGTAAACCCATCTTGATACTGCTGAAATAATTTTAGCCAGTTGTCTTAGCCGACGTACTTGGCATTTGGTAGAACGAATGTTAATATACATGTTGTAAACACTTTATCAACGAACTAACTCTACTAGAATTCACGCATCTCATAATTTCAGGTACTGGAGTACATTGGTCTTCTTTTTCAATGTTAACAGATCCGAGTTGACATTCAGGATTCTTATTGGCTTTGTATTTTCCATCAATTCGCCTTCCATTAATTCAATACCGCAAATGTAGTCTGCGCGGAGAATTCCATTCAGGCTTGCCATCACCACACTTTGTCTTTCCAAGCAGAATTCACCCGGTAAGATTTGCACGGTCGCTTTTTATGACTAATGTAAAGTAATTTCTTCACCATCAATCTTAAGGACATAATTTTTCATATCCAAAAAGAACCCATACTTCTTTACAACGTCCAGGATAACTTCTTCTGTAATGTCGTCAACCAATACTTGATGGTCGACTACTCAATTTCCTAAACTAATAGCTACTTTTACTTGTCCGTCAGTAGGTATTTCTTTGCTAGTCGCCACTCAAAGTGGTACCGTTACCGATGATGTATTTTAATTTTCCAATGATGGTCTTAGTCGCTCCTGTGTCAACTAATAACTTTGTCTATTGATCTTGCCATCGAAATAAATTCTTCCATAGACGATGCCATTTGAATTGTAATCTGCAAGGCATGGCTCGTTAAAATCAACTTTGATTTTATCCGGTCAACCTGTTTTAGTTTTTCGGACGCTCTTCAAGTCTTATTTTGGGCTTAGTACAGCGTCGTCGTACGTGGATCACTTCCCCGCAATTCCAACACGTCACTTCTTTTCCACAAGCTTCTTGTTCCCAGAAAACACGACGAACTTCCTCAATGCTTTCTTGTGCTTGCGCAGGTATTTCTGCAGAACAGCGAAACTTATAGATGCCTCGGTACGATGCCTGTTTCGTTGCTATCAATTCTAAGGCATGAGTTAAAATGTCATCTAACACCTTAGGTCGAGCTTACCGTAGAGTCTGCTGCGTTTCGTTACCTCGAACGCCGTCTACAAAGGTTTGAATAACCAATTGCTCCAGGAAGGTATCTGATGCTGTAAGATACGCAAGCCGTGTCAACCTGACAATGTCAGTTTTAAACTCTTAAAGACTTTCCGCAGCTTTTTAAACCGGACGTTTTATTTGGAATTCGTATACTTCTTGAAGATAAGCAGCTCCATATTTCATTTCTAAACGTAAAATTAAGGGTTTGTAGTTTTCTTGGAAGCGGCCAAGATCAGTCTGCAAAATTCCAAGTGCTTCTCCACTAGTAAAAATGTCGGTTTATGCTTTTTGGTTCAACCATTAGCTATAACTGCGACTTCAAACTGTTTATGATAGGTTAACCGATGATCATTAGTAAACTTTCTCTCTCATCTCTTTTTACCATGGCAATTCGTTTGGTTCATTCTTTTTTCGAGCTGTTACATTCTTTTTCCTAATTTTTGCTCTAGTTTGTCTTCTCAAATTCTCTTCTAACTTCTGTTCTAATTTGTCTTCTACTTCTTCTATTTTGTCTACTACTGCTTCTCTTAAAATATTGCATTTTTTCGTGCTTTGTACGCTAGTCTGTATTTGTTTTTCGATAGTTTTTATTTGATTTTCAATACTAGAAGACATTATTCTCATTTTTATAAACTTTTCTTTCAAATTTTTTATGTATTGATGTTTGGACAATTTTTATAAATTTGAGAAATTCAAATCATTTTGCGTCCATGATTATTGTTTGCGAACGAGTTACTGAAATAAATTATAAACACGAATAAAAATAAAAAAAACACAAGTCACTTTTAAAATGACCTTATTTTATATAGACTTTAGTTTTATTACGAACGATTCTGTATTATTAAATGACTAAAATACATATGTGTACTGATAAAAGAAATAAGGAACTATTCTCTGTACGGCGAAAAGATAGAGTTAAGTCCCTCCCATCAAATAGGCGCTAAATTTGAATAAATTTTTTTTATTAGTTAAAATTTTCAAGTCAGTATTACAACAAACAAATTACATACTTCAGTTTGACCTGAGTTTAAGGTTTGACATTTTGGTTAATTTATTCGCAGTTCTAGGTTTTTGTAATTTCAATTCATTTGACAAATAGTATTTTTCAATACTTTGAAAAACATGTGTGTATATTCGTGTGGAGGATGACTTCTTTATCTGAATCATTCTATTTTTTTTAATATAGAATATTATTTAAACTTCCATAAAATATGTCATTTAGTTCGTCAAATTTGTTAATAAGTAAAAACTTAATGACGCCCTTGTTTATACGCGTTTGAATTGTTTACTTGTTCCCTCCAAGTGTTATTTGATAAATTTTAAAAATAAATCGTGTAAATAAATTAACAAAGTTGTAAACGCATTTATTTGTTATAAGTAGAAATTTATATTTTTGTACATTAATTGAAAATTATACTTTTTCCCATGTACTTTAATCTTTAATACCTATATTATACATTACATATTTTTTGAATTTTCGCGCTTTAACTAATTTGAGCCGTGTAAACTTGTCTCTTCATACATTGGTTTAAATTATCATACAAAATTGAAGGAGGAGCTTAACTCTATCTTTTCGCCGTACAGAATATAGAACAACTATCACTACAGTTGTGAAACTTGTTTGTTTACACAAATCGCGACCACACACCTGACACCAATGTAACGAATTTAAAAATTAACTATTTACATAATTGTTGATTATTATAAACCTAACTAAAAAGCTAATGTAAAATAGCAAACTAACCGTTTAATAGAAACAACACTTACCATAATTTATTTATACTGTGACCGTTCACAGATAAGATTCATTTTTATTTGTGTACACACTTACTTCGCAATTCATTTACACCGCCAAAATCTTCTTACGATTCAAGACTTACTAGCAACTTTCAGCCATTACTTTTTATATTCTCATATTATCTACTACTAGAATATTTTGTCTCTTTCGGTAATTGCTTTGAATGGTCTTAAAGCTTCGATGCGTTTCATTTTAAACATTTTGGATTGGTTTTACAAGTCGTAATTAAAGCTTGCGTTTTAGTTTTTCAATTTTTATTATTCACGTGTTGCCAAATCGCTCAAAATTTTTTGGTCACATTTACAAGCAGTTCTTCTTTTGGCATCTAAGAAAATGTTAACGCGAATGACAGTGATTGCTAAGTAATTAAAAAATTGTACAATTTTGTTAATAAACAAAAACAAAATTTTAAACCCTAGACAATAATTGCAAAATAAATAGTTTTTTACGTAAACAAATCTTTAAAAAAAGTTATCCTACAACTAATTTGCCTATCCGAACAAGATAGGAAGAGCAGCTGGGGTATTTTTCCCAAAACCGGGATTTTTTGGAAGCCCGGATTTTAAGATTTAAGCTTTGATGACAAAGAAAGTCAAATATCTAGAAGTTACTCTTAATACCAGACTGACTTTTAACGTTCATCTGAAAAACATCACAACGAAGACCATCAGATTTCTTAATGCAACCAAACGAATGGTCGGTCAAACATAAGAATTGAAACCCACAATGACCAAATGGTAATATGCTGGTGGTGACAAGACCGATCATTACTTACGGTGCGCTTATATGAGGTGAGAAAACCAACCTAAAAAGCACGATTTCCAAGCTAAGCAAAATACAGAAAATGGCATGTTTGCTGATAACAGAAATGATGAGAAATACCCTCACAGCAGCCATGCAAGCACTACTTTCACTTCTACTATTACATCTAATTGTAATGATGCAAGTTTGATAAGCTGCGATAAATAAACACACGTCAACTACTGAGAAATACAAACCGGGTGTATAAAACGCGTTGCTTGAAAAAACAAGTTTAGCTATGAGATCCGACTTTACAAAAGATTTGCACATCTTGTGGCGTGATTAAAAATATATATGGTACACAAATGGGGCCAAAAATCCCAACGGTTGCCCGTCTCGAAATATATAGAAGCAGAAATCACGGGAAGCAAATGTCGCTGACTTTGACTGGTGTGTCAAAAACATCATTGACTCGAGATCATACAGAAACGGTCCGATATCAATTATATTTGACAGTCAAGCATCACTACTAGCGCTAAGGTCGCAAATAATAAAATCCAAATTGATTATGGGACGCATAAACAGTCTGGAAACATTGGCAACTCGCCAACAAGTACAGCTGGTATAGATAACAACGGACCAGAGAGCAAAAGAAAATTTAATGGCAGACGCACTATCTAAAAAAGGAACATTGTAACGATACAAAACTTGTAACTAAATTAAAAAAATTGGGCGTAGACCTTCACCCACAACGTAGGTCCCACCAAGTCCAAGACAATGGACACTTTGATTCTCGCCACGAGCTTAACTAAGCAAAACCCAAGAGGTGTATAAAAGCGCTCACAAGACCTTGGAAAAGAACTCTGAGATCCGCCTTGGTAGAACCTTTTCCCGTCTGAAATCCGTTCCGGAAAAAGCGATCTCTCATTTCGAGATTTATTTATATAACAGAAAAGCCATAGCCGCGCGCGAAATTTGTTTGTAAAACTTGTTAGAAAATTGAAAGTAAGTGAATGATAAACACTTCTCAATAAGAAGAACTACATTCAAATATTTGTCATAGCGAGACAGAATTTGCTCGATGATAATAAGCGAATAGAAACTTTGATAAAAAAGTGAAGTGACATCCAAACTCACAAGAAGATCCTAGGGTTCAAGTTTTATAGATTTCAAACGTCAAATAAAATGATGAGAGTTGAGAATATGAGAAAAGGTTTTACCTGTAAATTTAAAAAAAAATGTTAGAAAAAAAAATCTTGGCTAGCTTATAAGTAAGAGATTAGATAGTACTGATGAGGATGGGTTTTTGTGGACTTCAGAAAGCTCGTATACACGAGGTGGGATTAGAAACTGAGGTGGTAAATTGACGTTTGATTTTAGGAAGTAGATTTAATGATTTCGCGGATCTCGCGTTCAATCTTCGATACGGGGTTACGAGTTGAAAGAGCGTACGTTCTTCTGATTTTTTCAACGTAATCCGTTTGATTTAAAATGACAGTATTTTCTAAAATGCGCCACAAACTTTTGTGCACTTTAACTTTTCTTAGTCGTTGTCGTGACCACATCATTTCTGTATTTCTCAAAATTAAATTAATAAATATAAAAAGGTTGGCAACTCCAGCCGTGAAAGTCTTTGCAATTAAGCTACGAAAGATTTATAAAAAAAATTATTTTGAGATTTTAGATATAGATTTTAGTATAGCACCGTATGAGCAGAAACGTAAAAGAATTACAAGTCAGAAGAAGCGACCACATTAACCAATTGTTATTCAAACATTCCCGAAACATAAAGAATATTCGAAACGATTTACGAACCTGACAGAATGTTCTAGTCCAAGATAAGATAAAAATATAAAACATAGACAAAAAAATCGAAGTCAGAGTTTGTAAAAATAAAGTGCAGTCTAAATAAATAAGTGCAACGTCAGTGTAAAAAAGAAGGTGTCGGTGTTAAATAAATAAGTGATTAATTATCTTATCCATAGACAGTGTTTAAATATCTACAGTGACAAAAATATATACATTATTTGTCTTTGTTTTTATTAAACAGTCAGCTATAATTTTTAGTGTTCGTTGTATTGTGTGTTAGTTTAGTAAAATTAGTTACATTAAACGTGACAAATTGCTTAAAAAAATTTAAACACAGATTTTTTTAAAAGTCATTTTGAAAACAAATTGTAATATACCACAAATAATTACTTTATCCTGTTTAAAAATTAAACCAAGTTTAGTTAAACTTAAATTCTCCATGGTAACATTAATGTCCAATCTCTTCAATATGATACATATAATGTCCAAATTTCAAAAACTTAGTGAAACGTTGGAAAAAGTTTGAAAACGACAAGCTAGCGTAGTATCAACTGCACCAAGTTTTTATAGAACCATTAGCAGTGCAGGTTTTCATCAATGGTGCAAAACACATAAAACGCAACAAACTCGACAATTGGGTCAGGCAAATTAGCTTGTTGACTTCCAAAAGCTAGTGGAGTTCTAGAAACTATTTTAATGACTCAAGTTATACTTCTGATATGAATAATTAGAGTTTGGCCCGATTACCTGCTTTGTGTTATCTTATAATCTTAATATAATTGTATGTAATCAAACGTAATTTAATTTACTGTAATTACAAATAACACACGTATTTTTGTCCTATTTATCACGTTATTTGCTTATTTTTTCATCTCCATAACAATATATGACTTTTAATACCACAACACGAAATATTATATTGCACTGTGGCAATAAATTTACTGTGTCTGATTTTTACTAACGTATAAGAAAAGTACGTGAATTCGTTAAAATGAGTTATTTAATATAGATTTGATATAATAACATTTATATATAAGCATTGGGTGTGTTCATTCGAAAACAGAAAGTTCAAAATAAATTTTCTTGACTGAAATGAAACCGAAAACCAATTTCGACATAAAGGAATTGCCCGGAAAAAATATTTAATCGTAACTTTAAAGAGATATTGTTTTCTAGCAACTATGATCAAAATAGGGCGATAAATTTTATTAAACTTTCGTGTTGGAAAGCGCACAATTGAGACAATAAAATGGCTGAGGTAAATCAGATTCACTTATTAAAAACGAAGTATGTGACATTAGGGATATTTTTATGTGGAAGATTTTTATTAAAATTAAACAAATTTATAGGAATTTATATTAAAATAATGAAAACCCTGAACGGTTTGTGACCGATTTTATGTTATCAAAATTTCATCGCATTATAACGGTTTTAAAGTTGTAATGTTGACGATCTAGGGCAGTGTTTTCCAGTAAGAAGTAAGAAAACTTACTCTACCAAAAGCGGCAAAGAAATCAGTACGTTTCTTTTTCTCTAGTTGCGAAAATATTACGGTAACTGCACGTCGATCAGAAAAATTTTTGAAACTGCACACGAAAAAAAAAGACACTACGGAAATAATAATAAATAATTTGGCAGCTTGTGCTATAAATAATTGAGAAGAAGGAGTACACCACAATATATGTTTTGTGTAATGTATTTAGTATAAATTGTCTAAAGGGAAAAAAAGACAACCTTAAATATAACAATGTACAACTGTAGCAAAGAACAAGAAGATCTAAAAATGTGTCAAAAAATCAAATGTGATATAAGACACAAAAAATTCAAATATACACTCCTACATAAACTCATCCAAATGAAGAATTCTATACAAAATAACTACCAAAACATTGTAATACGAGATCTTAAAGCGACAATTAAATTACTCTGGGACATGAACATGAACATGGATTAATCCCAATGATCAAACAAAAACGAAATCGATTTTATAATGACGTCCAATAAAAATCTTATCCAAAACGTAACATTAAACACATTTAATACTGAAAGCGACCACTGTATCGTAAGAGCTAAGGTCAAATTAAAAACAAAACTGAAACCTAATAAAAATATGAGAGAATACAAAATGTACGTGAATACAAATCTACTCGAGCAAAAGTGTGAAACCTATACACTCCAAATAAAGTAAACCAACTAACGACATCGACGAAACTATCAAAATGATTGAGCAAAGAAGAAAAGTATAAAAAACATACAAAACATAGAGAACCCCAAAAGGAAGCAAGAAAAATCCTTCGAAAAGATATGGAACATGTGTATAAAAAAATGCCAGAGGGAGTAATAGAGAAAAAGTGTAATATAAAATTTCTAAGAAGAAACAAGAAAAAACGTGAAATGATAGTAATGAAGGACGAAAGTGAAAACGAAACAAAAAACAGAGCAGAAATGGTCAAGTAAATTGAGATGTATTAGGAAGATTTATATTCCTCTAAAACAGTGGTTCCCAAAGTGGTCCCACGGACTCACAGGATCATTCAAATGGTCTGTGGAAAATTAAAATTGATTTGAAGATCATTGAACAACGCTAAGAGGTCCGCGCAAGATTTATATAAAATAAAAAAATTGTGGCACATTTCTATTAATATGGAAGTTAAAATATATCTGCACCAACTATTCTATATGCACTATAAAAAAAGTCGTGCATCTAATCAACAATTTAGTTCTGCGTTATGCGTGATGTGAAGTGCATACAACAAATATTTCTAGTCTTAGACAAAAAGAACTACAATTATGTGTATTGTTACGCAGATAGCGTAGTTTCGTTACATAAGTATATTTGAATAAAATTATTTTATTAAAAACTTTAAAGATGATTGTAAGATGTGTGTCTAAAAAATATATTATTAATGATTCTGTAAAAGAAGTTAGACATATTGGATTTTATAATTTAATATAATGCACTACCTTAAAAATTTTAACTTACTATTTTATATTTTGGTTTACTTCCGCGAATAACCAAATCCGCGAATGTTGGGGATTACTGTATATTAATGTATGGTTACATTCTGTTGTTAATTAATATTTGAATTATTATTTTTTTTAAATTAATTGGTACACAATGGGTACGTACACAATATGTGACATTTACATGAAATTTTATCATTACATCTCAAATAATTAATTCAAGAGAGACTTACATTTCAGCATTCCATTTAAAAAAATTATTATAATTAACAGTGGTTTGTTGCAAATAAAAATTTTGATACTGTAACGATTATTACTAAAACTAATTTATTTATTTATACTAAAAATATATACACGTTTATAACTAACCGAACTAATTAAATCTAAGAATATTTACTAAAAACTCACACACTAATTTATATAGCGCTATCACTTACACGAAAGGTAAAGTCCGCGGATAACTTCTATTTATCTAAACACTTACACTTGTTTACTTTAAAGTCACGTACAAGGTTATACTCCGTATATTTATATCGAACACACGCGTTAATTACTTATTTATTTAAACTTGAATAATTTTCTTAACACTGCCGTCTTTACATTATTGGAATAACTCCCCTATGATTCGTTTGCACCGCATTTCGGGAATGTTCCACATCCTTTGATGAACGTTCTGGAAAATGAGTAACAACCTCGAGAAGGCTCTTGAGAATAATTTCTCGAACGTTTTACTGCCCCTCTTCTTAGGACTGTCTGTCCCAGAACAGGAGACTGGATGCGACACCGGTAGAAAGGATTGTGGCGATAGCGGCAGCTTTCTCCATTTCGGCAACTTCCTTGACCATAAAAGTAAAATTCTTCTTGGTTGGAAACTACAGACCAACACTTAAACGCCTCTTTATCGGAAGACGACCTCCAACATGTTTTGAACTGTCCTCCAGTTAATCTAAGCCACAACCAAGCTTGGGTACTGTCAATTTCTTAACATGGTAGAATTCCATTTCTCTTTTGAGATTCTATAATGTTCACCAGAGATTTTTGTATAAGGGCTTGTTGCTACGTAAGTATTTCTTGGTGACCAGATAGAAAACAAAGCGTCTGTCACCGCGTAGTCTTAAAACTTTTCCGACTGCCGGTTGTTGTCTTCGTAGTTCATCTAGCTGCCCAAACTTCTTTTTAAATACGACTGCAACCCCTCTGGACCCCCTGTGCACATTGCGGGAGCGAGGATCTTGCTCACGCAATGTGATATGGCGTAGTCTTTTTGTGTTTGGAACAGGACTTGTTGTTCCTCGGTGGTAACTCCAAACCTAGCTTTTCCAGAACCTTTTCAAACTCCATTCCTTCAATTTGATTCCTGGTTCTGCTGCTTATTACTCTGATTCGGACTTGAACTTGTGTATTATGGTTATTGCCAGCATTCGGGGCTAAACGATCGACGTGGACTACTTTTGACTTGCCTCTGGGTGGTTTTTGGATGCTATATATGACGTCATTAATAGGCTGCACGACTTCATAGAGGCCCTCCCATTGCCTTTGCAGCTTCGGCGACAAACCACGTCTTCTTTGAGGATTATACAACCACATCATGTCGCCAGGTTGAAACCCACCATTTTGTGCCTTGACGTCATATCTAGTCTTCATTCTATCGCTGGCAATTTGTGTGTTTTTTACGAACCACCTCATGTACTTCGTCTAGCCTCTTGGTCATTTTACTAACGTAGTCTTCTCCAGCAATTTCTTCTTCCGGTCTGCGACCAAATTGGAGGTCGCATGGCAGTCGTATTTTGCGACAGTTTTTCTTCCATTTTCTGCGAATTTTCGTAAAACTTTTTTTCCATTTTTCTAAAATTACTTACTATGTATGATTACACTTTATAAATAAACACGCGTATCGCGAACTAAACAGTTATTTACGCAATTAATGTTTTTATTACGGGAGCGATATTAAATTACTTAATGATATTTACACTAAAATCGCGAGCTAAACAATTGTTTATTTATTCGATTTGAAACCACGCACCTGTCACCAATGTAACGATTATTATTAAAACTAATTTATTTATTTATACTAAAAATATATACACGTTTATAACTAACGGAACTAATTAATTATTTATTTAAACTTGAATAATCTTCTTAACACTGCCGTCTTCAGATTACTGGAATAACTCCCCTATGATTCGTTTGCACCGCATTTATACATTTTAGTGAAACATTCGCGAATGTTCCACATCCTTTGGTAAACGTTCTGGAAAATGGATAACAACTTCGAGAAGGCTCTTGAGAATAATTTCTCGAACGTTTCAATACATATATTTTTCTATATCTCTTTGGGCTCTTTTTTTTTAGATAACAGTATAAGTGAGCCAAAGAAAAAATGCAGACAATACAGTGTTGAATATATGAAATATGGCTTTATTCCGTCACCAGTATATAGTACTTAACCTATGTGTTTTCTATGTAATAAAACGATGTCAAACGATTTAATGAAACCTTCAAAGCTGAAGAAACATTTAATGAAATACCATAGTGACAAAAAGGATAAGGATTTAACGTTTTTTAAACAATCAAAGAAAAATATTTAAAAACTTTGCAAGAACTCATAGAAACAACATTTAAAAGAGATGACAATAGGAGACCGGAAATTGCTTCGCAACTATCGACCATAAGTTTGCTGTCTCAAATATACAAACTACTAAAAATAATGAACGCTGAAAAATTATGATAAAATTACATATTGCACGCATTGACACCAGATATAAATGCATAATTAAATATATATACAAAAGAAGCGTTGTCAACGTTTAAAATACATGAAAACACCAATAAAACACTAATAAAAACAGAAATCAAAGAAGATGACACGATGTCACCAATCTGTTCAAACCAGCTTTGAAAAGCATCTTAAAGAAACTAGAATGGAGCAGTTTTAGAGGCTTTCGCGGCCATGATTTTTGAACTTTCAAAGTTTGTAAGTTTTCTAAGTTTTATAAATTTTGTGAAAAGTGTAAATATGAAACGCGGTTCAAAACCCGAAAATAATTATTTGTTAAAAAAGCAGTTTTAGAGTTTGTACAAATGAAAAAATACTAAAAACCATCACAGATGCACCGACGATATTGTGCTAACTGCCAATGACACTAAACACCTAGAGAGGATGTTATCTCTCGTTCTTCAATGAAACGTATTTAAAGCTATTTTATACTTTATTTGCTTTACATTAAACGGAATTTTAGGTATTATATATTTTACTGTTCTAAAACACATACACGAGTTCGCAGTACCCACGACTTCCCTCTATCGCTACCCGGACTCCACTGTCGTCACCTTTCTCCCCACTCCATCGCTAACACTCGGGCATCCTGACGGGTTGAACGGCCTCGTTCAAGTTCGTCTGTCGGTATACCGTTAATTCATAATCTTGAAGATAAGCTGGCGCGCGCCTCGTCCTACCTGAAGGTTGACTCATCTGTTCGTGCTGCGTATTCAGCTTTTCTTCCCTGACCTCGCATTCCTCGTCTAGTGCTTCGTCTTTACTATCTCGCTTAAATTCTCCTCTATTTCGTGTGTTGTATCGTCGAAAGTGTCATCTTCATGATTTCGGTAGATTTTTAATTGTGATACATGGGCCGTAGTAGTGTACGCACGTTTTTCACCTTCGTCGGCAATTGTACTAACTCGATACGTATCACTCGGTAATACGTCTATCACAACCAACGGACCTCGATACTTCGCTTGTGTTTTTGTTGGAACTCCGGTGGCCGCTGCTGCTCGTCGCATAACCACTATGTCGCCAACATCAAAATGTAAATGTTTATATCGTTTCTTATCGTAATGTCTTTTATACTTTGTTTGTTCAACCCCAATACGCTCGCGCACTTCCTCTTGCACTAAGGCAGACGGCACGTATTCGAGATCGTTCCCGGATACTTCTCTTAGTTTATTACTACCAAAACACGGATAGTATCCGTACAGGACTTCAAAAGGAGTCTTTCCTGTAGTTTTACTTTCCGCACAATTTAATTCACGCTCGATTCTTTTAATCTCCTTGTCCCAGTCGTTTTCTTCTTCCATATGCGAAATTATAACCGGAATGATCGTCCGCATCACTCTTTCACATTGCCCATTTGCCTGGGGATGTCTGCTGCTATTCAATGTATGGTGTATTCCTACAGACTCACATAAGCGTTTGACTTTATGTCCTGTAAAACACGTTCCTCGGTCCGATACGATAGTTTTAGGTGTACCGAACTCAGACATAAATTGCTCTAAAGCCTTAACCACATATTTTGCACTAGTATCCTTCATGCAGTATAGACGCACAAACTTCGTTAATGCACACACCAGCACCAAAATATATTGAATCTTCTTCCGACTCTTAATAAACGGGTCTAAATAATTACAATGTACTCGTTCCATTGGCCTCTTCGGGGGTGGAATTGGGTGTAATTCTCCTGGTCGTTTACCTCCTGGTATTTTGTTGTATAAACATTCAAAACAGCCGCTAATATGGTTTTTAATATACGTTCGCATCCCTTTAAACCAGTAGTTCCTGAGTATCGCAGAAGCAGTTCGATCTACCGAAAAGTGTCCTTTTAAATCATGAAACTGTACCATTAAACTCTTACGCATACTGTCAGGGATCACGTACAGTTTTCTAGGGGTTCCGTTGACGCTCACAACTTTATACACTCTCCCGTTCTCTAAAATGTAATTTTGTACATGGTTCTTTTCTTCCGGGTTTCTTTGATTTTCACCTTTTCTTAAAATTTCAATAATTTCACAAAGTTTTTTGTCACTGCGCTGTATCATTAAAATTCGATCTTCCTCTGAATTCACCGTGAGCACTGATAACCGCTCTCCAAGTTGGTCACCTACGACATCTTCTTCGGTGGGTGCCCGGCTTAATGCGTCTACGTGCATCATCTTTGTCCCTGCACGATGTTTTATTTCGAACTGGTATTCGGATAACAATGTATACCAGCGCGCGATTTGCGGATTTGTGGTCTTACTGGTATTTAGGTATACTATTGATTGACAATCGGTTATTATTGTAAAGTTTATATCCAATAAGAACTGTCTTAACCTTTCTACGCACCATACTACCGCATATAATTCTAGTCGGCTCGAATGATATCGACTTTCCGCGTCAGTTGTTTTCTTAGAAACACAATAAACGAGTTGCAGTTGCCCATTAGGACCTTCTTGCAACAGCATTCCTGCGATTCCTTGAGCACACGCGTCCGTATGTAGTTCAGTTTTTGCCTGTGGGTCGTATAATTTTAGCACAGGTTCCGCGCACAGTTTTTCTTTTAGATATTCAAAAGCTTTTTGTTGCTTTTCCCCCCACAAGAAAGGTTGGTTTTTCCGTGTAAGTTCGCTTAGCGGCTTTGCTATACTTGCATAATTTGGAACAAATCTACGAAAGAAACTCGTCAGTCCCAAATATCTACGTATTTCATGCACGTTCAGGGGAACAGGAAACTCCCGTATGGCTTCCGTTTTACGAACTCCAGGGCGTATTCCTTCCGCGCTTAGAATAAATCCGAGGAACTCAACTTCGCGTTTGCCAAATTCGCACTTCGATAATTTTAAAGTCAATTTCGCATTTTGCAATGCCCTAAACACTAATTCTAATTTTTCTAACATGTCTTCCCAATTCACAGCAGGAATCAAAAGGTCGTCTAGATAGCACGTTACCACTTTGTTCCTTAATTCACCTAACACTAGGTTCATCAACCGCGAAAACTCGTAGGGTGCTCCAGCCAATCCAAAAACCATTTTTTTGAATTCCCCCGTCTCGTCCGGTGTTATAAAAGCAGTTTTATGTTGCGCGCTCGGCGACAGTGGGACCTGCAGGTATCCCTGTGCCAAGTCCAACGTGGTAAAAAGCTGCGCTCCAGCCAATCGCTCGAGTTGTTCGTCGACCGTAGCCATAGGAAAAGCACTTTTCACAGTTTGAGAATTTAGTCGTCGAAAGTCCACCACTAATCGAGATTCTCCCGTCTTCTTTGGCACCAAAAGGACTGGACTAGCATACTCGGACGTCGTCTCAGTCACTATACCCATTTCTTTCCATTCCTTCACAATTTCTTTAATTTTTTCTCGCTCTTTGATTGTTGCTTTATACGGTTTACACCTCACCGGTACATTACTATCTATGATATTCATTTCCATAATATCCGTACATCCTAACTCGCTTGGCTTAAGTGCAAAGCATTTTCTGTAAATGTTGGTTAATTCAACAAGTTTCAGCACATTTATCTCGGGGACTTTCTTGTCAACGTTAAGCATATCACGTGTAATCGGATCCCCAATTATCTCGTACGACCTTGATGAATCGCAGGCCACGCGCATTATTACTTCGCCCGCTCGTATAATCGTCGGGTCCTTGAACTCATTAGTTACTGCTGCGTAAGTATTTGAAGCTACTTGAACGAAATTAATGGTATTTCCCAGAATAGTTACGTCATTCACTGATGTTAATTTTTGTATACTATTTTCTTCGACAACCATACTCTTAAAAGGATCACTGTTTCTATACCCGAATTTAAATACTCGATCTACGCGTACATACGCAATTTCGGGGTTTTCAGTAAACGATCGTCCAATTAATACGTCTACTGGTTGCACGTTGTCAGGTACCACATGAAACACGACATTGTCGATTTCTACGTCATCTATTTTAACCTTGACGGTTAGACTTTTATTACTGGTCAACGGTGTAATATTACTACCAAATCCGTAAAGATTTATCGACGCGTTTTCCACATTAAAGTTATTATTCAATACCGCACTTGCTCTAATAGTACAAATGGCACTTCCTGGGTCAATTAGACCATCGACCATTTGACCATCAATGTCTATTGTTTTAAAAAGATGTTCTACAGCGCTGTTAGCTGATTGATTGTCACTAATCACCATAATGTTACTAGGTTTTGCAACCTCCACCAGTTTTCTTTTCGCGTCTTTGTCTTTGGGGCAATCAGCTCTCTTGTGATCGCAACCACGACACGAGTAACAAACAAGTCGACCTTTATCCGGACATTCTCTTCCGGTGTGCCCACGCGTGTGGCACCTAAAACATCTTTGGTGGTGTCCGCTCACTTTGATCGATGCACTAACCTTATCCGGTTCATCGATAGTCTTATCACTTTTTTCAGCGTGCCTTTTAAAGCCACTAGGAGAAATTCTATTACGAACCACACGGCTGAAATCGACTACGTCATGCAACAACTCGTCTGGGTCTGAATGCGACTTCGCCATTAAACCGTACAGTATACCTTGCGACAAAAGTCCATTCACTATCTGTTCTTTCCTTTCCTTAAACGATTTGTCCAAGCATTCACACAAGTGCAATTTATCATAAAAATATGTAGAGATCGGTTTTCCTGGACGTTGTTTTCTGGCTCGCATTCTTTCCCATTTCTGTGTTAGACAATATTTGAATCTAAAGGTATTCTTGAATTCGTATTCAAAATCTTTCCCAGACCCGATACTGTCCCTCTTCGTGTTATACCACTTGAACGCCGCTCCCGTCAAATGTGTTCTTACTAATTCCAGCATAAATTCCTCGGGCCAAGTCCGTAATACTGCCGCATGCTTCAAGCGCTTTAACCATTCCATGCCTTTGTCTTCCCTGATATCTTCGTCGAAGTCCTCGATCGGCACCCCAGGTTCGGCACAATGGTAATTGGATTACAATCATTAGTTCTTTCCAGTTTTTTTTCGGAAGCAATTCAATTGTTTTCCATGGACGTCACTAAGCTTATAAAAGTCGCTGTTATTTTAGTAATCGGATCTGCGTGAACGGTTTCTGTTGTTCATCGTTGCTCGTCGTCGATTTCAGCACGCGCAGAATCAAAACCGTTCTCGCCAACGCCTTCATCCGCCGCCATATTCATGACCCCCTTGACGAGACTATTTCGTTCTTCCGTCGCCATATTTGTTTTCACTCTTCACGGGTTTGAATCCTATTAGAATCCCACTTCTGAGATGTTATCTCTCGTTCTTCAATGAAACGTATTTAAAGCTATTTTATACTTTATTTGCTTTACATTAAACGGAATTTTAGGTATTATATATTTTACTGTTCTAAAACACATACACGAGTTCGCAGTACCCACGACTTCCCTCTATCGCTACCCGGACTCCACTGTCGTCACCTTTCTCCCCACTCCATCGCTAACAAGACTTATAACTGAACTGAAAAGAGAATAAAAAAAAGTTGGGTTAAAAACGAATTCAAATAAAACAAAAACTATGGACCCTCAGAACATTCACAAATTTCCGAAATACACACATACATTTTTATATTTCTTAGAATTACTTTTGTAATAGATTAAGTTACATATTGTATTTTTGTTTATTTACACAAGAAAATTTTGCGACAAGTTTTTATATAATATAAATTGCATAATGCATATAAATTTATGAGTTTGATTATTTTCTACTTTTTAGAGCATTTGAATAAAAGCATTGATAAAAGCTTGTTTTCTTAAAATGTTTTTTTATTATTAATTTATTTTTTAATTTTTAGGTTTTGATCGATATGTTTCTAAGTCTGTTTATTTTACTATTTAAAGTCGGTTATTATAATTAAATGCGTACACAAAATCTCGTGTTTACGTTGAATATTTCCTCTATCTGGAGCTAATCTGAAATTTTGAGTCAAATCATGCTCATCATAAAAATTTATTGTCATCGGAATTAAACCAACATGTAAAAATTCAACTCCGTAGGATAAGGGGAAGTGGTTCTAATGCTGCTTGCAATATTTGACCTAAACAAACAAATTGACATGTATACGTTGCAAGTTAAATAAAAGCTTTTAAAAAACATCAAAAACATGACAGCAAAAAATTCAATTTCAATATTACGGAAATCAATATAAGTTACCACTGTTTGTTAAAAAATTATTTTGTGTCAAGGTAAAATTAATTACTGTCGGTACCAATTATTTTTGGAGTTTTAATCTTGTCTTCATCCAACCATCCTTTTGTTTGTTTAAATGTATTAAACAATGTTGCTTGATGCGAAGTAATAACATTCTGCTGAACTTTCATTGTTTATTATTTTGAAACGAATTTACACAACGTTTCGATTGCTGTGGTATCTGCAATCGTCATCAGGTGAATACTAACAAACTTAGAAACTACTGGAGCTTATATACTAAAGACATGTTCGGTGAACCGTTCAAGCGTACAAAATCAAATTAGCGTAACAGATTCAATAAAAAAATTGCTTAGTGAAGCTTAAGTTGTTTTAGAGGTTCGATTAGTGGTTTCCATATGTTGCTTATCTCGACACTTGGATGACTGAAAATTTCTTTGTTGTTGTTGATGAATGCCGCTTCTTTAAATTTCCGTTTGTACTAATGTTCCTCTGTGTGTATGATTTTTGCTTCGGACCATTTCATTTGATGTTGGTTATCCCACAAATGTTGCGCGATGCCGGACTTAGAAGTCTCTCCTCTCTGTGTGTGCGTCTGATGTTCTTTCAGTCTGATGTCAAGTGGTCTTTTGGTTTCCCCCACGTATGACTTGCCAGATTCACATGGAACTTGGTAAATACAGTTTTGGGAATCTCGACTTGTTTGTGGCTTTGTGTTGGAAATTATACTCCTAATGGTGGTCGATGATTTGAACACTGTATTTAAGTTGTAGCTTTTCCCGATACGTTTTATTGATTCTGATAAACCTTTGACATATGGGATGCTCAGCAGTGAATTGGGCAGTTCTTCTATTTTAGGTTGTCCCATGGTGTTCAATTGCTTTTTCTGTAAAAGCTCTTCTACAATCTTTTCTGGATAACCATTCTGCCTTAGATCGTTTCTAATGTTTTTGATTTCTTCTCGTAGTCCTTTCTCTGTGTTGCACAACCTGTACGCTCTGTCGATTAGAGATTTTACTACTCCCCTCTTCGTAGATGTGGAATGGTTGGATTCAAAGTTAAGATATCGACCGGTGTGTGTCGGTTTCCTGTAGACAGTCGTTTCCATAGTGAATTTGATGGATGGTTTGATGTTGTTCAGATGTTGTAGAAAAATCGCGCAACATTCGTGGGATAACCAACATCGAATGAAATAGTCGGAAGCAAAAATAATACACATAGAGGAACATTGGTACAAACGGAAATTTAAAGAAGCGGCATTCATCAACAACAACAAAGAAATTTTCAGTCAGCCAAGTGTCGAGATAAGCAACATATGGAAACCACTAATCGAACCTCTAAAACAACTTCACTAAGTACTTTTCTTAATTAATCTGTTACGCTAAGTTGATTTTGTACGCTTGAACGCTTCATCGAACATGTCTTTAGTATATAAGCTCCAGTAGTTTGTTAGTATTCACCTGATGACGATTAAAGATACCACAGCAATCAAAACGTTGTGTACATTCGTTTCAAAATAATAAACAATGAAAGTTCAGCAAAATGTTATTACTTTGTATCCTTTTGTTTCTTGTCCGTTGTTAAAGTGCTTCCAAACTTGTACATTTTAACCTAAAAATTAGAAAAATGCGTATTGCTCAAAAGGATTTATTGTTTGCCCAATTATTCAGTTAACGAGAAAGAGGTAAGTTTGTGCTGTTTGCAGAATTAATGTCGTTTGTACCGTGCGAATGTACATAGCACCAACGAGAAAGGTATGTAATTGCCACATACATGCACTGAAAACTTGTAAAATAATTAATTCTGTTTTAATTTTGTTTATTATTTTCTTTTGCTGCATTGACACCGCTTTGCTGCTTACTTACTTACTGAAAGACACCTAAGTAATTTTTGTGTATTAAAGCAGCGTCTTCATACGTAGCGCCAAAAGTTTCCGCTCTTTGTAAAATCTTAAGTGTCAGTGAAATGGTTCTTCAAATTACAACCAGCGTTTCGGTCCTGACTGTTCTCTATGCCGTAGATCGCAGCAACAGAAGCTTTTGCGTAATGAGGTATTTATATATGGTCTTCTTAAGCGCAACAAAACCACAAACTTGACAAAAATATAGGAATTTTACTTCCATAATCTCCACCGCTGTTGAGAATTTTGACCAGTTAGCTGATACAGATGCTCGTCTTGCTCCAGGCGGCTTTCTGTTGTGAACTGAAAGTCAGTTTGCTATCTAACATAATGATTAGGTATTTTATTTGATTCTTTGGAAAAATGTCATAACCCTCGCAGTAAAAAACAATGTCCATTTCTTTCCCCCATTAAGTATGCACGCTTTCGTTTTGCGACCGACTGTTTTAAGGCCCGGTTTCACAATTAAGGATTAAACGCCAGATTAACTAACCTACGGTTAATTTTAAAATCGTATCATATTATTGGCTAGCTTAAAACCACTAACCACTAATATGACTACGATTGAGAAAAAGGCTCTAACGGCCGGTTCCACCAACACGACTTAAACTTAAGCAATAAAAACAATCGTTGCTATGGATTTAACAATTGTTTGTCAGTTTTTAAGCTTTGCTTAAGTTTAAGTCGTGTTGGTGGAACCAGCCGTAAGTGTCTTGTCTTGAACCCAGTTTACTATAATGTTTAAAGCTTGTTTATAAATGTCTATGAATTTGTGCTTGTACGCTATTAATTTAACTCCCAAAGAGTATTTTGTATTTTAGACCTCATTAAAAACCTGGTTCCACAGTAGTGGACCCAGAACGTACATAAGGCCGTTGTCAGAAACAACTTGTCTATTTCTTAAATAGTTTATAACTAGGTTACTAATGCGGTTGCTTAAGTTGCGCGCTTTACAATATCTGTAAATAACATTAAAGCTAGTTGGGGTTATCTTTGATTGGGTTACAGTCGACAAGACGCGTGTTTGCGATAAACGAGTAATAACCGGAAACCAAAGAACAGATAGTTCGATACCATAATCACAATTTAAGATATTCGGGTGTTTAATGATTTCTATGTTCTCCCGAATTTTCTTATTGAAGCAGAATAGAAATTTCTCCGAAGCGTAATCAAAATCTATATTATGACTTGTCGTAAAATGATGTTCAGCAACAGCGGGCTTAGAAACATGTCTTTTCTTTATACAACGATGATATTTTGAAATGCGTGTTATGACAGATTGGCCAGTTTCACTAAACCATGTAAACAAGGAACTTGGTATACACCTTGATATTTTTATTTTGTCCTGAATTTGAGAGATTTTACCAGTCGAGTTGTATATAGGTTTAACACCATTTTTACGAAAAAGTTTCTCTATTTGATCCGCGATCTTATGATTATAAGATAAAACTGCCAGTTTCGTAATAAACATACGAAGCTCACGTTAGACGTTGGTAGAAATTTTATTCACGTGAACCGTAAGAAACTACCCTTTTACTCAAAAGCAGGTATTGCCACGATAAATGCGCGTTAAAATTTAGGTAAACACAAGATTTATATTTATTTAGTCATCTTATTAACCTAGGAAAAATATTCGAAAAATTACACATAACTCGTCTAAATGTCTAAAAAATGCCATATATTTCAACATTAAGTATTCAAGTCGTGTGACGTCTCATCAAAGAACAACTACACATCCTAAAAACATACCACTTGTAAAATATAGGCCAGTAGAAAAAAACAAACGTAAAGTAAGTTTTCTGAGTTTATAAGTAAACGTTTAATTGTGATTTTTTATCGTAAATTGTGCTACTTCTTTACATGAAACATTTCACACAGTAGCGCAAGGTTTAGTTTTTGGTGTGCAATTTATTGACCAATAGATATTGATCACGCGTTAAAGTATTAATTTTGGCGATAGTTCTAAATTGGTAAACGATTGCACACATGTGTATTAGGAACGATTAAACAATAAAGACGCGATCAATTTTTTTAAGGTTTAATACCAGAGTTACAATACGTTTACACTGTTGCTTCAATAACATTAAAATAAAATAATAAATGCTGTTTTTACTTACTGCGGTAAAAATTTTATAATTTTTTTGTCAGAAAGTTAGAATTTAATAGCACGTTTATATTCAGAAATTTATATCAAGGTATCATCGACACTAAAACATATGTACTATAATGTTTAAAAAATATTAATTAATTTATTTTCTAAATGATAAAGTTTTAGAAAAATTTCTCGAACAAATCGATTTTGTTTGTTTAAACGTTACTTTTTCGCAATTGACATTTTTTGATCGTGTTTTGTTTCCGAGTTATGACGTTATTGACATTTTTCTGAATATGAAAATGTCAAAAAAGTATGACCTTAAAAAGAGATATTCATTACAAAGCTTTAATCATTGCTTAATAGTATTTCAAATTTATTTTTTTTTCTTCAACTATATGAAAATAGTCTGCCCTTTAAGCAAAAGAGAAAAATTAGAATTTTTGATGATGATCGGTTACAAAGACAGAGTTCGCACAAGTTAAAGTTTATTTTATAAGAAATATCTTAAGAGGGAACTAATTACACAGTCCACCGTTAACTAGATCGAACAAAAATTTTTGGAAGTGAGCAATGTGAGAGATTGCCCTAAAATAAGTTGCGCAACAGTCCAAGAAGATGTAAAATAAAATATTATACTTGAGTTTCAAAAAAATCCTCATTTATCTACCCGCCAAGTGGCAGCACAGAACGAAATAGTTCAAAGTTTCGTCTTCAATAACTTGAAGTTGGAAAAATGGCACCCGTCAAAAATGGTTTTCCTCCAAGAACTAAACGAGGATGATCTTTACCGAACATTAGAGTTTTGCAAAACCTTACTCGAATGCACAGTATAACAGAAAAATTGTTGATATTGGTTTGCGGAAAATCAACACTGAAAAATAGAAACTCAGTCAGTTTCACAAAAGGTTAACGTTTATTTTACCCAAATGACGAAAATCCAGATCTGCCCAATAACACGATATGGTACCAACATAATAGTGGGTCATCCCATTTGTTTGTAAATATTTAAACCGACTATTTGTTAACCAATGAATCGATCGTAGGAGATCTACCAAATGGCTTCCTATTATCTATTGATCTCACCCCCCTCGACTACTTTTTATAGAGGCATTTGAAAAGCAAAGTCTATCTCAATATACCAAATACTATCAACGAACTAGAAGACAGTATTCGTAACAAAATGCGGGCAATTCGATACTCTTGGTAAGGTTCTCCAGAAGTTTACGTGGTGGATGAAATATTGTCAAGAAATGCCTGGAGGTCACTTCAAACATTTAGTTTGATTTTGTGTTGTACATGTCTTCTTTCATGGTTCATAATTATTTCCATTTCGTGAAGGTTAGTCGTTGATTGTTGATATTGATTTCAATAAATTTTGTTGATTTTTTAAAATTGAATAATTTGTCTCTAAACCTTTTTAGAATGTTCAATATTAAGTAGAAAAATATTTAATTTATTAAATTAAAACACTAAAACGCTTGATCTAGCAGTTAACGTTTACTTACATTTTTTTACTTTGGAACCCAATATCTCAAAAACTTTCTCTTCCAGCTCACACTTATTTTTAACATTTTTGTACTCAGAAAAATGAACTCTATCAAAATCCGTTGACAAAAATATGGGTTCCGATTTAAAAAAAAATTGATAACGTCCTCATTAGAAAACAAGGACACGGGTAAAAATGTCAATAGCGGAAAAAATGACATTTAAACAAACAAAATCGACGTGTCCGAAAAAAATTCCTCAAACTTTATCCTTTACAAAATAATGAATTTATTCTATACTTTAGCAGCTCACTGTATATATATTGTAATTGTATAAATAGTTTTTTTTTCAAAATACCGTTTATAATATAGAATTAAAAAATTGGTTGATTTTAGGTAAAAAAAAACAGCCAAAAAAGAAAAAGAAAAAATTAGACCTAAAAGTTTAAGAAAACGAGAAGTGTTTAAATCAAGATATTAATTTCAATAATTTTAGGATGGTTATCAGCGTTCATTACAATAAATTTAAAAAAATAATATTAAAACTAGAAGCAAAAACTAAAAGAGTTTTTTGGGATGAAGAAATGAATCACTATTAATAAAATAAATGTGTTTTTTTCTGAATCTAATTTTGAATCATCTTTCAGTTTGACCTAGATAAGAAGGATTGCATGAATAACCAAAAAAAAACAAAGATACCATATTTTTCCAAAGCAGGAGTAGAGTATTATTATTATTAATAAAGTATTTTAAATTATGATTTGTAAAAAAAGAAATAAAAATTTTAAAATGTTTCAATTTTAAAAAAGCTTCGTAGAATGTTAACATATCCTTGGAAGTTGCCACGTTCCAAAAATTCCATGTGAGCGATTTTATAACAAGGTAAACATGACTTTCCCGGCAGATAAAAACGCTTTGAATTTTTTTGGTTTAGGCAAACTCTTATGTTTGTACTCCATAGGCTGACGTTTTATTTCAGGGTTGTAATGATACGCCCACGACTCGTCACCGCTCACAATTTTGTTGAGAAAAGCATTACCTTCTGCTTCATATCGAGTCAAAAATTGTTCGTGTTTCCGATTAGCTTTAATTCATTCATCATTCTCCTGTACTGTAGCACATTGCAGATAAAGTGATGTACTCTTTTTTGTGAAATCCCCTGTTGACAATGTCATTTTGTTTCCACCGTCGATCATAAACATTCGTTCCAGTAGCATTTGCGCCTTTCACAGTCCTTACGCGTCTTCTAACAGTACCAATATTAACATACTGTAACGAATTTTATTATTAAAACTAATTTATTTAAATTACTAAAAATATGTACACATTTAAACTAACCGAACTAATTAAACCTAAAGATATTTAATAAAAACACTTACACTTTAATTTATATCGCACTATTACTTACACGAAGATAACTTCTATTTATCTATACATCGAAAGTTGTTTATATCAAAGTCACGTACTCCGTATCTTTATCTTATACGCGTTAATCACTTATTTATTTCCACTTGAATAATCTTCTTAACACTGCCGTCTTCGCATTACAGAAATAACTGACCTCGGATTTGTCTGCACAGTATTTATACATTTTGGCAAAACGTTCCCGTATGTTCCACATCCTTCGGTGAACGTTCTAGAAAACCTCGCAAAGGCTCTCGAAGTTGCGAATAACTTCTCGAACGTTTCAATACGCATTACGTTACAAAGCACTCAACTTTCGATAGATATCAATGGGCGCTACACCATCCGCAATAAAAAAATCAATTACAGCACATTGCTTTAACTGCACATCCATGCCAGTCGCCATTTTCAGAACTGTTGTGCGCAAGTGCAATGCTGCTGAGAATCTTTACTAAGAAAAATGTATAAATACTTCAAGTAAATGAAAAACCACTTTTGACACAGTTTGGCCCGTCATCATAAAACTTATGGCGATGGAAGCATTAGTTTTTAATATGCCCACCTCAAAAAAAAAACATTTTTGTGTAAGATTTTAGTTGTAACAGTATGAGCTCAGAAAGCTTTTCAACAAGCCCAACTTTATTCAATGTACTAACTGACAAGATCATCAGAAAAAACGAGCAAAACACAAACAAACAATTTATTAGATATATAAATCTAGAAAGAGTTGAATCTTTTTACTTTTAATACGTTATATATATACCAGTACTAATCTACCTAGGCGATATCTTTCACATTAGATTGGTGATCAATAACCTTAACTTCATAAATCGTAAGCAGAACATACGTATCGTAAATTTTCCAGAAATAAATACACAGAATAGCATATGATAATATTCGTAATTACTAAAGTACAAAATAAACCATTGTATTTGTACGTATCGCAGTAAAACCAAATCGAACCTATTAAACTGTTGTTGTTGGTACGCAGAACTAAAATGCAATTTCCAAAGGCTACAGCACCATGCGTAAAGAACAAAGAAAAGACTTATAATAATAACAACGAACGCATCATAACAAATCACAACAAAATAAAATTGTCAGTATACCGCCTAAAGCAGAATCTACAGTTCAAATTTAACATGTAAACATTTTCTGCAAATATTTGCAGGGACGTCCATTTCTTACAAAAATGCAACTGAAGATAACTTAAAACAATGACGACTAATCATATTGCACGTCATCAATTGAGCACGCAGTGAATCTAAAAATGTTAAATTAAATCAGAATTATTTAATAAAAAAAAATTGCATGTTACGAAGACAGAAATAAATCATGGGAGGAAACAGTAACATTAGCAAAAACACAAAAAAAATTTTAATGCAAATAAAATAAAATGTAAATGCATAACAAAAATATGTAAACCCGACATCGATTGATAGAACGGTATATAATTACAATAAAAAATATTTAGTTACCAGTAGACAAATTAAATAATTAATTATTAAATAAACATAGTTTTTGCAGTTTTTTTTTTACATTTTAAACTTAGATTATAGAAAAAACTTAAAAAATATTTACGACAAAAAATTTGTTATATCAATGTTATAATACCATTACATATTTTTAGTTTTTGAAGTGAAACTTTTTTAGCGAAGCTAAATCTGAAATTATGATAAGTTACACCTTAACAAAGACGGAGGCAGCATATTCGCATTAAGGGGTATCCGGACAGAAAGTTAGGCAACACACTGTTTTGCCATAAGAACAATGTTAAAAATACCTCTAGTTTTTAGTAAATTATAATGTTATCTTGCGATTTGAAGAAATTATGAATACGTCATAGTGATAAGGACATGTTATCACATGTCAAGATAGAACCTTTTTTTTTTAAATAATTGTGTGAAACTTGATATTTTTTACTTTGTGTTACTATACAATTTCCTCAAATGTAGAATAAATAATGACAATTCAAAAAAAAATCTTCTATCATGACATAGCTTTAACGAATTATAAACACTTGAAGTCCTCAAAAATTTCTAGAATTATAATTAAATATCAATATTTTTATGAAAACAATTTATTTTTACTTGTCGATAAAGCTCAAATTTCAATACAATGTGAATACTTGTTGGTGAAGGTCATACATCGCCCTGCAGGTAACAGATAGGTTTTGCATAACTGGTTGCATTTTTAACTAAAGGTAGGCGCAGTGAAAAATTTTATGACCTATTCTAACCTTTAATTTCGTTGTGACTATCTATGTGTTTATAAAGCTTTGTTTTGATTCTCTTTAATTTTCAACTTATTTATTTAATTGAGTCTACAAATTTTTTAAAAATGAGTTTCTATACAATATAAAACAACATTAATAAAAAATAAAAATGTGTTCAGTTAATTTAAAATGGCAGAGTTTCAGGAACATTTAAGTTTTTCATCAATAAACTAAAATAAAAGAAATAATTAGCTAAGACGTGTTACTTCTTTCGTGAGCTTATGTGGGTGAAGCTAACTAGTATAATTTTTTTATGTTTTTTTTTCTCGGCGAGAGTACAAAAAATTGCATTTTGGTCGGCGTGGAAAAAAGACGTTTAGTATTCAATTGCAAAAAATATGACATAACTAGAACATACGATTTTACAATTTATTCAAAATTTTTCGTATCCTTACAAATAGTACAAATAATCGTATCTATGGTAAAAACATAAAATAATCTATAAAAATGGATTAAGTAGGTATGTGAAGCAAATACAATTATCAGTAAATGTACCTTTTGATATTGATAAAGATTAGTTCTATTGAAACGTTTTAAATTTGTTATTAGTTAATATAACTTTCAACTTTGGAATAGTTTCAATGATAGCATATCCAAAAATTAATATTTACGTTTTGATTTATATTAGAAGACTCGGTAGTAACAAACCCGCATTATACTAATATAGAATAATTTAAACATTAATTAGTTTTAATGAAACTAATGATATTATAATTAACACTAAAGTTCACTGTCTAATAATTCTTAATATGAGAATAATAATTTAATTTTCACATAATGAAATGTACGAACGCGTATTTATGAATTGGTGGTAATTTATGCGAGGACAATAATTCCTTAAAGCCCGTTTAAATTAGAATTATATAAGGACGCAACTACTGAACATACTCCAGTAGTGGTTCGACTTTTCAAGGAAAACGTTCAGCGTTACTTCATCGCTTACTGTACCGAAATGGAAAACAACATACAACATGAGCCTCAATCAACGTAAGTTTTTTTTTCAAATTTACTTATTCATTTTTTAGAGATTTCAGCTTAAGTAAAAAACCAAAATTGTGATTAATAACAAATTATGTAAAAAACCACAAAGGTGGTGTTCATTTAAGTAATACAACCAATTTGAGGTGTAATGTAATATTGAAATAGAGTAATAAAACCACTATTATCATAAAGTACGCAATATTTTTAACATTCATATTCTTATGCAAATGTGAGATATACCTATCTTGGCAATAGCCAGTTAATTTGATAGTCTATTTTAGTGTATTCGAAATTACATTAAACCGACAAATTTATTAAAACATCTTTAAATTTAGGTACCCCTTTAAATAAATGACTGAACTTTAATACAATATTAAACAATACTTAATTTCGCCTTCGTGACCTATTATTTAAAAAAAAATTCTTTGAGATTTCTCAATTTTCTTACATTTCCTTCTGCCATTTTAATTTTTTTGTCAGCTATTTTTGATATTACTCACTTAACCTTTAACATTAATTAGGAAAAATGGCACCGTTCAAGTACATAGTTTTATATCATTTTCACTTTAAGGATAAGTAGTTCAAACTTAAAAAAAATAGCTATTGTCCATTTAGGCTAAAATAATTCAACAAGATGGGTGTTATGCTTATTGTAGTACAATTACGATGAAAAGATAATACATATTTTGAAGTATATAATTGTATAACATTATATGATCTGAAATTTAATGTCCTTCATAAAAGCATGTTTTCAACGTATTGCTACAATTTAAAAAACCGTAATTAAGTTATATATGTCTTGCATAAATTTAGTTTTTCGAAACTATCAAGCACTTCTTCAAGGAGCTGTTATTGAATATAATCTGCTCTAAATTTAAACAAAGATACGATTTAATAGTTTAGGTAAGGTAAATTCACACATCCAAAAATAATAATCTATTTAAAAAAATGACAAATTTTTATTATCCAAATTTGCAAATTTTAATTAACATAAAGATTATTTATTTGTTGTGGAATAAATTTTAACATCGTGGACTTGCTTGATCTTTTTTATTTGTTGTCCGTTTTAACACTCAACAATAGTTCTTGTTTTTGTTTCATTGAGACTCTCTCATTCCTCTTTGTACCAACAGTTTTTCGATTATTCTGTTTTGCATCACACAGAACATTTTTAAACTTCATTTCTTTAAGTGCAGTTCATCCATATCCTTGACTTTTGAAAGGGTTATCTATATATGTAAGGTCATAGTCAAATTTGAAAGCAACGTAGAAGTTATAATTAGAATTCTTGCTCGTTTTTATATAATTCCACACTCAATTTATATATGTAACAGTTCTCGACTTACCAGATTTATTAAAGTTTTTTATTTGCTCTTTTTAATAGTTTAGCATAAAAAGAAAATAAAACTTGTATAGCATGTTTATAACAATCGTAATAAAACCACTGATTTTTTTAAAGTAATTAAAATGCTACTTATAAACCAGATAACAGATAAGACTAAAAACATTAATAGTGAACTATCTACAAGCATCAAAAGAAAAATGTTTTACAGATTTATAATAAAAATATTTTAAAATACATCAAAATTTCAAGTACAACAAAACAAAACGGTAAAACAAAAATTGATTTTTTTTGGAACGAATTTTGATAAAAACTAGAAATTGACATTAAAATGTACTTTGTTCTCTGACAGATTGTAACCCTGTTTGAAAATGTCAGTAACGATTGATTTAATTACGAGATCATTTGTAAGAACTAAAACCAATACCAAATCTCAAACATTTACTTTTTGAAGCGTCTGTGTATGTGTTTCCAATAACAGAAAAAGAAAAAAACGGGCGCTACTCCTTAAGTACCCGTAAAATTCTTGGTGTCTTTGCCAAGAGTACATACGAACCCACTGCCGAAGAAATTAGGTAGAGAAGAAAGGCAAACAATGAAAGAACATAATAATTTGGTTGTATATATACACCGACCTTGAATACGAACAAACTACTAAGGTACTCGTACAGTACAAATCAACATAAACAATAAGTTTCAACTGCGAAGTAAGCTAAAAACTAAATAATGATATTCCACTAAAAGTAAAATAATAATCTTAGATACACTAAAAGTAGGTAAAGGTTTAATATAATTAATAACGCTGATAGCTTAATTTAAAGAAGTACAATACGTGCGTAACACAAATTAAAAAAATATTATAATTAGCGACAGCTGGTTGATGTTAAATCTCTTTTGTAGTAATCACTGAGGTCAGTCACCAAACATGAATTGTACTGAGTTTGGAATTGATCTATTAGGTGTTGGACATAGTGAAAAACGAATCTAAAACCTCCAAACAGAATCTTGGCCAGTTCAGACTGCTAAAATACGAATTGTAACTAAAGACACGTAACAAATCCCCCCAAAATTAAAACCTAAAGAACAACGAAAAAAGCTCAACCAAAGATAGTAATTTAGCCATCCGCCAAGAATCAAACCGTAAAAACCTAACCAGCTCACTATCATAGAAACCCAACCCAGATGAAGCGAAAGAACTTGCCGACGTGAGAAACACCTAGTAGCAAAGTCTTTGAGAAAAGAGTCCCCAAAGCGCTTAGAAGAAGAAAAAGAAAATACATTTCTAAACAGTGCACATTTCCCAACAGGAGATGCCTAAGCAGAACCCTTTTTAGAAAACGCCTATTATTCAACAAACCCACGACGATAAGATCAAAAAGTAGACCCCCAACATTGGTCCACACAAGCGCACATCACATTGCATCCAGTACTTGCTTGCTCACAATAGTATTCTTCTAACCTAGAAAAAGAATTTAGTCTAAAACCAGCAGAAAAACGACATAAAAAATCCCATTTACCTGAAAGTATAATAATAAAAATCCCTTAACTGTTCCCTAAAATCTAAATAAAACGAACTACACACTGCATCCGTTAAAATGTAGCCTCTTGTACAACTACAATATCCTCCGCGCCGATTCAGAAGAATTAATCATCTTCGACCAGCTCCAACAAGTCCGCCGTACGGCCCCCAAAAGGTATGATGCCTTGTACAAAATTAAAGCTATCGGGTCGAAAACGATCAACTTCCCCAGGCACGATTGAAAGAAGAGAAAGAACAAGAAAAAAAGAGCGTACAATGTTGTTGGACTTGACTACCTCTCCCTAGATAGCTGAACCAAGATAATCTACCCGATTGCCCAACCAACCATCCGAACAGCAGATAAATGGCACCAGATTTGAAGATTTGAAAAAACCTAAAACCAAAAGCAAATTTATCCAATACCACAACCTTCTCTTCAGAGCAGCAAACTGTAGTACCCATCAACCACTCATTAAACGTTACCTATTATAAACCGAACGATCACTAACGCAAAGAAGAAGACAAAACATACATCACATACAGTAAGTATTCAGTGATTGTAATATCTAAATAATATGTCGAAAAGAAGCAGCTTATATCAAGCCAATGATCGGCGACAATCAACCTATTATTTTCCATAGCTAATTCGGGACGTTTCCGTTTATGAGGATATCTAAACCAAATATTAGAACTAAATGGTATTACTATCGACACCTTGTTCAGAGCTATCTGAATTAGTGTGATTGACTTTTACATTCTTTTGATCTATTATTTTAGAGATAGACAAAGAAATCGCAATGCGCAAAAAAAGGAATAAAAAAAAACTTAGTAAAGCAATCAGCTACTACCAGGATATAGCAGTGCTTTTTAGAAGAACGTAGAAGATCAACAATATCACAACCAAGAATTCGACGAACTATCACGGGGAGAGAAGAAACCAAGAGGAGCAGACTGAGGAACCTTATGAGCAGAATAAATTGAACGTCAACGGATATAACATCCGTACGCATTCGTAACCAATACTAATGTTGTAGAACTATTTCTTTAGTGTTACTCAAGCCACAGTGTCCAGCAATTAGAGGATCATGATGTTGAAAAATAACTTTTCAACATTGTTCGGTAAGGGCTACCGACATCGGCTGAGAAAAGTGAAAACCTATCACGACGATACAGAACACCATTCTTTACGAACCATGCAGAGAATTTATGCGGAGTAGTCCAAATTCGGATACATAGATTATTATACCACACGTCATTCGTAGGAAAAAAAGAAGTAACAGACAAATAAAAAAAAACAATATCAATGAGATACACCGCACGAGAATGAGCATCGGGTACCACATAGACTGTACCTTTCTTAAGGAGAATAGTGAAGTCGTATTGTTAAATATTGTTAAACTATCATCTCTTCTGTTGAGACTATTTGGTAATTTTTCAATCGCTTCTCTGATAATCCTTTTTGTTTTGTGTTCAACACTCGCAATGACTTTTGTTTCGTCGAAGTTGATTTCATGGGAAAATTTTCTTACATGCTCTGCCAGTGATAATATTTTTTCTTGCGATTCCAAATCTATCTTAGTTTTTGGATTTGAAAGAACTTGTTTTATCTTTTTTACGGTGTTGAAAGTAGTAGTAGAATTTATTTGTGATGACTTTTATGTACGGTAGAAGGCTGTGGCATCTGGTTTCTTTTCATCTTCTTCTGTATCTCTGTTTCGACGTGGCCTTAACGCTCTTCTAATGTGGTATTTAGAAAATCCGTTTTGTTTTAGTGCGGATTGTATCTTTTGCATTTTTAGTTGTTTGTGTTCTTTATCAGCTAGACGTTCTGATGACTGTTTTTACTACTGACTGCAGTTGCGACGGATGGTGATGAGACTTGGCGTTCAAGTATCGGTCCGTATGCGTTAGTTTTTGATAAACCGTGTGACTGAGTTTTCCGCTGGTCGTCTTCTTTATCAGTACATCTAGAAATGGTAATTGTTTTTTTTTCTATATCCATTGTGAACTTGATTTTTGCGTGCATTCAGTTATGATTTAGGAATTTGTCTACTTCATTTGTTCCGTGTATCCAGATAATAAAAGTGTCATCTACGTATCGTAGCCATAGTTTTAGTTTTTGTATGGTTGTTTCAATAGCTCGTGATTCCAAGTTTGCTATGAACAGATTTGCTACCACCGGTGACAGTAGTGAGCCCATAGATGCGAGCTTTTGGAGTGGTGACCCAATAAACTGTCGATGGATCTTAGTGGTGCTCTTTTCTTATGTATCTTTTGGAAACCATACAATTTTAGACATTTTGACTACTCTTTTGGTATTACTCGTTGTTGGGCTTTTTTGTTCAATTTGCTGGTTTTGATTTTGTTCTTTGTGGCTTTTTTCAAATATGTTGTAAGATCTGTTGTTATTGGTTGGTACGTCCCATCTTGTAATAATGTTGTTATTTGTTGTTATAATCTTCATAGTCTATCACCACGGTGGCGTTGCTCTTGTCGGCCAGTAGGATGATGATTTCTTCGTTTGGCTTTAGCTTTTTTTAGTGCTAGGTTTTCTTTTTGTGACAAGTTGCGTTTTGGTGGTTTGACATGTTTTAATATTCGCACTACATCTTGTTCTATTGTATCTGCTGATGGAATATTCGTGATGCAGGTTTCTACGTTGCAAATGATGTCTTTGACTGAAATCTCAGATGGTAATACGACATAGTTAAACTCCTTGGCTAGAATTATTTTACCGTTGTCGTCTAGCAAAAAACTGGATACGTTGTAGACGAGATTTTTTATGTGTAAAAGTTCGACATTATTCTCTGGATTTTGACTGCATTACACACAGAGCGACATTACCTCGTGACACTAGCACAAATATTGAGCAATAACGTCAAAGTTATTTGTACTAGTGTTGTCATCTGAGAGTCTGAAGTACTATACACGTTTGCTGAGCCCCCTATCGACAATTTCTTATTTTCTATTATTGTTAACGTAATCTGTAAAGGATTTGTCACGTGATATCCGTATTAGACGAAATTGACACGACGAGCCTATTCTTACAAATATAAAACAATAAGTAGCGTTCTGATACGCCGTCTTTAGAAAGTAGCGGAGAAAAGCTCCGTCCACAGGTCCTTTACAAATTACGCGAACACTAACCAATTGACTAACAATTCTCCGTACTAATTGTTAAAACTTTAAAAAACATATTTTAAGTGTTTTAGTATTTTACTTTTAACGTCAGGGTCAGATTCTCGACTGGAGTCGTCAAAAGATCGGTTGTTGCAGTCTTCTATTTTTTTGTGTTGATCTTTTGATGTCATGTATAGTAATTATATCTTTTAAACCATTTCTGTAAAGTTTTGTCCAATCACAGTAGAAAAAATACTCAATATATAATTAAATTTAATAGAAAACAATTAGTTAAAGCAATGTAATAAATAACTTCAAAAAAATCTTGCTATAGAAGTAACCAAATAAAAAGAGGATCGACTCAAAAAAATAGTAGCGTACGATTAGTCATGATAAAAAATAAAGCATTAATTTATATAAAACCTAATACCATAATAGCATTACTATAATCAAACTTGGTTACTAATATCAATTTTACATTATCTTAGCGGCGAACGTACATTTTTAGATAATTTGTAAACAGATTTGTTAAAAACATATCGCATATTTAGCAGATAAGATAATCACATGCATCATATTTGTCCCGACAAACATGTTCGTGTTACAAAAAACTTATGATACACCCCGCTGTATTTTAAGTTGCAACCTATTCATAAATAATCTTTTTTAGAAATAAAAATTAAACAATGCATATTATTTAACCCTTTTTTTACAATGCCGTTCACTATGATTATTAAACCTGTGGGTTTCATTATATGTTATTTCCATAAGTATGTTACATTGCTAACAAAAATGTTGGTAATACAATAGCTGAGCGAAAAATGATTGACGTTCCCAATTTTATTTGGGGGCGAGCTCTAGTAATAGAATCGTTAACCTAACGTCAAAAGCAGCAAAAAACAACGCTAGCTCACACACGGTATGATAAACTATATAAACTGTATAATATGTGAGATTAATGCTAATATCAATTTATTTGTGTACAAATGTATAGATCTCAAAAAAATATTTTTAAAAAGACAATCAACTCATTTTCTTATCTCCCATCATAAAATTTTAATAACGATCCTCTTAATATATAGTCGACCTTCATTTAATTCGCTAAAATGTATTTTGAATTCTAATTATTAATGTGTAACATATAACGATATTGTTAATATTTTTTTTTCTTACAGAAACCCAGAAAATCCATTTTTGAAAACAGTGTTTTCAATTTTTGCAATAATACTAGAAGTTCACATCCTACTAATAAACATAACATGGATAGTAATAGAAGATGCCTACAGATGTTTTGTTCCGGTATCTGAAAAATCGGTGCAGGGCGAAATAGCTTTGGTGAGTTTGTTAGTTAAATTTATTTTTAAACTATAACTTTTTATATTACGTAAGATTACTGGAGCGGGGCATGGGATGGGACGTGAACTGGCTTTGCTTTACGCTTCTGAGGGAGCTACGGTAATATGTTGGGATGTAAACGAACAAAACAATGAAGATACTGTAAAAATGATTAACAAATTCGGCAATAAAAAAGCTTATGCTTACACGTAAGTACACTGCGATTATTAATGCATGTTCATACAAAACCGCTTCGAGAGATACACTCACTATTAAAAAATAGCGGTCAGTTAAAAACTCACAAAAAATATACACTGTAAACTGATTACGAATTTTTTCGTTTTTTATTATATATATATATATATATATATATATATATATATATACATAAAAATTGTCATCGTGGCACCATAATTGGGTATTCATTGTTATTGTGGCACCCAAAAATACAAAGAGGCACCCAAGTTTGGGGGCCACAGTACTTTTACATTAAAAAATTTTCTAGAGCTTATCAACACTTTTTAAGCTCGCACGCAAAAAATTGCTTGGGAGCCATTTTGTCAATTGGTGGTCAGATTTATACAGTTTGGTTCATTCATAATCAGACAGAGGGCGTTGTGCGATATACACGTGTATATAATTTTGACGTATTGACTATATGGCACCCCGATAATTGTTGTAGATTGTGGCACCATTTTTAGCGGCAACATTGTTAAACAGTGCAATATCGTAACAAAATAAATGTACTAAAATATAACTTGCGTAACTCATTTTGATTTAATAAAAACTTGATAATGCTTTTTGATGTCAGTTATGTTTTTGTTTAATTATTTAATTTAAAACACTATACTATTTGATATTTATTAACAAAATAATCAATTAAAATATTTTAGATAGTTTTTATATTGTATGTATCAAAATTATTTCTAAATTTAAAAAATATAACTTTACAAAGATTAATTAATATTAAATGTTCAATATTTGTTTTAATTAGTTTTTCATAAGCAATAATTTATGCTTATTTTAGCGTAGGAACTTTAACTTGTATATTATTTTCTATTTTAAGTTTCTTGTATTTGAAAACTGATTTTTGTAAATAAAATATATTAAAACAAAAACTTATTAAACAAAAAATAAACAATTTTTTGTTGTTTAAAGTGTTATAAAGCGTTAAGAAGAGTATTTTTTGAGTAAGTTTAAAGTAGTAAGTAATTGTTTTACTAGTGTTATCATTTTGTTAGCTATTTTATGAAATTTTTACTGCACTTAAAAACAACCCTAAATCATAGTACTATCATTTCCATATTTTATAGTTTTTATTTTTTTTCCAATATTTTTTATTAGTTGTTGATAAACTGAAATGTACGACGTTTGCTTTCAAAAACTTTAAATTGTGATTCATCCGTTCAAACAACTGTTTTTTTTTGCTTCTAATTTGTATTTTCTGCAAGATTGATTCTCATTGAGTTTTTTTCTGTTTCTGCAGCATACATAAGCGTCGCGTCGTTTACTACTTACTTTCTATAACTTAAACTGTTGTTACGGTAACTGTGGTGCTGTTGCATATGATTAAATAAATTAAAAATTAAATAAAAAATCGTAATATTTAGTACTATAAAAAATTGTCTTTTGAAATGTGTCATCTCATTAAATTTATTTTGAGGTTTAATAATTTTTACTTAGTTTATAGTCGAAATTGTTTAGTTTTTTTCTCTGTTCTTTTCATCTTAAACACAGGTGGCTAGCCAAATTCATAACAATGTCCCTAAAACTAGACACTAGCTTAAGTACTTCCAGGTTTTAGAATTCCAGTTCTTTCTTGAAACATCCACTTTTTAATCTTGTTTGCTAATTGTTTCACTGTTATAATATTTTTTAGTTGCATGGATATCTGATTAAAGATGCGAGGTTCTATAAATTGTATTGATTTCTGATCCATTTTCTTATTTGGTTTTTGTTATACGGTTTTCCTTTGCTTTATCATGATTGTGATTTATCTTTTTTGTTGTTTTTTGTTATTAAATTGGTATATAAGTGTTGTAAACAAAAAATGTTATTTTTTGAAGATTTTTGAAATTCAACATTTTTTTTTCAATGTAAAAAATAACTTTAAATTTAACAATCAAAATTATATTTTTATTATAAAATGATACTACCATATTGGAAAACCTAACCAAACGTATATTATTTACAGTTGTATTTGACTTTTCTTGAGCATTCTATAGGTTTTTAATGTAAATGAACAAAGATTTTTTATTAAATACTAAAATCGAAAACATCAGAGACAAGTTGTAGAAATTTAGAAATTGAAAGCCGCATCGTAAAAAGTAGTTACTTCTTTAAAGTTGCTAGACGTAAACATTGTCCACAAAGAAAATTTGCTACATTATTGATAAATGTAAATACAAATTTAATATTAAAAAAATGTATTTTTAGTTTTGTATTTTTAAACTTTCTGACTTTTACCTTTACTTTTTCAGTATTTACCTTGATCTTTTCTGGTAATTTTGTACGTACAAAACATTAGAAAACAAAGCAAACACTACATCTAACGTTTCTTATGACAAAGAATTGATGAAGATTTATATTAAACCTACAATTTTAAAATTATAATTATTTTAATAAAGTACTTAGCAAAATACCCATTGATGAGTATAAAAATCAATACACCATAATCTGCCCTTCTAAAAAGTAATAACCGAAAATTACAGTTTTAAGAAACTCAAAACACAGGATTATTTATTAACAGATCAAAAACTTTACTACTAAATTTCGTAAGTAATTATATTCATGCTTTTGTATTTTTAATTTTTTTTTAAGATTTGACGTGAAACTTGACATTAACAGATAAACCCCCTAGCTCCAGCAAACCCTAACTCAGAAACTAGTGCCCTAACTCAAGAATTTAAATATGGAAAATAGATCGAGCCACCTCTAAATTGAAGCGTCTTGCAAGTTTCTATGCGACAGTAAAAAGAAACTAAAATTTACGCAACGGAACCAGGGTCTCTGGAAAAATTTCGTCGACGCAATATTGAAGAATGCCGCTAAATTACGCCATAGATCTTCCAAAATGTAAGGAAACGTTTAGAGCAGAATTTGTATTATTGCATGGAAGTTGGTGGCGCACAATTTGAGCATTTGTTGAACTAATAAAAATTTCTTCTGACGTTGAATTTTGATGTTTTAAATTTTTCTACACTTTTAAAATTTTTATAAAACAATCATGCACACACGTAGAGAATCAAGAGACCATTATAATCAGGGTTACTCGACCACCTTACTATAATTTTTGTTTTTGTTGGGGGTTATTGGGGCTAGAAGGTTGACCTGACAAAATCAAATTTGACGCTAAAATGTGTCGTTCAAAAAGTCAAAAGTGGCGTGTTTTAAGATTTTTTCTAAACAACACCCCCACCTTACCTAATCTAGAGGGTTGTTTTTTATGGGGACAAAAAAAATTAATAAAACCACTTTTGGCCTTGCTGTCGTATAAAGATTAAAAAAACCTTTTAAATGACAGGTCGTTTGACGCCCTTCTCTTGAGTTAGGGGTTGCTAGATCTAGAGGGATGATGTGTCAATTTCAAGTTTGATATTTAATGTTGTCTCCTAAAAATCATGAATTGACCTGTCTGAGTGTTTTTTTAATAACTTAGTCTCCGCACCTTAGTTAATCTAGAGGGTTGTTTTTAATAGAGACGAAAAACATTGGAAAAAACTATTTTTAGCTATGCTGTTGCATAGAGAATTAAAAGACGCTTTAAATGAGGGGTCATTCGACCTCCTTCCCCTATTCAAATTCTTGAGTTAAGGGTTGCTGGAGCTAGAGGGTTGATGTGTCAATGTCAAGTTTGAAATTTCAAGTTGTCTTTTAAAAATCAAGAATCGATCTGCCCGAGCGTTTTTTTAAGAACTTAGTCTCATCACCTTAGTTAATCTAAAGGGTTGTTTTTAAAGAAGACAAAAAAGAATTGGATAAATCTATTTTTGGCCATGTTGTCGCATAGAGAATTTAAAGACGCTTTAAATGAAGAGTCATTCGAGTTCCTTTCCTTATTTAAATTTTTGAGTTAGGGGTTATTGGAGCTACGGGGTTGATGTGTCAATGTCAAGTTTAATATCTCAAGTTATTTACATAAATCAAGAATCGACCTGTCAAAACGTTTATTAAAAAACTAGTTTCCCCCACTTTACTTAATCTAGAGAGTTGTTTTTCATAGGAACACAAAAAAATTCAGTAAAACCGCTTTCTGTCATGCAGTCCTCATAAAGAATTGCAGGTGGCTTTAAATGAAGGTTCGATCAATCCCCTTCCCTTATTTAAATTCTTAAGTTAGGGGTTGCTGGGTTCAGAGGGTTGATGTGTCAATGTCAAGTTTGACACTTAAAGTTGTGTCCCAAAAGTGTCTTAAAGCAGTGATGTTTTTTTTTTCAAACACCCACTCTATATAAGCAGCATGATAGAAGTGAAATATAATCATATACATACGGTTTAATTAAAAACGAAATATTTACTAACTGGCACCTTTACTATTTAATTTATATGACAACAATGTTGGGTGTCATTTACTATTATAAACATGTATTTTTATACAAATGGGTGCCATTTGCATCATACACGTCGATATGCCACAATGACATATATTATCAAAGAATTTATACACCCGGGTGTCTTTTATGCAATAGGTATGGTGGGTGTCACATAATTCAACACTTACGTATATATATATATATATGTATATATATATATATATATATATACGTAAGTGTTGAATTATGTGGCACCCACCATACCTATTGCATAAAAGACACCCGGGTGTATAAATTCTTTGATAATATATGTCATTGTGGCATATCGATGTGTATGATGCAAATGGCACTCATTTGTATATAAATACATGTTTAAAATAGTAAATGACACCCAACATTGTTGTCATATAAATTAAATAGTAAAGGTGCCAGTTAGTAAATATTTCGTTTTTAATTAAACTGTATGTATATGATATTTCACTTCCATAATGCTGCTTATATGGAGTAAGCTTTTGAAAAAAAAACATCCCTGCTTTAGGACACTTTTGGGACACAACTTTAATTGTCAAACTTGACTTTGACACATCAACCCTCTGAACCCAGCAACCCCTAACTTAAGAATTTAAATAAGGGAAGGGGGTTGATCGAACCTTCATTTAAAACCACTTGCAATTCTCTATGAGGACAGCATGGCAGAAAGTGGTTTTATTGAATTTTTTTGTGTTCCTATAAAAAACAACCCTCTAGATTAAGTAAAGTGGGGGAGTCTAGTTTTTTAACAAACGTTTTGACAGGTCGATTCTTGATTTTTAGTAAATAACTTGAGATATTAAACTTGACATTGACACATCAACCCCGTAGCTCCAACAACCCCTAACTCAAAAATTTAAATAAGGAAAGGAACTTGAATGACTCTTCATTTAAAGCGTCTTTGAATTCTCTATGCGACAGCATGGCCAAAATAGATTTATCCAATTCTTTTTCCTCTTCTTTAAAAACAACCCTTTAGATTAACTAAGGTGGGGAAACTAGGTTCTTAAAAAAACGCTCGGGCAGATCAATTCTTGATTTTTAAAAGACAACTTTAAATTTCAAACTTGACATTGACACATCAACCCTCTAGCTCCAGCAACCCTTAACTCGTCTTTTAATTCTCTATGCAACAGCATAGCTGAAAATAGTTTTTTCCAATGTTTTTTCGTCTCTATTAAAAACAACCCTCTAGATTAACTAAGGTGGAGAAACTAAGTTATTAAAAAACACTCAGACAGGTCGATTTTTGATTTTTAGGAGACAACTTTAAATATCAAACTTGAAATTGACATACCATCCCTCTAGATCTAGCAACCCCTAATTCAAGAGAAGGGCGTCAAACGACCTGTCATTTAAAAGCTCTTTTAATTCTCTATACGACAGCAAGGCCAAAAGTAGTTTTATTATTTTTTTTTGTCCCCATAGAAAACAACCCTCTAGATTACATAAGGTGGGGGTGTTGTTTAGAAAAAATCCTAAAACACGCCACTTTTGACTTTTTGAACGACACATTTTGGCGTCAAATTTGATTTTGTCAGGTGGTCGAGTAACCCTGATTTTAATGGTCTCTTGATTCTCTACGTGTGTGCATGATTGTTTTTAAGTTTATAAAAATTTTAAAAGTGTAGAAAAATTTGAAACATCAAAATTCAACGTCAGAAGAAATTTTTATTAGTTCAACAAATGCTCAAATTGTGCGCAACAAACTTCCATACAATAATACAAATTCTGCTCTAAACGTTTCCTTACATTTTGGAAGATCTATGGCGTAATTTAGCGGCATTCTTCAATATTGCGCCGACGAAATTTTTCCGTTGCGTAAATTTTAGTTTCTTTTTACTGTCGCATAGAAACTTGAAAAACGCTTCAAATTAGGGGTGGCTCGGCCTATTTTCCATATTTAAATTCTTGAGTTAGAGCACTAGTTTGTGAGTTAGGGTTTGCTGGAACTAGGGGATTTATCTGTTAATGTCTAGTTTCACGTCAAATCTTAAAAAAAATTAAAAATACAAAAGCATGAATATAATTAATTACGAAATTTAGTGGTAAAGTTTTTGATCTGTTAATAAATAATCCTGTGTTTTGAGTTTCTTAAAAGTGTAATTTTCGGTTAATACTTTTTAGAAAGGCAGATAATGGTGTATTGATTTTAATACTCATCAGTGGGTATCTTGCTAAGTACTTTATTAAAATAATAATTAAAATAGTAATTTTAAAATTGTAGGTTTAATATAAATGTTCATCAATTCTTTGTCATAAGAAACGTTAGATGTAGTGTTCGTTTTGTTTTCTAATGTTTTGTACGTACAAAATTACCAGAAAGGATCAAGGTAAATACTGAAAAAAGTAAAGGTAAAAGTCAGAAAGTTTAAAAATACAAAACTAAAAATACATTTTTTTAATATTAAATTTGTATTTACATTTATCAATAATGTGGCAAATTTTCTTTGTGGACAATGTTTACGTCTAGCAACTTTAAAGAAGTAACTACTTTTTAGGATGCGGCTGTCAATTTCTAAAATTCTACAACTTGTTTCTGATGTTTTCTATTTTAGTATTTAATAAAAAATCTTTGTTCATTTACATTGAAAATCGATAGAATGCTCAAGAAAAGTCAAATATAATTGTAAATAATATACATTTGGTTAGGTATATTAGAATATGGTAGTATCATTTTATAATAAAAGTATAATTTTGATTGTTAAATTTAAAGTTATTTTTTACATTGAAGAAAAAATGTTAAATTTCAAAAATCTTCAAAAAATAACATTTTTTGTTTACAACACTTATATACCAATTTAATAACAAAAAACAACAAACAAGATAAATCACAATCATGATAAAGCAAAGGAAAACCGTATAACAAAAACCAAATAAGAAAATGGGTCAGAAATCAATACAACTTATAGAACCTGGCATCTTTAATCAGATATCCATGCAACTAAAAAATATTATAACAGTGAAACAATTAGCAAACAAGATTAAAAAATGGATGTTTCAAGAAAGAACTGGAATTCTAAAACCTGGAAGTACTTAAGCTAGTGTCTAGTTCTAGGGACATTGTTATGGATTTGGCTAGCCACCTGAAGTAAGTAATAAACGACGCGCGTTTATGTATGCTGCAGAAACAGAAAAAAACTCAATTAGAATCAATCTTGCAGAAAATACAAATTAGAAGCAAAAAAAAACAGTTGTTTGAACGGATGAATCACAATTTAAAGTTTTTGAAAGCAAACGTCGTACATTTCAGTTTATCAACAACTAATAAAAATATTGGAAAAAATCAAAACTATAAAATATGGAAATGATAGTACTATGATTTAGGGTTGTTTTTAAGTGCAGTAAAAATTTCATAAAATAGCTAACAAAATGACTAGTAAAACATTTACTTACTACTTTAAACTTACTTAAAAAATACTCTTCTTAACGCTTTATAATACTTTAAACAACAAAAAATTGTTTATTTTTTGTTTAATAAGTTTTTGTTCTAATATATTTTATTTACAAAAATCAATTTTCAAATACAAGAAACTTAAAATAGAAAATAATATACAAGTTAAAGTTCCTACGCTAAAATAAGCATAAATTAATGCTTATGAAAAACTAATTAAAACAAATATTGAACGTTTAATATTAATTAATCTTTGTAAAATTATATTTTTTTAATTTAGAAATAATTTTGATACATACAGTATAAAAACTATCTAAAATATTTTAATTGATTATTTTGTTAATAAATATCAAATAGTTAAATAATTAAACAAAAACATAACTGATATCAAAAAGCATTATCAAGTTTTTATTAAATCAAAATGAGTTACGCAAGTTATATTTTAGTACATTTATTTTGTTACGATATCGCACTGTTCAACAATGTTGCCGCTAAAAATGGTGCCACAATCTACAACAATTATCGGGGTGCCATATAGTCAATACGTCAAAATTATATACACCTGTATATCGCACAACGCCCTCTGTCTTATTATGAATGAACCAAACTGTATAAATCTGACCACCAATTGACAAAATGGCTCCCAAGCAATTTTTTGCGTACGAGCTTAAAAAGTGTTGATAAGCTCTAGAAAATTTTTTAATGTAAAAGTACTGTGGCTCCCAAACTTGGGTGCCTCTTTGTGTTTTTGGGTGCCACAATAACAATGAATACCCAATTATGGTGCCACGATGACAATTTTTATGTATATATATATATATATATATATATATTATTAATATATAATACAGAAATTAGAAAAAAAGATAATTACTAGTATCGTATATTGTCACCTCAGTTGAGAAGGCATACTTTCAGTTAAGTTACGGATCACATTCTAATCGATATTATTCTACTTATCAACTCTTCGAGCTTTTAGGCCGTTTTTGGAGCTGGTGTATGTCTTCGAATACGTCGTGTCAACTTGTCCCCATATATGTTCGATCGGATTATACCCCTGACTGAGAGCTAGTCAATTAGAATTGTCTAATTTCTTCGTCATCCAGATATTATTTGACACCTTAGCTGCGTGAAGCGTACCATTATCTCTCATAAAAATGCCATGGTCGTTTATAGTAATCATGAAAAGCATACTATGATCAGATCATTTAAAACAGTATATGTAAGCTGCCCGGGAAACATTTTGTATAAAACTCTGCGAGTTCCTAAAAAGTTAACGCTCAAACCATAACCGACCCATAGCCAATTCATAGTCGCTGGTCAATATTTGTTGAAACGTATCTTTTTCCTGATCTTCTATATATTTTCCAACGTCCATCTAGTCCATTACTTATATTACACAGTAAATTCCTTATTATTCAATGCACTATGATTTTGGATAAAAGCTAACCTTTTAATATAATTCCAGCGTTGCAATACTAGACCTATATTCATTCTCCTACAAGATAATGCTGCAACGCAAAATTTTTTTTTCGGTCTATTCACTGACATTCCAACCACTACCTCTATAAAACGTGGAAAGCTCTTTTTTGTCCAGAAACCTGATCTTCGGCCTTGCAAGCAAGTTTTGTCACAGGCTTTTATCAACATTTCTTGCAGATTCATGCTTTCTGTCTTGCCACATCAACAAGATTAAAAAGTATTATGAATTGTTAGATTAATACTGCAAACACTACAAAATAAAATTAACAAACACAGCAAGTTGAATAACAAGAAAACAGATAACAAATGTTAAAAAAAATATATTCAAAAGTGTTTGATGGCAGAACCATCTCATAGTGTAATTTTAGTATGTATCTAAAGTTAACTATAAATAGCTATAAACGGCGGTGAACGCGTTGAATTAGTTTAACACCAGCGAAATTTAAAATCAGCTTTGAATAATTTGTCGGGATAAAATCACAACGTGAAAAGACATTGGGGGTAAGCAATGTCAATGCAATTTTGCAAACGCCACCAGAGTGAATTACTGAACGGCCGTTTCGCCCTTTTTGGGCTCATCAGCAGTACGAGATACACTCTAATATAGTTCCCGCAATTGCATTGACGCCCCTTATTGCTTATATTTAAGTATGACGAAGTAACAATTCAGAAGTGTTTGATGGCCAGAGCCATCTCATACTGTTATTTTACTATGTATCTAAAGTTAACTATAAATAGCTATAAACGGCGGTAAACGCATCGAATTAGTTTAACACCCGCGAAATTCAAAATCAGCTTGTTCGTCGGGAAATCTCGTACTGCTGATGAGCCCCAAAAGGGCCAAACGGCCGTCCAGTAGTTCACTCTGGTGGCGTTTGCACAATTGCATTGACATTAATGTCCTTTTACGTTGTGGTTTTATCCCGACGAATTATTCAAAGCTGATTTTGAATTTCGCGGGTGTTAAACTAATTCAACACGTTTACCGCCGTTTATAGCTATTTATAGTTAAAAAATATATTATTGAGCTATAGTACTATAGTTTACAGTTGCCAAATGCAAACTTAAAACAAAAAAAATCAAAAGTACAACATAATTTTTAAGTGACCTTTATTTTTTGCTTATCAGTATATATCAAAACCTAGCATTTTAGATGTTTTGTAAAAGTAAGTAAAAAGTATAATTTTTAGCATCAATTAATGATCTCCTGGTGCAGTTGACTAAACAAAAAACGAGACACCTCTTGGTTAATTCGATTGAAATAGTTGTTAGCCACTGTTAATAACTTTGTATAAGTCTGTTAACAATTACTTAAAACATTTATTATAATTGTCTTTTCTTAACATTTTGTCCAAAAAAAAGATATTACAAAAAATTACTTAAAATGTGATTAAAACTTAAAAGCGATAATCTTATATTCACAATGTTATTAATAGAATATTACAAGGGTGTGATATAAAATGTGTTCAAAACATAGGCTTAATTAAGTTTATAATGCACTGTTTCAATTTTAATATGAAACTTTTATTTACACACAAAAATATTTCGAATAAAAATGAAATGCAGTTTACTGTTCCAAATCATTCAAAAATAAAAATTTATTGATTTTTTAGTTTTTGCGGATAAACGATTCGATCTTTTGGTATTGTCGCAAACGGCCACGAATGATTGCCGATCGCATTCGCTAAGAAGCCTAGTTTACACCGCTAACTATTTCATTTGAACTAACTAAGGTGTCCCGTTTTTTGTTTAGCTGAGTGTACATTCGTAAAAAACATCTTGCTCAAAAACTTAGTTGTTTGTTAATGGTAACGTAAGAGCTCGGTCTATAGAAATTTCTACATTGACTTATAAATTCATTCCAAATATCTCTAATGCATCCGTTTTTTTCTTTCGTTCCTAGTGTCTTTAACATCAAAACGTACAGAATCCAATAGAAACTTAAACGTTTTACAACTCATAACTGCCTTGAACACAGCTCCACATATTTTGTCATCAAATAACTCTTGTAAGGACAAATGATTTACTTTTTAAATAAGCAGACAATACCATAATCACATTAATTGCATTTATCGAATTACGATTTCTTGCAAATAGCGCTTGTGCGCAACACTTTTGTCAATCATAGAATCTGCTACAAATGCTTTAAAAAATTCCTTTGCAAGAGGATTCTGAAAAATTGTTGCTAGGCCCGGAACAATATAAAGTATATTTCGTTGTAAAGTTTTCGATCTTAATTTAGGAACTGCCTTCATCGATGATCATTTTTCCCTACGAGTCTTAATTGTGATCGAATTGTCTCATTAATTCTAACAATCCTTCTTTGTGAGCATTTTTTTGCTTCATAGTTTTGCTGTTCAGTTTCTTTATTTCTGGATGGTTCAGACAAAGAAATATCTACCGATGCTAAGCTTTTTTTCAATTGATTCTTTACGTAAAAAACTTTTCCTTTTCGTCCTAGTATTTGTCTTTGCTATCATTTCCACTTCACTTCCACTGTCTTCAAAATCTTCAAATTCTACGACATCCTCAGTTCTAGGGTTATATTGTAAGCAGTCCCAAAAATACCGTATTTATAGGTATAATAGTTTACTAAAAGATATTTATAAAGTTTAGTCAAAATAAACCAAAGCAACCGATGAAATTAATTGAGACTTCTTTAGTACCGTTATACACGGTGTGTATAAATTGACGAAAAAGCTACACGTTCTCTGGTCTATAAATAAGTGTTACTTTCGATATCTGTTGCTAGAGATAACTGCGGCTAAGAATAATAAAGGAATTTTAATACTTTTGTTTCGTTACGATTTCTTTTTTGACTTCAATGTTTGTTTTTAACATTTCCTTATTAACGAATTTTTACGAAAAACCCATTTGTCAATGTTGTAAAATAAACTTTCCATTCTAATGCGGTTTCAATAGGTTTTAATCATAAGCATCATCTGTCAAATTATGACTTTTATGTATCTAATTCGACTATGTTGTTTCATTTCTGTATAGCATTTGCTTTTTTCGTGATTTTTCGTGTACTTTTGATTAGTTTTCATGGTTCTGTTTTTTGCGATCTTTGTTATTGTTTTGTTCATTCATAATGGCTTTTAAATTTATTGAATATGCCGTACTTGCTGTACAGTTTCTGTAATGGAAATGCTACCGCAAGTATTACAATCGTATGCTAGTTTACAGTCTTAACGAAGATGGTCGCAGCGTGTAGCTTTTTCATTGATTTATACACACCATGTATTTAAAAGATTAATTTATGCATTTTTTCTGTTAAATTTGTTAGTTTTTTTTAAAATATAGATTGATATATAATATGTAAAACCTTTAACCGGAAGCTTATATGTATAATGAATATATCATAAACCACTGATACGGTTTTTCTAATTTGTATGCGTAAGTAAACAGAAGATGACCTTGTCCAAAATTTTGACCACTTCCTTTTCTACAGGACATAGGCTAAACTTATTTTAAATAAAATAAAAATCTTTTGCTACTTGTGTTTTGAAACAAGTATAAATAAATAAGAACTTCTGTAATATACAGGGCGTTGAAGATGTATCTATGGGCATATAGCTTCGTTATTATAAGAGATACAATCTGTTGGATTATGATTAAATTATGTATAAGACTATTATAAAATGATAACAACAAAGTTTTATTTCAAACAAGATATACATATTTTAATTTAATTTTTTGTGTTTTAGCAAGGTCCAGGCGTCACCTAATATATTTTTAAATGCTAGAAAATTCCTCTTTTTGTTCTTTAGTTTGTGCTATTTCAAAAAAAAAAAGTCAAAATTGTTTGTATGTATCTAAACATGTAGTTATTTAACCTTTGCAAATAACATCAACGTTTGAAAAAAAAACAAAACTTTATTAATTAAACAAATACTTTATATGTTTTGTTCGACTTGTCATTACCATATGCATAATATGACAAAAATTTTAGAAAAACGTTCAAAATAAACAAATAAATATATTACTGGGTTTTTATAGTTGTTTACAAGAATTTGTTTTTATTTTAAATTTTAACGTTAGGTATAACTTAAAAATAGTTTGTATAAAATCAAATTAAAAATATCCTGAATGTGATTATATTAACAACTAAACAACATTCCTCACTGGATCAAACTCAATTTCATTTAAAAATAAAAGTATGCATCTAAAATAAAATTTAAATTAAAAAAAAATGTTAAACGACCAAAACACTATATAGTTTTTTTTAACACTCTTGTTGATATAAATGCACTTGTGACATCAAATGCAGATCTAGAAAAACTGTTGCTAAAGTAATTAAACGTGTTTAGTTTTAATTCTTTTATTTGTTGTTTTTTTTAGAATTAATACATACTAAATAACAAGGCAAAGTTAAAAACATATCAATTTTAAATATCAAAACATTTAAATTAATTATCTAAATACAAACTTATAAATAAGCTTTTGAGTGATGTATAGTCATGAGTAAAGAACGGATATTAAGGCAAGAAAAAATACCAAAAAAGGTGGCATAAAAGGCATATTAAACTTGCCAAAATAGCAATAAAAAAGGCACAAATATCTATTAAAATTTACAGTTTATTTTTTTTTGTTTTACAATGTTTATTAACTGCTATTATCTTCCCAAGCACATATCAAATGTTTTTCAATATTTTGACCAAGAAGCTGTTGCCTTTTATCATTTAAAATATTTTTATAGAAGGAAAAAGTTCTTTCGACATCACAAGATGTTAGTGGAGCAAATTTTAATGGCGATGTTTCTGTTATTGTTAAAGATATTTTCTGTTGATGCTTCCTGACCTCCTCTTCTTGAATTTCAGTCAGTTGTTTAAAGAGGTCAAAAGAAGGGTTTTTTGATGTGACGGAATCCAATTTTTGATTAATTTTTCTTCCTATACTCCCTGGACATGCTCTTATAATTGCTCTTATTCTTTCGAATGTAGCGAAATATTCGGTCATTGCGGTTTCGCTTTTTTCTAGCTTCTTTAATTCGTCAGGAATGCCGGAAAAGTGCGTTTTTATAAAAACTAGTCCTCTTTTAACAGCTTGGTCATTAAAAGCTTTTTGAGATTTAGCAATTACTGCAGAGGCCGTCTCGTCAAATAATTCAACCACCTGAAGTAAGACCATTCAATTAATGTATAAGACAATATCAGATTATAGTTTGAACTGTTGCTCTTCAATTTTTTCAAAATGTGTGGCATAAAAAATACAAGCAGATAACCAAGTTCCCCATCTTGTTATGATAGGTTCCGGTCGAAGTTTAACATCTGGAAGTTTTTCTATATAGGCCCTTGCCCGTAATGCTGCTTTCACAAAAACCTGAAACAAGATCCAATAATCAAAAAGAGTATCTAATATGTCAGAGATTTTTACCTTTTTGGTAGCGGAAATTAACTTGTTTACTATTGCAAACTCGTCTCTAATGAATTCACACACCCTATGTATTCCATGTGCTAGACAAGTTCAATGTTTTAAATTCGGATTACGAATAAGAGAACCTTTTGTTTTTTTACGTCATTGGGATACAGAAGTTCTACAAACATAAAATTATATAATTGTAATTAATAGATTGGATTATATTAATCAATCATTTAAAAAAACTTACGTAAACAATCATCGAAAAAAACTGTTTTGTGATTGGTCTGTAGAATTTCTTTAAATGCTAGCAAATGAGTTTTTCCTGATTCTAGTTCCGACAATTTACCGACTACAAAATTTGCTATATATCGACCTCTGCAATCGGTTGTTTCATCAACCGAAATCCAAATGTAATGGTCCCCAATGTCATTCCTTATTGTCTGTATTTTTTATAAAAGGTAAGCCAGCATTTTGAAAACTATTAATACTTTAATCAAACTGCTTACCGATTGGTAACATATGTCTAAATATTTTTTTCTCAAAGTGGATTCCTCTGGAACAACTTGTTCGGTGTATTTTTCGAGGAAATTGTGAAAATTGATGTTATCAAGTTTTTTTAAGAGGAATTTGAGCCGACACCAATGCTTTGCACAAATCTAGAGCAAAAGCTGTTTTTGTTGGGTCAGGTTTATTCTGTTGATCTTCTATAACGTTTTTTAACAATGGTTGTTTAATAGTTTTTTAAATATTTTTTAAATGTAAACCACTACCCAAGTGTTGTTCTACATGGTACTTTTTAGTAGCACCGATCTAAAATAATACATATACTAGTAATTAAAAGCATTTAAATTAAGATAATACAAACTTACTGATTTTGAACTTGACAAAAAAGTTTTTCCCCGTCGGTTGTTAAATTATTGTTCAATTTACCCCACTTGTTAGGTGGCATTTTTTAAAACTTACTCACAGCACAACAGCAATAGACTATCACAGTGTGACTATATCACAGGTGTTTATAACAAACAAAGAATATTTTAGTCATGTGTTTCAGTCATTAAAGGAATCCCTTCGGACAGAATTAAAATTATCTATGTTTGTTTGCTTTACTTAGGTACTGAATAGACCTATAAAATATGATTCATTCCGAAATCCTTCCGGATTTGTAAATAGTGTTCTTTTGAGCCTGTCATTGTACATAATCCTAGTATAAATTCTTACAATAGTTTTTCTCTATAAGCGGCTTTTGTATTTAATGTTTTCTGGAAACCATTGTTTAACAAAACATGGAAACCCTGTTGTTGTTTATAGGTTCGTGGTAAGACCTTTTGAGCAAAGAATGTTAATTATATTATTGTACGTAATTTAAGTAAAATTCTGTAATGCGTTATTGTCATCTACCTATTAAATACTGTTTACACAAACTTTTCAAAATTTATATGTAAAAAGGCAATATAAAATAATACTCTTTAAAAAGGCAAAAAGGACAAAAAGTTACACAAAAAGGCAAAATAAGCAGACTCCAGGCATTTGCCTGACTGTCCGCTTTTTAGTCATGAGCCATCCAAACATAGTGTATAAAAATTGCAAATTGGCAGTTAAATACCAAAAATTAATTTAAAAAATCGCACGGTATTTATTTGTCACATTCATGCTATGCAATCATTAAAATAAATAAAAATATTGAACAAAAAGTTCATATTAAATGTTGTACTGCGAGTAAAATAATATTAACGAAAGCTCTATTGAAAACACAAACAAAAAAACTTCAGAAACAGTAAGTTGAAGACACACAACATAATTAAAACGTAACCATTAACAGGCGAATCGAGTTGACCATTAAATAATTATAAAAAAACTATAATAACTAGCTGTTTTAGCGTATGTATATAAGTAACAGTGATCCGCCAACACAGTAACTGATTAAAAACCGTTAATAAATAACGTAAAAAACACTTAAAGTATAAAACTCAAACAAACGATTTGTTGAAACGACTTCAAAAATATCACAAAAAAGACGAAGAAACCAACTAATTTAAAGTTCAAAAATGTTAGCACTGGGTAGATAACAAACCAATGTAAAACAAGATCGTCTGGTTTATAAGACCTCTAGAACGCGAGCCCCCAGACTTTCATTAAAACAAAAAAACGTTACAAATTATTATGAATTCAAATAGTTAAACATATTTATAGAATATAAGCAAAATTTACTTTTTATTACTCTAACACACGGTGGCCAACCCAAATGATTTTGCAAACCACTTTAGAAATGAATTATAATTCTCCAGGTCGCCATATTTGCTATATATTTGCAAGAATCAAAGTTAAGCCATTATAAAATAAATATATTTTGTAAAAGTATGATAAATCTCGCGAGCCATAATGATGTTCAAAACGGCCACCTCTGCTCTAAAACTTTCAAAGCAACGTAAATTAAATAAGCATTTCTTTATGTTCGGGCTACAATTATTGTAGTTCATGTCTTACATGTAGCAGAGCATTGCAATATGACGTCGCGACCCCCACTATGAGATTTTTATATGCAGATTTAACGTGCAAAAAGGCTCGCGCTTTTATAGCCGGCGGTTCAGTACTGATGGATCGGTAGAACGTGTACAGTGTGTTCTCAGTGAAACGGTATATTTGCCGTACGTCATTTTCGAAAAATGCAAAAAATTGACGTAGGATTAGACGTAATTCTTAAGATTACCTTTGCCAATTGTAATAGATTTAACTCGACTGTGTTTGAAATCGATTTCAAAAAGTAATATCATGTAAACAAAAATTTCGTCGTTTAATTATAAATAAATTAAATTATTATTTTTTTACCGTTTAGTGTATTTTAGTTAATGCACACAATAGTAGTGATAGTCACTTAAAATTTTGAAAATGCACATCGTTCAAGAGAATTTCATGTCGATGTAATTTTGAGAGCTTGATCATTTTTTCACGGATCCTATAATCAAAATTTGACCAAATTGAAATAAGATCAAAAATAACTGAAATCAGTAAGCGTCGTAAAGAATGATCTTTGAATATACAATACACTAATAAAAAGTCTTCCGACGAATTGAGAACCGTCTCTTTTTTTAAAGTCGGTTATAAAATGGATGTGATACGATAAATGCTTTGTTTTGTTTCTTATGTTTATTGTTTTATTCCGATATAGCTGATAAAACTATAAAACATTTTGATAGTTACCTACATAATGCCATAATGATATCTGAAAACGTTCACATTACCTACAAAAATTTAAAAAAATGTAGCACACCTTAGCTCGACCTCACAAGCCGCCACTAGTATTTGTATTAAAAAATAATTCGAATAATTTACATACGTACAAAATTATAAAAAAAACTGTTCAAAAAGGCGGATACACCCACTTCCGGTTTTTTAGCGGACTCATCTTTGATAGAACCGAGTGAATATAAAAAGCGATTCCATACCAAATTTCGAGTTACTAGGATTTTTGGTTTGAGAGTTGTCGTGGGTAGATCGTACATTTTTCTGATTCAGGAGACCTTGAAACGTAAAATTCAGCAAAAAAAAGTTTTTTCTTATAAGAGAATTTAGAAGCTTCTAGAATTTGTTTTTCTCTTTTAAACCTAATCACCTAAATAAAATATTGTAAATTCTTGCTTATACCTGTTCATACCATAATTACTCTAAATAAAATGTGTTTGTATCAAATAACTCCAAATTTATTTACTTCAAGACTACAATTGTACTGTAATGATGGTAATGGGTGTTTGTCAAGATAGGCGCTTCAGACAATTGGCTCTACGAGACCATTATGCTACAAATCGCAATTCTAACTAGGTATGCACTATAACCGTAGAAGAACAAGACGCCACCGTAGAAAGCAACGTAATATTGGATTTGCTGTTGAGAGACAGGCTCAGAGGACTGTTGGAGTAATGATTTGAGAATCACCACTTGTCTGCTTTATTTAGATGACCATCCACACGTTCTTTTTCAGCAAGGCAACGCACATCCCCATATTGCTCGTTGAACTATGGACTTCCTCTAAGAAGCAAGCGTTAATGCTTTGCCGTAGGCACCCCCTTCACCGGATCTAAATTCTATCGAACGTGTGTGGGATGTGATGGTGACAATATTGTCCACTTTGCACCATTCTCTACAAACTGTGGAACAGTTAATCCACGAAATTCAAGTTGCTTGGAACAAAGTACCACATCGACCATTTGATTTTGTCAATGTCAATGTCACTAAGTATAATTAATTTAATATTAAATTGCAAGTTTTGAGTTACGTTCAGTTGTACTCACGGTGAAACTAATGTAATTAATAAGTTTTGCGGTCAAAACGGTATGTTCGTTTTAATCACGCACAGCATGTTCTTTTAATTAACAAAGACTAGTAGCCTGCTTCGACTTTGTTTGGCGCTCATTGCCGATTTTGACTTTTAATTCTATATTTTGACACTTTCAAATTTTTATTTTTAATTTAATCCAGCTCTTCTCCACTGAGCACCGCAGCTGCATATAAAAAAGATGAAGCCAAAATCGGCTATCTGTAAAGTAGGCGAAAAGTTTGAACGTGATTGTATAAGCGACATATACAAATGACTCTTATCCTGTAGGTATCATGCAAAATAGTTTTTTAGTTTTAATATACATATAGTTTTCTTTAAGTTTATGAGATGTCGTTAACCAATCATATAACAATATTTTGTGTACCCTGCAAATGGCTGATTTTGGCTTCACTTTGAATTCATTAGTTAGCTATTCAGTATATTATAGGAAATGTAAAAGTAAACATGTATGAGATTTTTAGATTATCCCACAAAATCAAAAATAAATTATAATTTTCAAGCGACTCCTTGATGTATATGACTTGGTTTAGTTCACTTTGTAGAAGAAGTTAAGGTCATGGCGAAATGTGTCTACAAGTATTGCTTAAACGATTTCAATGACTAAAGCAATATTTTGTGCTTTATTACAGTTTATATACAGTTGATTTGAGAATTATAACTCGAATACATTTGTACGTGTGCGTCTTAAAACAAAAGTTTCGGTTTCCGCACTTATGCTTCTATGTACAATGTAATTATTGAATCGGACTAAAGGATTAACTTACCATGAATATACATTACGTGCATGCTTGGCCGTGCACTTATTGTTAGTATAAACGTATCAAGTATTACAGTCCAGTGCAAAAATTAAAACCGCATTATACGAATCATTTGTTTTCTTGTTTGTATATTTCATACTTAGTTAAACACGCATAATAAACAAATGCAAAATGTCTGTTTATGATTTATTTCTGATTTCAAAAGAATGTTTGCTCGTGTGTTATAATTAGAACGTCAAACAATATTTAAAAACGAGCTTTAAAATAAAGCTCAATCTATTCTTCATCAGTTAGCAATATACGCAGCAATGAATATATACAAAGCAAATTAAAATGCAAAAGAATCAAACATAAACGTTTTTTTATAATCTGTCAATTCGAATTTTTTCCAGTTTTCCTTATATATGCTTGACCACACTTTGTAAATACCACAAGTACGGAAAAATACGTAATGTCTACTTTTTATATTACTTTTAAAAGTCATTTTAATATTAAGCTTTGTTTAAAATTTACAACAACTGTTTGTTTATAACAAAAATAAAACTAAGTTATATATTTTTTAGTAAAATAATACTTTTAATTAATTTATTTGTTTAACAGATGCGATGTTACTGATTACGACAAAGTAACAGAAGTATGCGCAAGAATTGAAAAAGACGTTGGAGATGTGTCTATATTAATTAACAATGCCGGTATAATGCCATCAAAACCGTTCTTACAACAGTCGAAAACGGACATTGATCGAACTTTAAATATCAACTTAATGTCTCATTTTTGGGTAAGCAATTCAGTATTAACTTAACAAATTTAATTTTTTTTTGTAGATTTTACGAGCCGTTTTACCAAACATGTTAAAAAATAACCATGGTCATATTGTCGCAATGTCATCCTTGTGTGGCATAGAAGGTATGGTTAATCTTGTGCCTTATACTACTTCAAAATTCGCTGTACGAGGTTTAATGGCGGCTTTGCGAAAAGAACTAGAAGAAAATGATAAGTGTCAAATTAAAACAACTACTATTTTACCTTATATGATTGATACGGGATTAGTCAAAAGCGCATTTATTCGGTTTCCGTCTTTAGCGCCTATGCTTAAAAAAGAAGATGCCGCCAGATATATAATGTCTGCGCAAAGAAGAAACGTTGTCGAAATTTCAATTCCTAGATTCTTTATTAATACGTTTTTAATAATAAAGTAAGTGATATTACGTGTAAAATAACTTAAATTATTGCATAACATATTTTTAGGTTACTTCCATACAAAGCTGAGAAGCTTGTGATAGACTTCTTAAATATAAAAGTTCATCCCGATACGTAAAAAAGATACAGTATAGTAATATACATTTTTTTAATTACATTTTGTAAACATATTAATCTGACTGACACCAAAAATAAAAATTAACTTAACTGTTGTTGTAACTATGGAATACATTTGTTTTGATAACGATAATCGTTTTTCTGTTGACGACTGCAGAAACTAAACTGGTAGAAACCTTTTAGGTAATTTAGTTTGAGTAGAAACTTCTGAACGAAGATATTGAACTTCTACAGTCTGTAAACAGTCAGCGTTCAAGGTTTTTCCATTCTCATGAGTCTTCAGTTAATTATATTTGATTACTCATTGTAATTGTTCTAGTACGATATTTTATATGCGGTAATTTTTAACCGTCACTAGTATTTTTTTCTAGCTTTATATTTGTGATATCTTTTTTTTAATGTACTTATTAAATATTACTTTTTTCTATTTGTCGGAGTTTCAATTACTCTTCTTTCGTCTGCTAGTTACCGCACTGTCTCATCGCTCCATCAAGTATGTTTGTTTTAGTTATTTAGTGGTCGTTAACCAGTATCAGGATAATATTGCCAAAATAAGCTGCTATTCCGATAGAACGAAAAAGCAAAAGCTAAAATTTAACTAGCCAAAATCGATTTCGTAATCTAATAAAAAGCACAGTTTTGTAAAATTAGAGAGTGACAAAATAACCTTAACATCAAACCTTCTCTTTCTCTGTCTTTTACAGTACCTGTCTATTTTTTGGTTTTGCTTTGTCTGAGAATCGTTGAGCTTCTGTTTTAGTAAATATAGAGTCTGATCAAGCCAATACTCTTCAAGTCGCACGGGAGAACAATTAGCTGTACTAATGCTTTCAATTTTTAGTTGTGGAGCTTTTTTCTTCATTTTTCATCTGTTTGAGTTTATAAGAATCATCTCTTAAATCTAAAAAGTTCTTAAGCCTTAACTTCTCCTTATCCTAGGTGAAAAGAAACGGTGTACTCTGTAAAAAGTAATGATTTCATAGCATTCATATTCATCTTCGACGCAAGGACCGTTTCGGTACCATCTCTACGTGTTCCCGAAATGCTTATATGCATTCGTTTTTCTAGAGCATGATGTAACTTCTATTTGAAGATTTTTTCTTCTTCTTAGTATCCTCTCTCTCTTTATATACCTCATTTTTTAGTGGTTAGAATTTTTTTGTAAGGTTAGCTTTAAATATTCAAAAATAACAATCTTAATCAAACGCCGCACATTAAATGTATGAATTCTACTTTTGCATACAATAAATATTTTTATGATTGATAAGTTTGTTGAATACCAAAAAGTAAACATTCAAAGATAAATGCTCAAAAGTTTGAATGCGATGAAAAGTTTCATAGAAGGTTGACCAACATAACCGACCAGAACAACAAAAAAGACTTAGTTCAGAAATTTTTCTAAATTGATAGAAAAACTTTTAACTTTTAATGTATGTCAAAACCAAGTCTACTAGTTTGAAGACAAACATTTAAAGGTAATACAATACTGCTTACAAGTACTCCATATAAAAAAGTCTTGATTAAGAAAGTAACAAAAAATTAATGCAGATAAAAAAAGGTAGGTGCAAGAAAACAATAAAAAACACATACAAAAGTGGCAAAGCAAACAATGAGAGCATTCAAAACCGAAAGAAGAACATAACTAAGGTATGCTAAGAATTAGAGCGCTAACATTCCAAAAAAATTATCTAAAAATAAACACTAATTTCGTATAAACATAAGTTTTTGATATTGCAATCTAAAGTTACTGAGTTTGAACAACAAAAAGAAAACTTATATGAAATACTACGTTGTTCCAATTTTGGAATATTTCATATTGAGTACAATCCAATTTTTTTAGAAATTCATAGAAAAAAACTGCAAAAGCTTCTTTATAAAATTCAACACCATTGCAAGTTGTTGAAACAAAATTAAGAAGATTCGCGGTTTTAACGCAACAGTTAGAAGAGCTAATAGTTAATTATCTGCTTCTTATGGAAAAAATCTTAATGGTTCTCAGAAAATGGAAAAAAACTCGAAAAGTTTAAAAGAAGAAATACGAACGAATATTGATAATCAAATAAAGACTATTGAGGAACAAATACAAGTTAGTGTAGAAAACCAAATTAAAATTGTTCAAAAGGAAACTCAAGCAGTTAAATTTAAGAGAGAAAATATGCAAAATTCTAGAAAACGAAAAACAAAATATAAATGACAAAATAGAAGCAATAGAACACAAACTAGAAGACACAATAAAACTGCTTAAAGATAAATCAAATATGATGAAGCAAGTGTCACGAGGACACGAGCCACGCACAACTTTAAGATTTTACCTCCAAATTTTGATAGTAAAGTTTTATGGTCTGTTACCAATGGTTAAAACAACCAACAAAAAACGAGGTCATTAATAGTGGTCTTACGAAGAGAAGCGCTTGGAACTGTGCAGACTGTTCTTGACCACCTCTAAAGAAATCACAAACTTTTAATTTCACGTTTAGAAATGAGATATGGAGATGCTCATCTTTAACAGGTGTACCAAGCTTAAATAAAAAGTCAAGTACAGAAAGCTGCGAAAAATATTTAGAAGTTCAAGGCTGACATCGCCAGATTGATACGGCTTGCGTATCCTACAGCAACAGATTCTTGGAGCAGTTAACTATGCAAACCTTTGTGGACGGTCTTCGAAACAGCAAAACGCAGCAAAACTCTACGGTTAGTTTGAACTAAGACGTTGGATGACGTTTTAACGTACGCCGGAGAAGAGGTACAACGACGCTGTAGTAAGAAAAATATATAGGTCGGCCGAATTGGGAACAAGTCGACTTCGATAAACGATTCCTCGGAGATTATTATTCATAAAGCATCGCTTATGAAGCAATTGCACATCATTTATCTCGATGCAAGATCAATGAACGAAGTGTTCCGTTACTGCTTGACACCAGATCGACAAAAACTATCATTCGTCCTGATATATTACTGGAAAATGAGAAAACATCACCAGTAAAAGTGCGACTTCAAACGGCAACGGGCAAAGAAATACAAGACAAGTAGAAGTCACCATTGGTTTGGGAAATGGAGTACTCGATCATCAAATACTAGTAGCCAACATCACATAAAAAACTATCTTAGAAATGGACATTATAACAAAGTATAGGTTCCATTAAGATATGAAGAACAATGTTCTGAAGATCGACGGTGAAACAATTCCTTTTCATTTGTAAGAGAAAACAGCAATGTCAGTAAGAAACTTGAATGTCAACTCAGAATAACGTTAAAAAAAGACCGTGGTAGGCTAATGCAAGCCAATATCTTAAATTGTGAGATGCATCAATTCTAGTAAAGTTACGTCGCCGAACAAGTGCTCACAACATCTATTAGACATTCTTACCTCCAAGTGCCAAAACCTCAGCCAAAATCATCTGGCTAAATTTCAAGTGTTGATCCAGCAGTATAAAGATGTGTTTACGTTGGAAAGTGATTTTAAAAGAAGAACTAACGTAATAAAGCATAAAATTAATTCCGAAATCGCTCAGCCAATACGACAACATCCACGCCGACTTCCTTTGATAAAAAGAAGAAAATCCAAACAAATATTTATGGATATGGAAAAAGATAGTGTGATTGAATTCACGAACGTCTCTAATAGTACTAGTTAAGAAGAAAGATGGGACAACGAGGTTTTGCATAAGCTTGACAGCTTAACGACGTGATCAAATAGTACAGATACTCTTGACCAAGAATTGACAACAATTTAGATACTCTGCAAGGATCCCAGTGGTTTTACGTTGGATTTAAAGAGGGGTTACTGGCGTGAAGAGACGACTTTTACGATTGGAACTAGTTTGTGGCAGTTTATTGTGATGCCCTTCCGCCTGCGATGTTCGATGGTTTGATGAAGCCATCTTGCACGGGTTGTCTTGGAAGACGTGCTTGGTTTATCTAGACGACGTGATCATTTGAAAAACACGTAAACAACTTAAAAGAAGTGCTCAAACCACTACGTGGGGTAAATTTAAAAATCCAAATAAGTCCGAGCAGTGCAAGCACGGCCAAGACCAAGCGACAGACATCAGGTTTAAAGTTTCCTTGAGTTTTGCACTTGTTATAAACTATTTGTACTCAGATTTGCCAATATTGGCAAACTTTTAACAAAATTGACCAAAGAAAGAGCAGAATTTACATGAAATTTCTATCAACTAAAACAGACCCTAGTCACTCCGCCGATTTTAAGTTATCCAAGAGAAAATGGAAAATTGGTGCAGTCCTTTCACAGGTGCAAGACGGACAAAACAAAGTTAGAGCGTGTTTTAGTAAAGTTTTGTTCAGGCCAAAAAATAATTACTGCGTGACTAGAAGAGACCTGTTAGCAGTCGTCAAGTGGCAAGATGCATCGAAAGACTGCAAGAGTATGAATATGACACAGAATATTGTGTGAATCTGATTCAGGAAACAAATCCGATGTATTATTTCACAAAATAGAAGAAAGCTTACGCCACACCCAATCAAAAAGTAGCTACAGTCGCAGATGTATTAAGGAAAGAGTTTTTCAGCTGGTTTGGGGTTTATTAGAATTACATTTCGACCCAGGCCGCAACGAGCTGTTTCAAGAAGTTTGCCGACTGTTGAGATTTAAGAAAACTAGGACGACACTTATCCATCCTCAATCTGATGGCATGGTTGAACGAATGAATCCAACAATGGGAAGTACTTAGCCAAAGTAGTGTCCGAACACCAACGAGATTAGAATTAGTACTTGCACTTATTCCTAATGGCATACTGATTATCTGTTTGCGAAAGCACAGACCGAATTCTACCTTGTATCATGCTCGGTAGCGAAATATGAGTGCCACGCGACGTCCGATTTGAACGAAGACCGGAAGAAGAATTTGCTGGAGAAGACTATGCCAGCAAGGTGACAAAGAGGCTAGACAAAGTACATAAGGCGATCCGTAAAAACACACAAATTGCCAGCGACAGAATAAAGACCTGATATGACGTCAAAGACACGAAACGGTGGGTTTCAATTAGACGACATGCTGTCTCTCCAAAGAAGACGTGGTTTATCGTCGCAGCTAGAAAAGCAATGGAAGAAGGTTCTTTTCTTGCTAGAAATAGCCTCTTATGAGGAGTCAATGCTTGCGACAAGCCGAAATTTACACAGATCTGGCAAAAGAGATGCTGCGAAGATTTTGAACACGCCAAAGAAAGCGATAAAAATTAAGAAAGCTTTCGTCTGTAGAATCTATAATACCGTGCACGCCAGAAGAAACATTGTCTTTATACATAAACGGACATTACACGAAAAATTAGTATATGTCGATGGCGCTACACTTCGAAATCCTAACATATATCCGTCATACGACATGCTGAAAATCCAGAAGAAAAATTGCTACTCTAGTAAGGATAGATAACAGTCACTGGTATGATTCAGTCAATGTGAGGTTACAAGCTCCTTTTGATCACACTTTTCGGAAACTCATAGAAGCCCAAAAAGATGTGGAGCAAATGATCGCTCTCAAGATTTTTCAATTATATACAAATGAAGCTGTGAAAGAAATAGAAACCACTCTACGTAGAAGTAGCTTACTTCACACGCCGAAAGAGACAAAGTAACCTTGCCCGTGACATAAAGCGGAAAACGTAATTATATAACAAAACCCTCGGTCTTTTTTTGTTTGCTATTGTATGCCCATAAAAATAATTTTTAATAAAGAGACTACGGAGATGACTAAAAAAGAAATTGAACAGATAAACGAAATTTTACCAACCAAGTTTATTATAAACATTAAATATATACATGTAAATCACATGTTAAAGTTGACAGTGATTGATGGCAAAACTTTTTCTGTTATCTCAGAATCATTATCACAAAAGTGTGGAGCAACACCAAAAATAATGCATGATTATGATAAATCGTCAATCGGATAAGACTATGCACAGGCATAGCCTATCCACATTACATGCTTGGATACGGTGTTTTGACTCTGTTCTGCACATTTCGTATCGTCTTGCTGTTATAAAGTGGCAATTTTAAAATTAAATTAAAAAATTAGCCGTAAAAGACCAAAAGATGGTGATCTGTCAACTTAAGTTAAAAATGAACCTGTTGGTCAATATGCCCAAACCTAGATTTGGAACAACCAGCAATAAAAATATGACTAAGCAATTTTTCAGTCAATTTTTGTTTGCTGCATCTTCTACAAGAGTTAAAGCTTTTACAGAGTACGCAATGAACACATCAAAAATGTAGTACGTATACATCAATTCTTGGTACTATATGCAATTAAATGTCCTCCGGATTCTGATACACGATGCCGTAATTATAAAATCAGCGGTACTCTCTATAAGTACGTTTTCAGAAGAAGCTTCAGAATCAAGAAATAAAAAATTTAAAAACCATAGAAAAAGACACGTTTAAAAAATGTCCCGTGAAAAAACAATGTATGAGTTACATTAAGTACTGTACTCTACCCTACCGATTCAATAATAATAGCAACTCCGAAAACAACTTCAATTCAAAAACTTTGCAAATAAGTTGTTGGGATCAGAAGTGACCCCAGAACAAGTTAAACTATGCTCGTTTGCAAAGTTGTATTTATGAAATACTGCATTAAATTTGTTTATTATATTATAATAAATTATCTGAAGTTATATTATACTATGGAATTGCGCTTTCACCCACTATGCGCTCCTTCAAGATTTCTTCAGCATCCGTCAGTTTCAAATACAATTCTTCTGAGTATGATAACATGGAAGACCTTAGAACAGACAAACTACAAGAAGAAATTGTTTCTATTTCAATAAACAGTTTACGAAGAGTCGAAAAGAAAGGACGTAGACTAAATTCATTTTTTGGAAACAGTGGTGCTATATGGACTGTTCGAGATGTGAAACTATTTTCATTTGTGAGTTTTGCAACGACAATTAATTTGTTTTGCGATTATGCATCTCTTGAGTATCGATTTTATTTTTTGTATTGTTCTTGTTTATGTTAAAAGAAATTCGAGTTTGTTTTGTTATATACATTAGGTACCTACATATTTCGCATGAGGTACAAAACTCGTTTTTTTCTATGATTATTTTTTAAAGATCCCGGTATACAAATTTTCTTATTTGTAATATAAAAACCTGATAACTAAAATACTGAACTATGTTTAAAAAAGCAAATATTTTCTTTAAAAAACAAAAGAATTACAAAGCAAAAACAAAATAGTATTCCATATATGGTTCTATTTTGAAAAATTCAACCGACAATAAGACTGATAAAATAGAAAATATTTAAAATCTTCTATTTATTGTAGCTTTACGTTTTCTAAGTTCATTATTGCATAAAGCACATTTTTTATTAATTTTTTTTTTGACTCTATAAACAATTAAAAAAATTACTTAATACATAAAAGTAACAGAAACTCGTAGTAATTACTTTTGAACTACGATTTTAAATGTAATATCCTATAGAAATTGTATTGGTCATATGTATAGTGTGTTGTCTAAATTGAATCAAACACGAATCAGAAAATAATTTTTCTTGTTTAAACAATTTTAAAATCTAAATATAAATTATATTAAAAATAGCATTAATGTCAGAACATAATCAAAACATGTAATTCTAATTTTTAATCTTTGTCAGCTATAAATAGATAATTATACAAATAGAAACACATAAGTAAAATCAGCATAAATAAACAAATATAATGAATACGTTTTAGATAAATTAAATTATCATATCTAAATTTAGTTTTTAAAATATAATAATCTGTGTCTAAACACTCTAAACTAGTGCTATCGATAAAAACTAGAATATCTCGTCACATAACTGAGACATTCTTTTTTGAACATAAAGTCTGTCCTACATACTGCAAATGAGTCCCTGCGAATCACACTTATCGCAAAGAATAATAGAAACAAAGCTGTTTACACCACAACAAGTTATCTACTAAGTAGAAAAACAGCGAGAAAATAAAACGAAGATAGAAGCAACAAAAAAATTATACCAGAAACAAATACAAAAGAAGCAACAAAAAGGAAAAGTAACGCCGGAAGGTATTAAATCCGCAAAACATGTTCGAAACTTCTAAATTATACAAAGTCTTCGTCCTTGTAGCTAAAGATGATATGTTAGCTTAAATTTTGTAGAATTTAAAAATAATTTGTTGACATCCTGCCTACAAAAATACCTTAGCAATAACCCTGTACGTTGACAGCTTTTATGCAACTTTTATCTTTTATTGCTGTTTTTTAATCGTAAAGTTTACAAATAAAAGTATATTAATAAATTTACATAAAATAATGTTTAGGATAATTGCAATTATAACAACAAAAGTCAATTACGAAAAGATAACTAATAAGTGAATAATATTAATTTTATTAGTAATTACACAAGCGTGTTTTATTGTAATCTAGTGTAATTTAAAGATACTTAAAAACAAGTTTTTTCTTGAAACATTAAAAAACATTGTGATTAATTATAAACTACTATATAGGAACAAACAGCACCACAATTACTTGTCTATCGTCAATTATCAACGCTATAACGGAAGCAAAAGGTACTAACAAAGCGATGGAAAGAAAAATGCAAATAAAAATGAAATACGTATACAATTCCAGAAATAACATAAAAACAGCAGAATGAATTAAAATAGAAGATTTTTAAACGACTATTTATTAGTTGACGCCGTTGTCAACTAGCAAGGTTGTCAAATATTTAAAATCGTAAATCCAGCAAAACAATTGATTTTGTACTTTGCGACCAATAACAACAATTAAAGAATTGTTAACTTTAACGATGTAGTTAACTACGTGATTATGTCGTTAAGTGTCAACATTGATCGTCAAGTACAAAATCAGTTGCTGACGACATTGTCAAATCAAAAGGTACGCCATTAATGGCATGATCATCGTCAAAATTAACAATGCTTTATGTAACCGGATCTTAAGACAATTTTTATTTGACAGATTAGATAGTTAGATCTCGTTAGATTCTAACGTTAACCTCCCAAAAAAACGTCATTCAACAAATAAATACTTTTGAACCGCGTTCCATATTTACACTATTCATGAAATTTATAAAACTTAGAAAGCTTACAAACATTGAAAAATATACAATCTTTGACGTTTCGACAGTCATGTGGCTGTCTTCTTCAGAAAAACTAAAACTTAAGGTATAGGATCCTGACAAGCCTTTATATTACGCCGTTCGGGTCTTCGATTGATTAGTCTTTCAAAACATGTTTTTCCATACTGGTGCTAGATCGATTCCATTATCCCTATTGAAGTTGTCGTGCTTCTGGATTTCGATGGCTTCCTTGTATAGTCTAGGTCAGAAATTTTGGAATTTTGCCACATTGTTGCCTCTTCAAATTTTATTGTGTGACCGGTGTCTAAGAAGTGTTCCGCAACAGCAGATCTTGTGTTATGTTTTTTTGTATTCGCTTTATGTTCTTTTAATCTGATAGTTACGTTGCGCCCAGTTTGTCCAATATAAGCCAGTCCCCACGAACAAAGGATGTGGTAGATAGTGATGGTCAAACGCAAGACCAAGACAAGACCATATAAGTCTTGGTCTTGGTCTTGGTCTTGCACCAGTTGGTCTTGCTCTTGATCTTGTATTGATATCCTTAATCTCGGTGTTGTTCTTGGTCTTGCATATAGAGCTTTAGTCTTGTTCTTGGTCTTGGACGCAAGACTCTTGCAGTCTTGCATTTTTACACCGTACTAGGAATGAAACTTCACAATGAAAGTCAATTTTGTTAAAAAAAAATTTGCGACCATTCCATCGAATCTTCATCACTAGTCATTTTTAAGATCGTATTTTCAAAAACGTCGCCTTATATAATTAACCTATCTACAACGTTAAAACACTGAATGAGAACTTAGAATTACAACAAGCTTTTAAATTACAGACAAGTAAAAATATTTGTGAAGGTATAAACTTGTTGAAATGTGCTAAAGTATCGCCGATTTTTTCCCACAAATATTAAATAATAAGCACTATTGCATTTTATAATAGATGTACTTTTAAGTTTTAAGAAATCAGTTGTTTTGTGAAAAGGAACAACGCTTCGGGATGTTTGAGAGATTTGCATGAGTATTACAGGCGCCGTGCTGGTTTAAAATCCTTTGTAGGTGCCTTTATTGTAAACTAAGTAAAACGTGCTTTTTACTACAAACTTAGAATTAAGAATTTGGGACTTTTCCACAAGTTGTTATTTTACGAGTTATTTTATTACTTGTGTATACTTTTATTAGATCATAGAAATGTAAAGAGTTTATATTCGATGAACTCAAAAAAATATTAAATTAATTCAAAGAAGCTAATGTTGCTAAAATTCGTAACAGCGTCTTTCAACGCTTTAGGAATCGATAAAAATTAATATTTTATTGATATCTATCTGCCTATATAGTTTCTATTCATATGTGACAAAAAAATATGTTTTCTTTAAAATTTAGAATATCGTTTTGTTTAAATACAAATTTACTGTAAACTTTCTTCTTCTGAAAAACTGAATTTGTTTTATTGTACACCCTAATTATAAAATGCGTTCTTGACATAATTTATTTCAATTAAATTACATTTTAGCCAAATTTGAAATAGTTTTATTTGGTTTAAGTAAATATTTCATTTAAGATGATTATAGTGGTTACTTATTAGTTATAATTTTATTTTTCAAACAAGCATCATTTTACTAAAGTCGAAACAACGTTTTTTCAAAAAACTTTTTACTTACTTTACTTTCACGTATACATACAATAATTTTTTGGGAAAACAAATGTTTTCTTGTATGTGGGATAAATAAAAAAAGATAAATAATCGTTCGTAATAAGAAAAAAACTGCAAGAGTCTTGCAAGGTAGTCTTGTTCTTGCCGAAGTCTTGCAGAGCTAGTCTTGCATCCAGTCTTGGTCTTGCAACCTTGAGTCTTGGTATTGGTCTTGCTAATGGCGTTGTTGTCTTGCTCTTGGTCTTGGTCTTGCAAATCTTGCGAGACCAAGACAAGACTGCAAGACCAAGACCGATTTTGGCCATCACTAGTGGTAGACTCCTGGTTCCTCGATGGTGCTTTTGTTTCCTTCGATTATGAGAAATTGGCGGCTATTTTATTTGTTGCAGTGAAGGTCACTTTGATATTTTTTTCTCTAAGTATCCTGGTTATTTTATCCGTGCAACCTTTTATGTAAGAAGAAAAGGTATGTGCGATGTGGTCTTCCCTCTTTGGTTTTTCGTTACTGTGTTTGTTAATTGCTCGATATATGTCTACTTTTCTGAAACCGAAACTAGACGCCAATTAGACCAGAAAACTACGGAGTTATTTTCAGTCCATTCACGACAATAGATTCAACAATCTGGGATGTGATCGAAAAACTATCTACGAATAAAGCCGAAGGTATCGCCGACAAGGTAAAGAAAATACAAATGGCGAAGTTCCAGAAGTTACAGGAAGTACAGCATCCTCCAACGCCGCAATTAGAGACAGACAGAATCATCATCAATCTTTCTTCCACCACACTCAGTGGACCAGCAACGGCTATTGTATCAAAAGGATTTAACTTTGCTATCACACCAAAATCTATACCAAAGGAAGAAATAGAGAGTTCATTGGAAAGCACACTCAGAACTCTACCAGAACATATTCAAGAAGAGGTGAGGGTCAAAACAGCTGATATTCTGAAGAAATCTACAGCACCCAAATCTAACATCAATCGAGAGGAAAGAAAGGGAACTTAATGCCAACAAAGTAATCACTGTAATACCAGCTGATAAAGGAAATGCTTCTGTAATCATGAACATCAACGGCTTCATGGCAAAAATCGATACTGTGCTACAAGATTCGGCGTACAAACCATTGAAGAAAAACCCAATAAAACCTCTAGAGAAAAAGATATCGGTCGCTGTAAAATCCGCAAACACGATCCCGGAATATCAAAAGAGACGACTAATTCCTAGAGTCAGCAAGATGCCGCACCTTTACGGCTTTCCAAAAAAATCCACAAAGTAGGGGTACCGTTTCGCCCAATTGTGTGTGCTAAAGGTTCAGCCTCCCTCTAGCTAGATACTTTTGTACCATTTTACAACCGAAAAAAGCATCCATCACGTAAGGAATTCTCAGCACTTCGTCTCAAAAATTAAAGAAAATTAAGCTGGAATCAGAAGACATCTTAGACGGTTTTGATGTGACATCTCTCTTCACGAAAGTACCACTACAAGCAACACTGGATATCATCGAGACTAAATTATGAAAAGCGAATTTGGATAAGGAGCTAAACGGACTAATTGAACTATGCTTAAAGTCCACGTACTTCTCATTCAACAATATTGTATACAAACAAATTGAAGGAGCAGTGATGGGATCACTACTTGTTCCAGTAATCGCCAATATATTTATGGAGGATTTTGAAGAAAGAGCATTAGAAACCGCTACCCTCAAACCAAAATTCTGGCTACGTTATGTGGACAATACAATTGTAATTTGGTTTCATGAAGCAAAAACACTACACAACTTTCTGAATCACATCAACCAGTTAGATTCCAAGATCAAATTCACCATGGAGACAGAAACAAACAGAAGCATTCTGTTCTTAGACGTACTGGTCACTCGAAAGATAGACAACATATTGGGGCATCAAGTATACAGAAAACCGACACATACTGACAGATACCTCAACGCCGAATCATATCATCCAGCTCACAAAGTGTCAGTTCTAAAAACTTTAGTACACAGGGACAAGACGATTAGTGAACCGAACACGTTAAAGACCAAGCTAGAACGGTTTCAGAAAAGCAGATATATATCGAGCAAATAACAAACACAGTAAGAAAAAACCAAAGAAGGAAGACCCCGTCGCAACTTCTTTTACTATATAAAAGGCTGCACGGATAAAATAGCCAGGATATTTAGAAGAAAAAATATCAAAGTGGCCTACAAATACAATAGCCGCCAATTTCTTAAAATCGAAGGAAACAAAAGTACCACTCGAGGAACCAGGAGTCTACCACATCTCTCGGTCGTGTGGTCTGGATTATATAGACCAGACGGGACGCAACATAGTTAACAGATTAAAAGAACATAAGGCGGATACAAAGAAACTGAACACAAAATCTGCTATTGCGGAACACTTCTTAGACACCATAAAATTTGAAAAGGAAAAAATGTTGGCTAAATCCCAAAACTTCTGGCCTAGACTATACAAGAAAGCCATCGAAATCCAGAAGTACGACAATTTCAACAGGGATAATGGAATCGATCTAGCACCAGTATGGAAAAGCATGTTCCGGAAGACTAATGAATCAAAACCGTCACGAACCATTGACTAGAACGGCGACTGTTACATGCCAAAGTTAACACAAAGTCACTGCCTGAAATGAGGTAACATAAACGGGGTTGTGCCACTAGCTCAATGGAGATGGGGTGGGTTATATTTAAAAGTTTCGTGATTGAATTGGATTAACTTGACGAAAACACAAAATCGAAAGGTAATAATGTCGAAATCAAAGGGCGCCAGGAAGGAGTAAAGCTTAATGGACTTCTGACCCTTGCCAACCACAAGTCCGCTTCTGTAGAATACACCCTAAACGGACTTACCTTATAGAGTGTATTTCGCTAAAATCTGAAATAAGCTAACAAAGTTGCACACGCGGAGGCCGACGGAATTAAAAGCTCTTTACATTTAACAAATTTAACATTTATTGATTGAATAAAACAAACTGAATAAAATAATTGAATTGAAAGTATCAAAATTAATTACAAAAATCAGTAACAATAGATACGTGAATGCACGTTTGATCAAAACAAATTTAAAGTTAATGGGATAAATAAACAAACAAAATAATAAAATACAAAATACAGAATTTAAAGAAATAAAACAGCACAAATTAATACATCTTAATTCATCTAAAATCACGGCCGTGTGCGTGTCGAAATAATTCAAAAACAAAATGAAATAAACTTATAAACTAATATATATATAATTTGAATCGATAATTCGGTCCCGTTTAATAAATTTTTAATTCGGGATTATAACACAGTTCCGCCAAATACGGACCTTAATTAGTTACATTAACGTTAACTTCGAGACACTTGTAATACTTTTTCTTAAAATTCAAAGCTTTTAACACTTAATCGCGTAAACACAAAAATTTCACCTATCAATAGATGGTGCAAAATAAATACCTTGAATTATTTGTAGTCGGGCTTTTGGTTAGCGTAAGCCAGCAGACGTCCGGAACCTCGATAGGGTACCAAATCCAGATGAATAATTTACCAACGGAAGATTTATTATTGATCCGCCCCCAAGGCGAAAGATATGAGATTGCGAAACAAACTCACGCACAAGTTCACTTAACGATACATGCGATATTAATTAGGAAAAACAGTGATCTCAATGAACCGTAATTACGAAAAGGAAAGTTTTATTTTCCACTTAAAGAATCACTGAACCATTTTCATTTACTTCCGCGGTAACTGCTAGAAAAGGTGAATTATCACCCGCGATAACTACATTCTGACGACTGTCAACCAACTAACTTCGGACTCCCTGCATTTACCAAAATCACATCTATATATCAACTTTTTTTCGACTACCCTTTCCACAAAGGCTGTGTTCGAAACTTCAAGAACCAAAACACTCTAATTAGGAAGTGCAATAAAGAGGCAATCAGTCCCCATTACGTCATATTCATAGCATTTGGACACGGCCCTTCGCTTGTACGTGAAAGTGTCAAATTGACAAAATATTATATTACAAGAATTTAAACTGCCTAATAAATTAAGATAATGACTTAATTTTTCCACGTAATCTATACGATTGACATAAAGAAATTACAGTACGACTGTACTTGAACAAAGAACTTTTGAACCAACTTAAAATAAACAAACGGCGAAAATATATTTAATTACGATTATATCTCAGAAGGGAAACATAAATTACAACTGGAATTTTCAACAAACCAAGCGAAATATTCAATAAGCAAAATCGCGAAATCAGATGGTTTACGGCGTAACAAAATACAAAACTTTATCAACAATTTACATTGTAACTTTGAATTTAAATTCGTAAAATAACTTATTAAACTCAATCTAAAATTACATTAAAACAAATTCAGAATACTGTGTCCATTACCAAAGATTATTCAAACAACCAATCGATTTTAAACGATGGTTACACCGAGTTAACAAATCGAAAAAAATGTAAAAACAAAGAAAACGCAAATTCAGCCAGCTCAATTTATTTATGGGGTCTGTCATAAAAGAAAACTGCTGACTTTCAAACGCAGGTCACAAGACATGACTGTCGAAACGTCAAATATTGTAAATTTTTCAAAAAAAAAATAAGCTTTCTAAGTTTTATTAATTTCGTAGACAGTGTAAATATGAAACGCGGTTCAAAACCCGAAAGTAGTTATTTGTTAAAAAATCATGGCCGCGAAATAAAACAGCACGTGTGTTAGCGCCCTGCACGGTGATTTATATATGACTGTTTGTCGACTGTAATCAGACGCCTTGTTAGTGATATTTTGTTGACTTTAGTTTGGTACATAATCGTCTTGTTTGGACCTCTTATAATTTTGATTTTTTTTTAATTTAGTCTATTTGGAGCTTTGAGTTTTTTGTCTATAAAAGAGCTACCCGATGTGGATTATTATTTTGGGTTTGATTCTATTTTTGGTAAGAATATCATAGAGTCTTTAGACGACTAAACAGCACAATATCTATAGCCACGTCAAGTTTGAATTTGTTCTTTATACTACATATTGACGTCCTTTTTTTAATTTTTTTTTATTTCCTCTATCTCTTGCGCGGCTGGTTGGGCATTAAAAGGTTGATTACTCCTTTCGTTTCTTCTACGTAGAGAAGAACGAATCAAACATCTACATCTAGTCTTATCTTTCTTCATCTATTTTGTCTTTTTTACTTTTTTTCTTCTTCTTCTTCTTGATTGGTTAATGTCGTCCATGCCACATTTTTTTCTTTCTTCTTATTCCTCCTAACAGGTTTTTGAGTGGTTCGGTAGGCACCGTAAGATGGTCTCTTTTTTCGTTCTTCTGTCGGGAGAAGAACGAATCAGGCATTAACATCAAGTCTTCCGTTTCTCCATCTTTCTCTATATCTTTCTTATTTTTTATTTCGTAGTTGATTTTTTTTCTTGATTCTTTTTAAGGTTCACCTCTTTAACGGTTTGTTGGGCATAAAAACATGTTATCTTATTTTTCTCCGCCTGTCTCTTTTTTATCTTTTCTTTCTTTTTCTTTTTTTTTGCTCCTTAAGGTTTGTCTTTAAGGCAAATATTAGTTTTTTTTTGTAAATCTTGATTAGCTTTTTCAAGACTTTTTTCTTTTATTTTTGTTAACTTTTATCTTTTCTTTTTCAGTTACTTCTCTTGTTTTATCGGGTTTAGTAAATTTTTGTTTAGTTGTGATTGGGTTGAAACTTGAAATAGACTGCAACTTTGTTTCTTGTGCTCTATGTACTTCCGCTAGGTTGAAACGTATACATACATAATGCTTCATAGGTGCAGAAACGTACATTTTCAAACCACTGGACTACTTGACAATGCACACAACATAACACGTAACAACAGGTTATTTCGGTAATTTCCACATACATTGATCGATAAATCAGTTAATTAACGATTAATCAAGAAATGCCATAATTGGTATTTTTTATAATTTGAAAATAATAGTTGCGCATAGAATACACATATATTGTAACAATAATAGTATTGTATCAAGAAGCCGAGTCAAGTCTCAATACGCAAACGCCGCTGGTAACTCAGTTAGAATTATTAAGTCGATGGTAGCCGGACCAAACCTCACGCTCGGATAAACTTTATTCATGTTTAAGACAGCAATATAATTCATACAATTTTTAAGAAAGAAGTCATCGTATCACCGTAAATAAGATTAGCTTAGAAAATACGTTTCTTGAGATTTTATGTATTGTAATGCAAATATGAAACGTTCTAAAACATTTAAAATTTGATCAAATATGGAATTTCAATTAACGTACTTTTTTTGAATTTATAACATAAATTAGGCTCTTAAAACCTTTTGGCCACACTTAAAATTAACGATGAGCGATAAATACCTCGACTTCATTTGAGATGACTCTTGGTGATGGACCTCAAAGCCAACGTTGATTTAGCGGGTGGTAAAGGTGACAGACAAAGTGAAAGCCGGTGGTTAAAACTTTAAATTTTTTTTAAACGATTACAAAATTGATGTAATACGACGATACAAGAACCCCATGACACAAAAAAAAACAAACTTTGTTTAAATCATAAGCTTACCAAAACCGTAAAATGCAAAATAGAGTACACATTCAGTCCTATGATGCACGTTAACATAGCGTGAGAAAGTAACATATCGGATAACATGTTGCACGCTATTCAGTAAGACGTATCTTGGTATGTTACAAGTGCTGTAAAAATTTTACGTTGAGAACGGAAGATAGTTTTGTATATGCTATAAGGATTCAAATTTATACTTTTTGCATTTTTATCTTTTTAAACAAATGTGCAAAGAACAAAGAAAGATTCTGTCAGAATATAAAAAAATATATAGCAGAAGATAAAATACAAACACTGTAGCTAAATACTGTCAATATTTAACAAGAGAACCAACTCTGAGTTATAGTGCATAGCACAAAGATAACGTTGAACAAAGTCTGAATAATCAAAATTTTAAAATTGTACCGTATCTGGATGTGAAAGGACAACTACAAATTAACTCAAAATTATCTAGTAACATTCAAATCTAAGCAAACAACTTATTATATACTTATTCTTTCTCAGTTAATTTACAATTACAATTTCTTATTTAAATTAGCAAAAATCATGTAAGATTTAATAAAAACGACAATTTACAATTTGTATTAATTAACATGTGTGCGAATATAGAGCAACCTTGTATCAAAGACATTAAATAACACTAAACATGGCAGAAGTAATATTTTTCTCCTATTAAATGGTTGTTGCGAAAACCCATATGACCTAAAACACTAAGTAACGCAACACATTCAACATATCAACACAACAAAGAGAAAGTTTTAAGAAGTAGTTCACTTCAACTATAGTATTTTAAAAATTACTTTTTTCGGATAGTTATATCATCTAGTTGACTAACGTGTAAAAGAATTTAATTCAACAGCATTAGATTTATAAGTAATCTAATCTATTTTTTTAAAAATTAAGTTAATTTTTACGTTTACGTAATAAATCTCATTAAGTTGTAATGTATTAATTACCAGTGGAATATTTTTGTAATTTGAACAGGTTAATGGCACCGTTCTTAATAAACTAAAGACCATTACAAAATAAATTTAATGGACCAAAATGGCTTATGAACTTTGACGAAAAGATCTGGTATTGTTTAACTGATTCTGTAAAGTAATCGTCTATGTAGGAACTTATTCAAAAAAACGTTGCTTTCCAATGTTTAAAATTTTATTCCAACGAAACTGTTTAGCTAGAAAGTCCACAATCCCAAAACTTTTCTCAATTTAATTTTTTTAGGTGTTGATCAGTCTTTCAACGCTTTTATTTTTTCTCAATCAACTGCCACTGTTTTTTTAAAAACTCGTCTGAAATAATTGATTTTTTAAGGTTGGCATTATTCAGTCATTTAAGTATGGTTAGGTGTAGAGATTAGTTGAGTCAGCTGTGTCAAGATTCAATGCTCTTAGAAGTTAGTTTTTGTTTAAGAAATTGTGGATACAGCAAAAGTTTTGATGTCAGAGTTTACAGACAAGATGTACGAACTAGTTCTTTTATTTAAACGAGACAAGCTTAAAGAAGAGTATATTTGTTTGAGTTTTCTGACTAACATCGTGTTGTCGAAGAGCTGTATGGCCTCAACATTGACGTCCATCTCAAAATCTCTATAAAAGTCACCGTTTCTGAAGTACTAAAAAGTGTCAACAATATTGCTCATTACTTTATTCTGAAAACACTGGATGATATCTATATAGCTCTTTCTGGCACAACCTTACAGCTGGAGGGCATATGTCCAAACGAGCTTAAAGATTTGTTTATACAGTAGTAGATTGACAATGTGGATTGTCTAACCAAGAACCAATACATTTTCTTATACTTAACTGTTTGTTTTTCGTGTCACGTCAAACGAAAACATTTTGTTAAAGTTTCTCTTTCTTACCACGAGCATCGACCATTTGTACGTGTTGATTGTCGCAGCTACTTTTTTCAAAGACATTTTTCCAACGACCGTCGATTTCGCTTTTTTCGGTTTGACAGCTTTCGGTGTCTTCGTCGGCGTCTTGTTTGTATTTTTTGCTTTCGACGGCGACTTCGGTTACTGTTTCGACATCACACGCCCGCTTGCTGTTTTTTGTCGACTGTAGTGGTGGCTAAAGCGGATGCTATTGTCTGTATTTTTTTGGAGACGACCGGTTTTTTGGTTTTTTTGTCGACAAGCGCCGCTGCCTTTTTGGAAGTGGTCGACGTCAGTCTCTTGGGCGAAGATGGCGACGCCTTAGCTCGCTTAGCGGCGGTAGTCGTCTGCAAAGTTTTCTGTTTTTGCTAGCCGCCGTTTTCAAAGCGGATTTAAAAATTTTTTTCCGCCGGCCAACGAGCCGCCTGCTTCTATTTTCAACAAACCGATAGCTTTTTTTCGTTTGTACAAGCGCGCCTGACGCCACGACCGATTTGGTGGATTTTTTTTATAAACGGCGAAATTTTTCTCAGAAGCGCGTGGATGGTTAGATTTCTTTGTTTTTTTTCTGTTGTTGCGACGCGGCGCCCAACGTCGATTTTTTAGCTCTCTTGGTTGAGCCGTCAGCGCCACCAACGTTCTGATTTGTTGCCAAAGATTGCACGTGGGCTTTTGAAAATAACAAAGCTTCTGTTTTGTTATCTAGTTATTCTTCATGCATCTGTTCCAATCAGTCCGTTTATTAATTAATCTAGGAGTTACTTCTTCTCGTATCACTATCACTGAGCGTGAGAAGAATGAGAGAGTAATTGGAGTTTATGTCCCATGCTTCTTTGACATGCATGTAGTTCAGTGAAAAAAAAACATGTTGATCCATCAAAAATGGGTTTAATGGCCATTTACATACTACTATTCATGCATAGTAAAATTATACTATGAGAGCCATCGTATTTCACTCATGTTAATAAAAAATGTTATTACATTACATCCACAGTTTCTATTAAAAAAAATACTTTATACTATAACTCATAAACCAGCATAGATATTTAAAATCTTATTTCATTGATTTGTCTAAAGTGCTACTCGACAAGTATCTCGTGTCCAAGCAGAGTTTAACTGTGCAGATAGAGAATGCATTCGGCCAGAAAATTAAATTAAAATTTAAGTAATCGTTAATAATTACATTTTAACAAGCCAGAAATTTGGCAACATTGTACACACGGTCAAGTGCGTATCGCAGGGAAAAGTTTTCCGTTTTATTTTTTTTATAGAAATAAACTTATTAACGGAACATAACTCTAAATTTAATATAACGGTATTTTTTTATTATTTTAGAATGTATGAAGAGAAGCATAGAAAGGAAACAAAAAATGAGGAAGTTCCTATTGGGCTAGAAGCTGAAGGAGACCATTCAAATCAGGTTAGTAAAAATTCCAACGGCAAATCTGATGATGAAACTTGTGATTAAAATGCGACATCTGAAGAAGTTAGAGGAACCTCTCCTGAGGCAGAACATGTTATGGCCGATGATGACCACAAAAAGTATATTATAGGTTGTGATCTTAAGACAAAATGGACAAAAACATGTGGCTACCGTAATTTGCAAGCTCGTCGCAAAAATTTAGTAACCCATCTTCCAAGGCCATAGGGAGCGGCCAAACAGACCAAGTCTCCGCTTGAGTGTTCCTATCTTTTTATAAACGAGATGATAATAGCGGATTTGTAAAGAATACAAATTTGAACATGACTGAAAAGACAGCTGCATATGAGGATAACATGATACACATCATAAAATCCACTTCGATAACTAAGATGGAAGCTGTGCTTAAACTTCTCTATTTGGCAGGCGTGTTTGATCTGATAGAATAAATTTAGAAGATTTGTAGCGCACCGATGGTCTAGGTGTAGAGGTGAACCGCGTTGTCAGTCAAACGATTTATGTTTATTATATCATCAAAACAGTTTAGAAATTATCCATGTTAAATTTGCTTGTATGAGGGCAATATTTTAAGCATTTGTGGAGAATCATAAAGCAAACTACATCACTATAGACAAAGAATTAGAATAATTTCGTGGGCGTTGCCCATTTAAGCAATATATGCCAAAACAACCTGAAAGACCGTTCCAAATTAGCTACAAAGCTGAAGGCGTAGTCTTGATACTATTAGCACCTATAAGCAAGACGGATAAAAATACCACTTACGACAATTGGTTTGCCAATCTTTCTTACTAAACATATTGCTGAAGGAACAACGATTGACCGTCGTTTGTACATTACGGAAAAACAAACGGAAAAACCCTCTTGAATTTTTGCAAACAAAAAATAGGCCATACAAGAGTTTGCTTTTCAACTCAACATAACTATAGTATGATATATCCTCCGAAAAAAAATATTACTTCTCTCATCCCTTCACCATGACAGTTCAATTGATCTGGTGAAAACCAGAAACTAGAAATAATAACTTTTTATCAATTCAGCAAAGCTAGAGTAGATGTAGTAGATGAGCTAAGTGGAACTTACAGTGTCAACAAAAATGCTAAAAAGTGGTCTTTGACCTTTTTTTACTCAATGCTTACTACAATGGTACTAATGATATGGTTATATTTATTGCAAACTCAAATGACAAACAGTTCAAAAAACGTTTTAGGCTTAATTCTTATTACAGTTCAACTTCTCAAGCAAAAGGAAAACCCTCGATTACCTAGAAAAGTTAGAGAAAAATGCAGATCAAATATGTATTGAGTGTATATCACACGATTCTGATTGAACTATGCTTCTCTTGCTGTAAAATTATCGTTTTCCTATGTATTAAACCTTGTTTGTAATTTGTTAAATAAAATAACATGTCTTGGTTTAATATTGCCCAATATTATTGCAAGAATTCGTTTAATGTGATGTGTTCTACTATTCTATGATCCTAGAAAACTGAAAATGTAAAACTTTGGTACAAGTATGCTTAGTTACAAATAAACAAATCAAAATAACCTATAATTTCAGTGGGGTGTCTGATACCCAACCATATCAAGCTTGATATTTTTCCCATCATACTGACGCCGGGTTAATCCAATGTAATCAGTAAAAATTTTTAAATAAAAACAACACAAAATACAGATATCGTTAAGAAAAGCAGGTCACGAGGATCTTAAGAAATCCAAATCGCAATCATACATTCCTTAAATTTTTAAGTTTGTCATTGCACGAACACGATATACAAGTAATAAATGTTAACATTTCTTCAGTAAGTTAAAGAAGAACCGAGATAACAAATATCACAAGGTTAAAACTGAAACTTTTAGCTACAGCTCCAAAACAAAAAAGGAATTACTATTTTTGTCACTGAGTATTTCGCAAAAAAGAGAGTTCGAGCATACGCCATCTATTTTTTCTTATCTTTTATAGTTCGAGTTCTCTAAAAGAACCATCGAAATTGGCCCACTCTCTAGATTCAGTTCTGTTATTTAGACTTTACATAAATATTCTAGCTCATTATTTTGTTCATGTAAGTGTCGGATTATTTAAATTCTTATTTTACCTTTTTCAGAAAAGAAGAAATGAAGTTAGTATCTTTGTTACTAAAATTATATTTATCCAACTATTTAATTTCAGTTTTCGTTAAATTAAGCATTACATGAACAAAACTTAATAAACATATTTCTTGTCATATAACAAACTTATCTTAATGTTACTTATTTGGACAGAAACAGAAAAGATAGTGAAATTTTATATAATAAATTCGTTTTTATTGAACTTTGGATTGCAGTAATCTAATTATGATAATTGGGGGACAGCTTACTAAACTAAGACATAATCAACGATTAGCTTAGAGTTTATGATGAAATTATTTATTGTGACACTGTTAATAAATCATTCAGAATAAAGTGCGTATTCTAGAAGGTGGTAAATTATTGTCTTAACAACGATCCAATTTTAAATACAGTTTTAGCAACATCATTCAATTAAATCAAAATTATTTTGTCAGACACACGCAAGTACGTCACTTGAGTGGGATTTACTACTGTTAATTTGTATCAGTTACCTGTTCACTGTTAACGTGACAACAATGAAAGACGCTGATCGAGACGGTTTGGCCGACATGGAAAAAACGTAAGTAACTAATGTTTTATTTATGCACGACGGTTGGTCAATACATTTGTTATGCTTCCTAGTGCAATATTCACACTTTTTTTAAATTTGAATGCATTATTTCATTATAAATTTAAATGTTTGTATATGAGTTAACACGAATAATCAACAAAAGGTAATTAATTTTACAAAAAATACAAATATATAAACCCGTTTTCGCATAAGTATTTTACCAAAAATCTTATATTAGCAAGGTTAGAATGAAATGACTTCAGACGGTTTACTTATATAAGAATTAAAAATGTGACATTTTTCTTAACAATTACACTCAGCAGATATTTTCTGTAAAATAAATTAAAATGTGTACCAGAATTCCCAGATTGGATTAAAATTAGATTCTATTAAATTACTTTAAGCACGTGAAAGTAAATTTACATATGTAATTTAATATTAATGACACATTTTAATGAAGTAATAAATAAGAATATAAAAAAAACTGGAAAACAATACGTTTTGTATGAAACATTCAATTGTTTACATAAAAATACAGTGTAAAGTGACAAACTATTTTTTCTGATGGCTACACTATAGTAGTTTTTATCTCTAACCGATAATTGTTTGAGAATACGATTCTTGCATACTGTTAAATAATAGTAATTTATGTAACAAGTCTCAAAAGTGAAGCATAGCATAACAAACGCCATTGTGACGCAATGCCCTAGGCCGAGCATTGCATGAGACTGAGTTATGGTATCAGACTTTCGAAGAGAGTAACATACATTATTCGTCACAAATAAATTGTGAGTAATATATATATATATATATATATCGAGTAAATCTATTAAGCTCAAAATTCAAATGTTTTACGTAGTACCAACTTCTAAATATATAACGCTCTAATTTATGAAATATTTAAAGCGTTTTTTTTTCTAATTTTAACTAAAATTCAGAACTTTTAAACTGATTTTCTATAAGACACACACTTCTACTTAAATAATAATTGACTTTCAAAGTATAGTTTTACGTAAATTTTGATTTTTCAATTTGCAACTCGAGAGTTTTTTTTACCATTACGTAATTACCCTAATAAACTTTTTCGACCGTAACACAATTAGAGTCGTGTTCATCTAACTACGACGATTTTCTTTTTCACTAAATCTTAAGTCATTTCTATAGAGCTTAAATCTGACTTAGTTTCCAAGTAGATTACCTTACTATGTAGTGGTTCTTTCTTGGATTTCCGTTCTTCAAGTTCATCGATTTCTTTTCTACCTTTTTAGGAAATTCTGTTGATTATTATTCTGGATTAGTTGATTACCTACTATTTAAAGGTTCGTAGTTAGATTTTGGTTGTTTGTTTGAGTTCTTTCATTTCTTTCACATCTTGTTGAAGCTTCTTACAAAAGCGACCGAAACGATGGCAACAACCCGGAAGAAGTTTTTATTTAGTATAGACGTGGAAGCATTTGCTATTGCATTAACAATATATACAAGGAGAATACCTTTTCTAAAAACCCCGTCACTTGTCAAACTTTAGTACACTTTAACTTTTTTTATTCGTTGTCATAAACACAACATCATTCCTGCATATCTCAAAATCAAGTATCACTTTCAGGCACGTTCTCCTAAAAACATTTTTCACCGTGCTAGTCTAGCGTTAATACACGAACGGATTAAGCAGACCGGACGAGAGTTAGACACGATTTCTACTCTTTTATCTTCATATTGAGTTAATAAATATTGTCTGCAGATGAAAACTATTGCCCCGTTGAAAATTATTTTATCTAGTTTAGCTTACAGAACAAGAATCGGTTCTATCCAAAGGTATGAATTGTGCTATTCCTCATAAACGCATTCCTAAAAAAGACATTTTATGTGTTGTTGAGTCTTCTATAAAACATCTTCTTTGTCACATTTCAGGTCCCATTCGTGCTCAAACTAGAAACATTCTTGAATCGTCTAAAACTCCTAGTCTCACATTTCTAAGTCGGAAAAGTTAGCTTCGAAAAGTCTTTGTAGAAACCTCAATATAATTGTTCTCCTAACCCACAACCCTACTGTTGTTTTTAACAAAGCTGATTACGATAATAAGCTCCATTCTGTCAGAAAAACGTACGCTCTTCTAAGTCGTAATACCACTTCAAAGATTGATCATCAGGTTAACCAAATGATCAGATTTTCTTAAACGAAACGTTGACTCACTCCTTCAAATTTGAAATCACCATTTATACGGACTTCCCAAAATGCACAAACAAGGTATACCTCTTCAAACTATCGTACTATCCAATTTCTCACAAGTTAGCCAAGTTTTTGTTCAAAATTCTTTGCGAATTTAGAAGTAAAACCTTTTCTCACTTCCTCAAATCTCACCATTTTATTCAACGTTTGGAAACTATAAAGTTTGAACCCCATGATCTTCTTGTGAGTTTTGATGTCACTTCACTTTTTAACAAATTTCCTTTTAAAAATTCGTTTATGATCAACATCAAACAGATTTTGTCTCACCAAGGCAAAGATTTTAGTTCGTCTTATTGATAAATGTTTCTTATTCACTTACTTCCAATTTAATAACAAGTTTTACGAACAAGCTTTTTTTTGCGCCGCTATGGACCCTCCCTTATCTTTTGTTCTAGTAATATTTCTATAGAATGCTTTGAATTCGTTGCATTGGAATCATAGATATTAAAACTTCAAGTCTAGTTTAGATATGTTGACACGGTTTCTTGACTATTTAAACAACCAACACTTATATATTAAACTCAAAATCGAAAATAATGATTTTCGAGCCATTTTGTTTATCGCAAACCTGCCTATACAAACAAATATCTTCACATAATAAGAATGTTTTCCCGGTTTGGACCGTGTCATTGTTGTTGTAACCGAAGTTGCCAACGTTTCGCCCACTTTCGTAAGGGGCTTAATAACTAAGAACTTCTTAAAAGTTAGGTTATTAACTTGTGAAACAAGCCATAATCCAAACTCTGAAAAGGTAAGAAAGAAAACGACAACTTGAAAAAGCAAACGAAAATCTAACAAAGAACCACTACAGATTTAGGTAATCAACTTGGGAACCAAGCCACATTCCAAACTCCGTAGAAGTGACTTAAGAAGAAATAGTCTCCGTAGATAAAGAAGAAGGATCGTCACGGGTGGTTAAGCTCGAACCAAAGAGGGGATAGCTCGAAACCATGATTGCGATTGAAGTTATTAGGGTGTTTGATGATTTCTATGCTCTCTCGGAATTTCCTGTTGAAAAAGAATGGAGATTTGGCAATCAACGAAGCCTTATCCAAATGTATTTTGTGACCTGTAGTAAAATGATGTTCAGCAACCGCAGACTTCCTTATACGACGATCATGTTCTGAAATGCGAGTAATGACGGAACGACCAGTTTCACCAATCTAGACTAAACCACATGAACAAGGAATTTGGTATACACCTTGAGATGAAAGTAAGAAATTTGTCTTTGGGAGAAGGTAGAATCTGAGAGATTTTGCCTGTCGAGTCGAATATGGGTTTAATACCATTCTTACGAAGAAGGTTCCTTATTTGATCTGTAGCCTTGTGAATATGGGGTAAAAAGACTAATTTCGGATTGGATTCGGGAGTAGAAATGTCCTTAGGTAATCGAGTACGTGGATGTAACGACAATTAATATCTCTATGAATATCTTGCTTCACATAACCATTGTTCACTAAGGTTCTAGTAAGATGACGGAGTTCCGAGTCTAGATTCTCAGGTTGGCAAATAGAGAAGGCACGGTGAACCAATGATTCAATAACAGAACGTTTTTGTGCAGGATGATGATGAGACGCAGCATGAAGGTATCTGTCCGTATGGGTGGGTATGCGATAAACAGAATGGCCCAGAAGTCCGTCGGGCTTACGAGTCACAAGAACGTCAAGAAATTTCTTATCTTAGTATATTTGGGCGATGTTTTGCATTGTAGAAACCAACATACTCCGAATTCGCATTTTTGCGGCTAAATAAATATTATACCCAATCAACCCGAGATCGCCTCTTCGAGTAAGCTTTACTCTTCGTTGGAGACTGGGATTACCGTCTAGCTTTTGGTCTAGCCACTTGCAGCTTTCATCAGGAAACAAATTTACCTAATGTATTTTAAACTAAATAAAACGATTCTGCGATTAGTATTCATTCATTGAAATAAAGTCGGCAGTCAAAACACTCAAAAAATTCATAAATATATTTTTTTAAATCTTTTCTTTATGCCCTATCTTTAAAATATTAGCACTGGCGCCGCATGAAAGGCTAAGCCGGGCCATTTATTTATTTGATTAATTTATCTAAATACGTGCATAACAATTACTTCAAACGGGAAGTTTTAATAATTATTCAACAAACAGATGTGTTAATGAGAACGATTAATAATTGCAATTACTAATTGCCGATTAACAAACGAATTAGTTTTCGTTGATAGTATGTATATTATTAATTTTTACATCTTTCTAATAATGAAAATTCAACCTGATGAAACTAAAGAAGAAAATACTTCATTTATGCCAACTTTGATTTCATTGATTGGTACGGAAGCAAAATGACATTAGAAATTTTGTAAATTTAGATAGTAATATACCCATTAGAGAATTTTGGTTAATGTTTAGATGCTTTGTTATATGCAAAAAATACCACGACCGACCGAGTGCTTTTAAGAAAATATTGCATTCCGAAGAATGCCTTAAGTTTATGTTTTTTGTCACCTAGAGAGAACAACCAACTAGATCACGTTTTTATTACATCACTTTTACGTTTGTAACGTATCACACACAAGTACTTTCTTCGAATTGAATTGTTACGTGTCATTACTTATTAATTTTCTAAAAATCGTAATTGTAAACTGGATGGGATAATTTCAGATTATTTGATACTTACAGGATAGGATTGAGTCTGTGGTCATTTACATTTTTACTTTCCTGTTTTAAGTCGCTGGATTATTTCTATTACGCTATTAGCAATTTCACTGGAATAAAGATTTGTTTCTATATAACGGCGGTGTTAAAGGAATTTTTGATTTAGTTTACAGGTAATTTGGCGTCGGCCATGTTGCTTTTAGTAATTTAAAATTTTTATAGCAAGTTTGATAGAGTCAAGGTAAATTCTATTCAACCGTCATTATGCTGCGGAAAAAGTAAATTCCTCATAAATAATGTCGTATACCTAATGACCTCCAGGATCTGTGTTACTTGAATCGAATGTTGCACAGCTGTAGATACCGCTAAGTATTTATTGATAGCGGCAATTGACTCGCTTTAATTTTGCAATCATACTAAATCATTTATTTTCATTCACAGTTATAAAACGCCTTTAGTTTTATGTTATGAAGTTGTTTTGAGTACGCTGAGTATATTCCATGCTTTTTTAATTGTTTTAAACGTAGTTAAGACCAGATTTTAGCAAACCCACGTCGTTGCATGTAAGGTTACATACTTCGCAAGCCTCTGGAATGACTTCGAATGTTGCTGCCATTAGCTAGTTGCTTTAAAGAACTTCGGTTGGGTAAATTTTCCAATTTGTACATTTAAAATTTAAACATTGCTATTAATTATTTTTTGTACTTACTAATTTGTTCGGGCATGTAAACATGAATAGTTGATCAATCTCCGAGCCGAGAATCTTGCCTGTACAAGGAATACACCTATTTTTTTCTTTCTTTTATTATAGTTTTCTCAACCACGCCAATTCATCGACATTGCAGCTAGCCGTAGTGACGTGGTTGTTACCAACAAGACCCACTATTGCAGAAGGTTCATAACATAATTTTGGTATGTGAGCCTCAACTCAGCAATAAGAGAATTTTTATATGCAAGTTTTTAGTTTTATTTAGTACTTTCTTAAAAATTAATTGAGAGGTTTACGTTTAGACTATTTTCGATGCTTCTATTGTATTTTAAAGTTTTAAGTGGATGAGTATAACTTCATTCGGGATGCAGAACTTTGTCGATATAGTTGTACTTACAGTTTCCTTTGTTTAAAATTTATTTGCATGACGATATGCATTGTTAATGTATATATACTTTTTCCGTTCAATTTTCTCTTAGCTCTGAGTAGTTTATTTTTCATTTTACGTTTGTGCAACGTGCCCACATTTTTTTAACACTTTGTTAAGTTATGCAAGATAATTTACTGTTTTTTAATAAATTCGTAAAAAGATTTGTTGTAGCCTTTAATTTTTATTTCAATCTTCATTAACTCATCATTTTATGAAATATTATTTGTGGACACAAAGTTGTTTGGTGACCTTTGTATAAAATATTAGTCGTTTTTGAACAATGTCAAGGTTTTTACTAATTAAAATAATTTAATGCGTATAAAGTTAACTTTTTTTAGGATGTTTATTTGTAAATCTGATTCATAGAAATTCTTAATCTAATCATAATATGTAGTCAACAAATTCAAAAGTAAGTTAATTCCATACTGTTTAATAAAATCGAAAGTTTTTGCACCACTTAGACGTCAGGTATATTTACCTACGTTACCTAATAATTGTTATTACATGAGCTTTAATAAAATGTAATGTATGCGATTATCTAGGACACGTAATTTACGAATCATGTATTAATTTACAATAGTTGATTAACTGCTTGTGTGAGTAAACATTAACTTTATTATACAACGTTCCTCTTTACCATTATCTCGTCGATACCATTGTGTGCTATTTAATATTAAATATAATAAAACCTAAAGTAAAAATCTGGATAAAAAGTCTACATTGCAAAAAACCTGAAAAATTTGCATTGTTTTTATTGAAAATCACAAATAAAATTAATTATAGAACTAAAGTAGGTTTTTACATGCAGTTTACAACTTGAACTTTAAACAACAAAATATAAAGTTTTTCGGATTTTGAACCACGTTGTATTATACACTTTACCCAGTCATAAAAATTACAAAAATAATTAAATTTGACGTTTCGACAGTCATGTTGATTCTGGAAAGCCTTTATATTGCGCCGTTCAAGATCATCGATTGTTACGTGACGTTAGTAATAACGTTTAGCATTGTATGTCGACAAAATTTTTGACATGGCACTACTGGTCGGCGCCCCATGTTGGGCGTCATTTTTTATTAGTAACCTTTTTGTTCCAACGGATCGTTTTGGTAACAACCACGTCACTACGGTTACCTGAAATGTTGGTGACTGGGCATGGTTTAGAATATTATAATAAAAAAAGAAAAAAAATAGGCGCCGCTCCGTTGTACTAGAAAAATCTTGGGAGACACCAAGTGAACATACGAACCCGATGCTTAAGAAGTTAGAAAAAAGCAAGCAATCATCAACGAGAAAACGAACAACTGTGTTATATATCTATTTTTTCAATCGATAACAAGCTAACACATCAACAAAAAAATATACCAATAATAAGCCAAGATGCTGCATACGGTAAAAATGAAATCAAACATTAACACTTACATGCAGTTGCAAACAAAACTTTAGTTCTCGTCTAGCAAGACGTAATCATGAATTTATTATAAAGCGAAAGTTCCTCAGTACAGTAGCTGGTAAAAGTTGCTACTACCGTAATATTACTCTCAATATTTTCTAGAAGTGTAAGCTTACATTCGATGATTTAATCTTTTTATCACTGCCTTGAATACAAACAAATTACTAAGGTACTCGAATGGAACTAGTCAACGTAACCAATAATGCATCAATATTGCAAGCAGCTGAAAGCTGAATTATGGATTCGACTGAAAATAAATTATTAATAATGACCTTAAAATAGTTCGAGTACACAGTTTTGATCTACTTATTCTGTGTAGACAAATCGTAAAGTTATATGTACCGTAAAGCGGTCAAACTCTACCGGTATATTCCGTTGTGTTTTATGATGACAATAAAATTGACAATATGTCCTTTCGATTTCAACGCGGTGTTTATTTTAATTCTCCAGTAACACAAACGCGACTCTATGGTTAGAAGCGATTACCAAAAGCACGGTGTGGTCGCTGAACCACGTCAGGCCACTATTTCTTGCCAGTTTATTTTTAAAAATAGTCATGCACACTAAATTCCACCCACTACAATTCAGATGCAATTATTTTTTGAACGCATCTGAACAACAACTCTTCTACATCTAGTGTCAAAACTCGATCTTTCTTAAACTTTCGTGTTGCGACATCTTTCATTATGTTGTCAAACATACCTTAAATGTCTATGAAGTTAACAGTACTGGCATTTCTTCTTTTTTGATAAACAAATTTAGTGGCAACAATTCTTAAAGAATTTGGTTGACTAGACTAGTATCAACTCCATTAAGCAACAGTTTTTTACGTCCGTCATCTCTTTCTCAAATTTTTCTTTTTTTTCTATATTCTCTTCTAACTTAACAATACTTTGTTTTACGTCTTTTTGCAGTAGATTTTTTACAGTGAGTTATTTTCCGAAGTGGCAATAATTCGGCGTTCACCATTACATTGCTCGACATTGACACTTCGCAAGCGTATCTAATTTTGATCAAGATCAATTCCGTCAACGCGGTTTTCTAGCAATACACCAGCTTTTTCAGTTCTCTTCAATATTTCGCTCCTAAAACAGGACCCAATTGATTTTCTTGTAACGAAAACGATGTCAACGTTTTCTTGTTGTTTGGTGATCAAAATTTTTCATGCAAACATGACTAACTGAGATTAACTCTTGTCTTTTTTGGTCAATTTGTTCTAAACTTTAGAGTGCTTTTCTTGTCTTCTTCTTAGGTTTATTACGGTGTCGTCGTACGTGGCCTATTTCACCGCAGTTCAAAGTCGTCTGCGCAGGTACTTCTGCAAGTGGTGAGTAACAGTTGGCAAAATTCTAAGCGCTTCTGCACGTAAGGATACTATTAAAGACACCTCTCATTGCTTGTTGCTCCAACAATTAACTGTAGCTGCGACTTCAAATTGTTTGTAGTATGCTTACCAAGAAGTTTTTCCATCAAAATTTGGAAGTACAATCTTAAACATGTGTCGTTTCCTCTCGATGGTCTATTAGCTCGTGACATTGCCTTCACCGCCACAATTCGTTTGGTTCATTCTATCTTTAAGCAGTTTCATTGTCTTCTAATTTGTCCTTTATTGCTTCTATTTTTACACTCATAGATTTGCGTATTTCTGTTAAATTTAACATATCTGTTTAGGTTTCCTCTTAAACCATTTTAGTTTGGTTTTATACACTAGCTTGTATTTGTTCATAGATGGTTTTTATTTGACTCTCAATGCTAGTCCGCATTTCTTCCATTTTTTGAGTTTTCGATAAATATGTTTTCCATTTTTTAAGAATTTTTAGGCAGTTTTCTATAATATTTTTATTTATTGATTCTTCATTATTTTTTATTGGTTCGAGAAATTCCAATCATTTTGCATCCATGCTTACGAATGGGATCACTTTTAAATGCAATTTTTGAATAACAAAAATTTTAATAGCAAACGATCCGTTATTATTATTGAATGTCCTAATTAAAAAAAATTTAATGAACTGCAACAAACAAACACACGCGAGCACATACTAGTCACACAACGTTTCCATTACGAGAACGATACTGCACATTAAAACCGCGATTCCGACATCTGATACCAATGTAACCAATTTTGAAACTAAATGATTTGAAACTAAATATTTACAAGGTTTAGAACTAATTTTTAGGCAGTGACTAATATTTAATTAACTATCACTCGATATTTATAAACACCGTCCGTGATAAGTTACACTTTTTGGATATTTGCAATGGCATTTATTTTCACTTGACGAATTATATTTGCCACGTGTGTAACACTTTATTTACTCCGTATTCTTCTTCTGACTAGACTCGATTCCTTTTCACTGGATTTAGACATAAAAATGTAAGCTTTCGCGGTTGTTTTGTTTATAATTATAAGCGACTTTCGGCTTAGACCGCGTCGTAATTAAACACCCAGACTTAGGCTTGTCCTAGTGTCTCATTGAGAACAAAAAAAAGAAGTAGAACTTGGCCTTTGCCCTATTGTCGTTCGTGACCTAAACAAACTGACGTTTCGCAAGACATTTCAACTTGCATCTTCAGAGTAGTTAATGGCAGTGACCAAACCTAAGTCTGGGTGTTTAACTACGACGCGGTCTAAGTCGAAAGTTATATTTTATATTTTACTTTATTTACTTCGAGAACATTCCGGTAATTACCTCGAATCATTTTGAATGATATCGAAGCTTCTATGCCTTTCACTATGTTATGTTTGGAGTTTCATTTATGTATAAATGAAAATTATTTTTTATAGTTATGTAGGTATCTAAAAGTGACAGAAAAAGTTTTAGCAAATATTTTTGTTAAAACAATGCCAGACCGTACTCCTGATAATGTCATCGTAACTCGTCTTATGATGTCGGAACGCCGTTCTCGACAGAAATACAGATTTAAATTAACTATTTATCAACGATTAAATCCAACGGTAGGAGTATATAGTGCGAATAAGATGTAGTTTTTATTTTAATGGCCGTAATAGCATCCGTAAAAACGTCGCATATCAGCATTAAAATGATGCCATGATGCCTACACAATTTAATGTCCGATTTTTAAACGTTGACAAATTGTTATGAAAAACATTTTACAAAACTATCGGTTACTGCCCTGTATAAATTAATCTACGCAAAGCAAAGACTTTTATGTCATGTGTTGGTTGTTATGTTGATAGATATTCGTGTTTTCCGATTGTATTGAATCAAACCACTTCTATGTTATCAAAAATATGTTCATTATTCTTAAACAACAATATTAATCTATTTTTGGTGTTTTATAATTTTCTTCCAAGATATGTTAGAGTGATGTACAGCCTACTGCAGTCAAGTATACTTATATATAGTATAAATGGATTTAATATCATTCAAACTGACAGATTGTTTTCCAATTGTTATTACGTAATCGCCTACTTTCAAATATTTAAATTTTATTATTTTTAGATACGAAAATGAGCCAAAAACTGCTGGTGCACAATTCTTAGAGATACTGCAAATAACAGGAGAATCTTTGTTTTTAATATTATACCTGATATGGATATCTATAATTGGCACTTACAGACTAATCAATCCTCTTCCCAAAAAATCTATAAAGGGAGAAATTGCATTGGTAAACATAATATATTTAACAATAATGATGTTATGCAATTTGTTAAATTAGATTACAGGAGCGGGTCATGGAATAGGACGAGAATTAGCGTTGCAGTATGCTTCTGAAGGAGCAACAGTTGTATGTTGGGATATTAACTCTGCTGGTATGGATGAAACAATTTCTCAAATTAATAAATTAGGGTACACTAAAGCGCATGCATATATGTACGTTCGATTATTGTATACCTACTTCTTTTTATTTAAAAATAAAATTTAGATGTAACGTTGCTAAAAGAGAGGAGGTGATGAAAACCGCAGAGATTGTTCAAAAAGAAGTTGGACCTGTTACTATATTAATTAATAATGCTGGTATAATGCCGGCGCACTCATTTTTAGAACACACAGCTCAAGAAATAGAAAATACGATGAATATTAACGTAATGGCGCATTGTTGGGTTTGTAAAAACACGAAATTATAGGTGATTTTTTTAAAATGTTATTTTGTAGACTTTACAAACGTTTCTCCCCGACATGATTAAAAACAATTATGGACACATTGTCGCTTTATCATCCATCGTTGGTCTAGTGGGACAAAGAAATTTAGTACCTTATACTGCATCTAAATTTGCCGTTAGAGGAATGATGGAAGCTCTACATTTAGAATTGCGCACCAAGCCAAATAATAAAATTCGCTTAACTACTATATACCCTTATATGGTAAATACGGGGTTGTGTAAAAAACCTGTAGTTCGGTTTAAAAGTGTAATGTCGTTATTGAACCCAAAAGATGTTGCTCAGAATATTATCGACGCACAACGGCGGAATGTGATAGAAACAACAATTCCAAACCATCTACTATACGTTGTTTATTACTCTAAGTATTATCAACTAGTTCATATTTTAATCGATTATTAATTATATTGATTTTTAGATTATTCCCATTTAACGGTGGAAAAGCGATTTTAGACTTTTTAAGTGCTTATGTAAGTTCAGACTTGGATTAAAGAAATTGGCTAAAACCTGTTATTTATTTACTGATGATGTGCATTTTATTATAAAACTGGTAAAAGTTTGATTGGGATATTTGATTTCCAAAACATTAATATCTAATATGGATAATTTCCGGAAAAGTGCCAATTTTGAATAAATTATTATATAAGTTTAACTTTATTCGTTGCCATTTAGCTTACAAATTTGATCGTGCTATACTACATAACATTCTACATTTACATTTTATTCTATTTCCTTTTTTTTTCTTTGGAATACATTTTCTTATCCCTTCTCTCCCCTTAACTTTTTCCTCCTGCTCCATACTTTCTCCATCCATTCCGCTCCTTTTCCTCTATTTTCATCACCTCTTCTCTTAGTTCCCTGCATTTCTGTCTCATGTGGTTAAGGTCTTCCGTTTCTTCTCCACATAGCCTGCACATCTTTTCTGGTTCTTCTTTCCAATATTTGTTCCCTAACTCCTCGTTGCCACATCTGAACCTTGCTACCATTTTTTTCTTTTTGTTGCTTTTAATCTCTCTATCTTTTAAATATTCCGGCACTCCTTCACCCTTGATATCTTTATAATTCCTATTATATCTGCCCTCTTTTATCTTTGTCCATCTTTCTTGTTTTTCGATGTCTCTATCTCTCCTTATTATTTCTTCCCTTATCCCTACTCCCTCTTCTCTTAATCTCTCCACTTCTTCACTCGCGTACCCGTTTCTTTTGTAATACTCTTCTCTGCCCTCCTGCCCGTACTTCACTTTCCCTCCCTTTATCTCTTTCCGACATTCTTGGAGAATTTTTGCAATCTGTCCTTTCCCTCATTTCTTCCTCGTATTTTATTGCTCGTTTTCCTGTCTCTACCCTTATTTTTTCTATCTGTACCTCCTCTCTCACAATATACCCCGGTGTATCCCTGTCCAATCCTAACACCCATCTCCAGTATTTTTCCTGTAGCCCTCTACCTCCCTCCACTCCTTCCAGTCCCATATTTCCGCTCCATACATTACCACCCCTTTATTAATTTTTCAAACAACAATTTTCTTTTTTTATATCCATCTTGAATACTCTTTCCCCACACCCCAGACTTGTCCTATTAACCTGTTTCCTTTCTTCACCCTTTCCTTTATGTGTTCTCCCTCTTTATTTTCCTGTTTCATCGTGTAGCCAAGGTATGTAAATTCCTTCCCTTGTTGCACTTTCTCATCACTCCATATCCACTCCTCTCTTTTTCTTATCCCCCTCCTTTTCTAAATATCATTATCTTTGTTTTCTCCGTGTTTGCTTCCATTTCTTTTTTTTTCATATATTTTTCTAGCGTTTTCATCATCTCTTTCATTTCCTTTTCCTCCTTAGCCACCAGCACTATGTCATCCGCATACGCCAACGACCATACCTTAGCGTTCCCTACCACTATCCCTCCTGTCTGTTGTTCTCTCATTGTCTCTTCCAGATCCCCCGTATATACTGAGAACAGGCTTGGGCTCAGTGGACATCCCTGCCTCAACCCTCTCTTTGTGATGAATTTCTCACTCTCTTCCCCATTCACTTTAACCCTGCTTCCTCTATTCTTTGTATTAATCTTTCATTGATTTTTTGCTTTTCATATATTCCCACAGCTTTTCCCTATTCACTTTGTCAAAAGCAGCTTTTAGATCTACGAATAGTGCCACCATTTTCCCTCTTTTTTTCTAGTTCTTTATTTGCTAAGTGTTTCAGTATATATATGTTGTCTATCGCCCTTCTTCCTTTTCTGAATCCCGCTTGTCCGTCTGGTACCAAACTTCTTTCCTCTATTTCCTTCTGTAGTCTTTCTTGCAGTATTGTCGCGTACAATTTGTATGCCGTGCTCAATAATGTTACCCCTCTATAATTCTTGACTTTATTTTTTTTTCGCCTTTTTTATGGATTGGGCATATTATTCCCTTTCTCCATCTCTCTGGAAATCTTTCCCCTTTCCATATTTTGTTTAGTATTTCCGTCATCCTTTTCGCTACACTTTCTCCCCCGTATATCCACTCTTCTCCTTGTATCCCATCGTCTCCTGTCGCCTTTCCTTTTTTTATATTCTTTATCGCCTCTATTACTTCTTCTTCACTTATTCTATCCCTATCTCCTTCTTCCTGTCTTACTACCGCGTCTTTTCTTTTTCTTTTTTCTGCTTTTTGTTCTTCCCCTCCCAACAGGGTCCGAAAATATATCTCCCATTCTTTAATTTTTATTCCCTTTGTCGTCATGTTTTTTCCTCTGTTTCTTTAGGTACTTCCATACATCTTCTTCTGTTTTTTTTTCTTTGGTCTGCTCCTGTTGTTTCTTTTTTTTTTCTTCCTTCTTTCTGTCACATGTTTTTTTGTATATTTTTACTGCTTCTTTGTATTCTTTTTTTTTCCTCCCTTTTTTTCACTGTCTTAATGCTCTTTTTGCATTTTTCTTTGCTTCCTTGCATTCCTTATCCCACCATTTCTTCCATCCTGTTTTCTCGCCCTTCCATTTTCTAAATCTGACTCTCTCTGTTGCTTTCTCCATCATCTCTCTCATTTCCTCTACACTTTCTTGTAATTCCTTCCCTATCCATACCGTTTTCCTTATTCTCTCTTTATATCTTTTTATACCCTCTTCTGTCTACTTTTTTTTAGTTATGTACTTCTCCTCTTCCTCTCTCTTTTCTCTTTCCCTTCCTTCCATTGTCAATTCTAGTGGTTGATGGTCTGACTCTACCCTTTCTCCCACCTTAAATGTCTTTACCTTTTCTGCGGCCTCTTCATTTGTCATTACAAAATCTATTATTGATTCTCCCCTTCCTTCTATGTACGTAAATTCCCCCTTTCCATCTTCTTCTCTGTTCCCGTTCATTATTTCCCACCCTTTTTCGTTGCACAATTCCAGTAGTTCTTCTCCCTCTTTATTTATCACCTTGTCCTTTGTTTGTCTCTTTCCCGTCCCTTTTCTTTCTTGTATTCCCCCCTCTTCCCCTATTCTTGCGTTGAAGTCCCCTCCTATTATTATTATATATATAATTATTATCTTTGAACAAATTTTTTTGTGTGTTTTCGTCCATTTTGATGTATTTTGCAGGCAGCATAATCAGCCAAAAATTTTATTTTTTCGGCCTAGGCCGGTAAAGTGTAGTAGAATTTTATAACTAGAAGTTGGGATTAATACTCATTAATTGATTAAACTTCATCTACGATTCTGTCAGACTTAATAATATACACCATTATCTGTGTTTTATAATTCATTTAAAAAACAATTGCATTTACTCATTACAGGTTTTAGTTTTATTAACATCTTATTAAATGATATTAATCATCAATCGATTATAAAAAGTATCAAAAAGTAAACCATCATATGAATATGAACAATCTCATTTAGTAATGCTAATTAGTCTTAGTCTACTAGTCAAACATAATACTTTAATATTTCGGATCGTTTCGTTTTTAGAAGGAGATACCTAAAAAATTCAGACTTAATATATGCTAATGTAAGGGCAAAATTAATCATTCCGCTTTAAATATCCTGACAGTTAAAGTTTAATAACAGTTCAGTTTATTTTAAAAAATGTAAGTAATTTTATTTTTACGAATAAAATTTATAATTATGCAGTATACTATTAAATCTAATTAGATGTTAATGCATTGCATAACTCACTGATTAAATCTGATAGAAAAATCGCATTCATTTTTATATTCAAATTTTCTTAGGGTTTTTGGTTGTAGCTTTGCCACTCAAAGAAATGATTTCTTTTTAATTTAGAGACAAATAGTTGAATCCACCGTAATGAAATTGGAGAATTTTCCACCAATCGATCAGCTGCATTACGTGTTACAACACTGGCACAAGATAATGCCATCGTGAAGCTGACTGATAATGAAGGTTTTGTATCAACGCTTCAAATTAAAGAAAATTTACAATTATCGTGTAGTAGAAGAATGTGTCGACTCCATGATCAAGGAATACATTGTCGTTAACCCACACAAAAATATTTTGATCTCACCGAAACATGCAGCCCTATAATTTTTCCTTACACGATTCCAGACCACACGTTCAAACTCCATCGATACTGATGTTCTACTTGCTGCATCTAATGTGGGTTTTGCTCAGACCAATAATACGTAAATTTACCCCCAAAAATGACAAAAATAAGTAATTGCGTAGATAACGCCCTCTAGTTTATTTATTTTGAACTAAACGGTTTAACATTTTAAAAAAAAGGTCATCAAACATTCTTTTAAATAAAATCAAAAATATTCAAATAAGTTGAATGGTTCAGGTTATTTAAAATGTAACTATTGAAAAATGCATTGGATTCCGTTTCCATTATTATGACAAATACATAAAAAAATTTCATAAAACAAAATTATACTGTATTACTGAAGCTAACAAATTACGTTTTTAAAGGTATGGGTCAATAGCCCAACTTTTCCAAAAAATACCGTGAACTTTGTTTCTTCATAGCAGTTACACCCTCTAGCGGTAGATTTACAAACTTAGAAATAATTTTCTGCCATTTTTCTTGCCCGCTATAGTTTTATATATATACTTTTTTTCCAAACCTCTAGGCCTTACCGTACCCTTACCCGGACCCAGGCGCGGCTTCAGAAGGGGGGCTATGCCCCCCCCGACATTGAAAATAATACTGAAGTTTTTCTCACTTCGTATGTAATACATTCGCTTTTTTTATAATTGTATAATTTATGATGCTTTATCGCTTGCAAGTAAAAGCTTGGTGCATAACGAAGTGTTGTTCAATTCTATATTAACGCCATATTGAATACATTATTATTTAAAAATGTGATGAGCACCCCCCCCCCCACGCTTTAAACTGATGGAGCCCCCACCGAAATACACTGCTGGAGCCGCGCCTGCCGGACCCCCTGTATATTATTCATCAAAATATAAAAACGGTAGAAAAAAGTTAACAATAGGAATAAAGAAATGGTAGGTATCTACTTACAAACGCGTATTCTGTGCCACTTACCTAAAACAAAAAAAATATGTACATATTATAAAAATTTTTAAAAAAATAATGCATATGACATTATAGTTCAACCTTTATCGAAAACATCACTTGCTTTCTGTTCGTCAGTTTTTGATAACAAGTTTACACACACAGCTAACCATATAGGTATATTGCAAACAGCAGAAAAGTATCTGTTATAAACTCTGAAGTACTGATAACAAAAACTGAACTCAAAAACTAGTGTTCACACTGCAAATCAGAAATTGTCGTATAAATGTTTATCCTTAAAAATTTTTAAATCACAACGATCAAAAGATTTGAAGATTCTACATGATCACCTATAAGTAACAGATTAGATAGATCAAAGTTGTGAGTAATTTTTTCTCTATTAATTCAAAAAGACTGTATAAAAACTTTTTTTTTACTTTGTTATATTTGTTATAGGGTACACCGGGGTAAGTGTGACCCAAAATTTTACTACCTAAACTTGTCTAAGTTGTAATTTCGTTTTATAACAACATAAAATAATAGCATTCTACAGGGCTTCTACCAAACGTATATAGAATTGAAAACGAAAATATCAAAGCAAAATATTTATGTTGTTTTTTTTCACAAATGAAATTGTCTCCATGACGCAATAGTTTACACTTCCCCGGCAACTTGGGGCAAGTGTAAACTGGGTGTCTGAATTACCACAAAACCATTGAATTTTAATAGGGATAAGTGTAAATTTTAGAACATATAAAGTATTATTAGAATATTTTATTAGAAAAATAACCTTAACATACATTTTGCTCAAATGTGATATTGAAATGTAATTTTTACGAATAGTTGGAGGACGTAAATACAAATGAATTTGATCTGTAGTTATAATTGAGACATCTGCCATGTCTGGCCAATTAAACTGAGATGAAGATCCCGACCGCCTTGCGAATCTTGCTTCTAGACTTGGTTCTAGTGCTGTTACCTGTCCAACATAGAATTTTGACAATTTTTTGGTGGCAAATTTTACTAGAATCCAGTCCCCTATTTTCAGTTTTTCAAGGTTATTATCCAGCGAGTTCATAAATTCCTGTTCTTCGCAGATATCAGTTATTTCATCCTCCAAATTTTTATCATCATTTGAATCATGTTCTTCCTTTTTTTCTAAACTATCTTCATCTGTCTCGTACATTTGTTTTTTTTTAACTCGTTTACTTCTTTTTTTGGTTTTTGGCTCCTTAACTTTATTTGCCTGTTCCTTCAACAGAGCAAGTGCCTCCAAACTGGTAATAACTTCAGCTCCTTTACATATTCTTTTCCTTGAAGTTTTTTTTATTTTTGGAACCTGTTTCAGTTCTTCTAACAAAATGCTCTAAAAACTTTTGGGGTGGTTGTTTGATGTAAGCGATGGTGTGGAACTGGTGGATGGAATTGGTAAAGTTGAATTAGCTAGCGATCCCTGGGAACTTTCTACACTGGTTGTGTTTGAAGTGGATGCCAAAACATGTTTTTCAGTCGTAAGCGGCTGTAAAACTACTGTCTCAGAGTTAGTTTTGTCGTTTTCTAAAGACCACCGTCTGTGTGAGTCTGGGCAGAACTTTTCAGCGGATATGACTCGATTATTAAAGGTATATTCCTCCTTTTTCAAACCCTTTGTTAAGCAATGCCGGACTTGCTTCAGACCATAATTTCGAAATTATGGTGGAAAATACCGACTTCGGTAATTTGATGCCGTAGTTTTTCTCTGCCATTATGTCAATTCTACATCCCATGCCATTTTGACTTAAATACACATAGATCCATGGGCTGTAGTCAATAACTTGAATGAAAGGGAAGCTTCATTATCACTTTACCATTAGCTATTGCTTTCTCTATCAAAGCAATACTAATATGTTCAGTGTGGCCATCATAAATTAATACGACGGGCCTTTCAATATCAAAATTTTGCATAAAGCTGTTTTCGAAATATTTATTAAACGTTTCTGCCTCCATCCACCCATTTTTTGTTGCTGTCCCAAATGTTCTTCCCTTTGAACACTATCAAAAGTGGAAGCTTTTCACCTGCAGCATTTCTGCCGAGAAGAACGGTTATATTTTCTCGTCCAGGACCACTTGTTGTTCTATGCGCTGCTTTGCTTTTTTCTCCAACAACTTTAACACGGGATGGATCCAGGCAGAAACTGGTTTCATCAAGATTATATATTTCAGATGGTGATAAATTTGTGATGTATTCTTTCAGGATATTAAAATAATTGTAGATGATGGGGCCCATGGCCCTCTCACGAGCAACTTCTACAGACAGCGGTTTTTTCTGGCTTAATTTAAAAGTTTTCATAAACCGAATTAAATAATCGTCTCCAGGGATACCATTTTTGAAAAGTGTCACTATCTTATTTTCATTTACGAAGCGTCCAATTAAGTGAAGAACTTCGTTCTTTGATAGGCCTAATCCCCATTTTTCAACTAGGCATCATATACGGCAGCACCATTACCATATAGAAACGCAGAAATTGGTATAGGTTACACAATAAACATTTATTTGTTTTGGTTTTTTGAATATCGAATATTGTTATTATTTGGTGGTTATTGTTAAAAAAAACCCATGTCTTAAAGTTGTATATTATACACAGCAAGTATATAAAATCGATAACAATGATAATATTGTAGGCTCAAAAATTTTCTTGAAACACAATTTTTTATGGCGCTTCCAAGAGAAAAACGGATATAATGTTTGTGATCTAAATTTCTGAACGGTTTCTGTATTCCTTACTGAATGTTATTTTTTTATTTTTATTTAGACGAATCTAAAATCTTTTCTTCTCCTGAATAGACAGCTTTAGAAAACTCTGATTCAGAAAACGGTTCTAGAAAAAATTATATAGAATAACTAAATTTATAGACACTGTGAAGGATTATGATCAAGAATTCAAAGAACATTTTAGATTAAACCGTTCTACTAGCAAAATCAGAATAAGTAAGTATTTTCATTGAACAAAAAATAAACTGCAGTTAACTTACATACCTACATTTTAGATATGATAAAGTTTGAACATATTTTATCACTACACCAAAAATACTCGATCTGAAATACAATGCTACAAAACTTGAGCAATTTCCTTTATTATATTTCTTCTCTTCTCTAGCCGTTGTCTATCCTCTGGATATAGCGGCCTCTCTTAAATCTTTCCAGGCATCCCTATTTAGTGCAACCTGATACCATTTTAGTTCTGCTGTACGTTTGATGTCATCGTACCATCGTTGTTGGGGTCTTCCTATGCATTTTTTTCTCCCCAAGGTCTCCACCTAGGTACTTTTCCACTCCAGTTATTACTGCTGTTTCTTGCTACGTGACCAGCCCAGTTTCATTTGAGGGTACATATTCTATGTGTTATATCTTGGACTTTTGTGGTGTTCCTTATCCATTCGTTGGTTTTATGGTCCGCTAGCGAGACACCTAGCATGTTTCTTTCAATTGTTCTCTGATGAACTTGCGATTTATTTAATATCCTCTTGGTTAGTTAGACTCCAAGTTTCACATCCGAGGTTGCCACCGGAAGAATACATTCATTATAAATTTTGGTTTTAACCTCAAAGGTAGTTTGCCTTTAAAAATGTGTCGCATTTTCCCGTAAGCTACCTATTCCAATCGTATTCTTCGGTTTATCTCAAGCTCCTGATTTATTTTACCCATCGTTATTTCTTGTCTTAGATATAAATAGAAGTTAACTCTTTCAATGTTTTGAGTTTCTATGCTTATTGTGTTTCTATCAGTAGGCTCGTTTGTCATGAACTTCGTTTTTGATATGTTCATTTCTAACCTAACCGTTTTTGCTTCTTTGTGTAATTCTGTAAGCATTATTTGTAAATCTATATCATTCTTGGCGAATATCACAATATCGTCGGCGAATCTTAAGTTGTTGAGGTTTTCTCCTAATATATTGATACCTCTATTTTCCCAGTGTAGTTTCTTGAATACGTCTTCAAGAACCACAGTAAATAACTTCTGTGATATTATATCACCTTGTCTTACACCTCTATTAATGGCCAATTCGTTAGTATCTTCTAGTATACTCAATTTAATTTTTGATACACCTTGGATTTTCTTAATGACATTGATATACCTTTGGTCTATTCTTGCATTTTTCATAGCTCTTTCTCTTGCCCAAAATTCGACGGTGTCAAACGCTTTTCAAAAGTCAATAAATGCTAGCCACACTTTGATGTTATATTCAGTTATCTTCTCACTCAATATTCTGATCGTATGAATCTGTTCGACAGTGCTGTAACTCTTTCTAAAGCCTGCTTGTTCTTTGGGCTGATAGTCGTCACATTTTTTTCTCTAGAAGGTTTGTTATTATTCTCATAAACAGTTTATATACTTGGGATAGGAGGCTTATGGGTCTATAGTTTTCCAGATTCGTTGGGTCCCCTTTTTTTATATCAGAACCACAACGCCTGTCTCACAGTCATGTGGCATGTCTCCTTCTGCAAGACATTTATTAAAAAGTATAGCTGGTTGTTCAGCAAAATAGTCTCCTAATTCTTTCAGCATTTCTGGCAGTATGTCATCTTCTCCTGCAGCTTTTCCGTTTTCCAACTGGTTAAGTGCCTTAGTAATTTATTCTTTTCCTATGGCAGGGAGGTCTTCTGAGCCGACATTAAGAATTTTACCGTCTTCAATTTTTATTTTCTATATTAGCGTCTATCTCTGTTCGTATAACATATAGCTCGTTGTAGTAGTTCTCCGTTATGCGCAGTAAATCTTCTCTGTCTTCTACGATGTTTTCCTGCTGGTCAGTTAACTTAGTAATTACTCTTTTATGTGTATTTTCCTTTTTAAAAATATTCAAGCCTCTCTGTTGTTCTATTAAGTTTAGATTTGTCCTTCCTGATAGTTAATAATATCCTGTTTTGCCATCTTTCTGACAGTTTTATTAATATTTCTGTATTCTTCTATATTTCTTTCGCCCCTGTTAATAAGCTCTCTCCTTTTTTCCAGCATTTGTTTTGTTTCTATGCCCAGCGTTTCAGGTTTGTCTCTTGGTTTCAAGATATTATTTGCAGTTTCTTTCAATGCTTTTGTCAACCGTTTGTTTATTTGATTTATGTCTTCAAAAGGTTTTATCGGCTCCTTCTTTATTCGATGGGTTAGTTTGGTTATGAATTCTGTTTTTTTTTAAATATCGGCATTATGGCTATACTTCATAATACTTGAACCCTTGCTCTTATCTTACCCAAGACGCTCTTAAATGTATATTGCCTTAAGACAGTATGTTTGCATAGTCAAAATTTAACATAATCTTGCTAAACAACCGTCAATCCCGCGCCGTAGATGAGGGTAAAGTCGTGTGGTGCACGACGGCGCCGAAAAGCCTCCAAACTCAAAAGTAGAAAAAAGATAAAGCAAAATTTATTTAAAACGATAATAAAAACCAGTAAGGAATTGCTAGCTATTACATTCTTTTTTTATTTGTTTATTTTTACTCTTTGAGACAAGAGAATCGAATTACTTCTCGAAAATATATTTATATTTTCCAAATCAGGGTACGCAATAATAGCATTTATTCGATCGAATACGTAATACGTAACATGACAACATGAATTATGTGAACTCAAACAAATATGATTTTATTCATGTTTGAGTGTAAAATTTGGCTTGCAACGAGCCAATGAGCAAACAACAGTTTTTTTCCTGTCTGAGCTTGCAATGTACAAAACTTTATATATTTAAAAGCTTGTGAAGTGAAAAGGTGCATGGGATAAAAGATATCTGCTTTTGAAGCTTTAGTTTTTGTAGTTTTACATACTTTATAGTGAGGTGTTTTGTGTTGTGAATTAAGGTGAGTTCATCTAAAATTTATTTTTTATTTTAGATTTATTAAAACATTAAAAGCCAAAAACTTGCATCTCAAAAATCCTTTTATGTTTGATTATATAAACATCATTGTTAATTGAAGCAAATTCAAACAGAATTATTAATAAGCACTAATACCTATTACTAATTATAAAAATTTATAAACTTTGAAATAACTTGAAATAAGTAATGTTGAGAAAATACTTTGAGTTTGAGTTTGAGACGTCGAAACATTTCCATTTTTCATGAACAATTTGACAATTTGTTTACTTACGTATTAATTTCTTTACAGTATACAGAATGTCAGAAAGAAAGAAGAAATTTTCTGGATACTAAAATTTGCTGAATAAAAGAAAAAGAGAGGAAGAAGTGGAAACCATGTCAAAATTGCGCATTTTTTTTTCAAAACCTGAGTCCATTTTGCCAAATATTAATAACAACAATAATAATGGTAATAGTACATGCAACAACAATTATACAGGCGATTTGAACCATCTGTTGTTTAGTTGCAAGAACTATGAAAAGGTAAGAATTACGTTTGTAAAAGATTTATGTCGAATGGGAATGCAATTTCTTTGTAATCTTTTGCATCTGTCAGCATTAGATAACATAAAAGTGTATAAAATTTTAACCAGTTTTGTTAGAGCTTGTGAACTTAGTTTGTAAGGTTTATAAACACATATAAAAATATTTTAAAATAAAAAAAAAGACGTAAGCTTTCCAATGTAGTTTCTTCTTTAGAATTTTACCGAACAAAAAAAAATTTGCGTTTTTGGTTGTTGTATTCGAAAACAAATAATTCACGTTACTGCTTCTGTTGCAAAGCTTTTAATGACAGCGATTTGAAATCTGTTCGCCTTAGTGATGAAGTTACATATCGAAAATGTTCTAAAATTGCTAGATCTTTCTTCTTTCTCTTAATTGATTCTGAAATTCAAAATCTAATAAACAGAGAAACTAAATACTGGCAAACTGTCATAGAAAGAATTTTCTACGTCAGTTTTTAGATCAGCAAAATTTAGCTTTTCGTGAAAGTAGTAATAAGTTGTTTGAGAAAAACAATGGTAACTTTTTAAAATGCATAGAAATGATTTCCAAATTCGACCCGATTATGTCAGAACAGACAAAACGCTCTCAAATAAAAGATCACAAAAACTATCTCGGGGATAAAATACTGAATGAAGTAATCAACTTTTCGGTAAGAATATCAAATCCAAAATTTTAGAACTAACTAAAAATGCAAAATATTATTCTATATTATTAGACTGCACTCCTGACTCTAGTCACCAAGAACAAATTTCAGTTTGTATTAGATTTGTTAGTTTAAAGAGCACGGGAATTATAGTATAGAAGAACATTTTTTATGCTTTTGTCCTATAGACAAGATTTCTTTTGTCGGCGTTAGAGAATGAAGGCTTAAATATCAACGATTTGCGGGGTTAAGATTACGACAATGGGAAAATATGCGTGGTAAGCATAATGGTCTACAAAAAAAAATTATATAATATGAGGTCTAGAAACCACAACGACCACCCGGAAGTGTAGCCGTTGTAGTCGCTACCACAACGACCACCGTGACCATAACGGCCACCTATCAACTTTAACTACTGTAACCACAACTGCCACTTGCATTTTTGACCATACCAGCCACCGTAACAACAACGGCCACCTATCTTCATGACCACAACGGCCACCGACGCCTGATCTGAAAATCGACTGCCGACGCTACTTACAGCAACCTCTGTGAGTATAACAGCCAACTTTGCTTGTAACGTAACCACAACGGCCATCTACTTTGTCGACCGCAGCGGGTACTGCGACCACAACAGCCACCGTGACCACAACGGCCACTGCAACCACAACGGCCACCGCGATCACAACGGCCACCGCAACCACAACGACCACAACAGCCACCGATCGTCATTCTTCATGAATTTCGATGATATTTAGCTTGCTATCCGTTGTTGTGCTTACTAGATATCTATGTAAATATTTTTTATTTTACTTTACCATTACCCAATCTACAAGGAAACATTTTTGAAATGTTTTTTTCAACGTTTTACAAAAGATATATTTACATTTTTAAAAACATTGCAAAAACGTCTTAATGGCCAGAATTACGTTGCAAAGTCAATGTTAGAAAAACATTCTAAAAATGTTTAAAAAACATTATTTATAATATTATTTATATATATTTATAATATTTTACAAATGTTACATTAATGTATAAAAAATGTATAATCAACGTTTTTTTTTTAATATTGCAATATACTTAAGAGCAGTTCTATAATCATGGTATAAATGTAAGTTTAGTTATACTTGCTTTAATTTTAAAATACTGACATATTTGGCTGTTAGTTTTATTTATACTAGCCAATAACGACAGCATTTTACAATCAAATTAAGTATAACTTAACTGACATTTATACCATTATTATAGAACTAGCTCTAAAATGCTTACAAAAGATAAATAATACAATCTTCGTGTAGTCAGTTTCATGTAGCTGTAAACGCATTTGATGCCTATAACAAAAATTAACACATTAACATAAAAGTAAAACATTATTCATGTAATTACTTTAATTTAATTGAAATAATTATAATAATCCTCTCAAAAGTTTCCAATTAATTAAAAATTTTTCTATTTAATGAATAGGATCCTTCAGAGTGGAAAAACGACAACAATAGAAACAACCTTTATCTGTTAAGGCCTGAACAATAAAGGTTGTTTTTATTGTTGCCGTTCCTCCACACCGAAGGATATTATCTATAAAATAAGAAAACTTTTCACTACCTCTTTGTGTAAAAACGAAAACCAGAACTAACAATCCAAGATTTTGAAACTTTGTACACACAAAAAATACTTGAAAAATTACATACCAAGATTAATTGGTTATTGAGCACGTTCAAATCTCCCATTTGGCTAACATCGTATCAATTTGATAACCTTAAAACATCACAAAGAATGGAAATCATAAAGTACATAGAATGAACGTTTTAGTGTACCACTGCTGTAACAAATAACATTATACTTCAGAAAAATTTCTTGCAACAAAAAAACAAAGAAAAACGTACCATAATAAATGCTGATATAAACTAAAAGTATCTATTTGAGTTTCACTAGAACTTAAATTAGAAAACGATTAAACTGATACACTAACGATACATTACACAGCATAGCGAGTAATACCATGGAAATTGTTGATTCTTTGAAGCTTAAAATATAATGCAATTATAATATACAAAATCGCCATCTTTTCACGCAGGTACCGGTACTTTGCGCAAACGCGATTATTAAGTACTTAATTCAAATTTGCAAGAAAGTTTTTAGAAAAACGAAAAGGTTTAATATGTATCTATTAATAATATGTAACAAAATTTCATATAATTGTGTTTTTGTTACAATATATAAAAGAAACAAGTGTATAGGTGAAAGCAAGCAAAAGTATGATTTCTAATAAAGTAAAAACGTTTTTTATGTTACTAAAAAATGTTTTAGAAAACATTTTTAAAATATTTCAATATCAATGTTTAAATGAAATATTTTTAAAACGCAACATAAATATTTTTTGTAAAAACATTTTTTATTTCGACTATTTTAAAACGTTGTAACGTTTTTAAAACATGAAAAAAACGTTTCCTTGCTGATTGGGTAGAAACACAGAATTGTACTAATTTGAGTTTTAACCAAATATTTAGAAAAAACCGAACGATTCTAGAACTTGGGTTACAAATACATATAAACTATGTCGTTTAAGTTATAGCATTAGGTTATAGACAAATTAAATAATGGGTTATGAATCAAATTAAAATACCTTCAATTCTATATGGCACTTACACGAATGTTCATTTTAAAAAAAGTGTGAGCAACGTTGCACTTGCCTAGATTTGATGTGTAAGTGTGGTTGTTAAACAGGAGATTTATATATTTCTATATATAATTAAAACGCCTTCGATTGAAGTGTGTCTAAATACCGCGAGAATACCACATTGATTGTTGTTTTTAAGTGTAATACCACCTACGAATGTATCAGTATTGTGGTTTTTTTTTGTTTTGATTATACATAGAAATATATAAATCTCCTGTTTATCAAAACTAGTGCATGCATGACCTTTTTCTCAAAACCAAACTGTAAGGAGCTTACATGTTTAATGTTTACACATCAAATCTAGGGAGTGCAGCGTCGCTCACGCATTTTTTTTTTATTGAACATTCGTGTATGTGCCATATAATATTGAAGGCATTTTACTTTGAATGAATGAAAATATTTACATATACAATAAGCACAAGTTGCAAACTTTGAAATACTACCTAACACGCTCCATTTTGACAACTGATGTCCACTGTTGTGGTCGCAGTGGCCGTTGTGGTCGACAAAATAGGTGGCCGTTAGAGTCATGGTGGCCGTTGTGATTATGAGCAGAGGTGGCCGTTATAGTCACAGAGGTCGCTGTGGCGTCGGCAGTCGAATATTCGATCGGGCGTCGGTGGTCGTTGTGGTCGCGGTAGGTGTTGTGGTCATGAAAATAGGTGACCGTTGTGTCATGCTGGCTGTTATAGTCAAAAATGCAAATGGCCGTTATGGTCACGGTGGCCGTTGTGGTCAACAGAATAGATGGCCGTTGTGGTTAAAGTTGGTAGGTGGCCGTTATGATCGTGACTACAACGGGCACACTTCCGGGTGGCCGTTGTGACAAGTGGCCGTTGTAGTCATGCTCAGCACTATGAATACATGTATTGTTACGACAGATCTGATTTTAAATCAGTATCTACTGTGAATGTAGCAAAAATAAGATTATCTTACGTAAGGCGACAGATTAAGATCGTCTCAGGCATTTGCTTATGTGACATCTATAAAACTTACAATCACTTGAAGCAAACGGGGACTAATATGGACAAAAAGATCTGGTTGTTATCATAAGTATTGTTGCTACTTACCCACTTACCCTAGTTAACATATCACTGAAATTCATTACGCTTCGTTAACCAGAGAGGTCGTTGTCGACAACCAATAGAATTTCTGATTTTTTGACTGTTTCAAATTTTCACTAACGGAAAAATATTAAACTTAACGTCCAAAAAAACGCCTGAATATGGTCAGAATTTAGTTGGCCTAGACTAATAAAAATAACCGCAAAACAGGGTTATGTAAAAACCTTGAAAATCTAATCTAAAGGCTTAATCTTAACTAAATGACTAAATCTAAATTTACATTTATTGTTAGAATCATTTAAAACAATATTAAGATATTTTTGCTATTGATACAATTCGGAATTGCTTGGTATATTCAATATAAATTAATTTTATACCTTACGATGCATCCTGTTATTCTGGTAATTACTCTAAAGCTGTCGAAAGTCTACAAGAAAAACACTTCACACATTCACAAGATAATTATAGTCCAATTAACACAAATTTAACTCGAAAGACGCGCTTCGCGTAAGTAAAGTAATGGCGTCGCGTTGGGATGAATACGCAACAACCACCAAATCGGCGTTGTCTTGCGATTGTTTTTGAGTGACCAATCGCAATTTTTTATTAGCAGTGCTAACAATCTTTTTTGGTGCGAAAATTCAAATTTTATTCGATTCAATAATAAATCTTTTTATAAAAAATAATTTTTCAGATTAAAACTCAAACTATTGTAATCAGAACAAAGTCTACTTAATTATGCTCTCAATGCACATAACATGAATAAAAACTACCACAAGTCATTATGTGATTTATTAAAATATAAAACTGATTAAAACAAATATAAGCGAATATAAACCTAATGCTTTTAAACAGAAGTTTCATCAACGTTGTTTATGACTACTTCTTTAGGCCAATCTAAATTGATTGCAGTTACATCGAGCGCAATTATATCCACTTCGGTACCAATAATATCTCCTACACTTGGTTTAGTACGACCAAAATCTCCATGAACAAACTCTTTAACATAAGTCCCTGCCTCGGTTACAAGAAAAAGCTCAAAAACATTATCGTTATCTAAAACAAAAAATTAAATAAAGTCGATAGGTTTTATTAAACGTACTTGGGACCAAAGTGGCTCGCATTTGATACACCTTTTTCTTCCTCACAGCTACAGGTCTCCTGTGCAAAACTCGAATAGGAGTTTTTTGATTTAGTACTACCTCACCAAAGCTATTTATTTTATTGATTTGTTCTTGAGTTACGACGTCCTTTGTTATACACAATGCTAAATAGTCTTTAGTTTTCAATTGCTCGCCTTCTTTGATTTTACTTAATTCTGCCCTAGTCAACGAAATTATATAAATTTATAGAAATCGATAACTCACCTAGGTACACCTTGAAGATCCCTGACTTGTATTAACGTCGACTTGTTAATGGAATTTTCTAGCTGGCGAAATTCCGTATACGTAAAATTTGTTTTCTTCGGATCTAACATTTCTATATAAAAAGGCCGTCCTTTGCCCAAACACCTCACATCACAATCCTCTCGTCCACTCGCCGAAAACTTCAAATTCGTTAAAGGTATACCAAAAACATTATGCACTTGATCAAAAATCAATTCCTCCACAGACGTTTCCATGGTTTTGACACCATCTACAATCCACGGACTTTGGCTTAACTCCCTCGAGAATTTACAGTATCGTCCAGCCAGAAACACAGCATTATGTTTACATTCTATATGCCGACACGTTAAAAAAGTAGTCGGTATTGTTAAAGGTGTATTTACAAACTTTAGAAATTTCTCCTTGGAGCAATTTGATAATATGTTCAGGATTGATTTTCGACTAAATAATTCACCATTTTTTGATTTATCCGTTACTAACTGTTTAATAACTGATAGTTCCTGGAATATTAATGTGCAATTAAATTTATAGGACTAAGATAAGAAGTTTACTTCTTTATTTTCACTGTAATCCATAATAATGTTAATTGAAAAATTGCATACATCCGAATTTTCAAAAGCTATGTTCAGTTTTTTGGATAATTTATCTTTGATTATCAACTTCCATGCCTTATTCAATGGTATTTCTTCTACATCTAAATTATGATAAATAGAAAAGCTGTTATTTATACGTACTAACTTCCTCACCCTCAAGATAAAATTCTGGAAATTTACCCTCTAAATCCAGTCGAATAGCATGCTCTCTAATGATTGTAGCTGCTGGTATACTTATAGAACATGTAAATACTTCAGTATCGTATTTTTGTACTTCTGATAACATTATTTGATTCACAACGTCTTCCATAATCGAGTCCTGTAACAGACCTAAACATATGCAGCATGGGTTTAGCTTTGACTGCTTAATAACTGGCTCCAAATCGTTTGCATCTGGAGTATTTAAAAGATGTTTCTAAAATTTCGAAGCTACAATTCCTGAATTTTATGAATCAAAATCTACCTGGTCGATGTATTCATTGATGTTACTAAAATTTATACTTCGATCTTGTAAATATCTTAAAGAACAATATTTGCAACATCCCAAGTCCAACAAATAATTAAATATTTTGTTTTCCATTTAAATAGTTTAAATGAAGTACACAAAATACGTGTAAAAAGTAGGTTAAGTTTCAAATAATTAAATAATGTGGTGGAAGAAATATACGTGACGATTTCTACAATGAACATTTTATATACAAATGATTCTTTTCAGGCATTACGTCTTTAATTAACTAATATGCCTTATTTGCTATATTTTGTATTTGTTCGTGTAAAATGCTACGTTTTTGACTATACCTTTATCTATATTTATTAACAAGTTTTGTGACTTAACTTTAACTAAATCAATTTTTTCAACTCTTTCCTAAGTTTGCAAAAGATTCTTGCTCTTGTAGACTATGTGAGCGCAATGTTTGACAGAGCTAAGCTTGTCATCACACAAAAGTTTTAGATATTTAATCTTGAAAACCGTGTAGACGAAAATGATACATATAAAGATCTTTTTTACGGAAAGTTTTAAAACTTATTACAGTTATTACCAATCTGTAACAAGTTCTGCTGGTAACATCCATAACACTACAATTATCTGGCAGATTTGCCATTCTCTGTACTTTGTCTATCATTTTAGGTTCGTTCTCTCACCCCATACAAGCGCACCGTATGTGATGATAGCTTTTATCACCACAGTATATAACCATTCGGTCATTGTTAGTTTCAATCTCCATGTGTGACCAACCATTTGTTTAGTTGCATTAAAAATCCTGATAAACTTTGTTGGGCCTTTTTCTAGATGGACTATGAAAGTAAGTCTGGTATCAAGAGTGAGTCATCGAAATAGCGTGACTACGTAGATTGTAAGTAGTTTTATGTTATCCGATTTCCGTCGTTTGGAAACGGAATAATTGCCGTCTTGGTTGAGTTCATAAATAGTAGTGCACTCTGCGTTATGTTGGATTCAGTTGCCCCAAACTTTTAGTTTGTAATAATGATTAATTGGTAAAATGCTAGCTCGCAAGATTATGCTTACTGGTTTTGGTTCAGAGGTAAAGCCTTTAGTGTCCCGTCTCGTATATACCTGATCGCTCTGTAAGATTTTGCCTAAACGTACGTAGGTCTTGTCTGATTTTGATATAAATATCATCCTCACAATCTGCCACATTTGGTATATACAAAAATGCTAAACTGGTTCTGAAAATTTTACATATTGCGTTTCGCAAAGCAGCAAATCTCTTTTGCAGCGTGCAGCTGTTGGGGGTTCGTTTTACTGTTCTTGAGCAGCTTGCTTCAAATACAGATTTTATTGAATGAACAATACTATCCCAGTAAACACACGACGTCTCAAGGACGTTTGTTTTGTGTTCAAATGATGTCTTTACATCCCGGGCTTTAAAACGGACCTCTTAGGATGTCTTTAATAGAACGTCTTCAGGATGTCAATGAAGAAAGTACGATGGGATGTCCTATGCGGGAAAACAAATGCAAACTTAGTGCGCGTGTCCACTTTCCTTCTTGTTCTCTGGTGCCTACTCAACACCCGTACGCTCCTTTGATATATCAAAGTGGTACACTCTGTTTGCACCATTAGTACTCTGTATTTGTTTTTGTTTGTGTTCTGACTACTTTATTTATCTGTTCTTTATTTTATTATCTAACGGTTTTTGGGTGTTTTAGCGAATATACAAATTTATTTCGTAAGTTTTTGGTACGTTCTATTTATTTATAATGTATAAAAATCATCATTTATAACGTAACGAATTTTATTATTAGAACTAATTTATTTAAACTACTACTAATATTTTTTTACTTATACTAGAAATATGTACACTTTTAAATTAACCGAACTAATTAAATCTAATAATATTTAATAAAAACACTTACACTAATTTATATCACTTACACGAAGATAAGACAAAGCCGCGGATAGTTTCACACACTTGTTTACACTAAAGTCACGTACAAGATTATTCTCCGTATAGTTATCTACGCACACGCGCTAACGACTTATTTATTTAGACTTGAATAATCTTCTTAACACTGCTGCCTACGCATTACGGAAATAACTGCCCTAGGATTTGTTTGTTCCGTATATATACACATTTTAGAAATCCTTCTCGAGTGTTTCATATCTTTCGGTATAAGTTCTAGAAGATGGATAACAACTTCGAGCAGGCTCTTGAATTTAAGAACGTTTCAATAATTATTATTTTGAGTCACTAAAAATTAATAAAAAGTTTATCGAAATTAAAAGATCACAATTATTAATAATGGTGATTTAAAACCCCATCTCGCACGCATACCTATGCGCTGAATTGAAAATATTTATTGTATGCCAAAAATTTTTTTTTACTCAAAATATTTAAAAAATGTTTTCTTTGTATTAAAGGTTTAAAAGCGTGAAGTTATCTCACGACTTTTATCGTCGCGATTTACAATAAGTTATCCAAAAATTCACCCACTACCTGTCAACATGACCGATAAGGCACAAAATCGCTAAACTAACTAAGAAACTATAACGTTATCGCGTTCTTGGTAACATTAGTTCATAGTTATGATTAGTGTGCGGATTTCTCGTATTGTATTACTATTTCCACAATAATTAGGTAGTTAAAAATACGTCTAGAAATAATTTTGTTTTTACCATATTCCTCTAATGAAATGTAAATGCGAAACGTATAAAAATTCTTAATATATTTGCAAAATTTGGATTAAAACAATATTTGGAATAAAACAATATTTGGGCGTCAACCACTTTTAAATTGGTGATAAATAAAAAGCATAAAATCTTATACCCAACTATTAATCTATACCAATTCAAAAGTAATAAACGTTCAATTTGTTACGGAATGAAATGATAAGATTCTTCTAGCACAAAATAACGAATCAAACGAAGGTAGATTTGAAAGCACAACAGCAGGCATAAAACCAAAATATAAATCCAATGAATAAAATCCAGTAAATAAAAGAAAAAACCCAGTAAATAAAAAAACTCCAATAACGGAAAATCCAGTAAATAAAAAAAAACCCGTCTTGAAATCAATTCCTTTGTCTAAATGTATTGCGTCACATTGTGAAATCACAGCCATTAGTTGGAAAGAATAAAAATTAATTCGTATGCGTTTTTACGCCATAATTAAAAAATATGTCTTCTTTGCAGCATTTTGTGCAAGTCTAAAGATGGCTCAAACGGAAGTACGAACAAAAATCGATTGCTCGGTCGATTCGAAGTACGACGCGACGTTGCCAAACTGAATACATTTAAATGCAAATTAATACGTGAATGCAAAATAGAATTATAATTGTAATGAACTCTAACGGGACGTTACAATCTTTGCGTTTGTTGGGATCCGTCATTAGTTCAAGCTCATTCGTTGATCTTGCAACTGTAGGGTAGTTCTTGATTTGGCCGGCTACAGTTTTATTGTACAACTCCCAGTCAGTTTTTCTCAAGTTTTCGTATTTCATTACGATTTTTTCGTTCGATTAAATGTCGAATCCAATATATTTATGGTTCGTCTGATACATGTCACATTTTAATCACTTTGCTCGTCTTTGAACTAGCAAGCATTAAGTTAATAACTTAATAACGTAGGCGCATCTCCGTTATTTATTATATCTAAATTGGATTCTAGAATAAATTCTAAAAGTTTTTTATCTTTTGGGTTTGTGTTTTTGCTTCCCCACAAAGTGTGATGTATACATTATTGACGTCGCAACAAGAATCAGCGGTTTGTTGGTTCTACTGTTAACCAACCCCTGGATATCTTCAGGCGACGGTAGTTTTGTTTGGTCGTAGGGCAGGTAACCGGATCCGATAATAAACTTTCTATTGATTTTTTTCTCTACTACAGATATTTTAGCTGCCACTAAGTGTCTAGAACATAAATCCCACAATGGCATGTTTAGAGCATTATTTAAGACGATGCAAGAGTGAGGGTTACGCATAAGTTGGGCTGCAAGCAGCCATTTACCCTTTAGCCTTTTTATTACTTCTTTATGGATTTATGGCTTCTCAATAAAGGCTATATATATTTATCTGAACGACTTTAAGCATTGATTAGCCATCATTGCGTTCCTTCTGGCTCTTGATTTATATCGATTGCCTCATGAACAAAGCTTGTAACATTCGGTTCTTTGCTGTTTTTTTTTGGAATCGGTTAGCACCTGGAAAGTAATCCTCAAGAATCCGAAGTGTAGTTGGTAAATGCTTCAGCCTTCTCACAGAATCCCTTATCCATAAACAGGACGTATTGGTTTTTCCTAGATCGGTTTTAGTGTTAACTATCCGTCAAGTATCGGTACTGATGTTGTTCTGTACCGATATTCTTTTTAGTAGGGTGGCCGGTTCCAGTACTGCTTCCGGAACCGAAGTGAAATCGTTTTTGGGTGCAAAAACGTCCTTAAGATATGTAATTGAATGCTCCCTATCTTCCCCCAGAAGTTTCTTTTTGTTTGACGTGCCGACTAGCCACTCTCTAGTTGCCTTGTTTGCGCACGATATTTTTAGGAATCTCCCTTTATGGGTGGATTCCTGAAAACCCAAAAAAGCTTTATTTTCTGTAACTCTCCAATCTATGAGTATCGCGGTTTTTATGACTTCGGATTCTTCAGGACTGATAGTCTTTTCAAGAAACTTTTTTGGTATAATTACAAGACTAATTCCCTTTAATGGGTTCTTGAATGTCTTTTTTTGGATTTCTTCGATACCTCAAGTTGCTTAGCCGGTCATTTTCGTAACGCCGGTGTGCTACTACTGAAAAGTTTGCACTTTTGCGCCCCTGTTGTTTCAACAGCTAGTACATTTCCGTGCGCCGTCTGATGTTGATGTTGCGTTCTTGACGTGTCTAGTTTTTCTTCTTGTATAGATGGGTTTTGTTTACGCGTCCTTGCCGTTGATATGGAAACGGTTACCTGAGCCCTCGATTTTTTATGTTTTTTTAGTTTTTGTCTCGCCGCCCTCGTTTTTCGAGCTTGCGCTCAGAGACCTCGTCCTGTTTACAAATATTTTATAAGTGGTTCCATATATGTCGCACGATACGCGCAGAAGGCTATATACAACAGGATTTGCTTAATGTTCTGTGGTTGAAATCAGTGAAAACTGGTCTTCTATCCAGTCACGCATCTATCAGCCTGGTTCATTCCAAGTTAGATTTTTAATAATAAGACCCCCCAGCACTATTTATCTGTGAGACATATACACAGCAGCTAAAAAGTGTGGGGTATTGGCTGTCGTGTCTGCTGACCAAAGTTAGTAGAGCAGGCGCAGACATCGTTATCCCAGTGTTGTTAGAATAATTACATGCAATACTGTTAAAAACATTAAATTGATAGCATTCAAGCACGTTTCTGAAATGAAATAAAAGAGCGCATGACGACTTGGGGGGAGTAGTTTTGTAGACTTAAGGCGCGCGCGATTAGAGAGTAGCTAGAGTCGTGTGCATGATAGCGTATGTACAAGAACGACAATCGTGTCAATTATTTTAGCAACCAGTATTTTTCTTTCATTAAATAAACATTATTACCAGTACCTATTTTATTTGTTCACCAACACAAATCACAGGAGCTGAATCCAGATAATCTTAATAAATACAGTAGTCAATAATAAAACTTGATCTTTTAAAAATATTATTATTAAAGTGATGTGTAACGGCTATTTATGTACTAAGGGCGTTATTGCGATGATTACGCCCGAAGAGCAACTTAACCCAACAAACACAAAGATGTCCCAAGGACGTCCCGATGACATGATGTTGCGGATCACTGAATGTCATCCCATTTTGGTTCTGTGTACGTCCTACAGACATTCATGGGACGTTCTTTTGTCACAACTGTGTGCATCCTTACGGTGTTCTTATAGGACATCCTTGCGCATCCGCAAACGGACGCCCCTTTTAGATGACTGTAGGATATGTAAGAGGTAGTCATTCGTCCCCTTTTCTACATATTGATATTGAAAAATATTTATATATAGCATAGGTATATAGTAATTACGAGAGTTCGAGCACAGATTGTAATAGCAACTAATATGTTGATCGATACTTTCAATGCAACGTGTGTTGGGCGAGATACGTTTTCTGTTGTTTAATACATAGGCTTTTAAGCAATGGTTTAATCGAGCTCTCGTAATTACTACTATATATGTATATTATATTTTTATCAAGAAAAGTACCATTTCCAGTTAAAGTACATCTACTTTGTGGTTTTTTCTATTGTTTTTTTATTCAGTAAGGAGACTTAACGTACTCCTCTGCGACTTGACGTAATGAATAAAAATAACTTTATCAAATAAAATACAAATTATCATTACATAAAACTATATTTTTAAATAATAATCGTAATTATATTAAATTAAAATAAATTTAGAGATTATTTCATTTTTTTATCTTTTTGATCCCGGCGTTCTTTGGCCCTACTTAGCGAGTTTTTTATACTTCTTCCCGATTTTTTTAAGTGGCATCTGAAACAATGCAACTACATAAGAGATGGTAATCGTCATGTAGAGTCGATAAAAAAGTTAATACACATAGCTTATTTTGGTATTTCTATGTAGTCAGAATTTACATTTTTCTAAATTAAAGAATTGATAAATTGATACTTCTTTTGTAGAATTATTGATTGATCTTTTTGACGATTCTATTATTAATTAAATCATAAGAGATGATCGATTATAACCAGTTAAAAATTGTTTAAATCGTTTTTTAAAAAAAAATTTCTAAACACGTCAGTTTTGCCGATTCATTAAGAATTTTTATACGTTTCGCATTTACGTTTCATCAGAGGAATGTGGTGAAAACAAAATTATTTCTATATGTATTTTTAACTACCTAACTTATTATTATGGAAACAGTAATACAATACGAGAAATCCGCACACTAATCATAACTATGAACTAAGATGTTGTTACCAAGAACGCGATAACGATATAGTTTCTTAGTTAGATAAACGATTTTGTGCCCTATCGGTCATGTTGACAGGTAGTGAGTGAATTTTTGGATGAATTATAGTGAATCGCGACGATAAGAGTCGTGAGATACCGTCGCGCTTTTAAACCCTTAATACAAAGAAAACATTTTTTTAATAGTTTTTTGAGTAAAAAATTTTTTTTTGCATAAAATAAATATTTTCAATTTACCGCATAGGTATGCGCGCGAGATGGGGTTTTAAATCACTATTATTAATAATTGTGATCCTTTAATTTCGATAAAATTTTTATTAATTTTTAGTGACTCAAAATAATAATTATAAATGATGATTTTTATACATTATAAATAAATACAAGGTACCAAAAACTTACCAAATAAATTTGTTTGTGCACTAAAACACCCAAAAAACGTTAGATAATAAAAAGAACAGATTAATAAAGTTGGCACGCGCACTAAGTTTGCATTTGTCTCGTTTATGTACGAAAACCGATCATCGGTGTGGTTGAAGTAAATCACACAAATCAACATCTTCAAAATATTTGTAATATCAAAAGAAAGATTAACTAGAGTAACCGAAATAATATTTATTTAACTGTCCTATATTTATATCATTGATTAATTTATATTTATATATAATGAATGTATAATCTTGTTCTAATTTTATTTGATAAGTAATTATAAATAAACATTTGCATTAGGTATTATGGAAATTCTCCTTTTCAATTTTTTTTACATCTGATTAAAAACATGAATTGACAAACGGCCAAATTTGTTTTACCGCATAGGACATCGTATGTTCTTCATTGACATCCTGAGGACGTCCTATTAGAGACATTCTAAAGCGGTTCGTTTTAAAGCCCGGGATGTAAAGACATCATTTGGACATAAAACGAACGTCCCTGGAACGTCGTGTGTTTACTGAGAATGCAGCCCGTGGGCCTCTGACTCAAGAGATATATGTTGTTCAATGAGCGTAATCATCTAATAACACCAATGGTGCATACAAGATTTTATTTTTTACTTTATATAAAATTCAAAGTAAAAATAAACAATTATTTAAGTTTGTATGACAAGTATATCTAGTAACTTAGAAGAATCAATAGTTTGACGTTTAATTATTTATTTGTCAAACTGATTTTATAATGACAATGAATCTGAAAAAATTGCTCAAATATATTAAAAAAAAGTGTATAAGAAGGAATAGAAATCTTGTTACCATTAAAATCTAAACCAAAATGTGAAAATATACATCCGTTTTGAAAGAGAGCATTACGAATTCTGGAATTCATAACGCCCTGATTGTTATATGTATGTTTACATATTTCGTATCCTAGGCATTATGAGTAAATTACAACCAAGTAAAATATAAAAGTATATGTCCCCATGCAAAATTTCGAAATACGGAAACTGTCCTATGGGCTACCGCCGTAGCCAATTTTCAATGTTTATTCGTATTTCTTTTTTAAGCTTCTAGAATTTTTGTACAATTTTTTTTAATTTTCTGAGTAATTTCGGACAGTTTTTCTTTTATTTACTGAGAATTGTCACCATTTTTTTAAAAAAATGTACCCAAATCCATTACTTCAAAAACTTCAAACAAACACAAATCAACGTCTGTTGCGTTTTTTCCCCATTATAGTAACATGGTTTTAGTACTACTTATTTGCAGATCACGTTTTTCTAGTTCTTTTTTTAAATGCACGACTTTTCAGTTACAAAGTTTTTTGTCGCCATTGTTCGTTCACTTATTTATTATCGATTATTATAAATAACTAATTTTACTACACAATACAACAAACACTAATAATATTTATCGATAACAAATTTTAGTAAAAAGCACATTGTAGGCAGATAAGATACTTATTCATTTTAAGGTTTTATTTATCTATAATGGCACACGCGTAAAAACACCGAATAAGCACTTATTTATTCACACCGGCATATCTCTTTGAGAACTTGCTCAAATTTTCTTTGTTTACTTTTATGAATTTTGCTTTATCTTGAATTACAATATTCTGTCTGTTTCGTAATACGCTTTGATTATTTTTTAGATTTTGGGAATGTTTCAGTATGACCTATAGCAACTATGTAACAAAGTTACAGTGTTTAAATATAAAACAAAGAAGAGACTATTGAAAAACCAATTATTGGTTACTTTTCTATTATAAAACACCTAACTAATTTGTGCAAACTTTTATTTATTCATTTTTGTTTTTACAGTAAAGTACAGTGAGATAAATACATTAATAACAATGTGTTTTTGTACCTACTATAAAATTATTTGATTTTCATAAATTTGAGAAAAATTGAAGAAAGCAACAGAAGCACAAGAATCCATATAGATAATATAATAAAACCTTTGTAAACACCAGGCTCCCTCCATCCCCAACCTTTATGTACGATGTTTCTCAACGCATCAGTTGCCGTATATACAGGAAACACATGAGCAATCCATTGCATAATTATATGCATACCTTCAAGTGGCCAGATTATGCCGCTGAGAATCACCAATGGAAATAAACTGCTTACAGAGAAAAATACTGCCGTAAATTCTGTCTTGCATATAGAACCAACAAAAATGCCTTTAATGTCAACATTATTATTTAGAAGTAAAAGGTAAATAATAGGCAAACTAACCATACGTCATACCGCATAATCCAGCAACAAAACATATCCAAAAAGCAACTTCCAGAGAACCTACAAGTGTGGCATGAAATAAATAAAATATAGTAACCAGAGTTATAATTATTAGTATAACCAGCAATACTAATTCTATTAAACAATAAGATGCAACAATTTCCGAAAGCTTAACGCCCACTACTTGGTTTCTTTCCAAATCCCCGATTTTTTTTTCAGTGAGTATACTTGATGTAGTTATTGAAATACCTATAAAAAACATTAACGATATAATAAATCCGGGTAAAAAATATTCCATAAAGTTAGGTTCATTGTTGCCATAAACCGCATCTTCAATCTAAGAAGTTCATGTTAGAGAAATGCCACAATAGCTAATGCTACTTACGCGTACTGGGTAAGTCATAAATCTTTTATTCAGCTTACAACTTTTTAAATAATCTTGAAGGAAGTTTTGAAAATTTTTGTATAAATACAAAATAACGTACTCGGACACTTCTGCATCTAATTAAAAAGAAGATTAGATAATGAGACAAAGAACGGTGACACTTACTGGTGTTATCGTTTATAACAGAAATTTCAGACTGCTCAAGATCGTAAGAACTAGCAAATATCCATTTTTTGACGCGATCACGTAATGACATGGAATAATTTTGTTTGATCACGATTGATGCATATGCTTTTCCTTGTAACACGGACTGCATTGCACTTTTCTCTGAACTGTGGTAAATCTATAACCAAGATAAAACATAATAAAATAAACAAAAAAAGTCAATCATCTTAAAAAGAAGCCGATGCGGTGTTAAATGGGTGCTCATTTGATGTTTGCACACGCGTGCCAGTGTAGATAAATAAGAGTGAATTGCAATTAAAATTGATGTAGGTCAGTGGTTTCCAAAATAATCGCTACGGACCGCCAGAGGTCTTCCAGATCATTTAAGTCATTTAAGGGGTCCGTAGAAAATTAAAGTTGATTTGGGAGTACGTCAGGGAGCCCGTGCAAAGTTTAATATAAAAATAAAAAAATAATATTAGTATGGAAATTAAAATAAATAACAATGAATAAATTATTAGCGATTTTTACGTCCTAAGTAAAATATAAATATAAACATGTCGTGTCAAGGCCACTCCGATGTACCGTTAGATGGAATGGAGACGAGTAAAGTGCGCATGAGCGAAAGGAAGCGACAGAAGAAGGGATATAGTTGCTGTAGAGATTGTAATGAGTAATGGCGATATACGTGTGAAGTTCATTTTATGTTTTTACGTTTAATAAACTCTTTTTGTATTGTTTAAAATAAAGGCCATCAAAGTTCAGAAGTGGGATAACACGAGATTAGCCAAGTAGAATCAGATAGGATTATCGATATTGAGATAGCGAGAAACGTGTTCGGGTATCGGTTTGGCGTTGTTGTTGGTTAGGCGATTGTGAGATAGAAAAAGGAACGAATGTAAAGTGCGTGGCGACGAACTGCTTTGTGCTTATTATTCCTGTGTTTTTTTTCTACACCACCTAAAAGGTAACGACGAGTGTTTTGTTTACGGGTCGACGTACTGATCGTTAATAGATACTCCTGTGTTCGTTATTCCAACATGTGTGACAACGAAGTTTCAAACGTGCCTTCCACAAGTACAAATTCCCTAGGTCTCGATATGAATTTAATCGAAAGGCTTGTCCGGATTATAGAAGATAAAGATGAAGAACTGCGTAAAGTCAGACAAGAAACAGAATGTAAAAAGGTAAGCGCAAATACCACTTTTTCGAGTTTGAATGTACCATACGGTGAAATTGGGGCGCAAATTCCTAAGTTTGGCGGGAAGGAGGATGAATGGCTAGATATTACTGTATGGATACAACGTATAAATGACATTCAAATAATGTACGAATTATCGGATAACGTGATTAAGGTAATGGCAACGAATAAATTCACGGGGAATGTCAAACGCTGGTATGATTCAACCCCAGACATGTACAAAAAGTCATGGAGTGAAATTAAAACCGAGTTACAGGAAATTTTCGAACCGGTAGACAATATTACTGTTTTAATGGAAAAAATCCGTGCACGAAAGTGGTCAAGAGATGAAACGTTTTCAGATTACTATCATGACAAATTATGTTTAGGAAAGAAAGCAAAATTAAGTGAAGCTGAAATTTTATCATACCTCATAAAAGGAATCGAAAATTTTTCTATTCGAACTCAAATGATAACGGCGAGACATAAAACAACAAAAGATCTCTTAGCATGTATGAAATTAATCGAAGTAGAAATGAACGACTCTTTGAGAACTGTTAAAAAGGAACCACCAAAATTGACAAATGCTGAAACAAAATCCGAGGTGAAAACTAAAACAAACATTACTTGTTTTAAATGTAATAAAACGGGACACATTAGTCGTCAATGTAATGAAAGAAGAGAGATTAGAAATTTTTCGCCACCTAAGCAAGAACAACAAATGATGAATGTTGACTTTGCAACTTCAAAGTATAATATAAACATTCAGATAGGTGACACATTATATTTTGCACTTATTGATACAGGCAGTCGTTTAAATTTAATCAAAGATAAATGCGTTAAAGAATTAAATTTAGATACACACAATTCAACCATTATTCTATCCGGATTAAATAATTCAAAAATAACGTGTAATAAAATCACCGAATTTTCAAGTACAATCGACGAACAAATGTTTGATATGAAAGCAGTTATTGTTCCAGATGACTCAATGAAATATGATGTTATTATAGGTCAAGAATTTTTAAGCAAAGTAAATTGTACAATAACTCCAAATAAAATATTATTTACAAAGTTTAACGATGACGATCCATTTTATGAAATGTTACAAATTGATTTACTGACATCCGATGTAATTGAACCAGTAATTAATGTTAATCCTGATATACCGTATGATTATAAAAAAAGGATAACAGCCATTATTCTAGATTACGAAAAATGTGAGTTGAGTAATTTGATTCCTGTAAATGTAAATGATGAATCAAGTGTAAAATTGCACATTGAATTAAAAAGCAAAAAAATAATTTCATGTAACCCTCGACGAATGGCACGTGTAGAAATGCAAGCAGCCAACGAAATTATTGATACTCTATTAAGAGATGGAATTATTCGACCCAGTAATTCTGAATATTCAAGCCCTGTTGTGATGGTTCGAAAGCGAAATGGCGAATTCAGACTTTGCTGCGATTACCGTCGTTTAAATGAAGAAACTGTCAAGGATCAATTTCCATTACCACATATAGATGATCTGTTGAGCAACTTAAGCAAGTCCAAATATTATACTGCTCTCGATTTAAAAAGTGCTTTCCACCAAGTACCGGTAGCGGAAGATTCTGTAAAATTTACTTCATTTGTAGTTCCAAGTGGACAATATGAATGGTTGAAGATGCCTTTTGGTTTGTCTAATGGCCCATTGGTTTTTCAAAAATTCATAAATTTTATTTTCAACGATTTCATTAAAGAACAGTTAGTACAAATTTATTTAGATGATATCCTTCTAGCTACAGAATCATTAGAAGAACATATAGAAGTTTTGTCTAGAGTTTTAGATCGATTACATAAATTTGGGTTAAAATTGAGAATGGATAAATGCGAAATTGCAATGACAAAAATTGAATATTTAGGGTATTCAATACAAAATGGAGAAATTACACCTAGCGATCGAAAAATCCAAGCAATTCGAGAATTCCAAATGCCTAAAAATTTAAAGCAGTTACGAGGTTTTCTTGGATTAACCAGCTATTTTAGAAGATTTATCCCATGTTACTCTATCATAGCAAAACCGTTAACAACACTTTTGAAAAAGGACTCCGAATTTAAGATAGAAAAGCAGCATGAAGATGCAATTGCAACACTGAAAACTAATCTAATGAGTGAGCCTGTTTTACGAATATTCAATCCAGATAATTATACCGAATTACACACAGATGCAAGTAGTATTGGATATGGAGGAATATTAATGCAGAGATTTGAAGACAATCAAATGCATCCCATATATTATTTTAGTGCGACAACTAGTGACACTGAAGCAAAATATCATAGCTTTGAGCTGGAAATGTTAGCAATTATCAAAGCATTGGAAAAATTCAGACCATATTTACTAGGAAAACATTTTCGGATTGTTACTGATTGTAATGCGTTAAAGCAACCATTACAGAAAAAAGACATGAATTCACGAATATATCGTTGGTTTCTGAAATTAGAAGAGTACGAATATACAATTGAGCATAGGAAAAGTGAATATATGCAACACGTGGATTTTTTAAGTCGACAAGAACAAGTTAACATTATAGAAGAAGAAGAAATGGAAGTTGAAGATACTCATCTTTACACAAACCTTCAATTAGCACAAGATCTTGATCCTGAAATTAAAAAACTAAAGGAACAAATTTTACTTGGACAGCTTAACAATGAATATGAAATTGTAAACGACAAAGTCATGAGAAATGTTAACAACAAATTACTTTTTGTAGTACCCCGAAACATGCGAAAAACATTGGTGTTACGTGTTCATGAAAAATATTCTCATGTAGGTATTGAAAAAACTTATAACGAAATGCAAAATCACTTTTACTTTCGAAATATGAAAAAGTATGTAAATAAATGTTTAAAAATGTGCATCAAGTGTATGGAATACAATTATAAGAAAGGAATGAAAGAAGGCCTATTGCATTCTATTGACAAAGGCAATAGACCGTGGGAAACGCTACATATTGATCACCTAGGTCCTTTGGAAAAATCGCGAAAGGGAAATAAGCATATTTTATGTATCATTGATGCATTTACAAAATTTTTATTTTTGGAACCTGTCAAAAGTACGACTACGGACGAAGTGTTAAAAAAATTAAAAGGTATTTTTAAAATTTTTGGAGTGCCAAAACGAATAATATCAGATAGAGGAACTGCCTTCACTAGCGAGTTATTTAATAACTTCTGTAATGAGCAAAACATTAAATTAGTGCGGATCGCAGTACAAACTCCTAAAGCAAACGGTCAAATAGAAAGGTATAATGCTACGATCATGTCTGCAATACTTAAGGAAATGAAAAATATTGAAATGTGGGACGAAACATTATCAAAGATTCAAGTTTCACTTAATGGAACTAAGCAAACGACCACCAAGATGTCTCCTGCAGAACTATTGTTGGGAATAAAAATCAGGAATACAAATGACATTCTGGAAGAAACTTTAAAAACAGACGAAGTACTTCAGCAACACATAGTGGCACGCGAACAAAACCGTGAAACAGCGAGTGACAATATCAAACGAGCGCAAGTATCGGAAGGTATTCGTTATAATAAAGATAGGCGCAACCCCATCGGTTATAATGCGAACGATTTAGTTATGGTAAAAAAAGTGCCGAGCGCGCAAGACGGATCCGCGAAAATGTCGAAACGTTTTTTGGGACCTTATCGTGTTGAAACTGTTCTCGATAAAGACAGATACGTAGTGAGTGACATACCCGGTCATCGCGTAACGCAAAAACCGTATAAAAGTGTTTTACCACCGGAAAGACTCAAGTTGTATTCATATGGAGATGACAGTGATGGTACGGAAGATGATGAAAACAATGAACAAGCTGAAGCTAACACCGACGTACCGATAGATCCCATCATCGAGGACGATGAAGAGTCAGGAAGGGCCGAACTGTCGTGTCAAGGCCACTCCGATGTACCGTTAGATGGAATGGAGACGAGTAAAGTGCGCATGAGCGAAAGGAAGCGACAGAAGAAGGGATATAGTTGCTGTAGAGATTGTAATGAGTAATGGCGATATACGTGTGAAGTTCATTTTATGTTTTTACGTTTAATAAACTCTTTTTGTATTGTTTAAAATAAAGGCCATCAAAAACAGATACATAAAATACAAGTCGTAAAAGTGTTATTAATAAATAACGTAATACTGGCGCCCAACGTGGGGCCGATCATGAAGGTTGCGTAATCTATTCAACAACAGTAAAAGTGACGCAATCGGTTGAGTATTACAAATTTTGATTAATACTTTATTTTGCTATGCATGTTGAAAACAGTAAACGTTGATACACACGTGTTAAAGCTTTGTGAAGAATACAAAACTGACGATAAACTTCATCGTTGCAATTATTGCAAAAATTACGGACACTTAAGAGACGAATGTCGCAAATTATCTACAAATCAAAGCAAAACATCAACAAATTTAACACAACCGGTAATAAAGAATACTTCATCTTTGGAATCGTCTGCACGCGAAAATACGCCGAAAAACAGGATATGTAAAAAGTAATTGTCCGACGTGTAGGTTGCTTTCAGAGCCATCAACCGCAGATTTTTGGTTTCTTTCGGACGTGGTTTTATAGACTCGGCTGCTAAATTAAGTTTTGCCAGAAAAACTTTCTACGAAATCTTGTTATCCAAAAAACAAAACAAAACCACTTTTGTTGAGTGTAATAATTGCACTTTATTTGGGATAAATTTTATACAAGATGCAAAAATTGTTATTGACGTCGCTCAACAAACTTGGCATTTTTCCGATCAACCAACTGGTAAATACGAATTATTTTTTGAATCCGTTGATAGGCAAACTGATGCCGGTTTAAATTGCGTAAGCGCTTAAGTGCTGAGTACTGAAGAAAGAACACGGTTAAATAATCTTCTATTGGTGAATCTAGATGTGTTTACTCCAGAGGGAGAAGCTACTCCTTATACAGAACATCGAATAGATACAGGTGATCATGATCCAATAAGTGTACCACCATATCGTATGGCTCCATCAAACAAAGAATTATTGAAAAAAGAAATAGACCGTATGCTTCTTGAAGGAATTAAAAAAAAATGCAAATCACTATGGCCTGCACCGGTGTTGTTAGTGCCAAACAAAAATGGTGAAGTGCGCGTTTGTGTCGATTACCGACATTTAAATTTGGTTACAGTTCCTGATGCTTTTCCATTACCCAGAATTAACATCTTCTTCATTCTACAAAAAGAACTTTTTACATGACAACTATAGACTTAAAAGCTGGTTATCATCAAGTGAAGGTTCGCGAGTGTGATCGCGACAAGACTGCCTTTGTATCTCCATTTGGAACTTTCCGTTACCGTCGTATGTTGTTCGGATTGAGAAACGCGCCGACTACGTTTCAAAAGTTGATAGATCGATTCCAGAGTGATTTGATTATTTTATCATCTACTTTTGATAAACATATCAAAGACTTAAGGTTAGTGTTTTCGCGACTTAAACAGTTTAAACTTAAAGAAATTAGAATGTAATTTCGTTTGCAGTTGTATTAAATACCTCGGCCATGTAATTACTCCAGCAAGTATACAAATTGATCCAGAAAAAACTGCTTCTATAGCTAATATGAAGATGCCGCGAAATGTGACTCAAGTGCTATCGTTTTTACAAACGTGTTCGTGGCATAAAAGATTTGTATCTCAGTTTGCTGACGTGTCTCGTCCGTTGAGCAACCTCACAAAAAAGGACGTAAAATTGGAATAGGGGCGTTTGATACGTTAAAAGTTGTGTTAGTTACAACTCCGATTTTGCAACAAAACGATCATACCAAGCCGTATATACTAAAAACGGATGCAAGCCGTTATGCTCTCGGAGCTGTATTAATACAGGGGAAGGTGATAATGAACATCCAATCGAGTATGCTAGTCGCCTATTAACGTCTGCCGAGAAGAACTGCTCAACTACTGAGAGAGAAGCTTTAGCGGTTGTATGGGTTTTGAATAAGCTTCGTGGATACGTAGAAAGTTTTATGGTTACGGTGACGTCAGACCACCGGCTTTTAAAATGGTTGATGACATTAAAATCGTCTACAGGAAGATTGGCTCGATTGGCTTAGCAAATACAAAATTATAACTGAAATATAGATTCCTAAAAAGCTTAATGTCATAGCAGATGTTTTGTCACGCCCGAATTCTGATCATGCTGACTCTACTACTTGTGACGTTTGTAGAGTTTTAATTGACTTACCAGTACAATCAGCTGTTGATATAAAAAAATGAACAGTTAGAAGATTCAGAATTGCTTAAAATCATGGGAAAATAACAAAGCAACTGAAGAATATGCAAAATGGACCGATCCAGGTCTCCCGAGAGAGATTGTGAGAGCGCTGTACTTGTCTTTCGTGCGCACGAGAAAAAACGTGTCATGAGTGAGTACCACGATGCTCCTACTGCTGTCCATTGTGGTGTAGAACGTACCGTTCAACGTATTGCTAGCCTTTATTATTGGACCGGTATGAGACGTTATATTGTCGAATACGTAAAGCAGTGCTTTATGTCATGTCAACGATATAAGGAATCTAACCAGAAGCCTGGTGGACTTGTACAAACCCCAGTGTATGCTTAACTATTTGAAACTGTTGCCATTGACCTACTTGAACTCTTACCCGAAACACACGCAGGTAAAAAAGGGATTCTTATTGTAGAAGATACAGCCACAAAATATGTTGAACTGTTTGTGTTAAAAAGAGCTACGGCTGAAGAGTGTGTCCATGTGTTTTGATAACTGAAATCTATATGAGGTATGGAGTACCGACAATGGAACTCAATTTGTTAGTTATCTAATGCAAAAAGTTACCAATTACATGAATATAAAGCAAAGTTTAAAACCTTTGTATCATCCGCAAGCAAATATGGTCGAAAGCAAGAACCGAGATCTGAAGCCACGATTAGTCATTCTTATCGGTGAAGATGATTCTAAGTGGTCTGAAAAGTATCCTGCCATACGTCTCTTTCCGGCCACTATTTGATCAAGTTCAAGATGGGGGCTTGTTGCATGACCAACCAAACATATAAAGTTCCTAACAAGACCAATTGGGAAGGATACAGAAGTATCGTACATGATGACATGAAAGAAATACCAAACAAAATAAGATCAATAAACGACTTGGAGAAAACAGTTAACCTCACAACGGAGGCCATAACGAGGGCCTGTCCTCTCAAAACTAAAAAGACTAAATGCAAAGTACCCTGGTGAAACATTGAGCTGAGCAAATTGCGTAGCAAAGCCAGAAGGAAGATTAATAAATCAAAGAGAACACATAACTGGGAAGAGTACCGTAAGGCTCTTACCAAGTCCAATGTGGCACTTCGTAAATCAAAGGAAGGACTTTTTGTGAGAACTTTGATGAAACAGTTGTCGCAAGCAGAGTGCAGAAGGTTCTATCAAGAGGCAACTAAGGTAACATAGGTGCACTTAAACGTGAAGATGGCACCTTAACGTCAACCTTTCAGGAAACGGTAAAGGTTTTGATTAAAAAACATTTTCCAGAGTGTATAGCAACTGGAGAAACAAAGGTGTACAAAGCACCCATAAGGAGTAGAACTCTACTCAAACAAAAACGTCCCCTTGTCAATAAAATTGCATCGCCTGAAAGGATTAAGTGAGCCATAGAAACCTTCAAACCTTTTAAGGGTCCTGGCTCCGATAGAGTATTTCCGGCACTCATTCAACGAGGGCAGGACATTGATCAAAATATTCAGATTCAGTTTGTTATATGGCCATGTTCTTTAAGCTTGGAGGAAAGTAAAGGTCATATTCCTACATAAGAGAGGTGTAAAACCCCTAGATGATCCCAAGTCATATCGTCCAATAAATCTCTTATCGTTTATGCTCAAAAAAATGGAGAATCTGGTGGATCAATATATTAAAAGAGATTTTAACAGTCAAACCTTTTCGTAAATACCAATTTGCCTATCAAAAAAGTAAATAATCAACGATATCAGCTTTACACTAAATTGTAAAAACCATACAGAAATCACATGAGTCAAAGGAAATAGCCCTATCAGTCGTTATGAACAAAGTGGACGCCATTTCTACGCCGCCTATGGTTCAATGACACCGTCCTTCAGAAAGAGAGGGATAAAAGACTTTATCATTCAATGGATAAACAACATGCTGATGGGTAGACAGGTAATCACCAGCATTGGTAGGCACTACAAGAGGCTGCCCACAGGAGGAAGTCATATCCTACTGCTGTGGTCGTTGGTAGTGGATGAACTACTAAACGACCTGAGTAGAGAGAGGTATAACGTTTTAGGCAATGCTGGCAACATAACCATAATAGTGACGGGCAAGCATGACTCCATCGTAGGGGAGAGAATACAAAATGTCATCAACTTAACACGTAACTGGAGCTTCAAAAAGGGCTTGAACATAAACCCAAATAAAACCACCATCGTTCCTTTTACTAAACAAAGGAATTTAAATAATCCCAGTATTCAGTTAAATGGAACTACCATTCCCCTCTCCAAGAAGGTTAAATACCTACCTAGGGGTGACACTGGACCAAAAATTAACGTGGAAAAGTCACCTGTTCAAAACGATTAACAAGGCTATTAAAACTTTATGGTCTTGCCGCCAAATGGTTGGCAAAACATGAGGTTTAAACCCCAGCATAACCAATTGGATCTACAAACAGGTTGTTAGACCTGAAGTTCTCGATGCGTCTGCAGTTTGGTGGAGAAAAGTAGACCAAAGTACCGCGCAAGCGAAGCTGGTAAATGTGCAAAGGTGTGACCGCCATGAAATCAACACCCACCGCTACGATGGAGATTCTTCTCAGCTTGGATTCTCTATTAGTGGCAATTAAGTAAGAAGCTATGAAGCAAACCCTAAAACTACATGAAGTACACCATTTCAAAGAAGGCAACCACAAAGGTCATCTGGAAATTCTCAAAGCACTTCTCTGTTGGACATGGCCGCAGTGAGCGATCAAAAATGATCTTTGATCACAAATACAAAGTCAGGTTTCCCACTAGGAAAGACTGGGTGGGAGGCACGGACTGCGTGCTGGGGTTTTCCCAAAAATGGTTAACAGGTGGATTCAAAATAGAAAAAAGTGGTGCAAGAGCAGGAGTGGTAGGACCTAGGTTCAAAAGACACGTATCCCTCAGTGTCGAAGCTACCATTTTCTAAGCAGAAGTACACGCCATCCACATGGTGGCGGAACATCTGATTACCAAAAACCGATGCAAACAAAATATATGCATCATGTCGGACAGCCAAACGGCATTAAAAGCACTGCAAAAAAACAGCGTAGGATCACGCATGTTTCACGAGTGCCATCAATCCATAAACCAGCTGGCGGAAAAGAATTAAGTTGAACTTGTTTGGGTGCCAGGGCATGAGGGAAAAGGAAGCAATGTGGAAGCAGATGAGCAAGCAACATTAAGTGCAGTAAAACCCTTTATAGGGTCATCTCCCATGTATGGTTTTAGCCAAAGAGACTATCAGGAAGTTATCACCAACTGCGCCAACAAAGAAATCAACAGAACTTGGAACAAAATCCCGGGTCTAAAACATTCAAAGAAGTTCCTTAGCCCTAACAAAAAGAGGGGGAAAGAAGTTATAAAGTTAAGAAGAAGAGAATTAAAACCACTTTAGTAAGATGGGACTGGTGGGTGATGACACATGTGGTGAAGAGGTGGAGCGTATGGACCACATCATCATGAGGTGCTCAGCTTTGTGCCTAAAGAGACAAAAACATCTAGATTTCATCTTTATCACGGAAGAAGAATTACTAAACCTTTTGACCAGGGGCCTGATCAAAGACATAGATCTTCAAATAGAAGGGGACACATAAGATCTAATGTGATCGCCGTACAGAAAGTTTTAATAACACTCACTTTACTTCTAATAATAATAATAATAAATAATAAGCCTGCCATACAATTAACTATGAATACTGTTAAATGTGCAAACACTGGATATACAGCTGCACCTGACGATATTATTCATGATCTCAGAAGTATTGTACAGTCTGAGAATTTTATACCAAAAATTACTCCTTTAGCTATTACATTACAAGAAGCTAGAGATATCCGTGACAATCAACAAGATCGCCACAAGAGTTATGCGGATGCGAAACGCCGACATGTACAGCCAGTACAGTGCTAGAGACTTTATTCTAGTGGATACCCATAAGCACAATAATGCTGCTGCAAAAGTTACTACTAAGTTTACGCCACGGAGAAACGGCCCTTACAAAATAATAAATCATACAAGATTGGTGACAAGGATACGTCGGAACCACTTGGTTCTTACTATGTCTACTTTAACCAAGTATGAAGGTCCGTTTGAAAACGACCTCGTTGTGGCAATTTAAAAAAGAGGTAGGCCGCGCAAAGCCAAACCAATTATTTCGTCCTGGCACCTTGTCGGGACGACGTCGGAACCAAACGGGAAGATTGTAAAGTGCGCACGAAAACGTATGTGGGAAAAAGGGGACCATGTACTATGCCCGCCATAACTGTTTGTATAAATCACTACAATATGTCATTAAAGCAGTTAAAAAAATCAAAAGGAATGCCATAAATGAGAGATTATTTGCTCAACTTTGTTTGAAAATGATGATGACTATAATTGTTTACTACTTAACACAGACAGTGTTGTAAATAGATAATTTTTAAATTATATAGATATAGATACATTTTTTTTCTTTCAAAAATTATGTAGTATTAGATAATAGATAAATTATTCAAACTTTATATAGATAACAGATAATAGATGAAATAATCTATCTAGTAACAACGATAAATGCAGTTCATTTGAAGAACTACTATAGAATGCGGAAAATTACTGCAGGAAAACACATATTGTAACTGGAATTTTACGAGACACTATAATTTTTTATAAATATTATTTAAATAATTTAAATAAAAAATTATATATATACAGATATATATATAACTTATATATTTTTTGATTGTATCTAGATACATATAAATACATAATAAATATTAATCTAGATTAATTTATCTATATGAATTTATATAGATAATTTACAACACTGAACACAGAAGTACGTTTTCTAAAAGTGCATATTTGGATCGATTCTATTGGAGACGTATGTAAATTATTCGAATTATTTTTACAGTTTCTTGTAGAGATAATTTTTTTCCTAACATTAACAGTTTGTTAGATATTTGATCTATGATTTAAAGTGAATTCCATATATAATCCTAGGTTCGAATCCTGCCTGCGATGATTTCTTTTAGAAAAAAATTTCATATCTTGAAGAGATAGAAAGATACGTTAGAAAACAACAATTTTTCTTTATATTCTTTTGAATTGTTTGTATTGTAACGATTTTATTATTAACTACTGATTTATTTAAACGACTAAAAATATTTTTACTTATACGAGAAATATGTACACTTTTAAATTAACCGAACTAATTAAATCTAATAATATTTAATAAAAACACTTACACGATAATTTATATCACTCACACGAAGATAAGAAAAAGTCCGCGGATAGCTTCACACAATTGTTTACACTAAAGTCACGTACAAGATTATTCTCAGTATATTTATCTAGACACTCGCGCTAAAGACTTATCTATTTCAACTTGATTAACTTTCTTAACACTGCTGTATTCGCATTATGGCAATAACTGACCTACGATTTGTTTCGTCGGTATATATACACATTTGGAAATCCTTCTCGAGTGTTCCCTATCCTTCGGTATATCTTCTAGAAGATGGATAACAACTTTCAGAAGGCTCTTAAATTTGCAGATAACTTCTCGAACGTTTCAGTATATAGAGTGTTGCATCTTATTCAAATTATCTTTAGATGTACCCACGATAACTCTTGAACCAAAAGTCCTAGTAACTTGAAATTTGGTATAAAACTGGCTTTTTATATTCTCTCTGCTTTGTCAAAAGATGGGTCGTGAGTGTATCCGCCATTCTTAACAGTTTTTCTTATATAATTTTGTACGTATGTAAATTATTCGAATTATTTTTACAGTTTCTTATAGAGGCAATTCTTCCTAACAATTTATGCAAATAAAAAAAATTCTAACATTAACAGTTTTATAGTTCGATTTTCTGTTTTCAATAATAATAATTTTCAAAACATGTGTGAGCATTTATAACCTTTGAACGCTTGTATCTGTGTAACTATGGCGATTTGTACCTATGTTTATAGGACGTTTTCTACTTAAATTGACCTAAGGAACATACCATTTCAGTATGTACAGTACCTCGTAGGACACCCTGTATAAGGATTAGTCAATATGATCTTAATGAAATCGAGGAAAAAAATTTCAAAAAAATTATAGCAAACGTGTGGTGACTACACAAGTTTTTTTTTATTATGTATTTATGTAGTTTTTTTACTCATGAGTACTCGGGCATTTATTGACTAAGAAAAAGAGTCTATGGCTAAAAGAGTTTGGGAACCACTAACGTAGTTAATAAATAAAATGTAACCAAAATAAAAACAAACATCAAAATAAAACTAATAAGAGTAATATGAGGTCTGGAACTTGGTTGTTACAAGATAACTTACCACTTTATAAATACTGTTTTCCAAATAAGTCAAAAATATGCAACCTAATTTAGTGCTGTTGCATTCCATATGAGCCACATTTTCTTTACAATTACTTGTTTCTCCGTTATAAGCGGCTACTAACACGCGACTAGGATTATGTCCTATAGTCAAACAAAAAAACGACGTTTGAAAAAAATTCAAAAAAATGAAAAAAAGTATGGTCTTGTAGTGTTGCCTGACCCATATTAAATGTTTCCAAAGTTGCGCTTTAAATCGAATTCTTTTTAACCGCTTAGAATCTATGACTCTGTTTACTTTTTCGCCACGTTCTTTTAAAAACTGAGCGTTTTTAGTAATTTCGGTCGAATAAGCATCAACATCGTCTAATCCAATAGCCATGTTTGGGCTAGGTTTATTAACATGTTCGTGTTGGCAATTGGAATTTTGCATAACACTTAGCTTAAGAAACACTTTTTCTAAAGTTTGTTCATTGAAACGCGTTAAAATATTGTTTGGGGAATCTTCGGCTAAGATACTACCGCCTCGCATAAAACCCACCTAAAAAAATCCAAATTATTATTTTAGTACTTAATAGAGGCACTAACTATATCAGCTTGACGCGTTTCTTCAATGTAATGAGTAGTTATAACAATCGTTATTAACTTTTTCGAAAGTTGTTGCAAGTAATCCCAAATATCTTTACGTAAAATCGATTCTAATCCAACAGTTGGTTCGTCTAAAATTAATAGATCCGGCTGATGTATCAAAGCACAAGCTAAAGAAACTCTTCGTTGTTGTCCTCCACTAAGGTTATTAATTCTGTTACACAAATCCGGTAATGCCAGTAATTTTGCTAGAACGTTAGTTCTTTCAGTTATTTCTTCGGTTTGCAATCCAGCAATCCACCCGTAAAACATCAAAATTTCTCTTAACGATAAAACTGGTGATAACGCTAGCTCCTGCAAAACAATATTAGATAGATATATTAACTATAAAAGTATATTATATACTTGAGGCATGTATCCTACTCGTGGACCCGGTATTCCACTTTCTGCGGTACCTGGAACGCTACCAAATACCAATATTTTACCGGAATCGATATTTCTAAAGTTAAGGATACAATTTAGAAGTGTCGTTTTTCCGCAACCACTGGCTCCTAACAATCCATATCTGTAAAAAGTATTTTTTACATAGACATTTGAATTAAAAATAAGTATTTTTTTTTCAAATAAAGTAAAGTACTAATTAATTATTTCAAAGAGAGAAACTGATAAAAAATACAGAACCGGTCAGTAAAAGACAACAAAGCAGTAATTTAATTAAAGTTTACATATTATTTCTAATTAAAAAGCGTAGCGGTTATTGGTTTCTAAAGAGACGACCCGAGTAGATAAATTAAATATTGCAAGTCAATAAATTTAAAATTTTGTTAAGTAAATAAGTAACCGAGATTATTGTGTTGCCTATACTACAAGGTCACGTGGTTTGATAGTAGTAGTAGACAGAATGAAGACCAAGTGGGTGAGGTTGTATAATCCCAAAAAAAACGTAGTTTGTCGCAGAAACTGCAGATCTAATGGAAACGCTTTTATAAGATTCTACGGAGTATTGATGACGTTGTACATCGTATCTAGAAACTAACCAGAGAAAAGCCAAATGTAGCCTACATAGATTAACTAGCCCCGTTGATTGGCGATAACAGCGTTGTCCAAGGTTGTCTTAACCAAAGTAAGAACAAAAAGAAATAGAAATCTAGTCGATAGAATAAACTTCGAGAAATTTATGAGCATGCACGATGGTTCTAGAAAAACTAAATTCGGAGTTACGACCGAGGAGCAACAAGACCTGTTCCAAACACAAAAAAATTACATCGCACATTGTGTGAGTAAAGAGTAGTATTTAAGTAAAATTTTGTACGGTTACCTGAACTGCGAAGACAGCAACCGGTAGTCGACAAAGTCTTAAAAATACGTGATGACTGACGCTCCATTTTCTATCTGGTCATCAAGAAGTACTCACGCGCAAAGCCGTTATACGAAAATCTTTGGCGAGCTTGGTTGCGGCTTAGACCAACTGTATTAGAAGACAGTTCTAAATATGTTAGAGGTTGTCTTTCGAGGAATAGCTGTTCAAGTGTTGGTTTGCAGTTACCATCAAGGTAGAACATTGAACTTAAAAAAGTCTATTGACTGCTACTTTTATGCTCAAGAAAGTTCCCGAAATGGAAAAAACTACCTCTATAGCTGCGATCCTTTCTACAGTGCCGCGTTCATTTTCTTATTTTGGGACAGAACAGTCTTAAGAAGAAGGCAATAAAACGTTTCTATAACATTTAAAACATTTCAGATGATTGTCACAAGATATAGTATGTTCTAGTTCTAGATAAAGTAAAAATATAGAAGGTGAACGAAGAAAATCGAGTCTACTCAAAAGTTTTTAATCCTTACTTACAAAAGTGTTAAAAGAAGCACGTGCGAGTTTAATTAAAATACGTCAGTATAAAAGAAAACATGTTAAAATAAACAAGTGCATCGTGTGACTAATTATCTTATCCGCAGACGTTATACGCTTACAGTGATAAATAAATTAATGTAAGTTTTGTTTCTATTAAACTGTTATATTGTGTTTTTAGTTAGACTTATAATAATCAATGATTGTGTAAATAATTAGCTAAAAATAAATTCAACTTTTTTTTTTAATTTTGTTAAGCTAAGAAAAGATCAAAGTAGCAACGAAAGCAAAAAAGTGTGTGTAATTATCAAAACAATTTAACGTAGGAAACAAATCAGTTGCTAAAGCGGCAGAATAAAACACAAATAAACTTAAAAAAGCAAATATGAAAAATGTAGAACACGTGAAAAATACGAGGAACTTATGTTAAAAATATTTTGGTATAGTTTTTGTGTTATGTGAATTTTGCCCAGTGATAATGTTATTTTACGCACAAGAGGTCACTGAGAATATTTGATAACGGCATGTGTTGAGTAATTAAATTGCAGTTTTTCTGAGAAATTCTCTAGGGTAAAGATACATTTTCATTTTACAGCGCGATTTGATTTTCTTTTGCTAGCATAGCAACTTTGATCACCCGCACATTCTTTTACTGTGGAAAAATTAATATGAGAAACTAATAAGGCATGCATAAAATATAAGATCTATACTGGTTGCATATTCTGAAAATCTATGTTAGATGGGGCAATTGAAAACACCGTTTAGATTATTTATGTTACTGTGAGAAGAATTACGACGAATTGGAGGTTATACCTGTCAACATACCTTAATTGACTTCGAGAAGCGTCGCGCGCTTTGCTTTTAATCAGTTGTGTAAAACTGAGCAATTTATTTGTGCAAACTGCGTATATATGTATCATGTTTAAATTGCAGAAATTTTAGAAGATTTGTGTTGTATGTGTCATTAGCTAATTGCATATTCTGAACGCTGTTGTAAATACCTATAATTATTTGCTTTAAGATCGGTCGTATGCACGCACGGCTCGATGTACGTATTACACTCTTGTTATCACGACTGACTTATACAACCTTTTTGCAGGTAACAAGTTAAACGATGCGCTTAAAAGTTAAAAGATGTGAGGAGTCATAGGTTCTAATTAAAAAATTAAAAGATGGAAAAAATAGCTTGGTTTTACAATATTTTCATACTTAAAAGTATACATTTTTATAGTCTTCTACAAGAGGAAAATAAAAACATAGTGGCAATACCGTTCGATTGTCAGAAGAATTTGACACTTTCAAAACTCTCCGATCAGTCGTCGTATTAGTTTTTAATAAAATCAAACAGAATGCATAAATGAGAGATTATTTGCTCAAATTTGTTTGGAAAATGATGATAACTATAATTGTTTACTACTTAACACAGAAGTACGTTGGTTTTCTAAAAGTGCATGTATTTTTGGACAATGAAAAAGAGTCCACGCCCAAAAGAGTTTAGAAATCACTAACGTAGGTAATAAATAAAATGTAAACAAACTAAAAACAAACATCCTGTGCTAAATATCAAAGTAGCAACGAAAGCAAAAAAGTGTGTGTAATTATCAAAACAATTTAACGTAGGAAACAAATCAGTTGCTAAAGCGGCAGAATAAAACACAAATAAACTTAAAAAAGCAAATATGAAAAATGTAGAACACGTGAAAAATACGAGGAACTTATGTTAAAAATATTTTGGTATAGTTTTTGTGTTATGTGAATTTTGCCCAGTGATGTTATTTTACGCACAAGAGGTCACTGAGAATATTTGATAACGGCATGTGTTGAGTAATTAAATTGCAGTTTTTCTGAGAAATTCTCTAGGGTAAAGATACATTTTCATTTTACAGCGCGATTTGATTTTCTTTTGCTAGCATCGCAACTTTGGTCACCCGCACATTCTTTTACTGTGGAAAAATTAATATGAGAAACTAATAAAGAATGCATAAAATATAAGATCTATACTGGATGCATATTCTGAAAATCTATGTTAGATGGGGCAATTGAAAACACCGTTTAGATTATTTATGTTACTGTGAGAAGAATTACGACGAATTGGAGGTTATACCTGTCAATATACCTTAATTGACTTCGAGAAGCGTCGCGCGCTTTGCTTTTAATCAGTTGTGTAAAACTGAGCAATTTATTTGTGCAAACTGCGTATATATGTATCATGTTTAAATTGCAGAAATTTTAGAAGATTTGTGTTGTATGTGTCATTAGCTAATTGCATATTCTGAACGCTGTTGTAAATACCTATAATTATTTGCTTTAAGATCGGTCGTATGCACGCACGGCTCGATGTACGTATTACACTCTTGTTATCACGACTGACTTATACAACCTTTTGCAGGTAACAAGTTAAACGATGCGCTTAAAAGTTAAAAGATGTGAGGAGTCATAGGTTCTAATTAAAAAATTAAAAGATGGAAAAAATAGCTTGGTTTTACAATATTTTCATACTTAAAAGTATACATTTTTATAGTCTTCTACAAGAGGAAAATAAAAACATAGTGGCAATACCGTTCGATTGTCAGAAGAATTTGACACTTTCAAAACTCTCCGATCAGTCGTCGTATTAGTTTTTAATAAAATCAAACAGAATGCATAAATGAGAGATTATTTGCTCAAATTTGTTTGGAAAATGATGATAACTATAATTGTTTACTACTTAACACAGAAGTACGTTGGTTTTCTAAAAGTGCATGTATTTTTGGACAATGAAAAAGAGTCCACGCCCAAAAGAGTTTAGAAATCACTAACGTAGGTAATAAATAAAATGTAAACAAACTAAAAACAAACATCCTGTCCTAAATATCAAAGTAGCAACGAAAGCAAAAAAGTGTGTGTAATTATCAAAACAATTTAACGTAGGAAACAAATCAGTTGCTAAAGCGGCAGAATAAAACACAAATAAACTTAAAAAAGCAAATATGAAAAATGTAGAACACGTGAAAAATACGAGGAACTTATGTTAAAAATATTTTGGTATAGTTTTTGTGTTATGTGAATTTTGCCCAGTGATAATGTTATTTTACGCACAAGAGGTCACTGAGAATATTTGATAACGGCATGTGTTGAGTAATTAAATTGCAGTTTTTCTGAGAAATTCTCTAGGGTAAGGATACATTTTCATTTTACAGCGCGATTTGATTTTCTTTTGCTAGCATAGCAACTTTGGTCACCTGCACATTCTTTTACTGTGGAAAAATTAATATGAGAAACTAATAAGGCATGCATAAAATATAAGATCTATACTGGATGCATATTCTGAAAATCTATGTTAGATGGAGCAATTGAAACCACCGTTTAGATTTACGTTACTGTGGGAAGAATTACGACGAATTGGAGGATACATCTGTCAATATACCTTAATTGACTTCGAGAAACGTAGCGCGCTTTGCTTTTAATCAATGGTATAAAATTGATTTATTTGCTATTAGCTAATCGCATATTCTAAACGCTGTTGTAAGTACCCTGTCGCTTATATATAATTATTTGCTTTAAGATCAGTCGTATGCACGCACGACTCGACTCGACGCTTGTTATCACGACTGACTTATACAACCTTTTTGACTAGTTAAACGATGCGCTTAAAAGTTAAAAGATGTGAGGACTCATAGGTTCTATTTGCAGACAAACGTTTCAAGATATTTTAGGCATAAAGAAAGACACGATCTTTAAATATATTACAAATTTAAAGAAAACTCAACAATGACAAGATCACTAATAATGAAAATTAAAAAATTAAAAGATGGAAAAAATAGCTTGGTTTTACAACATTTTCATACTTAAAGGCATACATTTTTTATAGTCTTCTACAAGAGGAAAATAAGAATATCATTCGATTGTCAGACGAATTTGACACTTTCAAAACTATCTCATCAGTAGCCGTATTAGTTTTACCACTTTGCTATTGTATGATGATTCTATGGAAAATGTCAAATTCTATGTCTGGACTGAGTTTAAACAAAATTTCATCTGCTCTAAACCATTCTATGTCATTCTTTGTTTTAGGGAACACGTAAAAATCCTATGGCTCTTGTGTGATGGGTGTAGTGCTCAAAATAAAAAATTTACAGTTGTAGTAATGTAAAATTGAATTAATTTTATTAATGGTGGGACATTCTTCCATACCTCCAGATCGTGTTTTCAGAGAAATCACAAAAGTGTACAAAACAACCCCCAAAATATTCCATTTGGATTTAATTAAAATATTTGCCACCGTTTATAAACTTGGGCAAAATGGTGTTATTAGAAACTGAAATATTGAAGTTCAAAAATTTTCAACAACCGACCGATTTTAACTTTCAATCTGCAAAAAGAATGATTATTATCAAAGAAAAAAATGATACTTTCTGGTGAAAAGAGAACCTCTACAGGTTTGAACTCTGTGAAGGAAACAATTTGAGTAAACGAGGAAAAAATAATCCTCTGATAAAGCTAGCTATATTAGAAGTAGACGTTCCGATAAACAAAGATAATAAACAAAGTATACTGAAACTATTAGAGAAACATTATCGAAAAGAATAACAAAAGGAAAATGGATTGGGAAGAGGGTTTCAAAAATATTTTGAAAGGAGGTAATGGACTAGCGGAAGAATAAGTTAGTACCATAGATTTGAAGGTTTTTGAAAGTTTATTATAAAACTTTGTAAATTGATCACAAATGCCAGTGCGGAAACATTCGTTCGTATTTACGTTTGTTTGTGCGTATTTTAAATGCTTCAGACAATTGAAAACTTCGTCGATTGTAAAATACCCGCTGATTTTTGTTTTTTTTTGTGTTTTAACGGCGTGTAAAAGTTTATTAGGTGCTGATTGTAGGGAGCACTCTTTCAAATAAGGGAAGATGTAAAGTAACTTACGTGAAAGTCCTGCAGATTTTCTTTGGGTGGCCAGCCGAAGCTCGATGTTGCTTCGCTTTGGAGGACAGTGTGGGGAAAGTTGCAAGCAAGGTTTTCGTGGTAACGCGGTGTCGGAAATCAAACGCAACTTAACTCTATAAACGCCAAATGAATACTAACTATCTCAAATATTTCCCGTGATAATAAGTTGTACGAACATTCCGCCCAAAGAAAACAATGTTTTCTATAATGTAAAAAAACTATTATGCTAAACCCTATAATAAAAAAAAAACAAGATCATACGCTTCATACTGAGGGGCCCGTCTCGGTGACTTGCAAAAACAAACAAGACATGGACCAACGAAATGTAGGATGTTAGGTAAATTGGACCAAAACAAAGGAAAAGCTAGCTAATAACTTAACTACTATAATATACCAATCTAAATGAAAATCGCGGAAACACGATAAAAATTAAACTTAACCAATAAACTAAAATAAAAAATTTGAAAATATCTAATAAACTATCCCTTAGGTAAAGGGCAAAGTTTTACGATTAGACGTTGGAAGGTACTCGATGAAGTGCGAATTGTAGCAACGCGAACAACACCGTCCGAACCGGGGTGAACCGCAATAACGCGAGCTAGATTCTACAAAATCGGTTATTTATTTTCATCTTTCACTAAAACCAATTAATCCTTTTCAATATTAGGCACATCTTTATCCCATTTAGAACGCTGCTGAAGGGTATGCCAACACAACCAAAAATCGGAATGCATGCGTTACAACAATTGCCAACGACTTAGTCGATTCAGATTTATTTGTAACAAATCAGGGCCAGGTATGATGTTAGATAGAGATTTGACAGTAAGAAATTGACCTGGCGTCAAAGACTGGCGATCATTAGGATCCAAACTTAAAGAACATAACGGCCTGTATTTGAGTAATTCCTCAATGCGAGTAAGCAAAGTATAAAACTCTTCATAAGTCAATATTTCACTACCAATTAGTCTGTAGACATGGGTCTTAAAAGATTTCACCCATGCTTCAGCGAGCCCATTAAAATGGGGTGCGGCAGGACGATTAAAATTCCATTTGATGGCAAGGTTTGCAACAGTTTGACGAGCTAAATCTTGGAGACGACGATTAGCCCCTACAAAATTAGTTCCTTGGTCACTGTAAATAGTGAAGCAAGTTCCACGACGAGTGGTAAATCTACGAAAAGCAGCCAAGAATGCTTTTGAAGAAAGATCCAACGCTAATTCCAAATAAATTGCTTTACCATGAGAACGACATAACTCCTTCAAAAACTTAATCTTAACCTAAATCTCAATGATAATCCTATCATTAAGATTCAGCTTATGTGTGGGTTATGTTTGTGTCGTATAAGGTTATATGTCTTCGTACTTTCCTACTTTGTCCATGTTTTAATTTTACGTATATTTGGGCAGAAATTAAACATTCCACTGTGATAATTGGCTTGATGAAGTTGGCACAATAGCCAACGAAACGTAGTCACAATTACGACAGAGTTTTATTTCTGAGTGGTGCCTATCCTCCATATCGAAGGATCTATCGTTGCATAGAAACACACCAAACTATAAATTGCTTTATTAGCGCAAAAACACAAACGTAAGCTTTTCTAGTCCTAACGCCTCTAGTTCTAGATAAACAATGGGGAAAGGTCCAGTGTAATCTAAGCAAACATTCGAAAAGGCTTTAACCTGGTTGATACGATGGGACGGTAAGTCGGCCATACGAGGTGTGAGTGATTTAGGATTTGCACGAAAGCAACGAAGACATTTTGATATGCATTTACCTACAGCTTTTCTTGGAGATAAAATCCAAAACTGTTGCAGCAAAACGTAATGTAATATTTTGAAACCAAGATGCAAGTTTTCGTTGTGTACTTGTACAATCAAACGACTAGTGAAAATATGATTACTTGGAAGCAGTAATGGATGTCAAACTCTAAATTTGAGCGTCTAAGTTTACCGTCTACCCTGATGAGATCTAGCTCGTCAAAAAAAGAGCAAGCTTGCAAAAAGGCTTAGGCAAAGAATTATCCTTCTTTAGACCATCATATAAATTTCTAAATTCTGAGTGTTGCACATATTTTACAAAAACTAATGCTGAATGTAGCTCTTCTGCGGTGATATGAGCGTTAAACAATTTTCCTTTGGCAGCAAAACGAAGAACATAAGCAAGAATGCGCTGAAGTTTTCTAATAACCAATGAGTTTCTTTCCACCAAACGTTACAATTCAACAAGTCAGATGGTAATAAACCACAAGATGCATGATCAGCGGAGTTATCCCTAGAAGGAACGTAACACCATAATGCTGATGGAAGCAATTCTTGGATATACGATGTACGGTTAGCGACAAAGGTTTTCCAACGATTTGGGTGTGAGAAAAGCCAAGTTAAGACTATTTCGGAGTCTGTCCACGCATAAATATTTGCAAAACGAAATGCTTGGTTTTCTAAAAGCCTTGCGATGAGATTGGAAAGCAACGCTGCGCCTAATAGCTCTAAACGAGACAATAAAATAGTTTTTATAGAAGCAACCTTAGCTTTAACACAGATCAAGAAAGTTTCTGTATGTTGCAAATTTTGAATAATGCGAACGTACACGGCGGCACCATAGCCAATTTGAGAAGCATCTGAAAATCCATGTAGTTCCATTTTATGTTGATCTTTTGAAAAGATATAGCGAGGTATACGTAAATTACCTAAGCACGATAGTTGCGATTCAAAGTTATGCCAAGGGATACGAATTTCTTCTGGTGCAGTCTCATCCCAGGCTGATTTCGAGGTCCATAACCTTTGGATAAGATGCTTTGCGTAAAGTAACGCCGGTGTTAAAAACCCAATTGGATCATAAATTCGAGCTATTTCCGACAAAATTGCTCTTTAGGTGCATTCCTTGTTGATTTGAGTATATTTGTACAAAAATATACAGTGGGATCCTACAAAAGGATCCCACTGTAATCCATGAACTTTAATAAAACTAGGACCTTCGTTATCAAAAGCTACATGCGATTGTAAATATAAAGAAACGTTATTTAGAATATGATAAGAATTGCTAACCCATTTTCTTAATTCAAAACCTGCCGAAATCAAAAGACTGATTATTTCCATTTGTAATTTAAAAGCTTCTTTCAAGGAGTTTGCACCAGTAACCACATCATTAACATAACGTTCTTTATCAATACTTTTGCAGCTAAAGGAAGGCGTTTAGATTCTAGGTTAGCTAATTCTAAAAGCGTACGCAACGCCAAATAAGGAGAGCTATTTACTCCATAAGTGACTGTTCAAATTGAATTATCGTACAGGTTGATCTGAAGAAAAACGCGATAAAATGCGTTGAAAGTTGCGATGCTCTGGAACTATTAAAACTTGACTATACATCTGACAAATATCACTTGTGAAGGCAACAGCAAATGTGCGAAAGTTTATCAAAATTGAAAAAATGTCATTTTGAAGTTTACTTCCTGTAAGCAAAATGTCATTTAATGAGAGTCCGTTAGACCCCTTTGCAGATGCATCAAAGTGGTGCTTTCTGGCTTTATAACACAATGATGCGGTATATAATAAGCTGAAGTCGAATGAAAATCTTTTATTGGAACAGGCGACATGTGATGTGATTCTAAATAATCGCGCATAAAGTTGCAATAAGCAGATCAAGTGTCACTACATTTACTTAGACGAGCTTCTAGTGATAGGAAGCGTCGTAAAGCTTGAGAATAAGTTTCTCCTAAATCGCAATTAGGATATCGAAATGGCAAAGGTACGAGAAACTTTCCGGAAAGTTCTTGTTGAACGGCTGAACGAAATATTTCCTCACATTTCTCATCCTCTGGAGAAAAGGCAGAGTTATTAGGTACTGACTCTATCTCCCAAAACTTTTGCAATGTTTTTCCAAGCGACGGTTCAACTGTAGAAACACCACACAACGATGTGTTCTTTGGGAAAGTTGAATATGTAGCTTTCCCTTGGAGAACCCAACCAGATACTGTTTTATATGCCCACGGTTTATTTAGAGCCTTGTATGCAATCTCTTTCAAAAATGTAAGGCAGCAGTTCTGCACCTAATAGAAGGTCAATAGGTCCTGGTGTTAGACAATTTGGATCAGCAAATTTTATGCCTCTCGTATTAAACCATTGCGTCGGATCAATAGCAACTTTTGGTTGATTTGAACAGATAGTAGGTATAATGATAGCTTCAAATTCGAAAGTAGACGATAATTGTGAAGAAGGTTTTATAAAGCACCTAGTACTCCCACGGGTTCCAGTCGAGGACATACCATTTAAACCTTCAATAGGTATTGACATGCCGCTCTGAGCCAATCCTAATCGCTTCACGCAATTTAGCGAAATAAAATTAGCCATATTACCACCATCAAACAGCAGACGAGGTTGTTAGAAGTTTTCATTTGCGTCTCTAATATCAACTATTGCTATCGAGAGTAAAACTGTGTAAGGACGATTGCTAATTGTACTAACATGGCCATTTGTAATTGGATCAGTTGCTATTGGAGTAGTAGAGGCTGCGAGATTCGATGCATCTGAATTAGGTGACGGTTCCATGTGCAATAACGTATGATGTGTACCGTTACAAATGCGACATGTTGACTTCGAGTTGCAATTTGACAAGAAGTGTGAAGAGGAAAGACAATTTATGCACAACTTGTTCGTTTTAACAATTTTAAAACGATCGTTAACTGTTTTTGCTGTGAAGATTGGACATCGATACAAACTGTGCGAAGCAGTACATAAAATGCACTTCGAATTATTTCGTGTATGATTCGTGAGAGACGTATTAGCTAGAAATGTCGCAGACGTAGGTTTTTTAAGATTCGAAAATCTGACGAAAGATTGTTGCGCATTCAGTTTTGGTTTATCAGTTGGAGATAGCATCTGAACTGATTCTAAAGCCCTACAATAATCCTTCCAAAAATTTGTATAGTTGGGTGTAAGAAGGCAAATCAACATTACTGAATTTTAATTCAAAATCAGTGCGAGTTTTGGAATCTAATTTGTCAAGCCAAAAATTGAACAAAACAAAATCCCAGTGATCGACGGAAAGCTGTAATTTGCGTAAAGCAGCAATATTTTCACTAAAAGTGTCTAACAAATGTCTCAAATCACGAGAAGATTGTTTATTGTGCGCTGATACGTTTAAAATTTCTTTATAGTAACTCGTAGCTAAATAACGTTTATTTTGATAACGCTTTATCGTAGCAATAATAAGCAATAATGTATTTCAAAATACATTTTATCCGCTTGCGCACGTACCGTGTCTTGTTCTTCAAACGCGGTATCATCGTCCGGAATTAAACCAATAACTTGATTATGGTTATCACAAAAATTTTCATATACGTTTTCTATGCGATCGCAATACGCTTTAAATAACGCAACAACATTACTATCGATTTTTGATTTTAATGCTATCGTATGCATTTCTTGTAACCGTACCAGAGCCATGTTGCGTTTATCTTTTGTTTTATTTAATTTCGATGCGATTTTAATGAAATAACAAAGCGAATCGAATGTATTTAAATAATCGAAATTACAGATGCGGCACATACCGGAACTATGCGCAAACGATACTCGAACAATGACAAAAAAATAAATAAATAAAAACCAAAGTGGTCTTTATCCAGTTCGAAGGACCAATAGAACGGCGCATCTATTTCAACGGCGTGTAAAAGTTTATTAGGTGCTAATTGTAACTTACGTGATAGTCCTGCAGATTTTCCTTGGCTGGCCAGCCGAAGCTCGATGTTGCTTCCCTTTGGTAGACAGTGTGGGGAAGGTTGCAAGCAAGGTTCTCGCGGTAACGCGGTGTCGGAAATCTAACGCAACTTAACTCTATAAACGCCAAACGAATACTATCTCAAATATTTACCGTAATAATAATAAGTTGTACGAACAGGTGTAAAAACTTGAAACCTCTCAAAATTCTTCGGCATATTAGTGAAGTGTATAGCGAAAACACAATGTCCGATAGAATAGTACGAAAATGTATTAAAGCACTTAAAATTGATAGTTTATAATGAAGAGCGTACTGGGCGACCCTCTGACGTTGTTACATGCCAAAATTAACACAAAGTTACTGCCTGCAATGTAGTAACATAAACGGGGGTTGTGCCACTAGCTCAATGGAGAAGGGGTGGGTTTTATTTAAAATTCCGTGAAAAATTGGAAACGCGATCGTCGTAAAATTGAACTAGAACGGTAAAATAGTCAAATAATCGGTAAGGGCGCCAATCAAGGATTTCTATAAGGGTAGCTTTCAAACCCCTGATTACCTGAAAGCTCATCCGGTTGGTTACAACCCCAGAACTTACCTTGGGTTGTAACAATTCTGAAAAACACTTAAACAAAAATTTACGTATGCGGCGGCTAAATGAATAAAAGCTCTTTACATTTAACAATTTAACATTTATTGATTGAAAATTTAAAACAAAAACAAAATAAAATAACAAGTACTAATTGAATTCAAATAAATTTGAATAAAAGAAATGAAATAATCTTAAGCAAACAAGAATGAACAATTTACACACAAAACATTACATTAAAATTTATAAAAAGAAATGCTACTACAATAGCGTTAACTCGACGTTTTCAAATATAATTAAATCTCAAGATCTTGACCGCATATTTATATCAAACAAATTAAATAACACAAAAAAAATACAGTTTATAACATATATGTCCGAACTTTAATTCGAACTAAACAAAATATAGTTTATAAGTCGTTACATTATCATATATTCGAAATACGAATCACTTCTCAAACGCATCAAAACAAAGTTAATTTATATTAATTTCACGCAAACACTATACGTGTTCATTGAAATAATTAAATTTAACGTTAGTCGTAATTTCAATTGACTCAAAATTGAAAGCTTTTACTGCATTTTTAATCGCGGGTCACTGCACGATCAAACAACAAAATCGATAAATACCTTAATTCTTAATTGGTGACACCGGTTGAACTTCGGCCCAGTGGTTTTGAAAGCTACCACCTCGGATGGAAGTCGGCTGCTCCCCAAATAATAGAACAACGACGGAAGATATATCTCACAATCTAATTTTATAACCGCCAAAGGCGAATTTAGGATTTAACCACATACCACCACAAAATTAAACCCCACAAACGTAACAGTTTATGTTTTAGAAATCATGAATTTTACACAAGCCGTACTATACGAAATTTGAAGAAAATTAACATTTTTCTCCACCACACTTAATTTTCACGATTTCTGCTTAACTTCCGCGGTTCTACATAACGTCAGAGGGCAAATTACCCTATATCTCCACTACATCTCACGGTTACCGGTATTTGTCATTGCGACCTACGATCGAATGAATCTTCAAAAATCAAACTTTTCAAAAACTTTGTATCCCTTTCTTAATTACTTAAATGTGCGCAGTAAAATTGTGGTAAAAGACAGAACATTGAACAAACGAGAAAAACAAAGATGAAAATTATAATTAGCCACGTGAATTTCCTCACGTAGACCTCGACGAAAATATTTCTCACAAGAACGCTGAGACTTGCATTTTTGCAGGTGGCTTAAGATAGCGCTCAATCAAATAAGATTCAGCCTAAACAAGAAAAATGTATCAACTTACATTCCACAAAGGAAGTCGTAAATTATATTGAATTGTTATTTTACGAAGATAACTAAATAAAGTACTAAATCAAAAACAAAACTACGGATCTGTATGCATTTAAAAGAAAATTTCAATAATGATTGAAAACAACTTGAAATATCATTAAACTCAAACCACACAAACAACAAGCCAAACGTTCTCGATGCTAATACTAAATTAATCAATCGAAACAACAAAAAAAAACTTACGGTGTCTTTTACAACGAAATTCAAACGCAGGTTACAACGTTAGTAAAGCTTTAGTGAAGAAAATTGATGCCAAAGTTCTAAAATACAAACGTTTTACAATTTTGCGATTACAGTTTAGTCAAGATTTCAATGCTTTTAGTTAATTAGTTTGACGTATTACAAATCATGTTTACATTTGTTTCTAATTTTTACATCACTTTTGCTTCAAGTAATTTGTGGGTTTTACGTTGTTAATCCGTTTGTGTTTTCTCCGATGAAATCAGATTGTATTATAATTCCGGCTATCATTCGATATTATAACAGTTTTGTTTATTTTAACATCACTAAGAGTTTTGTTTATATTTTGTTAGCGTTGCATTACTCGTCGTAGGAAACCTCGGCAAGCACATGTTACTACGAATTTTTTTATTTCATATCCTTGTTGACTTCATTTTTTTAGTTTCACAATAACCTAGCAACTACAACAAATGAAATATTTGTCGTACTTCTGTTTCAACAGCTATGTTGTCATCATCAGCGAACTGATACTAAAATTGTTTTTTAGTATGTTAGTCTCAGCATTGAGAAATTATTCTCATATAAAACGTAAAATCAGTATGTGATAACGAAAGAGTCTAAAATGAACAAAGCGTACTTGGACCTAAGTAATATTGAATTACAATCCAAACTTTTACGACTGAAATGAGATATGTATGACAAACGAAACTAATAAATTATAAAATGCAATATGAATTTATGACAGCATTAATAGATAATAGAGTTAACATTAACATGAATTTAAAACCCTCAAATAGCTTAGAAATTACAATGTAAAATTGTGTTAAAATGCTACTAAAAAAATGTACTGATTCGCAATAATTATAACAAACAAAAAAAACGGGTTCTTCACAAAAATCCAACAAAGATTACAATAGATATGTGTTTATATAGTAAATAAACCAAACAATAAGCAGTGCATTTGTAAAACACTCACTTACATGCAACCTCTTGGAACAGTCATATCGAGTTGATCCAACACAATAATAGGTTTTCTTTTAACAGTGTATTGTTTACAAGCATTCCTCACCCAAATCGTCGAGGGATAATTTTCAGGTTGAAACTCTTTTACTTTCATACATATGCGCGACATTATGCTGAGGGTACGATTTCAATACTCGTTGAGCTATTTTAACATTACTCATCGATTTTTAGAATTAACATTACATTAAAATAAATAAATAATAAGATACTAATAGTTACATTTGATAAATTTTCTAGATCAATGCGTAATTTACATTAATAAAATATTTATTGTACTGATGTTTCTTTATGATTTAGATTACAATACCGTAATTACCTATTTTATGTTATCTTTGTGTACCTTATCTACTCTTGCTATTTCATTACTGATCATGGATGGATCATAGCCGTATTTATCAATAAACAAGTTAAGCACGTGCTTTTAAAACACAAAATTTTAAAAGAGACAAAATAAGATTTTAAAAAAATGGAGTTTCAAGTTTTGAGGATTGTATCGTCTCAAAAAATTCAAATTCAGACCAAAAAAATGGTAGCTCATTTTTCTAATATTTAATAATAAATTTATAAAAAAGTTTAGTCGGTATACAAGTAACAACAAAAACTCCAATTACTAATGTTGATCATTTTTTCTCTCTCTCTAGGTTTTGCAGAAATACAAATCCATGCGAGAGAGAAGATCGGGAAACTGCGACGTGTGCGAGTGAAAACAAATAGTGTCCGCGGACATTGTTTATAAACATCTAGTGATAGTCACATATAAATTACTTGTAAGTAAGTCTTAAATATCATTAGCTATATATTTTATTAGTGTTAATTTATTAAAAGTTATATTAATAATCATCATATCTAAATTACGGTTATATAGTTAATTTAAAATAAATTAGTTTTAAAAAACGTTACATTGGTGTCAGGTGTGCGGTAATATAAAACCATTTATAAAACCAAATATTATATAATATAAAACGTTGTGTGTTAAGTAAACAAGTAATTAGTACGTGATTCGCGTCTGTTTATAAACTCTTAATTCATTAAACATTTTTCATAAAGCATTTAATAATAAAAGATTGTTTGTGGGACGTTTTAAAAACGAAAAGAAAGTACAAAGGAATAAAAAAAGAAATGGATGAATAAAAGAAAGAAAGGAAGGGAAAAAGGACAAACTACTAATATTTGGAAAAGAGAAAAAAAATAACATCACCGGACATTAAAAACATAACGGAGGAAAACAAAAGAAGCAACTCAATAATAGAAAGAGGAAATGAAAAGAACAGAAAGAAATAGAGAAACTAAAAGAGGTAATGACAGAGACGATAAAACAGATGGAAGAAAACATGCAAGAAATAAAAGACAAGAAGTCAAAGATAATAGAAGAAATGGGAAAAAAAAAAGAAGTGGAAGAAAGAAAAAGGGGAACTGGTAGAATGAATAGAAAAACTGTAAAAAAGCTGAAGATAAGAAGAGATGGAAAAGGAAGAATAATATTGTAATAAAGGGGCGGAGAAGTAAAAAACTACAAAAAGAATTAGTATTGATGTTAGAAGAAAAATTAAACGTAAAAAGGTGACGTTGATAAATAGAGAAAAAAAATAAGATGATGGTGGCGGAAATTGGAGGAGGGTAGGAAAAGCAGAAAATGATGGCGGAAAAGAAGAAATTCAAGAAAACAAGAATTTATATAAATCACGATTCGACATGGGAAGAGTAGAAGAGGAGAGTACAAAAAGAAATAATGAACAGAGCGGTGGAAAAAAGACGCAAAGGAAAAGAGCCCAAACTCTTTTCCTTTCCGTCTTTTTTCCAGATACAGGAAAATGGATATAACCGGAGAAAGATACATATGGAACGACAGAGACGAAGAGCTGACCAGAAAAAGAAGAGAGAAAATGGGTAGTCAAAGGGCTAACAACTAAAGAGTGAAGGGAGGCGAAAAATGAAAGAATGATGATGGAATGACAAAGAAAGGGAATAATGGTTAATGGAAAGAGAAGATCAAGAAAGAAGAATAAAGGAAAGTAAAAAAGAAGCACAGAGAGAGATGAGTGAGCTGAAAGTATTGTTTTGGTACGTAGCGGGGATGTAGTGGGATTACAGAAGACATGAATGAAAAAAAACTAATGGGTGTGGTGGGAAAAAGAGTTGCCGGAGAAATTTGAGTGGGTGGTGTAACATGCAAGAAGAGAGAAGTGTAAAAGGAGAGCAAAGAAAGGTATAATAACGAGAATATTGTTACGTATTTATTATTAATTTATTTAAACGATTAAAAATTAGGTTTACTTATTCTAGAAATATGTACACTTTTAAATTAACCGAACTAATTAAATCTAATAATATTTAATGAAAACACTTACACGAATTTATGTATAACCGTTGTATAACACTATCACTTAAGATAAGATAACGTCCTCGGATTTCACACTTGTTTGTTTACACTATAAGTCACGTTCACTCGATTCGGTGTACACTGCTATTTATTTAAAACTTTGCACGTGCTAATCACTTATTTATCTTCACTTGAATAATCTTCTTAATACAGCTGCATTCGCGTTACGACAATAACTGACCTACGATCTGTCTCGTCGCTATATATAGACATACGGAAATCCTTCTCGATCGTTCCTCACTTTTCGCTATAACTTCTAGAAAATAGATAACAGCCTTCTAGAAGGCTCTTGCATTTGCAAGTAATTTCTTGAACGTTTCACTGCCCCCTTCTTAGGACTGTTCTGTCCCAGAACAGGAGACTGGATGCGACACCGGTAAAAGGGATCGTGGCGATAGCGGCAGCTTCCTCCATTTCGGCAACTTCCTTGACCATAAAAGTAACAGTCAATGGACTTTTCTTGACCCAATACTCTCCTCGGTTGGTAACTACAGACCAACACTTGAATGCCTGTTCCTCGGAAGACGACTTCCAACATGTTTCGAACTGTCCTCCAATTCAGTTGATCTAAGCCACAACCAAGCTTGGGTACTGCCAATTTCTTAACATAATGGAACTCCATTTGTCTCTTGAGACTCCATAATGTTCGCCACAGATCTTTGTATAACGGCTTGACAAGTGAGTATTTCTTGGTAACCAGATAGAAAACGAAGCGTCCGTCACCACGTAGTCCTAAAACCTTTCCGACTGCCGGTTGCTGTCTTCGTAATTCATCTAGTTGCCCAAACTTCTTTTTAAACACGACTGCAACCCCTTTGGACATGTCAAGGTCCTCGCTCACGCAATGTGTGATGGCGTAATCTTTTTGTGTCTGGAACAGGTCTTGTTGTTCCTCGGTGGTAACTCCGAACCTAGCTTTTCCAGAACCTCCGTATAAGTTCATAAACTTTTCGAACTCCATTTCTTCGATTGGATTCCTGGTTCTGCTACTTATTACTCTGGTTCGGACCTGAACTTGCGGATTGTGGTTATCGCCAGCAAACGGGGCTAGACGATCGACGTGGACCACTTTTGGCTTGCCTCTGGGCGGTTTTCGGATGCGGTATATAACGTCGTTAATACGCTGCACGGCTTCATAGGGGCCCTTCCATTGCCTTTGGAGCTTCGGCGACAAACCACGTCACCTTTGAGGGTTATACAACCAGACCATATCGCCAGGTTGAAACCCACCATTTTGCGCCTTGACGTCATATCTTGTTTTCATCCTGTCGCTGGCAATTTGTGTGTTTTTACGGACCTCTTTATGTACTTCGTCTAACCTCTTGGCCAGCTTGCTGACGTAATCTTCTCCAGCAACTTCTTCTTCCGGTCTTCGCCCAAACTGAAGATCGCATGGTAATCTTATCTCACGACCGAGCATGACACAGGATGGTGTTTGGCCTGTGCTTTCGTGAACGGATGATCGGTATGCCATTAAGAAAAGGTGCAAGTACTGATCCCAGTCCCTTTGGTGTTCGGACACTACCCTGGCTAAGTACTTGCCCATTGTTCGATTCATCCGTTCAACCATGCCATCAGACTGAGGATGGAAAGGCGTTGTCCTAGTCTTTTTAATTCATAACAGTCGGCAAACTTCTTGAAACAGCCCAGACTCAAAATTGCGGCCTTGATCGGAGTGTAATTCCAACGGAACTCCAAACCGGCAGAAAAACTCCTTTACTAATACGTCTGCGACTGTAGCTGCTTCCTGATGGGTATGGCGTAAGCCTCCGTCCATTTCGTGAAATAATCCATCGCCACCAGGATGTATTTATTTCCCGAATCGGATTCTGGGAACGGCCCTGCGATGTCAATCGCTACTCTATCCAAAGGGCTTCCTACGTTGTATTGTTTCATGGGTGCTTTGCGCTTTCTCGCTGGACCATTTCCTGAAGCGCAGACTATGCATTTACGGCACCATTTCATGACGTCCTCTTTGCAGTTCATCCAGTAGAATCGTTCTCGCACTTTACCCAACGTCTTCTTAATGCCAAAGTGTCCTCCTGATGTCCCATCGTGGAGATGCTTCAACACTTCGGTCACCCTGCTCTTCGCCACTACCAGCTGTAGTCTGTTTCCCGTGCCCTCGGCACTTTCTAAGGATCGCTTAAGAAGACCGTCTTCTACTATCAAGGAGTCCCACTGCGCCCAGTACGCTTTGATATTTTTGCCCAAAGCACTCACTTCTTCCCAGGTTGGTCGTCGGCCGCTTTCTTTCCAGTCCAGGAGTAGTCTTATTTCAGGATCGTCTTCTTGTTCGCGACGTAACTGCTCAGGTTCCCACTCATCATCAACCATAGCAGTTCTCCGGAGGCATTCGACTTTTTCTTCCAGTCGCGAACAATGGCTGCAGTCCGCCGGACATGGTCTTCTGGACAAGGCCTCAGCGTTCCGATGATTGCTTCCGGCTCGGTGTTCTGTGTCATAGTCATACTCTTGCAGTCTCTCGATCCATCTTGCTACTTGTCCTTCTAGGTTACGGAACTGCAGTAGCCATTTTAAAGCGGCGTGGTCTGTTCTCAGTAAAAATTTTTGTCCATACAAATACTTGTAGAAATGTTCGATGGACTTAACGACTGCTAACAGCTCCCTCCTAGTCACGTAATAATTCCTTTCTGGCCTAGACAAAACCTTGCTAAAGTACGCGATAACCTTTTCTTGTCCATCTTGAACCTGCGAAAGGACCGCGCCTATGGCCATATTGCTTGCGTCGGTATCCAAAACAAACTTTCCATCTTCTCGTGGATAACTCAAAATCGGCGAAGTGACTAGGGGCTGTTTTAGTTGATTAAAAGAATTTTCGCAGTCTTCATTCCATCTAAATTCTGCTTTTTCTTCGGTTAGTTTTGTCAATGGTTTGGCAATATTGGCAAATCCGGGGACAAATCTTCTATAATAAGTGCACAACCCAAGGAAACTTCGGACCTGATGTTTGTCGATCGGTCTTGGCCATGCTTGCACTGCTCGGATTTTGTCTGGGTCAGCCCTTACTCCATCTCTAGATACGACGTGGCCAAGGTTATTGGACTTCCTTCTTAAATACGTGGCACTTCTTTGGGCTCAGTTTGAGGTTAGCCCCACGTAATCTCTGGAACACTTCCTTCAAGTTGTTCAAGTGCTCTTCAAACGACCTTCCAACCACGATCACGTCGTCCAGGTAAACCAAGCACGTCTCCCAAGACAATCCGCGCAAGATGGTCTCCATCAAACGTTCGAACGTTGCAGGAGCGTTACACAGGCCGAAGGGCATTACAGTGAACTGCCACAAACCAGTTCCGATCGTAAAAGCTGTTTTTTCACGATCCTTGGGTTCTAATTCTACCTGCCAGTATCCACTCTTTAAATCTAACGTAGAAAACCACTGGGATCCTGACAGGGTGTCTAGCGTATCGTCAATTCTGGGTAAAGGGTAGCTGTCCTTTTTGGTCACGTCGTTTAACTGCCTGTAGTCTACGCAAAACCTCGTTGATCCATCCTTCTTCTTCACGAGTACCACTGGGGATGCCCATGGACTACTTGAAGGTTCAATCACGCCTTCTCTCTCCATATCCGTAATTATTCGTTCGGCTTCTTCTCTTTTCGCCAAAGGAAGTCTGCGTGGATGTTGTCGTATCGGCCGAGCGTCTCCGGTATTAATTTTATGTTTCACCACGTTAGTTCTTCCTTTGGAGCCACTCTCCAGCGCGAACACATCTTGGTACTCTTGGATCAACACTTTAACTTTAGCCAGCTGGTCTTGGCTGAGGTTTTGGCATTTGGTGGTAAGAATGTCCAATAGATGTTGTGGACACTTCTTCGGCGACGTATCTTCGTTCGACTTCACGCATCTCACAATTTGTGATACTGGCGTGCATTGGCCTACCACGGTCTTCTTTTTCAGCGTTACAGGATCTGAGTTGATGTTTAAGATCCTTACTGGCATCGTCTTCTTTACTCGTACTAAAGTTCTGCCAACGAGTAGTCCCTTTTCAACTAAGCCGCCCTCCATTGGTTCAATCGCGCGTATGTAGCCTTCCCGGAGACTTCCATCCAGGCGTGCCATCACCACACTTTCAGTCCTTGCAGGCAGAGTCACGTCTTCACTCAATAAGACTCGCACGGCTGCCTTCTCTGACGAATGAAAAGGAATTTCTTCATTGTCGATCTTCAGGACATCGTTCTTCATATCCAAATGGAACCCATACTTCTTTATCACGTCCATTCCCAGGATAACTTCTTCCGTGATGTCGGCTACCAGTACTTGATGGTCGAGTACTCCATTTCCCAAACCAATGGTTACTTTGACTTGTCCGTGAGTAGGTATTTCTTCGCCCGACGCCGTTCGAAGTCGTACTGTTACTGGTGATGTCTTTTCGTTTTCCAATAAGATGTCAGGACGAATAATGGTCTTCGTCGCTCCCGTGTCAACCAGTAACTAGACGCTTCTTCCATTGATTTTGCCATCGAGATAAATGCTATGCAATTGCTCTCTAGGCGATGCCATTTGGATTGTAACCTCCGGAGTTTGACTAGATGAGATTACTTTTTGTTTCTTTCGCTCGCCTCGTTCCCAATTTTCGAGGGCTCTTCTAGTCCTCTTCTTAGATTTGGTACGATGCAGTCGTACATGGCCTATTTCATCGCAGTTCAAAGCTGTCACTCCTCTTTCCCGAAGTATTCGTCGCGCTATCTCCTCGATGCTTTCCAGTGTCTGCGCGGGTACTTCTGTAGCACAGCAAAGTCTATGACCATCTCGTTGCGATGCTTGTTTTGCTGCTTCAAACTCCAAAGCATGCACCAAAGCGTCATCCAATGTCTTCGGTCGAGCTAACCGGAGAGTCTGCTGCGTTTCGTTGTCTCGGAGGCCGTCTACAAAGGTTTGAATCGCCAACTGCTCCAAGAAGGTATCTGGCGCTGTAGGATACGCAATCCGTGTTAATCTGGCGATGTCAGCCTCAAACTCTTGAAGACTTTCGGCAGCTTTTTGAACCCGACTTTTAATTTGAGCCTGGTATACTTGTTGAAGATGAGCATCCCCATATCTCATTTCTAATCGTGATATTAAGAGTTCGTAATTTTCTTGCAGGTGGTCCGGAACAGTTTGTAAAATTCCAAGCGCTTCTCCACGTAAGGACACTATTAAAGACGTCGCTTTCTGCTTGTTGCTCCAACCATTAGCAGTAGCTGCGGCTTCAAACTGCTTGTAGTAGGTTGACCATGGAACTTTACCATCAAAATTCGGTGGTACAACTTTGAACTTGTGAGTGTTTTCTTCACGATGGTCCATTATTAAATCCTCACTCGTGACGCTTCCTTCGCCGTGATAATTCATTTGCTTCATTCTTTCTTCAATCAGTTTTATTCTGTCTTCTAATTTGTCCTCTATTGCCTCTATTTTCTCATTCACAGATTCGCAAATTTCTTCTTTCAAATTTAGCATATCTGCTTGGGTTTCCTCTTGTGCAATTTTGATTTGATTTCCTACACTAACTTGTATTTGTTTCTCAATAGTCTTTATTTGATCTTCCATGCTCGCTCGTATTTCTTCTTTTAAACTTCTAGCATTTTCTTCCATTTTTCTAGAATTTTCCGACAGTTTTTCTTCAATTTTCTGTGAATTTTCGCCCATCTTTCTATTCATCGATTCGAGAATTTCAAGTATTTTTGAATCCATTTTAACTGCTTGCAAACGCGTCACTGGCATAAATTTAAATATAACACGAATATAAAGTTTAATTACACTACTTTTTAAAATGCAGTTTTCGTATAACACAAAATTTTAATAACGATCCACTTGTTAATATTAAACGGAAACGAATTTAATTAATATCGCGAACACGCACTTGTTAAAAGAAAAAGTTTAATAAACACTATTTTATACTTTATAAATAAACACGCGTATCGCGCAATCAATTACGGGAGCGATATCAAATAACTTAATGGTATTCACACTAAAAATCGCGAACGGTTTGTTCTATTCGATACCTCAACACCTGACGCCACTGTTACGTATTTATTATTAATTTATTTAAACGATTAAAAATTAGGTTTACTTATTCTAGAAATATGTACACTTTTAAATTAACCGAACTAATTAAATTTAAATATCTAAGGATAAAAACTTACAGAAATTTATATCACTTAAGATAAGATAACGTCCTCGGATTTCACACTTGTTTGTTTACACTATAGATCACGTTCACTCGATTCGGTGTACACTGTTATTTATTTAAAACTTCGCACGTGCTAATCACTTATTTATCTTCACTTGAATAATCTTCTTAATACTGCATGCATTCACATTCCAGCAATAACTGACCTACGATCTGTCTCGTCGCTATATAAAGACATACGGAAATCCTTCTCGATCGTTCCTCACTTTTCGCTATAACTTCTAGAAAATAGATAACAGCCTTCTAGAAGGCTCTTGCATTTGCAAGTAATTTCTTAAACGTTTCTGTGGTGTCTTTAAATAAATAAAACAACATACGAAATAAGTGCTATATTTAATGATTGTCTTAAATGGAGGCTTGATCTTAAGACACTATCCTAGTAAGCGTCGGTGCGGTATATAAATACTTTTGCTGGTGACGCAACAATCACGTGTATAAATTCATAATGGATTACAAGTAATCTAAATTATATAAGTACAATACATTACATCACTTTCCCCTAAAAAAAATAAAATAATACAAGCAAATGAAATACAAAACTATATAACTAAAGTTACAAATTTAACCTATTAGGTGGTTTAACATTTCTCTTAGGTCTATTAAGTGCAATAGAATCATGAACGCTAACTTGATTTTTATTATTAAACTGTTGATTAAACGATACATTTTCAGAACTTGCATTACTTATCTTAGAATTACAATCTGAATCTTTTTCTATATTTTTTTCTGTCCCTACTTCCTCCCTACAAACAGGAGTTTCAATATTGCTATTATGTGCAGGCAATACACTAAGATTCATATTATTATATGAATTTTTTATATTATCACAATTTGCGTCTGAGTTGGCTACTGCTTTTTCAAAATAGTCATTGTTTTCCTTAAATGGCAGATTACAAGGTTTTATCTGATCGAGATGTCTTTTCCAAATAGAATCGTCGCACGTTTTAACTAAATAAGTAACTGGACTTAATTTCTTTAAAATCAAGGATTTTTTCCAATTTGAATGTCTAAAGTCCTTAGCCATTACTACATCAGAAATTTTAAATTCAATTTTTCTATTACCGTGGAAAAATTGTTTTTGTTTATTTTGTTTATCCACGACTCTATTTTTGATTTCGGTTTTTAAAAGATCCCATCTAGTACGAACTTTGCGTCCTAATTGTAATTCTGCAGGTGAAATACCTGTGGTACAATGAGGGGTAGAACGATAATGAAATAAAAATCTAGAACACGCTTCTTTTTTATCTTTAAATTGACTGTATATAAGTTTAAATTTATTTTTAAAGGTTTTAACAATATTTTCAGCAGCTCCATTGGAGGCTGGATGATAAGGCGCTGTTAAGTAATGATGAATACCATTATTCCGACAGAATTCTTCAAATAATTCTGACGTAAAAGACGGCCCGTTATCAGTAACTAATTTGAAAGGAATACCCCACGAACAAATATAATCTTGAAAAATTTCAATCGTTGATTCGGAAGTAATATTACGCATTGGCCTTATCTCGACCCATTTAGAATACGCGTCAACTATAATAATGTACATATCGCCGTTAAGTGGACCTAAAAAATCAGCATGGATTCTTTCGTTAGGCGCGCCCGGCCAATCCCAAACATGCAATTGAGCTTTGGGTGGATTATTAGAATTTTCCAAACAAAATTTACAGTTTTTGGTTATTTCCTCAATGTCACGATCAATATTAGGCCACCAAACGTAAGATCTGGCTAACGCTTTCATTCTTACTATGCCCATATGGGCTTCATGCAATTCATTTAACAACAATGGTTGCAAAGAGCTTGGAATAACGAGTCGATGTCTCCACATTATGCATCCATTTTCAATTCTAAGTTCGAATTCTTTCTTTTTAAAGTTCATTAAATTTTTGTCAACTACATCCGGCCAATTACCCTTGAAAATAATTTTATAAACTTTATTTAAAATTAAGTCTTTTTGGGTTTCTTTGTGAACTAAATCTCTGGTAATTGCACCTATATTTTCGTCAACAAAATTCAAATAATCATAATCTCCTAAACCATCGTTAATTTCTTCCGGCGCGTGCATACGCGAGAAACAATCTGCGCTAATGTTTTGAGAACCTTTAATATATTTAATCTTAAACGAATAACCGGAAAGAAAAACACTCCAACGTTGTACACGGCTTGCTGCCATTTGTGGGATACCTTTTTTTCTCCGAAAATATACGTAAGCGGCTTGTGATCTGTTTCAAGAACGAATTCCCGACCATATAAATATTGATGGAAAACCTTGACCGCATGAACGATTGACAATGCTTCTTTGTCGAGTTGAGAATAATTACGTTCCGATTTATTTAACGCGCGTGATGTAAAAGCAATCGGACGATCATTGCTATTTTTGTAAGTGTGAGCTAAGATTGCTCCAATACCCGTGGGAGACGCGTCACACGTAACTTTTATTGGCAATTCGGAGTCATAATAAACTAAAACTTCGTGAGAAATTAAACATTGTTTAGCTTCCTCGAACGCTTTCTGGCACTCGGCTGACCACGTGAATGTTTGCTGTTTTCTAAGTAAACAATATAACGGATACATAATATCGGCATAATTTTTTATAAACTTCGAATAATATACAAGCATACCGATGAAAGTTTGTAAATCTTTAACATTTTTTGGAACTTGAATATTTAAAATAGCAGCAATTTTATCGTGGCTAATGCGAATACCGTTTTCGTCTAATTCGTAACCCAAGTAATTAATTTTATTTTGACCAATTTCGCATTTTTCTTTCGAGAGGGTAAGTCCGGCGTTTCGCAATCTTTCTAAAATTAATCTCAAACGAGCATCGTGCTCTTGTTTAGTCGAGCCCGTGATTTTAATATCATCGAATAAAACAATGACTCCGTCTATATCGCCTATTAACATTTCCATTTCTCGCTGTAAAATACCGGAAGCTGACGCTATACCGTACATAAGACGATTATACATAAAAAGTCCTTGCGGCGTATTTATCGTAGTGAGACGTTGCGATTCAGGATCTAATTGAAACTGTTGATACGCTTGTGATAGGTCCAGTTTCGACTGAATTTTATTTCCGCCTGGATTACTTAGAAGGCAATCTTGAACACGCGGAATCGGATATCTATTTACTACCATAACGGGGTTAATCGTAACACTATAATCGCCACAAATTCTTATTTGACCGTTCCGCTTTATTACGGGGACAATTGGGGTTGCCCACTCACTGGATTTGACAGGAATAATAAGACCCTGTTTAACTAACCGATTTAATTCATCATTCACTCTTCCCTTCAATGCAAAAGGTATTGCTCGCGCCTGCTTAAAAATTGGCTTGGCATTTTCTTTTAATTCGATACTCACTACTTTTTTATACGTGCCCAATTTATCAGAAAAAACATCTCTAAATTCCTTAATTAAATCTACATAATTTTCACTAAAACTATTTAATGCAACATTCAAGTTAGTATTATTATCGTTTTCCGAAATTATTTTGAGAGGGAGAAGCCACTCTCGACCTATAATTGGATTGCTGTTACCGTGAAAAACATACAAATCCAAAACATCTGAAACATTTTTATATTCGACATTAGCTTTGAAAAATCCTAACGGAATCATGCTATCGTTCGTAAAACTACGAAAAACTCGCGTAGTATTTAATAAATTTCGATGCTTAAAATTATTATCGTAAAAATCTTTTGAAATGGCGGTTATCGGTGAACCAGTGTCGAGTTCCATGTTAACATTATTTCTTTCAATCATAACATTCAAATTAATTCGATCGTTAAAATTGGAATTTTTAATCGTGAAAAAATCTTCGCGCATGTTATTGTTATTAAAAAACATCGAATTACATTCTTCAACAAAATGTTGTTTTTCCTCTAAGCTTACATTTTTCTTGGAACTCGCATTAACATCATAATCGCGACCGTTATTATAATTATAATTACTTTTCTGACGTTTATTTTTGTTTCTACATACTCGCGCTAAATGACCTTTCATTTTACATAAATTACAAACATAGTTTTTATAGTAACATAAATTTGCATTATGATTCGTGCCACCACAACGATGACATTCTTTAATCTTATAACTAGTAACCTTATTATTAAGTTTCACTTTACCCTTGTCGTTGGCTGACTTCGAGTTTGTCGGAAAATTTTTCTTTTCCCTAACGAGGTTGATTGATCCTCCTGACTTGTTTGACATGCCGGCTGCATCCCTGTTGGCGGCTTCGGCGGCAACGGCTAATTCAACTGCTTTCTCAAACGTCAGTTCTTTTTCACTTAGAAGCTTCTTCTTTGTGGCATCACTTGAAACACCCCATACAAACTGATCTCTTAAATGATTATTTAATTCAGTTTTAAAATTGCAATGCATAGACGATGCTTTCAATTTTGCACAAAATTGATTTATGTTTTCACTGTCACTTTGAACACATTTTTTAAACTTGTAGCGCTCGGCGATTTCGCTCGGCTGGGGTTGTACATGATTTTTCATCAAATCGACGAGATTTTTGAACGTTTTGTTCTTCGGAACTTCGGGTAAACACAAATTTTTAAGTAAACTGTACCCTTTTTTTCCAACGGTCGTCAGCAAAATTGCGATTTTCTTTTTCTCGTCAACAATATCGTTCGCTTCGAAATACTGTTCAAGCCTCTCAACCCAGGAAGTCCAGTCATCGTTTTCTTCAAAAGTTTCGATTGAACCTAAACTGCCTCCGGGTGCCATTTTTTCTTTTTTTTTTTAAACACTTCTGTCGATTTCTGTGAACAGCGACTTCACTTCACTTAAACAACACTTTACAAAAATGTTATCTTTATCCTCGTCGCCAAAATGTGGTGTCTTTAAATAAATAAAACAACATACGAAATAAGTGCTATATTTAATGATTGTCTTAAATGGAGGCTTGATCTTAAGACACTATCCTAGTAAGCGTCGGTGCGGTATATAAATACTTTTGCTGGTGACGCAACAATCACGTGTATAAATTCATAATGGATTACAAGTAATCTAAATTATATAAGTACAATACATTACAGTTTCAATATGAAAAAAATGATTGAGTCAGGAAAAAGAAAAACAAAAACAAAAATAGTGACGGTTTATAGCTGCAGAATAAAAGAACAAAATCAGAAAGGAGAATAAAGGTAAAAAAAAGCAATAGTAAGACTGGAAGAAAGAGATAGAGATAGAATAAACGAAAACGAAGTAATAAAGGCAATAAAGAAGGTAAAAAAAACGAAGACGGCAAGATAAGATGGGATACAGTGAGTATCTGGAAAAGAGAATGTAGTAAAAAGGATGAGGAAAATAGTACTAAAGTTCGTTATTAAAATTTAGTGTTTTACAAAAATTAATGCATTTTAAAAGTGACTGTACATTTATTTGTGTTATAATTTATGCCGGAAACTCGTTCGCAAGCAGTAAACATGGACGAAAAAATATTTAAAATTATAGAAACAATAAATAAAAAAAAAATGATGACAATTTTCAGAAAATAGCAAGAAATGCTAGAAACTTTAGAGAAAAAATACGAGACAGCATTAAAAATCTAATGATAACTATCAAAGAACAACTACAGTTTAGTGTTAAAAACCAGATTAAGACTGTTCACAAAGAAACGTAACCACGTTTGAAAACGAATTAGGCGAAAAAATGAAGATGCTTAAAGACTGGCTAACGAAACATCGAAAAAAAATCACTTACAAGCTTAAAGTTGTGCCTTTAAGTTTTGATAGAAAAGTTTCTTGGTGAATATAGTACAAAAAGTTTAAAGCCGCAGCTACAGCTAATGGTTGGAGCAGAAAACAACGTCCCTAATAATGGCAACAAGTATATCAAGTAAAAATAAAAAACCAAATTCAGGAAGCAACAGAACGTCTTCAAGAGTTTAATGCTGACATCGCCCAACTGACACGTCTTGCGTATCCTACGGCGCCAGATAGCTTTCTAAAACAATTGGCTATACAAACAGCGTAACGATGTGACCAAAAAGAACAGGTACCATTTTCCGGAAGTTGACGATGCTTACCCTCTCAGAATCTCAATGGTTTTCCACGTTGGATTTAAAAAGTAGTTACGGGCAGGTGAAATTAGAATCCAAGGACCCAAGGTAAAAAGATTTCGTTTACCATTGAAACTGGTTTGTGGCAGTTTACTGTTATGCTTTTTGGCTTGATGGAGCCCATCTGTCTCTGACTTAGAAGACGTACTTGGTTTATTTAGACGACGTGATTGTGGTTGAAAGGTTGTTTGAAAAGCATTTGAACAACCTGAAGGAAATGTTCCAACAACTTCATGGTGCAAATCTAAAACTAAACCTAAAGAAATGCTACGTATTTAAGAAGGAAGCTGACCCAGAAAAAATTTGAGCGATGCAAGCATGGCTAAGACCAATCGATAAACATTAGGTTTAAAGTTTTCTTAGGTAGTGCATCTATTATAGATGATCTTTATTCGGATTTGCCAATATTGCCAAACCTTTGACAAAATTGGCCAAAAAAGAGCAGCATTTAGATAATATAAAAATTACCAAAACGATTTCTATCAACTAAAACGGACCCTAAGCATTTCGCCGATTTTAAGTTATCCAAGAGAAGATGGAAAATTTGTTTTAGATACCGATACAGGTACTGTCTATTTACAGATGCAACATGAACAACAGAAAGTAATTGCGTGTTTTAGCAAAGTTTTGTTTGGGGCAGAGAATTATTGTGTGACTAGAAGGAAATTGTTAGCAGTAGTCAAGTCCATAAATACTGGTATAGACGCCAATTTTAACTAAGATCGGACCACACTGCATTGAAATGGCTATTGCAGTTTTGTAATCTAAAAGAAAAAGTAGCAAGATAGATTAAGATATTACACAGAACACTACGCCAGAAGCAGTCATCGGAACGCCGATGCCTTGTAAAGAAGACCATATCCGGAAAACTGCAGCCGTTGTTCACGACTAGAAGAAAAAGTCAAATGTCTCCAAAAAACTGCTACGGTCGATGACAAATAAGAACTTGAGCAGTTGTAAAAAAATGATCCCGAATGAACTGGAAATCAAAGTGAGTGCTTTAGGCAGAAATATCTATATATACTGAAAGCAGTGGAACTTCTTAAGAGTAGAAGACGATCTTCCTAAGCAATATTTAGAAAACGCCAAGGACACAGAGAACAGACTGCAGTTGATAGTGCCAAAAAACCGACTGTCGGAAATGTTGCAGCATTTGAACAATGGTACATCAGGAAGACACTTAGGCGTGAAAAAAACATTAGAGAAAGTACGAGAAAGGTTCTATTGGGTGAACTTCAAAGAAAATATGATGGAATGGTGCTATAAGTGTCGACTTGTGCATTAGAAAACGATCTAGTAAAAAAAGCACCGTTCCTAAAATCTGATTTGGGAAACAAACACATCTCAGTGACGAAGGATTATTTCACAAAATGAACGGAGGTTTACGCGAAAGCTAATCAAGAAGCAGCTGCAGTGTAACCGTCGTTTGAAGTTGTGCGATTCTTTTCGTAAAACATCCGGTATTTGAATTGATGTTATTCGTTTCATGTATTTTGGAATTGTTTTATTGATTTCACGTTGATTTAAAGGTGTTATTTTACGTTTTTAGATTCAACTTTGTTAATCAAAGTTGTTGATAAAATTTTGTATTCATTTATTTAGAAATGATAACGTTGTTTAAACAACCGTATTCTGCGTTTGTGATGATTTGGCGCTTTTTTTGTCTTCTCAAAATTTTACTTGTAATTTATGTTTCCCTTTTGTGATAGTTTTGTAATTGAATATATTTTAGCAGTTTGTTTAGAAGTTCTTTATTTTAAGTACATTTAAGTACAGTTACGTTGGAATGAAGTCATTCTTTTAATGTATTAGACAGTTGTTATGATTCAGGTCTCAGCAAGTAATCTTTATGACCGCATTGAAATAAAATATTTTGTCAATTTGACAGTTCTCACAGAATCAAAAGCCGTTTCCTATTTTGATAACGTTTCGGTGATTGCCAAATCTCCATTCTTTTTCAATAGGAAATTCTGAGAGAGCATAGAAATCATCAAACACCTCAATAACTTAATTCAATCGCGATCATAGTTTCGAGCTATCCTCTCTTGGTTCTTGGTCACTAGATCTTTATCGAAAACACGCCCCCCTTTCAACTGTAACCTAATAAGAGTCGAGCATCCGTGACGATCCCTCTTCTTTATATACGGAAACGATTTCTTCTTAAGTCATTTCTATGGAGTTTAGAATCTGGTTTGGTTCACAAGTTGATTACCTAACTCTGTAGTAGTTCTTTGTTAGATTTTCGCTTGCTTTTTCAAGTTTACCATTTTCTTTTTTGCCTTTTTTAGAGGTTGGGCTTGGTTCACAAGCTGATTCTTAGTTAGATTTTGGTTGCTTGTTTAGGTTTTTCGATTTATCTCACGCCCTGATGAAGCTCACAAAAGTGGGCGAAACGTTGGCAACTTCAGTTACAACAATGACACAGTCTAAACCCGGAAGACATTCTTATCTTAGTAAAGACACCTTCTGTTAATGGACATGCAGACATCAGAGTACATCCCACGGTTCTCTCGACAGTTCCGTTTCGTTTCAATCTGAAATAAGATCACTTATGTACATTGGTTTGTGCTACTCGCCTCAATATTGCCTATGAAGTTTCGATTGTTGCTCGATCAATGGCTGCTCCCACATCTTTCGATTGTATTTGTGTTAAGCGTATTCTCAGGTATCTTCGTGGTACTCTAGAAATTGTATTAAACTACAGTTTGTTAGAAGATCCATTATGTGCGTACTCAGTTGCCGATTTTGCTGGAGACATCAAAACTAGACGGTGAATGGGTTTGTGTTAATTGGCGATACTCACTATCCACAATCGAAGCAGAATACGTCGCTGCTAGTGAATGTGCGAAGGAATTAGTGTGGTTAAAAGGATTGTTATTTGAGATTAGTGAAAAGAAAAATGTACCTGAATTGTTTGTTGCTAACGCGAGTGCTATTAAAAGAGTAAAAAATCTTGAGTTCGTTTAGAAAATCAGCTTGAAGACAAAACCCTAAACCCTGAACATTTTACAGAATATGTGTTCCAACATTGGACTCGGCGTATAACCGAAATTTTATTTTTGAAGGTTTAGTTTAGGGGGTAGTGTTGAATAAAAATTAAAATAAACCGGTTGCATTGTCAAGCGCCATTTAGTGTGCAAAAAAACCTAGCGACTCTTGGTTAAGTTGGTTCAGGTTTTTAGTAACGTGTCGCGAGAAGTATTTTCTGTTAGTTAGTCAGCGTAGTTAGGTATAGCTTTGTACAAATTGTTTCTTTATATACACCTTTTAATAAAACAGGTTTTTACACATTGACTGTGTTTCTTAGAATATGCTACATACACAAAGTTTAATTTAACCAGACCAGTATTTTAACAAAAATACAATAAAATAATGTTTATCTAGTACTACCATTGCTAATACTAAATAAATTGTTTTTTACTTTTTTTGACTTACCTTGTATGTGATATTCATACGTATACAACCAGCGGTGCATTGTTGACATCTAAATATAACCTTACTTTAAAATGCCTTGCATTTTAACTATCTCCACAATGTTTTAATTTATATTTTGTCCAAGTTAAAAATGAAGAAACCGTTGATTTCTGTACCAGGACAAAGATTATGTCTATCTGATAAGACACATGAATCGGGACATGGAACTTACGAAAGGCAAGGATACATTTATTCTTCCTTAGCTGGCATTGTGGATGTAATAGATAAAAACGGTGTAAGTGTTTAGAAATTTCGTTAATAAAATACAAATTTGTGTAACTTTTATTAGGTTAAAGTAGTGGAAGTACAGAGCATTGGTGAACAAACACTTGTACCAGTACAAGGTGATATAGTCACAGCACAAGTAACAATTTTAACTCAAGAATTCTGCAAATGCATTATACGGTGTATAGGGAATACTGTATTAAGTCGTACTTATCGAGGAATTCTTAGACGTGAAGATGTACGAGCTACTGATAAGGATCGTGTACAAATATATAAAAATTTTCGGCCTGGGGATGTTATTTTAGCTCGTGTTTTGCCTATAACTGAAGCACATACATACAATTTATCTACTGCTGAAAATGAATTAGGAGTTGTTATTGCCCATTCGGAACACGGTTATCCAATGGTACCTATAAGTTGGACACAAATGCAGTGTACAAAGACTTACGTAAAAGAATCCAGAAAAGTTGCTAAAGTTGTTCCAGAAAATATGAATCAAAAAACTGAAGCGCAAGAAGATACAACATAATTATTTGTTTTTACAATTAAACTTTTATTTTTGTACATTACTTCTGTTTTAGAAGTGGAAATTTTAGTTTGAGTTTAATTTTTTGTCCGACTAGGGTGAATTATAATACCTATCAACCAAATTTATGTCGTAGTTACTAAAGGTACCCTGTCCAATTTTAAAAATTTAGTAATGTGTTTTTAAATGCTTTAAAACTTCTACCATAATTACTACTCCTGTATTTATTAGATTGGTCTAAAGCAGAGGTTCTCAAACTTTTTCATTCACGGAGCATTGGCGAAGGAATTTGAGAAACGTTGGCTCAGAGTGCATCAGTCTGAGAATTTTTTTGTGCTGCCCTCATCGCAAACATATAAGTCTGTGGTCTTTATTAGTTAGTGCAGTTATATAATGACGAAAAAACTCTAGAGCCGCAAAGTAGGAAATCGAAATCTACGTAAAACTGCCTAAAAAGTCAATTATGTTATGATTTAATTTCGACGTTAGTGACAAAATATACATAAGCTTTTTAAAAATTTTAACATTGTAAATTTTATGCTCAATGCCGGCAATTTTCTTCATGCCAATTAGTTTCTTCAGATGCTCCACAGATGGAGTAAGAGCGTTTTCATACCTAGGCGAAATACTTTCCATATAAATCTAAGTTTCAGTTCGGATCTCGTAACTAAACCCTTAGGAATTAAGCCACACCGTGACGTTATCCAAAATTTCCACAATTTATTTTCCTCCTTGTGTTTCTAATTAGTAATTTGTTTAAACCCCAATAGGAGGTCGTTGGTAGGCGAACATCCAAAATATTTAAATAAAGTTTTGAACTTATCTCCACAGAGAAAGGATCAGAAAAGATGTCAAGTTGAAGAAGGTTAAAACAAGAACACTCTGCCCTCAATAGATATACAATACATTCAGTTTTAAAACTACAAAATAATCTTATTCAACTTATATTTTTAATTAAATCTGTACAAAAACTATTTACGCCTATTTCTAATCTTATTTCTTCTATTTTTACCCGGTCTCTGCGTTTTGCCTTTAGAACCTTTCATGTTATTTCTATTCTTGCCAGCTTTTCCATAATCACCTAAATCAGCAGAACTCTCTTTCGTATTTGATTTTGAATTTCTCTTTTTACCGCCAAATCCAAACTTTTGATCTCTCCACTTCCGATTTTCCTGTCCCTTTTTATTAGGTACATTCTTTCCTTTTTGTTTCGAATTGTTCAAAAATTCTAAGTCTTTACCAACACCTTTGCGTACTTTCTTGACTTGGTCCAACATTTGTTTCTTTTCTTGTTGCCGTTTCAATTTTGTTTGTATTTGTAATGCTTTACCTTCTTTACGTTGTGCTCTTAATTGTTTTACTTTCTCACTGCGTTCTTGTCCAACTTGTTTTCTCATTAAATTTTGTCGTATTTTTTGCATATGTTCGTCAGATTTTGCCATTTCTGCAAAGTAATCTTCTGGTCGTTTAGTAGGAATATTTAATTCTTTAAATTTAGGTATTGACGATAACACAGTTGCTTGTGCTTGTCGATAGAACATAGTCTCTCGTTTAAAATCATTCAACACAGGGTCATCTTCTACAGATATTTGAGGCAATTTTTTGTTATTCTTACGTAAATTCTCTTGTTTCTCTTCCTGCTCTAAAATTTTCGCAGCTAATTCGGGTGCTAAAGGAGCTGGCTTGTTGATTGAGTCCAATACTTCAATCCATGGAAGTTTCAACTTAAATTCAGATAATTTATCTTGAAGTCCTTGCTAAAATTATTATTGTTATTAACATTATGCAAATGGGTAAAACGTACCGTATCGTTAACAAAAACTTTGGGAGCATCGTCAATAACATTCAAGCCTGGTTTTAACAAACCTTTGGAAAACGCTTCCTGCAGCTAAAAATAAATTGGTAACAAAATTTTAATTTGATTGTAGTGCAAAATACCTCTGCATCGCTGCCGCTAAGTGATTCGGAATCGCTGGTATCTGACATTGTTGATTTATTCAAACCACGTGTTTGGACTAACGTGTGTTAGGTTATGTTTGTAGTTATAGCCCAACGAATTTAAGTATATTTTGTCGGAATTTACATTAACACGGTTTTAGTGTGTTATTTACTGATTTAGGTAAAGATATCGATTATTTCACATAACAAAATATTAGGTTTTAAGTATTAACCTAAATTTTATAAAAAGTTTGATAACTTTGAGCTACTGATTGGCGGTAGCTTAATTTGAACTACCGCTTCTGTTTAAAGAATAGTTTAAAGTCATGTATAGCATAACCAGCATAACTGAGCATAACCTTAATTACTGTTGATTGCTATCGTCGAAAGTTTGTAATTGTCAACAACATGAATAGTATTGTGAAGCAAATGTCCTTACTATACGACCAAGAGTTATATTCATCTATGGTGCGACTTGTAAGTATTTGAACCTTTTAACGTTTAAATAAATAAGACTTCTATTTTAAGGGCGAGCTTGCTGTTTCAGTGTTCGATCAGAAACAAGACCCGGCACTACAATTTACTAAATTCCAACTACACGTTTATTACGCTGAGGCACTATACAATATGCAACAATACTTAGCAGCTGAAAATATATACATGTCAGCATTACAATTAAGAAAATACACTATTAAAACTAAAACTACATCTAAAACGGATGGCGAAAAGGATTTCTTTAGTGATATCAACATTAAATATAAAGCACATTTGTGTTGTTTAAAATTAAAACGTCCTCAAAAGGCAATAGACATTTTACAAAGTATTTCAGCTAGAGCACGACCGCCGAAAGTAAACATGGCTTTAGGTAATATGTATCGAGACTCTGGAATGGAAAGGCCTGCAATTTCTTGTTATAAGGAGGTACTTAAAGAGTGCCCCCTTGCTATGGACGCTGTTGAAAATTTATTAAAACTTGGAGTTAAAGTGAGTATAGTGTTTTTCACCTTTGTATTTAAATCACGGTATATTAGTTCAACTTTTATTTTTTTTTTTTCCTGTCTTTTATCAATCTGCAATCAGCCAAGAGCTATAATCAGATGTGTCTTCTATTATATATAAGTGGCTTTAGATATGCACATCCTGTGATGTGTCATTTCTTGTTATTAGATGATTAGATGGTGGCTAGTCGTATTCTTTTTAGGCGGAATATAGAGTCCTTGGTGTTAAGGAGCTCTGTGGCTAAACTATTTATGTGTTTTTCAAGTCTCTGCTTATAGGCATCAGAAGACTTTTCTATTTCTTCTCTGACTGTAGGGAGTTGCAGATATTCATGCACTTCTGTGTTCCTTATGAACCATGGGGCATTGGTCAAAGTTTTTAATGCTTTATTTTGGAAGCGCTGTAGTATTTCTATATTTGAGTGACTAGCTGACCCCCAGAGTTGTATACCATATGTCCATACTGGTTTTATAATGCATTTGTATATCAGGAGCTTATTCTCCAAACTGAGAGTCGATTGCTTGCCCAGCAGCCAGTGCATATCCCTGAACTTTTTGTTTGCTTGTTCTCTCTTTGTCTTAATGTGATCCCTCCACGTAAGCCGTTTGTCCAGATGCATACCCAGGTATTTCACTGTTGTTTACTGTGTCAAGATATCTCCGTTAAGTGTAACAGGTGGACAGACACCTCTATTCAAAGTAAATGTTATGTGAACTGATTTTGCAGGACTAGCTCTTATTCGCCACATCTTTAGCCATATTCCGATTCAATCTATATGTTTTTGTAGTTTTACGGATGCTAGACTAGGATCTTTACTGCTAGAAAGGATTGCAGTGTCATCTGCATAGGTTGCGGTTACTACTTCTTCTGTGATAGGTATATCAGCGGTAAATATTGTGTAAAGGATAGGGCCCAGCACCGATCCTTGAGGCACTCCTGCTTCTATTTGGCAGATGGATGACAGGCGATCTCCGCACTTGACTTGGTAAATTCGTTGTTCCAGATAAGACCTCAAAAGCATGTACTCAGTGTTTGGAAGGAGTAGTTTTAGCTTATATAAGAGACCCTTATGCCATACACGGTCAAAGGCCTGTTGTATGTCTAGGAATACGGCCGTGCAGTACTCCTTCCTCTCCAGCGTCTGTCGTATTGTGTGAGCTACTCGGTGTATTTGTTCAGTCGTTCCATGGTGTGCCCGAAATCCGAATTGATGGTCTGGTATTATTTTTTGCTCTTTAAGAACTGGGAGAAGTCGACTTAATATTAGTTTCTCAGTAAGTTTTGATAGTACTGGGAGAAGACTTATAGGTCTGTAAGATGTGACTTCTGTGGGAATCTTCCCCGGTTTAAGTACCATATTTATAATGGACACTTTCCACAGATTTGGGAAGTATTGTAGTCTCAACACTGCATTAAAGAGAATTGTCAGCAGAACTATACCTTTCTTTGGTAGCTGTTTCAGAACTTCTGCCGTTATCAGGTCAAAACCGGGAGCTTTCTTTTGTTTTAGTTGAGCTATGGTTTTGACTTCCGCTGCGGTGACTGATTTCAAAGGTAGAGACATTTGCTGATCGCTATTTAAGATCCCGTCGATCGTTTTTTCTGTGTCGTCAACATCAGCTTCATCGGATTTGAACACACTTTTTAGGAAGGTGGCGAATAATTCTGCTTTATCTGCGGGTTTCCTTGACCAACTGTCATCAGATTTTCTTAGAGGAGGCATGTATTCTTTTGGCTTTTTTAGTGATTTAGTCATTTTCCAGAGTGTATAATCTTCTGCTTTGTATGGTGATAAAGTCTTTAATTTGTCTTGCAAAGTCCTATTCTCTAGTTCTTTGAGCATTGATTTCAGTACTTTTTTAGCTTTGTTTAGTGCCTTTTTGTCTTGGTGATTCCTACTAGTATGCCATTGTCGCCTTATTTTTCTTTTTACAGCTATCATTTCTCTAATTTCCTCAAATTTTTCGATGTTACTTCTATATAGGGAGATAATAGCCAAGCTGCTTTTTGAATTAAGTTGGTAGTATACAACGCCGCACTTTCTATATCATCTTCCGTTTTAAGAGGTATACAGAGTGTGGTATTATCTTCAATGTAATCCCGGAATGCTTCTCAGTCAGTTTTATGGTTGTATAAAGTCTCAGGTAATTGTTTTAAGATCACTGTAGTGCTTAGTGTACATATGATAGGCGTATGGTCGGAAGAGCCATCCAGGCATGATTCAATTTTTGTGTAGAGTCCTGATATTCCTTTGGTGACAAAGAAGTCTATGAGGTCTAGGATTTTTTTTGGGTCAGTTGGCCAAAGAGTCGGTTCTCCTGTTGAAAGTACATTTAGATTATTGCTGTCAATAGCATTTTTCAAAGTTCGGCCTTTCGTATTTGTTAATCGGGAGCCCCAAAATGTGTTTTTGGCATTCCAGTCGCCTCCCGACAGATATCTACCACCCAATGCGCGAAAGAAGTCATTGTACATCTGCTCATCGATTCGATGTCGGGGGGCAGTACACTGCAGCCACATTCAACGAGTCCTCTCAGTCGTCAACAGATACTATAGCAGCCTGTATATGTGTTTGTGTATATGGTGGTAACATATGATATCTTATGTTTTCTCTTATTACTATAGGAGCTCCAGCATGTGATGTGCCGTCTGGATGATTAGCGTAGCATACGGTATATCCCTTGACTTTAATCGCTCTTTGATCAGTCATATGTGTTTCGGAAATTAATAGAGCATCAATTTTGTTGTGGTTTATAAACAGCTCAACCTCGTGCTTATTTGGAGATAAGCCATTGATATTCCATGCAGCTATACGTATGAATTTCATTTCTGGTTCTGAGCTATGAGTGTCGTTAGGAGACCCATTAGGGTGCCTATTTGTGTTATGAGGATATCAATTTTTTCTGATTGCTTTATTATTATCTGCTCTAAGGAGCTTGTTGACTGAGAATGTGCATTCTCTATTTTTCGGGTCCAGCAAACATCATTCATGATTTCAGACGTATGTGCAATGTTTCTTTGCTGGTTGCTTGACTGCTGGTTGCCAAGTTTTAATGGAGGAAAATTATCTTGAGTAAGGGGGAGTGGCATTGTTGTTTGTGTGGGTTGTTTTGCTATTACTGGGTCTCTTTTGTTTGCAATATTTTCCATTTTTCGAGCCTTTATCTCTTTATACACTTGACAGCCCCTGTAATTGGCTGGGTGGTCACCATGACAGAGAGCGCAGGTGGCCGGTGTATTCTTGTCTTTTTTTGGACAATCAGTGGTTTTGTGTCCTTTACCACATTTGACACACTTGTGGGGACGCATACAGTTGTTTTTTGTATGGCCGTATTGTTGGCACCTAGTGCACTGAGGGATCTCAGTCGATTTTCTTGGGTCCTCTATCTTGACTTTAGTGTGGTATATATATTTTATATTCTTTACATCTGGGTTGTTAGGGCCTGGTTCAATGTTCACGAAAAACATATTGAGTGGCTTTTTATTTTTTCTTGATATTGCACAGATGACTTCACCTCTGACCTTGTTTCCAGTATTCTCAATCTCCTCTATAATGGCTGTTTTTGGAGTGGCGTGGTGCAGGTTTTTGACAACAATTCTGTTACATTTGTTTTGCTTCTGTGTGAAGGTGTGTCCAATAAGGCCGTTGGTTCGAATAACTTCTATTAAGTTTTTATAAGTTTCAGGTGTCTGTGACATACACAAACTTTTATTTAAAAAAAAATTAAATTTACATTTTTTTTTAAATTTGAAATAACTGAAGAATATTTAGACGTTTGGATAGACTTTGCTGTTGACGATTTTTTTTAAATTACACTTCATTTTAAAATTTAGGATCCATAGAAGTTTATTTTCTTCTTCTCATTTTCTCAATTTAATCATTCTAATTATTGCTTGAACAAATGAAAAGCAAAGACTTTATCGTAGGGCGCTGAAGTTAACTCTTTCATGTTGGGCGCAGTTGCCGAATTTGGTTGGATTAATGTGTGGCTACGAGGATTAGCTGAAATGTATTTGCGTGAATATAAAAACGCAATTGCGACATTTAATAGCTTGGATATACTAGGAATTTTAAAAGATAATTCGGCACTTTTAATAAACCTAGCACAGTGTTATAATTTACAATGCGAAGATAAAAAAGCGTTGTCTACATTACAAAGAGTATGTATCTACAACTCGACGAATGCAATAAGGTATTGATAAATTCTAGGTGGCACAAATCGATCCACATTTTATAACAGGTCGCGACTTATTATCAACTTTACTTGCAAACTCAACAAAAAAAGATCATTATAAAGAATTAGAACGTTTAATTCCCGACCTTGATATGTCTTTATGGTCTTCTGAGCATTGGGTTGTCATGGGTTATAATATGTTTGTGAATAACAAGTACGAACGAGCTGCATATTTTGGACAACAGGCGTGTTTATTAAATAGGCGTAATGTAGAAGCTCTTTTGCTTAAAGCTGCTACCTTTATGCAAATTAATAAATATCAAGAGGCATCGCTTCATTATAGAGAAGCTCTACAGTATTGTCCGAATAGGTAAACCTGCTACTTATTAAGTACCAAAAGTAATTTTTTTTTTAGATTTGAGTCTAATTATGGTTTAGTTCAGAGTTATGTAGCAATGAATAGATTGAGAGAAGCCACAACTTCTGCCAATAATGCGTGCAAACAAATGGATCATGCTCCAGCAGCTCTCACTGTAAAATTGTAAATTTTATTTTAATTCGATAACAACGCCGTTTGATTTTTAGTTATATGCTTCAGTACTTTTAAAAGATCCGATGAATATTTCTAGAGCGCGCAGTATATTAGAACGGGCAATTAAGAACGATTTAAATTATACTCGTGCCGTATGTATGTTAGCCGAACAGTTGGAACACGAACAATCATACGAAGAAGCGATTGCACTTTTGAAACGGCACTCTGAAATGAATTCTTCTTCGAAAGTACATCAAATGCTCGCCGATTGCTACAGACGACTGCAAAAAGATGATGACGCTTTCGAACATTATAGTATATCACTTAAGTAATTTGATGTAATATTAACTACGAGCCATTAAACCATATTTTCAGAATAGATCCACAAAATCAAAGAGCTCTTGAGGGAATTAACAATATAGGGCGATCTCCACCGACAAATAAAATGGATTCAAATTATTATATGTCCGTTGAAGGTGAGTCAACTACGTACACGTCACAACCACAAACTGGATCTGATCATGAAGGGGATGGTGATAGTGATACAGATCATTGGCCAAATAATGGACACGATTTAATGTCATTTGATTGAAACTTAGGTACCTTTTTAAAACAAATTTATTTATCTTAAATGTCATATTATATAAACGTGTAATTTTACTTTTACTTTACTTATAATAAATATGGATAAGAATAGTTTACTGTTTATATTTAAAGCAGAGTGTCTCTTTTTTTCTTGATCGAAAAGAATAAAATATTTTGGATTTTGATAACGGAAGAGTATTTGGAGGAAGTTGCAGTCAGTTTTTTTGTCGATTTAAATAAATAAAGTGTTATTCAATATTACCAGATTGACACGGTTTGCGTATCCTACAGCACCAGATGTCTTGGAGCAGTTAGCTATTGAAACGTTCGTAGACGGGCTTCGAGATAGCGAAACGCAGTAGACTCCGTACTAAACCTGAAAAGAAGAGAGAAGTCTGGAACGAGTTGACCAAAAGAGATAAAAATTAATCTTATCTACTCATGTACCGGAGATCATTCAAAGGGCATCGCCTACGAACCAATTGCACAGCATTTATCTCGATGGACGAAGTGTTCAGTTACTGGTTGACATGGGAGCGACGAAGACCATAATTCGTTCTGAGATCTCAGTAGAAAGTGAGAAGATATCACCAGTAACAGTACGACTTCGAACGGCGATGGGCTACCTACTTACGGACAACTAAATTTAACCATTGGTTTGGAAATGGAGTAGCCGACATCACGAAAGAAGTTACCCCAGGAATGCCCGTTATAAAGAAGTATGATTTCCATTTGGATTAGAAGAACAATGTTCTGAGGATCGACGCCGAAGGAATTATTTTTCATTTGTCACAGAAGACAACCGTGCGAGTTTTATTGAGTGAAGACGTGATTCTACCTAGAAGGTCTGAGAGTGTAGTGATGGCACGCATGGATGGAAACCTTCCGAAAGGCTACATTCGCGTAATTGAACCAATGAAAAGCAAATTGATGGATAAGGGACTACTGCTTGGCAGAATATTAGTAAGAGTGAAAAACATAGCACCAAGATCTTGAATGTCAACTTAGTGCCCACAGCATCTATTGGACATTCTTATTTCAAAGTGTCAAAACCTCGTCCTAGACCAGCTCGATCCAGCAGTATCAAGATGTGAGAGAGTAGTTCCAAAGGAAGAACTGGCGTGGTAAAGAACAAAACTGTTACTGGAGACGCTCGGCCGATACAACATCCACGCCGACTTCCTTTGGCAAAGAAAGAAGAAGCCGAACAAATAATTACTGATATGGATAGAGCAGGTGTGCTTGAATCTTCAAATAGTTTCTGAGCGTCTCCAGTGGTACTAGTAAAGAAGAAAGACGGACCAACGAGGTTCTACAGACACTGCTGAACGATGTGGCGATAAAGGATAGCTACTTTTTTCCCGAAAATTGACGGTACTTTAGACAGTCTGTCAGGATCTTAATGGTTTTCTACGTTGCATTTGAAGAGTGGTTACTGGCAGATGGAATTGGAACCAAAGAACCGTGAAAAGACAGCGTTTACGATTGGAACTAGTTTCTGGCAGTTCACTATTACACGTTCGAGAGTTTTATGAAAAACGTGCTTGGCTTACGTAGACAACGTGATTGTAAGTTGGAAGGTCGTTTGAAGAATATTTGAACAACCTAAAGGAAGTTTTCCAACAACTACGTAGGGCAAATCTAAAACTGAGTTCCACGTATTTAAGAAGGAAGTGCAATACATTGGCACCGTTGCATCTGAAAATGGAGCAAAGGGTGGCCCAGACAAAGTTAGAACAGTGTAAGCATGGCCAAGACCAATCGGCAAACATCAGCTTCAAAGTTTCCTTGGGTTATGTGCGTATATTATAGACGATATGTACCCGAATTTGCCAATATTGCCAAACTTTCGCAAATTTGAACAAAAACATAGCAGAATTTATATGGAATGAAGACTGCGCAAACGCTTTCCATCAACTAAAACAGGGTCTAGTCACATCTCCGATTTTAAGATATCCAAGAGAAGATAGAAAATACGGATACCGATACAAGTAATCTGGCCATTTGTGCAGTTCTTTCACAAGTTCACGATGAGTATTCGTTTTATTTTCGAAGGATAAAGACGTGTTGTAAGCCGCTCTTGCAGTGAAATTCAATACGGAACGTGTACGTGATAAAAAGTGAATTGTGTTTAAAATCAACAAGGTAGTGCTATCGCTTAAATGTGACTGTACGCCGCGGGCTAAGATAACAAAAGCTATTCATATTGCTGTTCGAGTGTAAAATGCGCGTAACAGCATAATGAATCAGCAAATGTTAATTCAACGACCTCCAACACCAGCTGAGTTTGAATTATCCCAGCAAACCCAGATTCTCGTACAACAGAATCAATTAAAAACTGAAAATGAGATTAATTTATGGAATGCCTGGCAACAATCCCTCGCAACCATTGAAACGCTAAAAGGAAATCTCAACCTACTAATGCAAAGGGTAAATAGCCTCGAGAAACCAGTGGCGGTACCCAATGTAGAACAGGGAATAGAAAACAAAACAGAATATCACACCGATGAGGAAGAATTAGCGAGAGAAACAGAGTGGATAGTGCAGCGATCAAAGAAAAACAAATCTAAAAAACGTAAAGTATCTGGAACCCCTGAAACCTCTCCACAAGCGTCGACCTCTAATCAAACAGACAACATGGTTAAAGAAAAGAAAGTACCCTTACCGCCGCCGGTAAACTTGGTAAACGTAAAAGAATACCAAACTGTGCATGAAATATTGGAATCAGCAACAATAGCATATAAATATAGTAACTGCTATGAATAATGATGTGTTCAAGATCAACGTTCCGGACGAAATACAATACCGGAAGCTAATAAGCACATTACGTAACTATGAAATTGAATACTATACTTACGAAGATAAGCAACATCGACCCATAAAGGTTATGGCCAGGGGCATACATCCAACGTGCTCAATAAAATTGATTACAGAAGACCTGCTAGCAAAAGGTTTTAATATTGAAAATGTTACCATAACATCATGAAGAAATTAAAAAAGGATAATGTCACTACTATGAAGCCTCTACCGCTACATATGCTATTCTTTAACAAATCAGCAGACATTAAAGATATCTTCGCGATTAATTTAATCGCGGGGTTAAAAGTAAAAATAGAACCTTTACGCAAAAACACAGCTCTTATTCCACAATGCAAAAAGTGCCAAACATTCGGACACACCCAATCCTTCGGCAATAAAGAAGCTAGATGTGTCAAGTGTGCAGGACACCATGCTACTAAAGATTGTAAGTCAGCTAGACTTGCAAAAACCAAGTGTGTCAACTGCGGAGAAGCTCACCCAGCGAACTGCCGAGGTTGTGTGATCGCAAAAGAGCTTCAAAAGCGAAAAGAAAAAACGCTAAAAGAGAATCACCAGAACAGATAACGAACAAGTAGCAAGAGTAGTAGAAAAAACCCAACAGAATTTTCCTACTCTACCAAAAACTGACTCAGTAAAACAACGCAACCCAACGGGGAGCAATTATGCACAAATGATTAAAGGAAAGGTACAACAAAGCACTGTTGAAGAATCAAAACTAGATGCAATAAACATCACGTTGCAAACAATTCTAGTAAAAATTGATAAGCAAGACAAATTAATCAAAGCAATATTAAACAGAGTTCAAAAGCTTGCGAGACCAGCAATAAGGCGGCTGTCAAAAACAAGAAATAAAAATTGGCGACTATTATAATAGCTGCTTGGAATGCCAATGGGCTTTTACAACACGCCCATGAATTAGAACTATTCCTCTGGAATCAAAAAATTGACATCTGTCAAATTTCGGAAACACACTTCACTAGAAAAAATTACCTGAAAATAAAAGGTTACAAATTTTACCACACGATTCATCCAAACAACACAGCTAGGGGAGGATCTGCGGTAATAATAAAGGACAATATCAAACACTATGAAGATTCTAAATATGAAACTTGCGAGATACAAGTAATAGCTGTAAAAGTCTTTACAAAATCTAAGGAGTTTTTGTTGCAATATACTGTCCACCTAGATACGCGTTAGAAAAGGAAGATTACTCTTCCGAACATTAGGAGATCACTTCATAATTGGAGGCGACTTTAATGCCAAGCATAACTTCTGGGGTTCGAGACTCATCACCGCTAAAGGTAAGCAATTATATGATGCAATCAAGCAAGCTAAATGTAAATGTCAGTCTACTGGTAAACCAACTTATTGGCCAGCAGATGGCAACAAAATACCAGATCTAATTGACTTCTTTATACTGAAAAACATTTAATCTAATTACATCAGTATTGAAGACAATTACTACCTGTCATCAGGCCACTCTCCGATTATCTTGACGTTAAGTGAAACGATTATCAATAAATCACACCCACCGTCACTAACGAACAAAAGGACAGACTGAGATGCATTCAGAACAGAGCTAGAAGAACGTGTCCAATTAACAGTCCAACTGAAAACAACTGACCAACTAGATGCCGAAGCAGAGCTGTTCATTGCTAACTTACAACAAGAGTGGCATGGAACTATACTCCGGCGCCTAAACAAAAAACAACTGGGCTAAACTACCCAAAGGAAATTAGAGACCTAGTATCAGCGAAACGTAAAGCACGGATAAAATGGCAATAAAGCAGAGCACCTACAGACAAAACAGTGCTAAATCGACTAAGCCAGCAACTTAAACAGGAAATTCGTATCGTTAAAAACGAAACATTTTCTGAATTCCTAAGAGATTTATCAGATGATAAAGATACCGAGTACTCCCTGTGAAAGGCGACTAAGAGGTTAAACCGACCACAAAACCAAAATCCACCTATCCGCAAAGAAAACGGTGAATGGGTAAGGAAAGATAATGAAAAGGCGGAATTATTTGCTGAGCACTTAGCAAATACCTTCCAACCTCACTTCGCTAATGACAATGAACAGCTACCTACGATTGACACCTGGGAAAATAGGGTTATTGATCCAATAACCCCGAATTAAATTGCCACGGAGATTCGAAAGAACCTAAGCGCCAAAAAAAGCACCTAGCTATGATTTGGTTAGTGCGCAAGTGCTTAAAGAACTACCAAGAAAGGGCATAATGAAACTTACGCACCTATTCAATGCTGTTATGCGATTACAATACGTACCGATGCAGTGGAAAGTAGCAGAAGTAATTATGATTCCGAAACCAGGGAAACCACCCAATGAGAAGACATCATACCGACCAATCTCATTATTACCAATAGTATCCAAATTGTTTGAGAAGCTGCTCCTAAAACGCCTCAAACCAATTATTGAAGAGAAGCAACTTATCCCGAACCATCAATTTGGATTTCGAAACAAAGATTCGGCTATCGATCAAGTACACCGAATCACGGATGTAATTGAAAAATCCTTAGAAGAAAAAGAAATTTGCTCAGAAATATTTTTAGATGTAGCCCAAGCATTTGACAAAGTGTGGCACGAGGGTTTACAATACAAACTGGAAAATAATCTACCCAAACAAATGAGTCAAATTCTCAAATCATACATCTCCGACCGTCACTTCAGAGTAAGATACGGCGAAGAATACTCAGAATTAAAAGACATTGATGCAGGAGTACCGCAAGGAAGTGTCCTTGGGCTAATCTTGTACTTACTCTACACCAGCGACATCCCTATGAGCGATGAAGTGAAGACAGCTACATTTGCTGACGACACTGCATTGCTGGCCACAAGCAACGAGATAGAAGCAGCGACAAACAAACTGCAAACAGCCGTTTAGACCGTCTAGACCAGAAAGGACTAGCAGAGAGCTGTTAGCAGTAAACTGCATAGAACACTTCTACAAATGTTTGTATAGACGAAACTTTTTAATGAGGACGGACCGGTGTGGTCCGAAAATTTATTTTTGTAATCCGGAAGGACAAGCTGCAAGATGAATCGAGAGCCTGCAAGAGTATTTTTGAGGAGGAGGAGGACTCACGATACCACCCGAACTTACTTGGTCGCCACAAGAGGGATAGGTTAAGTAAGGCGAGTAGATAGGATAATCTTATATGACCAGTAGGATATGCTAAGTATTTGTGCGTGTTATGACAGCACGTGTGGTTTCGCGAGGCACCTGCCTTACGGCTTATCCTCGCTCGATAATGCGTTTTACATGACAACGAAATTTGCCGCGTAAACAAAAGATTTTGACTGCCTCTCGTCTGGCGACGTACATTTTGACTGGTGCTGGTCAAGAAAACTGCACGTGCCAGAAGTAATTTTTTTGCAATAGGATATGTAGGTGAGGATGCTTGTATATGACAATAAGGGTATCTACGGGAACGGTGCAATAAGCCCTAAGAATAGTTCTAAGGAATAGGGATTCTAGCGAGACCAGTTGCCTGACCACGTGGGAATGTTGAAGTCTATGGTACCAAATGTCTAACCCGTAAGTGAGGATGGGTATAATTACACTATTAAAAAATATTCGCAATAGAATTTTTGTATAGGTCCCATTTTAAGCGTAAGTATTTGTAAAACAAGTGAAAGGCGCTCTTACACTTGTCAACCACAAATGCGCAATGTTTTACAAAACTCACTCTATCATCAAGCAAAAGTTCGAGGTGCTTCAATTCGAAAACCTTACGGACGGAAATCTTGACGTGCAGTAAAGGATCTTGTTTCAAAGTGGAGCCAAAAACCATGTACTTAGTACCATCAGTTTGATGTTGCCAGCCCACCTAAGCACGTATTGGATTTTGTCTCTAAGTCTCGTCTAGAAATTGCAGACACCGTGACTGATATCGTCCGCGTATGTGAAAATTTTGCAGTCTACTGGTGGTTCTGTGCTAACCAAGTTGTTTACAACCAGATTCCACAAGGTCGGCGCGAAAACCGAGCCTTGTGGAAACCCCTTCGTTAGTCGTTTGAAATAAACAGAATGGGATATGTTCTAGGAATCAGTTATCGATCTGTTCGATAAATAACTACGAACGACGCGCGTTGCGCCAGCAGGTACTCTCTTAACGACTAGAGCTTCTATTACTGAGGACCACCATACTGTAGCGAATTTTATTATTAAAACTAATTTATTTAAACTGTTAAAAATATTTTTTCTTATACTAATAATATGTACACTTTTAAATTAACCGAGCTAATTAAATTTAGTAATATTTAATAAAAAACACTTACAGTATAATTTATATATAGCGCTATCACTGACACGAAGATAAGATAAAGTCCGCGGATAGCTTCACACACTTGTTTACACTAAAGTCACGTACAAGATTATTCTCCGTATATTTATCTACACACACGCGCTAACGACTTATTTATTTAGACTTCAATAATCTTCTTAACACTGCCGTCTTCGCATTACGGAAATGACTGCCTTACGATTTGTTTGTTCGGTATTTATACACATTTTGGAAATCCTTCTCGAGTGTTCCATATCTTTCGGTATACGTTCTAGAAGATGGATAACAACTTCGAGAAGGCTCTTGAATTTGAAAACATTTCAATACGTTGTTAAGCGCTTCAGATATGTCAATGTAAATTGCAAGTCTGTACTTGGAGACGTTCAGTCGTACATTGCTCATTAATCTACGTGTGGCGTCTGTCGTCGTTTTGCCTGGAAGGAAGCCATATTTACTAGCATGCAAAATAATTTATTATTACCTTAGTACTGTTAGGATCTTATTTGCAAATCAGTGCGGGATCTTATTTAAGCATGCAAAGGACTATCTATCATCGGATCGTTGTCAGGAAATAGGTAGTCAACAATAGCTTTACTCATCTCGTATTTTGAGATAGTGTATCTGTCACCGTATCGGGCACCGGAGTACGGTTAGATCGACAGGAACTTACGAGAAGACAACTTGTAAAGTAATCCCCACGGGATCGTAGCCAAGATATTTTTAACGAATCTTTGTCTTCACTACCAGTTAGGTACCGGTGAAGCGCGGCCTTGTAACATGCAAAGTCATTAGGTTTTAAATCTGCTGGGTATTTTTGGTTGTGTTTTTTTAAACAACGCACCGCTCGCTTTAACTTGTCTAACTTAGGACTTTACTACGGTACACCACCTTTAGAGCATATGCGGTTTAAGCTACGTTGGTATAAATCGAAGATCGTCTTAGTCAACTTATCAATGACGACGTCTACAGTTCTAGAATTGTGGCACAATGCACCACGTGGAAGATAAGCAAGAATAGAACTTGTTATTGCCATATTTAAGCAAACGGGATCTATGCGTTTATAATCAAAGATTCTTTTAGGGATAGGTTCTATAGATGGGGAGGGGGGGGGGGTTGACGGTTAACTCAAACCGTATCAATCGGTAGTGACTAACTTTTTGAACAACACGCCAGCTTATAATTTTTCTGGCAACAGAAGGGGACGCCAAAGTAACGTCGATGTTTGTCGACCCTAAGTGGCTAGAAAAGGTGAAAGGTTGGTGAGCAGTGTTGTAAATAGATAATTTTTAAATTATATAGATACAGATAATTTTTTTTTCTTGCAAGAATTATCTAGTATTAGATAATAAATAAACTATTTAAACTTCATATAGATAACAGATAATAGATGAAATAATCTAGGTAGTAATAACGATAGATCGAGTTCATTTGAAAAACTACTATGGAATGTGGAAAATTACTAAAGAATAACATACATATTGTAACTTGAATTTTACGGGACACTGGATTTTTTATAAATTTTATTTAAATAATTTAAATAAAAAATGATATATATATACAGATACATATAACTTATATATTTTTGATTGTATCTAGATACATATAAATAGATAAAAAATATGTATCTAGATTAATTTATCTATATAAATTTATATAGATAATTTACAACACTGTTGGTGAGGTTTGTTGACAATCGAGCTCACGTTCACCCACGAGGTTCTTCACGCATTGTTTGCGCTCGTCAATCACCGGGGAGTGGCAAAGCGGTGATTTAGAATTGAAGTTAACTGCTATTATGATAGAAACGTCTACTTGGTTCATCAAGAATTTTATCGAGGTGTTGGAGATGAATGCGTACATCCTCACTCGGCAGCCAATAAACGCCGACGTTTGCCAAGAAGGTATTTCCAACCGTAATCATAGATACTACAGTGCAGTTATTCGATAAATGGGTAAGTGTAACCACTCCGACGAGCTTCGAACTATTGAAAACAATAACCGAGTTATACCCAATGTAGAAGCAGCTACAGTCGCAGACGTTTTAGTAAATGAGTTTTTTTGCCGGTTTGAAGTTCCGTTAGAATTACATTCCGACCAAGGCCGCAACTTTGAACCTACGCTGTTTTAAGAAGTTTGCCGACTATCTGAAATTAAGAAAACTAGAACGACGCATTTATCTTCAACCTGATGACATGGTTAAACCGATGAATCGAACAATGGGAAAACCCTTAGCCAAAGTAGTGTTCGAACCCAAAGAGATTGCAATCAGTATTTGCACCTTTTTCTTATAATGGCATACCAATGATCTGTTCACGAAAGTAGCAGGCGGCTAAAATATGATTGTCATGCGATCTCCGATTTGGTAGTAGACCGGAAGAAGAAGTTGCTGAAGAAAACTAATTCAGCAAGTTGATGAAGAGGTTAACGAAGTACATGAGGCAGTTTGTAAAAGCACACAAATTGCCAACGACAGAATAAAGACCAGATATGACGCCCAGGCACAAAACGGTGGGTTGCAACGTGATCTGTCGCCGAGGCTGCAGAGACAATCAGAGGGCTCTTATAAAGTTGCGCAGCGTATTAATGACGTCTTATACCGCATTCGAAAACCGCCCAGAGGCAAGTCAAAAGTGGTCCACATCAATCGCTTAGTCCTGTTTGCAGGCGATAACAATATGACCCAAGACCACGTCCAAACTAAACTAATAACGACCGGAATCAAGAATCACATCGAAGGAATGAACTTCGATAAGTTTATAAGCATTTACGGGGGATCTGGAAACGCTAGGCTTGGAGATACAACCGAGGAGCAACAAGATCTGTTCCAAACACAAAAGGATTACGCCATCGCACATTGCGTGAGCGAACAGCTTGAGATGTCAAGAGGGTGGCAGTCGTATTTAAGAAGAAGTTGTTACATGCCAAAGTTAAAACAAAGTCACTGCCTGAAATGAGGTAACATAAACGATGTTGTGCCGGTTGCTCAGTGGAGACGGGGTGGGTTATATTTTAAAATTCCGTGATAACTTGGAAACGAGATTGACATAAAATCGAACTAAAACGGTAAAAGACTCAAAAATCGGTTAGGGCGCCAATCAAGGTCACGATGATCGTAGCTTCCGGACCCCTGATAACCCGAAAGCTCATCTGGTTGGTTACAACCCAGGAACTTACCTTGAGTTGTAACTATTCTGAAATACACTTAAAAACAAAAATTACGTACGCGGCAGCTGAATGAATAAAAGCTCTTTACAGTTTAACAATTTAATATTTATTGACTGAATATTTAAAAAAAAATAATGAATATCAAACAAATTTGAATAAAAGAAAATCAATGAAATAAAATAAGCAAGACAACAAAAAAAAATTAACAAACTGAATACAAAAACTAAAATATATAAAAAGAAAATAATACTAATAATAGCGTTAACTCGTCTTTTTCAAATAAAACATAATAAAAATAAACTTCAAGGCCTTGACCGCATAAGTAATAAACAAATTCAAATAAAATAAAAATACACAAGTTATAAAATATACGTCCGAAACTTTGCTTCGAACTAAACGTTCAAACAAATTATAGTTTACATATCGTTACATTTCGTTACATTATCTCCTTTGCATGAATATGATTTACTTTTACATACACACAAAACAAAATTAATTAAATCGAACTTCACGCAAACACCTTTAAGTGTTTCTTGAAATATTTAACGTTAGCCGTAATTCAATCGGCTCAAATCAAAGCTTTTACTTCATATCAATCGCGGTTCACTACACGGTAATACAAATTCGTTAAATACCTTTACTCAATTGTAGATTCCAGGTGAACTGCGGGCCACAGTGGTTTCAGAAGGCTACGACTTTAGATTGAACTCCGGTCGCTCCAGGTGTACCGTAGTCGGATACAAGCTCGGTGGAACCCCCAAACAATAGAATACTGGCGGAAGATTTATTTCACAATATAATTTAAGCCGCACAACGGCGAAGAAAGGATTTTTCCACACAAAACATCGAAAATAAATCCCTCGAACGTGAGTTTTTATTATTGGAAACCATGAAGTCTATTTAAACCGTAAATTACGAAATTTGAAAAAAAAATCAAACTTTTCACCACTACACTTAATTTTCACGGTTCCAACTTCCGCGGCATTACATAACGATAGGGTAAAAGTACCCTAACCACTCAACTACATCACGGTACCCGGTACTTCTTAATTGCCTCCGAAAACAATAATCATCCCCAAAATCAAAAGTCTATCTCTTTTAACACTTCGTATTCCCACTTAATTAATTGAACTTGCGCCGTAAAATCTTTGTAAAAGATAGAACATTAAACGAACTAAATTAACAAAGATGAAAACTATAATTGGACACGTGAATCTTGACACGTAGACCTACGACAGGAACATTTCTCACCAAAAACGCTTAGTTCGCTAAATTGCAGGTGGTTCGCAATCGCGCTTCATAAAAGAACTCAACATAAACAAAGTATAGATACCAAGAAAAATTGATCAAATTACATTCCAAAAGGAAGTCGTAAATTATATAGAATTGTTATTTTACTGAGATAAACAAGTAAAACACTAAATCAAAATCAAAACCACGGAACTTTATGCATTAAAAAAAAACAGTAATAATTGTAAAACAACTTGAAATACCAATAAACTTAAATCACACGTAATAAAATAACGAGCAAAACGTTTTCGATGCTAACATCGAACCAATCAATCGAAAGAGAAAAAAAAGAAACCGCAAATTTAGCCAGTTGAATCTACTTACGGGGTCTGACATAAAAGATTCAAACGCAGGTTACAAAGTTTGGACGGCTAGATGAACTACGAAGATAGAAACCGACTGCCGACAAAATCTTAAAACTACGTGATGCCGACCGAAATACTCACGTGCAAACCCGTCATACGAAATACGAGAAATGGAGTTTCACAACATTAAGAAATTGGCAGTACCCAAGCTTGGTTGTGGCTTTAGATCAACTGAATTAGATGACAATTAGAAATATGTTGGAGGTCGTTTTCTAAGTAACAGACGTTCATGTGTTGCTTTGCCGTTATTATCCAAGTAGAACATCGGGTCTCAAAATTTCGTTGATTGTTACTTTTATGCTCAAAAGAAAGTTGCTGAAGTGGAGAGAACTGCCGATACCACCACGATCCTTTCTAGCGGTGCTGCATTCAGTTTTCTGTTCTGCGACAGAAGGGAACTGTGAAGCCTTCTGGAAGTATTTGGAAACTTCGGAACGCCGATTGAAAAGAATAGAATATTCTGGATTCCGATAGCGGAAGAATATAAAAAGTATTTGGAGGAAGTTTCGAATTGAGTCGGAAGTGTTAAGAAGACTGTCGGTTTAGATAAATAAAGTGTTTAATGTGTGTGCTAAGATAAGTAAAAGTGCCTGTAATGAAAATAAATACCAGTGTAGATAAAGAAAAATTTGTTCTTTGTGTTGTAGTTTTGGCGTTTTAAGATGTTGATTCTTTATGATTAAGTCAATAAACTTTTTTTTTCAGTTTTTAACGAAAATAAATTTAAATAAGTATTTGTAAAAATATATTATTTATTATCTGGAATGAAACTGATAGCAGGTAAGACAAAGTAATTATCGATGGAACATTTTTTGCTTGTGCTTAGAATGTTAGTTCCATTTTAAGTTTTGGCGCGTTTTGATTCTCGGACATGCGCCTTTGATTACAAAAAAAATTATACGATATAAATAGAAAATGGCGACTATAGTTGAGGTAGGTACAAAAAGTTTTATTTGAATTAAAATAAGACGTTTTGAAGCGCATACTGCGTTGTACTAAAGTTTAATCTGTAAATATCTTGTAAAGTTTCTTATAAAGTAAACTTTATTTACACGTATTTACTATAATGCATTGTATTGGTCTCTTATCAATTCTGAAGAAATACAATAACAGTTACAGATGATAAAATAAGATTAACGTTAACAAACATGGATAGTAGAATCGTGGTTTCTCCTGAAGCTTCCAACTCTCTAGCACTTGCTAATCTTACTCCGTCTTGGACACAATCACAAACTGCACCTTCCAACTCTACGTATTTGTTCATTGCCGTAAGTAGTGCTCTGTTATAACTACTAAAATTATTAAAATTTTATTTTAGGTTGAATATGTAAAAGATACGAATGAATATAAGTTAACGTCTGACACAGATTTTTCTAACCGTGAAACTCCAACATGCAGCGATTTTCAACAACACGTAAGTCCATTGGACCCAAACATGAGCTCGGCAGCTCGTTATAGTCCTTCGAGCACACCTGATGCAGATATACGTTATAACAATTCGGTGGTAGTTCCACAATTAATAACCTCAAGTGGCGATAATAGACAATACTTAAATAATTTAACTCAACCTCATCCATCACTATCGCATATACCACCAATCATAAATTCAGATGCAAATGTTTTAAAACAAGTTACGAATCGCTATTTATTAAACCAAAACTCGACTACAAACATATCAAATCCAGGTGTTTTGCAGTTAGTGCCTGATCGTAATGCCGAACAAGAAGTTGAATTATTAATCACAGATCAAGCTACTGGTATATCGTACAATGTAAGTGCGCAAGAATACCTAGTCGAGCGTTGTTTAGCAGATGAACAACAATTATTAGAAGCTTTGACACCTGGACCTTTATTAGACACTGATTTATTAGCACTAGATGAATCTACCCTCAAATCGCAATTACCCGATATTGTCGAAAATGTAGATTCTCAAGCTTTAAATACCATAGTTAACCAAAGTCTAAGTCACTTAGAAATCAAAATTGAAGAATTTGAGGATAAAGATTTACAGAACCAAGATAATTTGAGACGATCACAAAGACAAATTGAACTTAAAGGTGTAGAAAAGGAGGATTTGTTTTGTAAGTAATCATCTTATTTTCATACTTAATTAATAATGTGTTTTAGTAAATCAAGTTCGCACAATCAGTGATAAACCGGTTGAAACCCGTGCTCGTGCCACTCTACCAGCACCATACCTGGCAATTATTAAACAAAGCAATGGCGAATACGGCGTGTTTGCACGTAAAGTGATACCAAAACAAACACAGTTTGGGCCCTTAGAAGGTTTATTAATTGTTAACAATCGTAAATCAGATGATGCAGAATTCCAATTGCTTGTTGAATATGAAACTGGTTCAACGCATCGTTTGGATGTTTCGGATGAAAGTAAGTTGTGTCATATTATTTTTTATGTTTTGTTGATGTATGTGTTTTTAGACGTTTCTAATTGGATGTGTTTTGTACGAGCGGCCAAAACTTATATGGAGCAAAATTTAGTTGTTTTTCAGCAAGGAAATGCGTTATATTATACTTCAACAGTTAACATATGGCCCAAACAAGAACTTTTGGTAAGATTACTGATTACACTACATTATTTTTAAATATTTAGATTTTTTTCTGCTAATGTATTTTATGTCATCAATTAGGAAATAGTGTATTATTACCAGGGATTCTTATTAAAATTTATTTCTTTATAGCATTTAACAATCTTTGTGGAGTCGACGTTTTTTGATTAAATTGCTTTTTAGTAAACACTTCTTACTATTAAAACTTTTTTAAAATTCTTTTTAAGACTAAGGTTGGGGAGATTTCTGAGTCAATTAAAAACCAACTACTTTTAATAGTTAACTGTACTTTATTAGTAGCTGACTCAATGGAACTTTATCACTGTAAAATACCAACATACAGGGTGAATCATGCTATACAGGTATACCTCGCTAATATGGCGGGGTCGGTTACACACCATAGCCGTAATGCGGATATCGCCGTAAAGACAGTATAAAAACAAATCAGTAGTGTCACTGGATCAAATTTCTGTAACATAATTTACCTCGCGCAGATCAACTCGTGGCATAATGCGCAGTGACTTAAACAGACGTTCTGAGGAATTCTGTTCCTGTGCAACATCGTTTGCAAACAAATTTAAAAAATAATAGTTTAAAAAAACTAAAAAAACACGTTTTTATAAATAACCGAACTAAAAAGAAGAAAATAATTTATAATTACAAACAAAATTATTAAATTCAGAGCAATAATATATAATTATAAACAAAATCACTAAATTCAGAGTTAAAAGCGTGGGGTGCATCCGGATACACGGTAGTCTTTCGCGCCAAGTATCTGTTATTTCTTTTTTTTTGTAATTCATTATATCAATCATTGTTTTAACATGTATTCAGTTCGACTATTGCTGTCAATTTGTCATTTGACTGATATACATAATACTGTCACTAAACACGACGTTTGAATACATACGTGACGAGATATTCTACAGCTGCACTGTTTTTGTTAAATCTAATAATTTTTTTGTAAAGATCAGAGGTTTTTATTTTTTTATAATTTGTGTTCACAGAAATAAATTTATCATTGTTTGTAACAATAGTTTAACGTGTACTTGGCGAGACATTATACAGTGAAACTGTTATTTGTAGGATTTTTCTATATTTTCATAACTCTCCCCTTATTGATAGCTGCCTTTAGAATAATTGTAACAATGATTATAAATGCACCCCACGCTTTTAACTCTGAATTTAGTGATTTTGTTTATAATTATATATTATTGCTCTGAATTTAATAATTTTGTTTGTAATTATAAATTATTTTCTTCTTTTTAGTTCGGTTATTTATAAAAACGTGTTTTTTTAGTTTTTTTAAACTATTATTTATTTTCTATTTTTTAGTTCGGGTACCTATAAAAGCGTGTTTTTTAAATTTTCTAAGCTATCAGTTATTTTGCGTATTTTAATTCGATTTATCAATAATCAATTTTTGCGGACATGTGATTATGAAATATCTTACGAACTAAAAACGTATTAGAAACAGTAGTTATCGACAGTAAGACCTTATTTCTCAGGGAGGGAACCTGAGAAACGGCTATCACATCCAAGGCAGGCAGCGGGCGCGCAAATTACCTGCTCCGACACGAAGTGGTAATAGTGAAATACACTGGAACGATTTAAACGCGATAGGCTTTGTCGAGATGCACACCTGCGCAGTTCACGCGCTCTGTCTTTGTCACTCTCATGCAGAGGATCCCTAAAGAAATCAATTAATCCTGACGATCCTAATTAGGATAATAAAAACTTTTTAATGAATTATTGCATTGTCATCGGTCTGTGAAACGCATGCAAAGTTTCAAGTTAATTAAACACCTGGAAACCGCTGAAAATTAAGCTCAAAGATTCCGTTACATACATACATACATACATACATACATATACATCCCGAACTAATAAAAGCGTGTTAAAAAGAGCGTCAGTTTTGTCTGATTTCGTCATCAAAATCAACTCTCAGCATAATGCGCACTGGCTAAATATGTTACACGAAGATCAAAGTGCCGCCTGTAACGTGAAACTACTGAATTGTTTCTATACTGCGATGGTAAAGCGAATCACTTGCTTTTTTTAACCTGCTACAAGATATAAACTCCTTTATAATGGCTGAATACTCCAAATAAAAACGTAAAGTCAGGTTATACTTTTATTCACACAGAAAATAAACGGTCTTTTCACTGCATAGCATTGGTTCAGCAAGTCAGTGGCCAATGGGTTGGGATGACGTGCGAGATCAGTGTATTTTTGTTTATAAATTTCTATATCGGCATCTACAGTCTGTATGTTCAGGTACTCGTGAATTTCATCATTTCTGGTGAACCATGCAGCGTTCGCTATAGTGCGTAGTATATTGTTTTGTACTCGTTGCAGGCAGAGTCTATTACTTTTGCTGGCTGTGCCCAACAGTTCAACACCATAGGTTCATATAGGTTTCAGTATCGAGTTGTAGATTTATTTATTATCAACTAATAGCACTGATTTTCTGCCAATGAGGCAGTACAGGTTTTTGAACTTGTGGTTAATTTAATCTCTTTTCTTTTTAATATGGGTTCTACAAGTTAATTTCCTATTTAGATGGAAACCCAAGTACTTTACACAGTTGAAGTGTGGCAAAACATTATGACCTAGTTTTACTGGTGGGCAGTATCCTTTCCTTAAGGTGAATGTGATGTAGCTGGATTTCTCGGTGCTAACAAGGATACGCCATTTTTGTAGCTATTTATTTGTCTCGTCTAGCAAATACTATATTTTGTCACTAGCCTTCTGAGAGATGATGTCGGTTGCCAAATAGGTTATGTCGTCCGCATAGGTAGCAACAGTGGTCCCATCCGATATAGGGAGATCAAATGTAAATATGTTATACAACATAGGGCATAGTATCGTACCTTGTGGAACCCTTGCTTCTATTTTGTACAGAGACGATCTAGCCTCCCCATGTTTCGCTTGGAATAGTCTATCAGCCAGATATGATTTAATTATAAGGAAGAATGGATAAGGCAGCTTCTCCTTAACTTTGCTTAGAAGACTTATGCTATATTGTCAAAAGTCTGTTTCACATCTAGAAAGACCGCAGAACAGTATTGTCTTTGTTCAAGGCCCTGTCTTGCCATTTGGTATATGCGGTGTGTTTGTTCTACGGTGGAGTGAGATTTTTGAAATTATGTCGCAGTCATCCATACTTGATCTTACTCTGGTTGAAAATATTTTTTCCCATAGCTTAGAGAGTACACGTGTTAGGATGATTGGCCTGTAGGAAGAAGTCTCATGACCAGATTTTCCTGGCTTGTGGATCATTATTATCTGAGAAACTTTCCAGATGCTTGGGAAATAAGATATTCGGATAATTGCATCGAATAGGCAAGCCAAATGAGATATGCTTGTTCTTGGGAGCTTTTTTTAGGATTTTAGGGATGATCAAGTCGAAGCCGGGTGCTTTGTTAACATCCAACGACTTGATTTTCCTTAGAATTTCTTTGGGAAAAGTAGGTGTGATTGGTGAGCCCATTTGCATGTCCCCACTTAATATCTGATCGATATCAGTTTCATCAACAAGACTTTCGTTTGAAATAAATACTGAGGCCAGATACTTAGCAAATGTCTCCGATTTTTCTGTGTCAGTCCTTGGCCAAGCTGTGGATGATCTTATGGGGGGGAAACATTGCTGCGGTTTTGCCAGATATTTTGGTAGCTTTCCATAGGGAGTATTCATGTTTACCATAGGGAGTCATGTTTACCATATGGATGTTCTGAGAACTGCTTTTAGTTCTTTTGCAGCTTTCCGGTGCTCAGTTTTATTATCGGGATGTCTTGATTGTTGCCATGTTCGTCTTAGACGGCGCTTCTCTTTAATTTTATTCTTGATTTCCCAAGAATAGGAGACACTAGCTGATTTTGGCTTTACATCTTGGATCACGTTGGTTATGTATACACAGAAGCCTTCAATGTTCTCGGATGTCTTTAATGGAACTGTAAGCTCTAAATGTTCTTCAAGATAACTACGGAAGGCTCTCCCAATCTGTTTTATGATTGTACAAGAATTCCACGTGCTCTTGGTTATTTAGGGTAGTAGTCATGTGATTATTACTGGGGTGTGATCAGAGCTACCGTCAAGTTTGGCTGTCGAGTACAGGTGTCCTAATCCTTTAGTAACAAAGAAATCAAGCAAATCAGAAAGTTTCTTGGGATCGGATGGCCAGTATGTAGGTTCCCCTGTTGCTAACGGTTGTAGGTGGTTTGCTTCTAAGCAGGATTTCAATGTACGACCTCGCGGTAAGGTAGTACGGGATCCCCAGAATGTATGCTTAGCGTTCCAGTCACCTCCTGATATGAATTTGTTTCCAAGAGTCTGAAAGTAGTCCCCAAACATTTCTTCAGATATTACATGCTTGGGAGGGCAGTATATTGCAGATACTTTGATGGGACCAGTGCGGTCTTCTATCTGTACTGTGGTTGCTTGGATGTGGTGTGAGGTGTAATTTTCCATTAGGAAGTGTTTTAAATTTGACCTGATTATTAATGCTGAACCAGCATGAGCTCTTCCATCCGGGTGTGGGGTAAAATATATATTGTATCCTTTTATTTGGAAGGAACTTCTGGGTGTGCAATGTGATTCAGAAATTAGAACGATATCCAATTTGTTTGCTATAATTAGAGATTTTAGTTCAATTATGTTGGGTGATAGTCCATTAATGAATCACGCAGGAATTCGAAGGGAAGCCATTCAGGGTTTAAGTTGGCAGTGACTGTTGTCAATAGGTTTAATAGAGTACCTATTTGTTGAAAGGGTTGATCTAATTTTTCATTTTGTTTGATCAGCAATTTTTCCAGTGTGGAACTTTGTTGAGTGTTATTCTTGTTTTCTTCTGGTAGGGATTCCTGTAGATGCCCAGCAGTAGCTCTTGCATATGTCATCTTAAGATTGTTTTGGACTGTTCTAGTTAAGGTGTTGGGATGTGATGGTTGAAGTTTGTGATGGTAGTACTGTAGAAGTTGATGTTGATGTTTGCTTTGCTGGTTTGGATAGATGGCTTTCGTTTTTCTGGCTAGGATTTGTTTATAGACCTCGCAGCCTTTGTAATTAGCGGGGTGGTCACATGAGCATAATGCACATTTTGCAGGAGTGTTTCTATTCTTTTTAAAACAATCTGATGTTTTGTGACCTTCCCCACATTTTACACATCTATATGGCATTATGCAATTGTTCTTGCGGTGACCATATTGTTGGCACCTTTGACATTGAACAATGTTTTCGCTTTTCCTTGGGTTTTCAATTTTAATTTTTTGGCTGTATATGCATGGATTGTCTTGAACTGCTTTATTATTTGGACCAGGTTCTAGATTAACAAAAAAGGTTGACGTAGGCTTTTTATTGGGGCCATACCGTGAGTTGATTATCTCTCCCTGTACTATATTGCCTGTTTTTTCAATTTCTTCTGCAATGATCTCCTGAGGGGTAGTCTAAGTACGATTCTGTAGCATCGGGTTTCCTTTCTTGTGAAAGTATGTCCTATTAGTCCTTTTTGTCTGATCAGATCTACAACTTTTTTATAGTTTTCAACACAATCTACTATTATACGTTATTATTCTTGTTGACTATTACATCTGAAGCTAGTTGTATTAATAACAGTCTCCATTAACTTTTTGAGTTCATGAACATTGTCGATGTCGATACAAGATTATTGGTGGAGGTTTGTTTGGTTTCTGTTCTACAGGTGTCACTACACGTCTTTGTCTTTCTGGTTTATGAGTAGTGTACTAAAACTATTAGATGTTGTAATGCCTTCTGGGGATGGGCTACTCAGTTTTTTCCTTTTAGGGTTTCGAGTTTGTTGTTGTGGGGCAGTTACTCATGTTGTCCTTGGAGTTAGAATTTCCAGATTGCTGTATTTCATCTAATTGAGGTCCGGGACTTCTTTCTTGTGTACTGCCGACTGGGCTACTTCTTGGTCTAGAATTAAACAGACTTGGATGGAATGCCTGTTAGAACATTTTTTAGTGGTATTTGGTTTTTGTTCTGATATCGATTTGTTTAAGAGAAATTGCACTCCCCCCCCTCCAGAATCCGTGAGGCTACCTGAGAACAGTTCTACAGAGGCTGCAGAGCTATGTTCAGTGAGGGATTTTTGTGTTCCACGGTACCCTCCTGGGGTAGTTTAGTTTTTGGTTCCGCCATTATATAGGTTGAGACTGATCGACAGCTTTGCCTTTTCTGTTGGGGTTCGCTTTCTTAGGACGATGTCTTACAAGACTAAGGCACGTCCTTGCCTGAAGATTTTGGTTTGCGCTAGGTACTTGATTTCCCTGGGGAGCGTTTTCCTATCTACCACCTGGGGACTCGTTCGATGGGAGACCTACAACTCCACACGAAAAGCTTGTTTTTAAAATCATTTTCAATTTAAAAGTAAAATATGTACGTACTGAAGGGTAAATAAAATAAAAGTAAAATATTGTACTTGTAAAGACTTTATTAATATTATTGAAGAAAGGCTGAAGGAGATAGTGGAGATTCGTCATCTGAGCCTTTAACGAATCCAAGTCTTTTGCTTGGTGGAGATTCTTGCACTGAAGTAGATGTTTGTATAATGGTAGGAGATGAATAAGATTCCAATAATTTTTGTTTCATTGAGTGTCTCTTTCGTTCCCGAAGTATTTCAGTGCAACACGCTATGCCGTTTGTTAGTTTTACCAATTTTCAAACTTCTCTCAAAATTGTTGGCAATTCTTTCAAAACCTTTCACAACTGTTTTCAGTAAGCCTACATAATGTTCCAAATTCTTCGTACTCATTTTCGGTATGATGTCTGCATTTTCATCACCATCGGCAGCAAATTCAGCCTCTAGAAGTAATTTACGTTGCTCACCAAACAAAAGTAAATCCTCGTATCTGCTAAAGGTTCATCCTGAGATGTCAGCAATTCCGTCACATCTCAAGGTTTAACTTCCGAACTAACGAGTTTTAAAACTAATTTATTTTTACTAAAAATATTTACACGTTTATAACTAACCGAACTAATTAAATCTAAGGATATTTAATAAAAACACTTACACTAATTTATATAGTACGATTACTTGAAAGATAACTTCTTTCTATCTAAACACTGACACTTGTTTACATTAAAGCCACGCACGTTTTTATTCGTTGTATTTATCTCGACACGCGTTAATCACTTAATTATTTAAACTTGAATAATCTTCTTAACACTGCCGACTTCGAATTACTGAAAATAACTCACCTATGATTCATTTGTATCGCTTTTATATATTTTGGCCATCCTTTTCCACATCTTTTTCAAATGTTCTAGTTGTTGATAGTAACTTCGTGAATGTTCTCGAAGCTGAACGTTTCACTATGTATAAAACCTCTGTTGTACATTATCCACTGCATTTTCGAAACCTTCAGTCATCCATAAGGGTTGGAATAATTTTTTTCCATACTGCTTTGAGTTTTGACTTCATCCCACGAACCACGAAGGTTCTTAATGACATCTAAAATATTGAATCCTTTCCAGAAAGCTTTCAGTTTATTTTCCTGTGGCACATTGGGATCGGAATCACTATCGATTGCAGCAATAGCCTTAGCAAATGCTCGCTGTAAATAATATGATTTAAAGGCTGATATGACTCCTTGGTTCATGGGCTGCAGCATTGATGTCGTGTTAGGAGGCGGAAAATTTTAATCTCTTTGTACATTTCCATGATAACTCTTGGGTGGACAGGAGAATTATCACTAAGTAGCAGAATATAAAATGGAATTTTTGTTCAACATAGTAGGCTTCGACGGTAGGTTTAAAATACCCAATTTAGTGAAAAGATCGGCAGTGATCCAGGCTTTCTTGTTTGATTCATAATAATCAGGTAGGCTACCTTTTGCGCAAATCTTTAAGGCCCTGGGTTTTGCGAATGATAAATGAGTATTGGCTGCATTTGTTCCTAAAAAAGAGTCAATATATCCTTGCTAGCTTTTTCCAAAATAGGTCACTTTCGTCAACGTTAAATATCTGCTCCTTAGTGTATCCTCCTGTTTCAATTATTGAAGCTAGCTCAGCTGGATAAGGTTCTGCAGCTTCCATATCAAAACTAGCTGCCTCACCGTGGAGCTGACTTCTGTTTTTGAACCGTATAAACCGACTGCTAGCTTTAAACGTCTCTTCTTTAGCTGCGTCACCTTTCGTAGCTTTAATTGAATTGAATTAGGTTTTGACTTAATGGCACGTTATGGCTAGTTTGATTTTCCATCCACAACCCTAAACCTTTCTCCATTTCAGCAATAATATTGTCTCGCTTTCTTATCACTGTAGTATTCATTGGAGTAACACTTTTAACTGTATTTGACATCTTCTTTTTTGACTTAATAACTGTGCTCACTGTTTGCCGTGCTAGACCTAGCCGACGGCGAATTGCCTTCATCATGCAACATAATCATTTCCAACTTTTGATTTAACGTAAGTGGCTTCCGACTCTTCTTTTCACTAGAGTTAGGGGCCATGTCTATAGTATAGTTATAACTTATATACAATATACGTATATATACAATAAACGTAATATATAAATGCGTACTAACATGATTGAAACGCTTGTGAATATGCCGGTGGAGTGGAGAGCGATTGCACGTGTTATGAAACTGATGCAACTGCGCAACGCAAACAGCGCAGCGCACCATGGCTATAAGAGCGAAACAAGATTTTTAAAATTATTTTCGTTGCAACGGACGTAAAAGTATCAAAGTTGTGGTTTTTAATCAAAACTCCCTGTATATTATTACATTTTTGGATTCTTTAATCAAAATAAGGGTGTTTTTTAATAACTTTCATGAGGCCTAAACCTTCAGGTTTTTTTAATAATTTCAATTTTGTCAAAATATAACCCAATTTTTATGTTTGAGATAAATAAGAAGTTATAAAAGCAAAGTTTGCAGTGAAGTATAACAATAGATAATATTTTATACCCAAATTTTAATAAACTTTACATCTTATACAAGGTGTTTAAAAATTAAAAACCTATCACTTAAGATATTTAAGTGGCTATAAGTTTATTAATTTGAATAGAATGCCGTATTTTTTAATTTACCAGAAAATGCACTTTTTAATTACCTATCGAATAGCATTAGAATGTCCCGTTTTTATACAATACGCCAAATAATTGTTTTTTGTACGTTTTGATGCTTTTTCAATAACATTTCTTATGAATTTAGTTGCTTATTGTGTTTAGAAACATCAGATAATTAACAATTACAAAAACAATAATTTATAATCCAACAGACTACAACAGTAATAATGGTAATAATATACCAACGATAAATAATAAATAAGCCCCTTCCCCCAAATCCCCGAAATTAATTACATCCATTTTTTTCATGGGGATACATAAAAAGAATTGTCTACAATGCGCTACCGACAACAGCACACGATATGAAAAGACACATAAGAGACACTTTTGAAATTGTATCCTCATAAATATTGCCCAGAATTAGCAGTAGTTTTCAAAAAACGATATGCAAGTCTCTGGAAATGGATAGTTGACATTTGGAACATTTTGCTTTTGTTTTATATTATCGTTGGTATGCTATTATCATGATTGCTTATAGCCTGTTGGATTATAAATTACGTTACAACTTTCTAAACATTTGTAAAAATATTCTTCATTATTATTCTTATACTTGTGCTAACTATCTGATATTTCTAAACACAACTGGCAACTAGATTCATCAGAACTTTTATTAAAAAAAAACATCAAATGGCACAAAAACGATTATTTGGCGTATTGTGTAAAAATGGGAAGACTTCACTTTAATGTAAATTTTGCTCCCATAACTTAGATACTTCTTAAGTATTTCAAACATGAAAATTAGGTTATGTTTTGATTAAATTCAAATTATTTAAAAAACCTTAAAGTTTAGATCTCATAAGTGTTATTAAAACACAAACTTATTTTCATCGGAGAATCCAAAACGGGTGAATAATATACAGCGTATTGCATTAAAAAAACATTTAGCCAAAAAAGATCGTTAAATGCATTAAAGGAATAAATTTTAATAAGATAAGTTCATCTCCCTTTTGCTTTCAATATAGGGTTAAACGAATAAATCTGTGTTTTTTTAAATAGGGCTTTTTCGTAACACTAGTACTATCAAAAATTATGATTGCAAAAAAAATATTGTGAAGTTGTTCTGTTTAGGGTATACAGGACGTTAAAATGAAATTGATTCTTGTAAGCAATTAATCATAAATTTTGAAATACTTTGTATGACATAATTAAACCAAAGATTAAACCCTGTATTAGAAACACGGGGGAGAAGAGCTTAACCTAAATTTTAAAATATATGTAGGGTGACTCATTTAAAAAGAAATGTTTAGTTGACCTTGGTAATACGTAACACCTTGTATAAAAAAAAATTTTAAATGTGTAGTTTGAAGCTGCCTATAATTTTTTTATGAAAACAGACATATCGCAACTGACCCAGGGGAAGTTAGCCATAACTTTTCATCCATAGATTTCTACCGAGCGCGCACCGAACACACGCTCTTATTTTCAATGTGAAAGATGAATTTCTTGAGAAAATTTCTTAGTAAATCGATAGTATGAATAGTAGACCACAAAACAATTAAATAATTGCTACAATACTTTTCCTTCGAAATAAATAAATCATAATTTCAAAGAAGTCGTAGCGCGTCTTCACATAAAATTTTTTCTAACTCAAAAAGTATGTTTTTTATTTCGATAATTTTCTTGCAATAGATAAATGGATCTATAATCAACATAATATCAAATAATTGGAGGGGTGTTTTTTGTTTAAAGCAAATTATTTAATTTCAAAGTTCATCCATAACTTTTCACCGTATCCGTCACGCGTCTACGCCTAAAAAAATTTCTAACTCAAAAAGTATGTTTTTTATTTCAATAATTTTTTTGCAATAGATAAATGGATCTATAATCAACATAATATCAAATAATTGGAGGGGTGTTTTTTGTTTAAAGCAAATTATTTAATTTCAAAGTTGAGCCATAACTTTTCACCGTATCCGTCACGCGTCTACGCCTAAAAAATTTTCTAACTCAAAAAGTATGTTTTTTATTTCAATAATTTTTTTGCAATAGATAAATGGATCTATAATCAACACAATATCAAATAATTGGAGGGGTGTTTTTTGTTTAAAGCAAATTATTTAATTTCAAAGTTCATCCATAACTTTTCACCGTATCCGTCACGCGTCTACGCCTAAAAAAATTTCTAACTCAAAAAGTATGTTTTTTATTTCAATAATTTTTTTGCAATAGATAAATGGATCTATAATCAACACAATATCAAATAATTGGAGGGGTGTTTTTTGTTTAATGCAAATTATTTAATTTCAAAGTTCATCCATAACTTTTCACCGTATCCGTCACGCGTCTACGCCTAAAAAAATTTCTAACTCAAAAAGTATGTTTTTTATTTCAATAATTTTTTTGCAATAGATAAATAGATCTATAATCAACACAATATCAAATAATTGGAGGGGTGTTTTTTGTTTAAAGCAAATTATTTAATTTCAAAGTTCATCCATAACTTTTCACCGTATCCGTCACGCGTCTACGCCTAAAAAAATTTCTAACTCAAAAAGTATGTTTTTTATTTCAATAATTTTTTTGCAATAGATAAATGGATCTATAATCAACATAATATCAAATAATTGGAGGGGTGTTTTTTGTTTAAAGCAAATTATTTAATTTCAAAGTTGAGCCATAACTTTTCACCGTATCCGTCACGCGTCTACGCCTAAAAAATTTTCTAACTCAAAAAGTATGTTTTTTATTTCAATAATTTTTTTGCAATAGATAAATGGATCTATAATCAACACAATATCAAATAATTGGAGGGGTGTTTTTTGTTTAAAGCAAATTATTTAATTTCAAAGTTCATCCATAACTTTTCACCGTATCCGTCACGCGTCTACGCCTAAAAAAATTTCTAACTCAAAAAGTATGTTTTTTATTTCAATAATTTTTTTGCAATAGATAAATGGATCTATAATCAACACAATATCAAATAATTGTAGGGGTGTTTTTTGTTTAAAGCAAATTATTTAATTTCAAAATTCATCCATAACTTTTCACCGTATCCGTCACGCGTCTACGCCTAAAAAAATTTCTAACTCAAAAAGTATGTTTTTTATTTCAATAATTTTTTTGCAATAGATAAATGGATCTATAATCAACATAATATCAAATAATTGGAGGGGTGTTTTTTGTTTAAAGCAAATTATTCAATTTCAAAGTTGAGCCATAACTTTTCACCGTATCCGTCACGCGTCTACGCCTAAAAAAATTTCTAACTCAAAAAGTATGTTTTTTATTTCAATAATTTTCTTGCAATAGATAAATGGATCTATAATCAACACAATATCAAATAATTGGAGGGGTGTTTTTTGTTTAAAGCAAATTATTCAATTTCAAAGTTGAGCCATAACGATTCACCGTAACGTTGAATAGTAGCCCTTTGTAAAGAAAGACATTCTGGATAAAATCATTCTGTTAGGATAATGACAAATTGGTAGATACATAATAGGTGTAGATCGTTTAGTGAGTAACTCAAGGGCTACTGACATATACTGACTTCCAGAAAAATTGCACCTAGACACCTAGAAGTTGTTGAACGATTTTATTGAAATTTTCAGGAAACGTCTATTTTCATGAAACAAAGTGATGATTAAAATTTAAAAACAAAACAACAAAAGCTCAAAAAGTTTTTTCAATAATGATTTGCTCCGACACCATTTGTAATGCACTTATTTACATGTCTTGGCATGCTATCAATCAAGTAATCTATAGCTGCTTGTGGTATATCGTCCCAATCTTCTAGAATCCGTAGCTGGAGATCGTGTAAGTTATCTGGAGGGTGTGGTAAATTACCCAGTCGCCTACCAATTATATCCCATACATGTTCAACGGGCGAAAAATCAGGCGACCGAGCAGGCCATGAGAGGACGACAATGTTAGCTTCTTCCAAAAACCGTTTTGTCGCTCTTGCCGTATGAGGGCGCGCATTATCCTGCTGGGAAATAAGATTTTGCAGCCCCTGAAGATATATAGTTGTAGCATATTAGCAATGTAACCAGCTGCGTTTAGGTTGCCGTCAATAAAGACCAAGGGTCATCTGCAACCATAGCATATTGCACCCCATATCGTAACTCCTTGAGTAAGGGCTGTGTTGTTCCACAAAAAATGTTGGATTTTTACGATCGCCACGCATCCGTCTGACCCTCCTACGAGCATCGTGGGTCCGCAAGCAAAATCGGGATTCGTCACTAAACACTATTTGATGCCATTCTTGCGCCCAATTAACCCTTTCGTTGGTCCACTTTAGTCTGCGTAGACGGTGAAGTGCTGTATGGGGAAGACATAAAAATGGACGATATGAACGCAACCTATAAGATCTTATCCGGCGATAAACAGATGACATTGACATTCTGAGTCCTATACCTCTCATCCAATCATTTGCAATTAATCGAGTTGTTGAAAGTCTGTCTCTTATGGCCAAAACTCTTAAGCGACGTTCTTCGCGATCTGTAGTCCTCCGAGGACGTCCAGACCCACAGCGACGATGTTGAACCTCTTCCTCGGACCATTTAGACCAACATCTCAATACCGATGAAACATTTGGGTTTACACGACGAGCAATTTCTCTTAGCGAAAGTCCGGCCTCTCTCATACCAATATTACGGCCACGTTCAAAATTATTTAATTGGACAAAATGTTGATGTTGACGTACTCTCGGCATTGTTATCAAGTTCAGAATAAAATTGTGAACAAACAACAGAAATTTGCAAACTTGAGAATTACTAAATGGTCTACTACTTCAAATTTATTGTTACTATGGAAACAAAAGGAAAAAAACAAAAAACTACTGGCTAGATTTTATTTAAATTTTAATCATCACTTTGTTTCAGGAAAATAGACGTTTCCAAAAAATTTTAATAAAATCGTTCACCAAGTTCTAGGTGTTGCAGTTTTTCTGGAAGTCAGTACAATTACTTCTTAACCGAAGTTACATAACCCGACGGTTACGGTTTTAAATTATTTAATAACCGAACTAAATTTACTTACTATACGATTTATGATAACAAGTAATTACATTCGAAATTATTACGTTCTAATTGAAGCATTTTTGAAATTAGCTATGACCAATTTTCGTATTATTGACTCAAAATTTTGAGTTTTTTAAATGTTTCATTATATATTTTATTTTGACATTTTTTGTTTATAATGATGTTATATGTTCTAGGCTAATGAGTATAAGATACACACTTTATGTATTTACTTACTCCTTTCTAACCAATAAACATGTTTTTATTTCGGATTTTGTTATGATTCTGTTATTGTTATCAAAAACCCCTAGTCCCAATGTAAGTATTAAAAAACCTGTACTGTATAAAACATGAAAGAAGAACTAGACAGTGTATAATCAGTTTTAAAATTAGAATTTAAACATACAAGTTTCACTTCTAGTTTCGGCTTACATAATGTGAATTTGTTTTCATCCATGAAAAAAAAATTATTAAAAACGTAATTTTAGTTAGTACGAATCTGAACTGCTGGATAAGCAATACCTTTTATCTCTTACATATTTAATAACTTCCCAAACAGCACGAAGTTATGGCTCAACTTTGAAATTGAATAATTTCCTTTAAACAAAAAACACCCCTCCAATTATTTGATATTGTGTTGATTATAGATCCATTTATCTATTGCAAAAAAATTATTGAAATAAAAAACATACTTTTTGCGTTAGAAAATTTTTTAAGCGTAGACGCGTGACGGATACGGTGAAAAGTTATGGCTCAACTTTGAAATTAAATAATTTGCTTTAAACAAAAAACACCCCTCCAATTATTTGATATTGTGTTGATTATAGATCCATTTATCTATTGCAAAAAAATTATTGAAATAAAAAACATACTTTTTGAGTTAGAAATTTTTTTAAGCATAGACGCGTGAGGGATACGGTGAAAAGTTATGGCTCAACTTTGAAATGAAATAATTTGCTTTAAACAAAAAACACCCCTCCAATTATTTGATATTGTGTTGATTATAGATCCATTTATCTATTGCAAAAAAATTATGGAAATAAAAAGCATACTTTTTGAGTTAGAAAATTTTTTAGGCGTAGACGCGTGACGGATACGGTGAAAAGTTATGGCTCAACTTTGAAATTAAATAATTTCCTTTAAACAAAAAACACCCCTCCAATTATTTGATATTGTGTTGATTATAGATCCATTTATCTATTGCAAGAAAATTATCGAAATAAAAAACATACTTTTTGAGTTAGAAAAAATTTTATGTGAAGACGCGCAACGACTTCTTTGAAATTATGATTTATTTATTTCGAAGGAAAAGTATTGTAGCAATTATTTAATTGTTTTGTGGTCTACTATTCATACTATCGATTTACTAACAAATTTTCTCAAGAAATTCATCTTTCACATTGAAAATAAGAGCGTGTGTTCGGTGCGCGCTCGGTAGAAATCTATGGATGAAAAGTTATGGCTAACTTCCCCTGGGTTCGCAACTGACAGGTTTCACTATATACCGATTGATAACATTTGGATTTTGTTTTTCAAATGTTTTCAAAAAAAGTACTTAGCTATTCAGTAGTGGTTGGATTTGGGTTAAACATAAGATTCGTATTCAAACAAAATTGCCTTTTCATTTTATCGGGTTCTTACATTAATAACCACCTTTCAAACAGCGGCGGCTACTTCATAGGTGGCTGGCTACTGGGACATTTTACAAATGATTTTTCGAGGTGCTGAACACCTCACAAAATCATCGCTTACCTTATAAATTAGTTGGTAAAGGTTCTTTCTCCTCCTCTGTGTATGCACTAATTAATTTGGAATTCTTTGTTTAAGAGGGGCCTCTTTTAGCACGAAACGTTGTTACAAAAATAGATTAAAATGGTTTTACATGCCCCTCTTAAACGAAGAATTTCAATTTAATTAGTGCTTATAAATTAGTTTTCGTTAAACAATCAAATATAGATTGTTTTTCAAAAAAATGCAGCACCAAAGTCGCGGCCGCTGCTTCCAAACACTACCTATCCCTCAACTATTTCTGCTTTGAACTTCTACAGGAAATTAATTAACGCGAATTTAAAGAATTGCTAACGTTTTACTGTATTGGCGAGTTCAATGCCTTATCACTGGTTCAATAATCTTACATGTCAGCAGTCTACACATTTTAAATATCAAAAAATATAATTAATTCTTACACTACAATTCATTAAACACGATTGAACGAATAATGAAATTTTGGCATTTAACATCTGTGAATTTTTAAAATGTCTTTAATATAACGTTAGTGTGCTATCAAAGTTAGTTCATAATTTTATATAACATTGATCTTCAAATGACGGCATTATCTACATTTGTATTATTGTACATACACAAATAAAATATTTATTTTGTATTATCTTATTTTTTTGCAGGTGGGATATAGTTCAGCATACGCTAAGAAACATTGTCTCTCGCTTCTACAACCGCCAACAATTAAAGAAAACGAATGGCCTTGTTACGAATGTGACAAACAATTCAGTTCTTGTTTGGAGCTGCAGAAGCATTTAGACGCACACGACGAAATTAAAACCGACAAAAATATGAAACTAAAGAAAAAAGTATTAAAAAATCGGCGCAAAAAACTCAAGAAAAAATACCAAAAACGGGTACTCGAATGTAAATCGTGCAAGGAAGTTTTTGCAAACGCCGAGTACACTCTTCTAAAGAAGCATTTATTGAACCACGGAATATCGTCTACTCTGCATTTTGAGGAAAAATTCAACGTTCTTAAGTGAATTTATAAATTATTTAGCAACCACATTTTAATTTCATTGATCGTTTTGTAGTTATAACTGTCAAAAGTGTGATATGAATTTTGACTCTGAGGCTCTTTTGAAAGTACACAAATTGCAACATCGAATTTCGTCAGAAGAAATGTTGAAGATATGTCTTGATTGTAACAGAGAGTTTGTTAGTAACGACGAGTTGAATCAACATACTTGTAAGCGTAACGATAAATCACAAACTAAAAATGGGTGTAAATGTCCTCTTTGTTACAAAATCTTTGCATCGCTTGATAGGATACAAGTAAGTAATAGTCTTGTAATCTATGAAAGTTAGATATAGTTTTGATTTAATAATTTGAGTGTAATGTGCATATACTTCGGAGCCAAATGCTGAAATTATTTCTATGAGCGTCACAGATCTTTGTATTATCAAGCTCTTGGTTCGATTTTCGGTTACTTGCTCAGGTTTGTTAAATGTTCTCTCAGTTAACTAAAGTGTGCGAAAGGTTGTCAACTTCGCTTACAATCTTCGCAATCTTCAAATCCGGAAAACGTTCTTATTTTACGGCTATTACCTTAACAACAATGAATCATCGAGAGGATCCCACTCACAAGTTTAAGATTGTACCTTCAAATTTTGATGGAAAAGAATACTATAAATAGTTTGAAGCCGCAGCTACAGCTAATGGTTGGAGCAATAAGCAGAAAGCAACGTCTTTAATAGTGGCTTTATGTCGAGAACCGCTTCAAATTTAGCTGACTGCTCTAAGGGAATTACGAACTCTTAATTTCATGTTTATAAATAAGAGAAATGCTCATCTTGAACAAGTGTACCAAGCCAAATTGACACGGCTTGCGTATCCTATAGCATCTGATACCTACCTGGAGCTGTTTAAACTTTTGTAGCTGGCATTCAATATAGTGAAACGCAGCAGACTCTTAAGATGAGCTCGACCAAAGACGCTGAATGACGTTTTAACTCATACTTTGGAGTTTGAGGCAGCGAAACAGGAGTCGCGCCGAGACATCCATAAGCTCCGCTGTGCTGCAGAAGTACTGCGACGTGTATTCCGCGAACAAGTAGCTCGGGGAAGAGAAGTGACGTGCTGGAATTGCGGGGAAGTGGGCCACGACAACGCTGTTCGAAGACTAGAAAGACGTTCGGAAAATCAGAACAGGTTGATCAAATAAGGCGAAAGTCGACCTCAACGTACCATGCCCCGGAGATAACCATTGAAATGTCTATGGAGCAATTATATATGATTTATTTCGATATCAAGATCAATGGACGAAGTGTTCAGTTACTGGTTGACACGGGAGCGACAAAGACCATAATTCATCTTGACATGTTATTAGAAAATGGGAAGAATAACCGTACGACTTCGAACGGCGACGGTCGAATAAATACCTACTCACGGGCAAGTAACAGTGACCATTAGTTACATTACGGAAGAAGTTAGCCTGGGAATGGGCGTTATAAAGAAGTATAGGTTCTATTTGAATATGAATAACGATTGTTTGAATGTATTAAACAATGTTGCTTGATGCGAAGTAATAACATTCTGCTGAACTTTCATTGTTTATTATTTTGAAATGAATATACACAACGTTTCGATTGCTGTGGTATCTGCAATCGTCGTCAGGTGAATACTAACAAACTTAGAAACTACTGGAGCTTATATACTAAAGACAGGTTCGATGAAGCGTTCAAGCGTACAAAATCAATTTAGCGTAACAGATTAATTAACAAAATTACTTAGTGAAGTTTAAGTTGTTTTAGAGGTTCGATTAGTGGTTTCCATATGTTGCTTATCTCGACACTTGGCTGGCTGAAAATTTCTTTGTTGTTGTTGATGAATGCCGCTTCTTTAAATTTCCGTTTGTACCAATGTTCCTCTCTGTGTATGATTTTTGCTTCCGACCATTTCATTCGATGTTGGTTATCCCACGAATGTTGCGCGATGCCGGACTTAGAAGTCACTCCTCTCTGTGTGTGCGTCTGATGTTCTTTCAGTCTGATGTCAAGTGGTCTTTTGGTTTCCCCTACGTATGATTTTCCACATTCACATGGAGCTTGGTAAATACAGTTTTGGGAATCTCGACTTGTTTGTGGTTTTGTGTTGGAAATTATACTCCTAATGGTGGTCGATGATTTGAACACTGTATTTAAGTTGTAGCTTTTCCCTATACGTTTTATTGATTCTGATAAACCTTTGACATATGGGATGCTCAGCAGTGAATTGGGCAGTTCTTCTGTTTTAGATTGTCCTATGGTGTTCAATTGCTTTTTCCGTAAAAGCTCTCCTACAATCTTTTCTGGATAACCATTCTGCCTTAGATCGTTTCTAATGTTTTTGATTTCTTCTTGTAGCCCTTTCTCTGTGTTGCACAACCTGTATGCTCTGTCGATTAGAGATTTTACTACTCCCCTCTTCGTAGATGTGGAATGGTTGGATTCAAAGTTGAGATATCGACCGGTGTGTGTCGGTTTCCTGTAGACAGTCGTTTCCATAATTTTCTTGTTCTTTGTTACTTGAACGTCTAAAAAAGGAAGTGAGTTCTCCTTTTCCTTTTCCATAGTGAATTTGATGGGTGGTTTGATGTTATTCAGATGTTGTAGAAAAAGGTCTAGTTGCCGATTACTGTGGTTCCAAATTATGAAGGTATCGTCAACATATCTAAGCCACGTTTTGGGTTTGAATTTTGATTTCTCTATGGCCTGGGATTCAAACCAGTTCATGTATATGTTGGCGACTACTGGAGATAGAGATGAACCCATTGGTAGTCCTTCGTCTTGAGTGAAGAATCTGTCTTTCTCCTGAAAGTACGAGTTCTTGAGGCAACATTCTAGGAGCTTCATTATTCCTACTACCGGCAGCGTGGTTCTTTCCTGGAGTTTTTCATCTTCTCGGAGCTTCGTTTGGATGATTTTCAATGCTTCTTCAACTGGCACATTAGTATAAAGACTTTCTACGTCGAAGCTGACTAACTGATCCCGTGGTTGTAGCTCTATTGTTTTCAGAATCTCAACAAAATGTTTGGAGTCTTTGACAAAAGATGAGCTGTTCTTCTGTAGTGGTTGCACAATTGGTAGTAGAAATCTGGATAGCTGGCATGTGGGTCCATTACGAGAGCTGGTTATCGGTCGAAGCGGCATGTTGTTTTTATGTATCTTCGGTAGTCCATATAGATGCGGCGGTTTGCTGTAGTGTGGTGTTAGCATCGTTCTCATCCTTGGTGTTAGATGTCTTTCGTAGAGTTTTAGGACTTGATAGATCTTCCTCTCCAAGCTTGCTGTCGGATCTTTCTTCAGTCTGCGGTAATTCCCTTGGTTTAAGACGTCTTCAATTTTTTGGTCGTAGGTGGTGGCATCCATGATAACAGTTGCAGCCCCTTTGTCGGCTGGAAGTATTTTAATGCATTTGTTCTTCCGTAAAACATCCACTGTCTGGTACAGAAACGACTTAGAGAAAGGGCTCAATTTTTGCTCTCACAAATTTACGGAAGAATAAATGCATTAAAATACTTCCAGCCGACAAAGGGGCTGCAACTGTTATCATGGATGCCACCACCTACGACCAAAAAATTGAAGACGTCTTAAACCAAGGGAATTGCCGCAGACTGAAGAAAGATCCGACAGCAAGCTTGGAGAGGAAGATCTATCAAGTCCTAAAACTCTACGAAAGACATCTAACACCAAGGATGAGAACGATGCTAACACCACACTACAGCAAACCGCCGCATCTATATGGACTACCGAAGATACATAAAAACAACATGCCGCTTCGACCGATAACCAGCTCTCGTAATGGACCCACATGCTAGCTATCCAGATTTCTACTACCAATTGTGCAACCACTACAGAAGAACAGCTCATCTTTTGTCAAAGACTCCAAACATTTTGTTGAGATTCTGAAAACAATAGAGCTACAACCACGGGATCAGTTAGTCAGCTTCGACGTAAAAAGTCTTTATACTAATCTGCCAGTTGAAGAAGCATTGAAAATCATCCAAACGAAGCTCCGAGAAGATGAAAAACTCCAGGAAAGAACCACGCTGCCGGTAGAAGGAATAATGAAGCTCCTAGAATGTTGCCTCAAGAACTCGTACTTTCAGGAGAAAGACAGATTCTTCACTCAAGACGAAGGACTACCAATGGGTTCATCTCAATCTCCAGTAGTCGCCAACATATACATGAACTGGTTTGAATCCCAGGCCATAGAGAAATCAAAATTCAAACCCAAAACATGGCTTAGATATGTTGACGATACCTTCATAATTTGGAACCACAGTAATCGGCAACTAGACCTTTTTCTACAACATCTGAATAACATCAAACCACCCATCAAATTCACTATGGAAAAGGAAAAGGAGAACTCACTTCCTTTTTTAGACGTTCAAGTAACAAAGAACAAGAAAATTATGGAAACGACTGTCTACAGGAAACCGACACACACCGGTCGATATCTCAACTTTGAATCCAACCATTCCACATCTACGAAGAGGGGAGTAGTAAAATCTCTAATCGACAGAGCATACAGGTTGTGCAACACAGAGAAAGGGCTACAAGAAGAAATCAAAAACATTAGAAACGATCTAAGGCAGAATGGTTATCCAGAAAAGATTGTTGGAGAGCTTTTACGGAAAAAGCAATTGAACATCATAGGACAATCTAAAACAGAAGAACTGCCCAATTCACTGCTGAGCATCCCATATGTCGAAGGTTTATCAGAATCAATAAAACGTATAGGGAAAAGCTACAACATAAATACAGTGTTCAAATCATCGACCACCATTAGGAGTATAATTTTCAACACAAAGCCAAAAAAAAGTCGAGATTCCCAAAACTGTATTTACCAAGTTCCATGTGAATGTGGGAAATCATACGTGGGGGAAACCAAAAGACCACTTGACATCAGACTGAAAGAACATCAGACGCACACACAGAGAGGAGTGACTTCTAAGTCCGGCATCGCGCAACATTCGTGGGATAACCAACATCGAATGAAATGGTCGGAAGTAAAAATCATACACAGAGAGGAACATTGGTACAAACGGAAATTTAAAGAAGCGGCATTCATCAACAACAACAAAGAAATTTTCAGTCAGCCAAGTGTCGAGATAAGCAACATATGGAAACCACTAATCGAACCTCTAAAACAACTTAAACTTCACTAAGTAATTTTGTTAATTAATCTGTTACGCTAAATTGATTTTGTACGCTTGAACGCTTCATCGAACATGTCTTTAGTATATAAGCTCCAGTAGTTTCTAAGTTTGTTCGTATTCACCTGATGACGATTGCAGATACCACAGCAATCGAAACGTTGTATATATTCATTTCAAAATAATAAACAATGAAAGTTCAGCAGAATGTTATTACTTCGCATGAATAACGATATCTTGAAAATCGACGGTGAAGAAATTCCTTTTCATTCGTCATGGTAATGGCACGTCTGGATGGAAATATCCGGGAAGGCTACTTTCGCGCTATTGAGTCAATGAAGACCGACTTGGATTAAAAGGGACTACTAGTTGGCAGGGCATTATACGAGTAAAAAACGCAATTCCAGTAAGGATCTTGAATGTCAACTCAGATCTAGTAACGTTGAAAAAGAAGACTGTGGTAGGCCAATGCACGCCAATATCTCAAATTATGAGATGCGTGAATTCTAGTGAAGTTGCGTCGCCGAAGAAGTATTAGACATTCTTCTCCAAGTGCCAACACCTCAGCCAAGACCAGCTGGCTAAAGTTAAAGCGTTGATCCAACAGTATCAAGATGTGTTTGCGCTAAAGAGTGGTTCCAATGGAAGAACTGACGTGGTGAAGCACAAAATTAATACCGGACACGCTCGGCCGATACAACAACATCCACGCCGACTTCTTTTAGCAATACGTGAAGAAGCCGAACAAATAATTACGGATATAGAGAGAGAAGGCGTGATTGAATCTTCAAATATTTCATGGACGTTCCCAGTGGTACTAGTAAAGAAGAAAGATGGATTGAGGTTTTGCGTAGGTTACAGATAGCTTAAAGATTTGACTAAAAAGGAAAGCTACCCTTTACCGAAAATTGATGATACTTTAGACACTCTGTCAGGATCCCAGTGGTTTTCCACGCTGGATTTGAAGAGTGTCAACACTGTGTCGGTCTAAACAAACAAAGTGTTTGACACGTGTGCTGAGATAAATAAAAGTATATCCAGTGAAAATAAATACCAGTGTAGATAAACAAAAGCTGTAACTTATCGCGGACAGTATTTGTAAATATCGAATCATAAATAATATATTTAATAATCAGATTTAAAATCGTCTGAATACTTAATTTAAATAAAATTAGTTTTAAAATTCGTTACAATAACGTTCTCTTGTTGTAAGTCGGTGGTTTATTAGTTAGTTTTTGTCGGTTTACTGAATTTTTTTGACTGTATTATTGAGTAGTACTCACTCATTGGTTATCTCTCTATCAGAGTTTGTCCGGTTGTATAAAACAAAGTTAACTGTGTCATTAGCTGACGCCGTTGTTAACTAAATCGTAGCTATCGATTTGGGAATGCCGTCAGCAAAACAATTGTTCTTAGACCAATGACAAGACCAAGTAGTTAACTACATCGTCAAAGTTAACATTGCTTTATGCAACCGGGCCTGTGTTCTAAAATTCCATTACTTCAGGACTTCAAACAGATTTTTTAAAATTATTTAGTTTCTACTCTAAATGTTCTCGAATTTGTTAATCCCACAATTCGGTTTCACAACTTTGCATCGAATAGTTAAACATGACTCATTCATTATTACAGTTTAATTCAATAATGTATCATCTGTAATTTACAGAAACACATGCTGGTCCACGGATCTGAGGAATCAAAACCGCTAAAATGCGAAACGTGCAATAAACGATTTTTAAATAATTCTGCTTTGGCTTGTCATCTAAAAACGCACAGCGTTGACAAGAAAATTTTTGAGTGTCCAATGTGTAAGGAAAGTTTCGATCACGTTCTGCAATTAAAAGTACACGTTCCGCGCCATTGCATCGATGGAAAATACACATGTCCACATTGCAAAAAAGTTTTCAAAGAATATAGCATTATACGTAAACATATTAGAGCATTCCACTGCGAGCGTAAACATAATTGTCCACATTGTACCAAGCCTTTTCCGACTTTGGATAAATTACGAATGCATTTATTGCGACATTCGGATCATAGAGAATTTTTATGTGCCGATTGTGGCAAACAATTTAAAAGAAAAGACAAATTAAAAGAGCACACAAAGCGAATGCATTCTGAAGAAAGAGAGAACACTGTTCCAAAATCGTCCAAGATTGCGATGCAAAATAAAAAGTTCACTCCTAAGGTTCAGCCCACTGATTATCATCGTTTTATTTATAAATGCCACGCGTGTCTTGTGGGATTTAAAAGAAGAGGTATGTAATACCGCGAAAACTATTATGATTTACAATCACCCCGTAGTTGAAAATATTTTTTAACCTCATTACTAGTATTTTTTTATTAGAATTTTTTTGATCCAACACTCAAAAATTTTGATATATGATAAAATTTTAGGTATGCTTGTTAACCATTTAGCTAAACGACATCCAGATATAAGTCCAGATTCGGTACCCGAATTGAATTTACCGATTTTGCGAACAACTAGAGATTATTATTGTCAATACTGTGACAAGATCTACAAGAGTAGCTCTAAACGTAAAGCGCATATTTTAAAGAATCATCCAGGACAAGCGCTGCCAATGAGTAATCGACGCCAGGGATCGTTTCCCGAAGTAGCTGGTTTACCAAATCCGACATTCTCACAAACAGTTGGCAGTATCACGACACACCCGCAAGGGTGCCAGTGGTGCCATAAGCAATATGCGAGCAAAGCCAAATTACTTCAACATCAACGTAAAAAACATTCCGAATTTTTGGAAGAACGTAATAAGAAAAATATAACGGAGCAAGACAACCACAATATGGAACAAGTTATTAACGAATCTTTCAATCGAGAGTTTAAAGTATCCGACGAAGAGCTACTGTCAGAAGTTGTTGCGTTAAATGGAAATAGGGAGGATGAACAGTATTATCATATAATATCGGTCCCACCGAACGAATCTATTAATTTCGGCCATGGTACTACAGAATTAAACCACGTCTCGGATTCACGTTTATACCGTTTATTGACTACTGGAAATGGTAAAGATCAGGTAAACTAAAAAACTACTTTTAATTAATACTTTTTTAGGTCTTTTGCCTCCACGTTGAACAGTTATTTTAAGGAAGTGGCGGATATTTTGGTGCTCGTAAAGAGCTTGTTTCACTCGTAATGAGTGATTTTTTAATGAAGCGTGGGTTGAAACCTACGTTTGAAGAAGATCATGTTCGTCAACGCTTTGTAAGATTTACAAAACAAAAAGACGCAACTTTTGAATTTATTGGAAATCTACTAGAATTTCCAGGCTGTAGCCATTGTATTAGTATCGCAGATTATGGTAGGATTTGAAATTCTAACAGTTAAACTTTTCTGACCGCTTTCTAATATTGGTAAATAAAACGCTTTACCTTTAACTTTTAAAAAGCGTTTCTTCATTTCTACTTGTTAGCCTAAATTTTAAAGTGTCCCCTTATATGATGGGCGTTGCTCTACCATTAGCGATAATAATTCTGTCTGATTTTTTATAAGCAATTTGCTTTTTTATGATACATTTAAGAAAATTTGTTTGTCAAGTGTAATTTGTTTGTAAAATTGTCGAGGTATTTTTTTAATGAAGCCAAATTTCTTTGTTAAGTTAAGAGAACAAGTTTTTGTTGGTACAAAAAACATTTGTTTTTTAACATTCTGTGCCGTTTATTAGCATGAAAAAAAATCATTTGTAGTGACTTAAATTTGTACATATCAAAATAAGTTACTTACATTTGATTTATCCACTAAATTATAAAGGTATTGTCTCGTACTGTTTTTGCTGTAGGTAAATTTGTTGGAATGGTGGTAAAGTAATCGATTCGAGTTTTGGCGAGGGAAAAAAACGATCTTCCTTAGATATTGCGTGTACTGTACTAAAAATATATATTTGTTTATAAATCAATACTAATTTTAAAATTGTAAAGTGGTTGCTTAGAATAAGAGAAATTCTATTTAATGTTAATATTTTGTCTTATTTTCATTCAGATCCATCTCTTTCCTATCTCCTTTTATCGCAATTTATTGGAATTTGATGCTGATATAAAATTCAAAATGGAAATTTTGGTTTTATAAAATGTTCCGAATTTTTTTGGTTTCCAACAGTTTTAATTTGGATTTTAATCGTTTAAATTACTAAGACATTTCCTAACTTCTACTTACGTCTATTGGACCGTTGTGGCACAGATTCACTTATAAGTCGATGTTAAATACTAAGTGGCTCTCTATGGCCCTAAGCAATGCAAATTTTCAACATTTTTACACCATGTTTGTGGGTCTTAGGATGTATATGTTTTTATTTCTGGTACAGTAGCTGGCTCCCATAAATAAACCGGGAAGATGCTGAGATATGTCTAGATGACAACACACAAGTGGAATATAAATTGGTTTATGGGTTTTTGGCCAATTAGCACTGTGCTGATTCCACAACACGTGTCAAAATTGAAATCCATGTGGTGTCTTTTAGGATCTTTTCAATTCACAGCATAAATAAATAATAAATAGCGCTTGCAATTTTATCAGCTAAATTGTTCTCTTCAAAAGTATAGCTCAGTCTTGATTGGACTGATAATAGCATCATTTGGAATTTGACTCGAAATGTTTGATGTCATTTTATGTTTACGACTAAACGTGAAACATTAAACCGAACAAATTAATATACTTCCTTTTAAATGCTTGTGTAACTGCTTGTCTCAAATTGATTGATCCGCCGTGGTACTAGGACGATGGTTCGGTAACTACGTGGCCTAACGCACTGCAGAATCATCTTTCAAATACGTTAAAATGGCAGTACAGATCGATCTGTTAATTTCTGTTTTTGACAGTACGCCAAAGTTAACAAAATTGAGTTGAGAGCAGCGATAAAATACTGAAACGTTCCAGAAGTAATTGGAAACTACCAAACGTTGGTCAAAAAACACAGAATATTGTGGATCCAGATTACGAAACTTCTAAAAAAATGGAAGAAATACGAACGAACATAGAAAACCAAATTAAAATTGTTCAAGAGGAGTCTCAAGTAGAAGTGACGGCTTTAATAGTGGCCTTACGTGGAGAAATTCTTGGATTTTTGCAGACTATTCCTGACCTGTTAATTTCACGTTTAGAAATGAGATATGGAGATGCTCATCATCAACAGGTGTATCAAGCCCAAATAAAAAGTCGGGTTTAGAAAGTCTTCAGAAGTTTAGGACTGACAGTGCTTGCGTATCCTACAACACTAGATGCCTTCTTGGAGCATGGCTATTCAAACTTTTGTTGACGGCCTTCGAGACAGCGAAACGCCGTAAAGTCTACGGTTGGCTCGACTTAAGGCGCTGGATGACGCTTTAGTGCATGTCTTGAAGTTAGAAGCAAAATAGGCATCGCACGGACAACGTAGTCCGTTGTGTTGCAGATGTATCCACGCAGACACTAGAAACCGTAGAGGAGATAGCGCAACGAATACTTCGGAAAAGAGGAGTGACGACTTTAAACTGCGGTGAAATAGGCGATGTACGACGACATCGTACTAATTCTAAGAAGAAGACAAGAAGAGCGCTTGAAAGCCTGGAACGAGTTGACCAAAAGAGACAAAATTTAATCTCATCTAGTGATGCACTGGAGATCACCATTTAAATGGCATCGCGTATAGATCAATTGCACAATATTTATCTCGATGGCAAGATCAATGGAAGGAAGTGTTTAATTACTGGTTGACACGGGAGCGACGAAGACCATCATTCGTCCTGACATTACGGGAAAATGAGAAGACATCACCAGTAACAGTACGTCTTCAAACGGTTTGAGAAATGGAGCACTCGACCACCAAAAGTACTGGTAGTCGATACCACGGAAGAAGTTATTCTGGGAATTGACGTTATAAAGAAATATGGGGTCTATTTGGATATGAACGATGCCCTGAAGGTCGATGATGGAAAAATTCCTTTTTATTCGTCAGAGAAGGCAGCCGTGCGGGTCTTATTGACTGAATACGTGACTGCGTGGAAGGACTGAAAGTGTGGTGATGGCACACCTAGATGGAAATATTCACGCAATTGAACTAATGGAAGGCGAATTGATGGAAAAGATACTACTAGTTGGCTGAATATTAGTACTAGCGAAAAACACGACGCCAGTAAAGATCTTGAATGTCAATTCAGATTCAGTAACGTTGAAAAAGAAGACTGTGGTAGACCAATGTACGCCTGTATCTCAAATTGTGTGATTTTAATTCTAATGAAGCTACGTCGCCGAGAAACTGCCCACAAAATCTATTAGATCTTACCTCCAATTGACAAAACCTCAGCCAAGACCAGCTGGCTAAAGGTAAAGTGTTGATCCAGCATTATCAAGATGTGTTCGCGTTAGAGACAGGAAGAACTAGTGAAGCATAACAAATTAATATCGGAGACCGAACAAATAATTTCGGACATGGAGAGAGAAGGAGCGCATGGGCATCCCCAGTAGAACTAGTTAAGAAGAAAGATGAATCAACGAGGTTTTGCGTAGACTACAGAGAGCTTAACGACGTGACCAAAAAGGACAGCTACTCTTTACCGAGAATGACGATACGTTAGGCACCCTGTCAAGATCACATTGGTTTTCCAAGTTGGATTTGAACAGTGGTTACTGGCAGCTAGAATTGGAACCCAATGACAGCTTTTTCGATTGGAACTGGTTTGTGGCAGTTCACTGTAATGTCCTTTGGCCTGTGTAACGGTTCTGCGCCGTTCAAGCGTTTGATGGAGATCATCTTGCGCGGGCTGTCTAGGAAGGCGTGCTTGGTTTATCTAGACGATGACCTGATTGTAGTTGGAAGGTCGTTCGAAAAACATTTGTACAACTTGAAAGAAGTGTTCCAACGAATACATGGTGCAATTCTAAAACTGAGCCCAAAGAAGTACAATACATTGGCCACGTCGTATCTAGAGATGGAGGAAAGGCTGACTTAGATAAGTTTGAAGCAGTGTAAAAATGGCCAAGACCAATCGAGAAACATTACTTCCGAAGTTTTGTTGGGTTGTGCACCTATTATATACAATTTTTACCAGAATTTGCCAATATTTTCAACCCTTTGACGAAACTGGCCGAAGAAAGAGCAGAATTTAGATGGAATGATCGCTTTCCATTAACTATAACAGGCTCTAGTCATGTCTCCGATTTTAAGTTATCCAGGAAAAGATGGAAAATTTGTTTTGGATACCGAGCCAGGTCAGAAAGGAATTATTGCGTGACTAGAAAAGAACTAGCTGTTAGCAGTGTCAAGTCCATAGAGCAAGTGGCAAGATGGATCGAGGGACTGCAAGAGTATGACTATGACACAGAACACCGTGCCAGAAGCAGTAATGTCTGCTCCAGAAAACCATGTTTGGCAGACTGTGCCATTGTTTGCAACTTGAAGAAAAAGTTGAATGCCTCCGGAGAACTGCTATGGTTGATGATGAGTGGGAACCTGAGCAGTTGCGTCGCAAACAAGAAAACGATTGTTAAATAAGACTACTCCTGGACTGGAAAGAAAACGACCGACGACCAACCTGGAACGAAGTGAGTGCTTTGAGCAGAAACATCAAAACGTACCGGGCGCAGTGGGACTCCTTAAGAGTAGAGGACGATCTTCTTCAGCGATCTCTAGAGAGTGTCGAGGGTACAGAAAACAGACTGCAGTTGGTAGTGCTAAAGAGTCGAATGTCAGAGGTGTTGCAGATTTGCACAATTCTACATCAGGAGGAGAGTTTGACGTGAAGAAGACATTAGGGAAAGTTTGAGAAAGATTTTACTGGGTTAATTGCAAAGAGAACGACATAGAATATGGTGCCGGTAAGTGCATGGCCTGCTCATCAGGAAATGACCCAGCGCAAAGCATCAATAAAACAAGATAACGTGGGAAGCCTTTTAGAGAGAGTAGCGATTGACCGTTCCCAGAATTTGATTCGGGAAATGGAACGGAAGCTTACGCCATACCCAATGTTTTAGACGGTTTGGAGATCCGTTGGAATTACATTCCGATCAAAGTCGGTGTGGTTGTATAATCCCTAAAAAAGACTTGGTTTGTCGCCGAAGGTACAGAGGCAGTGGGAGAGCTCTTACAAAAGTGTGCAGCAAATTAATAACTTAATAAAATTAATGAATGAGGACCAACAAGATCTGTTCCAAACACGAAAGGGTTACGCCATCGCACATTGCGTGAGCGAAGATATTCAGGTGTCCAGGAGGTGTTGCAGTCATATTTATGAAGTTCGGACGTCTGAATGTACTACGAAAATAGCAACCGGTGGTCGGCAAAGTCTTAAAACTACGTGATGACCAACCGACGTTTCGTTTTCTATTTGGTCATCAAGAATTATTCACGTGCAAAGCCGTCATACGAAAATATGTGGCGAGCATTATGGAATCTCAAGAGAGAAACGGAGTTTCACAATATTAAGAAATTGGCAGTACCCAAGCTTAATTGCAGCTTAAATCAAATGAAGTAGAGGTCGATTTTCGAGGAACATGTTTTCAAGTGTCGGTCTGCAATTACAATCCAAGTAGAACAGCGGGTCAGAAAAAGTGCATTGACTGCTACTTTTACGCTTAAGGAAGTTGCCGAAATGGAGAGAGCTACCACTACCCCCACGATCCTTTCTACCGGTGCCTCATTCAGTTTCTTATTCTAGCACAGAAGTCTTAAGAAGGGGACAGTCAAGTGGTCTCGAAGTAATTGGAAATTTGAAAACGTTGACCGAAAAACACGGAATATTCTGGATCAAGATAACGAAAGAATATAAAAAGTATCCGAAGTCAGTTTTTCGAATCAAGTCGGAAGGAATTCGATTTAAATAAATAAAGCTTTTAACGCATGTGCTAAGATATATGAAAGTGCATCAAGTGAAAATATAATGTAATCGCGTATACTAAGATTATAGATTCGAACCTCTTCTGGGTTTGGACTGTGTTAAAAGTTTGTAACTTGAGTTACCTACGATTCGCCAAATTTTTGGGGCTGCAACAGGGCGTGACAGAAATCGAAAACTTATCTAACTAAGAATATCACTATAGAGTTAGGTAATCAACTTGTGAACCAAGCCAAATTATAAACTCCATGGAAGTGACTTAAAAAGAAGTGGTTTCCGTATTTACAGAAGAAGTTAGGATGAGCTCGACTCTGATTTGGTTACGTTGGAAAAGAGGGGTGTTTTCGATAAACCAGTAACAACCTGAAACCGTTATCAGGCTGGAAGTCATTGGAGTGTTTGATGATTTTTGTGCTTTCTCGGACTTTTCTATTCAAGACTAATGCAGATTTCGCATTAACCGAGGCGTTATCAAAATCTGTATTGTGACCTGAGTAAAATAATGTTCAGCAACATCAGGCTTAGAAATATGTCTTTTCTTTGCGTAACGATTATGTTCTGAAATACATGTGATGATGGAACGACTAGTTTTACCGATATAGACTACACCACATGAGCAATGAATTTGGTATACACTTTGAGATGATAGTGTAGGAAATTTGTCCTTACTTTGGAGCTCCCTGACCAGTTTAAACGTGTATTATAAATTTGCAGTTACTTATCAATTAAAGAAGATGATCTTTATTATTAGTTCAATTGTATAAAAACGTACATTAATATTTTTTGTATTTAATATCCAGAGCATAAGAGCGAAGTCGGGCGGTGCCCAACAGTGCAACGCTGCAAGGGCGGTGGGATGCATAAGAGTGACTTCCCGAGGTCGCATGAAAGGCTCGACGCGCGCATTTTCTTTGTTAGGCCCCGTAATTATCGAACAATCCTCGTACTACACTTCCGTGTGGAGTCGCAGCGGTTGTCAAAATTTTTTTGAAGGATTTTATTGATACCTGCAGAAATTTTATATAAGAACTCATTTCAAAGAAAATAAAACTTGGTCCAACATATTTTTAGCCAAATCGACGCTTAACGTGTTAAAATTAATGTTGATATTTTGAAAATGCTTAATCACGGGCTACACATTACTGCGTACACAAAACAATTTTATTAGCAACCGTCCCCAAATTATTAAAGTAACTATAGCAACATAATAACATTCACTTCATCTGGTAAACTTGTCATAATAATTGACAAAGCAAAATGAATACTATTTTACCGCAAATGAATTTAAAAATAGGCGTAAAACGGTAATCATTAATTAACAATAACGTTGTGATAAAATCCGATTTTTTAGAACAATCATTGTGGAAAACTACCCGCACGAATTGACTAAAACAGATTTGAAAATTTGTGAAAAAGTATACACCAATAAAATTAACGATATAACCGAGCTACATACGGAAGCGAACAAAGTAAAAAGATATTTCTTAGCGTGGAAACAATATGTTCGCGATAAGCAAAAGAAATTGGAAAACTTTAATAAACATTTACAACAAAGCGAAAAGTTAGAAGCGTTTATAAAATCGCTCAGAAAAATTCAAAGAAAATCTGCCAATAAGATAGTCGACGAAAGTAATCCGGAAAAGTACAGTAAAAAATGTATTAAGGAAACTCAGTTTTTGCATAGATTCCAAGCACAAAAAGAAATAATTCAAATGCAAAAGAATAAATTGCGCGAACAAAAATATATAATAGATCAATTAAAGTTAGGAAACTTAGAAGATGCTGTGAAAGAATCAATGACGCAAGCCAGAATGAATGTAACAGATATTTTGCAAAATTGTTCTGTAAAAGTGAAATGTAAAATTAGATCGAGTGTTTTTCTCGAAAATATTAATAAGGATTTACTCGAATTGGGTATAAAATCTGATAAAGTTCCAAAAATTATACGTGAAATGGAGCAACGCGCTCTGGATAGAGAGCAGAAGAGACGATTGATCTCTGACCGGAAAAAAATTATGGACGCAGCCAAAAAAGAAGCATTTGAGATTAATATAATGGAAAAAAAATCGCAGGACGAAGAAAACCGTAAAAAATGCATGGAAGAACTACAGAAACGTCGAGAAGCTCAATTGAAATATTACAGACAAGTCAAGTTGAATCGAGAAAAAACGTTACAAGACACTGCAAAAGCTAACGATTTCTATGAAAGAAAACTGAAACAAGCTACTTTTGTCGTGCTACACAAATTAATTCGAATTCGACGCAACAATTTTATAAAAAGTAAAGTGTATTACGAAATGAGATTAATACGAAAAGGATTCAAGTGCTGGAAACGATTTTTGGAGGAAATCGAGTATAGACGAAATTACAATGTACTTCAATTATATAATTACAAAATGAAGAAGAAGTTATTTTTTGCATGGTTTAAGGTGAGTAGTGTTTACACGTTCCCTGCTTCCGTTTCACACCGGATGTATCGGTGTCGCGACTCTATGTATTCGGTGTACTATTTTTTTTCAGAATCTCAATATCTTTTCTAATGGTCGCTTTAGCGCATAATTTCTTAGACTATGCAATGGCGCAGCTGAGGGGCGGGCGGTGGGTACGTTCCGCCCTGGGTGTCACCCGTTTAAGTTACGTATAAAAATACAAAAATATAGAAGAAATTAATAATATAATACTGCAAAGATCGGAGACCATGCAATCTATGACACGTTGGAAGCTCAGAAACAGACCATCGATATTTAATTTTGTATACAGCAATTTTTTTTTAAATTCTCAGTTTCGATCAATTCTGCTGAAACGGTTTCTACCTATTGTGTTTACGGTGTATTTCTTCGTTACCAAAGTGTATTTATTCATAAACATGGTGTTTTCATGGGTGACACTATCGATATTCGCCCCGGGTACAATGTTGTAACAGATAATTTTTTTCTAGTATCTAGATACAAATACTTCGTCAGTGTCGGTCAAGTAGTGGCCTTCTGCTCGGAATGCAGACAACACGTCATTAAAACGAATGCCTTGAAGGGGTTCTTTTAAGTTAGAAGAAAGGTCGTAGTCACAAGGACTCATTTCATGGAACACGATAAGGATATTGCCCCCTAGTAAACGCGGACGATGGTGCTATACAAATCGGGAAAAGCAGGTTGCGTTGATAGTTTCTCCTTCAGACAGCATGTGCAAGAATAGCATCCTCGTAGTCGCAATCAGCATAACCTCCACCTGACTGGGTCCCTGACGAAATTTCTATGGATATGGCAAACCTGGGAGGCGCCATCATCTAGATCTAGATACACCGCAGAAATCGCGGTATCTGTCGATACCAGCGTTAATTGATACCGATGCCGTTTCTGTTTTCCTCATGTTGACATTTCTTCACGATGTGGTTCTACGTTTGATGACTGAGCCCTACTTCAACGGTTAACTTCCGGACAGTCTATATTCACGACATACAGAACGCATTCTCGTCCCAAGTTTTAAATATTCCTTGATTTTGTTGCGAGCCACGTGAGAACTCAATTTTAACATGATTTTAACCCACGGTCGCCGACACCTTTTTATAATGTTACGAATTTATTATTAAAAACTAATTTATTTAAACGACTAAAAATACGTTTACTTATTCTAGAAATATGTACACTTGTAAATTAACCGAACTAATGAAATCTAATAATATTTAATGAAAACACTTACACTAATTTATGTATGACCGTTGTATAACACTATCACTAACACTTGTTTACACTAAAAATCACGTACACGATTATTCTCGGTATATTTATCTAGACACACGCGTGCTAACGACTTATTTATCTCAACTTGAATAATCTTGTTAATACTGCTGCATTCGCGTTACGGCAATAACTGACCTACGATTTGTTTCTGCGGTATATATACACATAAGGAAATCCTTCTCGAGTATTCCCTATTTTTCGGTATATCTTCTAGAAGATGGATAACAGCTCTTGTATTTGCAAATATTTCTCGAACGTTTCACTGTCCCCTTCTTAGGACTGTTCTGTCCCAGAACAGGAGACTGGATGCGAGCCCAGTAAAAAGGATCGTGGCGATAGCGGCAGCTTCCTCCATTTCGACAACTTCCTTGACCATAAAAGTAACAGTCAATGGACTTTTCCTGGCCCAATATTCTCCTTGGTTGGTAACTACAGACCAACACTTGAATGCCTGTTCCTCGGAAGACGACCTCCAACATGTTTCGAACTGTCCTCCAATTCAGTTGATCTAAGCCACAACCAAGCTTGGGAACTGACAATTTCTTAACTTGATGGAAGTCCATTTCTCTCTTGAGACACCATAATGTTCGCCACAGATCTTTGTATAACGGTTTGACACGTGAGCGTCCGTCACCACGTAGTCCTAAAAATTTTCCGACTACCGGTTGCTGTCTTCGTAATTCATCTAGCTGCCCAAACTTCTTTTTAAACACGACTGCAACCCCTTTAGACATGTCAAGATCCTCGCTCACGCAATGTGCGATGGCGTAATCTTTTTGTGTCTGGAACAGGTCTTGTTGTTCCTCGGTGGTAACTCCGAACCTAGCTTTTCCAGAACCTCCGTATAAGTTCATAAACTTCTCGAACTCCATTTCTTCGATTGGATTCCTGGTTCTGCTACTTATTACTCTGGTTCGGGCCTGAACTTGCGCATTGTGGTTATCGTCAGCAAACGGGGCTGGACGATCGACGTGGACCACTTTTGGCTTGCCTCTGGGCGGTTTTCGGATGCGATATATGACGTCGTTAATACGCTGCACTTCATAGAAGCCCTCCCATTGCCTTTGTAGCTTCGGCGACAAACCACGTCTCCTTTGAGGATTACACAACCAGACCATATCGCCAGGTTGAAACCCACCATTTTGCGCCTTGACGTCATATCTTGTTTTCATCTTGTCGCTGGCAATTTGTGTGTTTTTACGGACCTCTTCATGTACTTCGTCTAGCCTCTTGGCCAGCTTGGTGACGTAATCTTCTCCAGCAGCTTCTTCTTCCGGTCTTCGTCCAAATCGAAGATCGCATGGTAATCGTATTTCACGACCGAGCATGACACAGGATGGTGTTTGGCCTGTGCTTTCGTGAACGGATGATCGGTATGCCATTAAGAAAAGGTGCAAGTACTGATCCCAGTCTCTTTGGTGTTCGGACACTACCTTGGCTAAGTGCTTGCCCATTGTTCGATTCATCCGTACAACCATGCCATCAGATTGAGGATGGAGCGGCGTTGTCCTAGTCTTCTTAATTCCTAACAGTCGGCAAACTTCTTGAAACAGCCAAGACTCAAAATTGCGACTGTAGCTGCTTCCTGATTGGGTATGGCGTAAGCCTCCGTCCATTTCGTGAAATAATCCATCGCCACCAGGATGTATTTATTTCCCGAATCGGATTCTGGGAACGGCCCTGCGATGTCAATCGCTACTCTTTCCAAAGGGCTTCCTACGTTGTATTGCTTCATGGGTGCTTTGCGCTTTCTCGCTGGACCATTTCCTGATGCGCAGACTGTGCATTTACGGCACCATTTCATGACGTCCTCTTTGCAGTTCATCCAGTAAAATCGTTCTCGCACTTTACCCAACGTCTTCTTAATGCCAAAGTGTCTTCCTGATGTCCCATCGTGGAGATGCTTCAACACTTCTGACACCCTGCTCTTCGGCACTACCAACTGTAGTCTGTTTCCCGTGCCCTCGGCACTTTCTAGGGATCGCTTAAGAAGACCGTCTTCTACTATCAAAGAGTCCCACTGCGCCCAGTACGCTTTGATATTTCTGCCCAAACAACTCACTTCTTCCCAGGTTGGTCGTCGCCCGCTTTCTTTCCAGTCCAGGAGTAGTGTTATTTCAGGATCGTCTTCTTGTCCGCGACGTAAATGCTCAGGTTCCCACTCATCATCAACCATAGCAGTTCTCCGGAGGCATTCGACTTTTTCTTCCAGTCGTGAACAATGGCTGCAGTCCGCCGGACATGGTCTTCTGGACAAGGCCTGGACAAAACCTTGCTAAAATACGCGATAACTTTTTCTTGTCCATCTTGAATCTGCGAAAGGACCGCGCCTATGGCCAGATTGCTTGCGTCGGTTTCCAAAACAAATTTTCCATCTTCTCTTGGATAACTCAAAATCGGCGAAGTGACTAGGGCCTGTTGTAGTTGATTAAAAGAATTTTCGCAGTCTTCATTCTATCTAAATTCTGCTTTTTCTTCGGTTAATTTTGTCAATGGTTTGGCAATATTGGCAAATCCGGGTACAAATCTTCTATAATAAGTGCACAACCCAAGGAAACTTCGGACCTGATGTTTGTCGATTGGTCTTGGCCATGCTTGCACTACTCGGATTTTGTCTGGGTCAGCCCTTACTCCATCTCTAGATACGACGTGGCCAAGGTATTGGACTTCCTTCTTAAATACGTGGCACTTCTTTGGGCTCAGTTTGAGGTTAGCCCCACGTAATCGCTGGAACACTTCCTTTAAGTTGTTCAAGTGTTCTTCAAACGACCTTCCAACCACGATGACGTCGTCCAGGTAAACTAAGCACGTCTTCCAAGACAATCCGCGCAAGATGGTCTCCATCAAACGCTCGAACGTTGCAGGAGCGTTACACAGGCCGAAGGGCATTACAGTGAACTGCCACAAACCAGTTCCGATGGTAAAAGCTGTTTTTTCACGATCCTTGGGTTCTAATTCTACCTGCCAGTAACCACTCCTTAAATCTAACGTAGAATCCTGACAGGGTGTCTAGCGTATCGTCAATTCTGGGTAAAGGATAGCTGTCCTTTTTGGTCACGTCGTTTAGCTGCCTGTAGTCTACGCAAAACCTCGTTGATCCATCCTTCTTCTTTACGAGTACCACTGGGGATGCCCATGGGCTACTTGAAGGTTCAATCACGCCTTCTCTCTCCATATCCCTAATTATTTGTTCGGCTTCTTCTCTTTTCGCCGAAGGAAGTCTGCGTGAATGTTGTCGTATCGGCCGAGCGTCTCCGGTATTAATTTTATGTTTCACCACGTTAGTTCTTCCTTTGGAGCCACTCTCCAGCGCGAACACATCTTGGTACTCTTGGATCAACACTTTAACTTTAGCCAGCTGGTCTTGGCTGAGGTTTTCGCATTTGCTGGTAAGAATGTCCAATAGATGTTGTGGACACTTCTTCGGCGACGTATCTTCGTTCGACTTCAAGCAACTCACAATTTGTGATACTGGCGTGCATTGGCCTACCACGGTCTTCTTTTTCAACGTTACAGGATTTGAGTTGATGTTTAAGATCCTTACTGGCATCGTCTTCTTTACTCGTACTAAAGTTCTGCCAACGATTAGTCCCTTTTCAACTAAGCCGCGCTCCATTGGTTCAATCGCGCGTATGTAGCCTTCCCGGAGATTTCCATCCAGGCGTGCCATCACCACACTTTCCGTCCTTGCAGGCAGAATCACGTCTTCACTCAATAAGACTCGCACGGCTGCCTTCTCTGACGAATGAAAAGGAATTTCTTCATTGTCGATCTTCAGGACATCGTTCTTCATATGCAAATGGAACCCATTCTTCTTTATCACGTTCATTCCCAGGATAACTTCCTCCGTGATGTCGGCTACCAGTACTTGATGATAGAGTACTCCATTTCCCAAACCAATGGTTACTTTGACTTGTTCGTGAGAAGGTCGTCGCCGTTCAAAGTCGTACTGTTACTGCTTCTTCTCGTTTTCCAATAAGATGTCAGGACGAATGATTGTCTTCGTCGCTCCCGTGTCAACCAGTAACTGGACGCTTCTTCCATTTTCTGAGAATGTTCGCCCATTTTTCTATTCATCGATTCAAGAATTTCAAGTATTTTTGAATCCATTTTAACTGCTTGCAAACGCGTCACCGCCATAAATTTAAATATAACACGAATATAAAGTTTAAATACACTACTTTTTAAAATGCAGTTTTTGTATAACACAAAATTTTAATAACGATCCACTTCTTAATACTAAACCACTAGTGTATGGAAACGAATTTAATTAATATCGCGGTCACGCATTTGTCAAAAGAAAAATGTAATAAACACTATATTAACGAATTTAGCTATGATTACACTTTATAAATAAACACGCGTATCGCGAAATTAACAGTTATTTACGTAATCAATGTTTTTATTACAGGAGCGATATCAAATAACTTAATGGTATTCACACTAAAAATCGCGAACGGTTTATTCTATTCGATACCCCACACCTGACACCACTGTTACGAATTTATTATTAAAAACTAATTTATTTAAACGACTAAAAATACGTTTACTTGTTCTAGAAATAAGTACACTTGTAAATTAACCGAACTAATGAAATCTAATAATAGAGAGTTATTGCAAAGTAAAATAAAAGTTACTTTATTAAAAGAAACTTTAAATAAAGTATCCTATAATAAAGTTTTGCATTTATTTTAACTGAGTGCTATTGCAACGTGCCTTGATTTCGTACTTTATTTTATTGTTGACTTTACTCTGGCAGTTTGTAATATAGGTTATAGAGGTTTTGTTAATTGTTTGTTAATTTTTTTTAACGAATCGACCAGAATCTTGTTATTTATACAGTTTCAACTTGAACTATTTGTTTTTTCCCAAATCCCAAGAGACGGATGTTAGGACTTACCTTTAAATATCTAAAATTACACACAATTATAGAAACACTACTTTCTAGAAATACAATTATTTCTCTTCTTAAAAATACAAAATCTCTCAGAACTCCGATCGGTTTGACATGACATATGTCAAAATAAGGGTGCTTTTATTAAAGTATCTCTGCCTGTATTTAATTTAAATAGAGGAGGCCTGTATTTTAATAAAGTAAAAAATTTTAAGCGATAATATCTGCGCATGCGCGTATGTCAAATAAAGGAAAACTTTATTAAAGGATCAGCAAAAATGACATTGCAATAACTCTCTACTATTTAATAAAAACACTTACACTAATTTATGTATAACCGTTGTATAACACTATCACTAACACCAGATAAGATAACGTCCGCGGGTAGCTTCACACTTGTTTACACTAAAAATCACGTACACGATTATTCTCGGTATATTTATCTAGACACACGCGTGCTAACGACTTATTTATCTCAACTTGAATAATCTTGTTAATACTGCTGCATTCGCGTTACGGCAATAACTGACCTACGATTTGTTTCTGCGGTATATATACACATAAGGAAATCCTTCTCGAGTATTCCCTATTTTTCGGTATATCTTCTAGAAGATGGATAACAGCTTCTAGAAGGCTCTTGCATTTGCAAATAATTTCTCGGACGTTTCAATAAACACGATGCTGTCATTTACAATAAGTCAATTCTCGGGGCGTCTTATTGCTGCTGTCACATACTGTTGCTTGTCGCATCATCTTGATTTGCCCGTTACTGGACACGCAAGGGCAGTAAATCGTAGCATTTCCGTATGAATATCATAAACAAATGAATTTTTATTTTTTAGTAAGACTAGATTTCTCTCGATTTTCCCGACCTTCAGATTTTTCTACCTAATCCTCCTTTCGTTAAAACCTATTTTAAAGACCAAATAACGCATCTAACAACTTGATTTAAACAAAAATGAATTTGTACTATAATCTTACAAAACAATTTTGAAAACCGCTCGAACGGAACGTCTAGTGTGGGTGAAGTTGCAGGGAACGTGTTAAAAGCACCAAAAATCTATTGTCGCGTACAGATCTATACTTTAAGCATTCAACACGTACAAGTAGCTGAAGATTTTTATACAATGCAACTGGAACATAAGGTCTTTAATTATTGGCATTGCTATACGTGTACTCAGCAATTTATAGAAAAAAATAACATGCAGAGAGCGCAACGACACTACCAAAAGTAAGAATCAAATTCTTATTATTTATAATAAAAATAACATTTTCAGCTGGGTCTTACTTCATTATTTCTACCAATGGAAGTCGCTACCTGCTGTTATTGCACTCGAAAAAGCCAAAGAAGCGAAAAAAAGAAAATGGCGAGAAAAGGTGTGGGAAATCTTACCAGATTATAAACCTGTGATAGATAATTCTTATTAAACGTTCATATTATATTTTTAACGAATAACTTTAAACATAGTTAATTAATCATATTAAAGTCTGTGTTAAAATCATAACTATCGGATTCTTGTTTTTGTGTCGGGTCTGTAAAATTTTCAAGTCCGCTTGCTACTTGTAAAGCGATTTTTTCCTTCCTGCGTTCCTTCTTTTTAGCTTTCTTGAACTGCATTTTCTTTACTTTATTCAGTTGTTGGTTTCCTTCTAGCAACATTTCTGGATCAACTTTTTTCAATCTTGTTTCACCTTTACCTTTTTTGATTTTTTTATTTTCGACTATGTTAATGTTGCTACTGAGCTACAAAAAAGTATGAAAATGAATGCTATAATAAAAGCGTACCAAACCTACTAGTTGTTTATCACCAGGTTGTGCAACTGTATCTAATTCCATTTCATCTACCAAAGTTGTAGGTCCCAAACTATCCACGACAATAGCAGAGTCAATTCCTTCTTTACACATTTTGTCCAAAACTTCAGTCTCCATAGATTCAAACTTTTCAATATCAAATTCCTTAGCAATTTCTGTAACAATGGTGCTACTAACGTGAACACTGCTTTCGTTTTCTTCAGGTGGTACCGTGTAATATTTAATTTTACCTCTAAAAGTTTTACGTTGACTATTTTCTAACTACACTCCAATCTACTTACTGATTCCAATCAGACAAAAGATCCCGAGCTGCAGCCTCTACATTCGGAATTCCACCTTTTTTAAATCTACCTGATCTCTTCGCCTTTAAACTGTAAAATTCCTCTGGGGTGTTATATTCGCTGATTTGGTACATTTCCATCATTTGCGTTTTAGTAACCCTTTGCAAAATACAGTTGGCTGGGGTTATAGGATCGGTAAGTGACGAAATACGTACGACATTACGTAAAGAGGAGCTGGCATCACTATTCGATGAAAAAACAATCCCAGGTGAATCTAACAGTTTAATTTTAGAATCCAACTGCACCTCTTGCATAGACCTGATAAAAAATGGTTACAAAATTTTCTGTAATTAAATAAAACTCACTTAGTAACACCCGGCATTGCACCAATATTACATGCCTTGGACCGCTTCAAACTGTTAATTAACGAGCTTTTACCAACATTAGGTAAACCAACCACCCCAACTGTAATTGACGTTTTGACCCCTTTATTTCTACAGTAATTTGCAAGTAGAGACATAAGCAATTCGGCACCAACACATGATGAACCTTTTAAAACGTTTTCGGAGACCTCTTTCTTAGATGCTTTAGGCGCGAATTTTCTTTGTCCCAACTTTTGTTGTTGATTCTGCGTTGATGCTTTAAAAGCAACTGCCGGAGTCGTTCGACGTAAATACTTCAACCATTTATCCAATATATCGCGAGGAATAAGATCTTTAAAACTTTTTAGATTTATGATCTTGTGAAGTATAACACTTACCTGCTTTATTTAGAACAAGTACCAAGCGTTTAGTGCCCATCGAGTTAGCAACAGCTTCTTCTACTTGTAAGCAACGAGTTCCTTGGGGATCACGAGCATCGACTACTTCTAAAATTACATCGCCAGCTTCAACAACCTTTTTAAACTCTTTGTAGTACGCTTTTAACGAGTTTTCTTCTTTTTTGGAATAGTCTTTGTAGCCCAAATCTGGTTTTAAGGTATCGTGAATTTTTTCTCGTATTTCGGCATTGTCAACCTGTAAATTACAAACTGCAAGTTCGCAAAAAACATATTAAGCGCCTAAAAGCAACAGCAGTGAGTAAATATATGTAATAGGGTTTGTAACATATTGTAAGGCTTATATAATAGGCAATCTAGCTAATAATTTAAATCTTAAGGTGTTGTTTAAAGAGGAGGAAGCATTGCACTTGTGTCGCAGAATTAGTTAACGCCTCGCAAGAAGCAAGAGGTTGGCCGCTACATAAGAAACAACATGATTATTTAAAACCTTTAAAGCAGCATCAAAAGTGCAGTCCCGAGACTTGGAAGTTGTACAATATTACAAGAATACTTTTCGAAGATGAGGATTTGAACACTGGACTTATTTCAGTGATGAAGAATCAACGAGAGGTATCCGGCGACCTCCTGCTGTTAAGATAAGGGCAGAAGTACAATATAACCTTGAAAGTATACCTTTTGTTTCTACCTTAAAATCTGTATCTCCACTAGTGTCAGTTTGTCAGAATACTCCAACTACTTCTACATGCTCCAGCTCATTTATAAGAGAAGATAACAATTCTTCGCGCCCTGGTCTCCTCCTTAATGGACGTGTCTTTAGATAATGGGCAAATAAATCGTAACTAAGCGCAAAGTGGGAAGAGTAAATAAGTGCAAAGGGTCTGAGTAGTGAAGCGGGCACGCTGTGGATGCAGAAACATTAGACTATACTACGTAAATTAGTAGAGTCGAGGAAAGCGTTAAATAGGTTAAAGAACGCGCGAGGCGAGTTAGAGCAGCGAAGGAGGGGCGATAACATATACCGAGACGTAAACAAAGAACAGAGTGTGAGGAACAAATAATAACATGATGCGTGACGTGTTGGAAGAGATGAACAAGAAATTAGATAAAATAGACGGAAGAGAGGAACGATTGGAAAGAAAAATACATACGTTACATGAAGAAAACCAAAAAGTTAAAAAAGAAAATGAGCAAATAAAAATAGATAACCAACAACTTAGAGCAAAAATAGAGCAACATGAATTGAGATTGGAAGAATTAGAAAAAGAAATAAAGAAGAAGTAAATAGCAATGCATGGAGTAGAGGAAACAGAAGAAGAAAGTGAATCATAGATAAAAGAGAACGTGAAGATGGTACTAAGGGAAATGAATATACCAATAGCAATAGAGGAAGAAGTGATGGAGATAGGAAGAGTTGGAAAACAACAAAAGGGAATAAAAGATAGACCAATTATAATTGAAGGCAAAAAATAGAAATATTGATAGCAACTAACAACCTGAAAGGAAACAAAATATATATAGAACAAGATTACTCAAAAACAACACAAGAAAAGAGGAAAGAGCTAAGATCATATATGAAAATAATCAGGAATAAAGGACAGCATGCAATTATTAAGAACGACAAGATGATTATAAATGGAGAAGAGTACACCTTGAAATAAATAAGAGAAATGGAAATAGCCAAGACACAAAGCACAAATAAAGGAAGAACTAGCCAAAGATCCCCGAGAATAGGGAAGGAGAACAAGTGGAGAGGAACATTTTAAAAAAACACGGAAATTCAAGAGTCATAAAACTAACAAAGCGAAGTAAAGGAATTCACTTAATGACGAAAAAACAATGAAAAAACTTATATAAATGTAAATAGTGTAAATAGAAGGAAGAATAACTGGAGATACATAATAAAAACACAAACAAAACTAAAAATAAGAATAAGAAATATAATTAAAATTAGTACGTGGAACGTAAAAACGTAAATGGAACTTGGAAGATATAATATAAACATAACAGCGTTACAAGAACAAAGTTGGAAAGGAAATTGAAGGATAGACAAAAATAAATATACATTGTTATACTCTGAAAGAGAAAAGCAAGGACTATATGGCGTAGGATTCATAATAATGGAGAAGCTAAAAGATAAAGTGATCGACTTTAAACCAATAAACGAGAAAATGACATATCTGAGAATAGAATCGAAACCTTCTAACATATCATTATTAAATGTAGGTAGCAGATGAAGAAGAAAAAGAGAAGTTATACGAGAAAATAGAGGAAATAATCGACATAATACTAAAGGAAGATATAATAATGGCAGTAGGAGATTTTAATGCACAGATATGGAAAGACGTAAGAAAGAAGGGGAGAAGTAGAAACAACAAACAGTAAGAAATGTACGAACATACCGAGAAGCATGTGCTGATACTCCACCTAATGGTTACCGCAACAATAAATCAAAAAGTAAAGAAACAGTACAACAAAAAAATAAGGGGTAAATGGAACGTAGAAAAATTAAGTAAGGAAAGCGATTAAAAGAAATAGGAAGAAAAATGGAAGAGAAATTAAAAGAATATAAGACAAAGGGAGAAAAATAGAAGAGCAAGGGGCAAGAATAAAAGAATGTATAAATAAGGTCGCAGAGGATCAAATAGGACTAGTTGTAAATAGAAAAGAAAAAGGATGGTATCATAGTGAATGCAAAGAAGTAACCAAGAAAAAAATAGAAGCAAGAGAGATGGATTTGAGACAAAAGAAAAGCAGATAAAATTGAGTATGTGAGATAAAACAAATTGAAGAGGACAGTAGAAAAGGAAATGTGAAAAGATATTATTAGAGAATAAACGACCAAAACAAAACATACCTACAAAGGTAAGAGTAATGGAATTAAAGATAAAAATGGAAAAATTGCTGAAAACGACGAGTAATACATGGAGATGTGGATGAAATACTACAAACAGAAGCGGATGAGACTGAAGAGGAAGAAATAGAAACACCAAAAGAAGATAGGACAACTGAAACACCATCGAAAGAAGAAATAATAGTATTGGTGGCAAAAAATTATACAATGATGAAAGAAATGTTAAAAGAAGTAATTGAGGAAATTAATATGGAAAAAACAAAAATTATGAAAATAGGTAAGCAAACACAGAAAGAAAACCAAAACATTATAATGGAGGGGCTCGAGATCGAAGTTGTAAATAAATTTAAATGCCTAGGGGTTATGATTGCAAATGATGGAAATAGAGATATAGAAATAAAAGAAAGAATAATGACAGGTGATAAAGCATACCAAGCGAATAAGAAAATGCTAAGAAGCAAAATACTTAGGAAGAAAACAAAAATCAACATAAACAATAATTAGACCAACAATGGGACGGAAACAATGACAAAGAAACAGGAAGAAGACCTTAGAATATTGGAAAGGAAAATTTGAAGAGCAATATTAGGTCTTGTAAAAGTAGCAGAAAATGAATACAGAAGCAGGATGAACCACGAAATAAAACAAGAAATGGAAGAGGATATAGTAAAGAAAATAAAACAACAAAGGGCGAGATGGTTGGGTCACGTATAGAGAGCTGGCAGACAAAATAATATTCTCGATGTTAGAATGGAATCCAGGCAGAAAGGGGAGACCAAGATCAACATGGATAAAAAAAAGTAATGGAAGACATTAGAAAAGCTGGAATTAATGAGTAGAAATCTGAAGTAATGGATACAAAAAAGTAGACAGAAATATGTGAAAAAATAGAGTAGTAGAAGGGTACTGATCACACCCGTATGAATACTACTCCATCGGAGTGTAAAGCCACTATATATAGTGAGTAAATAGATGACATATATACGTGGCTGTTAGACTCGCCACTCAATAACTCCTAATCACATAATAAGAAACAATGGCAAAGAACTGCTCCTTACATATATAATAAGACCACTTACCAAATTCTTAAGTGTTCCACCAGCAGCTTTCTTTTCTTTACGTTCTAATTTAGCTGCTTCGCGCAACTTTTGCCTTTCATCTTCCTTTTCTTTTTTAAGGCGTTCTACTTCCTTAAGTATGTCTTCTTTAAAAGGACAAATATTAGGTACTTGTATTAACTTGGGTTTTTTAACTTTAGACTTTTTATTATCTTTGCGAATTTTTCGGTTGTGCTCTCGAACCTTCTTTTCAACTTTATATTTCAAACGTGCTGGTTGTCTCTTAGAATTTTTCTCTAAAGTAAAACACTTAGAATAAAAATTACTTTTTATTTGTACTTACTCAAACAAAATTTTGCCATTTTAAAGTTTTCACGTGTTTTTACACGTGCGACTTAACCTATGTTAGAAGAAAAGTGTTACCAACGTATTTTGCAAAAACAAATGTTGGTATTTATTATAAAATATAACAGTAAAATTTAAATTTTCCCCTAGTATTTTTTTCTAAACATAACCTAATAAAACGCTAGTTAACGTTTACGTAAAGATATTTATATTTTTCTCCAATATCTTATATTCATTATGGGTTCTAATACTAAAAAAACCAAAGAAACTAGAAAACGTCGCCACCGCAGCCGTAGTCATTCGTTTGAAGAAAAAGATAGTTCGAGGGAAAAGAAGCACAGACATCATCGTAAACATAAAGAAAGGAGACGAGAAAAACACAAACACGAATATGAGAGCGATGGTAAGTAGTAAACTTGAAACTTTGATTTGTATAAGTTTGACTGTTTTAGATTCCGATGTTATTGAAGTTATACCGAATGATGATTCACAGGTATCTCCACCACCAGCACCGGAAATATCCGGATCTGTGGAAAGTCTTTCGATAAAAGAAACTAATAAGCTAAGAGCTAAGTTAGGTTTAAAGCCTTTACAAGTACCAGGTTCTTCTAGAAATAAAGTAGATGACGGGAAGAAAAAGGATGATTTGGGAGAGTTTTATCATAAACCGGCTCATAGTCTAACAGAAAAAAACCAACACGAGAAACTACGTTCTAAGTTAGCTGATCATCGTGAAAAACGTAGTATTGATAGTAAACTATCAAAAGTGAAGTTGTTAAGTAATGAAGATGATGAGGATGCTATCGCTTGGGTTGAGAAGAGTCGTCGTATTGATGATGCCAAAAAAGAAGCTCTACGACGAGTAAGTATTCACATAAAATTAAATTAAATTTGATTAACCTTTTTGTAGGCAAAAATGTTAGAAGAACTGGATGCTCAATTTGGTATTGGGGAAATTGTCGAATCAGAACAACGATCAAAACGAGATCGTCAGTATAATGAAAAAAGCTTAAGAGGTATAAAAGTGAATCATGATATGGATACATTTGGTGAAAGAGCAGTGATCCTTACACTTGAAGATAAAGAAATTTTAGAAGAGGGAGATGATGTTTTAATAAACATTAACATGCGTGAAAATGAAAGATATCAAAGAGTAAGTTTAACCAAACTTAGAATTAGGATTATTGTTACTGTGTTTATCAGTCACCCTCTAACTAATTATCATCAAACTATGTTTTAGCAGTGGTGTGTTTTTTAAATTAGAATGGCAATGTTCTTTGCACAATCTTTGGTGTAGAACTCGTTAAACACTCCAGTCATAATCATACGGGGCTTTAGAACAGAGACTATTAGACCTTCCACTGATAGCATAGTTTTTTTTCTACCTGTTGGTTCCAGAGACGCAACAGTCTGTTGATTTATTGTGATTGTTTTCTTCTGATAGATGCTAATATGTTTATTCACGTTTCTGTATAGCATTTTCACAACTCTTTTTAGTCATAAATTGGTTGGAGTCATTTACAAGCCTTTTTTGTTAGGAAACGATTGGCGTTAAATGAACGATAAATCGAATAATTTCAACAAATATGTATACTCTGTGACAAAAATGCAACTCCAAGAAGGAGTTTTTGGACCAAACTTGGACAGAAATGCTTAACTAGTGAAAGATAGTAATGTTTCCATTGTAGTTTGTAGTAGTGTAAATTGACATAAATAACAACACTCGAAACACTCAAATAATAACAAAGAAAATAAATGCGCCAAAGGTCAGCCGGGTCATTCCATATCAACTCAACACAGTCATTTTACTTGACCATTTCAGATTTCAATGAAATTTGGTATACTGGTACATCCCATATTTTTTTTTTGGGTTTGTATCTGCAATCAGTCTGGATGACTATAAGCGGATCTGTTGTGAGCTACATGTATTTTAGGGCAGATGAAGCCGTTGCTTCAATTTCCCACTTCAAGTACAGACTTTCTTTTCAGTCTTTTCACTGCTTAGGATTGGTTCAGCAAGTCAGTGGCCAGTGAGTTGGGGTGACGAGACGATCAGTGTATTTTTGTTGTAAATTTCTATTTCGGCGTCTACAGTCGATATGTTCAGGTACTCGTGAATTTTATCATTTTCGGTGAACCATGGAACGTTCGCTATAGTGCGTACTATATTGTTTTGTACTCGTTGCAGGCAGAGTCTATTACTTTTGCTGGCCGTGCCCCACAGTTGAACACCATAGGTCCTATAGGTGTCAGTATCGAGTTGTAGATGAGCAATTTATTATCAACTGATAGCATTAATTTTTTGCCAATGAGTCAGTACAGGTTTTCGAACTTGTGGTTAATTTCATCCCTTTTCTTTTATCATGGATTCTCCAAGTTAATCCCTTGTCTAGATGAACACCCAAGTACTTTACACAGTTGGTGTGACAAAACATTGTGACCTAGTTTTACTGGTGGGCAGTCTTCTTTCCTTAGAGTGAATGTGATGTGGCTGGATTTCTCGGTGCTAACAAGGATACGCCATTTTTGTAGCCATTTATTTGTCTCGTCTAGCAAATGCTGTATTTTGTCACTAGCCTTCTGAGGGATGCTGTCGGTTGCCAAATAGGCTATGTCGTCTGCATAGGTAGCAACAGTGGTCCCATCTGATATAGGGAGATCAAATGTAAATATGTTATACAACATAGGGCCCAGTATTGTACCTTGTGGAACCCCAGCTTCTATTGTGCACAGAGACGATCTAGCCTCCCCATGTTTCACTTGGAATAGTCTATCAGCCAGATAGGATTTAATTATAAGGAAGAATGGATATGGCAGCTTCACCTTAACCTTGCAGAGAAGACCCTTATGTCATGCTTTGTCAAAAGCCTGTTTCACATCTAGAAAGACCGCAGAACAGTATTGTCCTTGTTCAAGGCCTTGTCTTGTCATTTGGTATACGCGGTGTGTTTGTTCTACGGTGGAGTGAGATTTTCGAAATCCAAATTGGTGTGCTTGAACTATGTCGCAATCGTCCATACTTGATCTTAGTCTTGTAGAAAATATTTTTTCCCATAGCTTAGAAAGTACAGGTGTTAGGCTGATTAGCCTGTAGGAAGAAGTCTTATGAGCAGGTTTTCCTGGCTTGTGGATTATTATTATCTGAGAAACTTTCCAGATGCGTGGGAAATAAGATATTCAGATAATTGCATTGAATAGGCAAGCTAAGTGAGATATGCTTTTTCTTAGGAGCTCTTTTAAGATTTTAGGGGTGATCAAGTCGAAGCAGGGTACTTTATTAACATCTAACGACTTGATTTCCCTTAGAATTTCTTTGGGAGAAGTAGGTGTGATTGTTGAGCCCATTTGCATGTCCCAACCTAATATCCGATCGATATCACTTTCATCAACAAGACTTTCGTTTGAACTAAATACTGAGGCCAGATGCTTAGCAAATGTCTCCGATTTTTCTGAGTCAGTCCTTGCCCAAGCTGTGGATGATCTTATGGGGGGGAAACATTACTGCGGTTTGCCAGATATCTTGGTAGCTTTCCATAGGGAGTATTCATGTTTACCATAAGGAGTCATGTTTTCTAGCTTTCTTTTTAAGGAAAGATTTGCAGATGCTCTGAGGACTGCTTTTAGTTCTTTTGCAGCTTTCCGGTACTCAGTTTTATCATCGGGATGTCTTGATTGTTGCCATGTTCATCTTAGTTTGATTTTATTCTTGATTTCCCAAGAATATGAGACACTAGCTGATTTTGGTTTTACATTTGGTGTATTTATTTAGACTGCAACTTGGATCAGGTTGGTTATGTATACACAGAAGTCTTCAATGTTCTCGGATGTCTTTAATGGAACTTTAAGCTCTAAATGTTCTTCAAGATAACTACGGAAGTCCTCCCAATCTGTTTTATGATTGTACAAGGATTCCACTTGCTCTTGGCTATTTGAGGTAGTAGTCACGGTGATTATTACTGGGGTGTGATCAGACCTACCGTCAAGGTTGGCTTCTACTGTCGAGTGTACAGGTGTCCTAATCCTTTAGTAACAAAGAAATCAAGCAAATTAGGAAGTTTCTTGGGATCGGATGACCAGTTTGTAGGTTTCCCTGTTGCTAACGGTTGTAGGTGGTTTGCTTCTAAGCAGGATTTCAATGTACGACCTCGCAGTAAGGTAGTACGGGATCCCTAGAATGTATGTTTAGCGTTCCAGTCACTTTCTGATATGAATTTGTTTCCAAGAGTCTGAAAGTAGTTCCCAAACATTTCTTCAGATATTACATGCTTGGGAGGGCAGTATATTGCAGATACTTTGATGGGACCAGTGCGGTTTTCTATCTGTACTGTGGTTGTTTGGATGTGGCGTGAGGTGTAATTTTCCATTAGGAAGTGTTTTAAATTTGAACTGATTATTAATGCTGAACCAGCATAAGCTCTTCCATTCGGGTGTGGGGTAAAATATATATTGTATCCTTTTATTTGGAAGGAACTTCTGGGTGTGCAATGTGATTCAGAAATTAGAACGATATCTAATTTGTTTGCTATAATTAGAGATTTTAGTTCAATTATGTTGGGTGACAGTCCATTAATGTTTCACGCATCAATTCGAAGGGAAGCCATTAAGGGTTTAATTTGGCAATGACTGTTGTCAATAGGTTTACTAGGGTACCTATTTGTTGAAAGAGTTGATCTAATTTTTCATTTTGTGTCGAACTTTGTTGAGTGTTATTCTTGTTTTCTTCTGGTAGGGATTCCTGTAGATGCTCAGCAGTAGCTCTTGCATATGCCATCTTAGGATTGTTTTGGACTGTTTTAGTTGAGGTGTTGGGATATGATGGTTGAAGTTGTGATGGTAGTACTGTAGAAGTTGATGCTGATGTTTGCTCTGCTGGTTGTGTTCTTGGATAGATGGCCTTTTTTCTGGCTAGGATTTGTCTATAGACTTCGCAGCCTTTGTAATTAGCAGGGTGGTCACATGAGCATAATGCACATTTTGCAGGAGTGTTTCTGTCTTTTTTCAAACAATCTGATGCTTTGTGACCTTTCCCACATTTTACACATTTGTATGGCCTCATGCAATTGTTCTTGTAGTGACCATATTGTTGGCACGTTTGACATTGAACAATGTTTTCACGTTTCTTTGGGTCTTCAATTTTAACTTTTTGGCTGTATATGTATTGAATGTCTAACTGCTTTATTATTTGGACCTTGTTCTAGATTAACAAAAAAGGTTGACTTAGGCTTTTTATTGGGGCCTTACCGTGAGTTGATTATCTGTCCCCGGACTATATTGCCTGTTTTTTCAATTTCTTCTGGAATGGCTTCCTGAGGGGTAGTGTGGTGAAGATTTTTGATCACGATTCTGTAGCATCGGGTATCTTTTCTTGTGAAAGTGTGTCCTATTAGTCCTTTTTGTCTGATCAGATCTACAACTTTTTTATAGTTTTCAACACAATCTACTATTATACGTAGCAAGTTTCTGTTGACTCTTATATATCTGAACAGCCTCCATTAACTTTTTGAGTTCATGAACATTATCGATGCCATACAAAATTGTTGGTCTCCACCAATTTGTTTGGTTTCTATTCTACGTGTTTGTCCTTCTGGTTTATGAGTAGTGTACTAAAACGGTTGGATGTTGTAATGCCTTCTGGGGATGGGCTACTCAGTATATTTCTTTTAGGATTTCTGGTTTGTGGTACCCTCTGCCAAGTTGGGGGGCAGTTACTGATGTTGTCCTCGGAGTTAGAATTTCCAGATTTGTGTACTGCCGACTGGGCTACTTCTTGGTCTAGAATTACACAGACTTGGATGGAATGCCTGTTGGACCATTTTTTTAGTGGTATTTGGTTTTTGTTCTGATACCAATTTATTTAAGCGAAATTGGCCTCCCCCAGAATCCGTGGAGCTGCCTGAGCATAGTTCTACAGAGGCTGCTGAGTTATGTTCAGTGAGGGATTTTTCGTGTTCTACGGTACTTTCCTGGGGTAGTTTAGTTTTTGGTTCCGCCATTATGTAAAGTGAGACTGATCCTCAGCTTTGTTTTTTCTGTTGGGGTTCGCTCCCTTAGGACGATGTCTTACCAGACTAAAGGCACGCCCTTGCGTGAAGGTTTTGGTTCGCACTAGGTATTTGATTTTCCCTAGTGCCTCCACCACCTGCGGACGTGTTCGATGGGAGACTTACAACTCCACACGTCCCATATGGAAAAATATCAAATTTCACCTTGATATCTCAACTGGTTTCAAAATTATGCCTGGTTAAAGTTTTCAAAAAACGTTCAAAATCGATCCGTTTGTGAAACTTTAAACTGCTCTAGCACCTCTCAAAATCAAGCTAGATAGATGAAAGAGGTGTCATTTTTGAGCATTTTTCATGACCTTTCCAAAACTGCAAAATGCGCCACTTTTTTCTCCATTTTCAATATTCTCAAATATTCCTTGTACAGTGGTTAATTGATAGTACAATTTTCATAATGGGATCATAATGGGTTCTTAAAGAAAAATTGATTTGAAAACATGCTTACATAAGAATTTCCTCTATAATAACGGTTTTCTTATCCCCGAAGGGCAAACAGTCTTAGATTTTAAAAAAACATGTAAAATTTATATGAGAGGCTTAACAATAGAAATATGTGTATACAACCTCTTTTGAAAGCTAAATTTAATTATTAGAAAGTTTTAGTCATAGGTATCATCGATAGAAAAAGGAGTCTAGTTTTGCTCAAAAATTTTAGCTAGGTGAAATTCAAGATTAATATACATATGCAGTTTGATAAAAAAGATTAATGTGTTGTAACTGGGTTAACTTACTATTTAAACATTTCATTGTTAATATAATGCACTGCTGAAAACACTATTAAGATTAAGAAAAAAAGTTTTAATGAATAAAATCTATGTAACATAACAGAAAAAAATTGCACAACGATTAACTCGCAGCTTTTTTTTAAAATCTCTTCAGAAGGTTTTACTGAAGTCACATATGTCACAGGAAGCCAAATAATATCTTGTCTTCTAGAGAAAGAACAGCTAGGTGATGGACCAGCTGGGTTTAAAAATGAATCTTTTACTTCTTCATTGACTTCTTCTTTTTCAAGCACATAGGTCAGCCACCAGTTGTCGTCACAGATGATAGTCACATATCCACTGACTTCTATTAAACTTAGATCCTGAATCGTTGTAACAGTTTCAATTTTGAACTCGGTGGATTCTGAGAAAAAGTTTTACTTTCATTTTACTGTTACTAGAAGGAATAGGAATGAATGCATGTAGTTTCCGAGTGCTTTTATGGCCACAGATTTTTTCAGCTGATTTTACTTCTCAGTTTTAATGTACTTCTGGTGTGTGTCGTAAACGAAATTAGCCACAAAAATATTTTACATCGTTTACTCGTACAGGTAGAATGGTGTTTGTATCTGGTCTTGATAGGGCTTTTGCAAGCTGGCTCTGGCGGCTAATCGCTTCACAGTTATTCCAACACCACCACAGGCACTTTTCCCATGGACGATGGCTGAAAAATGCCACTCGGTGTCAATTTTAAAGTCTTCTGGATGAAAGCTTAGATTAGTGAAGTTTTTCCGGTTCTTATATTGTGCGGCGGACCCATCAGAAAAGTAATATATTTTTGATATATCGTCTCCGAATTTCTCTTTCATGAATTCAATCAATTCAATCAATACACTGCTATAGTATTATGCTCCAGAACCTCAGAAATGATAACAAAGCTTACATGTTTTGTTTTTCCCTCTCTTTTATAGTAGATCACAAATGAATGTACTGCTGCTTGTCAATTGTTCCAGTGGTAGCTTTGTGCTTCATCTTGACTACAAAACTGTAGTCACACATGACAAGACACTCTGAGCTTCCGAGATTTTTCTGGATGTTATTCAAAAAGGAATTTTGCTGTTTGGCGATAAAGTTATGTCTGATTAATGCAGTCAACCTCGCAGGGGGTCTGACTGTCCGTCAGATTTTGGGGAGTTGCGCCCCCACGGACCTAGCAATACCTTTTCCTTTGTTGTATGTTTTCGTATTGGGCACTCAACGCAACCATGAAGTTAGTAGTGGTTCGGAAGGGCTCCGCTGATGCTGTCCGTTTCTTTTGTACACCCTGCATAGCTGGCAGTAGCGTAAAAATGCAAAATATGGAAAGTTTTTCAAATAATCACCAGGGCGTCGGAGCCGTCCAAATGTTTGGTCCAACGAGGATATAGTATGTGGCTCCTTTCCTCGTACCGGTGCCACCAGAAAAAATGCCAGTGAGAAGGTTTTCCCTCCACTAAAAGAGATTTTAGGTACCAGCGGAAAGGAGGACTCTGTGCTCCCGTTCCTGGTCCTCAAGAAGAAGGAAGGCGATTTTGCTAATACAAGTCCATTTCTTATAAGTAAAACTTTGTACGGGCTAATAGGAAATGTGAAAGAGGTTAAGAAAGTGAAAGGAGAATTGCTAATTGAAACCGTGTCCAGTAAGCAATCTAAGCAACTCATTAAATGTGAACGTTTTGGGGGTTGTGAGATTGAGGTTGTACCACATGGCACCCTTAATATGTCGAAGGGAGTTGTATACTGCCGAGATCTACTAAACTGCTCCATTAATGAGATCAAAGAAAACCTAAAAAGTCAAGGTGTAGTGGACGTAAGACGGATAAAGACAAGACGTGATGGAGAGCTTATAGCTACTGCAAACCATATACTTACTTTTAATGTCACGAAGCTTCCTAGGGTGATACAAGCCGCGTTCTACCCATTACAGGTGCGCCCATACATTCCAAATCTTTTGAGCTGCTTTAACTGTCAAAGATTTGGACACTCGTCAGTAAATTGCAAGCACGATAAGCGGTGTGTATGTGGAAAACCCACCCATGAGGGTTGGTGGTGTGAAGAACCTATTGTATGTCCAAACTGTCAAGGGCAGCATAAGGCCACGGCAGAAACGTGTGCGGTCTTTAGACAAGAAATGAAAATACAAGAAGTTAAGATAGTGCACAGGCTGTCTTACTTCGATGCAAAGAAGAAAGTAGACACAATGGTAACACCAAGTACTTCCTTTGCGCAAGACGCTACTGCTCCAGCACGAATACCCATTCAAGCTGTTCAAGCAATCGGCCCCGAAATTAAAAGTATAGATGTAAAAGAGTTGGAAAGGGAACTGTTGCCTAGGTTGGTAGATGCGCTGAAGGCTGTGTTTGCTTTGAGAAAGGATAGCACAGAAGAGGTGACGAGTACGAAGCTTACACTTGATATTAATCGAGAAAATAAAAAACGAAAAGACGATCAGAGAACACCACCTGAGGAAAAAGGTTGCATCGAGGGTAGTCAGCCTTCTTTTAGCCAGCAAAAGGATACCAACATGGTGAAGAAGCCAAGAGGTTGGCCGAAAGGAAACCCAGGGATGAATCCCAAGATTCTTTGAGATCCCGGTCTACATCTAGAGAATCCACGCATAAAGGTGGATAATTGTATGTTTTCTATTTTATTCATTTCTTTGTCTTTAATCTGATTTGTTTTGTCCATATATACACAGTTATCTGTTTTTTTATTTTTATTATTTTTTTTAATTTTATCTACAGGTTATTTAATAACCAGTCAAACATTTTACGATGGATACAAATAAAATTATACAATGGAATTGTAGGGGTATAATAAGGAGATACTGTGACATAAAGATGATATTGCATGAGTATAACCCAATGTGTTTTTGCTTTCAAGAAACTCATCTTAGGCATAATCAACCGTATCGCTTACGAGGTTACGATATTGAACGGCGAGACGGTATTAACGATCAAAGAAGCAGTGGTGGTATATTAATTCTCTTACGAAACAATGTAGTATATGAAAAGATTCAAATTAATACACGTCTGCAAGCGGTTGCCGTTAAGATACGTTTACCATTGCAAGTCACTGTCTGTAATATTTACTTACCTGATAATAATTGGACAATAGATGAAACCTTTCAACTTGTTGATCAGCTTCCACGACCTTTCGTTATTACAGGAGATTTCAATGCCCATAACCCGATTTGGGGATCAGAAAATACGTGTAGGAAAGGTAGATTACTAGAAAATTGGCTGATCAGAGATGATATTGTAATCCTAAACACCGGCTTGCCTACATGTCACATTGCTTGGTCAAATAAGTTTTCAGCTATTGACCTTACATTAGTCTCTACCAATCTAATTCCTCGTCTTAAGTGGGAAGTAATAAATGACTTGCATAACAGCTACCATTTTCCAATTATTATAAGAACGGATATACCTGAAAGAGAAAATGTAATATATAAAAGATGGATTGTAGAAAAGGCTGATTGGAATTCTTTTACTAATAACCTTGTTACACATAGCCCTGTAAATGTGGATAATGTAACAAAATGTATTAAAGACGCGGCTCAAACTAGTATACCTAAATCAGATGGAAAACGTATTAAACGGCCCTTGCCTTGGTGGAACCCTGAAGTTAAAAAGGCAATAAAGAGTAAGAAAATTGCTTTCAGAAAATATCAAAGGGAACCTTCCATGGAAAACCATATCCAGTTCAAAAGAGCTAGAGCAGTGAGTAGACGTGTTGTTCTAGAAAGTAAAAGAAACAGCTAGAACCAGTATGTTTCAACAATATCATCTCCTCAAGACACAGGGCAGGTGTGGCGAAAAATAAAAGCAATATCAGGAAATGCTGGATATAAACAAATAACTCATTTAAGAAACGAAAATGGCAATATCCTAGAGGAAGAAAAAGAAATCGCCGAGGTTCTTGCCCGCCACTTTGCCAGTATGAGCAGTAATAATAACTATGATCCGGAATTTGTGCAAAAAAAAATGAAAGTGAAGGGCCTCTCAATTTCAGTACCGAACAAGAACTAGACTATAACAAACCTTTCAACATGGGTAAGCTAAAAGTAGCCGTAAAAGAGCTTAAGAAGACTGCACCAGGACCAGATGAAATATCAAATGAAATGTTCTACTGATCTATTAAAGGTTTTCAATGACCTATGGAGTCAGGGAACATACCCCGAACAATTGAAGGTAGCTACAGTGGTACCCATACATAAAGGGGGAAAGAATCCTTTATATGCAGCAAGTTATCGACCAATAAGCCTTACATGCTGTATAGGTAAACTGATGGAAAAAATGGTGAATAAAAGACTGCAATACTACCTTGAAAAAAACCATAAAATAGTATCGTACCAAGCAGGATTTAGAAAAGGCCGATCAACGGTGGACCATCTAGTTAAACTAGAAAATGCTATACAGGAAGCTTTTAGAACAAGACAACACTTAATAGCGGTCTTCTTTGACATAAAAGGGGCCTACGATATGACCTGGAGGCAGGGTATATTAAAAAAATTATGTAAATACGGTTTAAGGGGTAAATTACCTAAATTTGTCGAGTCCTTTATGTCCAATCGTTACTTTCAGGTACGAATAGGAAACACACTGTCAAATGTTAAAATATTAGAAAACGGTGTCCCACAGGGCTCAACGCTTAGCTGTACTCTGTTTCTGATTGCAATAAATGAAATAGCTTACGGAGTTGACTCGGATGTTTTCCGGGCACTATATGTAGACGATCTGGCTATATATTGCACTGGAGCTACTGTACGACAGATAAGCGTTAAATTACAATCTGCAATTAATAATATCCTGCAAAATGGCAGTAGAATTGGCTACCAATTTTCTGAAGACAAAACCAAATGCGTTCATTTTTGTAGACTCCGTAAACCGCACGATAATCCATTATTGTATATTCAGGATAGACCGATTGTATGCACGCCATCAACAGCCTTTCTAGGACTCTTTTTTTGGCAGCAAACTTACATGGGATGTGCATATTGAACATCTAAAACAGAAATGTGTGAAAACCATGGACGTAATAAAAGTGCTATCCCATACTAAATGGGGTGCAGAAGCTCGAACGCTTTTAAACATATATCGCGTCTTAATTATGTCGCAAATGGATTATGGAGCTATTGTTTATGCGTCAGCTTGCAAATCGCGGTTGCTAAAACTAGATAGGATCCATAATATGGGAATAAGGTATTGTTTAGGTGCTTTCCCTACCAGCCCCGTCTGTAGTCTCTATTGTGAGTCAGGCCTACCCCCATTATACATACGGAGGAAACATCTAATGATAAGTTACATAATAAAGGTTAAATCGCAATCAACTCACCCGAATAGTAGATTTCTTTTCCCAGTAGAAAATGTTTTTTCTACAAGAGTAACTATAACACGACCCCTCAGCATACGTTTCAAGGAATTTCTGGAGCAAATAGAGGAAACAGTACCCACGCTATTTTACGAAAGTAAGTATGAGCACGCGCCATGGTTGATACCTGAAATTGAGGTGAGACTAGAACTTAAAAATTTACACAGAAGTACAACAAAGAAAGAAGAATACTTACGTTCGTTCAAAAATATCATTGAAAGCTACACAAACACGACACTTATCTACACCGATGGTTCCAAAAGTGAATTGGGAACGGGATGTGCTGTTGTAATAGATGAAGTGACCCATTGTTGGGCCCTGAAAGCTGAAACTTCAGTATATGTAGCCGAACAGTGTGCAATATGGAAAGCACTGCTATGCATTCCCATGGTACGCACAAAAAAAACTTATATTATAATCAGCGATTCGTTAAATGCTGTAAATGCTTTAACGGACATGTATACGAGGGACCCTTTGGTCGATATATGTCAGGGGTGTGTCTGTGCGATCTCAATAGATATGGAATCAAGCCTGTGTTTGTTTGGGTACCTGGGCATTCAGGAATCCCTGGAAATGAAAAGGCAGATAGTGCAGCAAGACGAGCAATCACAACCCCACAGATGAACGTGTCACATGTTAACATGTCGGACATTCAAGTACATCTAAAAAAAAAAAACTTTGAGATTTGGCAAGATAAGTGGCAAATGAAAGATACCTACCTTACGCATATTAAACAACAGGTAAAAGAAAAAGTGCACTTGCATGGGTTTCGCAGGGAAGAGCAAATAAAAATACATCGTTTAAGAATAGGACACACCAAAGTAACACATGAACCTAGACCCCAATGCCATACTTGTAACACCAACTTTACTGTGAAGCATGTGATAAGTGATCGTGCAGACTTTGTTAATCAGTGGCAGCTGTATGACATACAGGCGGATATTGTGCGGAATTTCAGTAGTATACCAAGCATGAAAAATATGTTGCAGTATATAAAAGCAATTGGGTTGTATGAAAAAATATGATGGTAAATGACTACACGTAGTTTGAATCTATTTTTGTATGCCGAAAAGACCTAAGCAGTCAAAGCCATAATAAAAAAAAAAAAATGCAGTCAAATTTTGGATGAACAAGTCAATAAAATCTGAAGTTAATTTTTCTATTGTCTCTAGGTTACATCTATCAACCGATATTCATTGCCGAAATTGCCTAAATGCCTCCATTAAATTGCATAAAACTAGTCTTTTTGACAGTGTGACTTTATCTCCAGTCTCGGTCTTAACAGAAACACAGTCTTTTCTACCAGGTAAAACTCGGTTTATTTAATCACTCTCGTAGAATGATTGCACTGCTGTTATTACTTCCAGTGGCAGGTTCTTGCCAGGTTTTTTGTTAGGGCTCTCTAATATACCTTTATTTTTAAGTATCTTCTTCGTTTGACTGAAGACAATTTGGAGCATTGAATTCTCGCATTATTTTTCTTACGTCCCATGAATTAGGCAAACATGTTAATATCATAACTTTTTTGTTCTTGAAGTGCAGTGTGAGAAGTGGTCTTTTAGATTTTTTAAAATGGAATCATCAAGGGTTTCACGAGCTTCATGAGACGAATGAGTCTTGAATAGAAGTAAAAACTTTACTCTTCATGGCTGAATTAATTTTGACGATTTTTTCTGAAGCATGGTTTTTTGATTTTACTTTTCTTGAATCAAGGGGTGATTCGTCTAGTTCATGAAGAGAAGCATTCAGTGTTTCAACAACATCCGACTTAAAGTAGAAACCAGGGTCATTTTCAGAATCGGAACTATTTAAAATTTCAGGTTCTAGGCTACGTTTATCACTGCCTGGATTTGTTTCTTCATTGTTGATAACTCTTTTCTGCAAGAGTCACATATTTTAGCATCCTTAGGCAAACTCAAATCTTGAAAATGTTCAAGCATCCATTGTGTTACTGTTCTAAGCGTTTTTTTATTTCTTATTCTATGATTTTTTTTAAAGGATTGAAACATTAAAATGTTTTATGCCTTGCGTTTTCCGTTTCAATTTTTTATTCAACTAATTCAGAAAATGGCTAAAAATCTTTAAATATAGCCTAAAAAATACTTTGAAACAACAAAAAAGTTTTTGTTTGAGTTAAGTTTTGATTATTAAAAAGGGATATTATTTTTTACTTCCCAATCAAAATATTAATTAACGTTATTGGACCAAAAATTTGTACAGATGTAAAAATATTGTTTATTTTTTAATAAATAAAACCAAACTGCGTATAGGATACTAAAAAAAAATTGAAATAGACACTACTCCACAACACTCATTCACTTACACTTTACTTACATATAAAACTTATATTTATATAATACTTGTTACACCATCAAACTCTGCTGAGACTAAACTCTGATCTGATTGTATCTGAAGTGAACAGATCAGACTTCAGTCTCTAACCTGCAAAGCACTGCAGGTTAAGACATGCTACTAACTTGTGCTGACGTATTCAATCACTTACTTTAATGGATAGGGACAAGCAATACAATTAAAAAAAAACAAGATAGATGTCTGCTCAAGCTAATTAATTTTTTTCATTTATAAAATGTATAATAATTTAGTACCTACCTTACAATTAAATAACTATTTATTTAATTATCCACACTTTTATAATACAAAATATTTAAGCAAGTCAACCCTGTTAATTAGAATTAATAGTTCGCCGTCACCATTTTTAGATAAAATCGGTGAGCATGTTTTCAAATGCATTTTTTGGTTGTGAAAATGAAATAAGGCCTATCATTTATTAAATTTATAGCCATATTTCTATTGTTATGTCTCTCATATAAGTCTTGCATAGTCTATTTACAAATTAAGACACTGTAAGCTCTTCCGGGTTCAATAAGTCATTATTATAGTGGAAATTCTAATGTAAGCATGTTTTCAAATGCATTTTTCGTTAAGAACTTTAACACGTCATAATTTTGAAACCAGTTGAGGTATCAAGTTGAAATTTGGTAATTTTCTTAGTCTACAAACGGGATACTAGTATACCAAGTTTACAGCGTTACTTGACTTACGTAAGAATGAAAAAGTGATCATTTTACGAGCGGACAAAGGTAACGCGACAGTAATATTGGATAAGAACATCTAGATCAGGAAAATGGACACTCTACTAGACCCAGGCCATTACACAAAAGTAAACAAGGACCCTACTGCAAAAATTGAACGACGCATAAGAAAGGCGATCAAAGACTCATCTATACCAACAGAAGAACAGAAAAGGCTGATACCATCGGAAAGCCAACCTCCACGACTGTTACCGAAAATTCATAAAACCGGAAACCCTCTAAGACCTATCGTCAGTACCTGTGGATGACCGACTTACGAGTTAGCAAAATACTTAGTTAGAAGAGTACAGTAGCACACCGGACAGACAACCAGCTACGTATCACAACAATATCAAATTCACCATGGAGATCGAAAAGAACAAAACGCTACCCTTTCTAGACGTTCTGGTAACACGCACGGACAACAACAGGCTAAGTCATAGCGTATACCGCAAGGAAACACATACAGACCGGTATCTACACGCATCCTCTCATCACCATCCACAACAGAAGAGATCCCTCATCAACACACTTCTTAGAAGAGCAGAGAAAATTAGTGATGAGGAACACGCCGGAAGAAATCAAAGACATCAAGGATGCTCTTATAAAAAATGGCCACAACAACAAAAAATTAATAAGACCCCAGAAGAAGCAGGAGAAGCAAGCCGAGGTTGCTGCGGTGACACCGTCAGAAACATATGCTTACTTACCCTACGTTGCCGGAGTCACTGTATGACTAAAGGAGGTTCTAGGAAAGAAGATCACTACACGTTATAACACAGTGAAGAAAATAGATCAGCTCATACCACCTAATAAAGATCAACTTCTAAGACTACACACCAAGGGTATCTACAAATTAGAGTGTATGTGCGGCAAGAGTTACATCGGCCAAACAGGGAGGAGGGTTAAAGAACATCAACGAGACGCTCAACTCAGACGCACGGACAAATCTGCAGTAGCGGTACATCTAGATAAGAATGGAGATCACCGGATTGATTACGGGAACGTAAGGTATTAGCACGAAGCGGACACTATCCCCTGCGAATAATACTCGAATCACTGGAAATAATGAAAAATCCTAACAACTTCAACCGTGAGGATCGATACAAATTAAGCAATACATGGAGATCTACGCTGCGTTAAGAACATGCAAGAAGTCACCAGGCGTCTATGAAGACAAATCAACAGACCAGAAGCACACGGATCAGCGAGGCAGAGCCGAAAGACGGTATATAACGAGGAACGCAAGATGATAACATCAGTCTTCTGAAGAAGTTGAGTGTAGTAATATAGTGGAATTTGAGGCCTTAATTGCTAATTACGGGTGGAGTAATAATAAAACGTGTCACTGTTATTACGTACCATCTTTTAATCAGTATCGTTTACTTCTACTTATATAGATGTCACTACTTGCTAATATCTCATGAATTTATAATATTCATAACACCCCCACATACTAGAAATTCATGCCCTAATACACTAAGCATTGTTTAAACTTAAATCTCTAGTAAACAGAGTTCTTAACATTTCCCAACGACTTAGTCAAGATATTCGCTACCATCTTATTTGTTGGCATATATTTAATGGCAATTTTCTTATCAGAGATAGCACCTGTTAAGAAATGGTATCTGATATCTATATGTTTCGATCTTTCATGGAAAACTGGATTATTCGCCAGCTTTTGGAAACTTTGATTATCATTGTACATTTCAATACTATCCAATTTCCCAGTCAGGTCAAACAAAAGATTTCGCAGGCTCCTTTCGTTGCTTCACTAAGGGCCATATACTCTGCTTCAGTTGTTGATAAAGCTACAACCTTTTGTTTGCAGCTCTTCCATGAAACACTACCACCAGAAAACTTAAATACATAACCTGTATAATATTTACGATCCAGCTTGTCTGAACCCCAGTCGGAATCCGCAAACCCGATTAAATTTGAAAGATTGTTCTTGGTAAATTTCATAGAAAAAAAGCTTTGTCCCCTTTAAATACCTTAATAATCTTTTTTGCACTTCTTCATCAACTGAATCAGGAACATCTTCACTGTCATCATTATTGGCACGTTCAATAGTGTCTTCACTCATCGAACAATCCGTCAAGTCATCGATTGAATAATTATGCTCATTTTCTACCACCACTGAATCCGAAATCTCTTCTGCCTCATCCATTGATAGCGTCGTAGTCTCCTTGACGTTTTCCATAACTGTCACATCTCGACTAGTAATAACCTTCCTTCTAGCTGGGTTGTAGCACCTATAGCGCTTGGTAGTTTCATCATAACCTACAAGTATGTGTTTGGCTGACTTCTGGTCCCACTTATTCCTAGCAACTTTCGGAACATGAACTATGATGACACTGCCATAAACACGTAGATGACCAACATTTGGCTTCTTGTCGGTCCACAGCTCAAACGGTGTTTTTGAAATCCCTGCTGAAACAGAACGATTCTTGAGGTAACAAGCAGCATTACATGCTTCTGCTCATAACGATTTACAAATGTTCTCATCAAACATTAGACATTTTGCTTTTTCAACCAATGTTCGATTAAAGCGCTCAGCCACACCATTCTGCTGAGGTGTGTGGCTGTTGGTCTTTTGATGTATGATGCCAGCATTCCTTAGGTAATTTTGAAATTCTTTACAGATATATTCACCGTCATTATCTGTTTGTAACACTTTTACCCTTTCATTTTGTTGATTTTCTACTAAGCACTTAAACTCCTTAAACTTTTCATATGTTTCGTCCTTCGTCTTAAGGGAATATATAAAACACATACGACTGTAATCATCAATAAAGGTTAGGAAATATCTTGCGCCTCCTAACGAAACTGTCTTCATTGGGCCACAGATATCGTTATGTATCGCCTGCAACACATTATCGGCACGGCTACCTTTGTTTGGAAAACGTACGCGAGCTTGTTTACCTTGACAACACACTTGACAATTAGTTACGTTAGCCTGACCCTTAAAAACAAGTCCTTCTAATTCACTACTTGCACAACCATCTGGGACATCTAGCTTGTACACATTGTTCTTCAACCTAGCTGTTGCCACCAAGATACTTTTAGCATTGTAAATCTTACAGCCTTTTTTATCAAAAGTTACATTGTTGTCATTTTTAATGAGTTGACAAACAGATAATAAATTCGTGGTCAAACCTGGGACAAACTATCTTTCTTAATAAAATCTGATGCTCTAGATCCGCTGTCATGGTCTTGATTTCAATGTCACCAGCACAGTCTACATTAATATTTGATCGGTTAGCCACAACAATGTCAGGTAAATCAGGACTACGTGCATGTTTCAACCATTCTTTCTTAGCAGTCAAATGCATGCTCGCACCACTATCAACATACCAGTCTGTGTCACTAAACCGTCCTGTCGAAAAAACCGCACTATAAACACCCTCAGGCTTGTTATTGGGACACTTCGACTTGAAATGTTAATTTTTTTGCATTTGAAACAAACAACATTACTCAAATCTTTCTTTTTGTTTACAAAGCTTGAACTACCTTGACCTTGCCCGTCAGCTGATGATTTTTCACGCGAACTTGTACCACTGCCGCCATCTCGCGGTGGCTTTCGATGATTTGGTTTACTGTTCGCTACAAAAGCACCACTTCTGCTGCTACCTGTCTGCATGTCCAGCAATTTTGTTTTAATGGAATCTGTAGTAACTTATTCCTGAATGTTCCACTGCCATTATCATGGAGTAATATTTTTCCGAAAGTCCCGCCAGTAACAGTGATCCAACCCATTCCTCGTCGATCTTGAATCCTGTTCGCCTTAATTTCTGCGATGTCTCGATAATCTGATTGACGTAAGAATCCATGGAATCATGATTTTCCAATCTCACGGATATTAAAGTCAGTAAAAGGCTAATTTTTTCACGAAACCACTGTCGTCGTACAATTTTTTAAAACTTGTCCATACTTTACACGCTTTAGTCTAGTTCTAAGTCTTTAAGCTGCGGTATTAGATGGTAACACTCTCCAAAGGCTCGTCTTTTGTTTATTGAATGAACCCCACAACGTTTTCTCCGTTTCTTGTAGCTAAAACTGGATGTTTTCTTCAAGACACAATTCTCAGAGATACCAGCAAATGCACTACGCCTTCACTCGTTAACAGGCAAGTTGCCTTATACTACTCATCCTAAATTGAAGCCCATTCGTTTAAGATTTGACTCAAGGTCATAGCTCAAGAATTGGTGTTACAAAATTACATTTTATAGTAAATCGTTACACTTCTCGTTATTTCAGTTTTAAACAGTGGTCGTTCGCTTACGTGTAGTTCAATAACGAGAATTTTCGAAATAGACCTCCGAGTCAGCTATATCAAGTATGGAACTTTCTTCGTTATTGCTAAATGACGTGGGAAGAAGTCAAAGATGATTTCATTTACCATCACTGAAGGAATACAATTTTTAATTGAATCTGTGTTTCTTTTATACACCTTTGATACAGAATAAAAACAAACCACAAACAAGAGAAAGAAAGTTTAATACAATTTTTCTTTATAGAGTAATGAAAATAAGAAGAAGAAAACTTTGGGTCACGACGACGATGATGAATTGGACCAATACGGCAACCTGAGACCTAAATCTTTGCTCAGAAAGTACGACGAAGAAATAGAAGGTGTAAAGAAAGATAGTTTTCAAATAGGTATTGATAACGCACTTGCGCACAAACAAGCAATTCTGCAAAGCATAAAGAATAAATTGGCAAATAAAATAGTCGAAAATGCAACTACAACTCAATTAAAAATTGCTTCTGATTATTACAATGAAGAAGAATTGTCTAAATTTAAAAAACCCAAAAAGAAAGTTAGAAAAACTCGCGTTAAAGGTAATCTACTAACGGCAGATGCTTTGGAACATTCTGTAGAAGCGAGTAGTAGTAAACATGGTAATAAGATGCATATTGACAAAGAACATTTAGATTTTGACGATGTACCAGGTATCTTGTTTTAAAACATTTTTTATTGCTGTGATTTTAAGTTTTTTGTTTCAGCAATGAAAAGTGAAATAAAATTAGAAGATGAAGTCGACAACTCTTTAGAACGGGCACTACAAAAGTCTAGAAGGCTGAAGCAAAAGAGACATATATCGAGTAAACTGCCTGTTGTTGACGCTATAAAACCTGAACCAGCAGAAGAATCGATGGAATTAGGAAATATAGTTTTAAATGCCACCGCCGAATTTTGTCGTACTTTAGGAGACATACCTACTTATGGAAAATCAGGAAATAGGGAAGATAGCGAAAATTTACTGGAACTGGAAAAGGAGGATTCGGACGAAGTAGAAATTATAGAAGATGAAGACATTGATGAGGGAGGAAAATGGAATGCGGTCGATCCGAATAAAATTGCAAAAGAGTCATCTAAGGTAACAGTTGTCGAAACTCCAATTTTAGATGAGGAACCTGATGTTAGCTCAGGGGTTGGCGCCGCTTTAAAGTTAGCCATGAGTAAAGGCTATTTAGACAAGGAAGAAAATAACAGACCTTCAAATTCGAGGCTTGCTCATTTACAAGCACAACATTACTCTATCGAAGATAAGACGTACGGAGAGGAGTTAGAACGAGGAGGAGGTAATCGTCGTGAAAGATACGCTGGACCAATTACAGATTTTAAAGAGAAGGATTGTTTTAAACCTAACGTGAAGTTAGAATATATCGATGATGATGGACACGTGCTTAGTGCCAAAGAAGCATTTAGGTATCTATCTCATAAATTTCACGGTAAGGGACCTGGAAAAAATAAAGTCGAAAAAAGGTTAAAGAAGTCGCAACAAGAAGGGGTAAATTTTTACGTTTCAAATTGGTTAAATATTTCATGTAATTTGTTTTTAGCTTATGAAGAAAATGAGTTCCACAGATACGCCTTTAGGGACATTAAACATGTTACAGTCTAAACAAAAGGAAATGCAATCGCCTTATATAGTTTTATCAGGAGGGAAGCATACACACTCAACTACCATAGCGAAGACAAGGCGTTAATTGCACAAATTTAGTAATTTTTTAAGTACTTTTTGAATGTACATTTTAGTATTTAATGATATTGCAAATGAAGGTTCAGTTAAAAAAAATTATAAACTTGGCGTAATTATTAGTGTTTAATATTAAATGAAATTATTAAATTAAATCTATTACAACTAAGAGTAATTTAACTTTAATTCAATTACACTTATCTATCCTTTTCACATCAGAATAATTATTAGTATTTGCCGTTTTCTTTTAATTTTTTGGTGATCGTGTGATAAAGTGTTTCTTATTTTTTTAATTAAATCAATATTAAAAATTGCAATTAGTCTGATATAGACTGAAAGAATGTTCATCGACATTTCTCTTTTATTAAGTTCGGATACTATAAGGCAGATGGCAACTCGATTTAAAAAGAATTATTGAGAAAAAAACAAAATTTAATTGTAATGGTTAATACACTAAATTAACACAATTAAGTGTTATACATATGTTGTTGTTTAAACTTTAAAGCAAAACAGAGAACGTGCTAAAATCATAAAAGCCTTAAATTTTCAGTAAATATTAAATTCAACTTTATAAAGTGTAATCTTAGTTGTAAATTTAACTATTAAAAACATATTTCAGTTAGAAATATATTATTTAGTAGCTACAATTGTAATTTAAAAAGCAACTTTAAACAAATTTAAAACTTGTTTTGTTTGCTCCCATCTAAGAGAACGAATTAAGAACTTTTAAATCGCCTTTAGTTCAGCCACTATTTAACAATTGAAAAATGAATTCTATCATAATTTTATTAAGTTCAGATACTACGCGGTAGAACACGAAAAAAAATTATTGACAAAAATTTAATTGTAATTTAATATAATTGTTAATACACTAAATTAACACAAATAATTGTTATACGTATTTTATTGTTAATGTAATAGCGAAGGCTTCCACGGCCGGAATCTATACTATGATAAGGATGTCTTCCGGGTTTGGACCGTGTCGTTGTTGTAACCGAAGTTTCCAACGTTTCGCCCACTTTCGCGAGAGGCTTTATCAGGGCGTGAGATAAATCGCAAAACTCAAACAAGTAACCGAAATCTAAGAACTTCTCAAAAGTTAGGTTATCAATTTGTGAAACAAACCATAATCCAAACGCTGAAAAGCTAAGAAAGAAAACGATAACTTGAAAAAGCAAACGAAAATCTAACAAAGAACCGCTACCGAGTTAGGTAATCAACTTGTGAATCAAGCTAAATTCTAAACTCCGTAGAAGTGACTTAAGAAGAAGTAGTCTCCGTATATAAAAGAGAAGGATGGTTAAGCTCGACTCTGATTTGGTTACGGTTGCTAAGGGGCGTGTTTTCGTTAAATGATTAATGACCGGGAACCAAAGAGGGGATAACTCGAACGTTATTGGGGTGTTTGATGATTTTTTTTTGGTATACCTACACCTTGAGATGAAAGTGTAGGAAATTTGTCTTTGGGAGAAGGTAGAATCTGAGATATTTTGCCTGTTGAGTTGAATGTGGGTTTAATACCATTCTTACGAAGAAGTTTCCCTATTTGATCTGTAACTTTGTAAATGTAGGGTAAAAAGGTCAATTTCGGATTGGATTTGGGAGTAGAAATCTCCTTAGGTAATCGAATACGTGGATGTAGACAAGGATTAATAACTCTATGAATATCTCGCTTCACATACCCATTGTTCACTAAGGTTCTAGTAAGATGACGGTGTTCCGAGTCGAGATTCTCAGATTGACAAATAGAAAACGCACGATGAACCTAAGATTCAATAACAAAACGTTTCTGTGCAGGATGATGATGAAACGCAGCATGAAGGTATCTGTCCGTATGGGTAGGTTTGCGATAAACAGAATGGCTCAGAAATCCGTCAGGCTTACGACAAGAACGTCAAGAAATGGAAGAGAACCATTACTTTCGATTTCCATAGTAAATTTGATATCTAAGTGTTGATTGTTAAGATGATCAAGAAACTTAGACAATTCAAGATGACCATGAGACCAAACAATAAACGTGTCGTCAACATATCTAAACCACACTTTAGATTTTAATATTGATGATTCCAAAGCAACCGTTTCAAAGGATTCCATAAAAATGTTAGCTACAACAGGTGATAGAGGAGAACCCATAGCAGCACCAGAAACTTGTTCGTAAAACTTTTTATCAAATTGGAAGTAAGTAGAGGATAGACACTTATCAATAAGAGGAACCAAACTCAAGTTCTTGCCATGTTGAGACAGAATCTGTTTGATGATAAGCGAATCCTTAATAGGAACTTTAGTAAAAAGTGAAGTAACATGAAAGCTCACGAGAAGATCTTGGGGTTCAAGTTTTATAGTTTTTAGACGTTGAATAAAATGCTGAGAGTTGAGGATGTGAGAAGAGGTTTTACTTGTAAACTTGCAAAGAATGTTGGACAAGAACTTGGCTAGCTTGTAGGTAGAAGCGAGAATATGTCGTAACGCACAATTCAATGCAATGCATAAATTGCAGGGGCATAGCTATTTAGTATTGTACTAGATACAACAAATAAGCTTAATTAACATCAATGTGTAGAGGATTAGTAGACCAAGTCAAATTATACATTGACTTTATTAAACAAGCCTACGATAGGGCAAAAAGAAAAGACTATACAGAGCTATGATAGACTTGGGAATTAGCAGTAAATTGATAAATACGGTACAAGTAACTTCCAAAGACAAGGAAAGCAGTTGCTGAAAAAACTATCTTAACAAAATATCTGGACCAAATAGAACAATGCACTAAAATATTCTTCTTCTTTCTGTTTTCTAATTAGGCTGAAAGCTTGTTTCTTTTCAATATTGCTCCTCTTTCTTATTCTTGCTTTGGTTCAAAATTGTCGCTTCATCGTATTTTGGTTCCGAGCTTAGTTTCCGCCGTGTAGGCCATGATCGGTTATATTTGTATATTCTTGATTTTGTCTTGGTACACGGCCGACATTTATAATTCAGTGTTAAATCTTTGCATAAAAATAATACAAATTCAACGGTAAATAAAAAAATAAGTTATATAGAAGTAATACAGAAGGAGAAAGGAAGCCACAAAACAACAAAACAAGTTAGTTAAATAAATACGAACAAACAGAAATCCAACCTACTTAAAACCGATAAGGAAGAACAACTTGCGACGGGTTGACCGGAGTTGACGCGGCACAAGATAAACAGCTGGTGCGTAACAAACACGTAAAACGAGATCCGCCAGCACCAATAAGACAGGCCAGTATCTAAAATTTTAACGCGCATAAAATCCATAGACATTTAAGACAAAACTACCAATTACGAAATAAAGAACGCAACGGGAAGAAATCGACATGACAAAACAAAGAAATAACTTTAAACGATATCATAAAAAAATTACTACAGGTAGAAGGAAAAGTTGATGAGACAAATGTAAACATGAATCGACAATTAGAGGAAATAAAGAAATTAGAAAAAACTATAAATTACCAGGCAGTGAAGATCGAGAAATTAGAAAATGAGCTAAGGAAAAGAAATTTAATAATCTTTGGAATACCTGAAAGCGCAGAGGAAGACTTAGACACCCTGAAAGAGAAGGTCCTAGAAATAATAAGGAAGAAAATGGAGACCAGTAAAGATGGGGATTACAACAATACTAAAAAAATGGGAAATCATGAGGAACACAAAGAAATTGACAGGAAGAAATATAAGAATGAGTGATGACCTAGGCAAAAAGACAAGAGAAGAGAAGAAACAACTAATCTCTCACATTATAGATGCTAGGAAAAAAGGCTAAGGGTAATTAGGAAGAATAAACTACTAATAAATGGAGAAGAGTAGGGCATTGAAGACATTACAAAAGAAAAATCCAGAAGAAATAACACGTAACGATATAGAGGAACAAAAGAAAAGAGCCCGATTCACAGATGAGGAAGAACCAAGCCCTACCCAGGGAGCAATACCAAATAAAGAAAAACTGATCACAGACTATACTAACACTCTACTAAAAAGAAAGGTCGGGCTCACAGAAGGAAGATTTAAACAAAACATTTAGGGTCATCACAAATCGAAACCAACAAATTCCAAAAAACTAACAAGAAATGATAACTAGTTGGAAGTAAGAAAGACGACGACAATAGGCAAGAGAAGGGCAAATGAGAAAAATAACGACGAAAACAGAAGAACAAGGAAAAAGTAAAGTAAATGAAGTAGAAACAGAGAAAATTGGAATAGGAACATGGAATATAAATACAATCAAAGGGAACGAGATAGAGATTACAGAAGAAATGGATACCAACAAAATGCAGATAATGGGACTGAGCGAAACAAAGCGAAAAGGAAGCACAAGATTAACCAATAAACACGCAATATACTACGCCAAAGTTGATGCAGGAAAGAGAGCAAAAGAAGGGGTAGGAATAATAATAACAGAGGAACTAAACAAACGAATAATAAAAAGGAAATCCGTACACTCAAAAATAATACTAGTGACAATAAAACTCCAACAAAAAATAAACATTATACAAATATACGGGCCGATAGAAGGTACACCAGAAGAGAAAGTCGAAGAATTCTACAACAATTTACAAGAAGTACTGGATGACGCAAGAGAGGAAACAGAACCATTTATAATAATGGGCGACTGGAATGCAAGAGTAGGGAACGACCATAATAGACGCATGGGATGCATGTGGAAATATGGAGAACAAACAGTAAACCGTAACGGGAAGAAAATGATCGATTTCTGTCAAAGGAATGATCTGTTAATAGAAATCACTACGGAAACAAGAAATAGAAGATAAGTACACCTTCGTGGCAGAAGAACGTAACACAAAAAAGATTATATAGTATTCATGCAAACGCTAAGAGAAACAATACAAGACATAGAGACACGAAAAGAGGCGGAAACAAGTTTAAACCATAGACTAGTAGTAGCAAAAATAGAAGAAATAGTATATAAGAGTGAAGAAATAACATACAGCCTAATAACCCTATACAAACTAAAAAACCCGGAAAGGCAAGAAAAGTACCAAGAAGAGACAATAAGCAATTTCGTAAATGATGGTAGCCTGAAGAGAAAAAGGAAGAGCGAAAGAAAAGAATCAGGCTTGGAAAAAATATATCCGAACAAAAGACCAAGAAGATAAAGAAAAAAGCAACAAAGTAAAACGAGAAATCAAAAAAGCGAAAAAAGAAAGCTGGAAGGAGTGACAAACATAAGACAGACACAAGAAAGTTTTGGACAATAGTGAAAAGATTGAGAAGGACTAAAAACAAAGAAATAAATGCAATAAAAAATAACCATCAGGAACTCAAAATTGAAATAATAGAAATATTGGAAGTCTGGGAAGAGTTCTACTCAGAGAAATTTAGAGGAGAATTAAATGTAGAAAATGAAGTTAAAGAAGACATAGCAGAAGTACCAGAGATAACGAGGGAAGAAGTACAGGAAGCGATAAAACAAATTAAAATAGGCAAAGTGAGTGGAAAAGACGAAATAGCACCAGAAATGCTTAAATATACGTAGGGAAATATGGAACAGGATGGTTACATGAAATATTAAAAGAGACGTGGAAATCGAAGAAGATTCCCAAAGACTGGGAAATAAATCTAATAATTCCTATACATAAAAAAGACGAGACAACAAACTGTGAAAATTACAGAGCGATATGCTTAGCCCAAACCACACTGAAACTATATACGAGAATACTGGAAAAAAGACTGAGAAAATATGTAGATCACAAACTTGAAGAAGAACAAACGGCATTAAGAACAGGAAGACAGGCAAGTGACAAAATTTATATACTAAAAACGCTAATAGAAAGAGCAATAGAAGAGGATAAAGAGCTATACCTGATATTCATTGATTTGAAAGCAGCGTATGACACTGTACACAGGCAAACAATATGGAATAGCTTGGAAGAACTAGAAGTGCCGACACAACTTACCTCAATAATTAAAAGCACGTTTAAAACAGTAAGGGGGAAAGTAAAAATTGCAGGACAGCGATCAGAAGGAATTTGAGATGAGAAAATAAAGCAAGGGGACAGCCTAAGCCCACTTTTATTCTTGGTAATAATGGACAGAATAGTAAGACAAACCAAAAGGAAAGAATACTTAAAAACAACAGTAGCATACAAAAAGCTAGAACGTATATCAATAAATAGTCTTTTATAAGCGGACGATATAGTGCTACTAGGGGACTCACATAAGAAAATACAGGAATTATTAAATATCTGGGTAATAGAATTAAAAGAAATGAAAATGAAAGTAAACAACAACGAAACAAAATTGCTGATAATAAATCAAACAGAGAATATACACAAAGAAATAAAATGCAAGAACACATTTCTAGAAAACATACTTTCAACTATCTAGGTACAATACTAACAAATGATGGAAAAATAGACGCAGAAATAACAAATCGATCTAATAAATCAACGAAACTATATAACGCACTCAACCATATACTAGGACATAAAGAAACGAAAAAAAATACACAATACAATAATAATTCCAACAGTCACATATGTAGCGGAAAATTGAAGATGGACGAAAAAACATGAAAGTAAAATAAATGCAATGGAGATAAAACACTTTACGAAAATAGCAGAGCAAGCAAAATGGGACCACGTTAGGAATAAAACCATAAGGAAAGAAATAAAACAAACACCAATATTAGAAAGTATTAAAGAAAAAAACCTAATATGGTACGGACATGTCATGAGAATGAATAACGATCGGCTGACGAAAAGAGTAATGAAAAGAGGGAAACCAAGAAGAAAGTGGCTAGACCAGATAGAAGAACATGGAAGAAAAAAAGGGCAAACAAAGGAAGAGATGGAAACTTTTGCAAGAGATAGAAAAGCATGCAAGAAATGGGTTAAAGAGGACCGTGACCCACAATCTGACGCCTGAAAAGGCAAAAGGAAATGAGAAGAAGAAGAAGATTTTGTCTTCATATTCAAGTGCTTATTTTTCCAGATATCTGTTGGCATCACGGTAACTTGATATTTATATTCTGAGCAACTTGAATGACATTACCAGTTTGAAAATGTTTTGATTTAATTCAAGTTACATTGCAGACCTTCTTTACCTGTTGTTATACAATTTTTTGAGCAGATCGATATTTTGCCGTTATGTTAAATTTTTTTTTATTTCTTGCAGATCGTTTTTATTTGTAGCAAATAGTACCGCATTATTAACGTAGCAGAAGATCACACATTATTGAGCTCCTATTTTGTAATCCTTATCAGAGCAAATCTTTATGATTTTGTTCATAACAATTTTGAATAGCATTGGGTTAACAAAATCTTATTATTTACAGATATTTTGCCGGTAAGCTTCCCATTCAGTCGTATTTGCATGCTGTTTTTGGAGTAGATGTTTTCCATGGTTTAGACTAAATTTGCTCATGAAGATTATTGAAAGTAGCTCTTTAATTTGCTTATCAAATTATTAGGTATATTTGGTTGTCGGAATAAAGTAATCTTTAAGGACTTTTTTGCACGTACGGCGTTGAATTGTAAAGGACTATAGCAATTTCTAGCATTGGAATTAGTAATATTTAAAGAAAAGGTTTTGTTGAGTATAACCTCCACACTACGATTTATACTAAACAGTAAAATTTGTAACAATTTGAAAATGTATTTAATATTTGTAATTGTTTTTGCCAATTTTAAACGAGAAACGAAGCTTAAATTTTATCACGTGATAAATGATAATGCCTGAGTTTAGAAAAAAGTTGCTATTGGTCAATTTCAAAATCCGCATGAGGCAACGCCAATAATATTTTTTAAAATAGTACAAAGCAATCCATGATATTTTCATAGTTTACACGTAACGTATTCATACTTGTTTACACCATTACTTGATTATCGCGAAGTGTATTACTCGGGTTAAATTAATAACTGTACCGTTAATATAATTGTAAATAAGTAATTACACAATTTGTGAATATGTGCGGTTTGATATTTGTGTAAATATGCACTTTCAAGCAGAAAGTTTCAACAGACTCGAAATGACCACAACCGCAGGATGCATCGTAAGGTAAGGTTAATGTTGCAAATAATCCTTTATTTTAATATTCTTGTTCTATTTAAATAATAATAGATTGTAATTTAGGTGTAATTAGACAAAGCGTTTAGATTTTTAAGGTTGTTGTATAACGCTGACGTGTTTGTTATCTTTTGTAGCCTAAGCCAACTAAACATTTTCGAATGATTCTCGCTTGGTATTACGTCACGTTTCTTTAAAAAATTTACCAAACCTCAGTAAAATCGTGTATAAATATACCTACATTTTAGCGTAAAACCTTAAGCTTTCGCGGTTATTTTGTTTATAATTATAAGCGACTTTCGGCTTAGACCGCGTCGTAGTAAAACACCCAGACTTAGACTTGGTCCTAGTCTCTTCTTGAGAGCCAAAACAAGAAGTAGAACTTGGCCTTTGCCGTATTTTTGTTCGACCACAAAACAAACAAAAGTTTGTTTGGGTTCACAAACGACAATATAAAAAAATTGCGATCGCAATACTTTCCTTATAGGATGGCATTGTCCTTCAGGTTGTGACATTTCAGCAAGCACGGTAAAGACGAATTAAACCAAAATTTGAAGAAAATCATATTTAATCATATCAGTGCTTTATTAGTCATCACAATATTATTTGCTTGAAAACTTTTTTTTATTCCAGTTACATGTCTTATACTAATATCATTGTTCGAATCTTTCGTTTGAATCCAGTCCTGATTTTCTTTGAAGAATTTCCGATGGACGCTCATCAAACACAACCCAGTCAGTCTCTCCTCTCCCCATTGTACTTCTGAGCCAGATCTCTACCCTTTGAAAGCTACTTAAAGATCGTTCAACGGTAGCTGTGGTGGACGGGAGAGCACTTCAAATGAAGAGTGCGTGCCTTGTTGCAGGGAAAAAAATATTAGCCACTTCCAAAAGTGCAGCCACTTCAATGTCCTTTAAATTGTCTACTGCTAAATCCTTCTTTTTCCACAAGTTATACCAAAAATCTAATTCTGCAAAAATATCACCCAACTCATAAAACTCCATGAAAGACTTTACATTTTTTCCAAATCCTTTGAAGCCTTTTTTAGCATGTATGAAGGATGTAGATGGGATAAAGCAAACGCAGATGTATTTTCGTGTGAAAATCTAATCTTCAAAGCTAAAATTAGGGAGTCAAGATAAGGGACGATCAACGACCGTCTTTAGTATTCAATCGCAGTTTCAGATGGTGGATTACTTTTGTGTATTTGCTTTTGAACGATTCGTGGTACTGATAACTCAACCGTCTCAATTCCGACTTTTTCTGCGATATGCGATTTTTTAAGTAATTCATAAGAAATATGCTTTATTTCTTGTCGATCTTTCTTGATGACATCAAGGATTTGACCAGTATGTTTCCTCGCCATAATCAAACCTATATTTTATCTTGTAGAACGTTCACAACGGGTTCCGAAATCGCAGAGTATTTTGTAATAATGACTAAACCTACGATGAAAATTGGTTTAGTAATTGCACAGTGTAATTGATCGGCGGATTTTCTTGTAGCATAGTTTTCTTCGACCGAGAGATGTTCTAATGCATTGACAATTTCGTAGAAGCTTTCTAAAAATTCTTTATGTTCTTGTATTTTTCAGACCATCTGGTCTCATAGTCTTGAAAGATTGGGAACCGAATTTCTGTGGACTGGCGACTCTCTAAAGAAGGATATTGTATCCTTAACCGTTGCAATGGTGTTTCTTATTTCTGATAGTTTGCTGGTATCACCACAAGATTTAGTTTGGGGCTTGAGCAAAGGAAAAATAAAGATCTACTGTACTTTTTCTTCAGAATGGCCTGCACAATACCTTCTTTTCAGCCATCGTAGAACATCCATCAAATCTAAAGCCAACACAATTCTCCACCGAAAGATTTTGGTCAACTCAAAAACCTTGAATTGCGCTAGCGATTGTAAGGGCATCTTGAGATTTCAGCTCAACATAGCCTACAAATCCTTCTCTGATTTATTTTTGACTCTCATAAAACCGCAATCCGATAGAAAGCTGTTCTTTTCCAGCGATATCTGTTGTTTTATCAGCCATGACAGCGTAAGCTTTTGCAAGTTTACAATCTTCCATAATTCTTTCTTTAACTTCTTCACAAAATTTTAAATCTCATTTTTTCGACATCTATTCAAATGATTCTTTAGATGTTCATCACCACAGTCATTTCTGAAATTTAAAAGGTCAAAGAAAACCCCCTCATCTTCTTCTTTTTCCCTAAGCAGCAAGTTATGAGTTCCACAAAATATAATACAAGAAATAATTGATGCCAATGTCTGTTTGTTTTCTTCAATCATCTTTTGGTGGCCACTTTGCAACTGGACAGCCACTGGAATATTTTTAAGAAACCCTTTTGTAACAGCTGTTGAAGTTTTGTGGTAGTGAGTGCTGCCGTGCTTTCTACAATCTTCATGCATATCTTTAAACTTCATGTATGGCCTTACCATAAATGACCCCAAAAATTCTTTAACTGTAGTAATAGCAGGAGGAAACAGAACGCAGCACCTTACAATTGACTTGAGTACATCAACCACGGAGTATATTTATCTAACCAGCGGCGGTTAAATTTTCTGTTCAAATGACTGGCAGCAGAACTAAAATGTTAACCCAGGAACAGCTACGTGTAGATGTGAAAAATTACTTAACCCTTGTTCCATAATGGACTCCGAATCCAATGATTTGGTTCTATTTTCATCAGCAACATTGCTTCCACTTCCACTATTGTCATCATCTTGATCCTTTTTCCGTTTAAGGGGTTTCCTGTCTAAAACACAAAAATTACATTGTATTACATTGTACTTAACTTACCTTTTCGGAACTAGTTTTTTTATATCCATTTAGGCACCCTATATGTTTTCTAAATGTAAATAAGAAGGTAAACTAATAAAGTATAACTAGAATAAATTTAAACAATTGGTTGTTTTAAAGATACACTTAGCAAACATCAACAGTAAATTGTAACTAAAGCCTAGCATTCAACTAAAATACTTATCAACTGACGACGGGCGGCTCAGTTCATTAGTGGCGCGCAAATCACTAGACCCATATTCTCTTAATTCCCACTAGCTGGCTGACATAGATTCTTCCCTGCTTCTCGCTGGGCACGCCCCTGGACGTATAGTCACGTTAATAAAGTTAGGACATCCCAAATTTAAATCAATTATACACATACTCAGATATGAAACCAAGTTTAAATCCTAACACATATAAACACGTGCACAGACATCATTATATTGAACCGAAAAAAAGTGAGTTAACTGACGGTTTGTCAGTAGGTACTGAGGTTCTAGTTACGGAAGCGACGCAGCTATTACTTGAACGGTTGGGACAAACAAATAAGAGCCAAAAATACACATAAAATAAACACACAATAATATATCAAACAAAAGTTGTAAAAATGCAGGGTCCAATCAGGAAGCAGACTATCGCGACTATAATACATCAAATAGACAATTGTTCATAAAATAGAAACAATTTGCATTATTATACATGAAATACAAGTAAGGTGCATTATCAGAAAGCAACTTGCGACCTCAAGATGTTTGCCTTTCATGGTACATAGAATATTAGATTACATCTTACAAGACACGTCAGAGATGAGCATTTTAAAATCTCAATTAATAACTTAAAAAACAACAGTGCAACCATGGCTAAGTCCAATCGACAAACGTCAGGTTTGAAGGCAGAAATAGAAAACTGTATTGGGCGCAGGAAACTCTTTGATAATGGAAGACGGTTTTCTTAAGCGATCCCAAAAGAGATTGATAATGCCGAAGAGCCGAGTGTCAGAGGTGCTTCAACATTTTGTTACGTGCATAAATCTAAATAATGCATTACCCTGTATATCAGTTTAATTAAAAATTACTTTTATATTTCTCGACGCCATCTATCGGGTTCGTTGGTCACTTTGTATTGAGTAGGCGACATCCGGTGACAGACCGGCATTTTGACTTTAACATCGTGCATGTTAGTATCTATGTCTGCGTGAGTGAAAAATTCGTTTTCTAAAATCATCCACGTGTTGGGACACGATGGAAATTAGTAGTTTCCTTAAATAACTAATTTATTCACGCAGACGCCATGTGCTACCTCCATGAATAGGGGTATTCTTATCGTTACCTAAAATCCTCAAGGGAAAACTATAATCGGAAGCGGAAGATCCTAATTACTGGATACGATTGAATTCTATTCGTAGGCAATTAATACCTTGATGACTATCACCTTGTTCGGAAGATCATAATTACTGGATACGATTGAATTCTATTCGGAATAACTTAACACCATCATAGACGGAAAATTAATGTAACAGCATACGATAAGTGTCGGTTCGATTACTGTCCCTTAAATGTGTCTTTTATTTGTAGTTTGTGAGTCGCCAGGTAGACACGATTATTTTTCAGGAAGTTTAATTGCAGAAGCCAGTAGGAAAAACGTTTTTCTGAAGGTAGCCTGGAAGTTGGTAAGTCAACTTTTACTTATTTATTCGTTGTCGCTACGGTGCATACTCACGACTTATATTATATTATATTTGCTAATCGTACGTTCGAATTGATTTGTTACTTGTTATTGTGACTCAATTAGGTTAAGTAAAGGACTTATCGCTTGCTGCTTATATCCACCGTCAATTATCATTATTAATGTTACTTACTGATAAAGTTTTATACATGTTATGGTAGTTACACTTTTGTTTGACGTGTAGTGTAAGTTGCCGATCCTGCTGCTATTCTCTTTTCTATATTCTCTCCAGTACCGGCTTATATTTGGCTATTTAACTGTTAATATATTTATCTTGATAGAGTAATTAAAGTACAATTGTTGTTAACGACGTAGTTTCTTTTTTTCGTTTCTTTCAGCATTACGAACCTAACATCTTGTTACAAGTGATACCACCTGTCTTGAGCGGGACAGAAGTTACTTTGGGATAAGCTCTGGCGCCCTTAAATATATTTAATGTATCTAGGAACCTACCCCTCTCACCGACTATTGCGAGTTGGCCGTGCAGGTTCGTAAATAGCAAAAGTTTGTAACAATTTGCACGATGGCACATTAAGAAGACAGTTTGGCGAAAACATTTTGGAAAGTGCTAGAAAAGTTCTATGGAATAAAATGCAAAGAAGCCGCCATGGAATGGTACCATAAATTCACGGTCTGCTCGATAGGAAAGGGTCCAGTCAAAAAGCGAAAGCACCGATGAAACAATATAACGTGGCAAAACCTTTTAGAAAGAATTGTGATTGAAATAAATATTTCTTGGTGGCGATGGATTACTTCACGAAATGGACGGAAGCATACGTCCTACCAAATTAAGAAGCGACAACAGTCGCAGACGTTTTGGTAAAAGAGTTTTTTTATCGGTTGGGCGATTACATTTTGACCAAATCTATAACATCAATAAGTTTACCAACTGTTGGTAATTTGTATCTGACCAGAATAACTAATTTGGTTTTATCTGGAGCCAGACACAGACCTTGATTTTTCAATCAGCTTTCCTCCCTATAGATTTCTTTTTCTGCTCTCATTCTCACCAGTTCTACGGTTTTACTCTCCACTACCACCGCTAAGTCGTCTGCGTATCCTAACGGCGTAATTTAGTCCGGCATATCTCGTCGTAGTAAAAATTCTACAGCAGCGGTATTAAGACCTGGCCCGACGTGCAGTCACTTTTCCCTGAGGTTTTTACTATGGTTAGCAAGTACACCGATGCACCTATGTCTTCCATTGCCTTGACGATACCAGACCATGGCACGCTGTTGGACGCGTTCTGAACCTTCAGCGTCACCACGATGCAGCATCTTCTGTTCTGGTTCCCTACTCTTCTTACTTCTTCAGAGCCAAACCTTAGACTTTCTTTCTATCTGTAAGGAACCGCTTACAAGGCATTTGTTGACGTATGACATCAAGTTGTCTCCGATCACTCGACAGGCCGTGTGTAGAATTTTTGCCGTTATTCTATTATGCCCCGTGCCTCATCTCTCATTGCCACCGGTACCTTGTTGGTTTGTCACCGTCTTCCACTCAATCCTACCGTGCTTTAGAAAGAATTCTCTCGCTCGACGCACTTTTTCTTTTACTTTCATACCAAACATTCTAGTCATGATCTTGTATCCATCTCTCTCTTCTAGTTCTGTTCTTTACTTTTCTTTATTGCCTTTTTTTAACTATGTTCTTTTAACCTTGTACGTTTTTATTTTCTCACTCATATTCTTTCTTCCATTCGCACTTGCTATGTCCTCCCAATGACGCAAAAAAACGTGTTTTTCCTATATGGTTTTTTTATTAAAAAAAACGGTTTTCATTTCAAAAAATATAAACCATCATCGTAAATCTTAATTATCTGTTGGTCACATTATGAAATTGAAATTTGGTTTTATTTTCAGAATAGTACTAAAGAACAGATTGTATATATAGCACGTGGTAAAAATAACATTATTTCTGGTCTGGTTGCAGAACTCGCCTTCAGACATTTGCGATAATATAATGCACATATTTTTAATTGTAATATAAAAATAGCTTATCCTAATTATCTGCAGGAATATTTCTACATATTTTCTGATAACGTGTCACATTAATTTTAAGTATACCCGCAGAAATTTTTTGTGTGCAGAAAGAAAACTATGGTTTGAAAAAAATAACACTGCGTTATTTTTCTAAGAGAAGAGTTTCTTAAAACCAATTACTCTTTCTTTTGTTCTAAACCCTTGTCACCCTATTTTAAGTATTTTTCTTTGTAGTGACAAAGATCCCACTTCTCTCGTCGCTTCCACCCTTATACTCTTTCATCCTTTTTTGCTTGTGTCCCCTTTTCTTACTTTTATAGTCCTATATCATTGGTTTTTGTCACCTTTCTCCACTATCTTTGATGTAACTCACTCACGTGGTTGTGATAGTTAAATTACTCCCCTCCTTTTACGTTGTATTAAGTTCCTTCTACATTGCTTATTCTCGATATGTGGGAAGACTGTAGTCGGTTAAATAAATCGTAGTTTTTGTTTAAGTAAAACTCGTTAAATGTTAACGAAAATTTTGCCTGTTTGGTGGAACCCGCAGTAGGAGGGAAGGAACGGGCGAAAAAACCTCCTTGGTCTTCTAACTGAATGTAAATGCAAGATCAAACAACCACTTTATAATTCAAGATATCAATAAACATTGGAAAGTTAGGACATCTTAAATTTCAGTCAATTAAACGCATACACAGATATGATAACAGCAGGCTTAAATCCAACACATATGAACACGTGCACAAACATTATATTAAATAGAAGAAGAGTTAGTTAAACGACGGTTTGTCGGTAGGTACTGAAGTCCTAGTTACAGAAGCAATCCAGCTATTGGTTGAGTGATCGGGACAAACAAACAAGGGTCGAAAATACACATATATAATAAACACATAATAATATATCATACAAAAGTTATAAAGATGTAGGGTTCAATCAGGAAGCAACATACCGCGACTTTAATACATAAAAGCAGAAACTTGTCTATATCATACACCTAAGATACACTACTTCAAATAAAATACAATCAAGAAAACAAGAAAGCGTCGCACCTCATGCACGTTTGTCGGTCGGGGAAACTTTGTATTATCGCGACCGTTTTGTTATGCCCCGGTCCACTTCCTTACGACAAAAATGGCATTTGCGTAATTTCAATGTAAGTTTGGCTCGTCGCAAAGCTTCAAACACCGTAGCATATCATCCCAATCTCTTGCTGGAATCATAATGTCGTCTAGGTAGGACATCGCTACTTTGTTTCTGAAGGGTCCTAGCAACATGTTGATGAGTTTGCTAAACTCGTATGGCGCGTTTGTTAGACCAAAAATTAAACGTTTATACTGACCTGTTTCGTCTGGAGTAATCAACGTAGTTTTCGGCTTTGACTCCTCGCTCATCGGCATTTGAAGGTAACCGTGCGCTAGGTCCAACGTTGTAAACAATCTACTCCCGCTCAAATTTTCCATTTGCTCATCGAGTGTTGCAATCGGAAAGTTACTTTTGACCGTATTTCTATTTAAGGCTCGGTAGTCCACTACTAAACGCGGTTCGCCACTTTTCTTCGCAATTAACAACACTGGGCTCGCATAATCTGAATTTGTCTCTGTCACTATTCCGCACGCCTTCCACTCATTAACAATTTTGTTTATTGTCTCACGTTCGGGTAAACTCGCACGATAGGGCTTTGACCGCACTGGAACGCCCTTGTCCTTGATTGTCGCCGTCATCAAATCTGTACACCCCAATTCACGCAAATTAAAAGCGAAGCAATTGCGAAATTTGGTGCACAACTTGTATAATTTTCTTTCCACTCCTACATACACGTCGTTATCTACGTTCAGCATGTCCATCGTGATCTCTACGGGTTCTGCTACCCATTCTTCGTCTCTGGGTTTATTTTTGCATTTCAGGTACCCTACCGTGGCACCGACTCGAACTTCCACGTCTTTGTCCGTTGCGTTCATCACAGGAACCATTATCTGCACGTCCTCGCACACTGCTCTCACCAGGTTGACGCTGTTGGCAATCAACACGTCGGTTTTCTTTGTGCTTATCCTCACGCGCTGGGTAATTTCTTCTATTTCTAAATCCTTGAATGGAAACTCGTTTCGCTCTCCGAACACTAACTTGTCGATTCTGGCATAGGCGATGTTGGCATCTTCCGTGAAGCTTCTACCCACTAACACTCTAATGGGTTGTGCCTCGTTCGGTACCTCGAACACTTCCACTCCAGGTACGCGTGCACCGTCGATCTCGATCGTTGCGTTATCCTTAAGATTGCAGCATATCGCTGAACTCTCCTTTCCAAACCCGTATATTTCTTGGTTGGTCGCAGTAATCTCAGAGGGGCCAAAAAGTTTGTTAAATACCGTCGCTTGCGCTGTACAGATTGAACTGCTTGTATCCACCATAGCGTTTACTATTTCGACGTTTATTGTGATTTCTCGTAGGAATTTTCTTACCGTATCTCGAGTCTGAGGTACACAAATATTCATCACACTGTTTCTGCTGGCTGTTTTGTCTGCCCCGATCCGCTGGTCGCTCATTTCTAGGTGTGCTCGTTACCGGTTCGTTTCGCTTGGTACAATTCTCTATGGTGTGACCCGGTTGTTTACACCTAAAGCACGCTTTATAATCTCTAGGTCGCGGGCACTCACTGGCGTAATGTCCCTCCGAGGTACAGTTAAAACAACGTACACTCTGTCTCTGTTTTCCACTCGTATTCTCTGTTTTTATTGGCGTCGCCTCTCGCGTTTTCTCGCTCAAACTATTCCCGTCGGAACGATTTCGATAAAGCACTTCTCCCGTTCGCGTCACTCTTTGTATTGCCATAATGTCGTGCAATAAGTCATTCGCGTCATGATGCCCTTTCACCATTAACCCCGGTATTAATGTCTTCTGCCACAACCCGGACACTATTTGCTCTTTGCTCTCACTAAATGTCAATTTTGGAATAATGCACAATCGTAGTTTTTCATGAAAATACACCTCCACATCCTCGCGTATCTGTTGAGTACGCTTTTTCATGCGTCTCCAGGATACTGTCACGTTCTCACGCAAATCGAATGTTGCTTTGCTTCTTGTTTGATCTCCTCCGACCAATTGTGTAGAGTTGCGCTGGTATTTACCTTTTGTTGAAGTTAGGGATCGTCTTACTTAGGTCCGGCATTATTACCTACGGTCGCGGTTCTCTTAAGGATTGCTCGTTATTGCGGGACACGTTCAGCACGTCTCATAAAACATTTGCTCCATTCGCATTCGATTTTCTTCCATTCTCGTCATCATACGCATAATTTCCCCAACTAACGGAGGACTCGTTTCCGTTGCCATCATGGACGCTGCTGATTGCGCTTCTCTGGATTTGGAACACGCCTGCGCCGCACTCGTACTCGTCTCCTCGCTGAAGTTAAAAATGGCTTTGTCCTGTTCTCCTGGTTCCACCATCTTTGACCGTTCACAATTTCTCGCGTTAACACTTTATTACGTTACGATCCCACTTCTGAATTGTTGTCGATTCTGCCGACATGTCAGGATTAACTCAATGTGATTAATTTGAACCCAAAATAAACGTTTATTCAACATAAAAAATGTATAAAGAGCACAGAGCGCATACTTAACGTGTACCGCGACCCGCGTCCTCCTATACACCCGTAAAGCCATTCATTACACAAATTTTGTATTAAGAATGCTGATTGTACTCCAGATCAGAACGGAACTTTTCCGCTTTGACGTTCAACCCCTAGCGTGCGCAACCCCCGCTTAAAAAAGATCATGCGCAACGAATTCGATGCGTACGTAACTACAACCTTTCTTCATTTTTACGAACATCGTGTCGCGTTTTTCCTTTTTTCCTGCTCCATTTTGCGCTTTCCCTTTTTTTATATATCGAAAAACTAACATTAATTTCTCTATCTAGATACTGTAGCGCCCTACCCAGCACTCTAGCTTCTTTTACGCCACATGCTTCGTCCAAAGATAGAGCATTTCGTCCATGGTCAGCATGTTGGCAACACTGCTTACTTTTTCAATCTAGGTTTTTTGGGTGTTAATTCTCACCTAGCTCCTCCCGATCTTAGCCTTCTCAGGATGCGCCTAAACTTAGACAAAAGATCTTCTTCAGTCACAAACGGTTTGACGTGCTGCTGAAGTATTTCTTCCTCATTTTGACAGAAGTCCTCTGGTTCCACGTTAGATCTACTACTCTTATAGTATCATGATTACAATTATTCTTCTATAAAATTAAAACACTCCATGACAGTAAAGTACAAAATCTTTTATTAATAAATATTATGACAATTTGTATATAAAATTAACCTTTTTTAAATTTTAACAATATTATGCTAAGTATTAAGAATATAAGAGACCATAGCGAGATGGCGATAAAACCCATATATACAACTTGAGAAGAGAAGCCCCATCCACGTTGCAGAATACTTCTCAGACTTTCCGTCGCTTTTGTAAGAGGCAAGAAAAAAGAGCACAATTGCAGAAGATAGTGCATTCCTTCAATTGGCCACACAATTCCGCTCAACAAAACAAATGGGAAAAAACTACCCATCGCTATGTACGTTGCCATTCTTTCGTTATCTACCGCACATGAAATAGCAAAACCTAAAATTTTAAATATTAGAAAAAGTATCGATCTATCACATAAATTACCAAAGCACATTCCGCAAAATCCTGTTGAGATGGATAAAGCAATGAGAATCAAGTATGAGCCGTTCATGGTCATTTGAAAAACTCCAAAAGACATTATTAAGACTATAGACATTTGTATACTCATTATTATAAACTGACAAATAATGTGGGTTATTAATAACTCTAAGGCAGTTACTCCGATAACTAACGCTCTTTCTATACTACCTTGATTTCTTTGTATCAACATTGCTCCAGCCGTTAAAGCAACTGACAAGAAGAAAATTGTCCTAAAAGATGAATTGGACTTCTAAATTTAAAGTTTTAGATTATTGACTTACGTTAGGATCATGCCAGGATTAACAAACTCGGTGAAGTTAGGATATTTAGTGCCATAAATAGGTTTCTTCCACTAAAAATTTTATTTAGAAACGTTTGGAAAAAGATATGTTTATACCTGAATTGGTAACGCCAGAACTTGAGGACTGATATCGCAGGATATTAAGTAATCTTGAATAAAGTCTTGAAAACTTTCGTATAAATAGACTTTCAAAAACGTGGCTATATCTTTACCTAAAATATTGTAATTAGTAAAATGTTACTTAATATAAAAGACCTTACTGGTAACATCTCGCAAAATATCTATTTCGCTCGCTTTAATATCCCAAGAACGTGCATCTCTCCAACTCTCAATGCGTGTTTGTAATGCTTGCGTATAGTTTCCTTTTATCACTATAGAAGCGTACGTTTTTCCTTTTAACACTGACTCCGTGGCTTTAAAATCGCTTTCGTAAGGTATCTAATAAAATGGTTTGAAAAACATGATCACCGTATTGACTATACCTTACCAAATTCAATCCGCGTCTATTCAAATACTCTAAATAAATACAACTGAGAGTTGTACTATTACAAGCTATTGTTGTATCACAGTTCGGCGCATTACCAGTTTCATAATTAACTACAGCTACTTTTAATCCTTCCGGATCGCGACCAATTGAACTACAAAATATAGACATTTGTACAAGAGGCAGAATAATCACAAACAGCAAAACTGGAAAGTTTCTAAGCATCCACAAAAAATTCATCCATAATAATGCTCTCATATGATCTTTATTTATTACTGGAATATAGTGGGATAACTTGGTTTTGGTTACGGGTTTTTGTACATTAAACGTCACTGGTTGGGATCTTGATAACGAACTTCTTGAGGGTATGTTATCTCCGAAACCTTTCATAGAATCGCCGATTTCTTCTTCAATATCCGCCGATGGATTGACTACACCGTTACCATTTACATATTTGGTTAAATTTTGTTTGACACTGAGTTTAAGAAAAACATCTTCCAAACTTGTTGAGTTGTGCAAAGTTAATAGATCTGAAGGCGATTCTTCAGCTAGAAAGTAACCGCCTCTCATCAAACCAATCTGAAACAATGTAAATTAAAATTAATAACATAGAATTGAAAACTAAAAATACTATTTTTTGATAGTTAATTTAAAACAAATTTGTGAAAATTAAAAATGAAAAAAAAAACGTAATTGTGCAAGAAAACGTTTTTTGCAGTTTAACATTTTTTTTAAAACAACAAAAATTTTATTCAAACATTGAATTAAGAAATAGTATATTATATATTAAGATTAAGTAATCTATAATTATAACTTAATGGATCGAAGACGCGAAGCGTTGAAGTATATACAGGGTTATTAAAAAGTATGAAGATGGCGATTTATTGTTCTTAATATTCATTTTAGAAAAAAATGTTCAATACAAAATCGACAATGGGGAATACTTAAATTTTTGTTATCTGGAATTGTTTCTGATTTACGCCGTTCCGCATATTTTTTTCAAATGGGAACATTCTTTTTACCTCACCATTCGATAGAGCACCAAAGCAAATTTAGTATTTATTAAGTATTTACATCAAGTAAGTGTTTATATCTGAGATCAAAAAATTGTTATGAATCAAAATCTTATTACTAAAAACAAATTAATAACTAAGTAATTTAAAGTAAGTGTTCAAATTGTCTTCCATTTGTTATTTGACAGTGACGATTTAATAAACCTCGAAGAGAATTATCTAAAAATTCTCGGAGAATTTCTTGTATGGTTCTGGATTTTTAAATCTTCAATGTCATTGGACATATCTCTGTAGACTTTGTTTTTTACGTATCCCCAAAGAAAAAAATCTAAAGGGCTTAAGTCAGGCGAACGGGTTGGCCACTCAATCTTTCCTCGTCTACCAATTCATCTGTTTGGAAAAACGTTATCCACATATTGATAAACGTTTAAACCATAATGCGGTGGGGCGTCATCTTGTTGGAAACAGATGCGGTCATTGGGAAACTGTTCGTTGTTTTCAAGTGGATAGAGCACATCACAAGCCGGTATAATTTGATTGTGTAATAACTGCAAATATAGAGTCGAAGTTAAATTCCAATTGATGAAAAAGGAATCAATAATATGACTCCTTAGAATGCCAACCCCAACGTTAACCTTTTGGAGATATTAATGTCATTAATACGCTGCACGATTTCATAAGGGTTCTTCCATTGCCTCTGCAGCTTCGGCGACAAACCACGTCTTCTTTGGGGATTGTACAACCAACCATGTCGCCAGGTTTAAACCCACCATTCTGTGCCTTGACGTCATATCTAGTCTTTCTTCTGTCGCTGGAAATTTGTATGTTTTTACGGATTGCCTCGTGTACTTCGTCTAGTTTCTTATTAAATTGCTTGCATACTCTTCTCCAGCAACTTCTTCTTCCGGTCTTCGTCCAAATTGGAAGTCGCATGGCAGTCGTATTCTGCGACCGAGCGTGACACAGGATGGTGTCTGGCTTGTATTTTCGTGAACGGATGTTTGGTATACCATTAGAAAAAGGTGCTAGTACTGATCTCAGTCTCTTTGGTGTTCGGACACTATTCATCCGCTCAACCTTGCCATCAGATTGAGGATTGATAGGCGTCGTCCTAATTTTCTTAATTCCCAACAATCGGCAAACTTTTTGAAACAGACTAGACTCAAAGTTGCGCCCTTGGTCGAAGTGTAATTCCAACGGAACTCCAAACGGACAGAAAAACTATTTTACTAATACGTCTGCGACTGTAGGTGCTTCTTAATTGGCCATGGCGTAGGCCTCCGTTCATTTCGTAAAATAATCCATCGTCACCAGGATGTATTTGTTTTCCGAATCAGATTTTGGAAACGACTCTACAAAGTTTAAAGGGCTTTCTACGTTGCACTGTTATGTCAGTCTTTTGCGCTTTCTCGCGGGACTATTTCTTGATGCGCAGACCGTGCGCTTACGGCACCATTTCATGACGATTGAAGTTCACCCAGTAGAATTTTTCTCGAACTTTCCCCAATGTCTTCTTTATGCCAAAGGGTTCTCCGGATGTACCATCGTGGAGATGCTTCAACACTTGTAACACCCGGCTCTTTGGCCTTACCCACTGTCTAGTCTACTTTCTGTGCCCTCGCTACTCTCTAGGGATCGTTTAAGAAGACCGTGTTCTAATATTAAAAAGTCCCATTGCGCCCAGTACGCTTTGATGTTTTGGCACAAAACACTCACTTTTTCCCAGGTTGGTCGTCGGTGTTTTTTTTCTAGTCCAAGGGTAGTCTTATTTCGGGATCGTTTTCTTGTTCGCGACGCAAATGCTCAGATTCCCACTCGTCATCAACCATAGCAGTTCTCCGGAGCTATTCGACTTTTTTTTCAACTCGCGAACAATGGCTGCAGTCCGGCGGACATAGTCTTCTGGACAAAGCATCAGCGTTTCGATGACTGTTTCAGGCACGGTGTTCTGGGTAATAGTCATACTCTTGCAGTCTCTCGATCCATCTTGCTACTTGTCCTTCCGGGTTACGGAACTGCCATTTTAAAGCGGCCAGGTCCGTCTTCACTAGAAATTATCGTTCATACAAATATTTGTAGAAGTGTTTTACGGACTTGACGACTAATAACAGCTCCCTCCTAGTCATGCAGTAATTCCTTTCTGGCCTAGACAAAACTTTACTAAAACACGCAATGACTTTTTCTTGTCCATCTTGCACTCCAAAAGAACCGCGCCTATGGCCAGATTGCTTGCGTCGGTATCCAAAACAAATTTTGTCTCTTTTCTTGGATAACTAAAAAATCGGCGAAGTGACTAGGGCCTGTTTTAGTTGATGGAAAGCAATTTTCGCAGTCTTCATTCCATCTAAATTCTGCTCTTACTTCAGTCAGTTTCGTCAAAGGTTTGGCAATATTGGCAAATCCGAGTACAAATCGTCTATAATATGTACACAATCCAAGGGAACTTTGGACCTGATGTTTGTCGATTGGTGTCGGTCATACTTGCACTGCTCGGATTTTGTCTGGGCCAGCCTTTACTCCATCTCTAGTTACGACGTGACCAAGGTATTGCACTTCCTTCTTAAAAACGTGGCATTTTTTTGGGCTCAGTTTTAGATTTACCACACGTAGTCGCTGGAACACTTCTTTCGAGTTGTTCAAGTGTTCTTTAAACAACCTTTCAACCACGATCACGTCGTCTAGGTAAACCAAGCACATCTTCCAAGACAGTCCGCGCAAGATGGTCTCCGTCAAACGCTCGAACGTTACAGGAACGTTACACAGGACGAAAGGCATCACAGTGAACTGCCACAAACCAGTTCCAATTGTAAAATCCGTTTTTCCACTATCCTAGGGTTCCAATTTTACCTGCTAGTAACCATTCTTTAAATCCAATGTAGAAAACCTTTGGGATCCTGACAAGGTGTTTAACGTATCGTCAATTCTCGGTAAAAGGTAGTTGTCCTTTTGGTTTGGTTCTTAAGCTGTCTGCAATCTACACAAAACCTCGTTAATCCATCTTTCTTTTTTACGAGTACCAATGGGGATGCCCATGGGCTATTTGAACGTTTAATCACACCTTCTTTCTCCATATCCATAATTATGTGTTCGGCTTCTCTTTTAGCCAAAGGAAGTCAGCGTGGATGTTGTCGTATCGGCCGAGCGTCTCCGGTATTAATGTTTTGCTTCACTACGTTAGTTCTTCTTTTGGAACCACTGCGTAGCGCGAACACATCTTGATACTGTTGAATCAACACCTACCACAGTCTTCTTTTTCAACGTTAATGGATCTGAGTTGACATTTAAGATCCTTACTGGTATCGTGTTTTTCACTCGTACTAAAGTTCTGTCAACGAGTAGTCCTTTTTCAACTAAGTTGTCCTCCATTGGTGCAATCGTGCGGATGTAGCTTTCCCGGAGATTTCCATCCAGGCGTGCCATTGATGGTCCAGTACTCCATTTCCTGACCCAACGGTTACTTTGACTTGTCCGTAAGTAGGTACTTCTTTGTCCGTTGCCGTTCGAAGTGGTACTGTTACTGGTGATGTCTTCTCGTTTTCCAATAACATGTCAGGACAAATGATGGTTTTCGTCGCTCCTGTGTTAACCAGTAACTGAACACTTTTTTAATTGATATTGTAATCAACATAAATGCTATGCAATTGCTCTTAAACAATGCTATTTGAATGGTAACCTTTAGAGAACGGCTCGTTGAAGTTGACTTTTGCCCTATTCGATCGACCTGTTCTAGTTTTTCGGACGCTCTTCTAGTTTTCTTTTGGGTTTAGTACAGCGTCGTCGTAGGTGGCTCACTTCCCCGCAGTTCCAGCATGCCAATTCTCTTTCTTGAGCTACTTCTTTTCGAAATACACATCGCACTATTTCTTCAATCTTTTTTTGTGTCTACGCGGGTATTTCTGCAACACAACAGGGTTTATGGTTGCTTCGGTGCGACGTTTGTTTTGCTGCTTCAAACTCCAAAACATGAGTTAAATCGTCATCCAACGATCAAGTTAACCGGAGAGTCTGCTGCGTTTCGCTATCTCCGAGGCCGTCTACAAAGGTTTGAATAGCCAACTGCTTCAAGAAGGTATTTGAAGCTGTAGAACACGCAAGCCGTGTTAATCTGGCGATGACAGTCTAAAACTCTTGAAGACACTTGTTGAAGATGAGCATTTCTACATCACATTTCTAAACGTGGAATTAAAAGTGCGTAATTTTCTTGTAGGTAGTCAGAAACAGTCTGCAAAATTCCTAGCATTTCTTTACGTAAGGACAATATTAAAGACGTCGCTTTCGGTTTGTTGCTTCATTTATTAACTGTAGCTGCGGCTTCAAACTACTTGTAGTAGGTTGACCATGGAACTTGACCATCAAAATTTTGAGGTACAACTTTAAACTTGTGCGTGGTTTCTTCTTGATGGTCTATTAAATCTTCACTCGTGACACTTCCTTCACCGTGACAATTCATTTGGTTAATTTTTTCTTTAAGCAGTTTTATTCTGTCTTCTAATATTTCCTCTATTGCTTCTATTTGCTCATTCACAAATTTTTTCCTCTTGAACAATTTTAATCTGATTTTCTATGCTTGTTCGTATTTCTTCTTTTAAACTTCTAGAATTTTCTTTCATTTTTTGGGAATGTTCTAACAGTTTTTCTTCCATTTTTCTAAAATTTTCTTCTATTTTCTGAGAATGTTCGAATAGTTTATCTTTCAATTTCTGAGAATTGTCGTGAAACTTTTAAAATTCTTTCAATCTAATAAGTTGAAGTTGTAATTGAGTACGCAGTTTCGTAAATTTTCCGTGATTTAGCTGGTAATAATTTTTGTGACGGTACTTTCGCTGCTTCTTCTGTCTCCGGTGGAGTCAGAGAAAACGCGGAATCAGACTTGTTATTTAAAATAACTACTAAACAACTACTAAGTTCGCAATTTCTATATGAAATCATAGAATTAAATTGACAAATATTTGATAACTTTAATAGAAACGTATATCTAATTGTCGTCTACCAGTTTAAACTTCAAATTTCACATCGATAATTTTCGGACATTAATATTAGATCATAAGTGCTCAACTCTTGTCGGCAAGATTTTTATTTTGTATGAGCACTGGTTGCTTGGCAATTAAACGAGGTCAAATTGACGAAAAGACCCGAGCGCAGAGCGCGTTGGATCTTTTCCCAAGAATTTGATCAAGTTTAATTACCTTTTAGCAATCAATGCAAATAAAAAAAATAAAAATCTTGCCTGACAAGAGTTGAGAACGAATGATCTACGGTTGGAGAATTAACTGAATGAAGCGTCATACGTCAAATTTTTAACAACTTTATCATATCAATGGACAAAGATTCGCCTAGTTCATATTTGCGTTGTTGGCAAAATTGTGTAAATTGATTCCACACACTTTTTCTACACTGAGTTGTCTTTCTCGGAATCGAATTTTGCATGTTTTCATTAACTGAAGCGTCAGGAATGTTGCCGAAGCGTGACATTTTTACTTTTGTCAAAATGACATTTAATTTTTTTAAATATTAATGGTTGCTAAAATAATGCTAAAACAATGAGGTAGCGGCAAGAAAAGTAGCATACATTCTTTTCAGTTAAAGAAATCATTTCTAACTTGTGATTGGTGCATGTGACATTGTTCTTAATGTCTCATTGGTCTAGAACACTATGAAGTTAATTATCAATATTAAATCGTCGTTTTTCCCGCTACAGAAAAAAAAATAGTGTATTAAACACAGGAAGAATATTAGATTTAAGCTCTCGGTTTTTTTTCTCACTCCGCTACGCGCCGGGACAGAACACAACATTGAGCTAAAATCTAATACCTTTTTTTCTTGTATAATAAATAACTCCTTAATTTTTTTTGCTGTTATCAACACTAAGAAAAAAATTTTTTTTTTGATTTTTAATAAGCAAGTTCAATATGTTTTTAATAAAACTTTGAAACATTACAAATGCACCCATATGCAGCAATATATTGATAAAAATCGTTCTTTAATTAATTATTTAAACATTAGAAATATAAAGAAAAATAAAAGGTTATAACCAATTAAAAATTTTTTTTAAGTAAATTTTTTTTAAATTCTGATTTCATGACAAAATTGTAAAAAAAAATTTTAAATAATAAAATAGTCAAATTATTTATAAACAATTTATAAACAAATAGCCTGAAATTTAATGTTAATAAATGTCTTTCATCAATACAATTTTAAACAATTTTCATTGTTCGCAATGATGACGGAGGTCATAAAAAATTTTCTCAATTAACAATTTCTTAACTTGTTCAAAAATTAAGGTAGATCAATTTTTTTAACGGAACCTTATTTCCTTAAGTGTTGAAAATACAGCATAATTTTTTTAAATTTTTTAAGTAACATTTAATGCTTGGAAAAAATAATTTTATGTGACGTACTAGCTTCAGAGGCCGCGCGCTCATCTCGAAATTTTCACGTGGAGGTCTACTTTCAACGTTCATTTCAAATTATTAGCAATGGAGATAGAGTTCCGGAAATTGGGATTTTTTATTGAAAATCTCTTCCTCTTTAAGAAACATTTTTATTATATATTTCGATTACCTCTTATAATAGTTTCTAAGTTATTCGCGAAAAACTAAATACCTTCTTTTTCATCTTAGTTGGTTTATAACTTTTAAAATTTTTTATCTGCTAAAAAACATTTTTCTAGGCGTTATTCTGAATCCATCGAATCCAATAAGCTTTGGCTCATATTTTTAGAAGACTTTTAAGATAAATTAAAAAAAAAATTATCTTAAAATTAGTATGTAAATGCTTGAAATGATATGAATTGGACGATGAAAAAAAAAACAAAGATGGTGTAAAAACTGAATTAATCATGAAAGCATTTGTGATACAATGGCAGAAACTTGATTATTTCATAACACCATAAAAACTAATGTTTTTGTATTTTAATGTTTAAACGTTACTCTTTAGTTAACTATAATTCTTGCAAATTAATAACAATGCTAAATATAATACTTATGGCAATTACTACGCTTTCTTTAATTAATAATCTTATTTTCGGTTTCTTAACATTAAAATTGCATAAGTAATTTCTTATTATAACCACTGGTATTGCCGGCGCTTTCATTTTTACTTAAAATTAATTGAATGAGCAACATACGGTATTTTGACATAGTAATAAGTGCAATAATTATGAAATAACGTAAAGTTGATTATTCAATTTTAATTTCTCGTTAGTCATGAAAAAATTTCTATTTTTACGGTTCAGGAAATTATTTCATTGTATTTACGTTTACGTTTAATGAAATGTTTTTTTTTCAATAATGTCACAATGGTTACCGTACAAACAATTGAGAACGTTGCCTTTTACATTTACATAAAAATATTTTAATTTTAAATGAAGTAATATGAAACAAAAGATTGCATCTTTTAATCAGAATCGATTTTTTAAATGCTTTTTTTAAAAAAAAATCAAAAATCAATGTATTAAAAAAATTTTTTAGAAAAAACGAAACATCTTTTTGTCTTTGGAATTTATAGTAAAAATGTTTATATTGCAAATTTAATCTTTAAACAAGATGTCGTTTATAGTTTCGTCTTAATTATGATCACCTGTCACTAGAATACCTTCATTTTTGTATATAAAAAAAAATAACACTAAAACGTTTTTCTATTATTTGTTTATTTTGATTCCATTTTCACATTTTCTTAAAATGGAAAGTTTTTATTTAAGACATTGGTCTATTTGAATACAATGAAGTAAGATCGTTACATGTCAAAACAAACAATTTGAGTAATAGCACATGCTAATTACATATAAATTGAAAAATCAAAAATAATTGTTAAATTGCGTAAAACATTGTTGATCTGAGCAACATAGCAAATAAAACGGTAATAAAAATATCAACCGTGTTAGGATAGATCAAAGAAAATAAGTATAAAAAATTTGCGATACCAATTATATTATTCTTATGTAAATTTTGTTAATGCAAAAAAATATTATTTAATTAAGTACGTTTACTAAGAACAGTATTGTGTTTGTAGATAATTAAACATTATAACAATTGTGTAAATATTGTGTTTGACGTAACGTGACATTGTCAAGAATTTTCATATAAATTTTAGTTGCGTAATTTATTGAGCATATTGTTATTTTGCAGTTTAACACCATTGATAATTAGGTTTGTTATTATATAGTTCTATTTTAGAAAATAAACCACTCAATATATTTTTAATAGCGACGTTTCGTGCAACTTAGTCTTTAGACCATTGTAATTTATTAGTAAGTATAAGAGAACACGAAATCATTTAATATACAACTAATATTAATACAGCTCAAAAAAAGCTTAACGTAGAAAAGCAGTCGCCTGAAAAAGTACATACTACGTTGCAGGAAACGTCGCTTTAAAAAATATCTTGAGTGGTTTATTTGCCCTTTTTATCAAGTTGGCTGACCAGTTTCCATTTAAACCTCAACAAACTGCTTTAGTTATGGTCACTGAAAACCTTGAAAATGTACATCATTCTGTCTCTCGCTAATATCGTGAGATTATCTGCATATGCAACTACTTGTATTGCTTTATTAGTTATTCTCCCCAACAAGTTACACTTTTTAATTACTGCATTTAGTATGGTTGATAGCCCATCTTCTTGTCTTACTCCTGAATTCATTTTAAATCCCTGTTTCTCTTCCAGCTGTTCTTACTATTGCTTATGACTTTGTTATTGTCATTTCTGTAAGTCTAATTAGTTTTTCAGGTATTTTGATATCTGTTATGGCTTTTATTGTTCTTAACTGTCATAAATTTTAATTTTTCGCTATTGTAAACCGTCTTTGACAGTTTTTGCGTACTTGTCAACATAAACGTCAAATTATTTTTTAGAGATTTTGAGATTTTGAGAGCCTTCTAGTCTCTGTTCGAGCAATCAAATGTTGTATTCAACTCGTTCGTGTCTAAATTGGACGCTTTTTTCCTCGAAGACTTTTTAAACCCTCGTGTCACTCGGGTTTAAAAATGTCCTCTTGGAAAAAAAGTGTCCAATTTACACAGAAATAAATAAACTACTATTATTACTTGTTTGCGTTTCAGACTATTGAAAGCTTTTTTGAAATCAATATACACGATTCACAGCTTGATTCTATATTCTTTAGACTTTTCGATTATTTTTTTTTATTGTATGTAGTGCGTCTATGGTCAATCTGCTCTTTTTAAACCAATGTTGGTAGTTTTTCATTTTTGTTTCTCCAGTTCTGCGCCGTACATAAGGACAAAGTCGTGTGGTGCACGACGGCGCCAAGGCGCCAAAAAGCCTCAAAACTCAAAAGTAAAAAAAAAAGATAAAACAACAAACAACATTGTCACAACAAAATTTATAATGATAAAAAACCAGTAAAGAATTACTAGCTATTACCACTATTACATTGTTTTTTATTTGTTTATTTGTTTACTTTTACTGTTTGAGACGAGGAAACCGAATTACTTCTCGAAAATAATATATTTTCCAAATGAGAGTACGCAATAATAGCATTTATTTGATCGAATACGTAATACGTAACGTGATAACATGAATTGTGTAAACTCAAACAAATTTGATTTTATTCATGTTTGAGCTTGAAATTTGGCTTGCAACGAGCCAACGAGCGAACAAGCGTATTTTTTTGTCTGAGCTTGCAATGTACGAAACTTTATATATTTAAGCGCTGCATTGGTCGCGATTTCATTTGTTGCCCGATACCCGATCGATAATTAACTTAGCAAAGTGAAAAGGTGCATGGGGTAAAAGATATCTGCTTTTGAAACTTTAGTTTTTTTTGTAGTTTTACAGACTTTATAGTGATGTGTTTTGTGAATTAAGGTGAGTTCATCTAAAATTTATTTTTTATTTTAGATTTATTAAAACATTAAAAGCCAAAAACTTGCATCTCAAAAATCCTTTTATATTTGATTATACAAACATCATTGCTAATTGAAGAAAATTCAAACAGAATAATAATTGATAAACACTAATATTACTATTTATAAAAATTTATAAATTTTGAAATAACTTGAAATAAGTAATGTTGAGAAAATACTTTCGAGTTTGAGTTTGAGACGTCAAAACATTTCCATTTTTCATGAATAATTTGTCAATTTGTTTACTTACGTATTAATTTTTTTATAGTATACAGGATGTCAGAAAAAAAGAAGAAATTGTCTGGATACCAAAATTTGCTGAATAAAAGAAAAAGATAGGAAGAACTGGAAAACCATGTCAAAATTACGCATTTTTTTTCAAAACCCGAGTCTACTTTGCCAAATATTAATAACAACAATAATACAGCTGAATCCCAATATTCTGAACCTGTACTTAAAACAAATATCATCAGCAGACAAAAAACTGATTTTCTAGAAAGCAATTCATCAACATCTTCTAGTTCCGCTGATAATAAGAAATAAACACATTCAAAAATTATCAGAACGGAAAATATGAGTCAACTTTCAAAAGATGCTGCACTATAGTCAAAGAAATTACGTCCTAATAATATTCAAGAATTAGTAGAACGTGGCTCTGCTCATTATCAAAACAAAATGGCTATTTATCCGAGAGATAGTTCGAAGTCGGGACGTTGAAATCTGATAGCTTTAGTGATGAATCTGGTTACAATGACTAGCACCATTTAAGTGAACTTTTAAACATTCATGAAAAAAGCAAGTTACATATCGAAAATGTTCTAAAATTGCTAGATCTTTCTAACCGCTTTAATAAAAATGAAATAATTGATTCTGAAATTCAAAATGTAATAAACAGAGAAACTAAATACTTGCAAGCTGTTATAGAAAAAAATTTCTACGTGATTCAGTTTTTAGGTCAGAAAAATTTAGCTTTTCGTGGAAGTGGTAATAAGTTGTTTCAGAAAAACAATAGTAACTTTTTAAAATGCATAGAAATGATTTCTAAATTCGATCCGATTATGTGAGAATATACAAAAAGCTCTCAAATAAATGATCACAAAAACTATCTCGGGGATAAAATACAAAATGAAGTAATCAACTTTATCGGTAAAAATATCAAATCCAAAATTTTAGAACTAACTAAAAAGGTAAAATATTATTCCATATTATTAGACTGCACACCTGACTAGTCACCAAGAACAAATTTCAGTTTGTATAAGATTTGTTAATTTAAAGAGTACGGGAATTAGTATAGAAGAACATTTTTTTATTATTTTGTCCTATAGATGATATGTCGGGTGAAAGCTTAACAAAATTTCTTTTGTCGGCGTTAAAGAAAGAAGGCTTAAACATCAACGATTTGCGGGGTTAGGGTTACAACAATGGGTCAAATATGCGTGGTAGGCATAATGGTTTACAAAAAAAATTTTGCACTTCAATCCGCGAGCTTTTCCTTTAGTTCAAGAACTGTTTGTATTTTTTTCAGCTTCTACTAAACGTTGGTCAATTCTAAAATCTAATTTATCTAATGTAACAAATTTAATTTTAAAGCCTTTATCGGATACTCGATGGTCTAGTAGAATAGATGCAATAACTCCTTTAAGATATCAAGTTGGGGAGGTTTATGATGTTCTGTTTGAAATAAGCGAAAGAAACTTTGAAAAATAACGTAAAAAATTACCACCCTGAATTTGCATTTGAATTTGAAATAACAAATGCATTTGAATTTGAAACATGAAATGCGTTAGAATTGGACAATTTTTAAACATGTAGCAGTTATAGAAAATACTTCATTTTCAATATAGTTTATACATTAATAATTTACCTAGTCGGACAAATAATCCAAGTGCCGTCAGAAGGTGACAATGTTGATACTATGCTGTAATCACCATCATCATATAAAAAAATCCGTGCTATTAGAGTTCCATATTTTAAAAAAAATTAATTTTAAAATTTCATGATGTAAATTTTTGAATAAAAATTAATATTTTTTTTGAATTCTCACCCTCTGACGGCACTTAGGGTTGTATGACTATATAGGTTTATTACAGCATAGTATCATCATATAAAAAATCTGTGCTATTAAAGTTCCGTATTTTTGAAAAAAATGAATTTTAAAATTTCGTGATGTAAATTTTTTAATAAAAATTAATATTTTTTTTAATTCTCACTCTCTGGCGACAATTAGGGTTGTATGATTATATAGGTTTATTAGAGTAAAGTATCACCTACATCATTTAAAAAATCTGTGCTATTACAGTTTCGTATTTTTGAAAAAAAAATCGATTTTAAAATTTCATGATGTAAATTTTTGAATAAAAATTAATATTTTTTTTGAATTCTCGCCCTCTGACGGCACTTAGGGTTGTATGACTATATAGGTTTATTACAGCATAGTATCATCATATAAAAAATCTGTGCTATTAAAGTTCCGTATTTTTGAAAAAAATTAATTTTAAAATTTCGTGATGTAAATTTTTTAATAAAAATTAATATTTTTTTTAATTCTCACCCTCTGACGACAATTAGGGTTGTATGATTATATAGGTTTATTAGAGTAAAGTATCACCTACATCATTTAAAAAATCTGTGCTATTACAGTTTCGTATTTTTGAAAAAAAAATCGATTTTAAAATTTCATGATGTAAATTTTTGAATAAAAATTAATATTTTTTTTGAATTCTCACCCTCTGACGGCACTTAGGGTTGTATGACTATATAGGTTTATTACAGCATAGTATCATCATATAAAAAATCTGTGCTATTAAAGTTCCGTATTTTTGAAAAAAATTAATTTTAAAATTTCGTGATGTAAATTTTTTAATAAAAATTAATATTTTTTTTAATTCTCACCCTCTGACGACAATTAGGGTTGTATGATTATATAGGTTTATTAGAGTAAAGTATCACCTACATCATTTAAAAAATCTGTGCTATTACAGTTTCGTATTTTTGAAAAAAAAATCGATTTTAAAATTTCATGATGTAAATTTTTGAATAAAAATTAATATTTTTTTTGAATTCTCACCCTCTGACGGCACTTAGGGTTGTATGACTATATAGGTTTATTACAGCATAGTATCATCATATAAAAAATCTGTGCTATTAAAGTTCCGTATTTTTGAAAAAAATTAATTTTAAAATTTCGTGATGTAAATTTTTTAATAAAAATTAATATTTTTTTTAATTCTCACCCTCTGACGACAATTAGGGTTGTATGATTATATAGGTTTATTAGAGTAAAGTATCACCTACATCATTTAAAAAATCTGTGCTATTACAGTTTCGTATTTTTGAAAAAAAAAATCGATTTTAAAATTTCATGATGTAAATTTTTGAATAAAAATTAATATTTTTTTTGAATTCTCGCCCTCTGACGGCACTTAGGGTTGTATGACTATATAGGTTTATTACAGCATAGTATCATCATATAAAAAATCTGTGCTATTAAAGTTCCGTATTTTTGAAAAAAATGAATTTTAAAATTTCGTGATGTAAATTTTTTAATAAAAATTAATATTTTTTTTAATTCTCGCCCTCTGACGGCAATTAGGGTTGTATGATTATATAGGTTTATTAGAGTACGGTATCACCTACATCATATAAAAAATCTGTGCTATTAAAGTTCCGTATTTTTGAAAAAAATGAATTTTAAAATTTCGTGATGTAAATTTTTTAATAAAAATTAATATTTTTTTTAATTCTCGCCCTCTGACGGCAATTAGGGTTGTATGATTATATAGGTTTATTAGAGTACGGTATCACCTACATCATATAAAAAATCTGTGCTATTACAGTTCCGTATTTTGAATAAAATCGATTTTAAGTTTTCATGATGTAAATTTTTTAAGCAAAATTAATAATTTTTATTTGTCACCCACTGACAGAACTTGGATTATTTGTCCGACTAGGTAAATTATTAATGTATAAACTATATTGAAAATGAAGTATATTCTATAACTGCTACATGTTTAAAAATTGTCTAATTCAAACGCATTTCATGTTTCAAATTTAAATGCAACTTCAGGGTTGTAAAAAATTTGGCTGCATCGTTCGCCAAAAAATTTCACAATTTGGAGTTCATTTGCTAGCTTTCGAACTTTGTCCACCATTGACACTTAAGCTACGTCTAGAGTTTTTATGGTGGTTTTCCTTTAGACCTTCGAGCGAATGCTGTAGCTAAATAACTTGCGCTTATTATCTAGTTCCCTTATAGTTATTGTTTTTAGTTACCTTAGTTTTTTATAATTGTCAAATTAATTTAATTTTTGCCTGACGAAGAACTTAGACAAAGTTCGAAAGCTAGCAATTGTATTTCTAAATAAATATACACCATTTACCCAAAAAATAATTTAATAATGTTTTATGGTGAAAGTTTTGTCTAAAAAAAAACATTTTGATTATGAATGTAACGATGAACCGATCCACGGCGAAACTTTCAAGTTCAAATTTGATTTTATTTTTTAATGCTCTAGTTTCCCAACCGGTGTGCCGCGGCACACCACTGTGCCACGAGGCGCATTGAAACATGTTAAAAGATGTTGAAATCCAAGTGAATGAAAAACTTAAAGCAGTAGATTTTTTGCTCTTCAATTGGATGAGTCTACAGACATAACTGGAAATCCTCAGGTTTTAACTTTTGTTAGATTTATTTGCGAAAGTGAGTTAATTGAACAGTTTTTATTTGTCAAACACCTTCCTACAACTACAACCGGGCTGGACATTTTCCAATTAGTGAACAAATATTTCTTCACTGCTGGTTTGTCATGGCAGTCTTATTTGAGCGTTTGTACAGATGGGTGTCCTGCAATGGTAGGTCATTTGACAGGTTTTCTGGTCTTGGTTAAGAAAGAAAATCGAGATATTATTTTTACTCATTGCTTTCTTCACAGAGAGACTCTTGCAGCAAAGTCTTTGGTACCCGAACTCAATGATGTTTTACAAACTGTTGTAAAAATGGTAAACTTCATTAAAAGTAGGCCTTTAAAGTCGAGATTATTTGAAAGTTTGTGTTCAGCTATGGATGCTAAGCATATCCAGCTATTGTTACATATCGAAGTAAGATGGCTGTCTTGAGGACATGTCCTTGAAAGATTTTATGAACTTAGGAAAGAGTTATTGATATTTTTTATTTGTGAAGAATTAGCATACTCTGATTTTCTTAGTGATGACTCTTGGTGTAGCAAAGTTGCCTTTTTGGCAGATATATTTGGAAAACTGTATTTTTTTAACAAAGGCATGCAAGGAAAGCAAGAAAACGTTCTCACATCGACAGACAAAATAAACTCTTTCCAGCAGAAGTTATCACTGTGGATAACAAAAATTGAAAAACATGCAACCTGGGATATGTTTGATCTGGCCACATTGACTCAACGCTTTCAAACCTAATTTTAAGAAGTCTACGACTGCTTGAGAATAATATTAAAAAACATTTTCCATCCATTTCCATTTTCATCAATGGACTGGGTGAGAAATCCTTTTATCGGTTCTGCCTATGAGACCGCATTGTTCACTACTGATGAAGAAAGTGAACTGATTGATCTGAAAAATGACCGTAGTCTCAAACTACAGTACGCAAACTTAGCTGAAGATGCTGAGGCAGAGTCAAAAGTAAAGAAATCAAAAGTGAATGTTGACATCGGATCTTTTTGCATTCTTCTGTTGGGCGAGTATCCCTTGATCTCAAAGAAAGCCATGAAAGCAATGCTGCCCTTTTCTACATCGTTTATATGTGAAGCTGCATTCTCGTCACTAAACACCATCAAGACAAAAAATTGCTCTCAACTACAGAGTGTGGAACACGACATGAGAGTATGCTTGACGACCATTCGACCTAAGAAGAAACTTTTAATGAAGGGGCACCAGGCCCAAATTTCCCACTAGGTTTTTTTATGTATTTATTCATGTATTACTAATTTCTAGTTTTGTATCTTTCCTAAATGTAATAAAACTATATTAAAATGAAAGTGTCTTGTTATGGATATAGGTCTATCTAGAATTCTATAGGTAGGTATATAGGTCATAGATAGGAGGTAATTAGGCATGTGTGCCGTGAGTGAATATGATTTTCAGTAAATGTACTGTGAGGTAAAAAAGGTTGGGAAACACTGCTCTAGATGTAATCATAACATCAGTGGATGAGAGATTCCAATTACTTTCTTCTTACTCTAATAATTTTGCGTTTTTATGGAATATTGATAAATTTAAAAAGTATTCTGAAAACGAACAATTAGAATTATGTGAAAAAGTTGAAAATTTATGAAACGACAAAACTCGCAATGAACGAGACATAACTGCCGTGGAACTTGTTAAAGAATTGTTTACAAAATTTTGATGACAAAGTTATTACGTATCCAGAAAAAACTTTAAATTATATAACAATTAACAACTTAGTGGATTCTTTTCCTAATACGAGCATAATACTTCGTATTTTAATAACAGAACGATATTTTTCAAAACTCAAAATAATAAAAAAATATTTAAGATCGACCATGGGGCAAAACCGACTATGTAATCTTGCTGTCATTTCAATAGAAACGGACCAGCTAAAAGAATTAGACACCGAAGATTTAATTAAACAATTTACAAAAATTAAAGCACGGAAAGCTCAATTCACTTAGCTAAAATATTAATAACAACATGTTGCATTATTAAAATAATATATTGTTTTGTTTTTATTTGTCGATCAGTTTCGTCCTGTGATACATAAACGAGTATTTTTAATGTTATAAATATTTTTTTTATTTCTTGTGCTTTTGTATCATATATTACATTTGAAACTAAAATACAAAAATTTTGAGTTGTAGTACTGTTAGAATATATTTCTGTTTTCTATAAGTTTCTTGTATGACATGGCTTGTACTTGTAAAATATAAAAATAAAAATAAATGTATGAAAATACTTTTTAAAATTATTTTTCAACAGTGGATAATAATACCTAACTTAACCCGTATCTGTACTCACATATGAACGTAATACAAATTTGGGGCGTTATTTTAAATTTGCACAAGGGCGCCAAAAGTGCTAGGCGCGGACCTGTTTTTGAGACTTCTTTCTTTCTAATGGTGTACCCAAGGTTTCCACCAAAGTTTAGCTCTGTCGGAATTTTCGTTATTTGAAATGTCTATTTTGACCGGACTAATAGACGTTGTGTCATTATTTACAATCACATTTATCCTTAATTACACTAAATTGCAAGTTATTTTATTTTATTATAACATTTATTTGCATGTCAAGTAACGTAATGCATTTCACAACTTTTTATAATTATAATTTAATGATTTAGTTGTAACATTAATTGTTTTTAATTGACAGTTACTGGAAAGTGCGTTATCGATTACATCGACAGATCTAAATCAAGATATAGGTAATCTCCTTTCGCACTTATACACTTATTCACCTTCAGTGTTGTACAACGACTTTTTTGAAATTGCTGCTTCAAGCAAATCGTGTTCTATTGAAGTTTTATCATTCTACCAATGATTCTACTATGCTTTAACGTTTCTTTCTTTTATACCATACTCTTAATTTTGTTTTTTTAGCAATTTTTATGTTTTTTGATTAGTAACATGCGGTGTTTAAATTTTTAAAATTTCATTTATTGATTAATTTTCCACTTCATTACGTAAAATTATTTAGTTTTTTTTAATGCATTGTATTTAACAAATTTTTCATTTTGACTAATCGTATACTATTTCTTTTTTTGTAAGACGTAATTTACCAATTTCTTCTAATCGTTTAAATTAGAATCTAAAAAATGTTTTGTTTGATTAATGATGATGCATATGAAAAAAGTTTGGGAATTTTTCCATTGTATTAATTTACATGCATTATCAAGTTTAATGTGTTTGCTTTAGTATGTGCACATACCATACTTGCTACGACGTCTTTAAAAATTTAAATAATTTAATTTTATACCTTGAAAAATATCACAGAAATTGTAACACAAAATGAAAATTTGTAATGTTAAACCGCGTTTGCATTGCATAATTATTTTCTAGTCAGAAATGAAAATTATTTTAACATTGATACCTATAATCACTCATAAATAATTTAAGAAAATTAAAAACGTTTTTGTCAGCTGGTTGAAAATGAAAGATTAATTTAAAAATGGTTTACATTTTTTTTCTTAATTTTGTTATTTGGGATATTCATGCTATACGGCTCTGAATATTGTGGCCAAAATACACGACTTTGAAAAAGTTTCACTTTTGGGATATAATCTATAATGGTTAGTTTTTAAAATTATTTTCATATTATAGAAGGTGTCGTAAAAGCTGTAAAAGTATCAAATTTGTGTTTTTTTTAATGCATTTTTTTAATCTACGATCAAAATACGTTTAATGTTTATGAGGCCTAAACCTTAAGATTTTTTTAAAATAATTTGAATTTTGTCAAAATATATATCCCAATTACAATAAACTTTACAAACAATGAAAACAAGTTCTAGAGCTCGCAAAAAGAGATGGAAATGCACATTTCAAAAATTTAAAACAGTTGTATTAACGATTTTACTGCAGAGCAGAGTAATTGAAGATATACAGCATACTAATATTAGAATACATGCTCCAATAGACTCACAACCCGAGAATATTACAAGTTCATTTTTAAATCATGAACATGATATAATAAGTAGTATAGATGATTCGTGTAAAATTTTGTGTACCTAATCTATGGTTTGTCTATAGTAATAGCTATTACTTGCTTTACAGAGACGCAATATAACTTTATTTCACAAAGATAACAATGCGTTGCATAAAAATCATAGTTCTTCTGACTCAGTGGTTCCCTAAGTAGTCGCTACGGATGCGCAAGGGTCTCCGAGATCATTCAGGCGATGCGTGGAAAATGAAAGTTAATTTGGAGCTCCTTGAACAACGTCAAGGGGTTCACGCAAGGTTTAATATAACATTAAAAAATTGTAACACATTTTTGTTAATAAAATAATAAAAAGGAGAACAAACATAATCATAAGAGGTATGGAAGTGAAAGATGGAAAGAAGGAGCAAAAGGAGCAAGTGGAAAATTGGATGAAGAAGGATTTAAATATTGAGAAAACAGTGGTAGAAACTAGAAAGTTAGCAGAGCGTGTAATGTTAGTAAGGATGGGTACATTTGAGGATAAGTTAGATGTAGGGAAGCAAAAAAGAAGGTTAAGAAGTACGAGCATTTATTTAGACAATGACATGACGAGAAGGGAAATAGATATACAAAAGAAGATAAGATATGAGGCGAGTAAGATGAAGAGAGAGGGAAAAGTATTAAAATAGGATTCTTGAAAGTGTGGGTGGAAGGTGAAGCAAGATTTTGGGATGAGGAGAGGGGAACTTTAGTGAAGAAGGGGGCAAAAAACTAAGAGTTGAGGATGGATCAAATGATGTTGGATTAGCAAGTTTTAAGGAAAATGAGATGGAAAAGCAGAATCAAATAAAATTATTGTTTTGGAATGTGGCAGGCATAAAAAATAAGGGAGAGGATTTCTGGAGATATGTAGAGGGTTTTGATATGATGGGAATGTCGGAAACATGGTTGGAGGAAAAAGACTGGCAAGTATGGAAGGAAAAATTATCAGAGGGTTATAATTGTAAGGTGGAATTTGCAACAAGAAGAGAAAGTAAAGGTAGAGCAAAGAGAGGATACTAACGGGCATAAAAAGGAACTGGTCGGTTAAAGAAGAGGAGGGAAACGAGAAGCACGGGATAGGGATTGTAAAAAATTATGTGGTCAGAGAAGGAAAGGAAAAATATATAGTGTTAACAGTTTATGGGCGGGATATGAGGATGATAAGTGAACAGATTGAGAAAATGGTACAGGGGGAGGAAAAGGAAAAGATTATTATAGAGGGTGATTTTAACGCGAGAACAGGGGAAAGGGAGGAGTGATTATTGGAGGGGAAGTAAAGAGAAGAGTTAGCATGGATAAGACAGTTGATAGGAATGGAAAAATGTTAGTGGAGATATGTGAGAAAAAAGGGTGGTCAATTCTTAATGGAAATATAGAGGAGGGGGACAGAGGTGACTACACTTATATGGGAGGGAGGGAAGAATCGGTGATCGATTACGTGATAGTGAGTGAAGAGATGTGGGAGAACATAGAAAGTTTTAAAGTGAGGGATGAAGAGGAATCAGATCATCAGCCACTGGAAGTGATTTTAAAAGGAAAGGAGCAAGGAATTAAGGAGGAACAGAGGGGATGGGGAGTAAATAAGGTGTGGACTGAGGAAAGCATAGTAAGATATAAGATAAAGTTGGAGGAAGTGATTTGGGGAGATGTAGGGGGAAAAGAAGGACTAAAGGAGTTGACTGCAGAAATGGAGAAAGCAGTAGAAAAGAAAAAGTTTGAGAAAAGACAAAGAAAAAAGAGGAACGAAAATACGTGGTGGAATAGAGAATGTAGAGAGGCAAAAACAGAGATGAGAAATGCCAGAAGAAGATGGAAGAAAGGTAAAATAGATGTGCAGGAGTATAAGGAGAGAAAGTGAATTTTAAAAATGTATGTTCTGAGAGAAATGTGTCGTATAAAGAGGAAATGGAGAAACAAGCAAAGGAAATAAAGAAAGAAGGAGAAGTGTGGAAATTTCTAAACAAGGAGAGAAGAAGAGGTTTAACGGATATAAAGGTGTGGTTGGATTATTGTATGGAGCGTTTGGAGGGAACAAGAGAAGGACCAGGGCAGGTGATATTGCAAGAGGTAAATACAACACAGGAGGAGAGGGAGATAACGAAAGAGGAAATGGAGGAGACAATAAATAGACTAACATTAAGAAAGACGACAGGAACGGACGGTACGCAAGGAGAACAATGGAAATATGTAGGGGAGAGAGTAAGAGGAAATGTAAGAAAAATTTTTAATACAATATGGAAAGGAGAGGAATTGCTAGGGAGTTGAAAAGAAAGTTTAATTCTGCCGGTTTATAAGGGAGGGGATAGGAAGGAGGTAAAGAATTATAGAGGGATAAGTGTCACTAATGTAAGTTATAAATTGTATGCCATGATTATACAAAGGAGGTTGGAAAAGAAAGTGGAAGAAAAAAGACTATTACCAGATTGGCAGATGGGATTTAGAGTGGGAAGAAGGGCAATAGACAATGTTTATATATTGAAACAGTTGGTGAATCGAGAGCTAGATAAGAAAAGGGGTAAGGTATACGCGTTCTTTATGAACATAGAAGCTGCGTTTGATAATGTGAATAGGGAAAAGCTATGGAGGGTGTTAAGGAAAAAGGGAATAGAGGAACAACTAGTGAGGAAACTGGAAGGGATATATAAAGGTAAAAATGGAAGATAGTGTTAGTGAAGTGTTTTGAACGAGGAAGGGGCTAAAGCAGGGGTGTCCTCTTAGCCCTATTTTATTTGCACTGTATATAGGTGACATAGAAGAAGTGTTGAAGGGAGGTCAGTGTGGTGGGGCTGTCATGGAGGGAGGGATTAAAGTGTGGGTGTTGGCATATGCAGACGATATAGTCATGGTGGCTAAAAATGAGTTGGAGATGAAAGGTATGATAAATACGATAAAGAGGTACCTGGAAAGGAAAGATTTGGGTTTAAATGTGAGAAAGTCTAAGATGGTAGTTTTTCAAAAAGGGAGAGGAGGGAAGAAAAAGGAGGAGTTAAGTTGGGGAGAACAGAAGATAGAGGCAGTGGATGAAGTGACATATTTGGGATATAGGCTAAGGTATGATAATAAAGATGATGCGCATATAAGGGAGTTAGCAAAGAAGGGTAACAGGGTATTAGGGCAGGTATGGAGTTTAGGGAAAAGAGTATTCGGGAAGGAGATCGAGAATAGAAGCTGGTTGTTTGAAAAATTGATTAAAAGTGTGATGATGTCCGGGGCGGAGGTATGGGGTTGGAAAGAGTGGAACCTATTGGAAAGGGTACAAATAAAATATTGGAAATGGATACTGGGCTTAGACAGGGAGACGCCGGGTTACATAATAGAGGAAGAGGGGAAGTTAGAGAAGATTAGAATAGAAGCAGGGAAAAGGGCGATGGGTTATGAAGAGAAAATGAAGGAAAGGAGAGAATGTAAAATTTTGCAATGTTGCTGGAAGACGGTAAAAGACAGCAAAATCATATATGGACAGGAAGAAAGGAAACTTTACTGCCAACGAGGAGGTTTCGCAGTAGAAGAGGTAGAAAGAAGGAGAAATGAAGGGAGGTTAAATACTGAGGAGATAGTAAGAAGAGATAAAGACTCGCAGGTGCAAGAGAGGGAAGAAAAGATAAGGGAAGGAAAGTACAACTTAAGGTATGGGAATATAGTGTCCAGGGGGGTTCCTAAGTATCTGATGGGGAGGAGAAGCTTAGGAGAGAAACGACTTAAAGCTAGGTTCAGATGCGGAAATGAGGAGAATTTAAATAAGTATTGGAAAGAGGATGTAATGAGGAGATGTAGATTATGTGGGTAGGGATGGGAGGACATAGAACACTTGAGTGGGGAGTGTAGAGAGCTAAGGGAAGAAAGGAGGGGGAGGAAGGCTTTGCTTGGGGAGAAGGGAGAGGGATTGGATTGAATGAAAGCCGTAAAGGAAAGAAGGATAAGAGGGGAGAGTTAGGACTATCGATTTAGAATAATAAGATGGTGATGGCAAGATTTTAGGGGATAAAGTTTTTTTTTGTATTTGTTTTTTTTTAGTTTACAAATTTCTGTACAAATTATATTAGTATGATAAGAGAAGATGCAAGGGTAACGTAACCCATTGTAGGGCCGAATGGCTAGACAATTAACAATAAATAATAATAGTACGCCTAGTTTACCTTCATGTCTCAAACGACGCTTCAAGACCCTAAATAAACACAAATTTTTGATGTATGTATCAAATTAGAATTTTAGAACATATTAAAATTTAATGACATCAGAATTTTATTCTAAAATCGTCAATAAGTTGTTATCATACTTTTTTAAGTGAATATCAATTATAAAAATTAAAATTCTTTGTTTTATTTTAAATAATTATACAACCAATTACTTGTTTTTCAAAGTCGTTTGAATTAATTATAAATTAACATTAATTTTAAAAAAATTAGACACGTTAAAAACAATTTGATCCTTTTTAAAATAAACAACAAATCATTTAAATTTAGCAATTAAAACATTTTGCGAGTATTAATGCTAATAAATTCATATACTGTGGAAAAAGATTTAAACTTTGCCATTTTTAATCTTAAAAACTATTTGAAAACAACTTTGTTTTTTCGCGCGAACAAAAAATTATAATTTTTAAAAAATTAATTTTGTTTGTTTAGATTTATGTTTATTTTTTGAATTAACTTAATTTTGTCATTCATAGTCAGTTGTGTAATTTAGATAACGAAGTCAATCAAGCGGTAACGGCAACGATAAGATCCGTTAATTATGCTAATCGCTATTGGTATAAATATCGTCATTTCCACTTTTTCTTTTAGTGACATTTATCACTCTGAAGATGCAAGCTGCAATGTTTTGCGAAACGTCAGTTTGTTGGGGTTCACAAACGACAATACGGCAGAAGCCAAGTTCTATTTCTTCTTTTAGCTCTCAAGGAGAGACTAGAATCAAGCCTAAAAAGTCCGGGTGTTTAACTACGATAACGTGGGGCATTCTGACCCATGTAAGGATATCCGGGATAAATGAATAGGCATTACACCTTTTATGGAAAGTGTCCCACAGCCACTGCCATTCACCCAAGATCAAAACCTTTAAGTGACGCTTGGCTGCTGAAAAAGACGGCAAATCGTTGATTGAAACGTGCTGGTCAAGGAAGTTGCACGAGCCAGCCTTGCAAAGAAGTTTGGTGCAGTAAATTTCTTGCAAAAGGCGATGTAGCTGAGGATGCTTGGATATAGCACAAAGGGTATCTACGGGCACAGTGCGATAAGCCCTGAAGATAGTTCTAAGGAATAGGGATGGGAGCAAGGCAAGTTTCCTAACCACGTGGGAATGTCAAAATCTATAGTACCAAAAGTCTAAGCCATAAGTGAGCATGGGAATGACTGCATTGTCGAAGATATTCGCAAGATGTTTTTTGTGAAGGTTCCAGTTCAATCGTAAGAATTTGTAGAACAAGTGCAAGACGCTCTTAGACTTGTAAACCACGAAAGTGCAATGTTTTACAAAAATCAGTTTATACGGACAGGAGTATCGTGGAGGATCTCGTTTTAGTGTAGAGCCAAAAACCATGTACTAAGTTTTGTTGGCAGAAATACTTAGTTTATTGCTGCCAGCCCAGCTAGTCACAATATTTAGGCACGTGTTGAATTTTGCTTCCAAGTCTTGTCTGGAATTAGCGGAAACTGTGATGGTTATGTCATCCGCATAAGCGAAGATGTCGCAGTCTGCTGGTAAGTTCTTGTCTAAGAAATCATTTACTATCAAGTTTCACAAGGTCGGCCCAAAAACCGAGCCTTGTGGACAGCCCTTCGTCAGTCGTTTGGTGAAAGTTGAACGTGAAACGTTCGCAGAGTATGTTATCGATCTATTTGACAAATAGCTACGAATGACGCGCGTAGCGTCAGCAGGTATTCTCTTAACGACGAGAGCTTCGATTATTGAACGCTCCAGAAATGTCTATGAAAATTGTCTATACTTGGAAACGTTCGATTGTACAATAGTCATTAATCGACGGGTGGCATCAGTCGTCGTTTTGCCTGGAACGAAGCCATATTGACTAGGATGGAATAAAATGTTTGGCGGAATGTCGTCGTGTATCTTTTTCAGAAGTGTCTTTTCGGAAACTTTGCTTAGTTCCGATAACAAAGTTATCGGGCGATACGAGTTCGGGTTGGCGAGATCTTTCTTTCCGGGCTTGAGAATAGTGATTAGCTTACCAGCTTTCCAGCTGGGAGGAAAATAACCGATTTTTATGCAAGACTTAAACAGGTCAACGATCGTTGATGAGAGAGAATTTAAGACAACCGTTCGCAAAACATTACAGTGTATTCCGTCAAGTCCAGGAGCTTTATTCTTAGGAATTTTGCTAGCCACCGCGGCTAAATAGTTGTTAGTGATCACCCAGTCCTGTCGGGAATTACATTGCAAAAGAGATCGGGATCTTATTTAGGTATGATAGGCATTGTCCGTCGAAGAATCCTCGTCTGGAAATAAAGTGGAAACTATTACTCTGATCGTGTCTAATTCAGAGATAGTGTATCTGTCGCTGTCTTTAACATTGGAACACGGTTGGATCGACAGAAACTTACGGGAGGATAACCTGTAAACTAACCCCCAAGGACTCGTCACCAAACTTTTTTTCACGAAACTTTGCCATGAGCTATATTTCGCTGTCTTCACTGCCAGTTTGTACCGGTGAAGCGCGGTCTTATAAGAAGCAAGCCATTGATGTTTTAGGTCTGCAAGGGCTTTTTGGTGGTGTTTTCGTAAATAACGCACCGCTCGCTTTAACCTATCTAACTTAGGACTCCACCAAGGTACACCAGCTCTAGATCTTAAGCGTATGCTATTTAAGCCATTGTGGCAAGAGTCGAGAATGATCCTGGTCAACTTATCAATGAAGGCGTCCACAGATTTGGGATCGTGGCGCGAAGCGCCACGTGGAAGATACGAACGAATTGATTTTGCGATAGCATTATTCAGGCAAACAAGATCTATGCGTTTGAAGTCAAGGATTCTTTTAGGGATAGGTACAAGGTTAGGGACCTTGACGGTTAGTTCAAACCGTATCAGTCGGTGATCACTTTCTATAACATCGGGGATGACTCGCCAGTTTACTATTTTTCTGGCTAAACAAGGAGAAGCTAAAGTTACATCTATGTTTGTTGAGCCTAGATGGCTAGCGAAAGTGAAGGGCTGATGAGGTTCGTTGATTACACGTTCACCCACGAGATTCTCCACACATCATTCTCGTTTGTCGGTCACCGAAAAGTGCCAAAGCGGCCATTTCGAATTGAAGTCACCTAATATGATAATAGGAGTGCCTCTTAGTTTATCCAAAATTTTATCTAAGTGTTGGAGATTAATACGAACATCCTCACTCAATGACCAATAAAGGCCAACGATTGCCAAGGAGGTGTTTCCAACCGTAACCAGGGTTACCGCATTGAAGTCGTTAGTTAAATGGCTGAGTGTTACCACTCCGACGGGCTTCGAACTATTAAAAACAATAACCGAGTTGTACCGCATAGAAAAGGATACGGCTATCCTGTTGAAGGGTACAGTCGTCTCAGCGAGCTTGTACCCTAAACCTGAACTAAACACGTATGGCTCTTGGGTCATTATTATGTCTATATTGTTGTCGGAGGAGAAACCCATTGCTTCGAAAGTTGCAACACGTGAATTGCGAAGATTCACTTACGCAAACCTCAAAGTTAATTGAGTGTCATCAAAGTCCATAATCGGTATTGGAGATTTTGGCGTCTAGCCTTTTCAGGTAGGCTGGGCAGGTGCTGGAAATGGGTTTGTGTTTGACGATGTCTCCTTTGTGGCCGAAGCGAACGAAGTTTGCGCATGTAGGGTCTCTTTCCAAGTTAAGGCATGCTTTTCAGTACAGTGGCCGCACTGTATCTCGCTTTTACAGTCCGTCGAATGATGGCCGTATTTCAGGCAATTATGAAACAGCGAGTAACTCGGATATGATCCCTACACGCATTCCACGCTACATTCACACGACTCGATGCTAAAAAGTATCGCTGAACATCGGCATAGACCTCTATGATCCAATTACCGTCAGGTTGTTCCCTAGGACCGAATAAGAATAGAACCTGTAAGTGTTGGTTGACCAGATGAAGCACCTCATCAGAAGCGTCATAAAAATTCTGGGAAATGATTGCCTCTTTCATATGCTCAGGGGACAGGTTAGTAGGAACGTTGATTAAGGATAGGCGTGGTAATGATTTGCTTTGGGGCTTAACCACAAGACCGGCTTTGTCGAGGATGTCCAAAGGAATTTTTGTAAGGTCGGTTTTTAGCAGATTCAAGCCGAATCGAGCTTTTGCCCGTCTTGGTTACACGGTCAAGTCTGAGGCCATACTTTTGCGGGTCTAGGACTTTCATTAAAGTCGTCTTAGTTTCATCGGCGGATTTTACAGGAGAATCAGGTTTAGGCACGATGACTGCTGTCGAACGAGATACAAGAGAAACAGATTTACCAGAAGGTACTTTGACCTCAACAATTTTGGATCGTGCCGATTGGGCATAGAATATTTGGGTAGGAGGCACAGCAATGGCAGTTGTGGAAAACTTGGCTGATACGTTCTGCAAAGCTGTTTGGACATCAGTCAAGGTGTTGGCGATGTCAGCAGTTTGCTGCGAGACGCGACGGGAAATAATGGATTTTCAAAACGTCGCTTGAAGTTTGCTCATAATGTCAACCATTTCTGATTGACAACAGGAAGTAGTAATCTTACAGGCGGAGATTACTTTTGTAAGACGGTTGATATCAGCGTCGAAAAGGGATTCTATACTTTCAGGCGAGGTATCAGAAGTGATATCGTCATCGTCGTCTTCTCGACGACGCTTGAAGGAAGCTGATTCAGCTTCTATGGCAGAGGAGGCTGAAGTAGCGGGAGAGGCTGAGCGCGACGCTCGTGGAGTACCGGCTGGAGAAATAAACTCATACCCTTTTTGCCGTACACTGAACCTTATTGCCAGAAACGGTTGGACTTATAGCCTGTGTGTCGTTGCCCACCTTTACCCTCGTGGAGGTAAGGGTCTAAAGCACCGTAGAAAGGAACAACTTTATCACAAAATAACAACAGTATACTAATGAATTACAAAATTACTGTCGGTTTTAATTATCCGACTTTCCTTGATTTGCTCACAATTGAATAATCAAGTCGCTTTCGCTTTAGCTAAAGGTGAAAGATTTATTCGCAATCTGAAGAGAAACCAGAGTAGATAATTACTGAAGAAGAAGTTCTGCTAATCAAAATCTATCTTAAATACACTTATTTCAGTTATAACGACAACTTGTTTCAACAAGTAAAAGGAGCGGCCATGGGTTCACCGCCCTCTCCAGTTATAGCCAATATCTACATGGAGTATTTTGAAACTGAAATTATGAAAATTGTTGAGTTAAAACCAAAAACTTGGTTCAGATATTTTGATGATACGTTTGTTGCATGGCCTCATGGCAACGACGAACTAACTCACTTCTTTCAACATCTAAACTCTGCACATACTAAGATTACATTTACTATGGAATTAAAACATAACAGCAGTCTAGCCTTTCTTGATGTACTGGTGATAAGGAGAAATAAAGGAAAATTGGGCATTCCGTTTATAGAAAGAAAACGCACGCTAATACATACTCAAACGCCAAATCACACCACCAGTACAGAAAAATACTGTTTTACATACTTTAGCTATACGTGTGTCAGATAATGAGAATCTATAAAAGGTGAAGAAAACACTGTTGGTCCCTACAACAAAATGGATACGAGTTCAAAGAAATCCAAAATGCATGGAAAAGAGTAATAAATCCAAAAGTCAAAGAAGACTTATCACCTCGTACTAGCACCGCTTATTTACCATACTGTATGGGTTCGACAGACAAAATAAGCAGGGTGTTAAAAAAACATAATATCAAGTCTTTACGACTAAGAATACCCTGAACACTTGGTTTACATCTGCTTCATTGGCATGTTGGTCACATATTAATTCGGTTTCATGTAATATTTTAATTTGTTTTTCGTTACTCACCGGTATGCTTCTCAAATATGGCGTTTTAAGAGTATTTATAAAGGTTTCAGTTTCGCTGTATAGAAAGGAATAATACTGCTAAATACCTGTATAAATAATTACGGTGATGAAAACAACGAATGAATACAATTACTTTGTACTTTCAGTTTAAATTGTTTTAGCGCAATAAATTTAATTTATGTAATTTTGGAAGCGTGAATTCACATTACCATGACTAACGGTATATAAAAATAAATTGTAAAAAACAGCTGATGATTCATTATTTATAGTAGAAATTATATTGGTTCTGAATTAAGCAAGTATCGTCCTTGGAAGAATATAATACGTATAGAAAGGGGCCCTCAGGTGGTGTTACAAAATGTTCCTCACAGATTATTTCTCAATGTTTATTTGGCTAATATATTTGCATTAAGATGGTTACTCTTCAATGGTATCGCGTAGGTAAACAAACACCGAAGTCGTGTAGATGAATAACCAATAACATTGACATGGTTTTCATTTGAACTGTTTAATTTCGTAAAGGTCGATCAGCTTTGTGGGTATCAATAATCAAACTATTCGACATTTAATGGGCTTCGTTAAAACGTCTGTCTCAACATTTGTCTTTTTATAAACAAAGTAAACGTCAAGAAAAATGTTAAAATTGGTGATGTTGAAAATGCCAAAGCTAAAAAAATATACATATAAACTTGTTTTCAAGGAAATATTGGTGCCCTTCTGGTTGAGACTTGGAACCAGAGATGTTTTTTTTAATAAACGCCAGTTCTTCGAACTTCAAGTAATGCAAGTACAAATTCCTTTGCAAATTTTTAGTGAACCACAACCTATGCTAATTCAGTAATTGTCTGCATAAATGGAATATTAGTCATTCGCCGTTGGTTATGAAAATGTTTATAGATTTTAGAATTGAGAAGTTCTTTTCTTCCGCTTTCACTTTCTTTCTCGGTCGTTTTACATAACTTTAATTTTATTAGTAACAATCCGCTCTTAGAATCCATCAATAGAAGCGATTATCAAAATTATGCAATCAACATTTGTAATTTCTCTAATGTTTATTAACCAAAATGAAACTATATATTTATACTATGATTGCATAATCAATTTCCATTTAAAAGAACTGAATCGGTTGTGTTTTTGGAAACGGTCAAATTCGCGCTAAAACAAATTTTTAAAGCGAGCAATATTTTAATTTTCGTTGTTATATGGGTAATTATTTCAAAAAAAAGCAGCAACCTGGACCGGGACCGAAATAAAACCGAAAACCAGATTGAAATCGTAATTTTTAGTTGGGCTAAAACCAGAACCAAAATGTGTTTAAAAGCAGATTTATTGAACCGGAAATATTATTTATTTATCGGTTGTTTTTGATTTGCTTTTAAACATAATCAAACGTAACATATTTCAATTAACACTATTGAATTCTTCATTCAAGAAGGGGCATAAAAAACTGCTTAGTTTTTCTTTATGGCGACGTTTCGTGCACTAAATGTGTACTTCATCAGAGCACTGCAATTTATTAACGTAAGTACAGTGCAGTGGTCTGATGAAGTGCACATTTAGTGCACGAAACGTCGCCATAAAGAAAAACTGAGCAGTTTTTTATGCCCCTCTTTGAATGAAGAATTCAATAGTGTTAATTAAAGTTAAATAAGGAGGATAAAGAAATTTGTAACCATTGTAACATATTTCCTTTTATATATTATTATTATTATTATATATATAATATTATATTATTTATATCTTTTATAATCAAAGACTTAATTGCTTTTCTCTAAAAATTAAAGAAAACAACATTTAAAATCCTTATATCTGTCAACAACTTATATCTAGAATTAATTTTTCCCAAAATCTCGCAATTAGACAAATGTCAAAAAAAAAACTTTAGACCCGATGTATCCCATGAGCCTTGTATATGGATAAGGTAGTTTTCTTTACATCTCCCTCCCCCCGCAGAAAGATTAACAGTTGCATGTAATAATGTATGTAATTGTTTATCCACTAACATACACTGGAGATATTTTCGTAATGTGGTAAAAATTGGACTCCGTTTTCTTGTGTCCGGTATCAACTTCATAGATTGAATTAGAAATTTTCTTCATAATTTTGTATGGTCCAATTCTCAGTTCATCCATTTTCTTTCTATTTAATCTATTCCCGTTTTACACGTATACTTTGTCTCCCACTTCCTTTTCCCTATACCGGTCGAATATTTTTTTATTATAATGATGAGATTTTATTGTGTTCTCCAGAGCAATTTTCCTATCTCTTTCCAGATCTTCTTTTGTGCATCTTAATTTCAATTCAATTAGTAAAATATTAATATTTTCACCTTCCAAAAGGTATGTTGGAGCAAATTTTGTAATTGTATGCTCTGTTTCATTGTATTTTTCTACACATTTATGTGCAATGGTAGTCCATGCTATTTGTTTATTACTTTTATTTATCTTACATCTTATCTTATTAACTAAAGTTTGATTTAGTCTTTCATTGAGCCCATTCGAAAATGGTGAACCTTTCAAAAATTCTTTAAATTCTTTAGAATTTATACCAGGGTATTGGTCCGTTAACACCATTTCAATATTGCAATTTTGTGTTACACTTTCTATTAGTTTAATAAAATCATTGGACCTTTGATTTCTTGATGTAAGAATATAAGCATACCTTGTGAAATGATCGACCAGAAAGTGTAAGTATTTCTTTGTCGACCGTGATCCTCCAAAGCCTCCAATGGTATCAATAGATATAATTTCAAATGGACGTGTTGCTGGACTTAAATGTGACATTAAACCATATTTTGACTTCCTCCTTGATTTGTTTTTTATACAAACTTTGCATTCATCGCAAATTTGTTTAACGTTTGCAATGATGTTCTTCGCTGTGTAGAATGGCGTTGTTTTATTTGTCATCTGTGTTCTTCCAATCTGGCAGTAAGTATCGTGGACACCTTTTATTAGAGTTTTGCTCAGTTCTTCTGATAATATGATTTTTATAGTAAATTTAATTTTCAAATGTAATCTTTTCTTTTTCTAGGTCAAGTTTTGTTTGTTGGTCATTTTTTATATCTTCTAGATTTATTAAATTTACAAATTTTAAAAAATCTTCAGTATTGTCACGAGGTTCTGTAACTGGGTTTCTGCTTAAACAGTCTGCTTCTTGGTTTAATTTTCTTGGGTTATATTTAATTTTAAAATTATATTGGGATAAATAATATGTCAAATCTCCTAGTTCTTCGTCAGTTCTAGCCTTGATGCTCATATTTTCTAATGGTTTAGGATCTGAATATACGATAAATTCTTTTCCCATATGCCAGTGCTGCCAATACTTCACAGCTTCTTTTATTGCTAGACATTCTATATATATTGCCTTCTTCTTTTTTGAGCTTCAGTTAACTTTTTTGAAAAATAAGCAACTGGCTTACTGCTTCCATTTTTATCTTCTTGTTTTAACACCGCTCCCATTCTTTTGATACTAGCATTCGTGTAAATCATTATTGGTAATTCGGAGTCAAAAATATTCATAATTGGTTCTGAAGATAGCAATTCTTTTATTTTATCAAATGATTCCTGACATTCTGCGGACCATATGAATTTCACATCTTTCCGTAATAAATTGTGTAAAGGATCTAGAACAATTGCACTGTGTGGTACAAATTTATGATGAAAGTTTACTTTACCTAGAAATTGTCGTATATTTTTCTTTGTTTTTGGAAATGGAAAGTTTTTGACAGCAGTTAAATAATCTTTCAAAGGTCTGATTGAATTGTTTTCAATTATGTGACCGAAATATTTGGAGTGATTACTTGCAAAAGAACATTTCGAAAATTTAATTCTAAAGCCTTCTGTTCGTATTGTTTCCATTAGTCTCGATAGATGTAATAAATGCTCTTGAAAAGTTTTCGAAAAAATTAAGATGTCATCTATAAAATGTACCTCAAAACTAGAGAGTTTGTACTTTCTAATGATGTTTGCCAATATTCTTTGAAATATGGCTGAAGCAGTCTTTAACCCAAATGGTAGGAACGTCCATTGGAAATGGCCTTTCTGTGTAACAAATACAGTTTTGTATCTATCTTGAATCTTTAAAAGAATTGACCAAAATGCTGAATTTATGTCCAAAGTAGAAAAATATTTACACTTTACAGTTTTTATCATTAAATCCTCAATTAACGGAAAAGGTTATGATTGTGGGACGACAATTTTGTTCAATTCTCTGAATCTATACACGGTCTTGTTTTTCTTTCATCTTTTTTTTTTATATGCTAGAGTTACTGGAGCAGCAAGTGAGCTATAAGAATCCTCAATCAAATTTTTATTTATTAGTTTTAATATTTGATTTTCTATTTATTTTCTAACTTCAGGTGTGCATATCTGTATGGACGCTTGTAACAAAATGTATCTATCATCAAGTCAATGTGAGCTTCATAATCTCGTACAGTACCGATGTCATATTTATCTTTCGCAAAGATCGGTTTGTATTTTTCTATCAACTTATCAATTTCTGATTGTTGGTATAAATCTAAATAGTTTACTAATGTTTCAAATATATCTGAGTTTATATGTTCATTGAAATTTATTTCACATTTACTGATGGTTTTAGTATCTTTTTTTAATACCTCAGAGTTTAGGTAATAAAAATCCTTTTTTTTTATCACCTAGTACATCAGGAATTTTGACATTTATTATCTTTGATTTATCATTTTTTACGTATTTTTCGTTTCTCATATCCTCTTCAATTGAGGTTACCGTCTTTTCTTTCGGATTGTTACCATTATATGATCTTCAATTCTTCATTTTGCATTAATTTGACGTTTTTGATGCAATCCAACCCGATTAAAAATTCATAGTAAAAGTTTTCATTATCTACTACAAAAACATCCATATTTCTTACAATATTGTAAATTTTTATTTTTAATGTTACCATACCTTTTGTTTGTTTCTCACCATTAATGGTTTTTAAGTTAAGTTTTTTTTATATTATTTGTAAGTTCTTTTGGCTGTATCTTCAATAACTTTGCATTTATTAATGACACATTTAAACCTTAATCATCAATTTCCGAAACATTTAAAATATCATTTAATATAAACTTTACTTTTATTAATGGTGGCACTTCTAGTTTTTTGGATTCTCCTCGCTCAGCCAAATTTCCAATTCTGAGTTATTTAAAGCTGTTTTTTTATTTTTTTCTTTAAACCAGCAATTTTCCTCTGAATATTAACGTATCCCTCTTTTCTCGCAGACACAGATTTGGCATAGTTTTTTTTCTTAATTTTTATTGATCTATTGTCAGAATATATATTATCTTATCTATCATATTTATTCTTCCCAACAATAGTTGCAATCTTCCTAATTCGTTGTAAAGATCTTCCGTTCCTTGTAAAGTTTCTCTGTTAATTTTATCAATCACAGAATTAAGTAAGCCAAATGCTATAAGGTCTATTAGTGTCCCAGTATCAATTGATTTTCTTACTTCCAATAACAATTTTTCTTTTTTTAAAGCATACTCAAGTAACGCACCTGCTTGATATTTAAAAGCTAAATGTCTAATGGGCCACCGTCGTTTGTTTGCAAACGTCTCACAAAAACTTTTCTCCCATTTGTTCCACTCTGATTCCACTGTAAGTTTTATTAACATGCAGCTGTACCAATCTATGCTAAGAATATTCCAAAAAAATTTTTAGCATTTCAATTTTCTTTTTATCGTCATTGATTTGGAAACGTTTACATTCTTTATTAAAATCTCTAATCCACTGGTAAGCGTTTGAGTTCCTACCATTAAATTTCACAATCATAAAATCCTTTGCAATTTTTCCTAGATTTTGAGTTTCAGATTTTATTTGTTTATCTTCAAGCAACTGCTTTAACAATTTTTCAAACGATTCATTTGAGCTACTAGGTTTAGATTCAACACTATTCGTTTCTGATAAAATTTCTTCCAAGTAAAAATCGTTAAACTGTAGGTTTTGTTCTTCATCCAAATATATTTTTGATATGTCATCTGTCAGAGTTATCCATATTTTCTTTGTTTGATACCTTTTATTTAATGATTTTCTTACTTTGACATAGTTTTGATTATTTCTAATAAATTGATGCAAGTTTGCAGGTTGGAACTCGACTGGTATTCCAAAAATCTGTCCGTTAGGTGTAGCTATCGAGTTTATGCATATGGTGTTTGATTTTCCATCTGCTGTTGGTTTCACAACAAAATCAAATCTTAATCTTTCCATGTTTCGTAAAATATTTGCAGAAAATGTTGTTTTATAATGTATTTTATGTCTTTTATAATCAAAGGATTAATTGCTTTTATTAAAGGTTTTATGTAATAAATATAATCTTTAGAACAATTTTTTTATTATTTTTCAAAATTTAGTATTTTTTAGTATGTATTTGGTAAATAAAATGGGTTGTGTTTGATTTTGTCTTTCTATTGTACTTCGTACTTTTGTTATTAACAAAAAATGTTAAAAAAGTACACAATTGATTTTAATTATTTTTTATTAGTTCAACAAATACTTATTACGGTGTAGGAACGTGGAATAAATTATATTTTTTACCATGTAACCTAAACATTATAAGCAAAATCACGATAGTACACAGTAAAGTTAAGTCGGTATATATCATAAATAAACGGTTTTTGGGTTTACAGTATCATTGATAAATTAATTATTATTAAATTAATGTTCTGTAAAAAGTAAACATTAAACTAATATTTTCTTAATATCATAACCAAAGGCAAAATAACATTAACCGTCGTACATAAGCTTATATACCACGCATTCAGATAAATAGTAGAAGTCACTACGATTGACGAAGAAGTGTCAGATTGATAAGTTTTGTGCTCATATTTTACTTTTTTTGGGATTCATTTTTATCATTGTTAATTGTCGGCATATTTTGCGATTGCACGGTAGACAAGATAGTTTGATTGAGTAATAGTTATATTTAAATTAAAATCATTCTTATAACATTTGTTAGCCATTTAATATAATTAGTTGTCTGAACGAAAGAGCGTACATTAATATTATAGTTGTGATATTACTATAATAGTTGACAAATCTCTAATTGTTAATGATCTATTTCTCTCTGTTGGTTTCAACGGTTATTCCATCTTCTTTAATAAATATATTATTGTTAGAAGTTGTGTTTTGTCAATTTGTTCCTTTTAGTAATTGACAGATGTAAACAAAGTCTGTATCGGGTGGTATTTACTTGTCTTAGCGCTTTTTTAATTTAGTGTAGGATGAGCATACCAAGACTTGGAATCCGCTTGCTGATGCAATTGAGCTAGTCGCCAGCAATTAAGTTGCAAAAAACTGCTTTTACGTTTCAGTCCAAGTCCTTAGTGCTTAAAGATAGTATCATTTAAAGACTACTAAATAATGTACTATATGGAAAAACATCATTGTTGATGACCAAACTAATTCTTTTATTGAGATCTGAATAAAATTTGACATTCTTGCGGCTCTTTAAAAAAATAATTTTAATACGAAGTAAAATAAACCTGAAGAACGACGTCTCCACAGGTCAAAAAAATCGTATCTAAAAATGTCTTTAAAAAGGTACCGAACTGAGTCTAACTAATAAATTGGGTTTTTCGGAAAACGTTTGGTTAGTACCACAGAGCTTGAAATACAATAAATATTTTTTCTAATTAAATACTATTTAGAGAAAAGTTATGCAAGTTGTTAATATTATCTAGTGTATAAATTAAAAATAAGAGCGATCCCAGCATTGATTCGTAAGGGTCGGCGCTGCAATTAGTGGGTTTGGCAGAGAAGTTTAGATTAATAAAATGTTTTTTCATAACAAGATTATTTAAAGATTATTAGGCATCAGAAGCTTCGATCAATAATACAGGAACAGTAGCAAGATTGTTATTACTTTACTATATTAAAATAACACTGGTCTGCAAAAAAATATTTTTTATCGAGCCCTGACACTATTCCGGGTGTTTCTTATGTAAAATGACGTCCTGAATCCAAATATGTCTTCCGTTTTTTTCCATCACCCACCATTTTCGAGGGAGCCCCAAATCTCTAATTTTGCCACTTTTCGATAAATTACATAATTCTAATTTATTTATCGAACGATAATAATAATTATAATAATGATTATAATAATAAATATATGGACATGAATTTAATTTAAATGGGAAAAAGAACTATTTTAGCTTTAAACAGTAATAAATAAAAAGATTTATCGTTACTTGGTACTTGCTTTTCTTTTATACCCTGAGGTACAGCTCTCTCGTTTCAAAAACCAACAGTACTCCGCCAACATGCTGGCATTCTACTTTTCTGAAAATCTCTTCTCCAGCTTAGCGATGTCTTGATGGAACCGTTCCCCGTGTTCATCCGAGACTGCTTCTAAATTTTTATGGAAAAAGTCCAGATGCGAGTGAAGGAAGTGAACTTTAAAAGACTTGTTACATCCTATGTCCTTGCACGCTAAATGCAAGCCAAGCTCGTTTTTCTTTTCGATTTAAGTGTTCAATAAACGTCGAATCTTGGAAGAGTTGTCTAATCTGGGGACCAACAAAAACGCTTTCTTTGATTTTAGCTTCGCTAAAACGAGGAAATTTAGTTTTCAAAAAATGAAATGCGCCACCTGTCTTGTCCACTGCTTTCACAAACTGCTTGATCAATCCAAGTTTAATGTGTAGAGGTGGTAAGTAAATATTTTCCTTCGGAACCAAAGGATTGTGGGCGACATTTTTCTGACCAGGAATAAGATTTTCTCGCAGAGGCCAGTCCAGTAAGATGTAATGTTTATCTCGGGCTCGGCTATCCCGTTCACAAAGGAAGCAGCAATATTTTGCAAATCCTGATTGCAGGCCCGTGAGTAGAGCAACAACTTTTAAGTCAGCCCAAAGTTTCCACTTATAATCATGATAACTAATTTTATCAAGGATTCTAAAGATGTTTTCGTACGTTTCCTTCATATCAACAGAGTATGCAACTGGAACTGATGGGAAGTCATTCCCATTTGCCAACAGGACAACTTTTAAGCTTGTTTTTGATGAGTCTATAAACAGTCTCCATTTGTCTGGGTCACATGACATCTGTAGCTCTGTCATCAATAAATTTGCATTAGGGCAGAACACTAAACCTTTATCTTCTGAGAAAAGATATTTCAGGGTTGCTTGTCTAATCCTGTAAGAAGATATTTTTACTCTTTTTTCTAAGAGATTCCACTGTTGAAGTCGCAATCCTAGGAGCTGATATTTAGTGTTGGGTAACTGCAAATCCCTAACAAGATCATTTAATTCCGATTGAGTGAGGAGGTGAGGTTGCCGAGAAACTAAATCTGCGGAATACTCTTCATCATCATTGAACGTATCATTCGAAGCCCCAGGTTGTGGCTCAGAGTCTTTTAAATCAATTTCCGGCTCTAGAGTATAAGTGTTTGGGGGCTCTGGGATTTTCAAAGTATCGTTATGAGGAACAGGTCTTAGAGCTGACGGAATATTGAGATACTGAATTGTATGCTTACTTGTGCTCGAAAACCCGACGGTGGAAGTCATACAAAAGTAACAATCTGTAAGATGACAGCGAGGTTCACGCCAAACCATGGGCACAGCAAATGGCATTGATTTACGGGTACCTTTGAGCCATTTGGTCAAACTACTGTAACAAGTCGTACAGCAAACTGATGAAGCCCAAGTCTTGTCCTGGTCGCCAACTTGACAATCAAAGTACAATTTATAAGCTGTTTTAACAAGCGGAGAAAGGTGTTTTCGTTGCGCTTTTAAAGTTAATTCTCCTCAGACATAGCAGAAGCTATCGAGATGATTTTTACACTCGCATGGCATAATTAAACAGTAATTCAACGCCCAACATTAACCACAAATCACACTAGTCACTTGAAAAAATCCGGAGTAAAAGTAGTTTTACTGTTTTACACAAATGAACAAAAATGAACACAAAATCCAGCACGTTTAAAACGTCGACAAGTTAACTCTGCAACAGCTATAGATGTACTGATCGAAGCAGTTAAGCAAACAATGTAATATACTATAATGAGAAGAGTAATGCAAGTTCAAGCCTGTCGAAAATTCCTGTTCAAACCGGCATGTGGTATTGAGATCGCCAGCGTCGTGCAGTGATCTTCCTAACTGTTATTGGTATTTTTTTACTGTTCTTATATATTTGTATTTTATTGTTGTTTCTATATACATTTTATAGCAAAACTTTTGCCATATAGTTTAGTATAAATTTTATTTTTTTTTGGGATGTTTAATGGCTATAAGTTAAAATTCTAAAAAAAAATGCAAAAAATAAAATAAAAATGGGGTCCCCCTAAAATAGGTGGGTGATGGGTAAAAACGGAGCTCATTTTTGGATTCAGGAGGTCATTTTACATAAGGATCGTCAAGAATGGTATCAGGGCCGATTTTTATGCAGACCAGTGTAATTAGTCGATAAAATTCTTAGTTTCTTAGGACAAAGTAGGTTCATACTTTCTATGAATCTAAAAATACAGATTTTTTTGTAATTTTGACATTATTAGTAAAATGTTAATTGGACCTATATTATTTACAAACTACTTAAGAATTTCTTTGTCATTAACTTTATTGACTTTTAACTACAAATCGTTTTAAGTTCCTACTTTTATGCAAATGATTTAAACATTTCTTTTGCTGGCGTGTTAAAGTGGTTTGATTTTAACAATGTAATTTTTAATTAGATGAGTCGATTTAAATTTTTTTCAATGACGAATTTTGACGTACGTATATGAGAAGTATATGGTAAACATTGTTTGGTTGTTTTAGTTTTTTATAGAAGCGTATTTGTTAAGCGTAATACCTTCATCCGGTACTTTATTTTTCAAGATTATTGACCGATTCTGTTATTAAGATAAAAACGTCTGCCGGATTTGAACTGTGTCATAGTTGTAACAATCTCTGGCGGTGGAAGTCTCCACTGTTAATAGATTGCTTATTGATACTATATACCTTTTAAATAAACACACAAAACAACTATTATGAATGCATAATAAGAACTCATCTAAAACCATGTCTTTCAAATCAGTAACTATAATGTACACTCAACTAAACAAAAAACGGGACAACTTGTGCCCGTTCGTGATGCTATTGACAATACCAGAAGATTAAACTGTTTATTCGCAAAAACTAAAATAATCAATTAATTTTAAAGGATTTGGAACAGTAAACCGCATTTTATTTTTATACGAAATAATTTTTTGTGTAAATAAAAGTTCTTTATTGCAACAGTGTATTATAAGCTTTATTAAAGCTATTCTTTATACACATTTTATGCTACACCTTATTAATAACATTCTGAATATTGCACTTAAGTTTTAATTACATTTTAAGTAATTGATTTTTTAATCTCTCTTTTGGGTCGAAATCTCAAAGAAAGACAATTATAATAAATATTTTAAGTAATTGCTAACATACTTATAACAGTGGAATGATTTTTTGTCAAAAAAGATATTTGCTGCGTTTTATTTTTGTACAAAATATTTTTGTGTATAAATAAAATTGATTGCAACGTTGAACGATTTATTTTTTTTGTTAATGCATCTTTGGACTCTTAGCCTTTTCTTGCATTTTTTAGTTAATAAGTACAATCAATTTTCTTTTTGCAATAAGTTTATCCACATTTTATCTAAAACTCAAGTGCTGGTACAGATACGTTGATGATGTCTTTGTCAATTGGCAACATGGTCCTTATACGCTTAACGAGTTTCTATGTCATTTAAACTGAATTCATCAAAATATTTGTTTTACTATGGAATTAGAAAAAAACTCTTTACCATTTTTGAACGTTTTAGTTAATCGAAATGGCCGACTCACACCAATAGATATTTAAATGGATTGTGTCATCATCATCTTTCTCAGAAATGATCAGTAGTGAATTCTTTAGGGTGTTTCTTTAAGTTAACTCCAAAATCTTCAAAAAGAACTAAATCATTTAACCAAGGTGTTAGTTGCAAACAATTACAATAGAAAAAGTATTAAACAATCTATTACAAAGTTTACGTCTGCCAAACCAAGAGTAATAACAGAATATATGTCTCAACCAGTGTTTATCGATTATCTACCATCAAAGGTATCACAGACTGTATAGGAAAAATGTTGTCTAAACACAACATTGTTACTCAGTTTTCTACTTTTTGTAAATTGAGTCAACTCTTAAATCTAGTGAAGGAAGTTATTCCTTTTCAATCTGACGGCGTTTATAACATTCCTTGTTTTTGTGGTCGTGCATACTTAAGAGAAACGAGTGGAAGCGTGGGAATTCGTTTTAAGAAGCATCAAAGGTGTAGTTGTCTTAAACAATCTTCGAAGTCGGAGGTTTGAAAATACTAAAATTTTGGCGAATGTGTCTAATTACTATCAGCGAAAAATTAGAAAATCTATTGAAATAATTAAAATTCCTTTTAATATTAACCGTGATTCTACTTTTGTTTTACTGGAGATTCGGAAACCAGTTTTAACGATCGGAGGCAAGTCTATAAAAGCGAGACTGCACGGCGCAATCAATATAGTTATATAAGACAGACGGGACGCTCTATTAAAGTTAGAGTGAAAAACATATCGCTGACTGCAAACACAGCAAGTTCACAAGTGTTGGCTAGATCTTTCTACTTTCCCAAACTAATCCGCGAAGCTGTGGAAATTAATATCTATCAGATGAAACCAGAAGACGGTTTAAATCTTAGCTACTATTATTACACACAATTAAGCTAATCGCTGATGATATAAATATTGTCAGTTACATTTTTTTCTTCAGTGACATTTACCACTCTGTATATGCAAACTGCAATGTTTTGCGAAACGTCAGTTTGTTTTGGTTCACGAACGACAATAACCGCAAAAGCTTAAGATTTTATATTTCATCCGAACTAACCAAGTTGTCCCGTTTTTTTGTTTAGTCGAGTGTACATTATAATTATTGATTTGAAAGACATGCTTTTAGATAAATTTATTATTATGCATTCATAATAATTATTTTGTGTCTTTTATTTAAAAGAGAACAATAAACAATCTATTTTTACCCATATTGTTTGCCGAATGTCACATTCGCCAAACAATATCTTTACTATAAAATCAGAAAAATATTACTTTAGTTAATATTTTGATATTACGTTAGTCATAAAAACAATTTGATCAAAAAAGTAGCCCAGACAAAAATTACAGATCTTAAAACTATCTACAAAAATAGTGCTTATACATTTTTTTTAAATCACCACCAATCCGTTTTTTGTCTAAAAAGATACTGTTTATATTGTGGAGATAAAGCAAATGAAGAGACTGAGAAAAAACGAGCGCAGAATATTCGAAGAAAAATTTATAAAGTTGCTACACTTACATTGAAAGAAACTCTGATGATGTATCAAAAGCTGTTATTGCATGCATTAATTTTGAGTATAATTTAGTTGCTGCTGAAGCTAAATATCATGACAATTGTTACAAATCTTTCCTGAGACCTAATACTGGCGGTCTCAAGATGAGGCAGTAAACTCTGCAATGGAGAGAAAATAGTGATGTAGCTTTAGATAACAAAATTATAAAAATAAGATTGAAGTTAAAGTATGGTAATAGATTTATTATTACAGAAAAGCCTGAGAAATTAACATTCATTTGTTTCGTCGACAATTACCAACACATTTTGTCAAGCTTGGTCTGATAAGAAATACCTGAATGAAAAGGAAGAACGGTTGAAAATTCGTGAAGATATTCAATTTTGTGTGCTTGGTAATGTTATATACCGGGTAAAATGTTCGAGGATGTAAACAACGCAATAATTTGGATCATCTGAAGTTTGTACAAATATTAGCCATAGCATATTGACTGCTGTTCGGCCTAGAACCTTTAAAAAAATATGTTCAGTATCTACGTAGACAATATGGTCATAGAGTGACGGTAGTATTATGAAGGGTACAGGGGAAAAAAGATGAATGTCCAAAAATCACCATTTTGAAATACATACGTAATAATATGGTTGAAGGCCATTGCTTTTCGATAAATACCACGCACAGAATAAAAACGTTGAGAGTCACTAGTTATAGCGCTATAAAGATCTACTATACAGGGAAAGAAAGATGAATGTCCATGCGGTTACGCGAAGAAAGATGAGCGTCCCGTTTTGCAAGTCTATGCAGGCATGAAGCTAGCGCTGTGTAAATAGCACGATGCATTATTGTGTTAGTCTCATGATCGATTCTAATGCAGTTGCATCTCCTTGCTGTTATTGTGATAAGTACTTGTGTAGAAGTGTGTGTAGTGAGTTTAAAATTCTAAAATGGATGAAGACCGCAACAAACTGCCATGTGCCTTTAAAAAGTGTGGTAAATACGGACGTGTAAGTGATGTTTCCAAGAAACTAAAATTACAAACTCATGAAACTGGTGCTAGTTGTGAATGTACTAGGTTGAAGTGCTTTCAAAACATCGCAGTTGAAGAAAGGGCAACCATCATAAAACACTTTAATAGTCTTAAAACACACGATGAGCAGAACCTATATTTAGGAGGTTTAATTACACATAATTTTGTAAAAAGACATCGAAGCAGACAAGTAAATGACGAAGACGTTCAGTATCATTCATTTTCGTATAGCTACAGAGTTCGAGTTGAACGCAATACTAGCGCAGTTGAGGTTCCAATATGCTACAAAGTAATGCTTGCTTTACACGGTATATCAGCGAAACGTCTTCAAAACATCCAGCTTCAATTAGTCACTGTTGGACACGTAGAACCAGACAAACGTGGTCGACATTCTAATCGCCGTCATAAACTTAAAGAAGATACAAAAAAATGCAATGTACGAACATATTAAATCTTTTAAAGAAATGAAAGCTCACTGCAGTCTTCCTGATTCAGAAATAATCTATTCACCAGAAGAATTGAATGTTAAGAGGATGCACAGAATGTTTATGGAGGATTACCCTAATAAACAAATATCCTATGAAACTTACCGAACTATCTTTGTTACCGAATTTAATATTAGCTTTGGTTACCCCAGAACGGATACATGCAGCTCCTGTGACGAATATAAAGCACAAAAGTCCATTCTGGAGAAAGGCCCCTTTCAAAAAGATGCTCTTTCGCGTTTGGACATGGAACACAAGCTGCATCTCTTAAAAGCAGATACATTTTATAAACGCAAACGAACCGCTCGTCTACAGTCTCAGAAAAATATAAAAATGCGAAGCTATTGCGATGAACTTTCAGAAGAACTTGCCACTTTTAAATATAAGCACTAACGACGTCTATTATAAGAGACAGTTGTCTTTTTACTCGTTCAATATTCACCTTCTGTCTAGTGGAGAGTCACTGTTTTATACTTATACAGAAACAGCTGGAAAAAAGGATCCGATGAAGTGGCATCTATGCTGTTTGATTTTATTTGTAACCATTTGGACAATGCTGTAGAAGAATTAGAAATCTTCTGCGATTTATGTTGCGGACAAATCAAAAAAAACACTATTTTGCCTGATACATTTCATCGTACATACAACCAAACGTTTAAAAAACATTAAAGGGACATTTCCAGTCCGTGATCACAGCTACATGGAATGTGATCGTAACATGGGTCTGATCAATCAAAAAGCTTGTGTAGAACTTTCTTCTGACTGGAACGAACAAATTACCTCAGCAAGAGTGAAGCCTAGTCCATTTCAGGTAATAAGTTGCAAAGAAAGGACTTTTTCGATCATGGACTACTTTCCTTGCTAAGCTTTTTTTCAAGAAATGTCCGTTTGAAAGCAGACCGATCAAAGAACTGACCGTATCTCTAGGTATACCTAGAATGATTCAACACAGAGAAACATACAATGGAAGCTACACTTCTTCTGTTGTTGTTCCTTCCAAACGCAAACGGAAAAACTTCAGTGGGCTTTCCTGGTCAGTTTTAAATGCCTAATTTAAAATTCAGTGAGAGAGTTCCTTTAACCGTTAAAAAGTATAGAAACCTTCAACATCTTAAGCGTTTTTGCGAAGATGCTAGTGCAAATGCATATTACGAGAACATACCTTACAGTCGTGATGTAGCTGAAGATGATGATGATCAGTAAATTAGTAAAAAAGTTTGTTTTTGTTAATTTAATGTTTTTGTATCGTGTTTTAGATTTTTAAATAAATTTGATGTGGTTTTCTTGTAATATTTTATTTTTATTATTAGTATTAGAATTATTCGAAAAAAAACAACTGGATTTCTCCTTGCTGTTTATGGAGTTCAAAAAAAAAAATTGTAAAAACATATATAGATATTTAATGTTTGTAAAAAAATTTTAACAAGAAACAAGAAACAAGTACAGCTATCTTGACTTCTTCCAACATCAGCTTTTGCTAACCAACACTTGTATCGAGTATACTATCATGTTCAAACATGACTAGACAATCAACTGAACCCGAAATACTAAGGTTGGAAATTAACAGATAATACTTTGGAACCGATACAAACTTTACTTCCGCTCCGCAAAAACTCCTAAACACTATTTTTTGCAGTTGCAAATAGGTTGTAGTGCTAAATGTGGCTTTAGAAGAGTAGGGTTACTGTGTTCTCCAGCTTGTACTAATTGCCATAGCCCGTCTTGCTCAAATGTCGAATTGAATACAACAGACGAAGATTCATGTGATTTCGATGAAGAGACAGCATTTGAACAATTTATGAACATCCAGCAAGAAGAAAAGAAAGAAGAAGAAGAAGAAATCGACATGACTGTTGAAGTCGACTTTGAAGAGTATGAATCAGATAAAAATATCAAAAGAAATCAGAAGTACAGTTAAAGTCAATAACTAATATCAATAGCAATAATCATCATGCAGTTAAAAGAATATTGTCCTTGAAAATTCCGTCATAAAACATCGTGGAGTAGGTCTACCGGGGAAACCACCTTAAAAAAACGCGACAAATTACACTACCTCACAGGTGCTGTGGAAATGCGTGCATATGATGTAGAACGTGACTCTTTCAACTTTTCGAATCGCGATATCTCAGGAATGGTAATTCTTAGAAAAAAATGTATATGAATCATTTTTGTAGATAATTTTATGATCTATAGTATTTGTCTGAGCTACTTTTTTGATAAAACTTGCCGTTTTCGAAAAAAATCTAAAAAAAACTTGTGACTCCGAATAATCTTGGGACATATGGGATCGATGGGGAGTTTTGCCACTTTATTTCTAATGGTGTACCCAAAGTCTCCACCAAAATTTAGCTTTGTCGGAGTTTTTGTTATTAGAAATATCTATTTTGACCGGACTTATATGATTTTCAACGTGCTCTTCTTTTTAGATTTTAAATTTGCTGATATTGGTAACAAAAAATTACTGTTAGTGTAATTCTAATTATCTCAATCAATATCTTTATTTTTTGTATAATTTTGATACAAACTTTAAATTGTTGTTACATAAAAAAACAAATTTTTGTACTTACAAAAAAATATAATTTTCAAAAGTTTTAAATAAACCAGAAAAGCAAAAATTCAATTTAAAAAATCGCTCACAAAAAAATTATATCGTTTTAGTTTATATCAAAAAAATTAAAAAAGACTGTTTTTAGAAGTAATTTGCATGATATTTAGGTGCTTATACACGTTAAAATTGAGGACCGTTTGTATGGATTGTGAAGTGACAGTCATTGCAATCGAAATCTTATGCGAATAGTTTACTAATCAGCAGAATTGTCTATACAAACATTCTACTTAAGCTATAAAACCCAAGCAATTCGTTTATAAAAAAGAATGTCAATTTGATAAGAATCTCTATTTTTGGTATTTGTTTTTTTTTAAATTTCATGTCTGATTGGTTTTGTATTTTTTTCTTGGTCACAATTTTATTACAACGTATATTATTTAATTTTTTTTTAGTTTTTGTTTTTTTTTAGTTTAATGGTATGTATTCGTTTTGGTTCTAAAGTTTTTTGTGACTTTGATTTATGAATCAAAATAATTTCAAAATGTTATTTATTTGTGTGGGTTTTGTTCAATTTACGATATCAAGCCATCAAGGTGTACTATTGTTGTTTATTTGGTTGTTAGTCCTTGCTGGCTACACGTTCCGACTTTTAAGGTCATTTTTCGTTGTCGTTTCCGTCTTTTTTTTTGTTTTCGTGTGAGTTTTGCAACTTATCGTTCAAATGTTTGCATAGGAATTACAACAATTAACGGACATTTTAATTGGAAACAGTTATGTAACTTACATGTAAAAGCCACACGCATATTAAAACCATCAATTCTATAATACGGTAAACAACGTCATGTACCTAAAATTGATTAACTAATAAATTTGATTTATTGATACATAAATCATTTATTTTGTAGTAAATTGTCTATTACGTCGTTTACGATACTTAAAAATTTTAATCTCGATAACAGCAGTAAACTACTTAGGGACGAACTTAATAGCAACGGCAATGCGTTTATGACAAAGAAGTAATTGCAAAACAATTAAAGTTGAATAAGAAATTTTATATACATAGATACTACTACTTCTAGATTACAAAATAATCTACGCGTTTGATAGGGTATAAAAGAGATGTTTAATTGTTTTCAAAATCTGTTTGCCACGTATAAAAGAATTGTTGTAATCCTCGCAATAGCTAGAACATATTCACACAAGTATAAAAAATTACGTAAAGGAAAAAATAGATAAGAGAACCAGAAGCTGAAATCAGTTTGACAGTATAACATTCGAAATCATGTTAAAAAAACTGGTGTGATCATTACACGACTTTCCTATAAAAAATGATGAAGGAATGTCTACATATTTTTTAAGGTTATGTTGTCATAAAACCACTTTGAAGTGATATGTACACGTTTGTATTTATATCCTAGCATGCTATAATTTTTTTGAAAATTTTCTCCTCGATTTCATTAAGATCATATCGACTAACCCTTATATTTGTGCGCCTCGCTATTACTTACCCTTTTAGTAAATCAGTAAAAAAAATGTCGCAGGTAGGATTTGAAACTATATTATATTTGTGAATTCACTTTAAATTATAAATCAAATATCTAACAAACTGTTTTTGTTAGAAAAATTTTTTGTTTGAATAAATTGTTAGGAAGAATGAACTCTATAAGAAACTGTAAAGATAATTCAAATAATTTACATACGTACAAAATTATATAAGGAAAACTGTTAAAAATGGCGGATCTGTCTTTAATCTGGGCATGAACTATGATACAAGCTTAGACAGCAACTTGAATCGTTTCACACTATAGTTTTTTCTTTGACAAGTTATGGTTCATAAAAACTTATATGTAAACTTGGACAAAAACAATTATAATGTAGAGCAGGCTTTACACCAGAAAAAATCAATAAACATTTGGGAAATTACCGGTTTATTAGTCTGCAATCACAACTATACAAACTATTCGCAAGAATAATAATGAATAGACTAGAACACAAACTAGACATCTATCAATCATCAGAGCAGACGAGGTCTCCACACCATTGTCCATGTCCAAATCATAAAAAAATTAATTCAAAAAAGTTACCAAATATAATATTCTTTTATGATTATGTATCATTCAGTTCAAGAAAGCTGTTGATATTATAGAAACAAATATATTAATATGATTGAACAGACGTATAAAAGAGCAGCTGTGCAGATTAAAATGCGTGTAAACACCAAAAGAGTGAATATAAAAAAAGAAACAAAATTGTTTATTAACCATAAAAGACTTATTTAAGAAGTTTGATTGAGAAGAAATTGAATACTGATAGAAAGGAAGCGATTTGACAATTGAGATTTGTGGATGACATTGACTCTAGAATACATAGCAGAGAAAAAACAATGATAAATAACCTAATTAATACTGGAAGCAAGGAAAACTAAAGATGAACTTGCATAAGACAAAGATAATGACAAACGAAGAGACGATTGACAGATTTAGTTATAAATGTAGTAGTAACATTATATTTCTGGTGATTTAAAATTTTTTTTATTTTTTCATAAAAAAATGTAATTTTACAAAAAGCAACACAAAAAATAATATACATTACTATTGCCAAAAGTTTTTCATAGCATAGCGTTGCATTAACGTTCGTTATGCTATGCTTTACTTTCGATGCTTGTTACGAAAATCACTATTAGCAAAGCAAATACACGTTTAAATTAAATTACTTTACCAAATTCAATATACAATTCTGTTGAGGTACACTTAACTCCTTACCGCAAACTGTAATATACATATGTGGCACGTGTAAGTTTTTCACTTACACGAAGATAAAGTCCGCGGATAACTTCTATTTATTTAAACACTAACGCTTGTTTACATTAAAGTCACGTACAAGGTTATACACCTTAGATTTATCGCACACGCGTTAATCACTTATTTATATAGACTTGAATAATCTGCCGTCTTGGAATTACGAGAAATAAGTGAGCTCTGATTTGTTTGCATCGAATTTATACATTTTCGCAAAACGTTCGCGAATGTTCCATATCCTTCGGTGAACGTTCTAGAAAATGGATAACAACTTCAAGAAGGCTCTTAAATTTGGGAACGTTTCAATATATAATCCACGCTTTAAATGCAGTCAAGTGTATAACACGTATATGGGAGATGTCGTTTTATTGAACTCCATGCTCGAATACTACAGAATTTTGATTAGATCTAAGAACTAATATATATGAGGATTTTTTTCATTTTATTGACATATGTGTCAACGACTGGCTGCTTTGGAAAAGAACGAACAGGTCGAATGTTGCAACCAAAATTAGACGTAAAAGAGAAAAAGTATGCTTTGCTGTGGTTCTAGCGCAAGAAGTACGTATGGAAAAACAAAGCCATTTACCAAAATGGGGCAAACGCTAACGGTCTAAATACCCAGAATGCAGTTCTAAATCGTTTATATTTGGTGGAAAATGTCAAGCCTCTGTGTTTGAATAAGAACAAGAACTGTCATTGTGATTTTCACACGCAATGAAACGTGACTGACTTTAAATTTGTTTAGTTGTTTTGTGTTTTTTTAGTTGATGTTTCTTGAATAAATAAGTTTGGTTTATAACACGTCATTTTTTTTACATCTTTGTAAATTGTAACTTCAGATTTTCTTCATTATTTTTCCCAGATTCTAGGATCAATAAACAATAGCAAAATTTTTGTAGTTAGATAACGTGCTAACGATTGGGTCGGTGAATTGATGATGCTCAGTATCGGTCGAAGAGGGATTCCGTCTTTGTGTATCTTGGGAAGACTGTGGTATAACTGGATTTTTGATAATCAAAGCTTGTTTTTTTGTTGATATCTACAGTAGTAGAGTTTTTTTGGTTGAAAGAAAAAACGATCAGTTTATCAGCCGCATTAGTACAGTGGCTTTTGTGTTGTCCCATTTTGTTCTTTAAAACACGATAGGTGACTGACTTTTTTTTACTACAGTAAGTCTTTGTTATGCCTCGAGCTAAAGGACACGCAAATTTCCATCAACTAAGCGAGTTTAATAGGTGGCGAATAGTGGGACCAAAAGAATCTGGTTTATCATTTAGAAACATTAGAAGTCTGAGTACTGTGGTGTGTGGTTGTCAGGCATGGTTCCAAGAACGCCGAGCACGAAGAATAAGAGGCAAAGGACGCCGCTCAAAATGACAGATTGCAAAGATTTCCGCTTCAGATTTTTAGCGTTAAGGAACCGCTTCACTTCTACAAGAGTGGTTGCAGATCTATGGTTTCCAGAACATGGAGGGTATTGTAGGATGCAAATTTTTTATCGTCGTGTAAGAAAGTTTGGACTGTCCTTACCTTGTATTATTGCGCACCTTTGAACATCGACGTAATTGACTGCAATGGTGCAGAGAACAAGTTCAGTAGGACCAGGAATGGTACACGGTAGTTTTTAGCAAAGAATCGCAATTCTGTTTGGGTATACATGATGACCCGGGCAAGAGTGAGAAGGCGGTGTGGTGAAAAGGTATGATTCTCAATTTTCTGTGGAAAGACATATATACTACACTGTAAGAGTAATGGTATGGGGAACTATTGCCCTCGGTAGTAAGTCACCGTTGGTCTTCATCACAAGCAACATGGCCGCCCAACGTTACATTCTGGACGTAGTAGAAATCTATATTTTTCTCTACCTGAATCCACTTCTAAATTTATTGTTATAGTAAGACAATGCACGGCCAAATGTAGCCAGAGTTACGTTAAACCACTTTAACCGTAATAAAATTGATTTACTACTTTAGCCACCAAGATATCTAGATTTTTTACTAATTGACCATGCCCGAGACATAAGTGGGCGATTACAAAATTTACTTTATCTACCACAGAATCTAATGGCACTTTGCAACGCCGTACAGCTAGCATTGGATGAGACCCTCCAGAAAAAAATTGATCATCTCATTAGGCGTATGCCCAGACGTGTCAATGAGTGCATAGCGCAGTCTATTACAAATTTTTATCAGGTTCTACGTGACCGACTCCATTCAAATTTTGATCATTGACGTATCTTAACGTAATTAACATTGTCGTATTTAAGCCATAGAAAAGATCTAGATCTAGAAAGGGTTTTCCACTTTTAACGTTTTTTTATGTGTTGAGTTGAAGATTCTAGTGAATAATAAGTTATAAAGTGCTAAAACTCATTCAGCTGTTCTCACTGATCAAATGGTATAACTTCCTTTCTAAAAGTAAGTTGTTTTTGGCACAATAGAAAATTACATCTAAAATACATTTAAAACCACTGTATCACTTTTTTGTTTTAGTTTAAGACATTCTGATAAGTTACAAGTAGCTTAATCAAAATCTCGTACTGTTTTTGGTGTTATATGGAAAAGAAGTAATTTTTTGTGTTGGAGCTAATAAAGTGGAGAATTAGCAAGCAAAAAATGTTTTCTTATTAAGCAATAAAGCAATGTGTGTCCATTTGAACTTATAGCATTTAATAATTTTAGAATGATTGAAATGGATGTGTGATAAGTATTGGTTTAAGAGATTTTTGAGCAATTTTTAGTAGCTTTACAATACAACATTTTATCATCCAAAATTTTATTGCCGTTGGTAATCATAATATTAAATATTTAAATAGCATTGTGTAATTAGGGGATTATCAATCAATGAGTAATGACAATGATCAAAACAATGCAAAATACTAACATGCAGATTGTTAAGTCAGTTAGATGGAGAACTTTGATAGAAACTGCAGTTTATTATGCAAAAAATTTTGAAATTATCAAGGAAGTCGTCGATAAATTGAACCTTGAAGAAGCATGCATTAAAAAACTCAAATCATTTTACAAGAAGAGAATTAGAATTGATTTTTATTCAAACATATTCGTCATTTGCAATAACCCAACTTGAAGAAAAGAAAAAAAAGCTTGTTTATGTGCACTAACTCTTGAAATCGAATAGGTTATAGTTAAAGTTTGACGATAAGTTCAGCCATAAAAGATTTTTTTTAATGCACAGCAGATATTACTAATCAAACTCTTAAATTTTGTTTTTTCAAATTTTTAATAATTATTTTTATTTTTATCTGAAAAATATTCACCCCCAAGTATTGTTTTCATAAAACTGCGCCTAAAGATTAAATAAAACGAATTTTTTTCTACTGACTTTATATTATCTCTGTTTAATCAAAAGATGGGTTTGATAAAGAAACCGGAAGTGGGTTCTATAAACTCAGTACAGGAAATAATGGCTGCAGAAAGAGTTATACCAAAATTAAACTGTGTCAAGGCACATACCTCTAAACTACCAGAAGTGAGCATAGAAATTCTATTCAACACCCGAAGCTTAAGCACTGATTTTTAATTCAATTTGACGTTTTAGTAGTAAATGTTAAATTGTTAACATAGAATGGGGCTTTTCATCAATTAACCTGTTTGCAAATCAGTTTTATTTGTTTTTTTAACTTAGTGACTTTACACACTAAAAAAGTAGGTTCTAATAGTATATACATCGCCGGACGTGTTTTCTAGTTGGCAAGATCTAGAAGCCTTTTTGAGCTATTAACCTTTCTAACGCTTTTTTGATTTTGACTTTGGCTTTTATATTTGAGTCACGAATTTCCAAATATAATCCACGACCACCTACACTGCGCTTTTGGTAATTACTTTGTTTATGTTACCAATCCAAGACAATTTTCGTTTTAACAACTTTTGCGATTAACAGGGTATCAAATTTTAATGAAAGAGCTAATTACATAATAATTGGAAATGTATTAAAAAAAAATTTATATTTACGGAGTTATTTTGATGTTTAGCTTCGTATAAAACAGTTGCATGGTGCATTTAATATATTTCTCATATAATTTCGAACTATAACAAGTTTTGCAAACTAAACTAATTTACGTAAAAAGCTTCGCTCAACCATAAAGTTTTGTGTTTCAAGCCTTCGATAAAAAATGTTTAAACGCTTGGAACAACATTTTGATGATATTCGTTTTTGGAAACCTATACTCAAAAAACCAATTTTATCAAGAAATATCGTAATATTCACAATTCAACGCAGTATCATTGTAGTATCAAAACTATTTTAGAGATTTTAGGATGATCAAACGTCATGTAATTTCTTTTACATTATACAGGGTGTCCCACGAGGTACTGTACATACTGAAATGGTATGTTCCTTAGGTCAATTTAAGTAGAAAACGTCCTATAAACATAGGTCCAATTCGCTATAGTATCACAGATACAAGCGTTCATGGTTTATAAATGCTCACACATTTTTTGAAAATTATTATTATTGAAAACAGCAAATCGAACGACAAAACAAACATAAAAACAAACAAACAAACAAAAATCACATCAAATGCTCAAAATGACCTCCTTCGGCATTAATACAACGACGGCTGCGATCTAAAATGGACCGAGTAGCCGCTCAAAGCACCTGCTGGTTGTTCCGTGTTTGTTGACACACATCCAGGATACGCTGTATTAGTTCAGCTCTGGTATTAACTTTTACCTCGTATATTAAACTTTTCACATGACCCCACAGATAAAGTCCAAAGGTGTGAGATCGGGCGATCTCGGTGGCCAAGCATGCGGGACTCCACGCCCAATCCACCTATTGGGGTAAGCAACATTTAGATATTCGGTCACATTCCGACTAAAATGTGGAGGAGCTCCATCATGTTGCAGAAACATTTGTTGTCTTGTTAGTAAAGGTACTTCTTTCAAAACTGGTAGCAATTCATTCCGCAAAAAGTTAGCATATGCTTCTCCTGTCAAACGTTCCTCAAAGAAAAAAGGTCCAATAAGTTGATCGTCAATCATGCCACACCATACGTTAACAGAAAATCTGCGCTGAAAGTTAGTTTCTGTTGTGCCATGTAGATTTTGATATGACCGCAAATGAGAATTACGTGTATTGTTCACTCCAACTCTAGTAAATTGCGCCTCGTCGCTAAATAAAATGAATGGAACTAATTGTGGATTTACCTGTAACCAGTGGCAGAAATTCAACCGGGCAGCAAAATCTCCAGGTTCTAGATGCTGAACCTGTTGTATGTGATAGAGATACAAAAGCCCATCATGTAATGTTCGCCATACTGACATACGGGGGAGTCCCGTTCGAGAAGAAATTCTTCTAGTACTCAACCCTGGACTCCGATCAACCATCTGTAGAATGTTTTCCTGCTCATTCACATTTAACTGCACAGGATGGTCAGATCTTGTTGAAACTGATGGAAATGAACCATGAGTCCGTACATGTTGAAACACAGAAGAAAAGGTTTGGTGATTTGGCACCCTCCTGTTGGGAAATCTTCGTTCATATTCCCTAACGGCAGATCTCGCATTTCCATCACAAAATCCATAAATGTAAATGATATCAGCATACTCTTCGTTAGAAAAATGAGAAGGCATTTTGCATTTAAATTACACTTCATTTAATAAAATCGACTGTGACATTAGTAGAAAAGAAAGCAATAAATGACATATTGTTCGGCTTTTGTTTCCCAGTTGACTAAGAACAATTAATTTTCAAAAAATGTGTGATCAGTTATAAACTTTGAACGCTTGTATCTGTGTAACTATGGCGAATTGGACCTATGTTTATAGGACGTTTTCTACTTAAATGGACCTAAAAAACATACTATTTTAGTATGTACAGTACCTCGTGGGACACCCTGTATATAAAAGTTAATTAATTAAAGTTGAATTTTAAGTTAAGTTTTCAGGTAATTTTATATAAGAAATAATTACACTACACTAAAAAAGTGACTAACTAATTTGACGTCAATGGATTAGTTTGACGACGACGTTGAAAACCTCACGTTCATTTATTTAAATGTAATATTAATTGAAAATTTTGTTACCATAATGCTTACAAGGAGTGCGTATATATCTATATATTATGTTACAGTAGCAGTTGTGTAAAAACTGTTTGAATAATTGGCATTTATTTCCACGTGGTCTTGTCAAGATTTTTCAATAAAAGTTGATTCAAAATTGTTTTTATTTTTTTTTTGACAGTTGCGGTTAACGTTTGGATTAAAATTTTAGTAATTGTCGAAAAATTAAATGTTTTCGGCCTTGTAAACACTATTTATGTGCCTACATTATGACGTTTATACTTTCTTACTCTGATTTCTACAGCGTATTAATTCTATAATTAATCTTAAATTAATTGAATCGATCACATTATCTTTAAGTAGGTCATCAATAAATAAAAATACGTTTTATCGCTTTTTAAAATTATCAATAATTTTCTTATTGTTTACACACTAACCGCTTAAGTTCTTGACATAGTTGGACGTTATAACCATGTCAATGCAAATTTTCGGTTAAAATTCGATGATTGATACTTTCACTCACTGCTGCAATCTTTTCTGAATGGTCATGTCAGGGTTTATTATTTACAAAAATTTGATTAAGTCATTTTAAAATTAAATGATGTTTATCAATAATAAATCTTTTCTTTGCTAATCGTCTTTTTATGTAAAAATTTACGTGGTTGTTAACACAAATATTGTGTTATGTATTTTTAAAAGCACCGATCTTGTTACTTTAGTTTTTCCAATTTTTCTCTAGTTTAAAATGAATATGGATATTTAAAAATCTTGAAATGGTGAATTTTATAATCTTTTTGACCAAAATAGTGAAAAGTTTGTGCAAATTTTTGTTATATCTGTGCACTTTAAATTAACTTAAAAAACAAAATGATTATTTGTAGTAAGCATTCGAATATGTATGACTCTAAAATTTAACAATGTCAATAGCGAACGGTTTCAGGCAATAATGAGTGATACAGTATGGGAACAAATGTTACAAGGAAAAAACAAAAACGTCAAAATGATAATACTGAAACGTACGAGAAATTATTTTCAAGTCCGAGAACTTTTGCGAGGTTTTTGTACATTTCCACACCGAAAGATATAGAACATTCGCGAAAGTTTCGACAACATGTATTAATGCGGTACAAACAAACTATAGGGCAGTTATTTTAGTAAGTCGAAGTCGGCAGTGTTAAGAAGATTATTCAAGTTTAAATAAATAAGTAATTAACGCGCGTGGAGATAAATATACGGAGTATAACCTTGTACGTGACTTTAATGTAAACAAGTGTAAGTGTTTAGATAAATAAAAGTTATTCGAGGACTTTATCTTTCGGTGAGTGTACTATAATATAAAATTAGCGTGTTTGTATTAAATATCCTTAGATTTTAATTAGTTCGGTTAGTTATAAACGTGTACATATTTTTTAGTATAAATAAATTAGTAGTAATAATACTCGTTACAATACTAAATCAAGCTCGTACCTACTTTTCATTTGGAAATATCAAATGAATGAATAAAAACTGACAAAAATTTTAGATCTTGTTTGGGAATCTGTAGTAGCCTGCGTAGACGAAGTAGATTATAGATAATCAAAGCTTTTGTCGTATCAATAAATAAAAAAATTGTCATATACTAGGTGGCGCCAAAGTCATCACCCTATCGAAAGATGCTACAATTTTTGCAAATGGCGGTAAATATCAGTTCTGCTTTGATATTTGTGAAATAAACAGGTACAAAATACACGTCAATAAAACATGAATTGCTATACTCCTCAAGAACGCGGAATAATTGTTTCGATTTTTTTGCGTAATAATTTGTCGGTGGTGTGAATACGCCAATAAGTAGAATTATCGCTTCTGGGACACCAAAAATTCCCGTATACCACACGACGAGCCAAAACACCCGCTCAAAGTTACTGTATAGTGTGGTGTTTACGCTAGAATTGTCATCGGGTCTTATTTTTTTGAAAACGCCGCAGGCCAAACGACTACTGTTAACGGCAAGCGCTACAGAGCCATGCTCAACGACTTTCTTCTACTTCAACTGGACTAATTAGGACTGGAGAACATGTAGTTCCAACAGGATGGTGCAACGGCGCATACTGCACCGCCCCCAACCGAAATTCTGAGGCTTCAGATAGTTATGATAGCGTATTTACAGATGTTTAAATAATGTAATCTACTGTACGTCCGTCAAAATACGTACTTAAATAAACAAATACACTAAGAAAATAAAGTTAAACATGCAAATCTGTTTTGAATTGTTCTAATTATTGATACATATTTATTTTTTTTAGACTATCAGGTTTGTTTATTGCGTCAGTCATTACAAAGTGTTAAAACAAAACTGATTCAGTCAACCAAGATAAGTTAGTGAGTGAATTGACGCTTGACGTATACTAATTTTAGACGGCACATAGTTGCCGCACCAAAGATAACTAATAATCAGGTATCAAGCTATATTAATTTACTGAAAAAAGAAGATCCAAGATTACGTAAGCTTGTAAATAAACAACAAATTTAGGCAAAATAGGTTATTGTTTCTGTAAAAAACTAATTTGAGAAGAATATCCATAACATAAAGGGAACTTATGATTACTATAAGCGGTGTTTTTTCTATGTAGTAGATACGTCTGGCTCGTTCTTTATTAAAGTGATAACATTATCCGACTAATAATATTATCCACAATTCCAATAAGTGGCGTGCGCTGAATATAGAAAATAAATAAGTTATAAAAAAACATTTTAAATGAATATGCTTAATGTTTTACGTGCATATTTGCATGTGTATTTCAAATGATTTTAATGCATAACTATCCGAAGCAATGGGTAATGAGGTATCTCGTTAGGGAGTACATATGACGCTTGCCGCAAGACCGTCCGTCCACAGTGAAGAGCTGCATCCTGCTCGAGGTGACCCTGCTTTTACCAAACACGGCGGATCTAGACTGGAAGGTCAATACACATTCTCCAATCCAAGCTGAATCAGCATACGTCAAGGATGAATGGCTTGGGTTGAAAAAGTTTCTAGTATGCGATCTATAGATACCAAACGCCCTGTAGAGTATATAGCCTTATCCAGTAAGAGGCTCTACTGGATGGACAGTCTTAGCCTTAATTACTAGTTGGAACAATATAAACCTTTTCTAAAACAAACAAAACTAAAAACAAAATGGAGGAAAAAGACCTCTGAAACTTGAAACCCAAACCTAAGGCAAGCGAGGCTGGCGAAAGCAGCGGCTCAGAGCCAGAAAGTGGGCTAGACAATCTGGTCAAGGAGATCGTCCGCCTAAATGTAGGCCAAAAAAAGATAAGGTCGTGTGGCGCAGCCATCAAAAGATACAAGTACTTACTGAATGCAGAATACTCCAAAACCAAAGCTAGGAAACTTGCTTTCTTAAAGGAGGAAGAATTCATTGTTCTTAAGCCGGGAAGCAGCGGTACCCAAGCTCCGGTGCAAAAAAGATAAGGTCCCAGGACAAAAGTCCGAGAGTTGTAAAGAAACAAAAGCAAAAGACGGTCGCTCTCGCTGCTCAACCAAAAAAACCGGAGGCTAAGAGACAAAAAAACGTCTCATATAAAGGTGCCTTAGTAGGTATCAAAATAGCGGTGATGTCCAGGAGATTGCCAACAGAACTCCTCACTACTGTCCAGATGGAGCAAATCTGCTCAGCCATCATGAACACAGTGGAGGAAAGGTACAATGAAACTATTAATCTTAAGTTTCTCACCTCTGTGTATAAGGCGGGCTACCTAATGTTTTCATGCAAAGACAGTTCAATGTCTCAAGGCGGTGGCAATTAATCTACACCTTGGGAAGGTTCAGATTCGTGCGCTACTAAAGAGGCAGATAGACCTCAGGCTAGTACTTTACTGGGATTCCTCCCCAACTCCTCTGAGATGTTGGCGGAGAGGATATCAGATGGAATTCAAAAACAGAACGATGTAGTCAACACCTCAACTTGGAGGGTAATAAGGAAGGAGGCGAGGGGTACATCAGCACTTCTAATTCTCTCAATCGACCAAAATTTAGGTCAAACAGTAGAATCCTTAGGAAATAAACTGTTCTACGGATTCAAAGAGGTGCCTATCAAAGTAAGAAAACATGATAAACCATCACTGGAAGAAGAAAAATCAGTAGAGCTTAAGGATACAACCACCATAGAAATGGTGGAGGAGAGTGGTATGCCACAGGTTTGTCTAAGGCACTAAAATGGTGGGTCTACTTCAGGAGCCCTAGATAAATGGGGGTTGAGTACCAAAAATTGTAAGCTGATTTATGATAGATCTACCTTGGTACCGAAAGCAGCCATTCTGATCAATAAAACCATTAATGTACTGACTCTATCAAAATTAACATATGCTGATAGTCACCATAATGACAGAGCTAAGTGTCCCTGGAGGAAAGAAGGAGGTAATCTTGACCTCGGCATATTTTCCTGGAGAGGAACAGGAAGCGCTATCAGACACGGCGAAACAACTCATCAGCTACTGCGAAGCCAACAGGAAACATTTAATCCTTGGGGTGGACGCCAATGCCCACAACACCGCCTGGGGAAGCAACGATACCAACGACCGAGGTGAGATGAGACACTTTATAATTGCCCAACCTTTATAAACGTTATAATGCAGAAAGTTCTAGACTTAACTAAGGGGGCTTCAAATCTAATAAGTGTTTGGGAAGTGTCTAGAGAGGTGTTTCTTTCCGATCACTGTTTGATCATGTTCAAGATGGTGGCTTCTTGCATGACCAACCAAACATACAGGATTTCTAGCAAGACCAATTGTGAAGAATACAAATAGCCTACATGATGGCATGAAGGAAATACCAAACAAAATAAGATCGATAAACGATTTAGAGAAAACAGTTAACCTCACAAAATAGGGCATAACGAGGACTTTTGAGGTAAACTGTTTTTTCCAAACCAAAAAGACTAAAAGCAAAGTACCTTGGTGGAACATTGAGCTGAGAAAATTGCGTAGCATAGCCAGAAAGGAGTTTAACAAATCAAAGAGAACACATAACTGGGAAGAGTACTGTAAGATTCTTATTGAGTTCAATGTGACACTTCGTAAATCAAAAAGAAGTTCTTGGAGGACCTTTTGTTAGAACCTTGATGAAATACCTCTCGCAAGCAGAGTGCAGAAAGCTCTATCAAGAGGCAACCAAGGTGACATAAGTGCACTCAAACGTGAAGATAGCACCTTAACGTCAACATTTCAAAAAACTGTAGAGGTTTTGATTAAAAAACTGTTTTCAGAATGTATTGCAGCTGGAGAAACAAGGGTGTACAATAGACTTCTGAAACGAGAACGTCCCCTTGTCAATAAAATTGCATTGCTTAAAAAGATTAAGTGGGCCAAAAGAACCTTCAAACCTTTTTTCAAAGCTTCTGGCCCGATGGAGTATTTTTGGCACTCATTCAACGAGGGCAGGACATCTTGCTAGAGACATTGATCAAAATATTCAGATCCAGTTTGTTATATGACCATGTTCCTCAAGCATGGAGGAAAGTAAAAATCGTATTCCTACATAAGGGAGGTGTAAAACCCTTAGATGATCCAAAGTCATATCATCCAATAAGTCTCTTATCGTTTATGCTCAAAACAATGGAGAAGCTGGTAGATCGATCTACTAGAATGAAGGTTTTAACAGTCAAACCTCTTCATAAATATCAACTTGCCTATAAGAAAGGCAAGTTAACGATATCAGCTTTACACCAAATTGTAAAAACCATAGAAAAAGCACATGGACATAGAGTGCGACTTTGACAACGCCGAGTATGGTTCAATGACACATTCCCTTAGAAAGAAAGGAATAAATGACTTTATCATTCAATGGATAAACAACATGTTGATGGGTAGACAGGTAATCACCAGCATTAGTAACGCCACTCATGAGGTAGGCACTACAAGAGGCTGTCCACAGAGGAGAGTTATATTCTCACTGCTGTGGTCGTTGGTAGTGGATAAACTACTAAACGACCTGAGTAGAGAGGGGTATAACGTTTTAGGTTATACTGACGACGTGACCATAACAGTGAGAGGCAAGCATGACTCCATGGTAGGAGAGAGAATGCAAAATGCCATCAACCTAACACGTAACTGATGCTTAAAAGAGGGCATAAACATAAACTCAAATAAAACCACCATCGTTCTTTATACTAAACGAAGGAATTAAAATATCTCCAGTATTCAGTTAAATAGAACTACCATTCCCCTCTTCAAGGATGTTAAACACCTAGGGGTGACACTGGACCAATAACGAACGTGGAAAGGTCACCTGTCCAAAACGACCAACAAGGCGATAACAACTTTATGGTCTTGCTTCCAAATGGTTGGCAAAACGTGGGGATTGAACCTCAGCATAATCAATTGGATCTACAAGCAGGTCGTTAGACCTAAAGTTCTCTACGCGTCTGCAGTTTGGAGGAGAAAAGTAGACCAAAGTACTGCGCAAGCGAAGCTGGCAAAGATGCAAAGGCTAGCATGTCTGACCACCATAGGCGCCATGAAATCAACACCCACCGCTGTGATGGAGATCCTTCTCAGTTTGAATCATCTACCAGTGGCAATTAAGGAGGAAACTATGAAGCAGGCTCTCAAACGACATGAAGTACACCGTTTCAAAGAAGGCAACCTCAAAGGTCATCTGGGAATTCTCAAAGCCACTCCTCTGTTGGACATGGCCGCAGTAAGCGAACAGATGAACTCAAAAATGATTTTTAATCACAAATACAAAGTCAGGTTCCCCACTAGGAAAGACTGAGTAAGAAGCACGGATCCAAAATAGAAAACGGTGGTGTGGAGGCAGGAGTGGTGAGACTTAGGTTCAAAAGACACGTATCCCTCAGTGCTGAAGTCACCATTTTCCAAGTAGAAGTACGCGCCATCCATATGACGGCGGAACATCTGATTACCAAAAACCGATGCAAACAAAATATATGCATAATGTCGGACAGCCAAGCGGTATTAAAAGCACTGCAAAGAAACAGCGTAAGATCAAGCATGCTTCACGAGTGCCATCAACCCCTAAAGCAGCTGGCGGACAAGAATAAATTTGAATTTGTTTGGGTGCCAGAGCATGAGAGAATAGGAGGCAATGTGGAAGCAGATCAGCAAGCAAAATTAAGTGCAGTAAAACCCTTTATAGGGCCATCTCGTACGTATGCTTTTAGCCAAAGGGACTATCAGGAGGTTATCAGCAACTGGGCCAACAAAGAAATCAACAGAACCTGGAACAAAATGCTGAGTCTAAAACATTCAAAAAAGTTTCTTAACAGTAACAAAAAGAAGGGGAAGGAAGTTATAAAGTTAAGAAGAAGAGAATTAAAACTCCTCTGTGGTATACTAACAGGACACATCTACTGCAGATATTACTTGAGTAAGATGGGACTGGTAGGTGATGACACATGCAGGTACTGTGGTGAAGAAGTGGAGCGTATAGAACACATCATCATGAGGAGCCCAGCTTTTTGCTTAAAGAGACAGATTTCATCTTCATCTCGGAAGAAGAATTACTAAACCTTCCGACCAGGAGCTTGATCGAATTCGTCAAAGACATATCTGTCCTGAGTTCAACGAGAGAGACGCACAAAAGATCTAATCTGGTCGCAGTGCAGGAGGTTATCATAACACTCACCCTACTTATATATAATATATAATAATAATAAATCCGAAGCCTAGTACATGGTATAAGCAATTACTGACAGTGCTGGGTACACAATCGAAATGTTTACTTAAACTTTTATCTGGATAATATAGGCTACGTCAGTCATGGACATTGGAACCGTTTTCATCAAAACATTTGGAAATAGAAAAAGCGGTACCATGAAAAGTGGAATCTTATAATTGTAGGGGATTATTGTAGAACATTAAGAAGAAAGGCTGCAGGTGTACACATTTCTAAATGTAAGAATTTGAAATAAAGATGAAAGGACAAATATAAAATATTTTAATTAAATTCTAAGTTTTCAAAATAAATGCTTCTCTTTTTTACAATAATTTCTGTCAATTTATATCAAAACAAAAATTTAAACTTGTTGAGTAGTGTGAACTAGTTCTAGTTTGAATTGAGTGTTTGTTCATAAATTGAAAATTTTTTTAACAAACAACAAAATTTAGTTATATTGTTGCATATCTTTCACTTTTTTATCTTTAAAAAACTTTAGTTTTGAATTTATAAACGTAAATACAAGCTTTTAGTAGTAGTTTTTTTATTTAAAGAAACGATAACTACAAAATTAAGAAAAAGTAAATGTAATATAGTTAATGAACAATATTTCCATAATACTATGTTGTTTAAAAATAATTAGTAATAACATAACTATCGTTATTTACGTTAGAGAAAATTATTGTTTGTTACCTAAGTACACATGCAAGATTCTGAAAACTGCGACATTTACACTTACAAGAAATTACGTACATTAATAATTATTACACTATTTATCGTGCATAATTAATCCATAATTGCTTAATTATTAAATAATAAGTTTAATATGTCATTAGCAGAGATGGTGATGCTTTCTGATCTTAAATACGGTTATATATGTTTTATTAATTTTATACTATTTTATTATTAACCATTAATAATATATATTTATAAATAATTTATAATATAATAAGTTTTTGGTTATTTTATTTTTTTATTTTGCCGACAGTTTCAACTAATATTTAGTCATCATCAGGGCTATAAGGAAACATTATATATAAAATATCATAAAACTTATAAATTACTTTACCTAAATAACATTTTTTAATATAAGAAAGTTTCAATTTAAAATATTTTAAACATCAAAAAATTATTTTGAAACATGCCTAAATAAAATAACCAAAAAATAAATTATTTTATTAATTTTGTTTAAAACACCGCCTAGGGCAGACTTTAAACAAATGAAACGTGGAAATTTAATTAATTAATTATTTCTATCTTCTTCTACGTCACTATATGTTTTATGTTTTGAAAATAAGATGTAAAGAAAAGCAAAAATCTACCAACTTTAATTTTAAAAATCATTTCAAAAAAATATATTTTGAAATTGTAATAACTTAGAGATTTGTAAGCGACATCTTATACGAAAAATCGTATACTACATTTCTATATTTAATTCACATGCGAAATTAAAGTAATTATATTTAACAATAACGTTAAATGTTAACAGAATTCATGATATACGTAGCTGTGGAAGGCTAGGTGTGTTTAATGAAAATTTTAATGTTGCGTGTACGTATGTTTTCAAATCGTTTTATCAAGTTTTCGTTACTTAGAAAAAAAAAACAAGAGAACATTTTTGAAGGTTTTTTTTTACTGTTTTTTAAAAGATAATTTGTAAAAATCGTCGTTGAAATGTGACTTTGTTTGCTGTTTTAGCCAACGTTTCTACATTAAAAGCATTTTGAAACCGCACACAATAACCGTAACAGGACTGTGTGTTGTTAAAGTGTTTTAATACTGAAAATGCTATACTTCAGTATAAGGTAAACAATTGGTAATAATAATTGGCCGTCTTGTGAATTCGATTCAAAGAAGAGTGCTTTTATCAACAATTATTACGAAGTTAAGTGAGAAAAAATGGTAGCGTTGAAAAGAAGAAGAACGACGCATCGGGCGACGTTTACGCGAGTGGCGAACGAAGTTTGAGTGCCTTTGCATGTCGCGGTAGTTGACATTGCTGAAATTTAAGCACGTTGGATGTTGCTTGTCGATAAAGAATTTAATTTAAAAAGTATTGACACTGAAGTTTGTAAACAATTGTTGAATCACGATGCGGATGAAGATGATCCAGTCGACGAAAATATAACCGGTTTCAGCGTACACAGGATGATAAAGATGTATTGTCGCGGCGAAGTCAAGCGTCAGTGAATTTAAATTACCAAAATTAGAATTTGAAAAGTTTGCCGGTGAAATAACAGATTGGTTGCCATTCTGGGGCCAGTTCAAAAAGATTCGAAGATATAGTGTTGGAAGACAAATTTCAGTATTTATTACAAATCATCACGCCATAAACCAGAGCGCATGATTTAATAGACAGCTTTCCTCCTACTGTCGAAAATTATGAAAAAGCTATCGATAGCTTAAGAGCGCGGTTTGGTAGAGAGGAAGTGTTGGTAGAATTTTTCGTCAGAGAATTATTAAAGTTGGTTTTAGCAAATGTTGTTAATGGCAAGCGTTTATCAGTTTCAGCTCTGTATGACAAAATCAAGTGGCAGCTACGTGCGCTAGAAACATTTGGCGTGACCACGCAAACCTATGTTGCAATGTTATATCCGTTGGTAGGATCGTGTCTACCAGAAGAAATATTACGTGTTTGGCAGAGGTCCTTGGATTTTAATTTTTAACTGATTCTTCGATGAAAGACAGACTTTCGTGATTAATGAATTTCCTGAAAGTAGACGTGGAAGGAGAAGAACGGATTTCGTTGACAATGGAAGAGTTTGGTCTAAAAGGTTTGGAAAGTAAGACAAAACCAAAGGCTAAAAGTAAGATTACGCCTACATCGTTGGGTTTGATAAATTTAACAAATAAATATTCGTTTCCACTACTCGTTGTATAGGCTTTCATTATTACATATTGAAACGTTCGAGGAGTTATTCGCAACTTCGAGAGCCTTCGCGAGGTTTTCTAGAACTTTGACTGAAGGATGCGGAACGTACGGGAACGTTTTGCCACAAAGTATAAATACTGTGCAAACAAATCCGAGGGCCGTTATTTCTGTAATTCGAAGACAGCAGTGTTAAGAAGATAATTCAAGTTGAAATAAATAAGTGATTAACGCGTGTTATAAATAAATCTACAAAGTACGTGACTTTAAGGTAAACAATAAGAGTTAAACAAGTGTGTGAAGTTATCCGCGGACTTTATCTTATCTTCGTGTCAGTGATAATGTTATACATAAATTATAGTGTAAATGTTTTTAGTAAATATTATTAGATTTAATTAGTTCGGTTAGTTTAAACGTGTACATATATTTGTAGCATAAATAAATTAATTAGTTTTAAAATAAAATTCGTTACAATATAATAGTAGGTTGTAAAGCAGCACTTTTTTAAGTGAAGGTCCTAGATGTGAAGGTAAATAATATTTATAATACCAGTAGTTAATAATGAACATATTTGCATTTTCTGATCATTCTATAACGGTTTTAAATAAAAAAAGTTGACAAAACTATCTACTAAGAGCAAGATATTTTAATTAATGCTATTTTAAGAATTCAAATCGTTCATTCAACAAATTAATTCGATTTTAAAAATGTAAGTTATTTGAAGTTCGCGCCTAACTAAATTTGAATCTTACTGAATTAAATATATTTTAGATATAATCAATGCTTAAAATAATAATGTTTTTATACAATTTAAACAACTTTAGCAATAAAAACTTACGTTATCTATTTATTTTTGTGTTTTAAATCAAAATTAAGAATTACGTCAAAATTAATTCTATTAAACTAATGACAACTGTCATAATCGCTGACTTGATTTTTAATTTGAAATAAATATCTGAAAATTTTAATTTGATTTAGTAACAGGTAGAAAGATTTCAGTAATTCTCGTAGTGGAAAAAAAATGTATATATACCACGGTTGAAAAGTTCATTAAACCTGCGCGATTTATATCCCTCGATGCTTCGCGTCTCGCGATATAATCTATCGCTTAGGTTATAATCATACACTTTTCAACCTTGATATATAATATACTATTTTTGTGACTGACCACATAATAAAGATAATTGTTTTAGAGCACGTGAGTTATCCTTAGAGGAAACGCAGGGAATTTTAAAGCAGAAGAAGGCATGTTTTTGCTGCGCGACGGTCGGTCATCAAAGTAAAAGATATTGCGAACGTGCGAGGTGTGTCGTTTGTAATGGACAACACGCTGTTATTCTGTGTAGCAAATTAGCTAACTTTTAGAAAATAAATAATGCTCAGCCTGCCAGTGAAGAAGTGCACAAAGACAAAACGAATTTTACGAAAACACATGTTATTTTGTAAACATTATCGGTTATTATACGTAGTGAACATTGTTCGAGAGAAGTGCGGGCGGTTATGGACACGAGTTTGCAAAGCTTCTACTTGTTGCGCAAAGTGGCTGAACATCTTCAGTATGTTGCCAAAAGAAGTATAAAGGTCATTCATGCATTGTTTGGTGGCGCTAGCACTATCGATCAACACCATGCTTATTACGATATTACGATAAGACTGCTTAGTTTGGATAGGAAATATGCGTGTACTTTTGAAGCAATGGACCAGAATGTTATTTGTAGTAACGTTGCACCAGTTCAGACAGGTCCCTGGATAAATGAGTTAAATATTTTAGGCGTTCAACTGACTGATTTGAATCGTGTAGGTCCTATTGAATTACTTATCGGCACTGATGTAGCTGGAAAGTTGTACACGGGCAGGTGTCATCAGTTGAAAAATAGTTTTGTGGTTTTTGCAACATTGCAGTAGCGTTAGTACTAGTATGAATGTAACGGCAGAAAAATTATGGGAATTAGATGTATTGTGGATAGAAACACCTTCTGATTTCGTATCAAAAGAAGAAAGATAAAGAGCTGTATGCAAATTTTTTGATCAAACCGTAGTTGTGAAAGAAGATGGTCGTTACGAAGTTTGCTTATTTTGGATCGAAGGACATCCCCTATTACGATTTAATTATGTGCTAAGTAAAAAGCGACTCGATTCTACCATAAAGAAGCTAAAAACTAATGGTATTTTTTTGGAGTATAGTAAAATTTTTGCTGACTGGTTAGAAGAAGACATTATCGAGCTGGTGTCAGATGAAAAAGAAAATATGGCGCATTGTTTGCCGTACAAACTCGTTTTTAAAGCGATAGTACCACGAAAATTTGGCCAGTATTTGATGCTTCAGCGAGGGAAAGGACCCATCCCTTTTTAAATCAGAGTCTGGAGAAAGGATTGAACCTTATTGAACTCATTCCGTTAATTATGTTGAGATTTAGAATGGAGGAGCTAGGTGTCATTTCGAATATTCGCAAGGCGTTTTTGCAGATTGGATTAAGTCAAGCCGATAGAGATTGTTTGCGATTTTTGTAGCAAACTAAAGATGGTAAAGAACTTACAATTTGACACAAGAGGGTAGTATTTGGGGTTAATTGTAGTCCTTTTTTGCTTGGAGCTACATTCAACCATTATTTAGAGTGTTGTGCGCGTAGATTTGGTTCGGTTTCGTTTTAATGTTTTGAAAGCACTATTTATAAATTGCGTGAAGGTTTTTATCTAGACAATTGTGTAACCAGTGTGTCGGGTGTAACTGAACTTTCTGAATATATTCGCGAGGCGACGCAGGTGATGGCGTTGGCCAAATTTGACTTAAGGGGCTGGGAGTTTTCGAGTGAATCTAAAGTTTTGGGGACAACAATGGTGCTGGGCATGTGTTGGGACAAAAAAAGTGATAAGTTGTTTGTTTCGGGTGAGAGTAAGATCGAAGTTATTGATCAAATCGTCGCGAAGAAGGTTATACTTTCAACGGCTCAACGCATTTGTGACCCACTTGGATTTACGTGTGCCGCCTCAATATTGCCGCAACTAATCCTGCAAAAGTTATGGAAAGATGGATTAGGCTGGAACGACGAGATAGATGAATAGAGAATCATTTGTTAAATGGCAAACTGAACTGCCCACACTTTTCCGTATTGAAATCCCGAGATGTATAATTGGTGGCACAGGTGAAGCCAATGATGTTAGTTTACAAGTTTTTTGCAATGTTAGCAAAGACGCTTATCGATGCGTTATTTATTACGGGTAGAAATGCTGGACAACATCCACGTGATTCAAGCGAAGTCTCGTATAGCGCTTTTGAAGAAATTTCTCAATTTCTAGGCCAGAACTTTTAGCAGCAACAATCGCCGCAAGGTTATATCATTCGCTTCGATGTGAATTTCCCGAAAATTAGAAAAGATATTTTTGGAGTGACTCCTGTACGGTTTTGGGCTGGATTAAGAATGAAGAAGAGTGAGTTACCTTTGTTTGGAATAGAGTTCATGAGATTCAAAAGTTGGCATCGATAGAAGATTGGAGGTACGTCCCTCGTGTGATAAATCTCGCCGCTCAACCATCTCGCGGTTGTTCACCGAATTATCTTTTCAGGTTAGAATGGTGGAAGGGACCTAATTGACTATATGCTAGTGAAGCGGAATGACCTAAACAAAGTTTTGTACTAGATGAAGAAGATGAAGTTGTGATTAATCAAGAGCGAAAAAAGAAATTAGTTTCGGCTATAGTTTGCCAAGATGTCGTTATTTGGTATGGACGTTACTTCTTCAAATATAAGAAAATTGTACGGACGATAGCTTGGATGCTTCGCTTTGCTTATAACTGCAGAAAATCGGCAAATAAAATTCGAGGCAAATTTTCTACAAATGCGTGAATAATGGTGAGATGATTTTGTTAAAACTAATTCAAAAAGAATCCTTTACTGAGAAAGATGATAAGAAAGCGGCGTCTCTAAATCGTTTTGAAAATGAAGATGGGGTAATTAGAGTTCGCAGTAGAATTTCTAACCAAGAAGACACAAATGCTTTTTGTTTATCGTTTGTGTTACCTGGTAAACATGATGTAGTGTATCTATTTATATATGATTTACATGTAGCATCTTGTCATATTGGAGTGCAAGGGTTGTTACCGTTGTTACGAGAAGAATATTGTGTGATTAGAGAAAAATGAGCTGTGCGTTCGGTTGTGAAGCAATGTGTTACATGTCGCAGACATGGTGCCAGAAAGATAGAAGTGATTCCTCCTCTCTTACCCAATGATCGTGTGAGAGCTGCAGCTACGTTCCAAATTAGGGGCATAGATTTGGCTGGTGCAATGTTTTTGCAAAGTGGTAAAAAAGCATGGATTTGTTTATTTACATGTGCAGTGTATAAGACCGTCAATTTGGATGTAGTGTCGTCGTTGTTTTGAATGCTCTTAGGCGTTTTGCAGCCAGAAGAGGAAGGCCTGCTGTTGTTTATATCGACAATGGGAATTTTATAAGAGCAGAAAACGCTTTTGCTAATCTTGATTGGCAATTAAGCGTCACTGCTCATCTCACCGAATTGTGTAGAAATTCAATTCTTCTTCGGTTCTTTGGTGGAGAAGATGGTGGGAACGATTGATTAGTTTAGTCAAACAGTTATCGAGAAAGGTGTGGGATTGTGCATCTTTAAGGTTAGATGAATTGTACACGGTTTTATGTGGTTGTGAGGCGGTTATTAATTCAAGTCCATTAACGGTCGTGTCGGATGACCAAGAAGATTTAACATCGTTGACGCCAGTAATGTTTTTAGGAGATTTAAAAGAGTCCGATGTGCCGGAGTGTGATGTTATTGACGATACGTCCTTGAAAAAGCGTTTTACGTATTTGCAATCGTGGCGAAATGTATCATGAGGTCGAGTGTTTGGAGCAATTTTATAAGTACATACGTTCTTGAAGTTTTATGATAAGTGACCGGTTAATTGGTAATGATATCTTGAAACGCTTAAATTGGCCACTAGGGCGTATCATCGAAGTGCTTCCTGCTAGAGACAATGTAATTGGGTTAGTTTGTGTGCAATCGGATAATTGCTTAGACCAATACAGCGAGTTTATCCCTTGGAGTGTGTGGAACCACCTAAGGAATCGACAAACGACGAAGCGGAATAAATGGTTCAGGATTATGCTCAGCAAACGAATACTGTTACTGTTGCTGCGCGAGTTGTTGACGATAGTGTTTGTAATGTGCGTATTAAAGCGTCCCGTGGTAAACGGGTAGTTAAGCTTCCTCAGTGATAGTTAGACTGATTTGTTGTATTGTTTAACAATGCTTGTTGTTGGGTAGTTATGTATCTCTTTGAATATGTTTGACATTTACTGTCAGCTTACAGTTTTTGGATATAGTCTTTAATTTTAGTGAGAGGCTTAATTGATGTTTTTACGTCTCAGGTGAAAGAATGTTAAATGTTAACAGAAGTCATCATACGTAGCTGTGGAAGGCTAGGTGTGTTTAATGAAAATTTTAATGTTGTGTCTTTTTGTATGATTGTTGCAAAAACGAAAAGAATGTTTGCTTTGTGATATTTATCTAGGCATAAAATTTGATCTTAAAGTAGTCACAGAAGAAAAAGTTTAATATGACCAAATCAGGAGAGCTTGGTAGCCATTGTAGTACAAGATGGTACAACGTTTCCAAAATTCGTTAAATTACTAGATTTTAATTCTATTATATTTTTATTTTTGTTTTAAACTAAATGCAATTACTGTAATTTAAAAAATATTTTTTTTGCACTGCCCATATTCAACAGGTAGAAAAAGTTTAAAAAATCTTGAAATTCAGTTAAAATTACAAAAAAACGATGTTAAAATTAATGTCAAATATGACAGATTTTGTAATAAATGCAGTACCAACATATTTTTGGTGATTACAATTTTTAAATTTTTTTTAAAAAAGAATATAATTTTATTGTTCTTAACTGTCATAAATTTTAATTTTTTGCTATTGTAAACCGTCTTTGACATTTTTTGCACACTTGTCAACATAAACGTCAAATTATTTTTGAGAGGTTTTGAGACTTTGGGGGCTTCCTAGTCTCTATTCGAGCAATGAAATTTTGTATTCAACTCATTCCTGTCTAAATTGGACGCGTCCAATTTACACAAAAACTCGTTAAATAAACTATTATTACAAAAAGCAACACAAAAAATTATGTACGTTACTCTCGATGAAGGTCGCACTAAAGTTGGTTATTGTATGTATTTTTTATATCGAAATTTTAAAATTAAATTCGATTTAAAACAATACGTGATTTGCAACCATAGATATTCTCATTCTCTAATCTAATATCTGTATGCACAAACGTGTATTTGAAGCATGAAGTACACCAGTGCCGTTTAACGTTACTATTTTTGAGTAAATGTCAAGAAAAACAACAATAAAATATATTTTTGTACCATCTATAAAATTTACGTTGATATTATGCTTTAGTTTGAAATAATCGCCTTGTTTTCTTTGTTTTATATAATTTTTGTTCACTTGATCAACTTGTTCTACCTTAACCTACATTTCATTAGATTTTCTTCATACTCATAAATTAAACAATAAATCCTATTTTTAGATTTTGCGCAAACAGCAACATTTCTAATTCTAATTTATGAATTAAAATGATAACAACTCACAAATCGAATGGAGTAGGTACATTAATATGCAACTCGATTAGTTAAAGTTTTTATATATTATTCTGGTTATTGTTACATCTCAATGAAAAATGATTATAGTAACTGCAGAATTAGATCCACGCGAGCTTCCGCCTTATACACTGCGAAAACGGTACAATATAGATGAAAATTGCACATAAACAATTTATTGAGCACAAAATTTACTATAAAAAAGTCCGCGGGAGTGTATAATTATATCTAATAGTTTAAGAATTACAGAATGTTAATGTAATTTTCGTGCAGCTTTGCACACTTGTATCTTCTAAACTATTGAACGTAATTGCGCCCTTCCGCCGACTTTTTTATAGTAAATTTTGTCCTCTATAAAAATGTTTATGTGCAACTTTTTTCTATCTTGCACCGTTTTAGGGTAATAGTTTATCGGTTATTTTAAATCATTTCAATACAAAAATTGTGGCGGTTTCGATACTGGTGTAATATTACGACATCTATAAAGCTACCCTTAGCCACAAAAAAAGCTGCGGTGGTTACCAAAAGCAACTCGACCGAAACACACATGTTCTACTAAACCGATAATTTATGTTCAAATTTTAAAATGCGTAAACGAAACTTAATAAATCCGATTTATAAAGTGTTATAATAAAAACTGTCAGTAATTACTAGTTTAAATCATAAACGACTTCACTGTAAAGTTATCAACATAGGACAAAAGTAGATAAAATAAAATTTGAATAAGTTTTAAATGTCGAAATTGTATCAACAGTCAAACAATTGTAAAGATTATTAGCGTTATAAATCTGTTAAGACTAAAGAAAGGATTCATGTTAAAGTAAAGTTCATCTCTTTAATGCTTTTCTATAGTCAGTGGGCGCATTTGTTTAATATTAATAAGAGAAAAAATTGAAGAATTGGTAAAAAAGGAGAAATTAATATAAAGGCATGTCGATTATTTGTAAGTTTTCTTTAGATATGACAAGGAATCGAGAACGCCACAAACTGATAAAAAAAAATTAATTTTTAAATTGTGGATGCACATTTCCAAAGATGAAATCTTCACATTGCAAATTTTACATCTGAAAGGATGTGGCAACGTAGTTCGAATCGTGTGATAATCTTAGAAGTTGTAGAACTGTGAACCGCCATAAAACACGGGTAAAATCCAGTAATCATTTAATTTTGTTGTTTTTTTAAAAATGCGCATCAACTAGTTAGAGTGTGGTAAAGCAATTGTCAGGAATCACGCAATATAAATTGTTTGTTTAATCATGGAATGATTTATTTAATCCAAGCGTATTCAATCAAAGTCTGGATAAATTTCTGAAAGTTCCACTTTGGCTCTAAAATTGATTGTGTTTAGAGAAAATTTTACATTTATCCGAATGCTTTCAAACGTATCTAGGCCACAGTTTTTCAACCTTTCCTCGCATAACATGCTTGTGAGCGCAATATTATTATTTGAGCTTTGCGAAAGTGACTTTTTCCTTTGAAAATATTTTGTGTCAAATAAAGTTTGATATTTTGAGATTTTGTTGCTTGCTTTGTGTTTCTTACCGTACATAAGCTAAGCGTTGCCAACACAGCCCAAATACCAATTTTTGTGCTTCTCTAGAAAAATTTTCTATAAAAGATGTATCCTCCAGTTTGCAATCATTTCGCACTAAACTATTATATACTACCAAAAGTATAATTGGAAAACGACATCCGGACTGTTTGGATTTAGAGTTTTTAATACTAATTCCGAGCACAATTTCCGTTCCTCTTGGAGAGATAAAGGGCAAACAAGTTGAACTACAAAAATAGAAAAATTAGTGACGCCGGCCTATTTACATGCCATGATATTTGTTCTAGTACATGGATTTAAGATAACGCGATCGGGTTTTTCTTTAGATATGTCACTGGAAGTTATGTTTTATCAGCGCGCAGCAATTCTTGATAATGAACGGTCTTGTTCATAATTTGTTATGACAAAAAATTCTCAGTCAATGGTGTTGCTGATTCATCATCTTCCAGCGATAGAGGTTATGGGAAACAATTCTCAGGTATTTCATGGACAAATGTTAAATACAAACAATTGGTGAATTATCATACGACCATATTCTCGTTTAATATGTACCTAGAATACTAGTATTTGTTTTTTTTTTTAATTATTTATGTATGCATTCTTATTTTTGAAAATTGTAATCAACCATGTTCATTACATTACGCAGGTAATATTGTGTTTGTTTTCAACACCTTCCGATAATTGCGATATCTATACGTGAATTTCTTTTATTTTTGTTGGTTTTTTAATGGTCTGCCTCATCTTTAAGTTTTTTTGTTTAATCAAAGCAAAGCTTACTAGAATAAACCTGTTTGATTAAAATAATGCTTGTTGTGATTTAATTGAAAATGTTTATAACTGTAGAAGTTAGGAGCAAAAGGTACTAGTGCAAATCGATAGAGAATTCATATCTACATTAGAAACAGTTGAAAGAAATCGAGAGTGGCATTTAAACAGCAATTTCAAAAATTTGAAAATTAGCGCTCTCATACAAAATAAGTATGGCGAATTAAAAAATCTTTTAGATTATTTAAATACTTCTGACTTTCATCTACGAATTTACAAAAAACAAATTTCAAAACTTCAAAAAACACCAGTATTGTGACCATTTCTTTCTGAAGCTGCATTTGTAAAGAAACTGGTCTAAAATGGCAACGCTGCAATAAATTTAAAAATATTTTTCATCTAAATCATGTCTTCATCAAACAGCATAAAACAATTGATGGGTTGCAATTTAAAAAAGTGTTACTTTATGCTACCCAGCAAAAACTAAACACCCTGTATAAACAAACATATTTGAAAACATGCAGCTGTTCAATAGAAATGAGTACAGTACTAAACATTTTCTGTTGACATTTATACAAAGGCATTATAAACCGAGGTCGGAGTAATGACGAACCCTGTATATATTATTTTTGTATTGTATTATACTGTTTTTTTTGTGATTTTTAATTGTTTTCAGTGTCTGCGTTGTTGAATATAAAAGTCTGATCATTCTCAAATCTCAAAGTTTCCATATGGCAAGAGAATACAAAATTGACTCGTTCAGTCAACTCGTTCTTCTAACTTTTAATTTCGTTGTGACTATCGACGTCTTTTATGAAGCGTTGTTTTGACCAGGGGACATTTTACTTTTTCATCGATAAATAAAAACAAAAGAAAGTAATCAGTATATTATGTAGGTGAGGCTCACACGTTTAATTTTTTCTTTATTTTTGCGTATATTTTAATACTGGTCTGAAAAGTGATCCGCCGAAAAATTATTCGTGTAAAAATAAGTATTGATAAAATAACTACAAAAAATGGATAATTAACTAATTAATTTTACTGTTTAATTATTAAACTTTTGTCTTGTTTTACTTGAAGATGTAGTGGTTTTGAATAAAAATATTTTTTTGCGCTACTTTCATTGAAAACGTTGAATTTTTTTTATTAGTGTGGTTACGTAATAACAAAAAAACTTTAGGGTTGCAAAGCAGAAAATCAAAATATACGTAAAATTATTCTTTAAAAATCAATTACTATTTAAGTAGAAGTGTGTGCCTGGTAGAATCTGTTTAAAAGTTTTGCAATTTTGTTAAAATTAGAAGAAACATATTATGTAGAAGTTGGTACTACATAAAACATTCATTTTTTTTTAACTTGAACTTTACATGTTCACTTAATTGAAAATGTACTACCATTATATTTGTGATTTTTTCATAGTAGTTGTTTTATAAATTTTTTCAAGAATTTCACAAAAAGCAGGACAAAAAATAACGTATGTTACTCTCGGCGAAAGTCTCATAGCATAACTCCCTCTCAGGCAGCGCTCGGTTGGCCGCTTCCTTTCCACGCTTGTTACGTAAATACATTTAAAGAGTTTATTTGATTTTAACGAATAAACTTTTTTTATATTAAGATAAGTGAATACATGAGCATAATTAAGAACCATGAAGTTAAGTGAGAAGTAAGTAAGAAGATTATTCAAGTCTAAATAAATAAGTCGTTAGCGCGTGTTTGTAGATAAATATACGGAAAATAATCTTGTACGTGACTTTAGTGTAAACAAGTGTGTGAAGTGTACATATTTTTAGTATAAGTAAAAACATTTTTAGTAGTAGTTTAAATAAATTAGTTTTAATAATAAAATTCGTTACAGTATGTTACTCTCGGCGAAAGTCTTATAACATAACTCCCTCTCAGGCAGCGCTCTGCTTGCCGCTTCCTTTTCACGCTTGTTACATAAATACTATTACATTTAAAGAGTTTATTTGATTTTAACGAATAAACTTTTTTTATATTAAGATAAGTGAATAAACGAGCATAATTAAGAACCATGAAGTTAAGTGTTATTTTATTTTTTTAAATTTTGCACTTGGTTTTACAATATTTACAGTTTTTTAAAGTTATCAGAAGCTGAAAATTTTTGTAGTTTGACTGTGGAAAAGCAGAACAGGTTCTCCTAGTTTTAATAGTATTAATATCTATAAATTTCTTTGACAAAAAAGTTTAGGTAACATCAAAATTTGATACAAAAACTTAAAAAAAAATACCAAAAAAAGTAAATTTTAAATTTTTGTCTTGTCCAAATACGAAAATTCTTGAAAGGTTCAAGCGAAAATTTTTTTATGACGAGGTATTGGAGTCAATTGAAAATATAAAGAATAAAATGTACTAATATTTTTCAGGTTTATGAACTATGAAAATTTTTGTTTTCTTTTAAAAACTACTATCTTTTAGCTTCAAAATACCACCTTGGACGAGTAGACATTTCTAATAGAAAAATGTTTACAGCCAAAATCCCAAAGCAGAAACTGCACTTGTTTTATTTTGTGTAAGCCGTAGGTGGTGTCTGCAAAAATTAAATCGTTGGGGATTTTGGTCTTTGAAGCCCTAAAGAACATTTTCACAAAACTAAACTACTGCAGCAACATTTCTTTTAACTTTTCCATGTTTTCACCTGTAAAGACTGTAATGTAATTTAGATCAAACAGATATAAAAATGATTTTTAGAATTTCAGGTTTGTTTATGCAAGAATTTTTTAAATGCCTTAAAAATAGCATCAAACAATACATTAGCTAATTCGCGAGCTTACAAAAGGTAAATTGCCTAAATAGTAAAATTTTAGTACATTTATGTAAGTCAATTATAATTTAGATTATTTTATTTAACATGTATTCCTTTAACGTCATTTTGTACGTTTCAAAATAACGTTTCCATTTTATTTAAAGAAAACCTAATATAAAATAATACATTTTTTTACTGTGATTTTCGTTACTGTGAACTTCTACTTTTTATTGAAACGTTCTCAAATTCAAGAGCCTTCTCGAAGTTGTTATCCATCTTCTAGAACGTATACCGAAAGATATGGAACACTCGAGAAGAATTTCCAAAATGTGTATATATACGGAACAAACAAATCGTAGGTCAGTTATTTCCGTAATGCGAAGACAGCAGTGTGATTATTCAAGTCTAAATAAATAAGTCGTTAGCGCGTGTGTGTAGATAAATATACGAAGAATAATCTTGTACGTGACTTTAGTGTAAACAAGTATGTGAAGCTATCCGCGGACTTTATCTTATCTTCGTGTAAGTGATATAAATTAGTGTAAGTGTTTTTATTAAATATTATTAGATTTAATTAGTTCGGTTAATTTAAAAGTGTACATATTTTTAGTATAAGTAAAAATATTTTTAGTAGTAGTTTAAATAAATTAGTTCTAATAATAAAATTCGTTACAATATGTTACTCTCGGCGAAAGTCTCATAGCATAACTTCCTCTCAGGCAGCGCTTGGCTTGCCGCTTCCTTTCCAGGCTTGTTACATAAATACTAATACATTTAAAGAGTTTATTTGATTTTGACGAATAAACTTTTTTTTATATTAAGATAAGTGAATAAATGAGCATAATTAAGAACCATGAATCTAAGTGTTATTTTATTTTTTTAAATTTTGCACTTGGTTTTACAATGTTTACAGTTTTTTAAAGTTATCAGAAGCTGAAATTTTTTGTACTTTGACTGGGAAAAAGCAGTACAGCTTCTCTTAGTTTTATTGTATTAATATCTATAAATTTCTTTGACAAAAAAGTTTAGGTAACATAAAAATTTGATACAAAAAATTTTAAACAAATACCAAAAAAGGGTAAATTTTAAATTTTTGCTTTGTCCAAATTGAAGCCTGAAATACGCAAATTCTTGAAAGGTTCAAACAAAAATTTGTTTATGACGAGATATTGGAGTCAATTAAAAATATAAAGAATAAAATGTACTAATATTTTTCAGGTTTATGAACTATGAAAATGTTTGTTTTCTTTTAAAAACAACTATCTTTTGGCTTCAAAATACCACCTTGGACGAGTAGACCTCTCTAATAGAAAAATCTTTACAGCCAAAATCCCAAAGCAGAAACTGCAATTGTTTTATTTTGTGTAAACCGGAGGTGGTGCCTGCAAAAATTAAATCGTTGGGGATTTTGGTCTTTGAAGCCCTAAAGAACATTTTCACGAAACTAAACTACTGCAGCAACATTTCTTTCAACTTTTCCGTGATTTCACCTGTAAAGACTGTAATGTAATTTAGATCAAACAGATATAAAAATGATTTTTAGAATTTCAGGTTTGTTTATGCAAGAATTTTTTAAATGCCTTAAAAATAGCATCAAACAATACATTAGCTAATTCGCGAGCTTACAAAAGGTAAATTGCCTAAATAGTAAAATTTTTGTATATTTATGTAAGTCAATTATAATTTAGATTATTTTATTTAACATGTATTCCTTTAACGTCATTTTGTACGTTTTAAAATAAGGTTTCCATTTTATTTAAAGAAAACCTAATATAAATTAATACATTTTTTACTGTGATTTTCGTTACTGTGAACTTCTACTTTTTATTAAAACGTTCTCAAATTCAAGAGCCTTCTCGAAGTTGTTATCCATCTTCTAGAACGTATACCGAAAGATATGGAACACTCGAGAAAAATTTCCAAAATGTGTATATATACGGAACAAACAAATCGTAGGTCAGTTATTTCCGTAATGCAAAGACAGCAGTGTTAAGAAGATTATTCAAGTCTAAATAAATAAGTCGTTAACGCGTGTGAGATAATCCTACGGTGAATAATCTGGTACGTGACTTTAACGTAAACAAGTATTAAACAAGTGTGTGACTTTATCTTATCTTCGTGTAAGTGATGTAAATTGGTGTAAGTGTTTTTATTAAATATTATTAGATTTAATTGGTTCGGTTGATTTAAAAGTGTACATATTTTTAGTAGTAGTTTAAATAAATTAGTTTTAATAATAAAATTCGTTACAGTATGTTACTCTCGACGAAAGTCTCATAGCATAACTCCCTCTCAGACAGCGCTCGGCTTGCCGCTTCCTTTCCACGCTTGTTACATAAATACTATTACATTTAAAGAGTTTATTTTATTTTGACGAATAAACTTTTTTTATATTAAGATAAGTGAATAAATGAGCATAATTAAGAACCATAAAGTTAAGTGTTATTTTATTTTTTTAAATTTTGCACTTGGTTTTACAATATCTACAGTTTTTTAAAGTTATCAGAAGCTGAAAATTTTTGTACTTTGACTGGGAAAAAGCAGTACAGTTTCTCTTAGTTTCATTGTATTAATATCTATAAATTTGTTTGACCAACAAGTTTAGGTAACATGAAAATTTGATACAAAAAATTTTAAACAAATACCAAAAAAGGGTAAATTTTAAATTCTTGTCTTCTCCAAATTGAAGCCTAAAATACGCAAATTCTTGAAAGGTTCAAGCAAAAATTTTTTATGACGAGATATTGGAGTCAATTAAAAATATAAAGAATAAAATGTACTAATATATTTCAGGTTTACGAACTATGAAAATGTTTGTTTTCTTTTAAAAACAACTATCTTTTAGCTTCAAAATACCACCTTGAACGAGTAGACATTTCTAATAGAAAAATGTTTACAGCCAAAATCCCAAAGCAGAAACTGCAATTGTTTTATTTTGTGTAAACCGGAGGTGGTGCCTGCAAAAATTAAATCGTTGGGGATCTTGGCCTTTGAAGTCCTAAAGAACATTTTCACAAAACTAAACTATTGCAGCAACATTTCTTTTAATTTTTCCGTGATTTCACCTAGAAAGACTAATCTAATTTAGATCAAACAGATATAAAAATGATTTTTAGAATTTCAGATTTATTAATTCAAGAATTTTCTAAATGTCTTAAAAATAGCATCAAACAATAAATCAGCTAATTCGCGAGCTTACAAAATGTAAATTGCCTAAATAGTAATATTTGTTTATATATATGTAAGTCAATTATAATTTAGATTATTTTATTTAACATGTATTTATTTAACGTCATTTTGTACGTTTTAAAATAAGGGTTCTATTTCATTTGAAGAAAACCTTATATAAATTAACACATTTTTTTACTGTGATTTTCGTTACTGTGAACTTCTACTTTGTATTGAAACGTTCTCAAATTCAAGAGCCTTCTCAAAGTTGTTATCCATCTTCTAGAACGCATACCGAAAGATATGGAACACTCGAGAAGGATTTTCAAAATGTGTATAAACGCCGAACAAACAAATCGTAGGTCAGTTATTTCCGTAAAGCGAAGACAGCAGTGTTAAGAAGATTATTCAAGTCTAAATAAATAAGTCATTAGCGCGTGTGTGTAGATAAATATACGTAAAATAATCTTGTACGTGACTTTAGTGTAAACAAGTGTGTGAAGCTATCCGCGGACTTTATCTTATCTTCGTGTAAGTGATATAAATCAGTGTAAGTGTTTTTATTAAATATTATTAGATTTAATTAGTTCGGTTAATTTAAAAGTGTACATATTTTTAGTATAAGTAAAAATATTTTTAGTAGTAGTTTAAATAAATTAGTTTTAATAATAAAATTCGTTACAGTATGTTACTCTCGGCGAAAGTCTCATAGCATAACTCCCTCTCAGGCAGCGCTCGGCCAGCCGCTTCCTTTTCACGCTTGTTACATAAATACTATTACATTTAAAGAGTTTATTTGATTTTGACGAATAAACTTTTTTTATATTAAGATAAGTGAATACATGAGCATAATTAAGAACCATGAAGTTAAGTGTTATTTTATTTTTTTAAATTTTGCACTTGGTTTTACAATATTTAGTTTTTTAAAGTTATCAGAAGCTGAAAATTTTTGTACTTTGACTGTGAAAACCAGAACAGGTTCTCTTAGTTTTAATACTATTAATATCTATAAATTTCTTTGACTAAAAAGTCTAGGTAACATTAAAATTTGATACAAAAAAATTTTAACAAATACCAAAAAAGGGTACATTTTAAATTTTTGCCTTGTCCAAATTGAAGCCTGAAATACGCAAATTCTTGAAAGGTTCAAACAAAAATTTGTTTATGACGAGATATTGGAGTCAATTGAAAATATAAAGAATAAAATGTACTAATATTTTTCAGGTTTATGAACTATGAAAATGTTTGTTTTCTTTTAAAAACAACTATCTCTTAGCTTCAAAATACCACCTTGAACGAGTAGACATTTCTAATAGAAAAATGTTTACAGCCAAAATCCCAAAGCAGAAACTGCAATTGTTTTATTTTGTGTAGACCGGAGGTGGTGCCTGCAAAAATTAAATCGTTGGGGATTTTGGTCTTTGAAGCCCTAAAGAACATTTTCACAAAACTAAACTACTGCAGCAACATTTCTTTTAATTTTTCCGTGATTTCACCTAGAAAGATTAATCTAATTTAGATCAAACAGATATAAAAATGATTTTTAGAATTTTAGATTTATTAATGCAAGAATTTTTTAAATGCCTTAAAAATAGCATCAAACAATACATTAGCTAATTCGCGAGCTTACAAAAGGTAAATTGCCTAAATAGTAAAATTTTTGTATATTTATGTAAGTCAATTATAATTTAGATTATTTTATTTAACGTGTATTCCTTTAACGTCATTTTTTACGTTTTAAAATAACGTTTCCATTTTATTTAAAGAAAATATTATATAAATTAATACATTTTTTTACTGTGATTTTCGTTACTGTGAACTTCTACTTTTTATTGAAACGTTCTCAAATTCAAGAGCCTTCTCGAAGTTGTTATACAGCTTCTAGAACGTATACCGAAAGATATGGAACACTCGAGAAGGATTTTCAAAATGTGTATAAATGCCAAACAAACAAATCGTAGGTTAGTTATTTCCGTAAAGCGAAGACAGCAGTGTTAAGAAAATTATTCAAGTCTAAATAAATAAGTCGTTAGCGCGTGTGTGTAGATAAATATACGAAGAATAATCTTGTACGTGACTTTAGTGTAAACAAGTGTGTGAAGCTATCCGCGGACTTTATCTTATCTTCGTGTAAGTGATATAAATCAGTGTAAGTGTTTTTATTAAATATTATTAGATTTAATTAGTTCGGTTAATTTTAAAGTGTACATATTTTTAGTATAAGTAAAAATATTTTTAGTAGTAGTTTAAATAAATTAGTTTTAATATTAAAATTCGTTACATTATGTTGTTTTGCAAACTATATTGAAACAAAGTTTCATGTAACTAAATTACTTTAATCCGAAGTGTCTATGAGCCACAGAAACTGATATGGTCATTTTTTATGTTTAAAAAAATATATAATCCAAATGCAATTGTATGTCAAGAACTTATTAAAAATGAGCACACGAGCAACCAGTTTGAGTTCAAAGTACCTAACACATTGGCAAGTTTAATCCATCAAGGACGGCTACAGATTCCTTACGATTTTTCCAAACTATATTTCATATTATTTAAATTCATTTTACTTAAAACTTATTAATCGTTAAACATAGCGTTATTTCCACAGCTGTGTTTAACAGTCGTCGCCTTGCAATGGACCATAAAATAAAAAAAAAGTTTAATTGATTGATACGTAGTACATATAGACCTTCCAACTATTTAAAAACCTTATTTGTATATCGCAAAAAAATCATTAGTGGTATGTAAATGAAGTACTTATATCTCTGTTTACACTTGAAAATTTGTTGCAAGTTTATTTTTGAACATTTTCATTTCGAACAAAGCAAATTATAACGTTATACACTCCATTGCGTAACGTACGTCAAAATTTCCCTTTCAGGTTAATATATTACATGTACGTATCCACTCACGTCAATAGTCTTATTAAAATGATTAATAAGAAAATTAATTGTCTTCATAACAAGTTTATCTTGAAATATAGAAAATGGTAATTAACGTAAAGGAAGACCGATTACGTATCCGAGACGTTTGTGTAACGCGAACTAGTGCATGATCTTAAATAACTATAAAATTCACTTTCAAAAGAATTCTTTACTATTTCAAATAAAAGTAAAATTTTATACATAAATAAAGTAGGTTATATAAAAAACGAAAGAATTCGAAGGAGTGCCCGCTAAACACTTATTGTTTTCTTAAGATTGTTCGATACAAACATTACAAGACTTTTAGATTTGATCTAACCCGAATATGATTTAACAATGTCGATAAGGGCAAAAATCGCAAAACCAGGTTGTGTTAAATAATCTAACAACATTATAAATTTAAATATTTTTAAATAATTTTATTAGTAGGAAAGTGTTAATGGAACAATCCTTCCTTTAACTAGTTAAACCGTCAATATTTGGTGGCTGTTGTTTTGACAAAAACTTGTTTTTTATAGTCAATATCTTCAACAAAATACTTTTTATGTTAGTTGTAAACAATGCGTTTACATTTTTTATGCAGTTATGTCACTGGTACTTTATTTCTCTTATATATTATGCCACCGTCTTTACCCAAACAAAAGAATAATGCAAATTAAGTAAATTAACAACTAATCTACATAACAAAGATGAACCGGAACCGGAAACAAATTTTCTATGTAAAAAAATACTTTCTATATAAAGATTATCAAAATTAATACAAGTTAGTAATCCTCACTGCGAACCAAAAACCAGTGCCATTATATGCAAGCCTTGGCCTAAAACGCATTTTCGTACAACCTTTACCACTAAAACCGAAAAATGCAAAACTAATGCAAAATCATACCTTGAAAAAACTGAATACAATATACAATTTCAAAAAAATGTAATTACTATAACGTTTACTTTACTACCTAACAGAAAACGCATTTAAAAAAAACAAAAACTATGATTTACGTAATTAAGTTTTTTTTATAAGCTTTGATTTGAAATTTAAAAACATCCGGTTTTATATTTAAACGCTCATCGAATGACGTAATTAATTTAAGCTAAAAACAAAGAAATCACTTACCAAATGCGCTTGTTTGGTTTCGTCAATGTAGTGTGTGGTAATAATAATAGTAGTACGTCCCGACTGGGTGATATTGACAAGATGATCCCATATAATTTGCCGTAGAAGAGGATCAACACCAACGGTGGGTTCATCCAATATCAACAATTCAGGTTCGTGCACCAAAGCCGACGCTAAAGAAACGCGCCGTTGCTGACCACCACTACAATTAGCAACTCGACTGTTGACATCCGGCAACATTAAAAGATTCTGCAAGAATTTGATTCTTTCTTCGATTCTTTGATTTGGCATGCCGGCGATGCCGCCGAAATAATGCAAAGTTTCTCTGATGCTAAACTCGCCAAACAAGGCTAACTCCTACAATCAGACCGTTATCAGTAAAAAACAAATCTGGATGATAACACCATACTTGTGGCATATATCCAATTCGAGCACCGGGTACACCACTACCTCTCGATCCTGGAGTACCTCCCAACACCCATATTTCACCAGAATTTAACTTTTTCCGTCCTATTATACACCCCAAAAGAGTCGTCTTGCCACAACCACTAGCACCTAACAGTCCATAACTACCACAAATCAATGAAGAAGCTTTAGCAGTGATCGGGTAATACTCACATACTTCCTTTTGGAACCGTCATATTAAGATCGTCGAGTACAACAAAAGGATTCTTTTTGGTACCGTAACGTTTGTAAGCGTGTCGTACCCATACGGCCTGTTCTTTTTTAACATCTAAAGAACTCAGATTTTGTTGGTTTAAATCTTCTAAAGACACATTTTCGATTTGGTTCGCCATTCTCTAATAAACTAATAAAACCCGGTCAAAAATTAATGAAAACCGAATCTTATCAGAATGTTAATAACAATTAAAACAAAACTAAGAAAATTTTCCACGAATTTTCCAAAACAGTTATGTGATATGATGAAAAAAAAATTCCAATTCTCGATTAAGAAAATAATATAAAAGTGTGACTGATTTAATTTTCCTGAAATAAATTATGCAAATTAGAAGTAAATTACATTTTAATGTTTAAACGTCTTTAGCGTAGTGCTTCTAATTGAAAAATAAAAATTACTTCTCCTAATTGCGTAATATTTTGAAGAAAGTTTTAAACATGCACTTACATTATTTGATGGTATAAAGTGATTTAATTAAATGTCACGAATATAACTTAAAAAAAACCATTATATACTTTAAGCAATCATCATTACGGTGCGATTTTTTTAAAAAGCGAAGGTAACCGAAACGCGCGCAGTGTTAGACTAAAACTAAAGCTAACAAGTAGTAGTCGATGAATATTAAATTTTGTAATGCTTTAAAGTTTAGTAGAACTCAGGTGGGATGGATACACACTAAAGACCTAGACCTCGACTCCAAGGTTTTTTATACTACTTTCGCACAATTCATTAAAGACGAAATAATTAGCTTAGTTCAGGAAACAAAATTTGGAACTTGTTTTTGATTTGGTTTTACTAATACGTATTCAATGCGAATACTATTTTGTCGTCTTGTAATTAACAAACAGTAATCAATCTCGACTAGTATATCTTCTATTGACCCTGAATATTTTATAAAATGAATAATTAGTATTCGTTTTATTTATTGTTTTATATTTATTTATACGAAAAACTGGTCAAGTAGTTTGTATACAAAACCAATTTTTAATTTAATTTATTAATATACAAAATATTTACACGTTTATAACTACAGGAACTAATAAAATCTAACGATATCTCAGAAATAACTGACCTATAGTCACTTTAAATCGTTTTTATAATATTTCTGTCCCGAGAATTTTCTATATTCTTCCAAACGTTCTAGAAGTGGAGAATAGATTCGTTAACGCTCTCGAATCTGCAAACAACTTCATGAATGTTTGCCTCCTTCTTAAGACTGTTCTGTCCCAGAACAGGAAACTGGATGTGATATCGGTAGAAAGGATCGTGGCGATAGCGACAGCTCTCTCTATTTTGGCAATTTTCTTGACCATAAAAGTAGCAGTCAATAGACGTTTCCTGACTCGATATTCTTCTTGGTTGGTAACTACAGAGCAACACTTGAATGCCTGTTTCTCGGAAGACCACCTCCAACATATTTTGAACTGTCCTCCAATTCAGTTAATCTAAGCCACAACCAAGCTTGGGTACTGCCAATTTCTTAATACTGTGGATCTCCATTTCTCTCTTAAGATTTCATAATGTTTACCACAGATTTTCGTATAACGGCTTGGTACGTGAGTATTTTCTGGTGACCAAATAAAAAACTTCTTTTTAAATACGACTGTAACCTCTTTGGACATGTCAAGATCCTCGGTCACGCAATGTGCGATGGCGTAATCTTTTCGTGTTTGGAACAGGTCTTGTTGTTCCTCGGTTGTAATTTCGAACTTAGTTCATTCCTTTGACTTGATTTCTGGTTCTTCCAGTTAAGACTCTGGTTTCTCTTCAGATTGCGAATAAATCTTTCACCTATAGCTAAAGCAAAAGGAATTTGATTATTATTTATTATGAGCAAATCAAGCGAAGTCGGATAATTAAGGCCGACAGTAATTTTGTAATTTTGTAACTATACTGTTGTTATTTTGTGATAAAGTTGTTCCTTTTCACTGTGCTTTAGACCCTTACCTCCACGAGGTTAAAGGTGGGCAACGACTTACAGGCTATAAGCCCAACCGTTTTCTGGCAATAAGATCCTGTGAACGGCTAAAAGGGTAATCAGGTATCAGTTGTTTCCCCAGCCGACACTCCACGAGCGTCGCGCTCAACCTCCCCTACTCCTTCATGGAGACTGAACCTGCTTCCACCAAGCGTCGCCGTGAAGACGACGACGCTGACGTTGTCCTTACTGAAATCTCTCCCGACAGCATCGAGGCATGTTTCAGATGCAGATATCAATCGTCTCACTAAGGTAATCTCTGCCTGCAAGATTACCACTTCCCGTCAATCAGAAATGATTGACATAGTCAGCAGGCTTTAAGCGACTTTCAGAAAATCCTTGATCCAACGTCGCGTCTCGCAGCAAACTGCTGTTATTGCTTCCGCTCCGGCTGATGTCCAAACAGCCTTGCAGTCTGTAACAACCAAGCTTTCCATAACCGAAGCTGCACATTCTGCCCTGTTGTCCTATGCTCAAGCGGCCCGTACTAAACTAGTAGAAAAGGTCAAAGTACCTTCCGGCAAATCCGTCGCACCTGTTCCCAGGTCGACAGTTGTCATTATCCCCAAACCCGATTCTCCTGCTAAAACCGCTGACGAAACAAAGACGAACCTTATGAAAGTTTTGGATCCTCAGAAATATGGCCTAAGACTAGAGCGTGTGACTAAAACGGGCAAGAACTCGATCAGACTAGAATCTGAGAAATCAGATCTTACTAAGATACCTGCGGTCATTCTAGATCAAGCCGGCCTTGTGGTCAAGCCCCAAGGCAAATCGTTTTCTCGGATATCCATCCTCGACGTTCCTAGAAACCTGTCTCCTGAGCAGGTGAAGGAGGCTATTGTCTCTCAGAACTTTCATGATGCCTCAGATCAGGTGCTTCATTTAGCAAATGAGCACTTCTGTTTCGCTTCGGCTCTAGGGAAGCGGAAAACTGCGTCATCCTGAGGTTCGACGATACCTTTTGGCATCGCGTCGATTGTACGTCGCCTGGAATGCCTGTCGGGTCAATGACCATATCCGGGTCGCACGTTGTTTTAACTGCTAAAAATACGGTCATCATTCCAACGACCACCGACTGATACGTTGTTACGGTCGAAATTCTCTTTACGTACGCCTATGTGTTTCGGCGTGAAATTAGATTCGGGTTGACGCCCTCTAACGATCGCTTTTCTCGTGGGTTGTCATTTGGCGGAAAATCGTCACACGTAAATGATATAAAATGGTCTGTACGCATTGAATATTTATGTTATCCGTTACCATCTGGAAAACCAATTATAATTAGTCAATTATCTAATTTATTCGAAGCGTTACAGGGTAAGCTACTGCCGTCTTTTAGTAAAAATTCGTTCGTAATTCTTTCTTCCTTTTAACAGCCATTTTGCGTTCTTTCCTTTCGCACATGTTACATTCTCGATAAATGGATATTGTAAACTACTGCTAAATAAGTCATCACGTTGCCGTACACGGGCGCTGGCGGAAGGCGATTTCCACGCCACGAAATTGGGGTCTTGCGGAGCCTTCCAGGGCAAATAGTGCTACACGTGGATGACACGACGTTAATTACATTAACCACCTATTTGTGGTCCCACTATATACAGTAGTCGATACCGAATTACGAAGGATGAACCTCGACAAATATTTGGATGGGACGATGCTAACTTTTTATAAGGCCTACGGTTATAACTAATTAAACCACAGACAAGGGGTACAACAGCATTTGACAACCGGGTTATATTATATATACTTTCTTGTACCTTAAGTAACGATTTTTGTAGATCTTGATTTCGCGAGGCATTAGTTTGACACGATTTGTGATTCAAATTGTTTACAGGATTGCGTGTCGGGGAAAGCGCTTTCTTCGCACAAGTGGAAGTTCCTGTGTTTATGGTAAGTGATTTTATGTGTTTTATTTCGTTGTCAACAAGGTCACTCACGAAACTTTTGCTAACATTAGTTCTGTAATTATCGATATTGTTGTTTACCAGTTAGGTAGTAAATTTTACTTATGTTGAGTTGCGCATGGCGATCGGTGCGCTGTTTACGAAAACACCACCAAAAAGCCCCTGCCGACGTAAAATCTCAATGGCTTGCCTCATACAAGGCCGCGCTTTACCGGTACAAACTGGCAGTGAAGACAGCGAAATATAGCTCATGGCAAAGTTTCGTAGAAAAAAGCTTGGCAACATGTCCCTGGGGGTTAGTTTACAGGTTATCCTCCCGTAAGTTCCTGTCGATCCAACCGTGCTCAAATGTTAAAGACGGCGACAGATACACTATTTCAGAATTAGACACGGTCAAAGTAATAGTTTCCACATTATTCCCGGACGACAATCCCTCGACGGACAATGCCTATCATGCCCAAATCAGATCCCGATCTCTTTTGCTAAATAATTCCCGACAGAACTGGGTGGTCACTAGCGACGATTTAGCCGCGGTGGCTAGCAAAATTCCTAGAAATAAAGCTCCCGGACTTGACGGAATACATTGTAATGTTTTGCGAACGGTTGTTCTAGATTCTCTCTCATCAACGATCGTTGACCTGTTCAACTCTTGTATAAAAATTGGCTATTTTCCTACTAGCTGGAAAGCTGGTAAACTAATCACTATTCTCAAGCCCGGAAAGAAGGATCTTGCCAACCCTAACTCGTACCGTCCAATAACTTTGTTATCTGAACTAGGTAAACTTTTCGAAAGGACACTTCTGAAAAAGATACATGACATTCCGCCTAACGTCTTATTCCATCCTAGTCAATATGGCTTCGTTCCTGGCAAAACGACGACTGACGCCGCCCGTCGATTAATGACAATTGTACAATCGAACGTTTCCAAGTACAGACTAGCTATTTTTATAGACATTTCTGGAGCGTTCAACAACGTATGGTGGCCTTCTATAATCGAAGCTCTCGTCGTTACGAGAGTAGCTGCAGACGCCACGCGCGTCGTTCGTAGCTATTTGTCGAACAGATCGATAACTTATTCTGCGAATGTTCCACGTTCAATTTTTACGAAACGACTGACAAAGGGCTGTCCACAAGGCTCGGTTTTTGGGCTGACTTTTTGGAACTTGGTTGTAAACGATTTTCTAGACAAAGACTTTCCAGCAGACTGCGACATTTTCGCTTATGCGGACGACATAACCGTCACAGTGTCCGCAAATTCCAGACGAGACTTGGAAGCAAAATCTAACACGTGCCTAAATATTGTAACTAGCTGGGCTGGCAGCAATAAACTAAGTATTTCTGCAGACAAGACTAAGTACATGGTTTTTGGTTCTACGCTAAGACGAGATCCTTCACTGCGCCTTCACGATACTCCTGTCCGTAGGGTCTTCGAATTTAAGTACCTCGGACTACTGCTCGACGACAAGCTGAGTTTTGTTATACATTGCGCTTTTGTGGTTGACAAGTGAATTTCCGTATTTTCAGCGGCCAAGCGTCACTTAAAGATCTTGATCTTGGGTGAATGGCAGCGGCTGTGGGACACTTCCCATAAAAGGCGTAATGCCTATTCTCTTATCCCGGATATCCTTATCTGGGTCAGAATACCCCACGTCCCCGGACGAAAGGGTGTTCAAATTCTGTCTTCACACGGCGGATTTCGTTGTCACCTAAAGCGTATTAGCGTTTTGCATGACGACAGGTGTCCGTCGTACGGCGTTTCTGACACTCCGGCGCATCGGATTCGCGCTTGTCGTGAATTCGATGAGGATCGGTGTGCCCGGTCAACCATTGTTAGCCCATTTTCCGATTTCCCTCAAGCCATCCTCGCACAGGTGCCTCTATTCTTTTCGCCAAAAGAAGTTGGCGTGGATGTTGTCGTATCGGCCAAGCGTCTCCGGTATTAATTTTATGCTTCACCATGTTAGTTCTTCGTTTGAAACCACTCTCTAGTGCAAACACATTTTGATACTGCTGGATCAATACTTTAACTTTAGCTAGCTGGTCTTGGTTGAGATTTTTGCGTTTGGAGGTAAGGTGTCCAGTAGATGTTGTAGGCACTTCTTCGACGACGTATCTTTGTTAGACTTTACGCATGCATTGGCCTCCTACGGTCTTCTTTTTAAACGTTACTGGATCTGAGTTGACATCTAAGATCCTTACTGGCATCGTGTTTTTCACTCGTACTAAAGTTCTGCCAACAAGTAGTCCCTTTTCAACTAAGTCGCCCTCCATTGGTTTAATCGCGCAAATGTAGTCTTCCCGGAGATTTTTACCCAGGCGTGCCATCACCACACTTTTAGTCCTCGCAAGCACAGTCACGACACAGCTGTCTTCTCTGACGAATGAAAAGAAATTTCTTCATTGTCGATCTTTAGGACATCGTTCTTCATATCCAAATGGAACCCATACCTCTTTATAACGTTCATTCTTAGGATAACTTTTTCCGTGATGTCGGCTACCAGTACTTGATGGACGAGTACTTTATTTTCCAAACCAATGGTTACTTTGACTTGTTTGTGAGTAAGTCTATTAATCTTGGCATCGAGATAAATGCTATGCAATAGCTCTATAGGCAATGCCATTTGAATGGTAATCTTCGGGGCATAGCTCGTTGTGGTCGATTTTCACCCCATTCGGTCGACCTGTTCTAGTTTTTTGGACGCTCTTCTGGCTTTCTTTTGGGCTTAGTACAGCGTCGTCGTACGTGGCCCGCTTCTTCTGAATTCCAGCACGTCACTTCTCTTTCTTGAGCTACTTGTTTGCGGAATTCACGTCGCACTATATTTTCAATGCATTCTTGTGTGCGCGAGGGTATTTCTGCAGCACAACGGAATTTATAGTTGTCTTGGTGCGACGCTTGTTTCGCCGCCTCGAACTCCAAAGCATGGGTTAGGGCGTCAACCAACGTCTTCGGTCAAGCTAACCAGAGAGTCTGTTGCGTTTCGTTATCTCGGTGGTCGATATCAGCCTCAATCTCTAACTGCTTCAAAAAAGTATCTGGTGCTGTAGAATACGCAAGGCGTGTTAATCTGGCGATGTCAGCTTTAAATTCTTGAAGACTTTCGGCAGCTTTTTGAACCCGACCTTAAATTTGAGCTTGGTACGCTTGTTGAAGATGGGCATTTCCATATCTCATTTCTAAACGTAAAATTAAGAGTTCGTAATTTCATTGTAGGTGGTCAGGAACAGTCTGAAAGACTCCAAGGCCTTCTCCACGTAAGGACACTATTAAAGGCGCCGCTTTCTGCTTGTTACTTGAACCATTAGTTGTAGCTGCGGCTTCAAACTGCTTGGAGTAGGTCAACCATGGAACTTTACCTTGTGAGTGGTTTCTTCCCGATGGTCCATTATTAAATTTTTGCTCGTGACGCTTTCTTCGCCGTGACAATTTATTTGGTTGATTCTTTCTTCAAGAAGTTTTATTTTGTCTTCTGATTTGTCGTCTATTGCTTCTATTTTTTCATTCATATATTTGCTAATTTTTTATTTTAAATTTAACATATCTGCTTGGGTTTCCTCTTGAACAATTTTAATTTGATTTCTTATGCTTGTTCGTATTTCTACTTTTAAACTTATAGAATTTTTCTCTATTTTTTGGAAATGTTCGGAGTTTTTCTTCCATTTCTCTAGAATTTTTTTCTATTTATTTATTGATTCGAGAATTTCAAATATTTTTGTAGCCATTTCAGTTTGGTTAACGATTTACCGGCATAACTTAGAACACGGATAAACAACACTGAATTTTAATAACGCCCGACACTAGTTTAACGAAATGGAACAGCTAGAATTACACGCTATAAACACGTGAATCGCGAACTAAACAGTTGATTATTTACGCAATTAATGTTTTTATTTCGGGAGCGATATTAAATTACTTAATGATATTTACACTAAAATTGCGCACCCCACACCGTAGTTAAAAACTGACAGACAGGTTTACTAGTGTGGTGCATGACGGGAACTGTCGCTTGCGCACTATCTTTCTAAGTATTTTTGTCTTGAAATAGTCCCTACTTTAATATTCCGAAATATTGCAGGTTCCTCCTGGGCCACACGATATACGGAACAAACAAATCGTAGGTCAGTTATTTCCGTAATGCAAAGACAGGAGTGTTAAGAAGATTGTTCAAGTCTAAATAAATAAGTCGTTAACGCGTGTGAGATAATCCTACGGTGAATAATCTGGTACGTGACTTTAACGTAAACAAGTATTAAACAAGTGTGTGACTTTATCTTATCTTCGTGTAAGTGATATAAATTAGTGTAAGTGTTTTTATTAAATATCCTTAGATTTAATTAATTCGGTTAATTTAAAAATGTACATATTTTTAGTATACGTAAAAATAATTTTAGTAGTTTAAATAAGATAGTTTTAATAATAAAATTCGCAACAGTACTTAATTCTGTGCATTTATCAACACTGTAAAGAAAAAATGAATGAAAAAATAAAGTATATAGTTTTTTCTAACTAATGTGTGTAACGTATTTTGAAAAGTATGTTACTATACCAGTTACTACTTCTCACAGAACTTAACGTCTCGAGAATAAGAACAAACAAACAAAATCAATTTGTAATTTATAGAATCAGTAACGCTTAGAAAATATGCAAAATGCATATAAAGTGCATACATACATATTCTTACAAAATTCTATAAATGCATCTATAAGTGCATCTTTAGCCATTTAACTGGGATTTATACTCGGTACATTTTCTTTGTTAATTCTTAACATTCTGCTTAAATAAAAAAATCATAGCCGACAATGGGTTTATTTTAGCAAGTGAATTTTAAAACATTTAGACAAATAATGAATGGATGCTTATGAATAGTTTATAAACTTATTATTAGCGATAAACACAATTAGCATATTTGCTAGTTCTGTTACATTGTTCATAGATTTAGCATTTAATTTAGATTCAAAACATTACCAGGTAAACAAACTAAAGTTATAATTTATAATATTGTAAATAATGTGTTTTGACCATTCTTATTTTTTGTAGTTCTTACAATGGAAAATATATAATTAAAAAACTATTTATTTCGTTGTTTTATAAATGCATATATGTATAATAAAATGTATAAAACCATGTTTTTAGTGCATATTTCCAGAACTTTAGAAATCAGCATCTATTGATTCACAATATTTGAAAATATTGGCCTTGTCACCTACCTGATCTAACAGATTTCACTAATCCTTCACAAACCGTATACCATGTATTTTCAATTAACGTTTATTCATTTGAAATGTAAAACTTCAAATGTTTTTATGTTAATTTTAGTGTTTTATAACAATTTTGAATATTATATAAAAATTTATTGTGAAATAAGTAATGACATTAATATGCGACAAAAGTAGGTAACTGTGAAACTTAAAATACAAATATTACATATAAAGACAACCATGTGCTATTTTTAAACATATGCAAAAAAATAACAATAATTGCAAATAGAAATTGTAAGTAATTGTTGGTTTTCTTTATTTTTATAGCTTATTGCAATAAGTTATTGCAACAAGTGCAGATGTAAGACAATACGGTAAAATGTCACGGTTGATCTACTTATATTTTCAAACATGTTTGTTTTTGGTCGTTTTTTGAATTTTTCTTTAAATTTGTTTTTTATTAAGTAAAAAAAGTCGCAGGTTTACCTAATTTAATAGAAAATACATAAACAGTTAAATTACACATTTAATATATTTTTTTTGGTAATTACAGCCTTGTTAAATTATATGTTAAGATAAGTATAGAATTAGTAAAGTGTTTAATTATAACGTACAAGGTTTTATAACACTTTTGCTGTTCTATTATATTATGTAATGATAATTTTACTATTACTATGATACCGTTTTGAGTCTTTAAATATCTGTACATAGATACGTAGTATCATTGGTGTATGCTGATTTGGTATGCAACGTGAAATGTTTGCATTCGTAACTTAAAAGATTGCTTACAACAAATTAAAATCTGAGATTTATGTCATAAATTTAAATTTAGTTTAAAAAAACGATTACCGAATGGAATCTTAAGCATCTACGGTTACACGAGTTTTGGGATGAGTTGTGTTGCAAGTTTTTTTATTGATAATTTTTCAAGGCAACCAAAAAAAGTAAACAAAAACTGTATCTAATAAGGATTTTAATAAACAACTCGCTGTGATTCGAAATAATACACAGTAGACCATAAATGAGTAATTATTTTAATTTATGTGCTAAAGAGATAGGCAACTAACTATACACAAAAAAGTGTATTTGGTTGCTTAAAAAGCTTCTATTTCTATATAATTCTTCATCTCATTTTGTAATACTCGTGTTTTTAGTTTGCTACCAAAGAAGAAAAAACCTAACCAAAACATCAAGAACACAAAGCGCAACGAATATAAAAGCGGCTTTTAAAACTTTTTTGATCCACTGATGTGTGCTTAAGATCGATTATTTATCAGAGTTAATTTATATAAAAGTTTTCTTATAGCGCTTTTCACAAAAGATTTGCTGATGGGAATCTTAGCTAAGCGTAAAACTCAACATCGTTGATGCTGGTTTGTAGAATTTAATAACAACGAGACAGCGTTTATAAGAAAAAAATAATTCTCCAAAAATTGTTAGACGTGATTAGAATTGGTTGGTTGTGTAACTGTAAAATGCTTTGCGTTGGTTCTACAAAATGAAATGAATATGTAAATAATAACAGCTGCTGACTGCAAATTTAGAACAAATCAATCTAGAATAGAGCGATTTGTAAGATGAATACAAAGTGCAAACAGAAAATTTTTCGACGTTTTTCTAGAAGTAATAAAAGCTAAAGATATACAACTATCCAATTACCTGAAACGCTTATAATACATCGAAGGTTTGCTATGATAAGTCACTGAAAACATTTTAGATTTAATAATTGGAACTGTGGTGTTAAGGATTCCCCAGTAAACACACGACGTCGCAGAGACGTTCGTTTTATGTCCAAATGATCTCTTTACATCCTAGCATTTAAAACGGATCTCTTTAGGATGTCTTTAATAGGACGTCTTCAGGATGTCAATGAAGAACGTACGATGGGATGTCCGATGACGGAAAACGAATTTGGGCGTTTATCAATTCATATTTCTAATCGAATTTAAAAAAAAATTTTTTTTTCCTACTACCTAATGCGAATGTTTATTTATAATAACTTAACAAATAAAATTAGAACATGATTATACATTCATTATATATAAATATAAATAATCAATGATATAAATATAGGACAGTTGAATAAATGTTATCCATCCATCAATTTCGGTTACTCTGGTTAATCTTTCTTTTGATATAACTAATATAACAAATATTTTGAAGATGTTGATTCATTTCAACCACACCGATAATTGGATTTCGCACATAAACGAGACAAATGCAAACTTAGTGCACGTGCCCACTTTCCTTGTTGTTCTCTTGTGCCTACTCGACACCCATACACTCCTTTGGTATATGAAAGTGGTACGCTCTGTTTGCACACTGTATTTGTTTTCGTTGCTGCTCTGACTACTTCATTTATCTGTTTTTTATTTTATTATCTAACGTTTTTTGGGTGTTTTAGTGCATAAACAAATTTATTTGGTAAGTTTTTGGTACCTTGTGTTTATTTATAATGGATAGAAATCGTTATTTATAATTGAGTGATTTAAAACCCCACTGCGCACAAATTGAAAATATTTATTTTATGCAAAAAAAATTTTTTACTCAAAAAACTTTAAAAAGTGTTTTCTTTGTATTAAAGGTTTAAAAGCGTGACGTTATCACGACTTTTATCGTCGCGATTCACAATAATTCAACCACTACCTGTCCACTAAATTTTGTCAAACGGAAAGAATTTTTCGGTAACACACGAGCCGACTTTACAGTATCAATCAGCATGACCGATAAGGCACAAAATCGTAAGAAACTATAACGTTATCGCTTTCTTGGTAACAACGTCTCAGTTTATAGTTATGATTAGTGTGCGGATTTCTGGTATTGAATTACTGTTTCCACAATAATTAGTTAAGCAGTTAAAAATACGTTCAAAAATAAACGAAATAATTAATTTTGTTTTTACCACATTCCAAGTGATGAAACGTAAATGCGAAACGTATAAAAATTCTTAATGAATTGCAAAACTGACGTGTTCACATTTTTAAAAACGATTTAAACAATTTTTGACTAGTTATAATGGATCATCTATTATGATTTAATCAGTAATAGAATCGTTAAAAAGATCAATCTATAATTCTACAAAATAATCAGAAGTATCAATGTATCAATTTGTTTGTTATCGACTCTACATGACGATTATCATCTCTTATGTAGTTCCATTGTTTCAGGCGCCACTTTAAAAAATCGGGAGGAAAGTATAAAAAAACTCGCTAAGCAGGGCCAAAGAACGCCGGGATCGAGAAGATAAAAAAATGAAATAATCTCTAAATTTATTTTAACTGAATATAATTAAGATTATTATTTAAAAATATAGTTTTATGTTATGATCATTTGTATTTTATTTGATAAAGTTATTTTTAATCATTACGTCAAGTCGTAGAGGAGCACGTTAAGTCTCCTGACTGAATAAAAAAAACAATAGAAAAAAATCACAAAACATACATATACATATAGTCGCATATAGTAGTAATTACGAGAGCTCGAGTAACTCATTGCTTAAAAGCGTATGAACAGCGTATCTCGCCAACACACGTTGCATTGAAAGTATCGATCGACACGAAAATGTCCTATAAGGACATCGTAGAGATGCACACAGTTGTGACAAAAGAACGTCTCATGAATGTCCCTAGGACGTACACAGGACCAAAATGGGATGATTTTGGGACATCCAGTGATCCGCAACATCATGTCCCAGGGACGTCCTTGGGACATCTTTGTGTTGGTTGGGCCACCAACGTATAAAACTATAATGTTAACCCCATTTGCACGACTGGCAATTAACTCCCGTATACCTTGCTAGATAACAAACGGGACGCGGGTGACCAAAAATGAGGGCGATATAACCTGACAGCAATTCCTAATAGGTAACGGGCCGTGTTATAAATTGATTCATGGAAATAATATAAGCCTCAGAATCAGATAGTCACAGCAAATACTACAGAAAAAAAATATAATCAGATAAAGAGTATTACATCTCAAACCGAAAAATAATGCGACATTATTTACAAAATACAAGCTTCAAATTCTAAAATTCTCTGAAGTTAAAATAAAACGAAATCACATACGTGAACATGTTATGTTAAAAACATCTTGGTGTAGTTTTCGTGCTGTATGAATTTTACCCAGTCGGAAGTGTCATCTACGAGTTATACGTTATTAATTATCATTTTCCGTTTACATCGTTAAGCAAACAACACATGTGAACGCCATGCCCAAGGGTTACTACATTCTAAGTATCTTAGATCATCCACACTAATAGTGGGTAAATCAATTGCGATTTTAGACGTGTTAGTTGTGAGAGATCGCTGGGGTAAAAATACATTTCCATTTTACAGCGCCATTTTATTTTTCTAGTGTGCTTTGTTTTATTATTGTGAAATCACCATAGTTTCGTGATAATTGACAGTTTTTTTTGTTATCAACTTTAATTTATTGAATGTAACTTTACGCTAATTACTGCTTATGTGTACGTCTAATGTAACGGTTCTGCATTACTATTTGTACTTCGATATTGTTAGCGAACTATTAATTGTTATATATTTCTTATTTCACTTGCTTTTTATATTTTTTATATTGAAACAAATATACTAGTTGTTAGACTTGTGTAAGTCGATTTATCTACCTTAAGCGTTGTCAGGTGAAAACGGCTATCTGCAGTTTATATTTTTCTCCGTTTTGGCACTCTTTTAGTTAAATTATAATCGGCGCATCGAAGATCAGGCTGAAGTTGCACACTTTAACTCCCTTTCCAAAAGTATGAACTGCCGTGTGATGTGATTGAATTACTGGTAAGTGATCGCAGCCTACTGTAGGTTTACGTTTTTGCCGTAACAAAAAACAAAATGGCGAATGATGTAAAATACAACAAATTTTAAAAAAACTAGAAAAAGAACAAAATAAAAAAGAATATCTAGTAAAACGAAATACAGCAAATGAAACGGTAAAACTAGTAAAAACACACATGGGAAGATTTTTGTAGAAAGATGTAGCAAACTGACTAAAAAGACATAAAAGTAAAAAAGAAACAAAAAAACAGAGCATAAAAACAACAGGTTTAGGAAAAAACTATAACCAAATCAAAAAAGAGATAAACAAAACCTTAAAAAAATTAACAAAAACGGAAAAATAGCAGGAGAAAGTAATCAAATTTATAAAATAGTAAAACAAAGCGGATTGAACAAAATTAAATGAATGAATAAGAAGCAAAGTTGGAGTACACAACAAATAGCAACGGCACGGATTGGGTAAAGAACAATCAACAAATTAACTTGGGCATTTTTGGCTGTAGAAGTCTGATACGTAAAATAGGAATACTAAAACCGGAAGTAATTCTTTTGATATATTTTAAGGTCGTAGTTTCCACTACTAATTGGTAGCATAAATTCTAAAAAAAGAAACCATAACAAGACTCAGAGTTACAAGAACTTGCGTGTCTAGGAATCACGGACACTTTTGCTAGTGTGACGCTTACTCCGGATTGAACTGCTTAGCTGTAATAGAAAGCTAGTGGATGGAGCGGTTCTCGGGCGCCAGATTTGTTCGAGGAGTTTACTTTTCTGTTCGACGGCACTGTCCGGGTAACTGCAATGAAGACACGGTTGTCCAGAGCTTCAAACGGACCTAAAAGCGGAGCGAGGCGACGGAAATAAAATACACAATAAGTAAATGAAAACAACTTCTTCTACTTATTCTTAAAATAAATAATTAATGAGCAGTATATGCGACGAGAACAAAAGCGGCGGCCACAACTAAGCAAGCGAAAGGTGATCTACAAACCAATGATTGATTAGCGTGCGTTCGACAAGCGGTGACGTCGGTGACCAAGCAAACTAGCATGCAATAGGATCTCAACCTCCGTTGGATCGGTACATAGGGTTACTCGGGTTCAAAGCTTGGGTGAAGGCGACGGGATTTAGGCACTTTATTGGAAGGCGTATTCGCAGGCCAAAGCCAAACACTACGAATACGACGCCCGGTAAAGGATAAAGTAGGGAAGAGCAGACAAGGATCTCCCCGGAAGTTCGGTTAATAAAAGCAAAACAGCTTACCCGAAAGCCCAGCTGGTGTACACGAACCCCGGAATCCTCTCCGGTTTGACCTCCAACTGGAACTGCCGTTCCTGCGTCGAGGTTCCGGTTCTCCGGTCTCTTGTTTGACGGCACTGTCCGGGTAACTGCAGTGAAGACACGGTTGTCCAGGGCTTCAAACGGACCTAAAAGCGGATCAAAGCGACGGAAATAAAATGCACAATAAGTAAATGAAAATAACTTTATTTATTGTTAAAATAAACAACTAATGAGCGGTATATGCGACGAAAACAAAAGCGGCGACCTTAACTAAGCAAGGGAAAGGTGATCTATAAACCAATGATTGATTAGCGTGCGTTCGACAAGCGGTGACGGCGGTGACCAAGCAAACAAGCATGCAATAGGGTTTCAACCTCCGTTGGATCGGTACATTACTCAAGTTCAAAGCTTGGGTAAAGGCGACGGAATTTAGGCACTTTATTGGAAGGCGTATCCGCAGACCAAAGCCAAACACTAAGGAGACGGCGTGTTGACGGCGTATTCGCAGGCCAAAGCCACTGGATGGAGAAAGGCGTATCCGCAGGCCAAAGCTAAGCACTACGGATACGACGTGTTGACGGCGTGTTCGCTGGCCAAAGCCAAACACTACGAATACGACGCCCGGTAAAGGATAAAGTAGGGAAGAGCAGACAGGGATCTCCCCGGAGGTTCGGTTAATAAAAGCAAAACGGCTGGTGTACACGAACCCCGGAATCTTCTTCGGTTTGAGCTCCAACTGGAACTGCCGTTCCTGCGTCGAGGTTCCGGTTTTATTGCTGACGTTTGGAAGAGAGAGAACGGTTCTAAGCGGAGATGACATGCGTTCTGACGGATAAAGCGCCTGTAAGCGGGGATAACGCGAACTTGGATGCGCGTTCGGTACCCGGCGGAAATCCCCTTTATACATTTATTTACCAACGGATACGGATAACAAACTTAATTAAAATAAATAAATCTTAACTACAATAAATAAATAACGGTTTCCTTTATATAAACAATTCAAAAATACTCCTAAAAATAAACTAAATAAAGTTCTATAAACATTTTAACTTAAACATTTGTAACGGTTCGTTACACTAGAAAAGGAAACTATACTGAGATTTTTGATCAGATAAACAAAAACTACATGCTAAGCATGAATTTAAACAAAACCGGTCCAGTTATCTACTTCCACAAACCTTATTGGGTAGTTATACCGACAAAGAGAAAAGACGTAGATAGACAAAAACCGAGAAAGCTGCAAGCAATCATTTAGCATAGGTACAGATGGTTCCAATAATGCACAAAGTTTAGAAGCGAGGATCGTTGGAAGTAGATCAACGGAGCAACTTTAGCATAAACCGGGGCTGTCTAACAACCGCATTCCAAGCAAAAATTATTGCAATATCCGCTTGTGCTTAAGAAGTGATTAAGAAATCCTGTCAAAATAAGAGGATCTAAATTGTTACCGATAGCCAAGCAGCATTCAGAGCTTTAGATTTAATAACATTATGCTCTAGAACAGTTAGAGATTGTGTAAACTCGCTCAGTTTGAGTAATTGAACATAAGAGAGTTACTCTACAATGGACAAATTCACATGAATAATTCCTATTAACAAAAAAGGGAACTGAAATTCATCTAATAGCAGTGTTGTAAATAGATAATTTTTGAATTATATAGATACAGATAAATTTTTTTTCTTGCAAGAATTATCTAATATTAGATAATAGATAAACTATTCAAACTTTATATAGATAACAGATAATAGATGAAATAATCTAGGTAGTAATAACGATAGATGGAGTTCATTTCAAAAACTACTAAGGAATGTGGAAAATTACTGAAGAAAAACATACATATTGTAACTTGAATTTTACGGGACACTAGGTTTTTTATAAATTTTATTTAAATAATTTATATAAAAAATTATATATATACAGATACATATAACTTATATATTTTTGATTGTATCTAGATACATATAAATAGATAAAAAATATGAATCTAGATTAATTTATCTATATAAATGTATATAGATAATTTACAACACTGTCTAATAGAGTCTGAGCCAACCTGTGGCTTAGCATATAAGATCATAAGATGGGAGATTACAAACTTATTAAAGCAAAAGCACACCTCGCATTGGTTGACAGTTCCTGGACTAAAACAGTCGAACATGTTTATCGCAAGACCATACAGTAAAAGAGTTAAAGAATTAATTAAGCTAGGTAAAAACCAACTATGATTTAATGTTGGACTCTTTACAGGACACTATTCATTTATGAAACATATCTCATTAATATAAAAGTGAAAGACAATTCTGAATGTAAGACATGTAGAGACCTCTTCACATACTGAATGTCCAGCTAGATATTTACACTTTGAAGTTAAGTTAATTGGGTGCTTTTAGCATTTGCTTTCAGCTCTGTAAAACATTTGTATTTACAATTATTTTCTATTTTATTACATAACAACGGACGACGGATCAAAAATTTTAAAACAAGATATTTTGAAAACCACTTGATCGATTTTTGAAAATAAAACATTCATAAAATCCTTAAATTGTAACATATTTGTCTAAAACATTTTTTTATGATAAAAAAGTTTTTATCCAAATTGAATTACAATAAATTTTGACAAACTGTAAGAATTATTTAAAAGGAAGTAGGCTTGGTGCCATTAAACAATGAAACAAAAGCCGAATAATTAACGCTTACTTTAGGCACGTGTTTTTTAGTTTGTTCAAACTGAAATACTTTTTGATCCTGTTCTTAAGAAATATTTTTATTTACAAAAAAAAAACTATTTGTATTTTTGTACCTCATTTGTGTTATTTACTTTTACACATATTTTTAAAAAGGTACTAAACTTATAAGAGCGCCGCGCGCTACTTACGTTTGGGAACCACTGATCTAAATCAATGTAATGAGACTAATGAGCTACCAAAAGTCGTCCTCATATGATCAATTAAAAGTTTTGATAAATAATAAGTACTTTTCAACATAAGTTGTATATGTCAAATAAATAAAAAAACTTTAAAAAAAAGTAATTATACACAGTTTAAAAAATTTTTATTTTCAAAAATTTTTAAATTAGCATTTGTAATAATATACAACGTTTTTACCTATAAATGTTATTAATCTTAACTTTTAAAGAATGTGTAAAATTTTAATGCATTATAAATTAGAGTAATTGTTTCAAATTTAAAATATAATTATTTTGTTATTATCCAATCATAAGAAAGCCCACCAATTGCTGTTTAGTAACTTTTATTTTTTTGTCATTGGTAACTAATATAATAAATGCACGGCTACCGAAAACTTCGCCACATGTGGGTGAAGCACAACGATATTATTTAATAAACAACAGTTTATTGTTGTGTTCTTCGCCTTAGTTTAAATAAAAGTAAACAATACAAGCTTAACATTTAATTCAGGTAAGTAGAAACTGGGTAAAAATCGAACTAAAACAGTACCATTCTCTGCGATCATAAACATGCCGCGTAACCTCATTTACAATCGAAAAACCTTCAAAATAATTTTAATTTTGTTTTGTTTACGTTTTCAGGAGTTTCAGTAATAATCTACACAATGCAATTTATGTCTTAAAGCTTAACCATAGTAAATACTATAATGGATACAGATTCTATGAGCTTCTGTTATGAAGAGCATTTTCCTAGTTACGAGTCTTCAGATTTTTTCGTAAGTACTCTAAATACATTAACATGCATTTTTAGTTAAATTGTCGTTACAGACAGCCGACGATGAATCACAAAGTGTGGAAGAATTATTTACTAATTCTTCAAACGCACCATATTGGGACTGGGAAATGGAACAAGAGTAAGTTGCACCTAATAAAACTTTTTTAACCTAATTATACTGACTTTAAGGATAAACGGAGATATTGCTTTAATACCAATGTCGAGTAACATAGGAATGAACTATTTATCAAATTCGCCACCAGCTCGTGAAGACTTTCAAAAAATCATGAGCGAATGGCAACATTTCATGAATTCTGAAGTAAGTGGCTTGATGATGCTCATGTTATTTGAAGCTACTGTTTGTGTAGGTTTCAGAGTTAGACGCTTTCTCTACGGGCATATCTTTAACGGATATGTGTGAAAATATATCCGAAACAGAACACATTCCTTCACAGCAGTTAAAAAAGATGCCTCATTTTTCTGGGAAAAAAATTGATTTGAACGCTCAATGTTATATAATTAACGAACGTGAAAATAGTAAACCTGATATAGATGAAGAAACTGAAGAAAATTTAAACTCCGTTAGCGAAGAAGCAATAAATGACAAAGTAAAAACCGAAGATGTCGATTCTGAAAATGATTTTGTCGATGTTGACACAGTCTCTGACATTAACACGCCTATATTACAAGCCGGCGATCTTAACAGTCTTTTGGAACAATTTGAAGCTACAGAGTCGTTTCAACCAGAAGCTTCTGCGGTGATTAAAGACGAAGTGGTAGTTAAGGAGGAATTTGAAATGATCAATTGTGAACCAGAAAGTGAATCGGTCGATAAAAATAAACAAATTTTAGATGCTCTTCCTCAGGAGTTAATTATGAAAATTAAGGCATCGAGTAAAAGAAGAGTTGTACCTGTGATTGATGCAATACCAACCAAGAAACGTAGCAAGAAGATGCAGAATGAGGTAAGCTTATTCTTATTTTTATTTGGTAAGTACTTATTTCTTATATGTAATAAGTGATGTTGATTGTTAGTCTTTTCTCCCAGTAACAATTTCTGTAATAATGTTTGTTTCACTGACCTATTGTGATTCATTTATTTCTTTTTGGTAAATACCATTTTTAGCTATTAACTTTTCAATATTCAATTCAATTCGTTGCTATGATCCTTTGGAGCTTCGTCCTGTAGTGATTTTGTCTTATGCTGACTGACATTCATTCAAAGGTCGAAATGTGTATGATGATTTCTTCAGTTTTTTCTATGAAGAAATGTAGGGCCGAGTTTAAACCAGCGTCTAACATAATCTACGTAAAAGACATGAACGCCTCGCATACTCACTGCGGATCAATAACGTCTACTCTATTTCCCAAATTTCCGTCTTTTGGGGTGGCACTTCCAATATCATCTCTATATCTTCGTTGATGATAGGTTCAATTATTCTTGTAATAACGAAATGAGTGGTAGCTCGTCCACGTTCATGTGAAAGTTTATGTAGGTTTCTGAAAATCTTCGTCAGCAGTTTCTTCAGAACCTCTTGCTGCGGGTATATAGGATCATACGCTCTATATTTGAGTCCTTCAAAGCGAGGGCAATTAATTGGTATGATCTTTTGGAATAGCATGTCTATATCTTCATTTATGATAGTGTAAAGTTTATTATTGCTACTAATTTATTTATACTAAAAATATGTACACGTTTAAACTAACCGAGCTAATTAAATCTAAGGATATTTAATAAAAACACTTACACTGTAATTTATGTATAGCATTATCACTTACACGAAGATAAAGTCCGCGGATAACTATTTAACACTTATTGTTTGTTTACACTAAAGTCACGTACAAGGTTATACACCGTAGATTTATCTCACACGCGTTAATTACTTATTTATTTAGACTTGAATAATCTTCTTATCACTGTCGTCTTCGAATTACAGGAAATAACTGACTGCTGATTTGTTTATACATTTTGGAAATTCTTCGCGAATGTTTCATATCTTTTGGGAAACGTTCTGGAAATAACTAACAACTTTGAGAAGGCTCTTGAACTTGAGAACGTTTCACTGCCCCTTTCTTAGGACTGTTCTGTCTCAAAACAGGAGACTGGCTGCGACACCGGTAGAAAGGATCGTGGCGATAGCGGCAGCTTCCTCCATTTCGGCAACTTTCTTGGTTGGTAACTACAGACCAACACTTGAACGCCTGTTCCTCGGAAGACGAAAACATATTTCGAACTGTCCTCCAATTCAGTTGATCTAAGCCACAACCAAGCTTGGGTACTGCCAATTTCTTAACATGGTGGAATTTCATTTCTTTCTTGAGATTCCATAATGTTCGCCACAGATTTTTGAATAACTGCTTGGTACGTGAATATTTCTTGGTGACCAGACAGAAAACGAAACGTCTGTCACTACGTAGTCTTAAAACTTTTTCGACTGCCGGTTGCTGTCTTCGTAGTTCACCTAGCTGCCTAAACTTCTTTTTAAATACGACTGCAACCCCTCTGGACATGTCAAGATCCTCACTCACGCCATGTGCGATGCCGTAATCTTTTTGTGTTCGGACCTGAACTTGCGTATTGTGGTTATCGCCAGCAAACGGGGCTAGACGATCGACATGAACCACTTTTGGGTGGTTTTCAGATGCGATATATGACGTCATTAATACGCTGCGCGACTTCATAAGGGGCCCCCCCGTTGCCTTTGCAGCTTCGGCGACAAACCACGTCTTCTTTGGGGATTACACAACCACACTATGTTGAAATCTACTATTTTGTGCCTTGACGTCATATCTAGTCTTTATTCTGTCGCTGGCAATTTGTTTGTTTTTACGTACCTCATCATGTACTTCGTCTATCCTCGTGGTCAGCTTGCTGACGTAGTACTCTCCAGCAACTTTTTCTACCGGTCTTCGTCCAAATTAAAGGTCGCATGGCAGTCGTATTTCGCGACCGAGCATCACACAGGATAGTGTTTGGCCTGTGCTTTCGTGAACGGATGATCGGCATGCCATTAGAGAAAGGTGCAAGTACTGATCCCAGTCTCTTTGGTGTTCAGACACTACTTTGGCTAAGTATTTTCCCATTGTTCGATTCATCCGCTCAACCATGCCATCAGATTGAGGATGAAGAGGCGTCGTTCTAGTTTTCTTAATTCCCAACAGTCGGCAAACTTCTTGAAACAGCTCAGACTCAAAGTTACGGCCTTGATCGCAGTGTAATTGCTTCTTGATTGCGTATAGCGTAGCCTTCGTCCATTTCGTGAAATAATCCATCGCCACCAGGATGTATTTATTTCCCGAATCGGATTCTGGGAACGGCCCTGCGATATCAATCGCTACTCTTTCCAATGAGCTTCCTACGTTGTATTGCTTCATGGGTGCTTTGCGCTTTTTCGCTGGACTATTTCCTGACCGTGCACTTACGGCACCATTTTATGACGTCTTCTTTGCAGTTTATCCAGTAGAATCGTTCTCGCACTTTACCTAATGTCTTCTTAATGCCAAAGTGTCCTCTTTGTGTCCCATCGTGGAGATGCTTCAACACTTCTGACACCCGGCTCTCTGGCACTACCAATTGTAGTCTGTTTTCCGTGCCCTCGACACTTTCTAGAGATCGCTTAAGCAGACCGTCTTCTACTATCAAAGAGTCCTACTGCGCCCAGTACGCTTTGATGTTTCTGCTCAAAGCACTCACTTCTTCCCAGGTTGGTCGTCGCCCGTTTTCTTTCCAGTCCAGAAGTAGTCTTATTTCAGAGTCGTTTTCTTGTTCGCGACGCAACTGCTCGGATTCCCACTCGTCATGAACCATAGCAGTTCTCCGAAGACATTCAACTTTTTCTTCCAGTCGCGAACAATGGCTGCAGTCCGCCGGACATGGTCTTCTGGACAAGGCATCAGCGTTTCGATGACTGCTTCCGGCACGGTGTTCTGTGTCATAGTCATACTCTTGCAGTGTCTCGATCCATCTTGCCACTTGTCCTTCTGGGTTACGGAACTGCAGTAGCCATTTTAAAGCGGCGTGGTCTGTTCTCAGTGAAAATTTTCGTCTATACAAATATTTGTGGAAATGTTCGATGGACTTAACGACTTAACAGCTCCCTCCTAATCACGCAATAATTCCTTTCTGGCCTGGACAAAACCTTACTAAAATAGTGATAACTTTTTTTGTCCATCTTGATCCTGCGAAAGGACCGCGCCTATGGCCAGATTGCTTGCGTCGATACCCAAAACAAATTTTCCATCTTCTCTTGGATAACTCAAAATTGGCGAAATGACTAGGGCCTGTTTTAGTTGATGGAAAGAATTTTCGCAGCCTTCATTCCATCTAAATTCTGCTCTTTCTTCTGTCAATTTCGTCAAAGACTTGGCAATATTAGCAAATCCGGGTACAAATCGTCTATAATAGGTGCACAACCCAAGGAAACTTCGGACCTAATGTTTGTCGATTGGTCTTGGTCATGCTTGCACTGCTCGGATTTTGTCTGGGTCAGCCTTTATTCCATCTTAAGATACGACGTGGCCAAGGTATTGCACTTCTTTCTTAAATACGTGGCACTTTTTTGGGCTCAGTTTGAGATTAGCCCCACGTAGTCGCTGGAACACTTCCTTTAAGTTGTTCAAGTGTTCTTCAAACGACCTTCCAACCACAATTATGTCATCCAAGTAAACCAAGCACGTCTTCCAAGACAATCCGTGCAAGATGGTCTCCATCAAACGCTCGAATGTTGCAGGAGCGTTACACAGGCCGAAGGGCATCACAGTGAACTGCCACAACCCAGTTCCAATTGTAAAAGCTGTTTTTTCACGATCCTTGGGTTCTAATTCTACCTGCCAGTAACCACTCTTTAAATCTAACGTGAAAAACCACTGGGATCTTGGTAGGGTGTCTAACCTATTCTCAATTCTGTGTGAAGGGTAGCTTTCCTTTTTGGTCACGTCGTTTAGCTGTCTGTAGTCTACGGAAAGCCTCGTTGATCCATCCTTCTTCTTTACGAGTACCACTGGGTATGCCCATGGACTATTTGAAGATTTAATCACGTCTTCTCTCTCCATATCCATAATTATTTGTTCGGCTTCTTCTCTTTTCGCCAAAGAAAGTCTGCGTGGATGTTGTCGTATCGGCCGAGCGTCTCCGGTATTAATATTATGTTTCACCACGTTAGTTCTTCCTTTGGAACCACTCTCCAACGCGAACACGTTTTGATACTCTTGGATCAACACTTTAACTTTAGCGAGCTGGTCTTGGCTGAGGTTTTGGTATTTGGTGGTAAGCCTGTTCAATACATATTGTGGACACTTCTTCGGTGACGTATCTTCGTTACACTTCACGCATTTCACAATTTGTGACTTGTCACTTCTCCGCAGTTCCAGCACGTCATTTCTTTTCTTCGAGCTACTTGTTCCCAAAATACACGTCGCACTATGTCTTCGATGCTTTCTTCTGTGTGCGAGGGTATTTCTGCAGCACAACGGAGCTTATGGCTACCTCGGTGTGGCGCATGTTTTGCTGCTTCGAACTCCAAAGCATGGGTTAAAATGTCATCCAACGTCTTCGGTCGAGCTAACCGGAGAGTCAGCCTCAAACTCTTGAAGACTTTCGGCAGCTTTCTGAACCCGACTTTTAATTTGAGCTTGATACACTTTTTGAAGATGAGCATCTCCATATTTCATTTGTGATATTAATAGTTCGTAATTTTCTTCAGGAACAATCTATAAAATTACAAGCGCTTCTCCTCGCTTGTTGCTCCAACCATTAGCTGTAGCTGCGGCTTCAAACTGCTTGTAGTAGGTTGACCATGGAACTTTACAATCGAAATTCGGAGGTATAACTTTGAACTTGTGAATGGTTTCTTCCCGATGGTCCATTATTAAATCTTCACTCGTGACGCTTTCTTCGCCGTGACAATTCATTTGATTTATTCTTTCTTCAAGCAGTTTCATTCTGTCTTCTAAACTGTCCTCTATTGCTTCTATTTTCTCAAAATAACTGACTGCTGATTTGTTTGAACCGCATTTATACACATTTTGAAAATCCTTCGCGAATGTTCCATATCTTTTGGGAAACGTTCTGCAAATAACTAACAACTTCGAGAAGGCTCTTGAACTTCAGAACGTTTCAATAGGTCCAATTAATCTTGTAGTAACCAAGTGAGTGGTAGCTCGTCCACGTCGATGTGACAGCTTAGGTAGGTTTCTGCAGTTGCTAGGATCGTTTGTAGCTTCGATGAAGTGCGACACCGACTGCAAAATTAAAGCATTGACAAAATGAGCTATGTTCTTAGTTTATTCTGAAACGCTGACGGAAATTGGAATGTATTCCATTCCAAATTGACCTTGATATTGTTTTATGTGATAAACTGGATTTTTTCCATAATTTCTTTATTTTGCAACAATTTTTGATTGAAGATTTTTTTTATTTCAGTTAGTAACGTCAACATCGACAGTAACTCAAGAAGTCGCAGATAAACCTATGAGAAACGAATCGATACAACTAGACCACGATTATTGCAATCAATCGACGCCGTACCCGAAGCATCCACAAAAAGATTCGGGTTTTGAATCTGCCGAAGAAGATGAACAAAGAAGTATTTTTAAGAAGCAACCGACGGTTAAAGGCGCCGACGGAAAGTTAATGGTTTCTCTGTTAAAAGTTAATACAATAAGAAACAGCATTGTTACCGAAAACAATAAGACTAAGCGCAAGTTAAACTTAGAGGAATATAAAAAACGTCGCGAAGGTATTATTAGAGTAAACACCGATTCACATTGTAATTCGCCAACGAGTAGTGGAGAAAATTCTCCCGTTGTTGAAGACGAACATATTCGTTTGTTAAAGCATCAACAGAAGTTAATGCAAATGGCGGAGGAAGTATTAAAAACGCCTCCTAAAAGTGTGTCGCTGAGTGCACAAAACAATGTTGCCGAAACCTCACAAGCACCAGCTACTCCTGCTCCAACTACTCCTCCTACACCTCCTAGTAACATCGAAGTTAAGACTCTTGTTAGTATGGGCGTCAATACCATTGTAAGTTCTCAGGTGCAGCCTAGTGAATTAGAAGATATTAAACCGATTCTCCAAAGTGCTAATGCAAAGATTAACGATAATTCTCTTATTACGTCCGTAATTAAAAGTATACAAAAGTTAAAAACGAACGTCGTTCCCGAAACCAATAATATTAAGGAAGTAAAGGATCAGGAACATGGAGAAGATAAGACTATACTATATTTGGATAAGCGTAGACCTCCTATTGAAACTAGAAATGTCGAGGTACAGACTGAACCAGAAGTTGAAGATACAACAAAACATAAAAGGAAAAGAAATTCCAGTGCTAGCAGTAGTTCTAGTGAACATGGAGAGTTTTATAAAAGGAGAAGTGGTTCAAATGATTCTCATTATTCATACAGTTCCCGATCTAGTTCTGCTTCATCCAGGTAATGTACTCAAATTTGATTAGTTGTATTTAGATTAATCTGAATTAAAACATTTGAAATTAATATTTTGGGTAATATATTTTGATGAAACTGTCAATTTTTTAACAGAAATTGTTTCGATCCCAATGGATATTTTCTGATAAACTGCATTTTTTGGCATTAACAGTTTTCTTTAGCTATTCATTTGTATTATTTATACTTTTGATTTTGTATTATGGCAGCATTGTAATGTGTAAGATTTGCTGTAAAATAACAAAGGTTTGACATCTTTTAGTCTTATTAGACTTGGCAAATCTCAGTTTACTAATTGATAAATAGTTATGTCGCAAAATAGTTTAACAAAAATAAAATTTGGTCAAATAGTCTTGCAACAATTCTTAGTTTATTGACAACGCAGTTAAGGGCAATTTACGTGAATCGTATTCAGTTAGCTCTTGCACTAGGAGCGTGCAGTTGTCATCGTAATCGGATACTTACAGTGTTGCATTTGCTGGCAATAACGCAACGGCACTACACTTGGCCAATTCTGGTGCACTCCGAGCGAGTGTGGGTTAATCCGAATTCGCCATTAAATAACCTATCATGCAGAAGTCATTTATGTGCATTGGTTGAAGCTACTCTGTGTTGAATCCGATATCAATAATACTTTTAAAGGCTAGGAGTTACAATGACTTTTCTGCTACTCATAAATAGATTTAATAAATTTCGCTTAACAAAGTTGCAAATTAAAGCTTTTTAACAAAGCAGAATTGTTTTTCTCATGTTGGTACAACTATCAGTAGAAGTGTTGGAAACAGAAAAATTCCTCAGTAGTGACGTTGTCTAAACGAAGCATCAAAACAAAAATTCTTTGCTACAGCTTTTCCTGCGATTGGCCGAAAGAAAATTGTTTACAAACACGGCGCCGATAAAACTTAGTCTAAGTTTGAACTTCTAAACGGCAAACGTGCTATCATAACCTAGATTTTTTAATTTTGTTTTCCATTACGTGGTTGCCATGTCCATCCGTAAAATGACTAATTTAAAAACCTGAAATCTTTGTACACTCAACTAAACAAAAAACGGGACACCTTGGTTAGTTCGATTGAAAGAGTTGCAGTGTAAACTACTCTGTTGAATCCGATATCATAATTCAATAATTTTTTTAGACCTCCTGCTAGGAATTCTGTCGCTCATAGTTATACTCTGTGACATTGATATTGCAACACCAAGAAGGGGTGGTATTTTTCTGACCAAACTTGGCAGAATGGTTTAGCTACTCAGAGGTAATAAATGATTAAAATTTTATTTAAATGGGTCAAGTGGTGGACACATCTGTCAATTTTGGCAACTTTGACAGAGGCCGAATTGGTGACTAACGTGAATGTGGTTTTTAGTACAGGGAAATTGCAAATCGTCTTAACCAGAACCGATCCTCCAGCATGTGCTGTTATCAAGGGACGGTCAGAATTGTCGTAGGCAAGAAACTGGGAGATGGAGGCAAACAAATGAGGCGCAATACCGCCACCTTTGACTTATGGCCATAAGAGACAGATTTTCTAATACCAGTAATGACGTCGTCCTGTAATATTTTAAACAATTTACCGTCGTTTCGGATTGCAATCCTATCGGCCACATCTTGTGTTACCACTGACGACTCAATAGCGACATTAACGTTTGGAGTGGTGTAGATTGCGACTCCACTAGAATCTGGAATGGCATCGAGTAGTCTTCAGTGATGAATCCCGATTCGGTTTGGGAATGCATGATGCCCGTATGAGAGTCAGACGAACACGTAGGGAACATTGCAATGTTCAATTTCTGTGCACCACACTGTGGGGATTACTGACCAACACATTATTAAATAAACATTGTGTTTATCTAGCTAAACCTTTCTGACATATTTGGTCACAAAATTCTCACAGCTTCTTTGTTTTGCGATTTCAATTTCACCGAGTCTAGATTTAAAAAACTTTGCTTAAAAAAAGTTTAAAATGGAGTCTATTTAACAAAGCAGACTTGTTCTTCCTCATGTTGCTACAACTGTCAGTAGACGCCATGTAAAATTGCGAGGTATTCCAGCCAGCAGTTGGCTGTAGGCAGTCGTTTGAATCAGTTACGGTGCATATGTTTATTGGAAACGTAAAATTGAGTGTTCTGTAGTGACTTCACTTAACGCCGACCGAAATTCATTCGAGGGTCGAAATGTGTATGGCATTCTTCTTCAATTTCTACGCGAAAGACATGAACGCCGCTCATGCACACTGGTATTTTTATTCGAAACGTTGTGGCACGAGTCGCTTAGCTTTGGTTAGAACGAGGATCGGGCGTAGCTGTACTCAACTTCACTAATCGCTATGAGACAGTTTAATTAAAATAGAAAGAATAAAGAAAACTTTAAACTTTTGGTAAAGTTATAACCGAAAAAAATTTATCTTTAACTGAACTTGCAAACTGTAAGGCTTAACTCGCTGTCGTGGAGCAAGTTTTGTAATTTAAAAAGTTACCAAGGAGCAGACTCTCTCCCTACGAAAAAACACCTTGCTTTTCGTAACGGAGTGAATAATAACTTGATCTTGGTTATTAGAATTGTTGAACCGTAGTCTGGTTTGAAGGACCGGTGTTGAACCACTTCCTTTAGTTTTTTTTTCTTGTGTATCAAGTTTTGTAACTAGAAACAATTACTAAGGAGAAGACTCTCCTTGCAAGGGCCAAAGTGTCTTAATTGAGTGAATTATAACCTCGCACTACTAAATCTTGATTATTACTGTTTTTTCTGTTGTATATTTTCGGACCGTTGTTGGATTGTAGTGTAATTTGAAGAACTATAGTCGGATTACTTCGTAAAGTTTGTTTTTTAATGTTTTCACCGGTTGTAAGGTTGTTAAAATTATTTTGTTTTTTGGTTCATTGTTAGTTAGGTCGTGGTTTTATTTGGTTATTTGACAGTAACCGTTAGTAAATAATAACTCGTACTAAGTTATTGATCTTGTGAGACAACTTTTTTGTTACTCAAAGAGCCATTGTCAAACTTGGATCTCTGGAGCAAGTTTTGTCGTTTAAAACTGTTATCAATGAACAGACTTTCTTCTTACAAAGGACAAAAGTGTTTATTGATCGTAACTACGTGAATAATAACATCATTACTTAATCTTGATTATGACCGTTTTATTAAGTTCGTCTAGTTTGCATTGTACAGTAACTTACAAGTTATATTTGTTCAATGTATTTACAAGAATTTGCGACGTTATTAAGAGGTTCTTACAATAGATAGATATGTTATGTGATAAATGATTAATTTAGTTTAGCAATTAACGTATTTACATATGTATTAGTGATTTTTCACGATTAAACATAAACATATCGCACATCGGCTAGAACAGCATCACAACTCAAAAAATGCCCATATTGAGATTATGTCAGTTTTAAATACCTATGTTGTGCCACCACTTGCACAAAAAACGTCACATTTCGAACTCGCGATTTATCCGGCAGGGGGCAGTTGTGTCAGTTTTCTTTTAGTATAGTTCATTATTCAGCATGGCAAGAAGAATAGTGTCACTTTAGTGTTGCTATAGGAAGATGTGCAAGTTTCGGTCAAGTTAAACGACACATTTCGAGTTGTGACAGTTTTCGTTCAGTAAGGTAAGTGATATATAGTTCTTAACATTGTCATAAGTGGAAAAGTGACACTTTTCTTGAATTTAATTTTCTGTAAACCTATTTTCTTGTAGTTTAATTTGCTTTGTGTCAGTTTTCCTGACTGAGCGTGTGAGTATTTTGTATTGTGTCGCTTTTCTTGATTTAAATGTATTTCATACACTATAGTCACCAAACTTTGTAATTTCAAAAAAAGTACTTAAGAAATAAATATTAATGGTAATGTAGCGTTAAATGTGTTTGTTTTAGTTTCGTTATGAACCCATTGCAAGGGTACAGAGGTAGAAAAATGCTAGCAGCTGTTACTGCTGCTGACATTGAAAACGGACAAAAGTCTGACAAAAGCATTATTTCGAACACCATGGAGGCTAAGAGATGTGAACAGAGCTGTGATTGGACAAATGAAGAAGCAAACAAAAAAACTAGGAAGTTTTGACAAAGTCAAAGAAACCTTGATTGGCGAAGAAAAGAATAATGCAGAAAGCGTAAGGCTTAACAGAAACTCTAGCAATGGACGTCAGCAAACTAACACAAATAATGACGGAAATCAGATTTTTGATGATAATTATAATATTCGAGAAGGCGAAGGACAAGAAAATATAAGTGAAGTGCCAGAGCTGCCAAACGAAACAGTACAGGGAGATCAAACAATACGTCATTATGGATGGAAGTGCGCTGAAGAAGAAACCACAGAACAAGAAAATGCTTCGGAACGAGACAATACCGAAATATCAAGGAACTCATTTTAGATGGCAGTGTACTGAAAATTCGCATGCAATGCGATTGAGGTTGCAAAGGGTTAAATTAAGTGCACAAGAAGAATCAGCAGATGAAACCGTGGATGATTCAGACTTAGATCCACATTTTCTTACGCCATCATCTTCTGATTCTGAAAACGTGTCGAAGTCATCAGGATCAAAAGAAAATGAAATTATTATTAACGAGATAGAGGGTGTAGAATCAGACAATACTCAAGCAGATAACAAGGGAAAAGGTGAGAAAAGGAAAGCAAATCCGGCTGAGTGGAGAAAGACTAAAGCAAAAATTCTCCGAAATAATGGAAAACCATCATCATCAATTCGCAAACTAAAAATACCGGCACATTACAATGCTCAAGCAAAATAGAAGAAAATAAAAGAGTAGAAATATTTAACAAATACTGATCACTTGACAGTCTGAAATCCCAGAGAGAATTTATCTCTAGAAGTATGACCGCTGTTAAACCTCAGTATCAGTACAAAAGAGAAGGAAGTAGGCGCCATTCCATTTCGTAATCAACAAAGTTAACGTACGTGTTTGCAAATCTTTCTTCAAGGCTACACTGGACTTCAATGACCGGCCTATTAGGACTGTGATAGCCAAATTAAACGAAGGATTTCTTTAAGAAGATCTCAGAGGAAAACACGGACACCGCTCCAAAAGAGATCCCACAATAAAAGATGGTGTCATTGTCCATATTAATACAATCCCAAGAATTGACAGTAATTATCTGCGTGCGCAAACTACTCTGGAGTATATAGAAGGTGGGAAAAGCTTGGCTGATTTACACCGTGACTACAAAAAAGCGTTCCTTTTGCAAAACTTACCATGTATTCCCGAATTTTTAATAACAATTTTAACATTTCTTTTTTCACACCAAAAAAGGATCAGTGTGACTTATGCAGCTTCTATAATAACGCTAGGGAAGAAGAAAAAGAAGCGATACAAGAAAAATTTGATAAATATTTGAAGGAGAAAGTTTTATCAAGAGTAGAGAAAGAAGAGGATAAAAAGAAAGCGAAGGAAAAATTATAGTCGCCACTTACGATCTCCAAGCTGTGCTCCCAGGACCAATAGGGGATACGTCTGCCTTTTATTATAAAAGCAAAATCCACATCTGCAACTTAACTGTTACCGAATCAGATTACGTGGAGTGCTTTTTTTGACATAAAAGTCAAGGAAATCGTGGTGCCATTGAAATCGGCTCTTGTGTTTTGAAATATTTAGAAGAAAACTGTCACTAAAAACGACGATAACCTTGAAATTTTACTATACTCTGATAATTGTTGCGGCCAACAAAAGAACAAATTCGTTATGGGAATGTACCTCTACGCTGTGCAAAAATTTAAAATCAAATCAATCACACAAATTTCTTAACAGGTGTCACACACAAAATGTGCATTCTGTCATAGAGAAATCAATTAAACGAGCTCTTAAATCGGGTCCCATTTATATTCCCACTGATTCCGTCAGATTAATTCGATCTGCGAGAAAAACAGGAAATCCATATAAAATAACAGAATTGGGTTACGAGGATTTTGTAGACTTGAAGAAACTTTCTTAACAGATGAGATCAAACTATAACAAAACATCACACAAAGAAATGATTAAAACAAGCGACATAACAGTAATTAGAGTGCAGAAGACTGATCCCGTCATTCTTTTTGTGAAAACTACATAGGATCAAAAAGAATATGCCCAAATCAATGTTAATAATACTAGGAGAAGGCAAGAAAGCATCTCTGAAATAAAATGCGTTCCGGCATACAAGAAAAAAATGGACATCTCTGCTATAAAGCAGGCTCATATTGAATCCCTTATCTCGGCAACACAAATTCCCACATTGTATAAACTCATTTATGAATCAATGTTTATGTAACTTGTTTACAAAACATACTTTATTTTCATTTAATATTTTGTACTTTAAATAAGCTAATAAAACAGTTAATTCAACTTTTTAGTGACCTTACCTATTAGTCGAAAGTCGTATTAAATAAAAAAATATAATTTGGACTTGAAAAGTGGCAAAAGTGTTAACTTGAGAGGTCACAACAAAAAGAACTGATTTTAGAGAAGCAAGAAAAGTGACATAACTCAGAGACCTAACTTGTTTTGACCTGATAACACCACAAATGTACAAGTATTAATTTACAGATAAATAATATTCTATAGAATATAATAGATTATTACTGTCAAAAATACTTATTTGAAATTTAAAATAATCTTATACTATTGCAATATAAGTTATAATAGTTTTCTTTTATTTGTTATTTCTCAAATACTTCATTTTTGCGTTGTCACTGTTCTTGCCGGGGTGCGATATGAAATGTTGCTGATTAAAATTTACATGAACTGTTTAAGGCCTATACGTTGTAACTGGTAGCATTAAACCTCGTTCACACAGCTATAACGATGTAGTCAGAAGCAGTGATTGTCTCGTTTTTTCTTTACTTGAGTGTACTTTAAAAGACTACGTACTGCCGGTTTCGTTATAAAAAAAAAAGTATCTAAATATGTTTAAAAAAATGGGTTTCTAAATTAAGGTCGACGAGTGTAGATTAAAAAATATCAATGATGGAGAAAGCTCACCTTCTAGACCTAGCATATCCTATTGTGCGCTTCCACTGTTGGATCATATTCTAAGGCTTCTTTCTTATTGATCATTTTCTTTGTCGATACTGCATGGGCGGATTGAATTCTTTTGGTCGTATTGTACAATATAATAGTAAAGGCTAATAAAAAAGTTTTAAACTGTGACTGTTACTCTTAGATAATAGACGTTTTTTTTGTGTCGTGTATTTCGATCTATGTGCCTCTAATTTAATTAGCTACAATTTGACGAACATAAAAGTTTTTTTACAATTGCAATTTAACACTTTTCTTTGCTCTTTTAGCCTACTTGTTTTTATATACTATTTTTTGTTGAACTTCTATAGCTGAAGAAATAAGATCCGGTGTGGCATGAGTAACAACCGGGAACCGTAGTGGAAATTCGGGTATTTCCAAGCTTTCGGATTTTTCTATTAAAACAGAATGTAGATTTAGTTTGTTACCAAGGTCCTGAATCATCTCGAGCAAAGTATTTGCATAGAAGAATTTCGCAAATTTTCATTTGACCTCGTTTGTTTCTTGGTCATCATCGGCCGTGTTATCACAAAATCAAATTAATTAAATTTAGATAAAATATTAATGTTACCAAAATCATGTATTTTGTATAAAATTTATGTTGTTTTACAATTTTAGATCAAGGTCAAGATCACGATCTCCCCGAAGAACTTACAGCAAGAAACGCTTAATAGACATCGAACGTGAACGCATTAACGAAGTTGAAGAAAGGCGAATTGTCTATGTTGGTGGTATTAGTTCGTCAACGTCGAAAGATAATTTAAGGAGACGTTTTCAAATGTTTGGTCCTATCACTAACGTTAGTGTGCATTTTAGAGAATACGGGTAATTCGTTTTTTCGCGATCAAGATATGTTTTGCTCAACTTTTTTTGCAGAGATAATTACGGCTTTGTAACATATGTATATAAGACAGACGCTTATAAAGCCGTCGAACATGGTAACGACGATCCTATGTTGCCGAAATACGACTTAAGTTTCGGTGGCCGTCGCATTTTTTGTAGAACGCATTATTCAGACTTGGGTAAAGGGTGAAAACAATTTAACCGAACTATTTAAACTTGAGAACGTTACAGATAATATGCAAGACGATAAAATGTATCCGTCGCAGGTTGATGATTCGTTCGATAACCTTCTAAGGGAAGCAAAAGCAAAACTAAGAAAAAGGAAATCTTGCACATGACACAAGTATAATAAGCAACCCAATAAGTCCATTTTGATACGTATTTTAGTTTTTCTTTCCTTTTTTCTTTTAAATTAGAAACCAGCGTTACTTTTTTTTATACACAATAAATAACGAACTTTGAATAACAATTACAAGGTATTGTTGATGATATTGGTTGTGATATAAACCTTTGAAAATTAGTTTTGTTATGCATTATGTAACTACATTTATTGTAATTAATTTTTTTTAACTTATACTATAATAAATTTCATTTTAAATTAGTATTTTCAACGCGATTACTATTATAAATGAAATGCCTGCTAGAGATATTGTTACATACAATCATTGTATGTTATATACAATGGTACAATGAACAACTGGAACTGTAGAAATTGAGCTTCGAATAAAAATCGATGCAAATAACAACAAATTTTTTTATATCCTAAAATTGTAAAATGAGTATTTATGCGAAAGAAATTTACGAAGCACCTTAGCATCATCTTTTACTTTATTGCTAAATAACTTATTTGTGCCTACCACAGATTTCAACTGTCCTTCGAAGAATTGTAAGTTTGTAAAGGCACAGATTGCGTTTTTTGTTCCTTGAAGATGATAGAACTCCATATTATGTTTCTGAATAATTAATTCTACGACTCCTTTTGTGACTTTCAACGCAATAAACATCACTCAAACGACTACGTTGAAGGAAGATAACGGGATAAGAGGACCTGAAGGGTTAAACCGAAAAATTGATTTCAAAATATCGACGAAATTCAGATGGTGATATGCTTTTGTAGCAGCGAAAGAAAAAGTAGGTGGTTAGTTAAGGTTAAGTATTTTAATTAATTTTCGTATTGAAAATATGCATTAATTAATGTATTGTTCACTAGAATTAAGACAAAACCTTTTTCGGGTACAAAAGTTTCAAAATAATTTGCGGCACTCTGTACACTAGATAAGTTACTATAAATAGCAAAAGGTGGCGTTATATTCGTTTCCATAAATTTTGGATTTGTAAGTTTTTTTAAATTTTGAATTAACCTCGCAAGATTTTTAGTTTTTTAAAGTAAATTTTCAATATACTTCACTTTTATTATAATATAAAAAAAACTACAAGAAATTGCGCTGTGGTTATTGGAAACATAATCTATATAACTAAAATGAACATTTTAAATCGTTCTTTAGGTAAAATAAAATTATACAAATGTCAAATTAATCAACACATTTTTTTTAGTTCGGTTACCAATAACGATACTTCAGTCATGGACATCGAGGTGCACTTATGTGACTAATATTACTGATGTGCCCAATTTTGATATGGAGAATCCGTTTGAAAAGGAAAGAAAGCAATGCATTTTATGCAAACACAACATTATTCCCGATTATAAAAATGTTAAACTGTTATCACAATTTCAATCACCGTATACTGGTAGAATCTATGGACGCCACATTACAGGATTATGTGAACATAAACAAACTGAAGTTGAAACCGAAATAGTTAAAGCACAAAGCGCAGGACTTATGGCCACTTATATGAAAGAACCAGTATTTATCAAAAGTCCTAAACTGTTTGATGTTGAGAATCCACTAAGACCACATAGGTTTTAATAAAAATTAAATATTTTATTGAGATAATTCAGTACTATTTATTACATCTTCGGGAACATTAAACTTATTTAACAAACGTTCCATAGTAATTGTTCCATGCGTCTGAAGTTTCTGCAAAAGATCGTTCAATGCTTTCTTACATCCAGTTTTCCATATGTCGATTAATTTTTGTAAATCTTCTACATTATGCATTTTTTTGTAAGTGACTGCACGTTTTAACTGGTCCAACTTATCTTGTTTGACTTTAATTCGATGTTTTAGTTCCAAAATTGTATCAAGATTAATGTTGTCACATAAATCAACACGAGGCTTTTTTAATTTTGGTGTTATTCCATTAACAGAATTGTTTTCTGATAGTATTGACTCTTGGGAGCTTAACACATTTTCACAATCACTCATTTCATCGTTATTGGATATACTTCTTTTCATAGACAATCTTTTTAAAGAACTTTTAAATTTTGTGTCTTTCCTTTTATTACTAACTGGAATATCTTCAGTATTTTCTTTTGTATCTTTTGGTTTTAACTTTTTTTGGTGATTTACATATGTGCATTCATCAGTGTGTTCTTTATTTGTGTTTTCTTTTAGTGACTGTGCTGTATCTTTAACTAAGTCAATTTTAGTTTGTGGCTCATCTTGTTCTGTTTTAAATTTGCTTTCCTTTGATTTGTCACAAAATTCTTCAACTTTGGTAATGTTTTCAATTTCTTTTTCAGAGCCTTTTTTACTTCTAGTAGATTTCTTTACAGTGGTATTCACGTTATCATCAGTTTTTTTCGAAACCCTTTGTACTTTAGATGTTTTTTTAGTAGATTTAAGTGTTGTGGCGGTAGTAGCTTCTTCGTTTAAAATTTTGGACCTGCTGGTGATAGTAATGGCGTAATTATCAATGGGTTTAGGAGTTGTTACAATATTTAACGGTGCATATTGACAAGTAGGTGCTGTTTGCAATAGTGGTGTTTTTATCTTACGTGAAAGCCCTGGTCTTCGACAAGGAGTCAATAAGGTTTTACTTATAGGACCACATTTCGAATTTTCAGGCGTTGACATGATTTTCTACCAGTAATTTCGTGCATAAATTTAAAAAATGTAATTTAGTCACATATAAACAATTACATATATAAAGTTCACGCGAACTATACAGAATATACTTTTTATTTATTAATTAAATTTGAATTAAATACACATTTAAGTAACTTATTTGGAAAACAAAAATTATGAAGCAGTATTGCCAACGTTAATGCGCATTCAATATATCACTGATTTTATATCTATGAGTAATGTGCTATGAATCTGTCGTCGATTCTACTTAAATTTAGTAAATTAGAAAAATTAGTAAAAAAAAAATTACTAATGTTTTGTAAAAAATGTAGTTCAACTACGATTTTGTTTTTTTGAACTACTGTTAGACACATAAACATGCTGTTTTTCACAAACAACCTATAAGCATTATACTGCTCTAGTAGACACTGCTGAAATTCAATCTAAAACTTGAAGCATCGTGTTATATATATACTGCAGCAATTTGTATTAATTTTAGTTTATCTTAAAAACCTCTAAAAAAAACTAAGTGTACCCGAATGCCGAAACTAAAGCAATGTCGAAGCACTTTGTATGTATAAAAATTTTTAGTTTCTTATTAGTTCAATCGTCTCCCTTAAATATGCTGACAAGTTCAAAGTTGGTAGCACTGATTAATTTGTAAAGAAAATAATTCTAATTAATTTTGTTATTGAAAGTATATGTTGAAAATATACGTTTATTAATATGTCGTTTACTAAAAATAAGTCTAAAAATGCGGATGTTGTTGCATACAGTGAAGCTGCAATGAGAAATAACGCATCGGTAGTTGAATATTGTCGAACATCTATGGCAGCCCTGTCTGGTTGCACAGCTGGTATATTCTTTTACACTCCTGTATACATTAATAATTTTATATTATTTAACAGGTCTGTTAGGTTTTACTGGTTTGTATGGAGCTGCTTTTTATATATTTGCCGTAACAGGCTTATGGGGAATGCTTCTCGTCAAAGCAGGATCAAATTGGCAACAGTATTTTGTGTCGCGTAAAGCATTATTAACTAATGGATTTTTTGGACAGTTATTTACGTACGTTTTGTGTTGGACTTTTATATATGGAATGGTACATGTGTATTAAGTAGTCAGAATTTACATATTTATAAATAAAATCGTTTTTTGTTATAGTTTTATAAATGTATGTTTGCCAGCATTTTATATAAGAATATGCATTTGTATTAATACAATATGAATTCAATTCAATTTTACTTCTTTAGGATAATACCACTAATCGATGTTTGTAATATTATAGATACATAATTTGTTAGGTCTCAGTCTGAGAACATCAAAAAAACTACTATTATGGTAACTTGGAATTGTTATTGTCCTGCACGAAGTAACTTCAACGTTTATAGTTTTTCCAACATTGACCTTAAAAACATCTTCTAAACTTACTTTTTTAAAAGCGTAAACTAATTTGTTCTTACATATGCTTAAAATTTAATGTAATTTTCATTATTTTTATACAATACAGCGTTAATTTTGTGGTGCTGTGTATATAATATAAAATTTACAGTGCCATCTATACTTCGATAGTAACAATGGTAACAGTAATTAAAAAGGAAACATGGAAATCATAACCTAATTTTTATTTATATCGAAATAAAATGAAAATTTTGTAATTTTAAACAAAATTAAATAATGTCTAATTGCTCAACAAATTGTGGGAAAAAGGCCGTGTTAAAGGTATCAGTTTTTTTTTTAATTAAAATTTCTAATAATTTTATTACAGAGACCAAAAACAGGAGATGTTCTTTGCAAAGAATGTTTTTTCGAAGCCTTTGAAACAGAAGTACATTTTACTATTTCACGAGCTAAATTATTCACACCAGGTACGACTGTTGCAGTTGCAGCATCTGGTGGAAAAGACTCGACAGTTTTGGCCTATGTTCTTAAAGTATTAAACGAGAGGTTTAACTATGGTCTTAAATTAGTATTGTTATCAATAGATGAAGGTATTACAGGGTATAGAGATGATAGTTTGGATACAGTAAAAAGAAACCGTGATGATTACGGCATGCCATTAAAGATATTGTCATATAAAGATTTATATGGATGGACTATGGATGAGATCGTTGCAGAAGTATTTATTTCAATTGCTTTAAGTCGTTTCAGCTAAAGTTTTTTTTTCTAGATTGGTCGTAAAAATAATTGCACTTTTTGTGGAGTGTTTCGAAGACAGGCATTGGATAGGGGGGCAGTTTTATTAAATGTAGATTGTTTAGTGACTGGACATAATGCAGATGACATTGCTGAAACAGTCCTCATGAATATTTTAAGAGGTGACTTGGCACGATTAAACAGATGCACAGCTATAAAAACGGTGAGTATCCACATATACGTTGAGTCAAATTTAATAGTTTTGTTACAGGACAATGGCGATGGTATTCCTAGAGTAAAACCACTAAAATATACTTACGAAAAAGAAATCGTTATGTATGCTTATTTTAAACAGCTTGTGTATTTTTCTACTGAGTGTGTTTTTGCACCAAATGCGTATAGAGGACATGCAAGGGTGTTATTAAAAGACATGGAAAAAATTGACCCGTCTGTTATAATGAATATAATTCATTCAGGTGAGACGTTAAAAGTGCATGAAGAAGTAGTTATGCCTACTTTAATGAAATGTTCGCGATGTTCTTATGTTTCTTCTCAGACTGTGTGTAAGGCTTGTGTATTGCTAGAAGGTTTGAATCGGGGTTTACCAAAGTTAGGCATTGGAAAATCGAGTAAAGCTAAGAGAATGATTGCAGAACAAAATAATAGGTCTGTTAGTGACGGTAATTGTGATAATAGAGACAAATGTATATGTAAGAAAAACGTACATACTTGAAGAAAGTTGTATAATAAACGTTTGATAGTATTGTTGTTTTGATTGATAAAATTACATGGTTGTTTATATTATGTTCACACCAGAACTTATAACGTTGAGTAAGAAAACTGAGCTGCTAATATATAATTATTAACATCCTATGATAAAATGAACAGAATATGTGTTCTCTTTTTCTAAATGCAGGTTTTTTGTGTGCTAATGAACACGTGAAACAGGACGTAGTGCTGTAATTTAGGAAGACTCTTAATTTAAATGAATTTATTTTTATTATGATTTTAATGAAAATTTTGTCAAATGTTTGAACGGCAATTGTGACTTAACTAGGACAGCTAGAAGGGTGTAGTTTTTTATTAAATAAAATAATATTTTCTAAACGTTTTGTAAAAAAATTTGATAAAAAAGTTTTATAAACTATAAAAAAAGTTATTTTAATGCAAATCTTTTGAAAAAAGTTTTAAGCAAATTTTGTCAAATGTTTAAACGCCAATTGCGGCCTAACTAGAACAGCTAGAAGATGCAGTTTTTTTTAATAGCAAGATGATAATCTTTTCTAAACGTTTTGTAAAAAAAAATTGATAAAAAACTTTATATACCATAAAAAATTTGATTTCAATGCAAATTTTTTGAAAAATCTTTTTCGTAATTTTTGTGAAATGTTTAAACGGCAATTGCGGCCTAACTAGGTCAACTAGAAGAGTGCAGTTTTTTTTAATAACAAGACAATAATCTTTTCTAAACGTTTTGTAAATAAAAATTTAAAAACAACTTTATAAATCATAAAAAAGTGATTTTACAGCAAATTTTTTGAAAAACCTTTTCGTAATTTTTGTCAAATGTTTAAACGGAAATTGTGGCCTAAGTACTACAGCTAAAAGGGTGCAGTTTTTTTTAATAGCAAGATAATGGTCTTTTCTAAAAGTTTTGTAAGAAAAAATTGATAAAAAAGTGATTTTTATGCAAATTTTTCCAAAAAAATTTTGTCAATCGTTTAAACGCCAATTGCGGCCTAACTAGGACAGCTAGAAGAACGCATTTTTTTTTAATAGTAAGACAATGATTTTTATAAAAAGTTTCTTTAAAAAAAATTGATAAAAAAGTTTTATAAACCATAAAAAAAATAATTTTAATAAAAAGTTTTTTAAAGAAAATTTTGTCAAATGTTTAAACGGAAATTGTGGTCTAACTAGGTCAACTAGAAGGGTGCAGTTTTTTTTAATAACAACACAATAATCTTTTCTAAACGTTTTGTAAAAAAAATTTGATAAAAAACTTAATAAACCATAAAAAAATTGATTTTAATGCAAATTTTTTGAAAAACCTTTTTCGAAAATTTTGTCAAATGTTTAAACGGAAATTGTAGCCTAAGTAGGACAGCTAAAAAGGTGCAGTTTCTCTTAATAGCAAGAAAATGATTTTTTCTAAAAGTTTTGTAAGAGAAAATTTATAAAAAAAGCCATATGAAAGTGAATTCAATGCAAATTTTTTCAAGAAAATTTTGTCAATCGTTTAAACGGCAGTTGCGGCCTAACTAGGACAGCTAGAAGAGTGCAATTTTTTTAAATAGCAAGACAATGATCTTTATTAAAAGTTTCTTTAAAAAAATTTCATAAAAAAGTTTTATAAACCATAAAAAAACTGATTTTAATGCAAATTTTTTAAAAAAAGTTTTAAGAAAATATTGCCAAATGTTTAAACGGCAATTGCAGACTAACTGGGACAACTAAAAAAGTACAATTTTTTTTAATAGCAAGACAATGATCTTTATTAAAAGTTACTTTAAAAAAATTGTTGAAAAAGTTTTATAAACAATAAAAAAAGTGATTTTAATGCAAATCTTTGGAAAAGAGTTTTAAGCAAATTTTGTCAAATGTTTAAACGGCAATTGCGGCCTAACTAGGACAGCTAGAAGGTGCAGTTTTTTTTAATAGCAAGATGATAATCTTTTCTAATCGTTTGGTAAAAAAAATGTTAAAAAAGCTTTATAAACCATTAAAAAAATAATTTTAATGAAAAATTTTTAAAGAAAATTTTATCAAATGTTTAAACGGAAATTGCGGTCTAACTAGGTCAACTAGAAAGGTGCAGTTTTTTTTAATAACAAGACAATAATCTTTTCTAAACGTTTTGTAAAAAAAATTTGATAAAAAATTTTATAAACCATAAAAAATTTGATTTTAATGCAAATTTTTTGAAAAATCTTTTTCGTAATTTTTGTCAAATGTTTAAACGGCAATTGCGGCCTAAGCAGGACAGCTAAAAGGGTTCAGTTTTGTTTAATAGCAAGATAATGATTTTTTCTAAAAGTTTTGTAAGAGAAAATTAATAAAAAAAAGCCATATGAAAGTGATTTCAATGCAAATTTTTTCAAGAAAATTTTGTCAATCGTTTAAACGGCAATTGCGGCCTAACTAGGACAGCTAGAAGAGTGCAATTTTTTTAATAGCAAGACAATGATCTTTATTAAAAGTTTCTTTAAAAAAATTGCATAAAAAAGTTTTATAAACCATAAAAAAACTGATTTTAATGCAAATTTTTTGAAAAAAGTTTTAAGAAAATATTGCCAAATGTATAACGGCAATTGCGGCCTAACTAGGACAGCTCAAAAAGTACAAATTTTTTTAATAGCAAGATAATGATCTTTATTAAATGTTTCTTAAAAAAAAATTGTTGAAAAAGTTTTATAAACCATAAAAAAGTGATTTTACCGCAAATTTTTTGAAAAACCTTTTCCTAAAATTTTGTCAAATGTTTAAACGGAAATTGTGGCCTAAGTAGGACAGCTACAAGGGTGCAGTTTTTCTTAATAGCAGGATAATGATTTCTTCTAAAAGTTTTGCAAGAGAAAATTGATAAAAAAGCCTTATGAAAGTGATTTTAATGCAAATTCTTAAAAGAAAATTTTATCAATCGTTTAAACGGCAATTGCGGCCTAACTAGGACAGCTAGAAGAATGCAATTTTTTTAAATTGCAAGACAATGATCTTTGTTAAAAATTTCTTTAAAAAAATTTGATAAAAAAGTTTTATAAATTTTTTTAAAAAAGCTTTAAGAAAATGTGTTTAAACGTCAATTACGGTCTAACTAGGTCAACTAGAAGGGTGCTGTTTTTATAATAACAAGACAATAATATTTTCTAAACGTTTTGTAAATAAAAAATTAACAAAAAAACTTTATAAACCAAAAAAAAGTGATTTTACAGCAAATTTTCTGGAAAACCTTTTTCGAAAATTTGGTCAAACGTTTAAACGGCAATTGTGGCCTAAGTAGCACAGCTAGAAGGATGCAGTTTTTTTTAATAGCAAGATAATGATTTTTTCTAAAAGTTTCGTAAGAGAATATTGATAACAAAGTCTTATGAAAGTGATTTTAATGCAAATTTTTTCAAGAAAATTTTGTCAATCGTTTAAACGGCAATTGCGGCCTAACTAGGACAGCTAGAAGGGTGCAGTTATTTTTAATAGCAAGACAATAATCTTTTGTAAACGTTTTGTAAAAAAAATTGGTAAAAAACTTTATAAAGCATAAAAAATGTGATTTTAATGCAAATTTTTTGAAAATTTTTTTTCGAAAAGTTTGTCAAATGTTTAAACGGCAATTGCGCCTTAAGACAGATAGAATGGTGCAGTTTTTTGAAAATAGCAAAATAATAATCTTTTCTAAACGTTTTGTAAAACAATATTAATAAAAAAACTTTATAAACCGTAAAAAAAGAGATTTTAATTCTTCAAAAATTTTGTGTAGTTTTCTTTAAATAGCAAAATAATAATCTTTTCTAAACGTTTTGTAAAAAAAAACATAAACAATGATTTTAATGCAAATCTTTTGAAAAAAGTTTTAAGCAAATTTTGTCATATGTTAAAACCGCAATTGCGGCCTAACTAAGACAGCTAGAAAAGTGGAATTTTTTTTAATAACAAGACGATGATTTTTATTAAAAGTTTCTTCAAAAAAATTTCATAAAAAAGTTTTATACACCATAAAAAAAGTGATTTCAATGCAAATTTTTTGAAAAAAGTTTTAAGAAAATATTGTTAAATGTTTAAACGGCAATTGCGGCCTAACTAGGACAGCTAGAAGCTGCAGTTTTTTTTAATAGCAAGATGATAATCTTTTCTAATCGTTTGGTAAAAAAAAATTGATAAAAAAGCTTTATAAACCATTAAAAAAATTATTTTAATAAAAAAATTTTAAAGAAAATTTTGTCAAATGTTTAAACGGAAATTGCGGTCTAACTATAGGTCAACTAGAAGGGTGCAGTTTTTTTAATAACAACACAATAATCTTTTCTAAATGTTTTGTAAAAAAAATTTGATAAAATGTTTTATTAACCATAAAAAAATAGATTTCAATGCAAATTCTTTGAAAAACCTTTTTCGAAATTTTGGTCAAACGTTTAAACGGCAGTTGCGGCCTAACTAGGACAGCTAGAAGAGTGCAATTTTTTTTAATAGCAAGACAATGATTTTTGTTAAAAGATTCTTTTAAAAAATTCAATTTTATAAAATATAAAAAAAGTGATTTTAATGCAAATTTTTTGAAAAAAGTTTTAAGCAAATTTCGTCAAATGTTTAAACGGAAATTGCTGTATAACTAGGTCAGCTAAAAGGGTGCAGTTTTTTTTAAATAACAAGACAATAATCTTTTTATGCCTCCGTCCGTTTTGACGTATTTTACAAGCAATATAATCGGCCGGAAAAATTACTTTTCCGGACTAGGCCGGTAAAGTCAAGGTTAAATGTAGTAAAATTTTATAGCTAGAAGTTGGCAGTACAGTAATTCGCCTTTCTTCAATAGTTTATGTGTCATGTCATTTATGTCAAAATTATTATTTTATGAGCTTGTTTAACTATTATACTACTCGAAATTACCTATAACGACTTTTCTAATAACGAATGCTAACTTATTTCAATCTTATTGACAAAGAGAACGATAAAGGCAACCGCAAAATTAAAAATCACTTAAACTTATATCGATCAAGATCAAGTAAGTATACCTATGTATATGAAACATCTATAAGGCCTGTTTGACACGATGTTATTTTTGCTATCAAATATGTTATGAAAAAATTCATATATAAATAACCTTGTAAAGGTTACTTCATAAGCAAAAAAATTGTAATAAAGTTTTTGACGAGTTTGACACGATAGTAAAAATATTTGAAGAAATATCCACTGTGAGCATGCGCATTTGAAAATTAAAAACCAAAAGTTTCATTTTCAAATAAAACCGTGCATAATAACCTCAAACATTGATTTTTATTAAGTATTAAAGAATAATTATTATGAGCAACATAGATGACGAAAGACATTTTTAAAACTTATTATGTATTTATTAATAAGTACAAATCGCTGTTAACCATGTATATATATATAATAAATACGAACTGCTAACCTAACCAACAAATTGCAAAACAGCGGATTTAGGGAAGGGACCCAACTTGGCCAACTTTGACGCATTTTGAACTTCTACGCCGATTTGCAGTCAGAATTAATTGTTCCGTTGAAAAATATTAGAACTAGTTTTAAAATTTCTCATTTCTTGCATCAAATCTTGCATAAAAAATTATGTTTCTGTGTGCAACGGTACAATTTTATTGCTGCAAAAATTATCCATAAAAACTATAAAAAATTGCATCGTGTTAAACAGGCCTAACTTTAAATTGTAACTTTTAGCTTAATCAACAGCATATTAACATCTCTATCATTTATTATAAGAAACTTACTTATTTAAATTAAAGTTAATTGTGCAGTTTGAAATATTTATATAAAGTAAACTCGTATGATTTAAGTTGAATTGTAAGTTTTGAACGTTACAATTTGGTTGAATGCCATCGACATTAGCAAAACTTATGGAACACTGTGGTATGGAATTACATTGTCTTGTTAGTTGATTGTCTATTGCGATTTTAGGTGTCAAGGAGTCTTCTATGTATTCTTCGGCAACAGTACTGTCCTTTTCAACTACGTGATATTAGTTCCCTGACTTACTAATGCCGTTCCACTATTTCTACAAATGCAGTGTCCTGTATATAATAAAACATACTTATTATAGACGCTTGCTGAATTTTTAATACACCAGTTAACAAGATCGTGGTTTCCAGTACCGATCCGAAGATTTTGTCGGTAACAAATTGTTATCACATTTTGTGCAGCTTCTTTAATGTGTGGAGGAATATCCATTTTAAGACGATACAAATAAATAATACTTTTAATCAAGTTAATTAAATTGTAACAAAATTAAGTATATTTACATAAACAATTAAAATTCAAAATTACAGATTTCGTTGTTATCAACATAGAATATTTAAATTTAGTTAGTAAAATAAATCATTTTTTAAACATTTTTTTTTAAAGTTCGGCACAAAAAATGTTGTGTATCACTCGTCCTAAAAGTATTTTGCGAGTATTCGCCTTTTGTAGGCCTGTGCTTCGCCTCGGCCTACAAATATGCTCATACTCGCAAAATAGCACTTTCTGGACTAGTGATACAAATAACTATTTTCAAACGTTTTGTAAAAAAAAATTGACAAAAAACTTTATAAACCATAAAAAAATTGAATTTAATGCATATTTTTTGAAAAACCTTTTTCCTAATTTTTGTCAAATGTTTAAACGGCAATTGTGGCCTAACTAGATCAACTAGAAGGGTGCAGTTTTTTTTAATAACAAGACAATAATCTTTTCTAAACGCTTTTTAAGTGGAAAATTGAAAAAACTTTATAAACCATAAAAAAGTGATTTTACAGCAAATTTTTTGAAAAACCTTTTCCTAAAATTTTGTTAAATGTTTAAACGGAAATTGTGGCCTAAGTAGGACAGCTACAAGGGTGCAGTTTTTCTTAATAGCAAGATAATGATTTTTTCTAAAAGTTTTGTAAGAGAAAATTAATAAAAAAAGCCTTATGAAAGTGATTTTAATGCAAATTTTTTCAAGGAAATTTTGTCAATCGCTTAAACGGCAATTGCGGCCTAACTAGGACAGCTAGAAGGGTGCAGTTCTTTAAATAGCAAGACAATGATCTTTTAATAAAGTTTGTAAAAAAAATTTAATCAAAAAGTTTTATAAAATACTTTTCTAAAAGTATCGTAAAAAAATTTGATAAAAAAGCTTTTTAAAAGTGATTTTAATGCTTTTTTTTTAAAAAACGTTAAAAAATTCTTTTTTTAAATGTTTGAACGACAATTGCGGCCTAACTAGGACATCTAAAAAGGTGTAGTTTTTTTAATGACAAGATAATGATTTTTTTAAACGTTTTGTACATAAAATTGTTAAAGAAGCTTTATAAAAGTGGTTTTAATGAAAATTTTTTGAATAAAGTTTTAAGAAAATTTTGTCAAATGATTAAACGTCAATTGCGGTTTAACTGGGACAGCTAAAAAGGTACAGTTTTTTTAATGGCAAGATCTTTTCTAAACGTTTGGTAAAAAAATTGATAAAAAAGCTTTATAAACCATAAAAAAAGTGATTTTAATGAATATTTTTACAAGAAAATTTTGTCAATCGCTTAAACGGCAATTGCGGTCTAACTAGGACAGGTAGAAGGGTGCAGTTCTTTAAATAGCAAAACAATGATCTTTTAATTCAGTTTGAAAAAAAAATTTAATCAAAAAGTTTTATAAAATACTTTTCTAAAAGTATCGTAAAAAAATTTAATAAAAAAGCTTTATAAAAGTGATTTTAATGAAAATTTTTTGAATAAAGTTTTAAGAAAATTTTGTCAATTGTTTAAACAATTGCGGTTTAACTGGGACAGCTAAAAAGGTACAGTTTTTTTATGGCAAGATCTTTTCTAAACGTTTGGTAAAAAAATTGATAAAAAAGCTTTATAAACCATGAAAAAAGTGATTTTAATTAAACTTTTTTCAAGAAAGTTTTGTCAATCCTTTAAACGGCAATTGCGGCCTAACTAGGACAGATAGAAGGGTGCAGTTTTTTAACAAGACAATGATCTTTTAAAAAAGTTTAAAAAAATTTGTAAAAAAGTTTTATAAACCATAAAAAAAGTGCTTTTAAGCAAATTTTTTGAAAAATGTTTTAAGCAAATTTTGTCAAATGTTTAAACGGCAATAGCGGCCTAACTAGGACAGATAGAAGAGTGCAGGTTTTTTAATAGAAAGATAACGATCTTTTCTAAAAGTATTGTAAAAAAATTAATAAAAAAGCTTTATAAAAGTGATTTTAATGAAAATTTTTTGAATAAAGTTTTAAGAAAATTTTGTCAAATGTTTTAACGTCAATTGCGGTTTAACTGGGACAGCTAAAAAGGTACAGTTTTTTAATGGCAAGATCTTTTCTAAACGTTTGGTAAAAAAATTGATAAAAAAGCTTTATAAACCATGAAAAAAGTGATTTTAATAAAAATTTTTTCAAGAAAGTTTTGTCAATCCTTTAAACGGCAATTGCGGCCTAACTAGGACAGATAGAAGGGTGCAGTTTTTTAACAAGACAATGATCTTTTAAAAAAGTTTAAAAAAATTTGTAAAAAAGTTTTATAAACCATAAAAAAAGTGCTTTTAAGCAAATTTTTTGAAAAATGTTTTAAGCAAATTTTGTCAAATGTTTAAACGGCAATAGCGGCCTAACTAGGACAGATAGAAGAGTGCAGGTTTTTTAATAGAAAGATAACTATCTTTTCTAAAAGTATTGTAAAAAAATTAATAAAAAAGCTTTATAAAAGTGATTTTAATGCAGATTTTTTTTTAAAAGTTTTAAGAAAATTGTGTCAAATGTTTATACGGACATCTAGAAGAGAAAAATATACAAGTCTTACTTGGTCTTATTAAATAACTGAAACTTAAATAACTTACAGGTTATACGAGTACCACTCAAAAAGCGAATAAAGCTCTTTGGTCTGAAAAGGTAGGTACGGAAGCTAAAAGTATAATACAAAAATCGGAAAAACTAGAAGCCTTTAGTTTTTGTTTTTCAAAATAAGCATAATTTGTTAATTAACAATAATTAGTTTAGACAGTTTTAAATAGAGTTACTACCGTTTTAGACAGCTAAAACACTTACTATCGGGTTTATCATACGCAGTTACTAAACACAACTTGTCTTAGAAACGTACTTAGTAAACAATTAAATAGAGCTTAATCGCACAAAAAAAATATTTAAGAAAACGAAAACAAACATCATATTTATATCAATAACCCAATTCGTTCTATTTTTATAATTATTCTGACTCACTGACTAAATCTCGTATTAAAACTAACGGTTCAAAATTATTGATTAGAAAGAAAACTCGATGATTATACGTTATCTTAACAGAGAGCAAACTTAGCAGGATGAATTAGTAAAAACAATAAACTTTACTGCGAAATATCTACAGTAATTCTAAAATAATACACAAAACTAAAATAATAATGATTACCTGTTACATATTAATTAGTTAATACACAAAAAGAATAGTTATAAAGTCACAGAAAAACACAATAAACGAATAGTAAAGAAACTATCAACAGCAAACAATAATAGAAAAAAAAACAAAATTTTCTTATAGTTCAATAAAATTTCTAATTTAATTTATGGTGATTAAACATAAAAGATTAATCTATATTTCATTATCGCTTTAGATTTGTATACATAGAAACTTAAACATCTTTCAAGGTTCGGTTAAGTTATATGCATTTATTGACAGTGTGTATATGTATTTGTGTGTGCTTGGATTGATTATACGTGTGTTGTGAAACTTTTATTGCAATTTTAAGTTTCAAGTGTGCGCGTTCAAATTACAGTTTTAAAAAATTTATGTATAAAAATAAATTACATAAACATTTTAATTAGAAAACATTGATTATTTTTATCAATCACAAATGTTCTCCGGAAGATTATCTCAGTTAATTGCTGTCGTAACAGGTACGCTAAATTAGAATCTAAATTAAAAAGTTACTTTCTGAATTGTGTTTAGGTTCTTTAACGGCTTTATCCGATGGAATGCAATACGGATGGTCGTCGCCAGCGTTATCAGTCTTGCAATCACCTTCATCCCCAATAAAATTTGAAGATTGGCATATGGTGTGGTTAGAGAATTTATACATGTTGGGAGGATTCATTGGACTACCACTAACAATATATTTATTGGACAAATTTGGTCGTAAAACGTGCATGTTAATGGCGGCAGTTGAAAATTTGATTGCGTGGATTTTATTAGGAACCGCAACTTCTATAGAATTGTTATTATTCGCTCGTTTTTTGGCTGGTTTTGGCGCGGACGTCAACTTCGTAGCAACCCCCACGTACATTGCAGAAATTGCAGATAAACAGATACGAGGGCGTCTCGGCTCTATCATTTACATAATGATGCTAATTGGGATTTTATTAATTTATTCGGTTGGACCTTTTGTGTCAATCGCAGCTTCATCGGCTATAGGTGCTTCCGTAGTAATCATACAGCTATTAACATTTTCATTTATGCCTAAAAGTCCGTACTACTTACTTGTCAAAAACAACGTAGAAGGTGCAAGAAAATCGTTGCAGGTATTAAGACCTGCGGACGAAGTCGAAGACGAGCTAAAGGAAATCGCCGAAGTCATAAAAAAAGAAAACGAGGAACGTGGACGGCCTTTAGATTTGTTTAAGGTAAAAAGCTACCGTAAAGCGTTTTTAATAATGACCGTTTTAAACGTCGGTCAACACTTTAGTGGTATTAGTGTAATGTTGATGAACATTCACATGATTTTAGAAGACGCAGCTTCAATCATTTCCGTAAGCACTGCGGCAATTATTTTCTCGGCGTTAATGTTAATTTCTTGCATCGTGTCTGCAATTTTAATTGACAAAGCTGGAAGAAAATTTCTTTTATATACTTCGAGTTTTTTAACCGGAATTTCCTTGTTAATTCTCGCTTCGTATTTTGCAGCGAAAAACGCTAACGTTGACGTATCCAATTATAATTGGCTTCCTATTCTTTCCGTAATGCTCTACGCCATTTGCTTTAAATGGGGTTTAGGTTTAGTTCCGATTGTAATGACTGCCGAATTATACCCAACTAATATTAAAGCATTAGGGTGTGCAGTAGCTGACGCTATGTATATAATTGGAGGTGGCGTATCGATATTCTTATTTCACGCTCTATTAGAAAGGTATGGTTTAGAAGTGCCCTTTTTTCTTTTTGGGTTTTGTTGCCTCTTTATAGGAGTATTTTCTATATTTGTAATTCCGGAAACCAAAGGCAGAAGTTTAGAAGAAATTCAACAAATGTTAAAGGGCAATTCGATAACGGACACGGAAAAAATTCATTTGTTAAGTTCAACAGGAAATGGTAGTTATAATGTAAATTACGAATGATTTGTTTTTTATTCCAAATCTTGTTTTTTCAATAAAATTATTTTACTATTGTAAGATTTTTATTAATAATAAATCGGACAAGCTATTCAATGAAAAATATAAAAATATGTAATCCAATTACACTTATAACACAGCAGTTCACGTTTAGAAGAAGAACGTACATAAGTATATTTATATAAGTTTTATCAAACACTAGCATGTAGGTAGGTATCACAAACAAAATATTTTCGTGAAAGAAGTAACGACCAGGAACCAAAGAGGAGATAGCTTGAAACCATGATTACGATTAAAGTTATTGGGTTGTTCGAAAACTTTAATGAGCTCTTGGATTTTTCTATTGAAAAAGAATAGTAATTTTGCAATGACATCCCCTTAAGGTAAAATGAACGTAATTTCAACAATATTCAATACAATTTAGATATGAAGAAGTTTCCCAGCAAACACAGATGGACTTAAATTACTGTTGAATTGCCATTAAATTACGGTAATTTAAGTAGTAATTTAAACAGTAAAAAAGGCGCCATTAAGCAACCACTTAAACTACCAAAAATTAATTGACTTCTAAATTACTAATAAGCTACCATTAAAATACTGTTGTTATATTACCATTGAATTACTGTTAAACTACTGTTTTGAACTACTAGCAAAACTATTATTTGTTTCTGTAATTTTTTATTTATTTCGTTTACAGAATTTGACGCACATAATTGATAAATTGTGGGATTTTTTTAAAATTAGAATTTAATTTAAGTACTTACCTGGGGTTTGATCCCACAAACATCAGGAACATCTCTTGCAACCTAAACGCGTTAACCACTACTCTACCTGACCTAATACTATATATATATATATATATATATATATATATATATATATATATATATATATATATATTTCGTATGGCATAACCGACAAGATCGTGTACATAATAAAGGGGAAAAAAAAGAAAAAGTACAAAACAACAAAGCAAAACAAACTCAGGTATATGAATACAAAACAAATAGGGTGGACTAAAACAAGAGCATTGCAAATAATATATACAATATAAGGCTGTTGAGTGACTAGGTCTTCATATGTGGGTATCCAATTCTTTGAGCCAACGGGCCGCGTCTGCGCCTGCTTCGTGAAGTTCCGCCAGAGAGCCTGGGTATCTTCTATCGGAACAGTCCATGGCGATGTGCTGAGGGGTTTGGTGGGCGATACTGCAATCGCAGCTAGGGCTATCAGCGAGTCCCCATTTGCATTTCCAATATGCAGTTCTGCCGTGGTTGGTTCTTAACCGGTTCAGAGTTGCCCAATTCTTTCTGGGGAGATCAAACCCTGGGGGGCGTTCTGCTGGATCTGTTATCAGGTGATTACTGTCCGGGTTTGATGCGGCCCACTCTTCTCTCCATGCGTCGATCAGGTCGAAGTGTTCATTGGTGAGCTGGTGGCCAAGTCTCCAAGGAGGTTTCCGGGATTTTAATCTAGCGACCTGTGGGGTACAGTCCTGGTGAATGGGAAGTTGATTGTTCTCACAGCATTTCTGCCATTCCTTCAAGAGTGCCGATTTGTGCCCCAGAGAGGGAGGTGGTATATTAGCCAGCACCGGCAGCCATTGTGTTGGGGTGGACTTTATAGTGCCAGAGATGACTCTCATGGTTTCGTTTAGCTGACTGTCCACGACGCCAGTGTGAGCGCTGTTTAACCACACGGGACAGCAATATTCTGCCACTGAGTAGACTAGGGCTATCGCCGATGTTCTGAGGACTGTTGCCTCTGCTCCCCAGCTGTTTCCAGATATTTTGTGCAGTATGTTGTTCCTGGTCTTAAGTTTGCCTGCGGTCTTGTGCAGGTGGCTTTTGAAAGTGAGTGATCTGTCCAGTGTTACACCTAGGTATTTTGGATTCGGATTATATGGGACGAATTGACCTCTGAATCGTATTTGCGGTGCGTAGTGTGCGTCTCTGTTGCAGAGGTGGAAGTACGTAGATTCGGTTTTCCTTATATTAGGTTTTAGTCGCCAGGTTCTAAAATACTCGTTCATTTTAGTCAGGTCGTTTGTGAGTTCAATTTCAGCGGCCTGGAAATTTGGCTTTTGGTTGACTAGGGCGATGTCGTCAGCATAAATGAATTTTCTCGAAGACGTGTCTGGCAAATCGGAGATATATATGTTAAACAGAATGGGTGCGAGTACCGATCCCTGCGGAAGACCATCATTAATCCTGCACTTGCGGCTGATTTTGCCGTTTAGGTGCACTTCAACAAATCTGTTAGAAAGCATGTTGTTTAATAGGTTGGTGAGCATTTTAGAACGGGTGGTGTGAAAAAATTTTAAGAGAATTCCATGCCTCCAGATTGTATAAATATATATATACTATAAAAGCTAACTACACGTTATATACGTTGAATACAAAATCGAGTAACTTATTCGTAATTTAATACTTTCAACGTGAACCATTAAATATTTCACATGACGATCAGACTGATGATGAATTAGTCCTATATATACATTTGCATCGCTACGTATTAATTATACTCTTGTTGTTTTTGTTATTCGGTAATCAGGATAATTCATGTTTTAGTTGCTTGAAGTGGTTTATATAATCCGAATATTTTTGGATACGGCAGGTACATAATTTCATGCAATATTGATATTCTTGTATCATAAGTTATAATATTTACTTTTGTTTTATATTTATATTGCGTTACTGGATCCCGCAGATTTACCAATGCTATTTGACTTTCCAATATTAATATTTTCGTAAACTGTACGAAATCTTTTTAGTTGTCGATAATAATTGCCACTTTTCTTCTTTCTATGCATTCTTCAAGCAATTGTTTGATAGCAGACCTAACTGTTTAGCAAATATAACGACTATTTTTAAAATAATTTAGCTTAACATTTATATAGCAACTCTATTACTACTGACTATTAATTTACCTTGTATTTTAACGGACATTCAATTACCATTAAACTCCCCAACCTAATTCTGGAATTACTACTAAGTTACTGAGTAAACTATTCAAGCTACCAATCATTACATTACTCCTAAATTACTTTTGAATTGCTGGGTAGTATAATGATAACTCAATTACCGGTAAACTACATCGCTCAATTTTTTAATTACTCTTAAGTTACTGGTTAAACTATTTTTAAGCTACCCACCATTACATTACTCCTTAATTACAATCTAATTACGGTGTGGTATAACGGTGATTCATTTACCATTAAACTACAACGTTTAATTTTTTAATTACTATTAAGTTACTAATTAAATTACTTTTATGCTACCACAATACTGAAATACTCCTTAACTACTTCGTATACTACTTTTAAACTAGTAACCATTTAAATTACTGCTACACGTCACCTTAGACTACTCTTAAATTACGAAAAAAATTAAATTACTTATAAATGACTTTTCAATACCCAATACTACTAAATTAAGCTACCTTGTGTTTGCTGGGTTCCTATTGCCTTCATTATTTATATTACTATTGCCATGCTCAAAAAAATGATTTCATTAGAGCATCATTATAATATTTTGCTTTTTAAAAAAGTTTACCAAGGGATCATCTTGTACACCCCGGCGGTCAAGATGATCGCTATGGTATGGACAAGATGATCCCCGGAGTTATCTTACCCCTGTTTTGGATTTTAAAATAATAAGGTAAATAAAAACAAAAATCGGCTTGAGCTTACAATGTTTTTATTTTAACTAAGGTTTTATAAACTAAACGTCAAAAAAAAAATAACATAGTATATGCTTTAAACAAACAATAATTCATAATAAAACAAAAATAAAAACACTTGGGACAAGAATCATTTTGAAAGTCAACATTAAAGAATCTTCAACAGGATGTCTTCAAAAAATTAAAAGAACTTGGTTTGTTTCTCTTAAAAGTCCCAACGCGTTTTACTTAGTGTTGTGTTAGGTACATAAATCACAAATAAAATTATCTGGATCATCGCTATCTATCCCGGCACAAGCTTCATGACCCCATCCATCTTTGGAAAACGTCCGTGCAAAACAGACATTGTACGTCTTCTTCTTCAGATGATTCAGATTCGGAGGAATGTGAAGTTTTCTTCTTTTTTTTTGACATTTCTTTACCTACGCCCTTTCCTTTCTGTTTTTTTTAATACAGCTTTTTTGTTAACTTGTTCCTTTTGTGGCCTTTTATTTTCTTTTCCGGTTTTCTTGCTAGTTTCTTCCTCTAAGTAAGTTTTATATGGTGTACTGTTTAAAATTGCCGTCTTCCTTTTAACATAACTATTTTTGGCAATGGTTTTAATTGACCGGGTGAAATCACAAAATATCCAAGATCGCTATCATTTAGGTGTGATGGTGTCTCACTGCGGTTGATTGCGTTGCTCGTGGATGGCAACAGTGATAAAGGATTACAAACTGAAAGTTGTTCTTTTACTATAGGCGATGATGTTCTATGCCGTTCACTTTCCACATCTGGTAATTGTGGTGAACCGGAACCTTCTTCATGCAATTCATTTTCAGTTGTTGCAGCAGCAATGAAATCGCCTTCGGTAAACACATCGGGGTCAAAAGGACATATTGCGGTTTTAGCAAATCCATTGATAGCATTTGTTGGAACGGCAGCTTTTAAGTAAAAAACAAAGGATTGCAATTTACAGGGCGCGTCATAAACTTGTTTCAACTTATCTAAAGAACTTGAATATAGTTGTGCTTACATTTTATTTTTGCTTAGTTTAACTTCGAACACGTTTGCATAAAGACAATTATTCATTTTTAAAATTTCTGTTTAAGGATGAACTTCCACAGTGACCAACGTCCATCGGCATTCGACTAACTCCTTCTTCAGGGACTTTGCAAGTAGTAAGTTTTTTTTAAAATTTTGTTTATTATTGTTTGTTTATTTTTAAACACAGAGCCAGCTAATAATGCAATAATTTTTTACGGAAACTTTGTATTTTACTAATTATTAACTTTGAAATTTTTTAATTAACATTAACAAAGGATTGCAATTTACAGGGCGCGTCATAAACTTGTTTCAACTTATCTAAAGAACTTGAATATAGTTGTGCTTACATTTTATTTTTGCTTAGTTTAACTTCGAACACGTTTGCATAAAGACAATTATTAATTTTTAAAATTTCTGTTTAAGGATGAACTTCCACAGTGACCAACGTCCATCGGCATTCGACTAACTCCTTCTTCAGGGACTTTGCAAGTAGTAAGTTTTTTTTAAAATTTTGTTTATTATTGTTTGTTTATTTTTAAACACAGAGCCAGCTAATAATGCAATAATTTTTTACGGAAACTTTGTATTTTACTAATTATTAACTTTGAAATTTTTTAATTAACATTAACAAAGGATTGCAATTTACAGGGCGCGTCATAAACTTGTTTCAACTTATCTAAAGAACTTGAATATAGTTGTGCTTACATTTTATTTTTGCTTAGTTTAACTTCGAACACGTTTGCATAAAGACAATTATTAATTTTTAAAATTTCTGTTTAAGGATGAACTTCCACAGTGACCAACGTCCATCGGCATTCGACTAACTCCTTCTTCAGAGACTTTGCAAGTAGTAAGTTTTTTTTTAAATCTTGTTTATTATTGTTTGTTAATTTTTAGACACAGACCCAGCTAATAATGCAATAATTTTTACGTAAACTTTGTATTTTACTAATTATTAACTTTGAAATTTTTTAATTAACATTAACAAAGGATTGCAATTTACAGGGCGCGTCATAAACTTGTTTCAACTTATCTAAAGAACTTGAATATAGTTGTGCTTACATTTTATTTTTGCTTAGTTTAGCTTCGAACACGTTTGCATAAAGACAATTATTAATTTTTAAAATTTCTGTTTAAGGATGAACTTCCACAGTGACCAACGTCCATCGGCATTCGACTAACTCCTTCTTCAAGGACTTTGCAAGTAGTAAGTTTTTTTTTAAATTTTGTTTATTATTGTTTGTTTATTTTTAAACACAGACCCAGCTAATAATGCAATAATTTTTTACGTAAACTTTGTATTTTACTAATTACTAACTTTGAAAATTTTTAATTAACATTAACAAAGGATTGAAATTTACAGGGCGCGTCATAAACTTGTTTCAACTTATCTAAAGAACTTGAATATAGTTGTGCTTACATTTTATTTTTGCTTAGTTTAACTTCGAACACGTTTGCATAAAGACAATTATTAATTTTTAAAATTTCTGTTTAAGGATGAACTTCCACAGTGACCAACGTCCATCGGCATTCGACTAACTCCTTCTTCAGGGACTTTGCAAGTAGTAAGTTTTTTTTTAAATTTTGTTTATTATTGTTTGTTTATTTTTAAACACAGACCCAGCTAATAATGCAATAATTTTTTACGTAAACTTTGTATTTTACTAATTACTAACTTTGAAAATTTTTAATTAACATTAACAAAGGATTGAAATTTACAGGGCGCGTCATAAACTTGTTTCAACTTATCTAAAGAACTTGAATATAGTTGTGCTTACATTTTATTTTTGCTTAGTTTAACTTCGAACACGTTTGCATAAAGACAATTATTAATTTTTAAAATTTCTGTTTAAGGATGAACTTCCACAGTGACCAACGTCCATCGGCATTCGACTAACTCCTTCTTCAGAGACTTTGCAAGTAGTAAGTTTTTTTTTAAATCTTGTTTATTATTGTTTGTTAATTTTTAGACACAGACCCAGCTAATAATGCAATAATTTTTTACGTAAACTTTGTATTTTACTAATTATTAACTTTGAAATTTTTTAATTAACATTAACAAAGGATTGCAATTTACAGGGCGCGTCATAAACTTGTTTCAACTTATCTAAAGAACTTGAATATAGTTGTGCTTACATTTTATTTTTGCTTAGTTTAACTTCGAACACGTTTGCATAAAGACAATTATTAATTTTTAAAATTTCTGTTTAAGGATGAACTTCCACAGTGACCAACGTCCATCGGCATTCGACTAACTCCTTCTTCAGAGACTTTGCAAGTAGTAAGTTTTTTTTTAAATCTTGTTTATTATTGTTTGTTTATTTTTAGACACAGACCCAGCTAATAATGCAATAATTTTTTACGTAAACTTTGTATTTTACTAATTACTAACTTTGAAAATTTTTAATTAACATTAACAAAGGATTGAAATTTACAGGGCGCGTCATAAACTTGTTTCAACTTATCTAAAGAACTTGAATATAGTTGTGCTTACATTTTATTTTTGCTTAGTTTAGCTTCTAACACGTTTGCATAAAGACAATTATTAATTTTTAAAATTTCTGTTTAAGGATGAACTTCCACAGTGACCAACGTCCATCGGCATTCGACTAACTCCTTCTTCAGGGACTTTGCAAGTAGTAAGTTTTTTTTTAAATCTTGTTTATTATTGTTTGTTAATTTTTAGACACAGACCCAGCTAATAATGCAATAATTTTTTACGTAAACTTTGTATTTTACTAATTATTAACTTTGAAATTTTTTAATTAACATTAACAAAGGATTGCAATTTACAGGGCGCGTCATAAACTTGTTTCAACTTATCTAAAGAACTTGAATATAGTTGTGCTTACATTTTATTTTTGCTTAGTTTAACTTCGAACACGTTTGCATAAAGACAATTATTAATTTTTAAAATTTCTGTTTAAGGATGAACTTCCACAGTGACCAACGTCCATCGGCATTCGACTAACTCCTTCTTCAGGGACTTTGCAAGTAGTAAGTTTTTTTTTAAATTTTGTTTATTATTGTTTGTTTATTTTTAAACACAGACCCAGCTAATAATGCAATAATTTTTTACGTAAACTTTGTATTTTACTAATTACTAACTTTGAAAATTTTTAATTAACATTAACAAAGGATTGAAATTTACAGGGCGCGTCATAAACTTGTTTCAACTTATCTAAAGAACTTGAATATAGTTGTGCTTACATTTTATTTTTGCTTAGTTTAACTTCGAACACGTTTGCATAAAGACAATTATTAATTTTTAAAATTTCTGTTTAAGGATGAACTTCCACAGTGACCAACGTCCATCGGCATTCGACTAACTCCTTCTTCAGGGACTTTGCAAGTAGTAAGTTTTTTTTTAAATTTTGTTTATTATTGTTTGTTCATTTTTAAACACAGACCCAGCTAATAATGCAATAATTTTTTACGTAAACTTTGTATTTTACTAATTACTAACTTTGAAAATTTTTAATTAACATTAACAAAGGATTGAAATTTACAGGGCGCGTCATAAACTTGTTTCAACTTATCTAAAGAACTTGAATATAGTTGTGCTTACATTTTATTTTTGCTTAGTTTAGCTTCGAACACGTTTGCATAAAGACAATTATTAATTTTTAAAATTTCTGTTTAAGGATGAACTTCCACAGTGACCAACGTCCATCGGCATTCGACTAACTCCTTCTTCAGGGACTTTGCAAGTAGTAAGTTTTTTTTTAAATTTTGTTTATTATTGTTTGTTCATTTTTAAACACAGACCCAGCTAATAATGCAATAATTTTTTACGTAAACTTTGTATTTTACTAATTACTAACTTTGAAAATTTTTAATTAACATTAACAAAGGATTGAAATTTACAGGGCGCGTCATAAACTTGTTTCAACTTATCTAAAGAACTTGAATATAGTTGTGCTTACATTTTATTTTTGCTTAGTTTAACTTCGAACACGTTTGCATAAAGACAATTATTAATTTTTAAAATTTCTGTTTAAGGATGAACTTCCACAGTGACCAACGTCCATCGGCATTCGACTAACTCCTTCTTCAGGGACTTTGCAAGTAGTAAGTTTTTTTTTAAATTTTGTTTATTATTGTTTGTTTATTTTTAAACACAGACCCAGCTAATAATGCAATAATTTTTTACGTAAACTTTGTATTTTACTAATTACTAACTTTGAAAATTTTTAATTAACATTAACAAAGGATTGAAATTTACAGGGCGCGTCATAAACTTGTTTCAACTTATCTAAAGAACTTGAATATAGTTGTGCTTACATTTTATTTTTGCTTAGTTTAACTTCGAACACGTTTGCATAAAGACAATTATTAATTTTTAAAATTTCTGTTTAAGGATGAACTTCCACAGTGACCAACGTCCATCGTCATTCGACTAACTTTTTCTTCAGGGACTTTGCAAGTAGTAAGTTTTTTTTTAAATTTTGTTTATTATTGTTTGTTCATTTTTAAACACAGACCCAGCTAATAATGCAATAATTTTTTACGTAAACTTTGTATTTTACTAATTACTAACTTTGAAAATTTTTAATTAACATTAACAAAGGATTGAAATTTACAGGGCGCGTCATAAACTTGTTTCAACTTATCTAAAGAACTTGAATATAGTTGTGCTTACATTTTATTTTTGCTTAGTTTAACTTCGAACACGTTTGCATAAAGACAATTATTAATTTTTAAAATTTCTGTTTAAGGATGAACTTCCACAGTGACCAACGTCCATCGGCATTCGACTAACTCCTTCTTCAGGGACTTTGCAAGTAGTAAGTTTTTTTTTAAATTTTGTTTATTATTGTTTGTTTATTTTTAAACACAGACCCAGCTAATAATGCAATAATTTTTTACGTAAACTTTGTATTTTACTAATTACTAACTTTAAAAATTTTTAATTAACATTAACAAAGGATTGAAATTTACAGGGCGCGTCATAAACTTGTTTCAACTTATCTAAAGAACTTGAATATAGTTGTGCTTACATTTTATTTTTGCTTAGTTTAACTTCGAACACGTTTGCATAAAGACAATTATTAATTTTTAAAATTTCTGTTTAAGGATGAACTTCCACAGTGACCAACGTCCATCGGCATTCGACTAACTCCTTCTTCAGGGACTTTGCAAGTAGTAAGTTTTTTTTCAAATTTTGTTTATTATTGTTTGTTAATTTTTAAACACAAACCCAGCTAATACTGCAATAATTTTTTACGTAAACTTTGTATTTTACTAATTATTAACTTTGAAAATTTTTAATTAACATTAACAAAGGATTGAAATTTACAGGGCGCGTCATAAACTTGTTTCAACTTATCTAAAGAACTTGAATATAGTTGTGCTTACATTTTATTTTTGCTTAGTTTAACTTCGAACACGTTTGCATAAAGACAATTATTAATTTTTAAAATTTCTGTTTAAGGATGAACTTCCACAGTGACCAACGTCCATCGGCATTCGACTAACTCCTTCTTCAGGGACTTTGCAAGTAGTAAGTTTTTTTTTAAATTTTGTTTATTATTGTTTGTTTATTTTTAAACACAGACCCAGCTAATAATGCAATAATTTTTTACGTAAACTTTGTATTTTACTAATTACTAACTTTGAAAATTTTTAATTAACATTAACAAAGGATTGAAATTTACAGGGCGCGTCATAAACTTGTTTCAACTTATCTAAAGAACTTGAATATAGTTGTGCTTACATTTTATTTTTGCTTAGTTTAACTTCGAACACGTTTGCATAAAGACAATTATTAATTTTTAAAATTTCTGTGGACCAAGGACCAAGGACCAAGGACCAAGGACCAAGGACCAAGGACCAAGGACCAAGGACCAAGGACCAAGGACCAAGGACCAAGGACCAAGGACCAAGGACCAAGGACCAAGGACCAAGGACCAAGGACCAAGGACCAAGGACCAAGGACCAAGGACCAAGGACCAAGGACCAAGGACCAAGGACCAAGGACCAAGGACCAAGGACCAAGGACCAAGGACCAAGGACCAAGGACCAAGGACCAAGGACCAAGGACCAAGGACCAAGGACCAAGGACCAAGAACCAAGGACCAAGGACCAAGGACCAAGGACCAAGGACCAAAGACCAGGACCAAGGACCAAGGACCAAGGACCAAGGACCAAGGACCAAGGACCAAGGACCAAGGACCAAGGACCAGGACCAGGACCAAGGACCAAGGACCAAGGACCAAGGACCAAGGACCAAGGACCAAGGACCAAGGACCAAGGACCAAGGACCAAGGACCAGGACCAAGGACCAAGGACCAGACCAAGGACCAAGGACCAAGGACCAAGGACCAAGGACCAAGGACCAAGGACCAAGGACCAAGGACCAAGGACCAAGGACCAAGGACCAAGGACCAAGGACCAAGGACCAAGGAGCAAGGACCAGGGACCAAGGACCAAGGACCAAGGACCAAGGACCAAGGACCAGGGACCAAGGAGCAGAGACCAGAGACCAAGGACCAAGGACCAAGGACCAAGGACCAAGGACCAAGGACCAAGGACCAAGGACCAAGGACCAAGGACCAAGGACCAAGGACCAAGGACCAAGGACCAAGGACCAAGGACCAAGGACCAAGGACCAAGGACCAAGGACCAAGGACCAAGGACCAAGGACCAAGGACCAAGGACCAAGGACCAAGGACCAAGGACCAAGGACCAAGGACCAAGGACCAAGGACCAAGGACCAAGGACCAAGGACCAAGGACCAAGGACCAAGGACCAAGGACCAAGGACCAAGGACCAAGGACCAAGGACCAAGGACCAAGGACCAAGGACCAAGGACCAAGGACCAAGGACCAAGGACCAAGGACCAAGGACCAAGGACCAAGGACCAAGGACCAAGGACCAAGGACCAAGGACCAAGGACCAAGGACCAAGGACCAAGGACCAAGGACCAAGGACCAAGGACCAAGGACCAAGGACCAAGGACCAAGGACCAAGGACCAAGGACCAAGGACCAAGGACCAAGGACCAAGGACCAAGGACCAAGGACCAAGGACCAAGGACCAAGGACCAAGGACCAAGGACCAAGGACCAAGGACCAAGGACCAAGGACCAGAGACCAAGGACCAAGGACCAAGGACCAAGGACCAAGGACCAAGGACCAAGGACCAAGGACCAAGGACCAAGGACCAAGGACCAAGGACCAAGGACCAAGGACCAAGGACCAAGGACCAAGGACCAACGACCAAAGACGAAGGACCAGAGACCAAGGACCAAGGACCAAGGACCAAGGACCAAGGACCAAGGACCAAGGACCAAGGACCAAGGACCAAGGACCAAGGACCAAGGACCAGAGACCAAGGACCAAGGACCAAGGACCAAGGACCAAGGACCAAGGACCAGAGACCAAGGACCAAGGACCAAGGACCAAGGACCAAGGACCAGAGACCAAGGACCAAGGACCAAGGACCAAGGACCAAGGACCAAGGACCAAGGACCAAGGACCAAGGACCAAGGAGACCAGAGACCAAGGACCAAGGACCAAGGACCAAGGACCAAGGACCAAGGACCAAGGACCAAGGACCAAGGACCAAGGACCAAGGACCAAGGACCAAGGACCAAGGACCAAGGACCAAGGACCAGAGACCAAGGACCAAGGACCAAGGACCAGAGACCAGGACCAAGGACCAAGGACCAAGGACCAAGGACCAAGGACCAAGGACCAAGGACCAAGACCAGGACCAAGGACCAAGGACCAAGGACCAAGGACCAAGGACCAAGGACCAAGGACCAAGGACCAAGGACCAAGGACCAGAGACCAAGGACCAAGGACCAGAGACCAAGGACCAGAGACCAAGGACCAAGGACCAAGGACCAAGGACCAAGGACCAAGGACCAAGGACCAAGGACCAAGGACCAAGGACCAAGGACCAGGACCAAGGACCAAGGACCAGAGACCAAGGACCAGAGACCAAGGACCAAGGACCAAGGACCAAGGACCAAGGACCAAGGACCAAGGACCAAGGACCAAGGACCAAGGACCAAGGACCAAGGACCAAGGACCAAGGACCAAGGACCAAGGACCAAGGACCAAGGACCAAGGACCAAGGACCATGACCAAGGACCAAGGACCAAGGACCAAGGACCAAGGACCAAGGACCAAGGACCAAGGACCAAGGACCAAGGACCAAGGACCAAGGACCAAGGACCAAGGACCAAGGACCAAGGACCAAGGACCAAGGACCAAGGACCAAGGACCAAGGACCAAGGACCAAGGACCAAGGACCAAGGACCAAGGACCAAGGACCAAGGACCAAGGACCAAGGACCAAGGACCAAGGACCAAGGACCAAGGACCAAGGACCAAGGACCAAGGACCAAGGACCAAGGACCAAGGACCAAGGACCAAGGACCAAGGACCAAGGACCAAGGACCAAGGACCAAGGACCAAGGACCAAGGACCAAGGACCAAGGACCAAGGACCAAGGACCAAGGACCAAGGACCAAGGACCAAGGACCAAGGACCAAGGACCAAGGACCAAGGACCAAGGACCAAGGACCAAGGACCAAGGACCAAGGACCAAGGACCAAGGACCAGGGGCCAAGGACCAAGGACCAAGGACCAAGGACCAAGGACCAAAGACCAAGGACCAAGGACCAAGGACCAAGGACCAAGGACCAAGGACCAAGGACCAAGGACCAAGGACCAAGGACCAAGGACCAAGGACCAAGGACCAAGGACCAAAGACCAAGGACCAAGGACCAAGGACCAAGGACCAAGGACCAAGGACCAAGGACCAAGGACCAAGGACCAAGGACCAAGGACCAAGGACCAAGGACCAAGGACCAAGGACCAAGGACCAAGGACCAAGGACCAAGGACCAAGGACCAAGGACCAAGGACCAAGGACCAAGGACCAAGGACCAAGGACCAAGGACCAAGGACCAAGGACCAAGGACCAAGGACCAAGGACCAAGGACCAAGGACCAAGGACCAAGGACCAAGGACCAAGGACCAAGGACCAAGGACCAAGGACCAAGGACCAAGGACCAAGGACCAAGGACCAGAGACCAACGACCAAGGACCAAGGACCAAGGACCAAGGACCAAGGACCAGAGACCAGACCAAGGACCAAGGACCAAGGACCAAGGACCAAGGACCAAGGACCAAGGACCAAGGACCAAGGACCAAGGACCAAGGACCAGAGACCAAGGACCAAGGACCAAGGACCAAGGACCAGAGACCAAGGACCAAGGACCAAGGACCAGAGACCAAGGACCAAGGACCAAGGACCAGAGACCAAGGACCAAGGACCAAGGACCAAGGACCAAGGACCAAGGACCAAGACCAGGACCAGAGACCAAGGACCAAGGACCAAGGACCAAGGACCAAGGACCAAGGACCAAGGACCAAGGACCAAGGACCAAGGACCAAGGACCAAGGACCAAGGACCAGAGACCAGAGACCAGAGACCAAGGACCAAGGACCAAGGACCAAGGACCAAGGACCAAGGACCAAGGACCAAGGACCAAGGACCAGGACCAAGGACCAAGGACCAGGACCAAGGACCAAGGACCAAGGACCAAGGACCAAGGACCAAGGACCAGAGACCAAGGACCAAGGACCAAGGACCAAGGACCAAGGACCAAGGACCAAGGACCAAGGACCAAGGACCAGAGACCAGGACCAAGGACCAAGGACCAAGGACCAAGGACCAAGGACCAAGGACCAAGGACCAAGGACCAAGGACCAGAGACCAAGGACCAAGGACCAGAGACCAAGGACCAGAGACCAAGGACCAAGGACCAAGGACCAAGGACCAAGGACCAGAGACCAAGGACCAAGGACCAAGACCAAGGACCAAGGACCAAGGACCAAGGACCAAGGACCAAGGACCAAGGACCAAGACCAAGGACCAAGGACCAAGGACCAAGGACCAAGGACCAAGGACCAAGGACCAAGGACCAAGGACCAAGGACCAAGGACCAAGGACCAAGGACCAGAGACCAAGGACCAAGGACCAAGGACCAAGGACCAAGGACCAAGGACCAAGGACCAGAGACCAAGGACCAAGGACCAGAGACCAGAGACCAAGGACCAGAGACCAAGGACCAAGGACCAAGGACCAAGGACCAAGGACCAAGGACCAAGGACCAAGGACCAAGGACCAAGACCAAGGACCAAGGACCAAGGACCAAGGACCAAGGACCAAGGACCAAGGACCAAGGACCAAGGACCAAGGACCAAGGACCAAGGACCAAGGACCAGAGACCAAGGACCAAGGACCAGAGACCAAGGACCAAGGACCAGAGACCAAGGACCAAGGACCAAGGACCAAGGACCAAGGACCAAGGACCAAGGACCAAGGACCAAGGACCAAGGACCAAGGACCAAGGACCAAGGACCAAGGACCAAGGACCAAGGACCAAGGACCAAGGACCAAGGACCAAGGACCAAGGACCAAGGACCAAGGACCAAGGACCAAGGACCAAGGACCAAGGACCAAGGACCAAGGACCAAGGACCAAGGACCAAGGACCAAGGACCAAGGACCAAGGACCAAGGGCCAGGGACCAAGGACCAAGGACCAGGGACTGACCAAGGACCAAGGACCAAGGACCAAGGACCAAGGACCAAGGACCAAGGACCAAGGACCAAGGACCAAGGACCAAAGACCAAGGACCAAGGACCAAGGACCAAGGACCAAGGACCAAGGACCAAGGACCAAGGACCAAGGACCAAGGACCAAGGACCAAGGACCAAGGACCAAAGACCAAGGACCAAGGACCAAGGACCAAGGACCAAGGACCAAGGACCAAGGACCAAGGACCAAGGACCAAGGACCAAGGACCAAGGACCAAGGACCAAGGACCAGAGACCAAGGACCAAGGACCAAGGACCAAGGACCAGAGACCAAGGACCAAGGACCAAGGACCAAGGACCAAGGACCAAGGACCAAGGACCAGAGACCAAGGACCAAGGACCAAGGACCAAGGACCAAGGACCAAGGACCAAGGACCAAGGACCAAGGACCAAGGACCAAGGACCAGAGACCAAGGACCAGACCAAGGACCAAGGACCAAGGACCAAGAACCAAGGACCAGAGACCAGAGACCAAGGACCAAGGACTAAGGACCAAGGACCAAGGACCAAGGACCAAGAGACCAAGGACCAAGGACTGGCGACCAAGGACCAAGGACCAAGGACCAAGGACCAAGGACAGACCAAGGACTAAGGACCAAGCGACCAAGGACTGGGCTGACCAAGGACCAAGGACTAAGGACCAAGGACTAAGGACCAAGGACCAAGGACCAAGGACCAAGGACCAAGGACTAAGGACCAAGGACCAAGGACTAAGGACCAAGGACCAAGGACCAAGGACCAAGGACCAAGGACCAAGGACCAAGGACCAAGACCAAGGACCAAGGACCAAGGACCAAGGACCAAGGACCAAGGACCAAGGACCAAGGACCAAGGACCAAGGACCAAGGACCAAGGACCAAGGACCAAGGACCAAGGACCATGACCAAGGACCAAGGACCAAGGACCAAGGACCAAGGACCAAGGACCAAGGACCAAGGACCAAGGACCAAGGACCAAGGACCAAGGACCAAGGACCAAGGACCAAGGACCAAGGACCAAGGACCAAGGACCAAGGAGACCAAGGACCAAGGACCAAGGACCAAGGACCAAGGACCAAGGACCAAGGAGACCAAGGACCAGAGACCAAGGACCAAGGACCAAGACCAAGGACCAAGGACCAAGGACCAAGGACCAAGGACCAAGGACCAAGGACCAAGGACCAAGGACCAAGGACCAAGGACCAAGGACCAAGGACCAAGGACCAAGGACCAAGGACCAAGGACCAAGGACCAAGGACTGACCAAGGACCAAGGACCAAGGACCAAGGACCAGGCTGACCAAGGACCAAGGACCAAGGACCAAGGACCAAGGACCAAGGACCAAGGACCAAGGACCAAGGACCAAGGACCAAGGACCAAGGACCAAGGACCAAGGACCAAGGACCAAGGACCAAGGACCAAGGACCAAGGACCAAGGACCAAGGACCAAGGACCAAGGACCAAGAACCAAGGACCAAGGACCAAGGACCAAGGACCAAGGACCAAGGACCAAGGACCAAGGACCAAGGACCAAGGACCAAGGACCAAGGACCAAGGACCAAGGACCAAGGACCAAGGACCAAGGACCAAGGACCAAGGACCAAGGACCAAGGACCAGAGACCAGGACCAAGGAACAAGGACCAAGGACCAAGGACCAAGGACCAAGGACCAAGGACCAAGGACCAAGGACCAAGGACCAAGGACTAAGGACCAAGGACCAAGGACCAAGGACCAAGGACCAAGGACCAAGGACCAAGGACCAAGGACCAAGGACCAAGGACCAAGGACCAAGGACCAAGGGCCAAGGACCAAGGACCAAGGACCAAGGACCAAGGACCAAGGACCAAGGACCAAGGACCAAGGACCAAGGACCAAGGACCAAGGACCAAGGACCAAGGACCAAGGACCAAGGACCAAGGACCAAGGACCAAGGACCAAGGACCAAGGACCAAGGGCCAAGGACCAAGGACCAAGGACCAAGGACCAAGGACCAAGGACCAAGGACCAAGGACCAAGGACCAAGGACCAAGGACCAAGGACCAAGGACTTGGACCAAGGACCAAGGACCAAGGACCAAGGACCAAGGACCAAGGACCAAGGACCAAGGACCAAGGACCAAGGACCAAGGACCAAGGACCAAGGACCAAGGACCAAGGACCAAGGACCAAGGACCAAGGACCAAGGACCAAGGACCAAGGACCAAGGACCAAGGACCAAGGACCAAGGACCAAGGACCAAGGACCAAGGACCAAGGACCAAGGACCAAGGACCAAGGACCAAGGACCAAGGACCAAGGAACATGAACCAAGGGACCAAGGACCAAGGACCAAGGGACCAAGGACCAAGGACCAAGGACCAAGGACCAAGGACCAAGGACCAAGGACCAAGGACCAAGGACCAAGGACCAAGGACCAAGGACCAAGGACCAAGGACCAAGGACCAAGGACCAAGGACCAAGGACCAAGGACCAAGGACCAAGGACCAAGGACCAAGGACCAAGGACCAAGGAGCAGCGTACAAGGGCCAAGGACCAAGGACCAAGGACCAAGCGCGAAAGACCAAGGACCAAGGACCAAGGACCAAGGACCAAGGACCAGGACCAAGGACCAAGGACCAAGGACCAAGGACCAAGGACCAAGGACCAAGGACCAAGGACCAAGGACCAAGGACCAAGGACCAAGGACCAAGGACCAAGGACCAAGGACCAAGGACCAAGGACCAAGGACCAAGGACCAAGGACCAAGGACCAAGGACCAAGGACCAAGGACCAAGGACCAAGGACCAAGGACCAAGGACCAAGGACCAAGGACCAAGGACCAAGGACCAAGGACCAAGGACCAAGGACCAATGACCAAGGACCAAGGACCAAGGACCAAGGACCAAGGACCAAGGACCAAGGACCAAGGACCAAGGACCAAGGACCAAGGACCAAGGACCAAGGACCAAGGACCAAGGACCAAGGACCAAGGACCAAGGACCAAGGGCCAAGGACCAAGGACCAAGGACCAAGGACCAAGGGCCAAGGACCAAGGACCAAGGAGCAAGGACCAAGGACCAAGGTCCAAGGACCAAGGACCAAGGACCATGACCAAGGACCAAGGACCAAGGACCAAGGACCAAGGACCAAGGACCAAGGACCAAGGACCAAGGACCAGACCAAGGACCAAGGGACCAAGGACCAAGGACCAAGGACCAAGACCAAGGACCAAGGACCAAGGACCAAGGACCAAGGACCAAGGACCAAGGACCAAGGACTGCTGACCAAGGACCAAGGACCAAGGACCAAGGACCAAGGACCAAGGACCAAGGACCAAGGACCAAGGACCAAGGACCAAGGGACCAAGGACCAAGGACCAAGGACCAAGGACCAAGGACTGCTGACCAAGGACCAAGGACCAAGGACCAAGGACCAAGGACCAAGGACCAAGGACCAAGGACCAAGGACCAAGGACCAAGGACCAAGGACCAAGGACCAAGGACCAAGGACCAAGGACCAAGGACCAAGGACCAAGGACCAAGGACCAAGGACCAAGGACCAAGGACCAAGGACCAAGGACCAAGGACCAAGGACCAAGGACCAAGGACCAAGGACCAAGGACCAAGGACTAAGGACCAGGACCAAGGACCAAGGACCAAGGACCAAGGACCAAGGACCAAGGACCAAGGACCAAGGACCAAGGACCAAGGACCAAGGACCAAGGACCAAGGACCAAGGACCAAGGACCAAGGACCAAGGACCAAGGACCAAGGACCAAGGACCAAGGACCAAGGACCAAGGACCAAGGACCAAGGACCAAGGACCAAGGACCAAGGACCAAGGACCAAGGACCAAGGACCAAGGACCAAGGACCAAGGACCAAGGACCAAGGACCAAGGACCAAGGACCAAGGACCAAGGACCAAGGACCAAGGACCAAGGACCAAGGACCAAGGACCAAGGACCCAAGGACCAAGGGCCAAGGACCAGCTGACCAAGGACCAAGGACCAAGGACCAAGGACCAAGGACCAAGGACCAAGGACCAAGGACCAAGGACCAAGGACCAAGGACCAAGGACCAACGACCAAGGACCAAGGACCAAGGACCAAGGACCAAGGACCAAGGACCAAGGACCAAGGACCAAGGACCAAGGACCAAGGACCAAGGACCAAGGACCAAGGACCAAGGACCAAGGACCAAGGACTGGCGACCAAGGACTGGACCAAGGACTGACCAGACCAAGGACTACCAGACCCAAGGACCAAGAGACCAAGGACCAAGGACCAAGGACCAAGGACCAAGGACCAAGGACCAAGGACCAAGGACCAAGGACCAAGGACCAAGGACCAAGGACCAAGGACCAAGGACCAAGGACCAAGGACCAAGGACCAAGGACCAAGGACCAAGGACCAAAGGACGTTTTAGATTGGGCGACCTTTTTAGCGAGAGACCGACCAAAGGACGTTTTAGATTGGGCGACCTTTTTAGCGAGAGACCGACCAAAGGACGTTTTAGATTGGGCGACCTTTTTAGCGAGAGACCGACCAAAGGACGTTTTAGATTGGGCGACCTTTTTAGCGAGAGACCGACCCAAGGACGTTTTAGATTGGGCGACCTTTTTAGCGAGAGACCGACCCAAGGACGTTTTAGATTGGGCGACCTTTTTAGCGAGAGACCGACCCAAGCGACGTTTTAGATTGGGCGACCTTTAGCGAGAGACCGACCCAAGGACGTTTTAGATTGGGCGACCTTTTTAGCGAGAGACCGACCCAAGGACGTTTTAGATTGGGCGACCTTTAGCGAGAGACCGACCCAAGGACGTTTTAGATTGGGCGACCTTTTTAGCGAGAGACCGACCCAAGGACGTTTTAGATTGGGCGACCTTTTTAGCGAGAGACCGACCCAAGGACGTTTTAGATTGGGCGACCTTTTTAGCGAGAGACCGACCCAAGGACGTTTTAGATTGGGCGACCTTTTTAGCGAGAGACCGACCCAAGGACGTTTTAGATTGGGCGACCTTTTTAGCGAGAGACCGACCCAAGGACGTTTTAGATTGGGCGACCTTTTAGCGAGAGACCGACCCAAGGACGTTTTAGATTGGGCGACCTTTTAGCGAGAGACCGACCCAAGGACGTTTTAGATTGGGCGACCTTTTAGCGAGAGACCGACCCAAGGACGTTTTAGATTGGGCGACCTTTTTAGCGAGAGACCGACCCAAGGACGTTTTAGATTGGGCGACCTTTTAGCGAGAGACCGACCCAAGGACGTTTTAGATTGGGCGACCTTTTAGCGAGAGACCGACCCAAGGACGTTTTAGATTGGGCGACCTTTTTAGCGAGAGACCGACCCAAGGACGTTTTAGATTGGGCGACCTTTAGCGAGAGACCGACCCAAGGACGTTTTAGATTGGGCGACCTTAGCGAGAGACCGACCCAAGGACGTTTTAGATTGGGCGACCTTTTTGGCGAGAGACCGACCCAAGGACGTTTTAGATTGGGCGACCTTTTTAGCGAGAGACCGACCCAAGGACGTTTTAGATTGGGCGACCTTTTAGCGAGAGACCGACCCAAGGACGTTTTAGATTGGGCGACCTTTTAGCGAGAGACCGACCCAAGGACGTTTTAGATTGGGCGACCTTTTTAGCGAGAGACCGACCCAAGGACGTTTTAGATTGGGCGACCTTTTAGCGAGAGACCGACCCAAGGACGTTTTAGATTGGGCGACCTTTTTGGCGAGAGACCGACCCAAGGACGTTTTAGATTGGGCGACCTTTTAGCGAGAGACCGACCCAAGGACGTTTTAGATTGGGCGACCTTTTAGCGAGAGACCGACCCAAGGACGTTTTAGATTGGGCGACCTTTTAGCGAGAGACCGACCCAAGGACGTTTTAGATTGGGCGACCTTTTAGCGAGAGACCGACCCAAGGACGTTTTAGATTGGGCGACCTTTTTAGCGAGAGACCGACCCAAGGACGTTTTAGATTGGGCGACCTTAGCGAGAGACCGACCCAAGGACGTTTTAGATTGGGCGACCTTTTAGCGAGAGACCGACCCAAGGACGTTTTAGATTGGGCGACCTTTTAGCGAGAGACCGACCCAAGGACGTTTTAGATTGGGCGACCTTTTTAGCGAGAGACCGACCCAAGGACGTTTTAGATTGGGCGACCTTTTAGCGAGAGACCGACCCAAGGACGTTTTAGATTGGGCGACCTTTTAGCGAGAGACCGACCCAAGGACGTTTTAGATTGGGCGACCTTTTTAGCGAGAGACCGACCCAAGGACGTTTTAGATTGGGCGACCTTTTTAGCGAGAGACCGACCCAAGGACGTTTTAGATTGGGCGACCTTTTAGCGAGAGACCGACCCAAGGACCTTTTAGATTGGGCGACCTTTTAGCGAGAGACCGACCCAAGGACGTTTTAGATTGGGCGACCTTTTTAGCGAGAGACCGACCCAAGGACGTTTTAGATTGGGCGACCTTTTTTAGCGAGAGACCGACCCAAGGACGTTTTAGATTGGGCGACCTTTTTAGCGAGAGACCGACCCAAGGACGTTTTAGATTGGGCGACCTTTTAGCGAGAGACCGACCCAAGGACGTTTTAGATTGGGCGACCTTTTAGCGAGAGACCGACCCAAGGACGTTTTAGATTGGGCGACCTTTTAGCGAGAGACCGACCCAAGGACGTTTTAGATTGGGCGACCTTTTAGCGAGAGACCGACCCAAGGACGTTTTAGATTGGGCGACCTTTTTGGCGAGAGACCGACCCAAGGACGTTTTAGATTGGGCGACCTTTTAGCGAGAGACCGACCCAAGGACGTTTTAGATTGGGCGACCTTTTTAGCGAGAGACCGACCCAAGGACGTTTTAGATTGGGCGACCTTTTTAGCGAGAGACCGACCCAAGGACGTTTTAGATTGGGCGACCTTTTTAGCGAGAGACCGACCCAAGGACGTTTTAGATTGGGCGACCTTTTTAGCGAGAGACCGACCCAAGGACGTTTTAGATTGGGCGACCTTTAGCGAGAGACCGACCCAAGGACGTTTTAGATTGGGCGACCTTTTTAGCGAGAGACCGACCCAAGGACGTTTTAGATTGGGCGACCTTTTAGCGAGAGACCGACCCAAGGACGTTTTAGATTGGGCGACCTTTTAGCGAGAGACCGACCCAAGGACGTTTTAGATTGGGCGACCTTTTTAGCGAGAGACCGACCCAAGGACGTTTTAGATTGGGCGACCTTTTTAGCGAGAGACCGACCCAAGGACGTTTTAGATTGGGCGACCTTTTAGCGAGAGACCGACCCAAGGACGTTTTAGATTGGGCGACCTTTTAGCGAGAGACCGACCCAAGGACGTTTTAGATTGGGCGACCTTAGCGAGAGACCGACCCAAGGACGTTTTAGATTGGGCGACCTTTTTAGCGAGAGACCGACCCAAGGACGTTTTAGATTGGGCGACCTTTTTAGCGAGAGACCGACCCAAGGACGTTTTAGATTGGGCGACCTTTTTAGCGAGAGACCGACCCAAGGACGTTTTAGATTGGGCGACCTTTTAGCGAGAGACCGACCCAAGGACGTTTTAGATTGGGCGACCTTTTTAGCGAGAGACCGACCCAAGGACGTTTTAGATTGGGCGACCTTTTAGCGAGAGACCGACCCAAGGACGTTTTAGATTGGGCGACCTTTTAGCGAGAGACCGACCCAAGGACGTTTTAGATTGGGCGACCTTTTTAGCGAGAGACCGACCCAAGGACGTTTTAGATTGGGCGACCTTTTTAGCGAGAGACCGACCCAAGGACGTTTTAGATTGGGCGACCTTTTTAGCGAGAGACCGACCCAAGGACGTTTTAGATTGGGCGACCTTTTTAGCGAGAGACCGACCCAAGGACGTTTTAGATTGGGCGACCTTTTTAGGGAGAGACCGACCCAAGGACGTTTTAGATTGGGCGACCTTTTTAGCGAGAGACCGACCCAAGGACGTTTTAGATTGGGCGACCTTTTTAGGGAGAGACCGACCCAAGGACGTTTTAGATTGGGCGACCTTTTTAGGGAGAGACCGACCCAAGGACGTTTTAGATTGGGCGACCTTTTAGCGAGAGACCGACCCAAGGACGTTTTAGATTGGGCGACCTTTTTAGGAGAGACCGACCCAAGGACGTTTTAGATTGGGCGACCTTTTAGGGAGAGACCGACCCAAGGACGTTTTAGATTGGGCGACCTTGTTAGGGAGAGACCCAGCCAAGGACGTTTTAGATTAGGCGACCTTTTTAGGGAGAGACCGACCCAAGGACGTTTTAGATTGGGCGACCTTTTTAGGGAGAGACCGACCCAAGGACGTTTTAGATTGGGCGACCTTTTTAGGGAGAGACCGACCCAAGGACGTTTTAGATTGGGCGACCTTTTTAGGGAGAGACCGACCCAAGGACGTTTTAGATTGGGCGACCTTTGTAGGGAGAGACCGACCCAAGGACGGTGTAGATCGGGCGACCTTTTAGGGAGAGACCGACCCAAGGACGTTTTAGATTGGGCGACCTTTTTAGGGAGAGGCCGACCCAAGGACGTTTTAGATTGGGCGACCTTTTTAGGGAGAGACCGACCCAAGGACGTTTTAGATTGGGCGACCTTTTTAGGGAGAGACCGACCCAAGGACGTTTTAGATTGGGCGACCTTTTTAGGGAGAGACCGACCCAAGGACGTTTTAGATTGGGCGACCTTTTTAGGGAGAGACCGACCCAAGGACGTTTTAGATTGGGCGACCTTTTTAGGGAGAGACCGACCCAAATACGTTTTAGATTAGGCGACCTTTTTAGGGAGAGACCGACCCAAGGACGTTTTAGATTGGGCGACCTTTTAGGAGAGACCGACCCAAGGACGTTTTAGATTGGGCGACCTTTAGGGAGAGACCGACCCAAGGACGTTTTAGATTGGGCGACCTTTTTAGGAGAGACCGACCCAAGGACGTTTTAGATTGGGCGACCTTTTAGGGAGAGACCGACCCAAGGACGTTTTAGATTGGGCGACCTTTTTAGGGAGAGACCGACCCAAGGACGCTTTAGATTGGGCGACCTTTTTAGGGAGACACCGACCCAAGGACGTTTTAGATTGGCCGACCTTTTTAGGGAGAGACCGGCCCAGGGACGTTTTAGATTGGGCGACCTTTTTAGAGAGACCGACCCAAGGACGTTTTAGATTGGGCGACCTTTTTAGGAGAGACCGACCCAAGGACGTTTTAGATTGGGCGACCTTTTTAGGGAGAGACCGACCCAAGGACGTTTTAGATTGGGCGACCTTTTTAGGAGAGACCGACCCAAGGACGTTTTAGATTGGGCGACCTTTAGGGAGAGACCGACCCAAGGACGTTTTAGATTGGGCGACCTTTTTAGGAGAGACCGACCCAAGGACGTTTTAGATTGGGCGACCTTTTTAGGGAGAGACCGACCCAAGGACGTTTTAGATTGGGCGACCTTTTTAGGAGAGACCGACCCAAGGACGTTTTAGATTGGGCGACCTTTTTAGGGAGAGACCGACCCAAGGACGTTTTAGATTGGGCGACCTTTTAGGGAGAGACCGACCCAAATACGTTTTAGATTAGGCGACCTTTTTAGGGAGAGACCGACCCAAATACGTTTTAGATTAGGCGACCTTTTTAGGGAGAGACCGACCCAAATACGTTTTAGATTAGGCGACCTTTTTAGGGAGAGACCGACCCAAATACGTTTTAGATTAGGCGACCTTTTTAGGGAGAGACCGACCGAAGTACCTTTTAGATTAGGCGACCTTTTTAGGGAGAGCCCGACCCAAATACGTTTTAGATTAGGCGCCCTTTTTAGGGAGAGACCGACCCAAGGACGTTTTAGATTGGGCGACCTTTTTAGGGAGAGACCGACCCAAGGACGTTTTAGATTGGGCGACCTTTTAGGGAGAGACCGACCCAAGGACGTTTTAGATTGGGCGACCTTTTAGGGAGAGACCGACCCAAGGACGTTTTAGATTGGGCGACCTTTTTAGGAGAGACCGACCCAAGGACGTTTTAGATTGGGCGACCTTTTTAGGAGAGACCGACCCAAGGACGTTTTAGATTGGGCGACCTTTTTAGGGAGAGACCGACCCAAGGACGTTTTAGATTGGGCGACCTTTTAGGGAGAGACCGACCCAAGGACGTTTTAGATTGGGCGACCTTTTTAGGAGAGACCGACCCAAGGACGTTTTAGATTGGGCGACCTTTTAGGGAGAGACCGACCCAAGGACGTTTTAGATTGGGCGACCTTTTAGGGAGAGACCGACCCAAATACGTTTTAGATTAGGCGACCTTTTTAGGGAGAGACCGACCCAAATACGTTTTAGATTAGGCGACCTTTTTAGGGAGAGACCGACCCAAATACGTTTTAGATTAGGCGACCTTTTTAGGGAGAGACCGACCCAAATACGTTTTAGATTAGGCGACCTTTTTAGGGAGAGACCGACCCAAGGACGTTTTAGATTGGGCGACCTTTTAGGAGAGACCGACCCAAGGACGTTTTAGATTGGGCGACCTTTTTAGGGAGAGACCGACCCAAGGACGTTTTAGATTGGGCGACCTTTTAGGGAGAGACCGACCCAAGGACGTTTTAGATTGGGCGACCTTTTAGGAGAGACCGACCCAAATACGTTTTAGATTAGGCGACCTTTTTAGGGAGAGACCGACCCAAATACGTTTTAGATTAGGCGACCTTTTTAGGGAGAGACCGACCCAAATACGTTTTAGATTAGGCGACCTTTTTAGGGAGAGACCGACCCAAGGACGTTTTAGATTGGGCGACCTTTTTAGGGAGAGACCGACCCAAGGACGTTTTAGATTGGGCGACCTTTTTAGGGAGAGACCGACCCAAGGACGTTTTAGATTGGGCGACCTTTTTAGGGAGAGATTCTTCTACTCTTTGCTTTCTAAATTCCTTGCTTTCTAAATTTTCCATTTTGCTTTCTAAACTGGCCGTTTTTGCTTTCTAAACTCTACGGTTTTAAACTTCTTTTTAAACTTTCTTAACTGTCATTTAATAACGATCACTTTTTTTTACGAAGTTTAATTTCAGACCCAAACATATATACGTAGTTTTCTGGATAGAAACGCCACAAACAATAATTAACATATATTATTACTACTAAAAAATATATTAGGTAAATAATAATTACATCAATTTTTACAAAGTAAAAAAATTCATATAAATAGTTCTTTTACAAAAAGTCTAGTAGCTTTTTTATAACTTAAAAATAGTAAAAGTATGGTTTTATTTTAGTCAATCTCACGCGCCCTTCAAATCAGTCGCAATAAACAGAGATAAATGCAGGGTTCCGCTGTGGTTCCGCCGTCCAATTATGTCAATCTGTTGTTTCAAGATTTGAAAACTTGGCGCGGACTTATTGTATTTTGAACTAACTTAGTACAATTCTATATGCTGTTTTTCCTTTGTTGGTTGTGCGTTTGATTCAAAGCTTTCTGTATATTTTTGTTGTTTGTTATTGTTATTTGATTGTTATTGTATTTTTGATAGTGTATTTTTTATCTTCTGCGCAAGTCTTTCATAACACTTAAAAATGAGTGCAAGTGGTGCATTTAAGTTGTGAATCCTGTGGTAAACCATTTTTTCAAAAATACACCTACTCGTCTCGTTCTCGGCAGACCTTTACAAAAATTCATGACATTGCAGTGCAGTTTCAATGCTCTAAATTAAATGATCTTCCTGATCCTTACTAAACAACATGACATACACCAATAATTAAATTATATTTAATCAGAAACCCATTGTAACTGAAACTTTTTTATCTTAATATCATGAATGATTTTTTTATTGTGCCGAGAGTATTTATTTTTGAGAATATTGCTTCTCCCAAGGTTTCACAACTTGCACTTATTTTTAAGTGTTGTGATTGGCTCGCGAAGTAAGTCAAAAATACACTAATATTAACTCAGTAATAACAATAAATCAACAACAAAACATACAGAAAGTTTTGAATTAAACGTACAACCAACATAAGAAAGACACGTGATATACAATTATTGTAGATTAGATTAAAGAAAAATAAGATTCGCGCCAAGTTTTTAAATCTCTAAACGACAGATTGACATGATTGGACGGCGATCCCTGCATTTAGCTCTTCGTAGTTTACAGTATGTTCTTGGTTTACATTATCTTTGTTCTTGGTACGAATTGTTTCATTTGTATACAATGAATGAATGGTGGTTTTTTGGCGTATCTTTGTTAAATAAAAGTCAACCTAAATACACAGCATATTCATGATATTCATTGTGAGTTTGCCATTCATACACTGTAGATACGCTGTGTATATACCGTTGTTGACACGATGGGATTAACGCGAAATTACATTGGATTCGTCGAATAATATAAAGTAATTACAGTTAGACGGTTTAGAAATGAAACGAACACAACGTGTAAATACTACTGCCGTTTCAAGGCCTCGAAGACTGTGCAGGTGCATTACATGTTAACTAATTCTAACTTACACTATGTAAATAAAATAAAATATGAAAGTCAAATACAAATTAAATATATCCTATTATAATCGCAATACAAATAATTACAGCAAAATAACTCAAAATGAACACTAAATAAACAAGTTGAACAAAATTTACGAAGTATAAACAACTACTTAAATTGATTGAAAATTTAAATTAAATTATGATGGTTAAGAACAATAAAAACAATTTGCACATTTATATTTAAAAAATAACAGTCTGTAACAGTAGATACCAAAAATTAGTCATTACTACCACAATCTTCAGTATATAAAAGCTTCAGGCCGATATATCATCTTAACGTTGCAGTTGCAGCTGGTGCAGGTGGTGAAGATCAATCATCGCGCTAATAAAATTTTGAAAACCCAGAGAAACTAAAACATAAATAATTGTGTATACGTATATAAATATTTTTCTAGTTTACATACCACTTTTGCAGCTTTCCGGTTCATGTTGCTAAGGTTTTCACATGCACTTGCATTTCTGCCACTTGAAAGGACCAACAGTTCAGTGCTGAATTCCAACGAAGAGAACGTCAGCGAGAATTTTTCGCATAATATCTTGCGAATTTTACAGATTGCAACGGGTAACCCTACGCTAAATTTTTCAACGTTTATGGGGTTTGAACTCCAATTCGTTGGCATAGCAAATAAGCACTTAATTACTGCACTGCAATGGTTTTATTGTGTATTCATCTGCAACAGAAAAAGTATAGATGTGTTTATCGTATTTTTTAAAATAAGTGTGTTTTTTTTGCATTATACATATATCTTGAGGTCTTAAAAACAAGCTGTTTATACGATGTACTGTTACTCAGTGTTTGCACAGTGATTACACGGTGTATCCAACGTGACATGACCGTGTAATAAATAAATAAATTACAAATTTTATGCAGCAGATATCTGCCATGTTAGTTGGTCAATTGATTAATCAGATACAAACATAAAACACCGAAAATTGGTTTTAATTATTATTTAAAGTTGCAATTTACCCGCACACGTCTTTATGCAAATGCGTTCAAAACTAAACTAATTTTAAACCAAAGATAAACAAAACTAGCTGAAATTTAAACGTTACAAAACGTGTTTATGACGTACGTTACTTCTTGGTCACAATTTCCTAATCGTTAAAGAAAAATTCCGAAATCAATAAATAAAATTGACAATTTTAACTAGCAATTTTTAGACTATTGTTAGTGTTAGTGTTTTTATCAAATATAAGCAATCAAAAATAAACATAAAATACTGAAAATTAACTTACAGTTTGCAGATTCTAAAACTTGCAAAAATTGGTTTTAACTATTATTTAAAGTTGCAATTTACCCGCACACGTCTTTATGTAAATGCGTTCAAAACTAAACTAATTTTAAACCAAAGATAAACAAAACTAGCTGAAATTTAAACGTTACAAAACGTGTTTATGACGTACGTTACTTCTTGGTCACAATTTCCTAATCGTTAAAGAAAAATTCCGAAATCAATAAATAAAATTGACAATTTTAACTAGCAATTATTTAGACTATTGTTAGTGTTAGTGTTTTTATCAAATATAAGCAATCAAAAATAAACATAAAATACTGAAAATTAACTTACAGTTTGCAGATTCTAAAACTTGCAAAAATTGGTTTTAACTATTATTTAAAGTTGCAATTTACCCGCACACGTCTTTATGCAAATGCGTTCAAAACTAAACTAATTTTAAACCAAAGATAAACAAAACTAGCTGAAATTTAAACGTTACAAAACGTGTTTATGACGTACGTTACTTCTTGGTCACAATTTCCTAATCGTTAAAGAAAAATTCCGAAATCAATAAATAAAATTGACAATTTTAACTAGCAATTTTAGACTATTGTTAGTGTTAGTGTTTTTATCAAATATAAGCAATCAAAAATAAACATAAAATACTGAAAATTAACTTACAGTTTGCAGATTCTAAAACTTGCAAAAATTGGTTTTAACTATTATTTAAAGTTGCAATTTACCCGCACACGTCTTTATGTAAATGCGTTCAAAACTAAACTAATTTTAAACCAAAGATAAACAAAACTAGCTGAAATTTAAACGTTACAAAACGTGTTTATGACGTACGTTACTTCTTGGTCACAATTTCCTAATCGTTAAAGAAAAATTCCGAAATCAATAAATAAAATTGACAATTTTAACTAGCAATTATTTAGACTATTGTTAGTGTTAGTGTTTTTATCAAATATAAGCAATCAAAAATAAACATAAAATACTGAAAATTAACTTACAGTTTGCAGATTCTAAAACTTGCAAAAATTGGTTTTAACTATTATTTAAAGTTGCAATTTACCCGCACACGTCTTTATGTAAATGCGTTCAAAACTAAACTAATTTTTAAACAAAAGCAAAACAAAACTAGCTGAAATTTAAACGTTACAAAACGTGTTTATGACGTACGTTACTTCTTGGTCACAATTTCCTAATCGTTAAAGAAAAATTCCGAAATCAATAAATAAAATTGACAATTTTAACTAGCAATTATTTAGACTATTGTTAGTGTTAGTGTTTTTATCAAATATAAGCAATCAAAAATAAACATAAAATACTGAAAATTAACTTACAGTTTGCAGATTCTAAAACTTGCAAAAATTGGTTTTAACTATTATTTAAAGTTGCAATTTACCCGCACACGTCTTTATGCAAATGCGTTCAAAACTAAACTAATTTTAAACCAAAGATAAACAAAACTAGCTGAAATTTAAACGTTACAAAACGTGTTTATGACGTACGTTACTTCTTGGTCACAATTTCCTAATCGTTAAAGAAAAATTCCGAAATCAATAAATAAAATTGACAATTTTAACTAGCAATTTTTAGACTATTGTTAGTGTTAGTGTTTTTATCAAATATAAGCAATCAAAAATAAACATAAAATACTGAAAATTAACTTACAGTTTGCAGATTCTAAAACTTGCAAAAATTGGTTTTAACTATTATTTAAAGTTGCAATTTACCCGCACACGTCTTTATGTAAATGCGTTCAAAACTAAACTAATTTTAAACCAAAGATAAACAAAACTAGCTGAAATTTAAACGTTACAAAACGTGTTTATGACGTACGTTACTTCTTGGTCACAATTTCCTAATCGTTAAAGAAAAATTCCGAAATCAATAAATAAAATTGACAATTTTAACTAGCAATTATTTAGACTATTGTTAGTGTTAGTGTTTTTATCAAATATAAGCAATCAAAAATAAACATAAAATACTGAAAATTAACTTACAGTTTGCAGATTCTAAAACTTGCAAAAATTGGTTTTAACTATTATTTAAAGTTGCAATTTACCCGCACACGTCTTTATGCAAATGCGTTCAAAACTAAACTAATTTTAAACCAAAGATAAACAAAACTAGCTGAAATTTAAACGTTACAAAACGTGTTTATGACGTACGTTACTTCTTGGTCACAATTTCCTAATCGTTAAAGAAAAATTCCGAAATCAATAAATAAAATTGACAATTTTAACTAGCAATTTTAGACTATTGTTAGTGTTAGTGTTTTTATCAAATATAAGCAATCAAAAATAAACATAAAATACTGAAAATTAACTTACAGTTTGCAGATTCTAAAACTTGCAAAAATTGGTTTTAACTATTATTTAAAGTTGCAATTTACCCGCACACGTCTTTATGTAAATGCGTTCAAAACTAAACTAATTTTAAACCAAAGATAAACAAAACTAGCTGAAATTTAAACGTTACAAAACGTGTTTATGACGTACGTTACTTCTTGGTCACAATTTCCTAATCGTTAAAGAAAAATTCCGAAATCAATAAATAAAATTGACAATTTTAACTAGCAATTATTTAGACTATTGTTAGTGTTAGTGTTTTTATCAAATATAAGCAATCAAAAATAAACATAAAATACTGAAAATTAACTTACAGTTTGCAGATTCTAAAACTTGCAAAAATTGGTTTTAACTATTATTTAAAGTTGCAATTTACCCGCACACGTCTTTATGTAAATGCGTTCAAAACTAAACTAATTTTAAACCAAAGATAAACAAAACTAGCTGAAATTTAAACGTTACAAAACGTGTTTATGACGTACGTTACTTCTTGGTCACAATTTCCTAATCGTTAAAGAAAAATTCCGAAATCAATAAATAAAATTGACAATTTTAACTAGCAATTATTTAGACTATTGTTAGTGTTAGTGTTTTTATCAAATATAAGCAATCAAAAATAAACATAAAATACTGAAAATTAACTTACAGTTTGCAGATTCTAAAACTTGCAAAAATTGGTTTTAACTATTATTTAAAGTTGCAATTTACCCGCACACGTCTTTATGCAAATGCGTTCAAAACTAAACTAATTTTAAACCAAAGATAAACAAAACTAGCTGAAATTTAAACGTTACAAAACGTGTTTATGACGTACGTTACTTCTTGGTCACAATTTCCTAATCGTTAAAGAAAAATTCCGAAATCAATAAATAAAATTGACAATTTTAACTAGCAATTATTTAGACTATTGTTAGTGTTAGTGTTTTTATCAAATATAAGCAATCAAAAATAAACATAAAATACTGAAAATTAACTTACAGTTTGCAGATTCTAAAACTTGCAAAAATTGGTTTTAACTATTATTTAAAGTTGCAATTTACCCGCACACGTCTTTATGTAAATGCGTTCAAAACTAAACTAATTTTAAACCAAAGATAAACAAAACTAGCTGAAATTTAAACGTTACAAAACGTGTTTATGACGTACGTTACTTCTTGGTCACAATTTCCTAATCGTTAAAGAAAAATTCCGAAATCAATAAATAAAATTGACAATTTTAACTAGCAATTATTTAGACTATTGTTAGTGTTAGTGTTTTTATCAAATATAAGCAATCAAAAATAAACATAAAATACTGAAAATTAACTTACAGTTTGCAGATTCTAAAACTTGCAAAAATTGGTTTTAACTATTATTTAAAGTTGCAATTTACCCGCACACGTCTTTATGCAAATGCGTTCAAAACTAAACTAATTTTAAACCAAAGATAAACAAAACTAGCTGAAATTTAAACGTTACAAAACGTGTTTATGACGTACGTTACTTCTTGGTCACAATTTCCTAATCGTTAAAGAAAAATTCCGAAATCAATAAATAAAATTGACAATTTTAACTAGCAATTATTTAGACTATTGTTAGTGTTAGTGTTTTTATCAAATATAAGCAATCAAAAATAAACATAAAATACTGAAAATTAACTTACAGTTTGCAGATTCTAAAACTTGCAAAAATTGGTTTTAACTATTATTTAAAGTTGCAATTTACCCGCACACGTCTTTATGTAAATGCGTTCAAAACTAAACTAATTTTAAACCAAAGATAAACAAAACTAGCTGAAATTTAAACGTTACAAAACGTGTTTATGACGTACGTTACTTCTTGGTCACAATTTCCTAATCGTTAAAGAAAAATTCCGAAATCAATAAATAAAATTGACAATTTTAACTAGCAATTATTTAGACTATTGTTAGTGTTAGTGTTTTTATCAAATATAAGCAATCAAAAATAAACATAAAATACTGAAAATTAACTTACAGTTTGCAGATTCTAAAACTTGCAAAAATTGGTTTTAACTATTATTTAAAGTTGCAATTTACCCGCACACGTCTTTATGTAAATGCGTTCAAAACTAAACTAATTTTAAACCAAAGATAAACAAAACTAGCTGAAATTTAAACGTTACAAAACGTGTTTATGACGTACGTTACTTCTTGGTCACAATTTCCTAATCGTTAAAGAAAAATTCCGAAATCAATAAATAAAATTGACAATTTTAACTAGCAATTATTTAGACTATTGTTAGTGTTAGTGTTTTTATCAAATATAAGCAATCAAAAATAAACATAAAATACTGAAAATTAACTTACAGTTTGCAGATTCTAAAACTTGCAAAAATTGGTTTTAACTATTATTTAAAGTTGCAATTTACCCGCACACGTCTTTATGCAAATGCGTTCAAAACTAAACTAATTTTAAACCAAAGATAAACAAAACTAGCTGAAATTTAAACGTTACAAAACGTGTTTATGACGTACGTTACTTCTTGGTCACAATTTCCTAATCGTTAAAGAAAAATTCCGAAATCAATAAATAAAATTGACAATTTTAACTAGCAATTTTTAGACTATTGTTAGTGTTAGTGTTTTTATCAAATATAAGCAATCAAAAATAAACATAAAATACTGAAAATTAACTTACAGTTTGCAGATTCTAAAACTTGCAAAAATTGGTTTTAACTATTATTTAAAGTTGCAATTTACCCGCACACGTCTTTATGCAAATGCGTTCAAAACTAAACTAATTTTAAACCAAAGATAAACAAAACTAGCTGAAATTTAAACGTTACAAAACGTGTTTATGACGTACGTTACTTCTTGGTCACAATTTCCTAATCGTTAAAGAAAAATTCCGAAATCAATAAATAAAATTGACAATTTTAACTAGCAATTATTTAGACTATTGTTAGTGTTAGTGTTTTTATCAAATATAAGCAATCAAAAATAAACATAAAATACTGAAAATTAACTTACAGTTTGCAGATTCTAAAACTTGCAAAAATTGGTTTTAACTATTATTTAAAGTTGCAATTTACCCGCACACGTCTTTATGCAAATGCGTTCAAAACTAAACTAATTTTAAACCAAAGATAAACAAAACTAGCTGAAATTTAAACGTTACAAAACGTGTTTATGACGTACGTTACTTCTTGGTCACAATTTCCTAATCGTTAAAGAAAAATTCCGAAATCAATAAATAAAATTGACAATTTTAACTAGCAATTTTAGACTATTGTTAGTGTTAGTGTTTTTATCAAATATAAGCAATCAAAAATAAACATAAAATACTGAAAATTAACTTACAGTTTGCAGATTCTAAAACTTGCAAAAATTGGTTTTAACTATTATTTAAAGTTGCAATTTACCCGCACACGTCTTTATGCAAATGCGTTCAAAACTAAACTAATTTTAAACCAAAGATAAACAAAACTAGCTGAAATTTAAACGTTACAAAACGTGTTTATGACGTACGTTACTTCTTGGTCACAATTTCCTAATCGTTAAAGAAAAATTCCGAAATCAATAAATAAAATTGACAATTTTAACTAGCAATTATTTAGACTATTGTTAGTGTTAGTGTTTTTATCAAATATAAGCAATCAAAAATAAACATAAAATACTGAAAATTAACTTACAGGTTGCAGATTATAAAACTTGCAAAAATTGGTTTTAATTATTATTTAAAATTGCAATTTACCCGCACACGTCTTTATGCAAATGCGTTCAAAACTAAACGAATTTTAAACCAAAGATAAACAAAACTAGCTGAAATTTAAACGTTACAAAACGTGTTTATGACGTACGTTACTTCTTGGTCACAATTTCCTAATCGTTAAAGAAAAATTCCGAAATCAATAAATAAAATTGACAATTTTAACTAGCAATTATTTAGACTATTGTTAGTGTTAGTGTTTTTATCAAATATAAGCAATCAAAAATAAACATATAATACTGAAAATTAACTTACAGGTTGCAGATTATAAAACTTGCAAAAATTGGTTTTAATTATTATTTAAAATTGCAATTTACCCGCACACGTCTTTATGCAAATGCGTTCAAAACTAAACTAATTTTAAACCAAAGGTAAACAAAACTAGCTGAAATTTAAACGTTACAAAACGTGTTTATGACGTACGTTACTTCTTGGTCACAATTTCCTAATCGTTAAAGAAAAATTCCGAAATCAATAAATAAAATTGACAATTTTAACTAGCAATTATTTAGACTATTGTTAGTGTTAGTGTTTTTATCAAATATAAGCAATCAAAAATAAACATAAAATACTGAAAATTAACTTACAGGTTGCAGATTATAAAACTTGCAAAAATTGGTTTTAATTATTATTTAAAATTGCAATTTACCCGCACACGTCTTTATGCAAATGTGTTCAAAACTAAACTAATTTTAAACCAAAGATAAACAAAACTAGCTGAAATTTAAACGTTACAAAACGTGTTTATGACGTACGTTACTTCTTGGTCACAATTTCCTAATCGTTAAAGAAAAATTCCGAAATCAATAAATAAAATTGACAATTTTAACTAGCAATTATTTAGACTATTGTTAGTGTTAGTGTTTTTATCAAATATAAGCAATCAAAAATAAACATAAAATACTGAAAATTAACTTACAGGTTGCAGATTATAAAACTTGCAAAAATTGGTTTTAATTATTATTTAAAATTGCAATTTACCCGCACACGTCTTTATGCAAATGCGTTCAAAACTAAACGAATTTTAAACCAAAGATAAACAAAACTAGCTGAAATTTAAACGTTACAAAACGTGTTTATGACGTACGTTACTTCTTGGTCACAATTTCCTAATCGTTAAAGAAAAATTCCGAAATCAATAAATAAAATTGACAATTTTAACTAGCAATTATTTAGACTATTGTTAGTGTTAGTGTTTTTATCAAATATAAACAATCAAAAATAAACATAAAATACTGAAAATTAACTTACAGGTTGCAGATTATAAAACTTGCAAAAATTGGTTTTAATTATTATTTAAAATTGCAATTTACCCGCACACGTCTTTATGCAAATGCGTTCAAAACTAAACGAATTTTAAACCAAAGATAAACAAAACTAGCTGAAATTTAAACGTTACAAAACGTGTTTATGACGTACGTTACTTCTTGGTCACAATTTCCTAATCGTTAAAGAAAAATTCCGAAATCAATAAATAAAATTGACAATTTTAACTAGCAATTATTTAGACTATTGTTAGTGTTAGTGTTTTTATCAAATATAAGCAATCAAAAATAAACATAAAATACTGAAAATTAACTTACAGGTTGCAGATTATAAAACTTGCAAAAATTGGTTTTAATTATTATTTAAAATTGCAATTTACCCGCACACGTCTTTATGCAAATGTGTTCAAAACTAAACTAATTTTAAACCAAAGATAAACAAAACTAGCTGAAATTTAAACGTTACAAAACGTGTTTATGACGTACGTTACTTCTTGGTCACAATTTCCTAATCGTTAAAGAAAAATTCCGAAATCAATAAATAAAATTGACAATTTTAACTAGCAATTATTTAGACTATTGTTAGTGTTAGTGTTTTTATCAAATATAAACAATCAAAAATAAACATAAAATACTGAAAATTAACTTACAGGTTGCAGATTATAAAACTTGCAAAAATTGGTTTTAATTATTATTTAAAATTGCAATTTACCCGCACACGTCTTTATGCAAATGCGTTCAAAACTAAACTAATTTTAAACCAAAGATAAACAAAACTAGCTGAAATTTAAACGTTACAAAACGTGTTTATGACGTACGTTACTTCTTGGTCACAATTTCCTAATTGTTAAAGAAAAAAATCGAAATCAATACATTAAAATTGACAATTTTAACTAGCAATTATTTAGACTATTGTTAGTGTTAGTGTTTTTATCAAATATAAGCAATCAAAAATAAACATAAAATACTGAAAATTAACTTACAGTTTGCAGATTCTAAAACTTGCAAAAATTGGTTTTAACTATTATTTAAAGTTGCAATTTACCCGCACACGTCTTTATGCAAATGCGTTCAAAACTAAACTAATTTTAAACCAAAGATAAACAAAACTAGCTGAAATTTAAACGTTACAAAACGTGTTTATGACGTACGTTACTTCTTGGTCACAATTTCCTAATCGTTAAAGAAAAATTCCGAAATCAATAAATAAAATTGACAATTTTAACTAGCAATTATTTAGACTATTGTTAGTGTTAGTGTTTTTATCAAATATAAGCAATCAAAAATAAACATAAAATACTGAAAATTAACTTACAGTTTGCAGATTCTAAAACTTGCAAAAATTGGTTTTAACTATTATTTAAAGTTGCAATTTACCCGCACACGTCTTTATGTAAATGCGTTCAAAACTAAACTAATTTTAAACCAAAGATAAACAAAACTAGCTGAAATTTAAACGTTACAAAACGTGTTTATGACGTACGTTACTTCTTGGTCACAATTTCCTAATCGTTAAAGAAAAATTCCGAAATCAATAAATAAAATTGACAATTTTAACTAGCAATTATTTAGACTATTGTTAGTGTTAGTGTTTTTATCAAATATAAGCAATCAAAAATAAACATAAAATACTGAAAATTAACTTACAGTTTGCAGATTCTAAAACTTGCAAAAATTGGTTTTAACTATTATTTAAAGTTGCAATTTACCCGCACACGTCTTTATGCAAATGCGTTCAAAACTAAACTAATTTTAAACCAAAGATAAACAAAACTAGCTGAAATTTAAACGTTACAAAACGTGTTTATGACGTACGTTACTTCTTGGTCACAATTTCCTAATCGTTAAAAAAAAATTCAAAAATCAATAAATAAAATTGACAATTTTAACTAGCAATTATTTAGACTATTGTTAGTGTTAGTGTTTTTATCAAATATAAGCAATCAAAAATAAACATAAAATACTGAAAATTAACTTACAGTTTGCAGATTCTAAAACTTGCAAAAATTGGTTTTAACTATTATTTAAAGTTGCAATTTACCCGCACACGTCTTTATGTAAATGCGTTCAAAACTAAACTAATTTTAAACCAAAGATAAACAAAACTAGCTGAAATTTAAACGTTACAAAACGTGTTTATGACGTACGTTACTTCTTGGTCACAATTTCCTAATCGTTAAAAAAAAATTTCAAAATCAATAAATTAAAATTGACAATTTTATGTAGCAATTATTTAGACTATTGTTAGTGTTAGTGTTTTTATCAAATATAAGCAATCAAAAATAAACATAAAATACTGAAAATTAACTTACAGTTTGCAGATTCTAAAACTTGCAAAAATTGGTTTTAACTATTATTTAAAGTTGCAATTTACCCGCACACGTCTTTATGCAAATGCGTTCAAAACTAAACTAATTTTAAACCAAAGATAAACAAAACTAGCTGAAATTTAAACGTTACAAAACGTGTTTATGACGTACGTTACTTCTTGGTCACAATTTCCTAATCGTTAAAGAAAAATTCCGAAATCAATAAATAAAATTGACAATTTTAACTAGCAATTATTTAGACTATTGTTAGTGTTAGTGTTTTTATCAAATATAAGCAATCAAAAATAAACATAAAATACTGAAAATTAACTTACAGTTTGCAGATTCTAAAACTTGCAAAAATTGGTTTTAACTATTATTTAAAGTTGCAATTTACCCGCACACGTCTTTATGTAAATGCGTTCAAAACTAAACTAATTTTAAACCAAAGATAAACAAAACTAGCTGAAATTTAAACGTTACAAAACGTGTTTATGACGTACGTTACTTCTTGGTCACAATTTCCTAATCGTTAAAGAAAAATTCCGAAATCAATAAATAAAATTGACAATTTTAACTAGCAATTATTTAGACTATTGTTAGTGTTAGTGTTTTTATCAAATATAAGCAATCAAAAATAAACATAAAATACTGAAAATTAACTTACAGGTTGCAGATTATAAAACTTGCAAAAATTGGTTTTAATTATTATTTAAAATTGCAATTTACCCGCACACGTCTTTATGCAAATGCGTTCAAAACTAAACGAATTTTAAACCAAAGATAAACAAAACTAGCTGAAATTTAAACGTTACAAAACGTGTTTATGACGTACGTTACTTCTTGGTCACAATTTCCTAATCGTTAAAGAAAAATTCCGAAATCAATAAATAAAATTGACAATTTTAACTAGCAATTATTTAGACTATTGTTAGTGTTAGTGTTTTTATCAAATATAAACAATCAAAAATAAACATAAAATACTGAAAATTAACTTACAGGTTGCAGATTATAAAACTTGCAAAAATTGGTTTTAATTATTATTTAAAATTGCAATTTACCCGCACACGTCTTTATGCAAATGCGTTCAAAACTAAACTAATTTTAAACCAAAGGTAAACAAAACTAGCTGAAATTTAAACGTTACAAAACGTGTTTATGACGTACGTTACTTCTTGGTCACAATTTCCTAATCGTTAAAGAAAAATTCCGAAATCAATAAATAAAATTGACAATTTTAACTAGCAATTATTTAGACTATTGTTAGTGTTAGTGTTTTTATCAAATATAAGCAATCAAAAATAAACATAAAATACTGAAAATTAACTTACAGTTTGCAGATTCTAAAACTTGCAAAAATTGGTTTTAACTATTATTTAAAGTTGCAATTTACCCGCACACGTCTTTATGTAAATGCGTTCAAAACTAAACTAATTTTAAACCAAAGATAAACAAAACTAGCTGAAATTTAAACGTTACAAAACGTGTTTATGACGTACGTTACTTCTTGGTCACAATTTCCTAATCGTTAAAGAAAAATTCCGAAATCAATAAATAAAATTGACAATTTTAACTAGCAATTATTTAGACTATTGTTAGTGTTAGTGTTTTTATCAAATATAAGCAATCAAAAATAAACATAAAATACTGAAAATTAACTTACAGTTTGCAGATTCTAAAACTTGCAAAAATTGGTTTTAACTATTATTTAAAGTTGCAATTTACCCGCACACGTCTTTATGCAAATGCGTTCAAAACTAAACTAATTTTAAACCAAAGATAAACAAAACTAGCTGAAATTTAAACGTTACAAAACGTGTTTATGACGTACGTTACTTCTTGGTCACAATTTCCTAATCGTTAAAGAAAAATTCCGAAATCAATAAATAAAATTGACAATTTTAACTAGCAATTATTTAGACTATTGTTAGTGTTAGTGTTTTTATCAAATATAAGCAATCAAAAATAAACATAAAATACTGAAAATTAACTTACAGTTTGCAGATTCTAAAACTTGCAAAAATTGGTTTTAACTATTATTTAAAGTTGCAATTTACCCGCACACGTCTTTATGCAAATGCGTTCAAAACTAAACTAATTTTAAACCAAAGATAAACAAAACTAGCTGAAATTTAAACGTTACAAAACGTGTTTATGACGTACGTTACTTCTTGGTCACAATTTCCTAATCGTTAAAGAAAAATTCCGAAATCAATAAATAAAATTGACAATTTTAACTAGCAATTATTTAGACTATTGTTAGTGTTAGTGTTTTTATCAAATATAAGCAATCAAAAATAAACATAAAATACTGAAAATTAACTTACAGGTTGCAGATTATAAAACTTGCAAAAATTGGTTTTAATTATTATTTAAAATTGCAATTTACCCGCACACGTCTTTATGCAAATGCGTTCAAAACTAAACGAATTTTAAACCAAAGATAAACAAAACTAGCTGAAATTTAAACGTTACAAAACGTGTTTATGACGTACGTTACTTCTTGGTCACAATTTCCTAATCGTTAAAGAAAAATTCCGAAATCAATAAATAAAATTGACAATTTTAACTAGCAATTTTTAGACTATTGTTAGTGTTAGTGTTTTTATCAAATATAAGCAATCAAAAATAAACATAAAATACTGAAAATTAACTTACAGTTTGCAGATTCTAAAACTTGCAAAACTTGGTTTTAACTATTATTTAAAGTTGCAATTTACCCGCACACGTCTTTATGTAAATGCGTTCAAAACTAAACTAATTTTAAACCAAAGATAAACAAAACTAGCTGAAATTTAAACGTTACAAAACGTGTTTATGACGTACGTTACTTCTTGGTCACAATTTCCTAATCGTTAAAGAAAAATTCCGAAATCAATAAATAAAATTGACAATTTTAACTAGCAATTATTTAGACTATTGTTAGTGTTAGTGTTTTTATCAAATATAAGCAATCAAAAATAAACATAAAATACTGAAAATTAACTTACAGGTTGCAGATTATAAAACTTGCAAAAATTGGTTTTAATTATTATTTAAAATTGCAATTTACCCGCACACGTCTTTATGCAAATGCGTTCAAAACTAAACTAATTTTAAACCAAAGGTAAACAAAACTAGCTGAAATTTAAACGTTACAAAACGTGTTTATGACGTACGTTACTTCTTGGTCACAATTTCCTAATCGTTAAAGAAAAATTCCGAAATCAATAAATAAAATTGACAATTTTAACTAGCAATTATTTAGACTATTGTTAGTGTTAGTGTTTTTATCAAATATAAACAATCAAAAATAAACATAAAATACTGAAAATTAACTTACAGGTTGCAGATTATAAAACTTGCAAAAATTGGTTTTAATTATTATTTAAAATTGCAATTTACCCGCACACGTCTTTATGCAAATGCGTTCAAAACTAAACGAATTTTAAACCAAAGATAAACAAAACTAGCTGAAATTTAAACGTTACAAAACGTGTTTATGACGTACGTTACTTCTTGGTCACAATTTCCTAATCGTTAAAGAAAAATTCCGAAATCAATAAATAAAATTGACAATTTTAACTAGCAATTATTTAGACTATTGTTAGTGTTAGTGTTTTTATCAAATATAAGCAATCAAAAATAAACATAAAATACTGAAAATTAACTTACAGGTTGCAGATTATAAAACTTGCAAAAATTGGTTTTAATTATTATTTAAAATTGCAATTTACCCGCACACGTCTTTATGCAAATGCGTTCAAAACTAAACGAATTTTAAACCAAAGATAAACAAAACTAGCTGAAATTTAAACGTTACAAAACGTGTTTATGACGTACGTTACTTCTTGGTCACAATTTCCTAATCGTTAAAGAAAAATTCCGAAATCAATAAATAAAATTGACAATTTTAACTAGCAATTATTTAGACTATTGTTAGTGTTAGTGTTTTTATCAAATATAAGCAATCAAAAATAAACATAAAATACTGAAAATTAACTTACAGGTTGCAGATTATAAAACTTGCAAAAATTGGTTTTAATTATTATTTAAAATTGCAATTTACCCGCACACGTCTTTATGCAAATGCGTTCAAAACTAAACGAATTTTAAACCAAAGATAAACAAAACTAGCTGAAATTTAAACGTTACAAAACGTGTTTATGACGTACGTTACTTCTTGGTCACAATTTCCTAATCGTTAAAGAAAAATTCCGAAATCAATAAATAAAATTGACAATTTTAACTAGCAATTATTTAGACTATTGTTAGTGTTAGTGTTTTTATCAAATATAAGCAATCAAAAATAAACATAAAATACTGAAAATTAACTTACAGGTTGCAGATTATAAAACTTGCAAAAATTGGTTTTAATTATTATTTAAAATTGCAATTTACCCGCACACGTCTTTATGCAAATGCGTTCAAAACTAAACGAATTTTAAACCAAAGATAAACAAAACTAGCTGAAATTTAAACGTTACAAAACGTGTTTATGACGTACGTTACTTCTTGGTCACAATTTCCTAATCGTTAAAGAAAAATTCCGAAATCAATAAATAAAATTGACAATTTTAACTAGCAATTATTTAGACTATTGTTAGTGTTAGTGTTTTTATCAAATATAAGCAATCAAAAATAAACATAAAATACTGAAAATTAACTTACAGGTTGCAGATTATAAAACTTGCAAAAATTGGTTTTAACTATTATTTAAAATTGCAATTTACCCGCACACGTCTTTATGCAAATGCGTTCAAAACTAAACGAATTTTAAACCAAAGATAAACAAAACTAGCTGAAATTTAAACGTTACAAAACGTGTTTATGACGTACGTTACTTCTTGGTCACAATTTCCTAATCGTTAAAGAAAAATTCGGAAATCAATAAATAAAATTGACAATTTTAACTAGCAATTATTTAGACTATTGTTAGTGTTAGTGTTTTTATCAAATATAAGCAATCAAAAATAAACATAAAATACTGAAAATTAACTTACAGGTTGCAGATTATAAAACTTGCAAAAATTGGTTTTAATTATTATTTAAAATTGCAATTTACGCGCACACGTCTTTATGCAAATGCGTTCAAAACTAAACGAATTTTAAACCAAAGATAAACAAAACTAGCTGAAATTTAAACGTTACAAAACGTGTTTATGACGTACGTTACTTCTTGGTCACAATTTCCTAATCGTTAAAGAAAAATTCCGAAATCAATAAATAAAATTGACAATTTTAACTAGCAATTATTTAGACTATTGTTAGTGTTAGTGTTTTTATCAAATATAAGCAATCAAAAATAAACATAAAATACTGAAAATTAACTTACAGTTTGCAGTTTCTAAAACTCGCAAAAATTGGTTTTAACTATTATTTAAAGTTGCAATTTACCCGCACACGTCTTTATGCAAATGCGTTCAAAACTAAACTAATTTTAAACCAAAGATAAACAAAACTAGCTGAAATTTAAACGTTACAAAACGTGTTTATGACGTACGTTACTTCTTGGTCGCATTTCCTAATCGTTAAAGAAAAATTCCGAAATCAATAAATAAAATTGACAATTTTAACTAGCAATTATTTAGACTATTGTTAGTGTTAGTGTTTTTATCAAATATAAGCAATCAAAAATAAACATAAAATACTGAAAATTAACTTACAGTTTGCAGGTTCTAAAACTTGCAAAAATTGGTTTTAACTATTATTTAAAGTTGCAATTTACCCGCACACGTCTTTATGCAAATGCGTTCAAAACTAAACTAATTTTAAACCAAAGATAAACAAAACTAGCTGAAATTTAAACGTTACAAAACGTGTTTATGACGTACGTTACTTCTTGGTCGCATTTCCTAATCGTTAAAGAAAAATTCCGAAATCAATAAATAAAATTGACAATTTTAACTAGCAATTATTTAGACTATTGTTAGTGTTAGTGTTTTTATCAAATATAAGCAATCAAAAATAAACATAAAATACTGAAAATTAACTTACAGGTTGCAGATTATAAAACTTGCAAAAATTGGTTTTAATTATTATTTAAAATTGCAATTTACCCGCACACGTCTTTATGCAAATGCGTTCAAAACTAAACGAATTTTAAACCAAAGATAAACAAAACTAGCTGAAATTTAAACGTTACAAAACGTGTTTATGACGTACGTTACTTCTTGGTCACAATTTCCTAATCGTTAAAGAAAAATTCCGAAATCAATAAATAAAATTGACAATTTTAACTAGCAATTATTTAGACTATTGTTAGTGTTAGTGTTTTTATCAAATATAAGCAATCAAAAATAAACATAAAATACTGAAAATTAACTTACAGGTTGCAGATTATAAAACTTGCAAAAATTGGTTTTAATTATTATTTAAAATTGCAATTTACGCGCACACGTCTTTATGCAAATGCGTTCAAAACTAAACGAATTTTAAACCAAAGATAAACAAAACTAGCTGAAATTTAAACGTTACAAAACGTGTTTATGACGTACGTTACTTCTTGGTCACAATTTCCTAATCGTTAAAGAAAAATTCCGAAATCAATAAATAAAATTGACAATTTTAACTAGCAATTATTTAGACTATTGTTAGTGTTAGTGTTTTTATCAAATATAAGCAATCAAAAATAAACATAAAATACTGAAAATTAACTTACAGTTTGCAGTTTCTAAAACTCGCAAAAATTGGTTTTAACTATTATTTAAAGTTGCAATTTACCCGCACACGTCTTTATGCAAATGCGTTCAAAACTAAACGAATTTTAAACCAAAGATAAACAAAACTAGCTGAAATTTAAACGTTACAAAACGTGTTTATGACGTACGTTACTTCTTGGTCACAATTTCCTAATCGTTAAAGAAAAATTCCGAAATCAATAAATAAAATTGACAATTTTAACTAGCAATTATTTAGACTATTGTTAGTGTTAGTGTTTTTATCAAATATAAGCAATCAAAAATAAACATAAAATACTGAAAATTAACTTACAGGTTGCAGATTATAAAACTTGCAAAAATTGGTTTTAATTATTATTTAAAATTGCAATTTACCCGCACACGTCTTTATGCAAATGCGTTCAAAACTAAACGAATTTTAAACCAAAGATAAACAAAACTAGCTGAAATTTAAACGTTACAAAACGTGTTTATGACGTACGTTACTTCTTGGTCACAATTTCCTAATCGTTAAAGAAAAATTCCGAAATCAATAAATAAAATTGACAATTTTAACTAGCAATTATTTAGACTATTGTTAGTGTTAGTGTTTTTATCAAATATAAGCAATCAAAAATAAACATAAAATACTGAAAATTAACTTACAGGTTGCAGATTATAAAACTTGCAAAAATTGGTTTTAATTATTATTTAAAATTGCAATTTACCCGCACACGTCTTTATGCAAATGCGTTCAAAACTAAACGAATTTTAAACCAAAGATAAACAAAACTAGCTGAAATTTAAACGTTACAAAACGTGTTTATGACGTACGTTACTTCTTGGTCACAATTTCCTAATCGTTAAAGAAAAATTCCGAAATCAATAAATAAAATTGACAATTTTAACTAGCAATTATTTAGACTATTGTTAGTGTTAGTGTTTTTATCAAATATAAGCAATCAAAAATAAACATAAAATACTGAAAATTAACTTACAGGTTGCAGATTATAAAACTTGCAAAAATTGGTTTTAACTATTATTTAAAATTGCAATTTACCCGCACACGTCTTTATGCAAATGCGTTCAAAACTAAACGAATTTTAAACCAAAGATAAACAAAACTAGCTGAAATTTAAACGTTACAAAACGTGTTTATGACGTACGTTACTTCTTGGTCACAATTTCCTAATCGTTAAAGAAAAATTCCGAAATCAATAAATAAAATTGACAATTTTAACTAGCAATTATTTAGACTATTGTTAGTGTTAGTGTTTTTATCAAATATAAGCAATCAAAAATAAACATAAAATACTGAAAATTAACTTACAGGTTGCAGATTATAAAACTTGCAAAAATTGGTTTTAATTATTATTTAAAATTGCAATTTACGCGCACACGTCTTTATGCAAATGCGTTCAAAACTAAACGAATTTTAAACCAAAGATAAACAAAACTAGCTGAAATTTAAACGTTACAAAACGTGTTTATGACGTACGTTACTTCTTGGTCACAATTTCCTAATCGTTAAAGAAAAATTCCGAAATCAATAAATAAAATTGACAATTTTAACTAGCAATTATTTAGACTATTGTTAGTGTTAGTGTTTTTATCAAATATAAGCAATCAAAAATAAACATAAAATACTGAAAATTAACTTACAGTTTGCAGTTTCTAAAACTCGCAAAAATTGGTTTTAACTATTATTTAAAGTTGCAATTTACCCGCACACGTCTTTATGCAAATGCGTTCAAAACTAAACTAATTTTAAACCAAAGATAAACAAAACTAGCTGAAATTTAAACGTTACAAAACGTGTTTATGACGTACGTTACTTCTTGGTCGCATTTCCTAATCGTTAAAGAAAAATTCCGAAATCAATAAATAAAATTGACAATTTTAACTAGCAATTATTTAGACTATTGTTAGTGTTAGTGTTTTTATCAAATATAAGCAATCAAAAATAAACATAAAATACTGAAAATTAACTTACAGTTTGCAGTTTCTAAAACTCGCAAAAATTGGTTTTAACTATTATTTAAAGTTGCAATTTACCCGCACACGTCTTTATGCAAATGCGTTCAAAACTAAACTAATTTTAAACCAAAGATAAACAAAACTAGCTGAAATTTAAACGTTACAAAACGTGTTTATGACGTACGTTACTTCTTGGTCGCATTTCCTAATCGTTAAAGAAAAATTCCGAAATCAATAAATAAAATTGACAATTTTAACTAGCAATTATTTAGACTATTGTTAGTGTTAGTGTTTTTATCAAATATAAGCAATCAAAAATAAACATAAAATACTGAAAATTAACTTACAGGTTGCAGATTATAAAACTTGCAAAAATTGGTTTTAATTATTATTTAAAATTGCAATTTACCCGCACACGTCTTTATGCAAATGCGTTCAAAACTAAACGAATTTTAAACCAAAGATAAACAAAACTAGCTGAAATTTAAACGTTACAAAACGTGTTTATGACGTACGTTACTTCTTGGTCACAATTTCCTAATCGTTAAAGAAAAATTCCGAAATCAATAAATAAAATTGACAATTTTAACTAGCAATTATTTAGACTATTGTTAGTGTTAGTGTTTTTATCAAATATAAGCAATCAAAAATAAACATAAAATACTGAAAATTAACTTACAGGTTGCAGATTATAAAACTTGCAAAAATTGGTTTTAATTATTATTTAAAATTGCAATTTACCCGCACACGTCTTTATGCAAATGCGTTCAAAACTAAACGAATTTTAAACCAAAGATAAACAAAACTAGCTGAAATTTAAACGTTACAAAACGTGTTTATGACGTACGTTACTTCTTGGTCACAATTTCCTAATCGTTAAAGAAAAATTCCGAAATCAATAAATAAAATTGACAATTTTAACTAGCAATTATTTAGACTATTGTTAGTGTTAGTGTTTTTATCAAATATAAGCAATCAAAAATAAACATAAAATACTGAAAATTAACTTACAGTTTGCAGTTTCTAAAACTCGCAAAAATTGGTTTTAACTATTATTTAAAGTTGCAATTTACCCGCACACGTCTTTATGCAAATGCGTTCAAAACTAAACTAATTTTAAACCAAAGATAAACAAAACTAGCTGAAATTTAAACGTTACAAAACGTGTTTATGACGTACGTTACTTCTTGGTCGCATTTCCTAATCGTTAAAGAAAAATTCCGAAATCAATAAATAAAATTGACAATTTTAACTAGCAATTATTTAGACTATTGTTAGTGTTAGTGTTTTTATCAAATATAAGCAATCAAAAATAAACATAAAATACTGAAAATTAACTTACAGGTTGCAGATTATAAAACTTGCAAAAATTGGTTTTAATTATTATTTAAAATTGCAATTTACCCGCACACGTCTTTATGCAAATGCGTTCAAAACTAAACGAATTTTAAACCAAAGATAAACAAAACTAGCTGAAATTTAAACGTTACAAAACGTGTTTATGACGTACGTTACTTCTTGGTCACAATTTCCTAATCGTTAAAGAAAAATTCGAAATCAATAAATAAAATTGACAATTTTAACTAGCAATTATTTAGACTATTGTTAGTGTTAGTGTTTTTATCAAATATAAGCAATCAAAATAAACATAAAATACTGAAAATTAACTTACAGGTTGCAGATTATAAAACTTGCAAAAATTGGTTTTAATTATTATTTAAAATTGCAATTTACCCGCACACGTCTTTATGCAAATGCGTTCAAAACTAAACGAATTTTAAACCAAAGATAAACAAAACTAGCTGAAATTTAAACGTTACAAAACGTGTTTATGACGTACGTTACTTCTTGGTCACAATTTCCTAATCGTTAAAGAAAAATTCCGAAATCAATAAATAAAATTGACAATTTTAACTAGCAATTATTTAGACTATTGTTAGTGTTAGTGTTTTTATCAAATATAAGCAATCAAAAATAAACATAAAATACTGAAAATTAACTTACAGTTTGCAGTTTCTAAAACTCGCAAAAATTGGTTTTAACTATTATTTAAAGTTGCAATTTACCCGCACACGTCTTTATGCAAATGCGTTCAAAACTAAACTAATTTTAAACCAAAGATAAACAAAACTAGCTGAAATTTAAACGTTACAAAACGTGTTTATGACGTACGTTACTTCTTAGTCGCATTTCCTAATCGTTAAAGAAAAATTCGAAATCAATACATTAAAATTGACAATTTTAACTAGCAATTATTTAGACTATTGTTAGTGTTAGTGTTTTTATCAAATATAAGCAATCAAAAATAAACATAAAATACTTAAAATTAACTTACAGTTTGCAGTTTCTAAAACTCGCAAAAATTGGTTTTAACTATTATTTAAAGTTGCAATTTACCCGCACACGTCTTTATGCAAATGCGTTCAAAACTAAACTAATTTTAAACCAAAGATAAACAAAACTAGCTGAAATTTAAACGTTACAAAACGTGTTTATGACGTACGTTACTTCTTGGTCGCATTTCCTAATCGTTAAAGAAAAATTCCGAAATCAATAAATAAAATTGACAATTTTAACTAGCAATTATTTAGACTATTGTTAGTGTTAGTGTTTTTATCAAATATAAGCAATCAAAAATAAACATAAAATACTGAAAATTAACTTACAGTTTGCAGTTTCTAAAACTCGCAAAAATTGGTTTTAACTATTATTTAAAGTTGCAATTTACCCGCACACGTCTTTATGCAAATGCGTTCAAAACTAAACTAATTTTAAACCAAAGATAAACAAAACTAGCTGAAATTTAAACGTTACAAAACGTGTTTATGACGTACGTTACTTCTTGGTCGCATTTCCTAATCGTTAAAGAAAAATTCCGAAATCAATAAATAAAATTGACAATTTTAACTAGCAATTATTTAGACTATTGTTAGTGTTAGTGTTTTTATCAAATATAAGCAATCAAAAATAAACATAAAATACTGAAAATTAACTTACAGTTTGCAGTTTCTAAAACTCGCAAAAATTGGTTTTAACTATTATTTAAAGTTGCAATTTACCCGCACACGTCTTTATGCAAATGCGTTCAAAACTAAACTAATTTTAAACCAAAGATAAACAAAACTAGCTGAAATTTAAACGTTACAAAACGTGTTTATGACGTACGTTACTTCTTGGTCGCATTTCCTAATCGTTAAAGAAAAATTCCGAAATCAATAAATAAAATTGACAATTTTAACTAGCAATTATTTAGACTATTGTTAGTGTTAGTGTTTTTATCAAATATAAGCAATCAAAAATAAACATAAAATACTGAAAATTAACTTACAGTTTGCAGTTTCTAAAACTCGCAAAAATTGGTTTTAACTATTATTTAAAGTTGCAATTTACCCGCACACGTCTTTATGCAAATGCGTTCAAAACTAAACTAATTTTAAACCAAAGATAAACAAAACTAGCTGAAATTTAAACGTTACAAAACGTGTTTATGACGTACGTTACTTCTTGGTCGCATTTCCTAATCGTTAAAGAAAAATTCCGAAATCAATAAATAAAATTGACAATTTTAACTAGCAATTATTTAGACTATTGTTAGTGTTAGTGTTTTTATCAAATATAAGCAATCAAAAATAAACATAAAATACTGAAAATTAACTTACAGTTTGCAGTTTCTAAAACTCGCAAAAATTGGTTTTAACTATTATTTAAAGTTGCAATTTACCCGCACACGTCTTTATGCAAATGCGTTCAAAACTAAACTAATTTTAAACCAAAGATAAACAAAACTAGCTGAAATTTAAACGTTACAAAACGTGTTTATGACGTACGTTACTTCTTGGTCGCATTTCCTAATCGTTAAAGAAAAATTCCGAAATCAATAAATAAAATTGACAATTTTAACTAGCAATTATTTAGACTATTGTTAGTGTTAGTGTTTTTATCAAATATAAGCAATCAAAAATAAACATAAAATACTGAAAATTAACTTACAGTTTGCAGTTTCTAAAACTCGCAAAAATTGGTTTTAACTATTATTTAAAGTTGCAATTTACCCGCACACGTCTTTATGCAAATGCGTTCAAAACTAAACTAATTTTAAACCAAAGATAAACAAAACTAGCTGAAATTTAAACGTTACAAAACGTGTTTATGACGTACGTTACTTCTTGGTCACAATTTCCTAATTGTTAAAGAAAAAAATCGAAATCAATACATTAAAATTGACAATTTTAACTAGCAATTATATAGAATATTATTGGTATTACTGTTATATTAAATAAAAGCAATCAAAGACAAACATAAAATACTGAAAATTAACTTACAGTTTTAAAACTCGCAAAAATTGGTTTTAACTATTATTTAAAGTTGCAATTTACCCGCACACGTTTTATGCAAATGGGTTCAAAACTAAACTAATTTTTAACCAAAGATAAACAAAACTAGCTGAAATTTAAACGTTACAAAACGTGTTTATGACGTACGTTACTTCTTGGTCGCATTTCCTAATCGTTAAAGAAAAATTCCGAAATCAATAAATAAAATTGACAATTTTAACTAGCAATTATTTAGACTATTGTTAGTGTTAGTGTTTTTATCAAATATAAGCAATCAAAAATAAACATAAAATACTGAAAATTAACTTACAGTTTGCAGATTCTAAAACTTGCAAAAATTGGTTTTAACTATTATTTAAAGTTGCAATTTACCCGCACACGTCTTTATGCAAATGCGTTCAAAACTAAACTAATTTTAAACCAAAGATAAACAAAACTAGCTGAAATTTAAACGTTACAAAACGTGTTTATGACGTACGTTACTTCTTGGTCACAATTTCCTAATTGTTAAAGAAAAAAATCGAAATCAATACATTAAAATTGACAATTTTAACTAGCAATTATATAGAATATTATTGGTATTACTGTTATATTAAATAAAAGCAATCAAAGACAAACATAAAATACTGAAAATTAACTTACAGTTGCAGATTATAAAACTTGCAAAAATTGGTTTTAACTATTATTTAAAGTTGCAATTTACCCGCACACGTCTTTATGCAAATGCGTTCAAAACTAAACTAATTTTAAACCAAAGATAAACAAAACTAGCTGAAATTTAAACGTTACAAAACGTGTTTATGACGTACGTTACTTCTTGGTCGCATTTCTAATCGTTAAAGAAAAATTCCGAAATCAATAAATAAAATTGACAATTTTAACTAGCAATTATTTAGACTATTGTTAGTGTTAGTGTTTTTATCAAATATAAGCAATCAAAAATAAACATAAAATACTGAAAATTAACTTACAGGTTGCAGATTCTAAAACTTGCAAAAATTGGTTTTAATTATTATTTAAAATTGCAATTTACCCGCACACGTCTTTATGCAAATGCGTTCAAAACTAAACTAATTTTAAACCAAAGATAAACAAAACTAGCTGAAATTTAAACGTTACAAAACGTGTTTATGACGTACGTTACTTCTTAGTCACAATTTCCTAATTGTTAAAGAAAAATTCCGAAATCAATAAATAAAATTGACAATTTTAACTAGCAATTTTTAGACTATTGTTAGTGTTAGTGTTTTTATCAAATATAAGCAATCAAAAATAAACATAAAATACTGAAAATTAACTTACAGTTTGCAGATTCTAAAACTTGCAAAAATTGGTTTTAACTATTATTTAAAGTTGCAATTTACCCGCACACGTCTTTATGCAAATGCGTTCAAAACTAAACTAATTTTAAACCAAAGATAAACAAAACTAGCTGAAATTTAAACGTTACAAAACGTGTTTATGACGTACGTTACTTCTTGGTCGCATTTCCTAATCGTTAAAGAAAAATTCCGAAATCAATAAATAAAATTGACAATTTTAACTAGCAATTATTTAGACTATTGTTAGTGTTAGTGTTTTTATCAAATATAAGCAATCAAAAATAAACATAAAATACTGAAAATTAACTTACAGTTTGCAGTTTCTAAAACTCGCAAAAATTGGTTTTAACTATTATTTAAAGTTGCAATTTACCCGCACACGTCTTTATGCAAATGCGTTCAAAACTAAACTAATTTTAAACCAAAGATAAACAAAACTAGCTGAAATTTAAACGTTACAAAACGTGTTTATGACGTACGTTACTTCTTGGTCGCATTTTTCTAATCGTTAAAGAAAAATTCCGAAATCAATAAATAAAATTGACAATTTTAACTAGCAATTATTTAGACTTATTATTAGTGTTAGTGTTTTTATCAAATATAAGCAATCAAAAATAAACATAAAATACTGAAAATTAACTTACAGTTTGCAGTTTCTAAAACTCGCAAAAATTGGTTTTAACTATTATTTAAAGTTGCAATTTACCCGCACACGTCTTTATGCAAATGCGTTCAAAACTAAACTAATTTTAAACCAAAGATAAACAAAACTAGCTGAAATTTAAACGTTACAAAACGTGTTTATGACGTACGTTACTTCTTGGTCGCATTTCCTAATCGTTAAAGAAAAATTCCGAAATCAATAAATAAAATTGACAATTTTAACTAGCAATTATTTAGACTATTGTTAGTGTTAGTGTTTTTATCAAATATAAGCAATCAAAAATAAACATAAAATACTGAAAATTAACTTACAGTTTGCAGATTCTAAAACTTGCAAAAATTGGTTTTAATTATTATTTAAAGTTGCAATTTACCCGCACACGTCTTTATGCAAATGCGTTCAAAACTAAACTAATTTTAAACCAAAGATAAACAAAACTAGCTGAAATTTAAACGTTACAAAACGTGTTTATGACGTACGTTACTTCTTGGTCGCATTTCCTAATCGTTAAAGAAAAATTCCGAAATCAATAAATAAAATTGACAATTTTAACTAGCAATTATTTAGACTATTGTTAGTGTTAGTGTTTTTATCAAATATAAGCAATCAAAAATAAACATAAAATACTGAAAATTAACTTACAGTTTGCAGTTTCTAAAACTCGCAAAAATTGGTTTTAACTATTATTTAAAGTTGCAATTTACCCGCACACGTCTTTATGCAAATGCGTTCAAAACTAAACTAATTTTAAACCAAAGATAAACAAGACTAGCTGAAATTTAAACGTTACAAAACGTGTTTATGACGTACGTTACTTCTTGGTCGCATTTCCTAATCGTTAAAGAAAAATTCCGAAATCAATAAATAAAATTGACAATTTTAACTAGCAATTATTTAGACTATTGTTAGTGTTAGTGTTTTTATCAAATATAAGCAATCAAAAATAAACATAAAATACTGAAAATTAACTTACAGTTTGCAGTTTCTAAAACTCGCAAAAATTGGTTTTAACTATTATTTAAAGTTGCAATTTACCCGCACACGTCTTTATGCAAATGCGTTCAAAACTAAACTAATTTTAAACCAAAGATAAACAAAACTAGCTGAAATTTAAACGTTACAAAACGTGTTTATGACGTACGTTACTTCTTGGTCGCATTTCCTAATCGTTAAAGAAAATTCCGAAATCAATAAATAAAATTGACAATTTTAACTAGCAATTATTTAGACTATTGTTAGTGTTAGTGTTTTTATCAAATATAAGCAATCAAAAATAAACATAAAATACTGAAAATTAACTTACAGTTTGCAGTTTCTAAAACTCGCAAAAATTGGTTTTAACTATTATTTAAAGTTGCAATTTACCCGCACACGTCTTTATGCAAATGCGTTCAAAACTAAACTAATTTTAAACCAAAGATAAACAAAACTAGCTGAAATTTAAACGTTACAAAACGTGTTTATGACGTACGTTACTTCTTGGTCACAATTTCCTAATTGTTAAAGAAAACAATCGAAATCAATACATTAAAATTGACAATTTTAACTAGCAATTATATAGAATATTATTGGTATTACTGTTATATTAAATAAAAGCAATCAAAGACAAACATAAAATACTGAAAATTTACTTACAGTTTTAAAACTCGCAAAAATTGGTTTTAACTATTATTTAAAGTTGCAATTTACCCGCACACGTTTTATGCAAATGGGTTCAAAACTAAACTAATTTTTAACCAAAGATAAACAAAACTAGCTGAAATTTAAACGTTACAAAACGTGTTTATGACGTACGTTACTTCTTGGTCGCATTTCCTAATCGTTAAAGAAAAATTCCGAAATCAATAAATAAAATTGACAATTTTAACTAGCAATTATTTAGACTATTGTTAGTGTTAGTGTTTTTATCAAATATAAGCAATCAAAAATAAACATAAAATACTGAAAATTAACTTACAGTTTGCAGATTCTAAAACTTGCAAAAATTGGTTTTAACTATTATTTAAAGTTGCAATTTACCCGCACACGTCTTTATGCAAATGCGTTCAAAACTAAACTAATTTTAAACCAAAGATAAACAAAACTAGCTGAAATTTAAACGTTACAAAACGTGTTTATGACGTACGTTACTTCTTGGTCGCATTTCCTAATCGTTAAAGAAAAATTCCGAAATCAATAAATAAAATTGACAATTTTAACTAGCAATTATTTAGACTATTGTTAGTGTTAGTGTTTTTATCAAATATAAGCAATCAAAAATAAACATAAAATACTGAAAATTAACTTACAGTTTGCAGTTTCTAAAACTCGCAAAAATTGGTTTTAACTATTATTTAAAATTGCAATTTACTCGCACACGTCTTTATGCAAACGCGTTCAAAACTAAACTAATTTCAAAACAAAGATAAGTACAACTTGTTGAAATTTACGCGTTACAAAACGCGTTTATGACGTACGTTGCTTTTTGCTCGCATTTTTCTATTCGTTGAAGAAAAATTTTGAAATCATTACATTAAAATTGACAATTTTAACTAGCAATTATTTAGATTATTATTAGTGTTATTATTTTATCAAATTTAAGCAATCAAAGACAAACATAAAATACTGAAAATTAACTTACAGTTTGCAGACTCTAAAACTCACAAAAATTGGTTTTAATTATTATTTAAAATTGCAATTTACCCGCACACGTCTTTATGCAAATGCGTTCAAAACTACACTAATTTTAAATCAAAGATAAACAAAACTAGTTGAAATTTAAACGTTACAAAACGTGTTTATGACGTACGTTACTTCTTGGTCGCATTTCCTAATCGTTAAAGAAAAATTCCGAAATCAATACATTAAAATTGACAATTTTAACTAGCCGTTATTTAGACTATTGTTAGTGTTAGTGTTTTTATCAAATATAAGCAATCAAAAATAAACATAAAATACTGAAAATTAACTTACAGGTTGCAGATTCTAAAACTTGCAAAAATTGGTTTTAATTATTATTTAAAATTGCAATTTACCCGCACACGTCTTTATGCAAATGCGTTCAAAACTAAACTAATTTTAAAACCAAAGATAAACAAAACTAGCTGAAATTTAAACGTTACAAAACGTGTTTATGACGTACGTTACTTCTTGGTCGCATTTCCTAATCGTTAAAGAAAAATTCCGAAATCAATAAATAAAATTGACAATTTTAACTAGCAATTATTTAGACTATTGTTAGTGTTAGTGTTTTTATCAAATATAAGCAATCAAAAATAAACATAAAATACTGAAAATTAACTTACAGTTTGCAGATTCTAAAACTTGCAAAAATTGGTTTTAACTATTATTTAAAGTTGCAATTTACCCGCACACGTCTTTATGCAAATGCGTTCAAAACTAAACTAATTTTAAACCAAAGATAAACAAAACTAGCTGAAATTTAAACGTTACAAAACGTGTTTATCACGTACGTTACTTCTTAGTCACAATTTCCTAATTGTTAAAGAAAAAAAATCGAAATCAATACATTAAAATTGACAATTTTAACTAGCAATTATATAGAATATTATTGGTATTATTGTTATATTAAATAAAAGCAATCAAAGAGAAACATAAAATACTAAAAATTAACTTACAGTTTGCAGATTCTAAAACTTGCAAAAATTGGTTTTAACTATTATTTAAAGTTGCAATTTACCCGCACACGTCTTTATGCAAATGCGTTCAAAACTAAACTAATTTTAAACCAAAGATAAACAAAACTAGCTGAAATTTAAACGTTACAAAACGTGTTTATCACGTACGTTACTTCTTAGTCACAATTTCCTAATTGTTAAAGAAAAAAAATCGAAATCAATACATTAAAATTGACAATTTTAACTAGCAATTATTTAGACTATTGTTAGTGTTAGTGTTTTTATCAAATATAAGCAATCAAAAATAAACATAAAATACTGAAAATTAACTTACAGTTTGCAGATTCTAAAACTTGCAAAAATTGGTTTTAACTATTATTTAAAGTTGCAATTTACCCGCACACGTCTTTATGCAAATGCGTTCAAAACTACACTAATTTTAAATCAAAGATAAACAAAACTAGTTGAAATTTAAACGTTACAAAACGTGTTTATGACGTACGTTACTTCTTGGTCGCATTTCCTAATCGTTAAAGAAAAATTCCGAAATCAATACATTAAAATTGACAATTTTAACTAGCCGTTATTTAGACTATTGTTAGTGTTAGTGTTTTTATCAAATATAAGCAATCAAAAATAAACATAAAATACTGAAAATTAACTTACAGGTTGCAGATTCTAAAACTTGCAAAAATTGGTTTTAACTATTATTTAAAGTTGCAATTTACCCGCACACGTCTTTATGCAAATGCGTTCAAAACTAAACTAATTTTAAACCAAAGATAAACAAAACTAGCTGAAATTTAAACGTTACAAAACGTGTTTATCACGTACGTTACTTCTTAGTCACAATTTCCTAATTGTTAAAGAAAAAAAATCGAAATCAATACATTAAAATTGACAATTTTAACTAGCAATTATTTAGACTATTGTTAGTGTTAGTGTTTTTATCAAATATAAGCAATCAAAAATAAACATAAAATACTGAAAATTAACTTACAGTTTGCAGATTCTAAAACTTGCAAAAATTGGTTTTAACTATTATTTAAAGTTGCAATTTACCCGCACACGTCTTTATGCAAATGCGTTCAAAACTACACTAATTTTAAATCAAAGATAAACAAAACTAGTTGAAATTTAAACGTTACAAAACGTGTTTATGACGTACGTTACTTCTTGGTCGCATTTCCTAATCGTTAAAGAAAAATTCCGAAATCAATACATTAAAATTGACAATTTTAACTAGCCGTTATTTAGACTATTGTTAGTGTTAGTGTTTTTATCAAATATAAGCAATCAAAAATAAACATAAAATACTGAAAATTAACTTACAGGTTGCAGATTCTAAAACTTGCAAAAATTGGTTTTAATTATTATTTAAAATTGCAATTTACCCGCACACGTCTTTATGCAAATGCGTTCAAAACTAAACTAATTTTAAACCAAAGATAAACAAAACTAGCTGAAATTTAAACGTTACAAAACGTGTTTATGACGTACGTTACTTCTTGGTCGCATTTCCTAATCGTTAAAGAAAAATTCCGAAATCAATAAATAAAATTGACAATTTTAACTAGCAATTATTTAGACTATTGTTAGTGTTAGTGTTTTTATCAAATATAAGCAATCAAAAATAAACATAAAATACTGAAAATTAACTTACAGTTTGCAGATTCTAAAACTTGCAAAAATTGGTTTTAACTATTATTTAAAGTTGCAATTTACCCGCACACGTCTTTATGCAAATGCGTTCAAAACTAAACTAATTTTAAACCAAAGATAAACAAAACTAGCTGAAATTTAAACGTTACAAAACGTGTTTATCACGTACGTTACTTCTTAGTCACAATTTCCTAATTGTTAAAGAAAAAAAATCGAAATCAATACATTAAAATTGACAATTTTAACTAGCAATTATATAGAATATTATTGGTATTATTGTTATATTAAATAAAAGCAATCAAAGAGAAACATAAAATACTGAAAATTAACTTACAGTTTGCAGATTCTAAAACTTGCAAAAATTGGTTTTAACTATTATTTAAAGTTGCAATTTACCCGCACACGTCTTTATGCAAATGCGTTCAAAACTAAACTAATTTTAAACCAAAGATAAACAAAACTAGCTGAAATTTAAACGTTACAAAACGTGTTTATCACGTACGTTACTTCTTAGTCACAATTTCCTAATTGTTAAAGAAAAAAAATCGAAATCAATACATTAAAATTGACAATTTTAACTAGCAATTATTTAGACTATTGTTAGTGTTAGTGTTTTTATCAAATATAAGCAATCAAAAATAAACATAAAATACTGAAAATTAACTTACAGTTTGCAGATTCTAAAACTTGCAAAAATTGGTTTTAACTATTATTTAAAGTTGCAATTTACCCGCACACGTCTTTATGCAAATGCGTTCAAAACTAAACTAATTTTAAACCAAAGATAAACAAAACTAGCTGAAATTTAAACGTTACAAAACGTGTTTATCACGTACGTTACTTCTTAGTCACAATTTCCTAATTGTTAAAGAAAAAAAATCGAAATCAATACATTAAAATTGACAATTTTAACTAGCAATTATTTAGACTATTGTTAGTGTTAGTGTTTTTATCAAATATAAGCAATCAAAAATAAACATAAAATACTGAAAATTAACTTACAGTTTGCAGATTCTAAAACTTGCAAAAATTGGTTTTAACTATTATTTAAAGTTGCAATTTACCCGCACACGTCTTTATGCAAATGCGTTCAAAACTAAACTAATTTTAAACCAAAGATAAACAAAACTAGCTGAAATTTAAACGTTACAAAACGTGTTTATCACGTACGTTACTTCTTAGTCACAATTTCCTAATTGTTAAAGAAAAAAAATCGAAATCAATACATTAAAATTGACAATTTTAACTAGCAATTATATAGAATATTATTGGTATTATTGTTATATTAAATAAAAGCAATCAAAGAGAAACATAAAATACTGAAAATTAACTTACAGTTTGCAGATTCTAAAACTTGCAAAAATTGGTTTTAACTATTATTTAAAGTTGCAATTTACCCGCACACGTCTTTATGCAAATGCGTTCAAAACTACACTAATTTTAAATCAAAGATAAACAAAACTAGTTGAAATTTAAACGTTACAAAACGTGTTTATGACGTACGTTACTTCTTGGTCGCATTTCCTAATCGTTAAAGAAAAATTCCGAAATCAATAAATAAAATTGACAATTTTAACTAGCAATTATTTAGACTATTGTTAGTGTTAGTGTTTTTATCAAATATAAGCAATCAAAAATAAACATAAAATACTGAAAATTAACTTACAGGTTGCAGATTCTAAAACTTGCAAAAATTGGTTTTAATTATTATTTAAAATTGCAATTTACCCGCACACGTCTTTATGCAAATGCGTTCAAAACTAAACTAATTTTAAACCAAAGATAAACAAAACTAGCTGAAATTTAAACGTTACAAAACGTGTTTATCACGTACGTTACTTCTTGGTCGCATTTCCTAATCGCTAAAGAAAAATTCCGAAATCAATAAATAAAATTGACAATTTTAACTAGCAATTATTTAGACTATTGTTAGTGTTAGTGTTTTTATCAAATATAAGCAATCAAAAATAAACATAAAATACTGAAAATTAACTTACAGTTTGCAGATTCTAAAACTTGCAAAAATTGGTTTTAACTATTATTTAAAGTTGCAATTTACCCGCACACGTCTTTATGCAAATGCGTTCAAAACTAAACTAATTTTAAACCAAAGATAAACAAAACTAGCTGAAATTTAAACGTTACAAAACGTGTTTATCACGTACGTTACTTCTTAGTCACAATTTCCTAATTGTTAAAGAAAAAAAATCGAAATCAATACATTAAAATTGACAATTTTAACTAGCAATTATATAGAATATTATTGGTATTATTGTTATATTAAATAAAAGCAATCAAAGAGAAACATAAAATACTGAAAATTAACTTACAGTTTGCAGATTCTAAAACTTGCAAAAATTGGTTTTAACTATTATTTAAAGTTGCAATTTACCCGCACACGTCTTTATGCAAATGCGTTCAAAACTAAACTAATTTTAAACCAAAGATAAACAAAACTAGCTGAAATTTAAACGTTACAAAACGTGTTTATGACGTACGTTACTTCTTGGTCGCATTTCCTAATCGTTAAAGAAAAATTCCGAAATCAATAAATAAAATTGACAATTTTAACTAGCAATTATTTAGACTATTGTTAGTGTTAGTGTTTTTATCAAATATAAGCAATCAAAAATAAACATAAAATACTGAAAATTAACTTACAGTTTGCAGTTTCTAAAACTCGCAAAAATTGGTTTTAACTATTATTTAAAATTGCAATTTACTCGCACACGTCTTTATGCAAACGCGTTCAAAACTAAACTAATTTCAAAACAAAGATAAGTACAACTTGTTGAAATTTACGCGTTACAAAACGCGTTTATGACGTACGTTGCTTTTTGCTCGCATTTTTCTATTCGTTGAAGAAAAATTTTGAAATCATTACATTAAAATTGACAATTTTAACTAGCAATTATTTAGATTATTATTAGTGTTATTATTTTATCAAATTTAAGCAATCAAAGACAAACATAAAATACTGAAAATTAACTTACAGTTTGCAGACTCTAAAACGCACAAAAATTGGTTTTAATTATTATTTAAAATTGCAATTTACCCGCACACGTCTTTATGCAAATGCGTTCAAAACTACACTAATTTTAAATCAAAGATAAACAAAACTAGTTGAAATTTAAACGTTACAAAACGTGTTTATGACGTACGTTACTTCTTGGTCGCATTTCCTAATCGTTAAAGAAAAATTCCGAAATCAATACATTAAAATTGACAATTTTAACTAGCCGTTATTTAGACTATTGTTAGTGTTAGTGTTTTTATCAAATATAAGCAATCAAAAATAAACATAAAATACTGAAAATTAACTTACAGGTTGCAGATTCTAAAACTTGCAAAAATTGGTTTTAATTATTATTTAAAATTGCAATTTACCCGCACACGTCTTTATGCAAATGCGTTCAAAACTAAACTAATTTTAAACCAAAGATAAACAAAACTAGCTGAAATTTAAACGTTACAAAACGTGTTTATGACGTACGTTACTTCTTGGTCGCATTTCCTAATCGTTAAAGAAAAATTCCGAAATCAATAAATAAAATTGACAATTTTAACTAGCAATTATTTAGACTATTGTTAGTGTTAGTGTTTTTATCAAATATAAGCAATCAAAAATAAACATAAAATACTGAAAATTAACTTACAGTTTGCAGTTTCTAAAACTCGCAAAAATTGGTTTTAACTATTATTTAAAATTGCAATTTACTCGCACACGTCTTTATGCAAACGCGTTCAAAACTAAACTAATTTCAAAACAAAGATAAGTACAACTTGTTGAAATTTACGCGTTACAAAACGCGTTTATGACGTACGTTGCTTTTTGCTCGCATTTTTCTATTCGTTGAAGAAAAATTTTGAAATCATTACATTAAAATTGACAATTTTAACTAGCAATTATTTAGATTATTATTAGTGTTATTATTTTATCAAATTTAAGCAATCAAAGACAAACATAAAATACTGAAAATTAACTTACAGTTTGCAGACTCTAAAACTCACAAAAATTGGTTTTAACTATTATTTAAAATTGCAATTTACCCGCACACGTTTTTATACAAATGGTTCAAAGTAGAAAGGGCCCACTATCCCCTCCACTTTTGACGTCATTACTGACCTCGGAAGGAACGTGGGCGACTTTTGTGAAAGTGTTTTTCTCTCTCTCACAATGAATTTTTTTTCTCTCTCACACATTTTTTTCTCTCTCACACATTCTTTTCTCTCTCGCACATTTTTTTTCTCTCTCACATTTTTCTCTCTCTCATACATTTTTCTCTCTTACATATTTTTCTCTCACATTGTTACATCATCGCATAATTGGTAATTTTGATTGCGTCGTGCGTCATCGCGTAACTGGTAATTTTTATGCGTCATGAAGTCTCATGATTCGAGCGAGAAGTATTTTTATTTAAAAAGCTGTGGGTGTACCTGGATTTGAACCCGGGCTTCTTGATTACAAAGCGGCGACCGTAACCACTGGGCCACGCAAACAGTTGAATCGAAACGGTCAATTGTAAAATATGTATACAATTGGTTTTTAATTACTGAACAAAAGACTTGTAAAATTTATTATACTTTATTTTTAAATTAAATTAACATTCATGGCATAATTATATCATTTCTCTACAGCATCTATGTCATTACGGTTTATCTGGATCTTGATAATTCACGGCAACTATACACACGGCATCTAATTATATCATTTCTACAGCATCCGTCGTGTTGTGGTTGATCTGGACTTTTCTAGTGGTCGGTACTTTCATATTCTTTCTCTCTTACTCTTAATACTCTGTAAAGAATCGCTTATTAAAAAAAATTCTAAATAAAATTTAGATTTTAATGTGCAAATAATTTAATAATAGTAATTTTGATTAAGAAGCAATGAAGTTGTAAAAACTGTAAACTAAACTAACTAAAAAATTACTAAATTAATTAGCGCGTTTATCTTTCAAATTCAAGTTTTAATGTTTTGAAAAATTATGTTAGATAATAATAATTGTGATATACATATATCTATCAAAATTCTAAATAAAGCATAATTTTATATCGTCAACATTCATGTTCTAAAGAACTTTTAATTATGGCAAAATAATATTAATAAATGAATACAAATAAGTAAAACAAAACAACAATATTCCTAGTATTTATTTAAAATTTAAATTTCAATGTACAATAAACAATAATAAATAGCTTTATATTAAGAAGTAATGAAAAAACTGCAAAACAACGAAAATAATTTGCACGTTCAAACTAAAGTTAAATAATAACTATGATACAAATCTATCAATATTTTAAATACAGCACAATTTAAGTCGTCAACGATTCATGAATTAAAACGAGATTTTTTTAGAGAAATGTGAAACTTCTAGATTACTCAAGCACTAAAAATAAAAGAGTATAGAAAACAGTTTTCAAAATTTAGATTTTAATGTGCAAATAATTTGGTAATAGTACGTTTGACTAAGAAGTAATGAAATTGTAAAACTGTAAAACAACTAAATTAATTTGCGCGCTTATTTTTCAAATTGAAGTTTTAATGTTTTCAAAAATTATGTTAAATCATAATTGTAATATATATCTATCAAAAGTTTAAATAAAGCATAATTTCATATCGTCAACATTCATGTTTTAAAAGAAATTTTAATTATGATAAAATAATATTAATAAATGAATTCAAATAAGTCAAACAGAAAAAACAATGTACCTAGTATTTATTTTAAGTTTGGATTTTAATGTAGAATAAATAATAATAAATAGTTTTATAGTAAGAAGTAATGGAAAAACTAGAAAAGAACGAAAATAATTTGCGCGTTCAAACTAAGTTAAATAATAATTATGATATAAATCTATCAATATTTTAAATACATACATACATACATTTAAGTCGTTAACGATTCATGAATTAAAACGAATTTTTAATTAAGTTAAAATAATACTCATAAATGAATTCAAATAAGTAAAACAAAAAACAATGTTGTACTTATTTAAAATTATTATTTTAATCTGCAAATAATTTAACAATAATAGTTTTAGATTAAGAAGAAATGAAAAAAAACTGCAAAACAACAAAATTAAATTGCGAATAAATATTACAAATTTAAGTTCAAGTGTTTTTAAACTAACATAAACAACAATTAAGTTAAAATAATAAAAATAGGTTTTAATGTGTAATAATTCTACCCTAGTTTTAGATTAAGAATTCTTTAAACTGTAAACTAAAAAAAATAGCAGAATTAAGTTGTACGTTAATTTTCCAAAACTCAAGTATTAGGAATTAGAGATAAACAATAATTCTAATCTATATAAAGTTAATTTGAATAAGTAAAACAAAAAAAATTAAAAGTTAGCGACAAAGATACTTTTAAGATGGCTAAATAAATTTAAAAACTGGTGACAAAATAGTTTTTAAAATATTTCAGTTGGTAGTAAAAATAATTTTGAAATGGCGTAACAACTTTTAACAGTTAGTAGTAAAATATAGTTTTAAAATGGCGTAACAACTTTTACAATTGGTAAAAAATGTTTTAAAAAAGGCGGAATAATTTTTAAATTTTATATTAGTTACTTTAATCATAATAATTTACAAGAGCAAGAAAAAATTAATTTTTTTTTTAAATTTACAAATTAGTAGCTAACAATAAAAATCATTTTGTAAAACTTTAAATAATACCTACGTTTTTTGAAAAACCTACTTAAGAATATAATTTATAGTTATAAAAATTAAAAATAAAACTATTTGTTAAGCAATAAACGTAGATTCTGTTTAAAGAAAAGAAAAAAACAAAACAATTACTTAAAGAAAGTACACTTACCACATATATGCCACTAACTTGTTTTTAAATTTATAAATTTTAATTTAATATTAAAGAGCTCACTCGTACACATTTTAACACGAAGAAGACACAAACTATACTAAATACAATTAGAAATTTCTGAAAATCCTTACCTTCAAATTAATTTTTATTAATTATTGTATTGACTCATAGGCAAAATTTTATTGAATCATAACTTTTCAAACTTAGAAATGTCGATATAGAAACAACTATTTTTGACAGAAGAAATCTATATAAATAAGAATGAATGTTGCTAAGCGTAAAACTGGAGAACGGCTGGACCAATGCGGCTATTTTTTTTGTCATATGTTCCTTAAGGCACAGTTTTAATGAAGAGAAAAAAATGGCGTGGAAAATAGTAAAAACAACATACACATACATACAAACGAGCTGTCAAACATTTAACGTAAATCGTCAACGTCAATCTAAACAAAACAAAGGCGCGTTTGGATAATCTATGCCTCTGGAAAAAATCATCAAAGAAAATAATATTATCGTACGTGACATTCACCATTAATTCTTCTGTGCGTGGCAGTTTCTTGGTTGTTTTTTATATTTTCACTTCTCTTTAAAACTAGTTGTGTGCTCAGTGTGATTACGTTTATACCCATGCCGCCAAATCGTAGGTGCAGTAATTTGGATCGAAGAACTCGAAATGCTACAAACCAAGCATATTTTCAATGTAATCGGACACCGCGTCTTTTTAGCGGCACACGGCTAGCAATAAAAAACTTACTTAACAATGTGATCGAAGCAACAATTCTAAAAGGAAAATATAAGGGAGAGAAAATGTGTTGATACCCCGCATCCCAATGGTACCAACTGACGTAGGTACCATTTGAATTCAAACGACTGCAATTTCCAGTGCGACTTGCTTTTGCTATAACAATAAATAAATACCAGGGTCAGTCGTTGAGTGTTTGCGGCGTTAATCTTGAAAACTCATGCTTCTCTCGTGGACAGTTGCATGTTGCCTGCTCCCGCGTAGGGAAACCGTCAGATTTATTTGTTTACGCGCCAGGCAACCAAACAAAAAATATCCTATACCTACCATAAAGCATTAGATTGAATATCATCACATTTGTAAAGTATTGCAGTGTACGAAATAGAAAACTTATTTTTATAAGTAATCGTCGTTTATTGTTGAGACATAAACAACGTGATCACTCCGAAATATGTTTTATTTATTTAATTTTCTATTAACTTTTGACAGAATCAAGGGTGTTCGGGCCGCTAGTTTAGAATACAATTGTTAGAATAAAGTGTTTGAACTTGTTATTTAAAAATTAAAATATATTCTTTAAAACGTATCTATAAGAAACCAAAACGTTTAGGAATTTATTTGTAACATATTGTTAATGCCGATGTAATTAACATGTCATTTCAAAACCAAGCAATTTCCATTTTAAAATTTTAGAGTGTGATAGTAACATTAAATTTAACCACTAACTTTGCAATTTGTTTTAATGAAAGCTCTAAAACATTGCTTTATATTTTAATTGAGTTTAAATCGTCAACACAATTTCCTTGTTCGTCTACTAAAAAAAAGTTTGCACTTTTAAAAATGATCTTGTAACAATTATATCAATAAAAACTTAAAAGCCACCAGTGTCTATACTAAAGTCATCTAAATAGTTTGGGAGATCTTCATTTAGCACATAATTCCATATTTTATAATAAATAATAATAATTGAACGCGCTTATTCAAACGTTTTCGTAGCAGTACTACGGTAATTACAGATATGGGTCATACGTCATTACATTAGTAACAATGTAAAATTAAATTTTTTTATTATTATTCGAAACTTACGTTGTACGACGGCAGCGTTATTTGTACACTTTACCAAAAGATACAAAATTGCTATAAAACATACATATCTACAAGAAATTAAACGTAAATAAATATATATTAGTAATGCAGTTAATGAAGATCTAATTAACTAAACTTTTAAAACCAAACAATGTTGTTACAGTAAGAAACGTTTTTAGCAAAGACAATTACATAATGTAATTAATAACTAAATTTTTAAGACTAAAAAAAACGTCATAAAAATAACAATTGTAGCTAACGTCGAAACTAAACGACATTATTGAAACAATAAAGTTTTTTGAGTAACATTATTTTGTATTTTATTTGTCAACAAAAATTTTGATGGACCCGTTAAAACTTGTTTTATATAAAATTTTTCTAAAAACACAATTTAACAAAGTTTTGCAATGTCAGCTAGTTTAAAAACTACTGCTTTAAAAAAAATTAATACACCTTTCTCTAAGCTGGTGAAATAAAATTCCTAATAAGATATGTCTACGTTTCTTGTACATTAGTATTACAAACTGTGTACATCAGTCTGTAAATATTATAACGTTACAATTGCTTAAATTAAAAGCAGACATTGCAACAACATATTTTTTACAGTTGTATTTTATCTAGTAAATCAAAGTTATTCGAAAATCATACATAAAGAAATATATTTTTATAAGTATAGAACACGTTTAAAAATAGTGAATAAGTTGAAGACTTATTTTACACCTCAACTAGACAATGTAGAAAAATGTGGTTATTTTCACAATTTTATTGAAAATGTAGTATACTACTTAGCTAATAAATGGCTAACCAAATGAAAATATTAATCATTTTTGTAATAAACACGTGATTACTAACCAATAAACTTTTAAGTTAATGTTTTACTGAAAGAAAGAAAAAACATTTTTAACAAAAACAATTTCACAATTTAAGATTCAAAAATTAATTAAAATCATGTTAAATAGGAAATTTTGCTTGCAGTTTGTAATTACAGTGAATAACAATGTAGTTAATGACTAAGTTTTTCAAATTAAGGAACGCCACGCAAATATTTTAAGCGAAAACTAACTATTAATTTTATTTTGAAACGATTATAATTAGATATATAATTAGATTAGATATGCTGTAATCTCAAGAAAAATAAAAGCTTATGAAAAATTGCTAAAAGTTGCAAGAAAAGCAATAGGAATTTACTGGAGTCATTAGAAATGATTGAAGAAAAAACCTTTGTCAATGTTAATAATTAAGTAATCATACTGTAATAGAAAACTTATTGCGGATAACTACAATCTAATTAAAGACAAAATTTCTAAAACTAAGAAACGTCATAAAATGTTTTTAACAAAAACTATTTAGCAATTTAGTTTTTTGTTCAAATAATTAAAATTAGATACTCTACAATCTCAATCAGCAAACAAATAAATAATTTTTTAAAGATATACCTACAATAAAAGCAATAAATGTACTTAAATTATTGAAAATTAAAAAAAAAGAAAACTTTTTTGCAAATAGTTATCAAATTGTTTAAACAAGTAAATGTTACAATGTTACAACTACTAAAAACTTTAAGCAAAATAACCCTCAGAGCTAAACTTTAAGTTTAATAATTCTTAAATTGTAAAAACGTATTATAATATTTAAATGACGGCTCACAGTAGTGAATACATGGAACGAACTATGTTTTTAAGATTACATTAAACAAAAGAAAAATTGAAATTATAAACAATTTTTTTTACTTTGTGAATATCTCGAAGCTACTTTTCATTACAAAATTCTGAGTACATAAACTAGATATCGGTTATTGTTTAAACAGATTTAAGTTTATTCGATTTATCATTTGTTAATATTATTAAAACACGTCAAATCAAAACATTTTGAAATGAGTGTCCTATATAATTAAAGTGAGTTCTTTTTTTCTTAGTTACGATCTTTTAAACTAGTTATTTAATTTTGAACGAATGGTGAAACTAGAACCACGATGTTATTTACAATAAAATGTTTCTAAATATTTGTGATTGTGATTTATTACCTGACGAAGAAGAACGTAGACCCCGTTCAAAAGGTTGCAAGTTTTAAATTTTTAATCAAACAATAACACCATTTCTCATAAAACAATTTTTATTATAACAAATATTCTCTAAATAGTTTTTCTTTTTCTTTTGTTCTTTCAAAATTTTGCTTAAAGTTTTTAGTAGTTGTAACATTGTAACATTTACTTGTTTAAACAATTTGATAACTATTTGCAAAAAAGTTTTCTTTTTTTTTAATTTTCAATAATTTAAGTACATTTATTGCTTTTATTGTAGGTATATCTTTAAAAAAAATTATTTATTTGTTTGCTGATTGAGATTGTAGAGTATCTAATTTTAATTATTTGAACAAAAAACTAAATTGCTAAATAGTTTTTGTTAAAAACATTTTATGACGTTTCTTAGTTTTAGAAATTTTGTCTTTAATTAGATTGTAGTTATCCGCAATAAGTTTTCTATTACAGTATGATTACTTAATTATTAACATTGACAAAGGTTTTTTCTTCAATCATTTCTAATGACTCCAGTAAATTCCTATTGCTTTTCTTGCAACTTTTAGCAATTTTTCATAAGCTTTTATTTTTCTTGAGATTACAGCATATCTAATCTAATTATATATCTAATTATAATCGTTTCAAAATAAAATTAATAGTTAGTTTTCGCTTAAAATATTTGCGTGGCGTTCCTTAATTTGAAAAACTTAGTCATTAACTACATTGTTATTCACTGTAATTACAAACTGCAAGCAAAATTTCCTATTTAACATGATTTTAATTAATTTTTGAATCTTAAATTGTGAAATTGTTTTTGTTAAAAATGTTTTTCTTTCTTTCAGTAAAACATTAACTTAAAAGTTTATTGGTTAGTAATCACGTGTTTATTACAAAAATGATTAATATTTTCATTTGGTTAGCCATTTATTAGCTAAGTAGTATACTACATTTTCAATAAAATTGTGAAAATAACCACATTTTTCTACATTGTCTAGTTGAGGTGTAAAATAAGTCTTCAACTTATTCACTATTTTTAAACGTGTTCTATACTTATAAAAATATATTTCTTTATGTATGATTTTCGAATAACTTTGATTTACTAGATAAAATACAACTGTAAAAAATATGTTGTTGCAATGTCTGCTTTTAATTTAAGCAATTGTAACGTTATAATATTTACAGACTGATGTACACAGTTTGTAATACTAATGTACAAGAAACGTAGACATATCTTATTAGGAATTTTATTTCACCAGCTTAGAGAAAGGTGTATTAATTTTTTTAAAGCAGTAGTTTTTAAATTAGCTGACATTGCAAAAACTTTGTTAAATTGTGTTTTTAGAAAAATTTTATATAAAACAAGTTTTAACGGGTCCATCAAAATTTTTGTTGACAAATAAAATACAAAATAATGTTACTCAAAAAAACTTTATTGTTTCAATAATGTCGTTTAGTTTCGACGTTAGCTACAATTGTTATTTTTATGACGTTTTTTTTAGTCTTAAAAATTTAGTTATTAATTACATTATGTAATTGTCTTTGCTAAAAACGTTTCTTACTGTAACAACATTGTTTGGTTTTAAAAGTTTAGTTAATTAGATCTTCATTAACTGCATTACTAATATATATTTATTTACGTTTAATTTCTTGTAGATATGTATGTTTTATAGCAATTTTGTATCTTTTGGTAAAGTGTACAAATAACGCTGCCGTCGTACAACGTAAGTTTCGAATAATAATAAAAAAATTTAATTTTACATTGTTACTAATGTAATGACGTATGACCCATATCTGTAATTACCGTAGTACTGCTACGAAAACGTTTGAATAAGCGCGTTCAATTATTATTATTTATTATAAAATATGGAATTATGTGCTAAATGAAGATCTCCCAAACTATTTAGATGACTTTAGTATAGACACTGGTGGCTTTTAAGTTTTTATTGATATAATTGTTACAAGATCATTTTTAAAAGTGCAAACTTTTTTTTAGTAGACGAACAAGGAAATTGTGTTGACGATTTAAACTCAATTAAAATATAAAGCAATGTTTTAGAGCTTTCATTAAAACAAATTGCAAAGTTAGTGGTTAAATTTAATGTTACTATCACACTCTAAAATTTTAAAATGGAAATTGCTTGGTTTTGAAATGACATGTTAATTACATCGGCATTAACAATATGTTACAAATAAATTCCTAAACGTTTTGGTTTCTTATAGATACGTTTTAAAGAATATATTTTAATTTTTAAATAACAAGTTCAAACACTTTATTCTAACAATTGTATTCTAAACTAGCCGCCCGGACAGACTTCATTCTGTCAAAAGTTAATAGAAAATTAAATAAATAAAACATATTTCGGAGTGATCACGTTGTTTATGTCTCAACAATAAACGACGATTACTTATAAAAATAAGTTTTCTATTTCGTACACTGCAATACTTTACAAATGTGATGATATTCAATCTAATGCTTTATGGTAGGTATAGGATATTTTTTGTTTGGTTGCCTGGCGCGTAAACAAATAAATCTGACGGTTTCCCTACGCGGGAGCAGGCAACATGCAACTGTCCACGAGAGAAGCATGAGTTTTCAAGATTAACGCCGCAAACACTCAACGACTGACCCTGGTATTTATTTATTGTTATAGCAAAAGCAAGTCGCACTGGAAATTGCAGTCGTTTGAATTCAAATGGTACCTACGTCAGTTGGTACCATTGGGATGCGGGGTATCAACACATTTTCTCTCCCTTATATTTTCCTTTTAGAATTGTTGCTTCGATCACATTGTTAAGTAAGTTTTTTATTGCTAGCCGTGTGCCGCTAAAAAGACGCGGTGTCCGATTACATTGAAAATATGCTTGGTTTGTAGCATTTCGAGTTCTTCGATCCAAATTACTGCACCTACGATTTGGCGGCATGGGTATAAACGTAATCACACTGAGCACACAACTAGTTTTAAAGAGAAGTGAAAATATAAAAAACAACCAAGAAACTGCCACGCACAGAAGAATTAATGGTGAATGTCACGTACGATAATATTATTTTCTTTGATGATTTTTTCCAGAGGCATAGATTATCCAAACGCGCCTTTGTTTTGTTTAGATTGACGTTGACGATTTACGTTAAATGTTTGACAGCTCGTTTGTATGTATGTGTATGTTGTTTTTACTATTTTCCACGCCATTTTTTTCTCTTCATTAAAACTGTGCCTTAAGGAACATATGACAAAAAAAATAGCCGCATTGGTCCAGCCGTTCTCCAGTTTTACGCTTAGCAACATTCATTCTTATTTATATAGATTTCTTCTGTCAAAAATAGTTGTTTCTATATCGACATTTCTAAGTTTGAAAAGTTATGATTCAATAAAATTTTGCCTATGAGTCAATACAATAATTAATAAAAATTAATTTGAAGGTAAGGATTTTCAGAAATTTCTAATTGTATTTAGTATAGTTTGTGTCTTCTTCGTGTTAAAATGTGTACGAGTGAGCTCTTTAATATTAAATTAAAATTTATAAATTTAAAAACAAGTTAGTGGCATATATGTGGTAAGTGTACTTTCTTTAAGTAATTGTTTTGTTTTTTCTTTTCTTTAAACAGAATCTAAGTTTATTGCTTAACAAATAGTTTTATTTTTAATTTTTATAACTATAAATTATATTCTTAAGTAGGTTTTTCAAAAACGTAGGTATTATTTAAAGTTTTAGAAAATGATTTTTATTGTTAGCTACTAATTTGTAAATTTAAAAAAAAAATTAATTTTTTCTTGCTCTTGTAAATTATTATGATTAAAGTAACTAATATAAAATTTAAAAATTATTCCGCCTTTTTTAAAACATTTTTTACCAATTGTAAAAGTTGTTACGCCATTTTAAAACTATATTTTACTACTAACTGTTAAAAGTTGTTACGCCATTTCAAAATTATTTTTACTACCAACTGAAATATTTTAAAAACTATTTTGTCACCAGTTTTTAAATTTATTTAGCCATCTTAAAAGTATCTTTGTCGCTAACTTTTAATTTTTTTGTTTTACTTATTCAAATTAACTTTATATAGATTAGAATTATTGTTTATCTCTAATTCCTAATACTTGAGTTTTGGAAAATTAACGTACAACTTAATTCTGCTATTTTTTTAGTTTACATTTTAAAGAATTCTTAATCTAAAACTAGGGTAGAATTATTACACATTAAAACCTATTTTTATTATTTTAACTTAATTGTTGTTTATGTTAGTTTAAAAACACTTGAACTTAAATTTGTAATATTTATTCGCAATTTAATTTTGTTGTTTTGCAGTTTTTTTTCATTTCTTCTTAATCTAAAACTATTATTGTTAAATTATTTGCAGATTAAAATAATAATTTTAAATAAGTACAACATTGTTTTTTGTTTTACTTATTTGAATTCATTTATGAGTATTATTTTAACTTAATTAAAAAAATTCGTTTTAATTCATGAATCGTTAACGACTTAAATGTATGTATGTATGTATTTAAAATATTGATAGATTTATATCATAATTATTATTTAACTTAGTTTGAACGCGCAAATTATTTTCGTTCTTTTCTAGTTTTTCCATTACTTCTTACTATAAAACTATTTATTATTATTTATTCTACATTAAAATCCAAACTTAAAATAAATACTAGGTACATTGTTTTTTCTGTTTGACTTATTTGAATTCATTTATTAATATTATTTTATCATAATTAAAATTTCTTTTAAAACATGAATGTTGACGATATGAAATTATGCTTTATTTAAACTTTTGATAGATATATATTACAATTATGATTTAACATAATTTTGAAAACATTAAAACTTCAATTTGAAAAATAAGCGCGCAAATTAATTTAGTTGTTTTACAGTTTTACAATTTCATTACTTCTTAGTCAAACGTACTATTACCAAATTATTTGCACATTAAAATCTAAATTTTGAAAACTGTTTTCTATACTCTTTTATTTTTAGTGCTTGAGTAATCTAGAAGTTTCACATTTCTCTAAAAAAATCTCGTTTTAATTCATGAATCGTTGACGACTTAAATTGTGCTGTATTTAAAATATTGATAGATTTGTATCATAGTTATTATTTAACTTTAGTTTGAACGTGCAAATTATTTTCGTTGTTTTGCAGTTTTTTCATTACTTCTTAATATAAAGCTATTTATTATTGTTTATTGTACATTGAAATTTAAATTTTAAATAAATACTAGGTATATTGTTTTTTTGTTTTACTTATTTGAATTCATTTATTAGTATTATTTTCCCATAATTAAAAGTTCTTTTAAAACATGAATGTTGACGATATAAAATTATGCTTTATTTAGAATTTTGATAGATATATGTATATCACAATTATTATTATCTAACATAATTTTTCAAAACATTAAAACTTGAATTTGAAAGATAAACGCGCTAATTAATTTAGTAAGTTTTAGTTAGTTTAGTTTACAGTTTTTACAACTTCATTGCTTCTTAATCAAAATTACTATTATTAAATTATTTGCACATTAAAATCTAAATTTTATTTAGAATTTTTTAATAAGCGATTCTTTACAGAGTATTAAGAGTAAGAGAGAAAGAATATGAAAGTACCGACCACTAGAAAAGTCCAGATCAACCACAACACGACGGATGCTGTAGAAATGATATAATTAGATGCCGTGTGTATAGTTGCCGTGAATTATCAAGATCCAGATAAACCGTAATGACATAGATGCTGTAGAGAAATGATATAATTATGCCATGAATGTTAATTTAATTTAAAAATAAAGTATAATAAATTTTACAAGTCTTTTGTTCAGTAATTAAAAAAAACCAATTGTATACATATTTTACAATTGACCGTTTCGATTCAACTGTTTGCGTGGCCCAGTGGTTACGGTCGCCGCTTTGTAATCAAGAAGCCCGGGTTCAAATCCAGGTACACCCACAGCTTTTTTTAAATAAAAATACTTCTCGCTCGAATCATGAGACTTCATGACGCATAAAAAATTACCAGTTACGCGATGACGCACGACGCAATCAAAATTACCAATTATGCGATGATGTAACAATGTGAGAGAAAAAATATGTAAGAGAGAAAAAATGTATGAGAGAGAGAAAAAATGTGTGAGAGAGAAAAAAAATGTGCGAGAGAGAAAAGAATGTGTGAGAGAGAAAAAAATGTGTGAGAGAGAAAAAAAATTCATTGTGAGAGAGAGAAAAACACTTTCACAAAAGTCGCCCACGTTCCTTCCGAGGTCAGTAATGACGTCAAAAGTGGAGGGGATAGTGGGCCCTTTCTACTGTTCAAAACTAAACTGATTTCAAACCAAAAATAAGTACAACTAGTTGAAATTTACACATTACAAAACGTGTTTATGACGTACGTTGCTTTTTGCTCGCATTTTCCTATTCCTTTAAGAAAAATTCGAAATCAATAAATAAAATTGAGAATTTTAACTAACAATTATTTAGATTATTATTAGTGTTCATGTTTTTATCAAATATAAACAATCAAAAACAAACATAAAATACTGAAAGTTAACTTACAGTTTGTAGATTCTAAAACTTGCAAAAATTGGTTTTAATTATTATTTAAAATTAGATAATATGTAACAAGTTTTAGTCAATTTTACTTTTGATACAATATATAAAAGAAAAAAGTGTACAGTTGAACGCAAGCAAAAGTATGATTTTTTATGGAGTAAAAACGTTTTTTATGTTACTAAAAATGTTTTAGAAAACATTTTTAAAATATTTCAATATCAATGTTTAAATGAAATATTTTTAAAACGATACAAACATATTTTTTTTTAAATATTTTTTATTTCGACTATTTTAAAACGTTGTAACGTTTTTAAAACATGAAAAAAACGTTTCCTTGCTGATTACCAAACGGAGTGACAAACGCAGTTTTGTCTCTATCTGATGATTTAATATTTATTAGATGATACCCGCTTTTTAGGTCCAACGTAGTCATGTAATTGGTTTTCTTCGCTGCATGGAAGATATCATCGATACGTGGAATTGGGTACTTATCTGCGCGTGTAATGGCATTCAAAGCTCTGTAATCAACTGTTAGTCGGACGCCATTATTTCTTTTTGGGACTAGGACAACTGGCGCAGCATACGGCGTTTCACATTCTTCAATGTATCCATTTTGGAAAAGTTTGTCTAATTCTTGACATAAAACTTCCTTTTTAGTCTCAGACATTCTATATGGAGGCACTGCAATCAAAGTTTCATACAATAAGACAATTGAGTGCTCTGCGTAGGGTGTCGCTTCGTTGTGTCGTTCAAAGTTCGAACGAAATTTGACCAAAAGGCAGTCTAACTGTTTTCGTTCTTCTGGGCTTAGGTTAACTCCTTTGTCACTTCTCAGAGATACGTCATTAGACTGTATTTCGTTTAAGAAACACGAGATGTCGAGAAGCACACCCTTGGTGATTATTTATCGTTAAAGAAACAAGCGGTCTATTTGAATGATTATTATCCATGCTGTTATACATAAATTCATTAATCGTCGTTTTTGGTTTGCACTTTGGGCAGTTGCTTTTAATATAACCAACCGTACCACCACCATAACATGTAATTCCGGAGCTAGTCGGAGGAGATGTGTCGTTTAGCTTATTTTTCCAAATGTGTAGTGCAGACGGGGTATTTGAGAACACATTTCCATTAGTTTTAGTTTTAATCAGTTTTCTACATTCGTCTTTTACAAGACCGGGATTTTTACAGTACGAACATCGTTTCTTTGAAAAATCTTTACACTCATTTGTATATATATATTCACTGTAGGTTTATCTCACACGCATGCTAACGACTTATTTATTTCAACTTGCATAATCTTAACACTGCTGTATTTGCATTACTGCAATAACTGACCTACGATTTCTCTCTTCGATATTTATACACGTTTGCAAATCCTTCTCGAGTGTTCCCTAACTTTCGGTATATCTTCTAGAAGATGGATAACAGCTTCTAGAAGGCTCTTGCATTTGCAAATAATTTCTCGAACGTTTCAATACTATCTATTACAGAATTTGGTCAAAGTTAAATAAGAAATAATCTATTTAATCATTTTCTAAACGTTTAATAACTGTCGATGTTATTAAAGAGTGTCGAGGAAATAAAACAAACACATAAATTAAAACAGTATATATTTTGACGTAATTTAAAATTACCGCATAATATTGTAATATTTAATTAATATCTTGCAAAAACAATCCCGTTTTAGTAACATATTGATTTGTAAAAACGTGTTCAAGCACTAAGTTTTTGTATGAAGCTTAATATTAATACGCAGAATGAGTTAACATAATATACCTATAGCACCGTAATCAGTTTAAAATAAAATATAGAAAAGCAACAATAAAAATAATATACAATTCTAAGGCATTCGCATACAAGCATGTTGACCTTTGCAAGGATAATTAAATAAACGACATAAATTACTTTCGCAACTATGGAGAGTTTAGTTGCAATTAGAATTTGTAAATGTAAAAAACTTTTTATACATTTAGGTATTTAATCAAAGATCAAAGGTCAAAATGTTATCACATCACAGTAACAAATTAATCAATTTCTATTTAAAGTGTTCCACCCCTTTAGAAGCAATTGATTAATTAACACACAACCGTTTACGTAAACTCTAAAAACAACAATATAAAATATATGTATATATAGTAAAAATTACTCTGTGCGTTTTCCCAATATACAGATAAGTGGTCATTTTACAATCTCGCTCTATTGTTACTTCTTCTTTATTAATTACAAATATTTGTCGTTATCTTAGTTCTAAAATTACAAACAAAATTACGAAATTCGTCAGCTGCCTGTTAGCAATATGAAAGATACGGACAACTTACAAAAGAAACTCAGCAACCTATACTTAAGTAACACTGTTAAAAAAAATTAATTTCTTATAGTTACATAGTAAAACGGAGAGGAAAACCTAATGGAATGATAATACGTAAATCTAAATGCAAGTACTCTACAAAAATCGGTTTAAACTGGTGGGGGACCATCAGGATAACGCAAAACAGTCTGAAAACTATTGGTGAAAGTGTTGACTAGTGAACATGTATAGTCATCTTCGGTAAACGGAACTAGAGACGCTACACCTAATAGCAACAGCATGACCGCTTGTATAGGTAGCGACGCTCTAAGGACTCGGCCTAAGAAACGATATCCTCTTCTTAAAGTTGTTGTATTTATTGTTAAGTCATCATCTGTAGTACCACTGTAACAATAACGTACGGTTGAATTATTTATCTATGTCCATGTGGATGACATCTAAAATAAATTCTTACTTAAAGAAGAACACCACTGTGCTTGTTTTTCAAGAATACATTTACCAAACATTCGTTGTAATTCTATATCATTAAAAAAAATTTTGTTTCATCGTTTATAATTGCCCGAGATTCTAATGTACACTCAAGAAAAGAAAAAACGGGACACTACCGGTTTAAGGCCTGTATGGTTCCGTTTTTTCTTTCATTGGGTGTACCGTGTGGACCTTCTATATTTCATTTAGTAAATATCCTGCTTAACTCCGTTTTCTAAAAAATCGTTAACCAAAAAAATATACAATTTGGGCCACGGCTTTAAAAAAACTGGCCAATGTGAACCAAAGTGTAAAAAACTCTTCCATCAAAAATCCTGTTTTTACGTCACAGTGGCGTTTCCTCTCGAAAACTTCTGTAGTTACTAATTTTTTGTTAAATTTCACCTACAGAATTTTTCTAAATACTTAGTGCATAAGCCAAAAGTAATAAAAAAAAAATATTTACGTGTAAGTGCCGTCATCTGGTGCAGTGGAGGGCCCTGGTGAAGCTGTTGCGTGGTCCAGTAGCTGTCCAAACGCAAAATAAAAGTGAAATTGTGCCGTTAATACTTAATCAATTACTTTAAATACAGTGCTACTTAAATACAAAATACAATAGATCGCAATTTGACGTCGTTCAAAAATAAATCGTACAATTTCAAACGCGTTAATCATGCACATTAAAAAGAATATTACATTTTGACGGGCATGCATCAATCGACTTACATTTTTTTATAATTTTATCGATGCGTCGTACAGTTTAACAACTATTTTAAAATTACTAACATCGCTATAACACTTTTTCAATTTAATTGATAATCAAAATACTAATACTTACAAAATAGTACATCTGTTAATTAAACTTACGTCATAATTGAGTGTGTGTAGACTAGGACCGGCAACGATAGGCGATGCAACAAAACCTAACCCTAATTCGTTAGGATCTCGACCCAAAACTGCTCCCAACTTGAGTACATAAAGTCGAGTAAGTCTTATGAGCGAGTGCAGTTTGAGTCTTAGCTCGTTTAATCTCGTGCAAATTGTTATCGATCCTTCGCACGCTTGTTCGTGCCTAAGTAACTCGTTTGCGTTTTCCTGTAAGCTTAAAACACGAGGTTCGCAATGTTCTAATTCCGCTTTCAGCATACAAAAACGTTCGAATTTGGTGTTAATCGATTCTGTATCGACTGTTAAATCGATCGGTTCGGACGCTTTAATTTGATTTTCCGTTTTTTCCATCCATGTACATAACTCTTCGACTATTGCGTGGAATTGACGATTCTAAAAAACATTGTTTAAGCAATTTGTTTGAATTATAATTGTAATTGCGTACATCCATTAGGGCTTTTTGCAAGATGGTTTGCCAAGCTGCGGCGTTAACACACACCGAGTCCCACCGTTTGTTGTCGTTATCGAGCCTGTCTCTCAGTTTGTCTGCTTTTTCTGTGTCTTCTGCGTGATCTGCTAAATGAGTACCTACGATATTAAGCGATCTTATTATGCTTTTGTGGCTTTCTAAATCTAATAAAAATTCTCTATGGTCTTGAATGACGTCTTCTAACGGCTCTATATTGGATGGAGGCGAATGTTGAGAGCCCTGAATTCCTTCAGCCGCTTGTAACCATTGCTCCAAACGCCATAAATCGTTGTCTAATTGTGCCCAGTTACGTTTGGTACATAACGGACATAGTAAACGTCCAGCCTCGCTGTTAATAAATCACAATTTAGTTTCATTTTTTTCTAAAGCTTCAGCTCTGTGAGTAACAAAATTATCACAGAACTTTTTTTTTAATTATTTCGTGCAGAAGATTAGTTATTTTAAGTTATTTTTGAAAATGTGCTCTTTTGTTTTATTTGCCACGCATCAATAAAAATATATGTACTGCAGCGTCAGCATGTACACGACATTGGTTGGAATGCAGCAATCTAATTATTAAGATTATATACACTTATTTTTGACTCGGGATGAGTATTATAATTCATGCAATTGTTCTGAGAGAGTTTGAGAGTAATATTTTAACTTAACATAACTAAAAGAGAACATTTTCATACGAAAAATTTTAGTGCGTCTTTAAGATTAAAAAAATAAGCATATAAATAATAACTCACTGTTCGCATAAAAAGCTAAAAGCATCGCAAACGGTAGACCTAAGAAAGATATAATTAAGGATTAGATTGTGAGACCACAGCCAAACTACTGATTAATGTCATTAATGATCTACGAAAAGTGACTAAATCGGTAACAGACTTACCTTAATTCTCGAATCTTTGCTTCCCTCTGCTTGGCTTTAGAAATTAAACTGTCGAAACGTCTCGTCAATGATTCAACTTCAATTGTTCTGGCTTCTTCGTCGTTGGCATCGCACTCGTTCACTAAAACATCGTGGAGGTGATTCATCAATTCAATTGAAGAACGTGAAGCCGATAGTAGCTTAACGATTCGTTTGGCGATTAGGTGTAACGCGGCCGAGCCTTGTTGAGGTATGTCTTTTTCTATAATATTTTCTAAGTTGTTTACGTTGCTGGTACATTCGCCAATGGCCGATGTTAATTCGACCATGTAAGCATCTTTAGGCGTAATCGAAGTCAAGCGTTGCAGCTGTGGCGGAAGAGTATTAACCTGAACCGCAGTATCTTGTTCAAATTTAAGCGTTTCAACCTGTACACACTCGTCCACTTCCCTCCTTTGCCTTTTCAACTCCGATTTAAGAGATACTATTCGTTCCTGAATATCCTTCCACAACAGCTGATATTCATCTATCATCTTTTGTATTTTTGGTATTTCCTGTTTCGGCCTCTTTTGCATTAGTAACAACCCTAATTTGTCGGCGTTTTCCAAAGTCGGATTTTGATTCGTTAAATACTGATCAATCGTTTCTAACTTATCTAGGCGTTCATTCAAAGAGGTTTCTGTCGTAGAAGAGCTTAAATGTTGTAACTCGGTTAACTGCGCGTCGATTCGCGAAAGACTCATTACAGCGGTACCGTGAGCTGCAACGAATTCTTTGTATAAGGCTAACTCGCGCTCTAACACTTGCAAAATTTTGTGAGCGTTTGGAAGCATATCATGCCATTTGATGATTAGCTGTCGCACGGGCGAAGTCAAATTCCTAATATTCTCAGGATCCGTTCCACTCGTTTTTACTAATTTAGAATAAGTTTGATCTAAAATTTCAAAAGTAGGAGTTCGAGATTCAATTTCTTTGATCAAATTCTCAACTTTATTAATTCTATCGACAATTTGATCTTTGGTTAAAGTATCCACTGGTTTGTCGAGTTCTTTCAAACGATTCTCTTGTGAAGTTAACCACTGTTCTTGTTCAGAGCATAAACGTAAGACTTCAAGCAGTAGTTTCCAAATAAATGCAATTTTTTGTTTTCGCTCGGCAGATTTTCCGCAAACGTTTTTCCATCGTTTTTCGATATTTTGAATATCGATACTAATGTTTTCTGTGGTGAAATAAGTTTTCCACAAATCCTCGTCGCTCATCAACAATTCCCAAAGATTAATCACCTCTCCAATTACGTTGCTTTCTTTTTCTATAGATTTTTTCACCGCGGTGTGTCCCTGCGTTAATTTATCGATGACATCGTCGCTGGTACCGTTTAGAATTAAAGGCCTATTTAGATGTACTTCCGTTTCGTGTAACCACGACTTAATTTTCGCAATTTTAAGTTCTAATTGTAGCATGGTTTGCACCATGCCTTGTATTTTCGATACTTTACTTTTTCCCAACTTCTCTAATCCGCCCCACCTTTTACGCACTTCTGTAGTTTTTGCTTGTAAATTTTGTTTAGCCACTACGTCACTATAATCCTCACCACACGCACCCACGAGAGCTTCTCCAGTCTTTGTTAACCAGTTATACTCGTGATTCTTCAACGACATTTCGGTTTGAAGCTCGGTTTCTAATTTTCTAAGGATTTCGCTAGGATCTCCTTGTTCTTGTTCGTCCTCAAGACGCTTCTCTAAATTATCTGCCCAAACTATGAATCGAGAATGTCTGGCTTCAAATACGCTACGCAAACCTAACCGCTCCTCTAATTGGTGACATAAGATAGTCAATTGATGATCTAAATCGCCTTGTTGGTGCCACAGTATCCACATCTGTTGACTAATAGTCTTCATATCCATCGGACTAACGCACTCCTTCAATTGCTCTTGAGTAACACCTAACTGTTCCAAATCCTTTGTTAAATCATTTAATCGATTACGCGTTTGACGAAGCACTTCTAATTTATGCACAATACCCGAATGAGTTGTAGGTATTTCTTTAGTATTTGCATTAATAGTGTCTTGACAAACGTTAAACATACCCTGAATCTTCAAAACTCGTTCTTCGTAAGTTTTGATAAGAGCTCCAATTTTTTCCAAAAATTGTTTCCAAGTTTCCAAACCTGCTTGCAAGTTTGATATCCTTTGCGTAATTGCTACGTGTTCCATGCGTATTGACGCACTGAATGCGTCGTCGCTGAAGCGTAACAACTTAGCTTGTTGTCGTTGCAGCTGCTCCGCTTGTTCTTCACCGTGCGGTATTTCCTTAAGCAAGTGTTGTATTTTTAATAAAATTTTGGGAACACGTCTTATATGGATGTATCTCAATTGTAAGTGTTCTCTTTCTTTTTCCATGTCTTTTAACCAAGACAATAATTTATTCTGATCGAATCGGTAATTGTCCCAAGCGTTTAAACGATTCTTAACTTCCGCAAGTCTTTCCATTATTTTCGCCAAGGTTTCGTTATGAAGATTTGTTAAAGAATTGAGTTGCTCCATAACGTTCGCTTCCTGGATTTTACTATCGCGATCTTTTAAAGGTTGAAGAATAGTTTGTTGCGTAGTTAGCAAGTTCTGGTGCATTTCCAACAAACGTTGGTGCTCCGCAAGGCTGTTGTATTCGCTTGGAATTGAGCCTAGTAAGAATTGTTGCACGTGGAGTAAATACTCTTGCCACAATTTCAACGCCGTTAAACTATCTTCATTTTTGACTAGTCGCGTACTTAAACGATGGTATTGTTGGAAAGTTTCTCTAAATACTTGTTGCCACAATTGCAAAATTTCAATAACTGATGATTCAGTTCTGGTTGACTTCGAAGCATCTAAACTGTGATCGCGTATTTTTTGAATCGTATTCTCCGCCTTGCTCAGTTGTAGAAGATGATCACGTAGTGTTTCTAATTTCTTCTCTAAATCGTTTTCTGGCTCTTCTTCTATGTTAGCTATATTCTGTTAGGGAAAACAAATATTAGAATTATAAAATGCAATTTTGATAATTACCTTTTGAACCGTTGTTAAATAATTTTTCGTTTTCACAAAATCTTCTTGCGCTTTGCTCTTAGAATTGGCTTGAGCGTCGGCAACATCGGCAAGCACGGTGAGAGATTCTCTAACATCTTGTAATCGACGACCGAGAGCGTCAACTTCTCCACCAAGGAGCGCATTTCCGTCTAGACCAACTGCTGCCGCTATTCCAGATACTAAGTTTCGTAATTCCGCCAAACGCGCTGTGTGAGATGCTAATGTGTCTTCACGTACCTGAAAGTAACGCAACATAAATATTTAAATAAAAAATTGCTGTAGTTTCGTCTCTTTGTTGGTATCATAAATGATGTTTAACACTGGTGTATGCTTTTTCAAGAGTTCGTAACCTAAAGGATTATATGTCAAATACACTTGATTTGTTTTTGGAAATGAAAGTTGTGAAATGCATTTATCATTAATACTTTGAAATAACGAATAAAAATTCAATTGCTATTTTACTAGTTTGTCTGACAAATAAAATTTTATTCTTTAGTCGGATGATCGGAAAACTAATCGATTGATTTATTCAACATTTTTCTTACAACTAAATGATTAATAACAAATAAATGTTGTTGTGTGCTTCTGAACAATAAATAAAAAAATAATTTTTAATCAACATTTAGATAGAAAATCTTAGCATCCAAACGGCCCTTTTTACTAAATACTAAATAAAGTAAAAAACGATTAATTTTGTACAAACGTTAATGATCGAATATGAAGTTTCATATACCAAAAAGGAAAGAAATATTAGATATATATACACTTTGAAAATGTTTTATAAACTGAAAAACAAAAATTTTACAGAAAGGAACCAAACCATAATAAGAGTACAAATTACGATTCAAATTTAATCACAACTAAATCAATTACAACCGCAGTAAAATAAGTAATTTTTATTCATCATCTAAAATCAGTTTAATAATGAATAAATTTTGATTTATTTGGAATAACCCAAGTAACAATATTGTTATTCATCATTCAAAATGAACAAAACAACTAAGTGATTATTTATTTATTATTTGAAATTAGAGTAATAATTAAATTTTTAAGTCATTACTTCAAATTTCAATACAAACATTGAATCCTTATTCTTTGTTTCAAACTTATGAATGACGATTTTATTCGAATAATGCCAATTTTTGCTTATACATTACTGTGCAAAAATATCAATTTTTAGACATAGTTTTCGAACTATGTTTGAAGTACATAGAAGACAGTCTCGGTTTTGAGAGTATCTGAACTAACAATCGTGTGATCTGAAACTTTTGCAGTTTATCAGAAATTTAAACAAAATCTTATAAGAACTATTTTAATACATTTGCATAAAACTTTGTTAGCTTTAAACAACAAAAAAAAAGTTTAACTTGATTAAGCCATATTATAATATTTAAATAGCAAATAAAACTTTTCTGTTATTTGAATAAACCTGAGTGACGAATAAAAGTTCTTTCATCGTTTGAATGATGTTACGAATCAATCACAAAGTGATACAAATTTATAAATGTTTCACTGACATTAAATGATACTATAAAAACTTTAATGTAATCGTATTTTATTGACTCTGTGATAAATGCAAAAATCATTTTTTCTAAAAATTTTTTGGTTCTAAAGACAGAAGATTTATTTAGCAATTTTTGGCAAACTAATTGCAAACAATTTTTCACTAATGTATATAGTACTTAATGCAAAGTTGAGAAACATTTTTAGAACTTTCTTAGCAAGGTTGTGTTTAAACATTTGTTTAAAATGTATTTTTTTTAAATTGTTAGTCAGAATCACATTAAGAACAATGTATATTACTATTGGTGTAACATGCCTAAACCCGTTCTTTATGGCAAAATGCTTGAATAATTCTTTTCACCGCTATAAAAACATCATTCAATACAAGCTTAACATTTTATTTGACACTCAAAATCGGTTAGATAATGATTGAATTTTTATATTTAATATTCAGAACCAAAAGAAAAGCAGAAGTGAAGTAACTAACTTTTATTCATCATCTAAAATCAAGTAAAAATTACATTGTTATTCATTACTCAAAATGAGAGAAACAACTTAAGTGATTAATTAGCATTTGATTGAATAATAATTAACTATTTAGTCATTACTTATAATTTCTTCTTGTTTCAAATATATTAGTGACAATTTTATTCGAATAATGCCTATTCCTGCTTATAACATTACTATGCAAAAATATCGAAATTTCAGTATTTTTATGACATAGTTTTTGAATTCAACTATATGTTTGAGGTTCATAGAAGAAATCCTCAGTTTTGAGAGTATGTGAACTAACAATCCTCTTTTGATCTAAAAAATTTACTTCATTATCCAAATTTTAAACTGTAATGAAGCAAGTCGATTGTCTTCCTTTAATTAATTACTTATTCTTGAGAAAAATAAATTTTACGCATAGATTTTAAGAATAAAAATTTATTAAGCATATTCTGATATTAAATAACAAATAAAAATTTAATTGTTGTTTGAATAAACCTGAGTGACAAATAAAAGTTCTTTTATCATTTGAATGATGTTACGAATAAACAATGAATCGTAAAGTATTACAAAATTTATAAATGTTTAACTGACATTAAATAATAGTCAAAAGTTTTGAATTTTATTAATTTTGTGATAAATACAAAAATCATGTTTTCTAGAATTTTGTTTTTTCTTCTCAAGACATAAGATAAAGTTTTTATCTGAAGCAAATTTTTCGTAGTAGGATTTTCACTAATACAAGATCATTCAAATAAAATATTCTCTGTTATTATTTAGAATTAACTGAACTGTTAAAATTTTATTCAAAAGCAGTTTTATTCATCATCTAAAATCAGTTGATTGATGAATAAGTTTTGATTCATGAATTGGAATATGTCAACTAACAATTGCATTGTTATACATTATTCAAAATCAGCGACAACTAAATAATTATTTATTTTTCATTTGAAATCGGGGTAATAATAATCAATTTTAGTCATTACGTAGAATTTCAAAACAACCATTCAATCTTTATTCGTTGTTTCAATGTCATTATTGACGATTTTATTCGAATAATCTCTGCTTATATCATTACTGTGTATAAAAATCGAAAATTCAATCGGTTTTTTTAAGTTTATTAAAACAAATATATTTTGACTTTCAAGTTTCCAGCAAAAAAAGGACCATTTAATGCATTTGTACAAAATATATAGCTAAAGTTTGATAACCTTAAATAAAACGACGTTGAAAACCAAAACAAGCGTCATATATTTTTACTATTGTATGTTAAATACATTAGTAAAAGAGCCAAAAATTAATCAAAAGAAGAGGCTGTAGATTTTAAACTACAGAAGACTTATAGTGAATAAATTTTGATTTATTTGGAATAAGTCAAGTAACAATTACATTGTTATTCATCGTTTAAAATGACTAAAACAACTAAGTGATTATTTATTTATTATTTGAAATTAGAGTAATATTAAATTTTTAGTCATTAATACTTAAAATTTCAATACAAACATTGAATCCTCATTCTTTGTTTCAAACTTATGAATCAATTTCTGCTTATAACATTACTGTGCAAAAATATCAATTTTTAGACATAGTTTTCGAAATAAACTATGTTTGAAGTACATAGAATAGTCTCGGTTTTGAGAGTATCTGAACTAACAATTGTGTGATCTAAAACTTTTGCAGTTTATCAGAAATTTAAACAAAATTTTGTAAGAACCATTTAATACATTTGCACAAAACTTTGCTAGCTTTAAACAACAAAAAAAAAGTTAAAATTTATTAAGCCATATTATAATATTTAAATAGCAAACTTTTTTGTCATTTGAATAAACTTGAGTGACGAATAAAAGTTCTTTCATCGTTTGAATGATGTTACGAATAAACAATCAATCGTGAAGTGATACAAATTTATAAATGTTTCACTAACATTAAATGATACTTTAAAAACTTTATTGTAATCGTATTTTATTGACTCTGTGATAAATGCAAAAATCATTTTTTCTAAAAATTTTTTGGTTCTCAAGACAGAAGATTTATTTAGCAATTTTTGGCAAACTAATTGCAAACAAATTTTCACTAATGTATATAGTATTTAATGCAAAGTTGAGAAACATTTTTAGAACCGATAAACACTCTTTCTTAGCAAGGTTCTGTTTAAACATGTTTAAAATATATATTTTTTTAAATTTGTTATTCAGAATCACATTAAGAACAATGTATAAGGCTATTGGTGTAACATGCCTAAACCTAAATGCTTGAATAATTCTTTTGAACGCTATAAAAACATCATTCAATACAAGCTTAACATTTTATTTGACACTCAAAAACGGTTAGATAACGATTGAATTTTTATATTTAATATTCAGAAACAAAAAAAAAGATAAATTTTTATTCATCATTAAGCAGCAGTAAAGTAACTAACTTTTATTCATCATCTAAAATCAAGTAACATTGTTATTCATTACTCAAAACGAGAGAAACAACTTAAGTGATTAATTAGCATTTGATTGAATAATAATTAACTGTTTAGTCATTACTTAGAATTTCTTCTTGTTTCAAATATATTAGTGACGATTTTATTCGTATAATGCCTATTCCTGCTTATAACATTACTGTGCAAAATTATCGAAATTTCAGTATTTTTATGACATAGTTTTCGAATTAAACTATATGTTTGAGGTTCATAGAAGAAATCCTCAGTTTTGAGAGTATGTGAACTAACAATCCTCATTTGATCTAGAAAATTTACTTCATTATCCAAATTTTAAACTGTAATGAAGCAAGTCGATTGTCTTCCTTTAATTAATTACTTATTCTTGAAAAAAAAATTAATTTTACGCGTAGCAGTGTATGTTATGTGTCTTTACGCATATAAGACTTTAAGAATAAAAGTTTATTAAGCATATTATTATATTAAATAACAAATAAGAATTTATTTATCGTTTGAATAAATCTGAGTGATAACTAAAAGTTCTTTTATCATTTGAATTAGGTTACGAATAAACAATCAATCGTAAAGTAATACAAAATTTATAAATGATTAACTGACGTTAAATAATAGTCATAAATTTTATTGTATTTTATTGATTTTGTGATAAATACAAAAATAATTTTTTCTAGTATTTTGTTTTTTCTTCTCAAGACATAAGATAAAGTTTTTATCTGAAGCAAATTTTTCGTAGTAGGATTTTCACTAATACAAGATCATTCAAATAAAACATTCTTGTTTATTATTTAGAATTAACGGAACTGTTAAATTTTTATTCAGAAGCAGTTTTATTCATCATCTAAAATGATGAATAACTTTTGATTCATTAATTGGAATATGTCAACTAACAATTACATTGTTATTCATTAATCAAAATCAGCAACAACTAATGATTCTTTATTATTCATTTGAAATCAGGGATATAATAATTAAATTTTAGTCATTACGTAGAATTTCAAAACAACCATTGAATCTTTATTCGTTGTTTCAATGTCATTATTGATGATTTTATTCGAATAATCTCTGCTTATATCATTGCTGTATATAAGAATCGAAATTTCAATCAGTTTTTTTTTAAGTTTATTAAAAAAAATATATATTTGGACTTTAAAGTTTTTAGCAAAAAAAGGACCATTTAATGCATTTGTACAAAAGGTTTGTTAACCTTAAATAAAACGACGTTGAAAACCAAAACAAGCGTCATATATTTACTATTGTATGTTAAGTACATTAGTAAAAAAGCCAAAAATTAATGGAGAGACTGTAGATTTTAAACTACAGAAGACTTATAGTCCAAATTTTCATACGAATGTGTAAGAGAGAGTAGTACACAGTGAGACATCTTTAAAATTTCTTCATTCGTTTCTCCTGACCATAGCCGATAATGATAACCACAATCGTGGAGAATCCTAAGAACGCAGCGGCCGTTATAAACATTTATCACTTTCCCACCTGTAAAAGTTACATTTACGTCGACATTCGAATTTTGGAGAGTTGCGTCGACTTACTATCAGTGTAAATATTTTATGTTGTTTGCCCGTTATTTATTAAGATGCGCTTATCATAATCTTGCTAAAGATTGTAATTTTTCAAATAATCTTAGTACCATGCGCTTAGTGCATAGCGGAACACACCACTCCGGTACACAGTAGGACGTCCCACTGTGTACCATACTACTGTCAGACTGGATATTTATTGGATTTTGCTCTAATTTTGGCGTAACTTCAGATGCCACGAAAAGCGAAGGATAAAAAATTCGCCAATTTTACGGCAGAGCATATGAAGAAAGCTGTCACTTTTGTTTCCAAAGGCGGGTCAATTCGGAAATCTGCGGTCAAATTTCAAATCCTCAAATCCACGTTACAACGATATGTTGCCAAACACAGAACTGAACGCGATGATTTTCTAATGGAACCGAATTACTTGATTAATAATGTGTTCTCCAAAGCAGAAGAAGCATCAGTGACGGAATATATATCATAATGTGCGAGAATGGTATAAGGTCTAACTTCAAAATTAGTCAAGAGCTAGCTTTCCAACTAGCAATTGCAAATAACAAGAAATCTTCAAAAGCAGCGGGGGAGACTAGTTTCGAGCTTTTCTGAAGAGAAATCAATTATCCATCCGCCAACCAGAGGGATGCAGCCTTTCCCGCATGAATTCCTTTAATAAGTATAATGTCTCGATGTTTTTCGAAAATTTAAAAGTCGTTGTGAAAAACAATGCCGCATTAATGAGTCCGTCAAGAATATTCAACCTGGATGAAACTGGGACAACCCGAAGAAAGTTGTTGCTGAAAAGGGCATTAAGCACTTGTGCATAAAGAGGCACCCTAGTAACAACATGTGCTATTATCTGTGCTACTGAAACTTTTTTTCCTCCAGCAATGATATTTCCCAGTAAATATTTCAACACAGAATTTGAAGCAGCATTCACTCCAAAGAATATAAAGTCTGAGAACATGTTCACGGATGCCGACTTTGCAGAATCATCCGTGACAGATCGACCTCCACCAATCCAAAGACCCATAAAGAGGAAGCTGGAGAACTAACCGCGGTCGCAAATAATGACAATGCCAAAATCCAACCCAGTACACCAGTGCCAAACCCGTCTGAAATCTGGTGTGTTCTTTCTCCAAAGGAACTTCTAGAAACCTAGCGGTAGGAGACTCGAAAGAAAAAATCGACCATCACAAGCACACCTGTAAAAGAAGATTTGAAAAGCAAAATTGGAAAAACAATCGACTTGAAAACCTCTACGGAAGAGGCGATTGTGTTCGATGAAGGAAAATATAATAACGATTATGAACTCTCTGGCCTGCTAGATTCAGGTTCTGAATTAGAGGATACAGACGAGGAGGATTTCTTCGACGCAGATCCTATTCCAACGCTTCACATCACGGATTTTGGTAGAGTTTGAGGGCAAGAAGAACAAGCTCTTCTACGCAAGACAAGTAGTAGAACAGAAGATGAGGTAGTCGTTAACTTCTTGAAGAAGCCTAAAGAACAATGTTTTTCCCATGGTAAAAAAATAAGACCACTGTTAAAATAAGTAAAGTAAGAAAAATTTTGCCACAACCAGAAATTCCTAAGTGTTACAATTGCTTTAAACTACAATATCTAGCATATTTTAACTTGGTGTAAATCAATAAATTATGTTGATGTTACTGAATTTAATTAATAGAAGAATTGCTTTGTCAAATTTGAGAAACACATGCATTCCACTACTAAAACTTACTGTCCCAGTGTTGACCACCCCCATGCCTCACTGTGCACCTGCGCCGGTACAGAGTGAGACAATTTCAGCCCCTTTTTAAAGAAGTTACCACGTCTAACAGCAAAAAAGTAGAAAAACATATGTTGGGAGAAATTGAAAATTTTGTGTTTTTCGTTCCACTGTGTACTACTCTCCCCTACGTTTAGCTAGTTACCTAGCTGACTGAAAATAATTGTTAGTCCATTAGGTATATGCCTTCAGATTGATGACTTTCTAGAAGTAACCGAATAAAATGAGGTTAGCTGTTCCTGATAGAAGCGGGAAATTATACTAACCGCTAGTAAGATTAGATTCATAACTCTTAGTATCAAAGTCATTACAATAAATAATCGCAAAATTATAAAAAAAAGAGTGAAAGATAAGTATACAGCAAACAACTACTAACAGAGTTCTGCTAATATCTAAAGCCAAGGTTCTTGAACTATGAAAAGCATTCTTAACAGATACGAAGGTAAACAAACGTGCCAAAAAACCACTATTGTACATCTCCAAGCAGAACCGAGTCTTTTAGGTCAGTAACGACACGTGATAAAAGAACTACAATCTCAACAAACTCATTTTTACGGTTTCTTTGCGATTGCGAAGAGAATTGGATTAGCAATCGATATGGTTTGAATGAATCCGTTGCAAAAGCAATTTTACAAATTAGCATCTAAACCGTAATTATTGTTGTAAACGCATTTGAAGAAATCATTAACCTTGACTCTTCTAACCTACTTCAATTAAACAGCATTAAAACTCTCGAAAATCGAAGTTGAAATCATTTGGCGCAACACGCAAATTTTAATCACTTTCATTTTCTCGATTATAACTCGCTCAAAAAAAATTTCCGCCGGAAATACGATGGGTTTTTTCAAAACGCAAGAAAAATGTGCAATTTTGCAGTTATTGCGTTTGCGTGCAATATCGTAATTATAATTTAGTGTTATGCAGCAATTTCGTACATTAATTTTTAGTAGTAATATGCATTCTTTAAGAACAACAAAAGTAATTAAAATACCTTCATTACTTCCTTATTTTTATCCGGTAAGTGAACTCGACAATTTTTCTTAGATTTCAAATAAAGCGAGGATGTCCCCGCGGTTATTTATATAATTTCACACACAATCATAACTATAAATAAACGGGCGCGTCTTCTACGTCAAAAATACACACACGCTATGACGTATTTAATAAAGTTTAATGAAATTATTTTCAGTTCATTCAAATATTTTAAAAGTTAAATAAATAACGCGCGCGTTGGTTTTTAAAGAATTCGGTGTTTTAAAGACAAGGTTCTGTTACTTACCTTAACGGTTTTTACTGTTTCTTCCGGTTCTAGACCATTTACGCTTTCCATTTGGGTATCGCACCATTCACGTATAACATCCGTGCCGTCGCGGTATTGCTTCCAGAGGTCTGCCGCGTTGTGATACTTGGTGCAAAGCTCCCTTAGGTTCGTACGCGTATCTTCCCATGCAGTAACCGCTTCAGTTACCGCCGCCTCAACGTGCGCAGATACTTCAGGTGCACAACTACTCGCCAACGGTTCAGCTGAAGAACGTAATTCCTCCAGAAGAGTTTCGCGATTTATTAGATCACCGGATAGTCCCTAAAAGAAAACATAACTGTTGATAAACACCAACATAAATAAACTAAAACTATTTCAGTTTTTATTAGACACGTCACTTCTTGTCCCACTTAAATTTAACTCATAATCCGAAGGAAACAAATTCAAAAGCGAAATAGGTTACGAACACGTTCCCATCCGGTCAAATACTAAAATGGAAAACATACTGAGATTATTCTTATCTACACTGGCTTTATGATATGGTTTCTAGACTTGTTTTTTCTTTGTAATGTTTACACTAATAAACGAAATTCCTAAATTTAATAGTTAATTAGCCATTAATTTTGAAGGTTCCAAATATTGACATAGCAATAACAATCGAATTATTTCTTTATTGCAATTATCTTATCACCGACAGCGAAAATAACAAAAACGAAAAATGTACATCCTACTCTAGGTCAACAAATTTGACCTGGTGATTAAACGAATTTTTAATTGCATTATTTTTACTTTTATGATGTTTTTATTATGGTTTGAATTTACTGATTATTTTTTATATCCGCGCCATCTGTGATCGACCACCATATTTAAATTGCTTAGTAATTCAAGTTCGGAATGCATCTAGAACCTATGTGACTATGCACAAAAATGAAAAGAATAAAATGAGGAGAGCCATATATACGAATCAGTACTCATATATATAATCGCATATGACAGTATTGTAAAATTCTCAACGGTGCGGTAAAATAGGCTTTAAAAAACATCTAAAAAGTATGTTAATTAGATAATACTAAACTTTATATAAATAAATTGTACTTTACATTATATTTAATGATATAAATGTACAAAAATGTCAAGATTTTTAAATTTATATTCTAACTTTTAGAAATGCGCCATCTCGTAACAACTATGTCAATTCTGATTACAGTTCGCTATTGTAAGCTAGTGCAATATTTAAGCATTTGATTTGTTTTTAATACTTGTTTTGTGCAAAAAAAAGGTTATTCAAGAAAATTGTAATAGATAAATAGTCAGAAAATGAAATTTTAAATTCATCAAAATGCAGTTATGGTGATTATCTAGGTAGGTACCTATAATACCAACATAAAAAGATACACCTAATTGTTGATAATTTTTTATATTAAATTATTGTCGACTAAAAACATTGACCAAAATTTCATGCGTTTAAGTATTACAGCGCTTCAGCTAAATGAAAACCTCGCCCGCTGGGCTCCGTTTTCAAACTAAGCTGTAAAATACTACCATTGTTTACTACTTACAAAGACTCAATTGTAACGATTGTCGTTGACTATTTTTTATATTTTTGTTGTCAAATTTGAAAAGTGAATGTTAAGAGTCTATGCCTTTAAGTTGGAAAAAATTCGTATGGATATGTCGATAAACAAAATGCTGTATTACCGACATCTATTCATAAGTAATCTTTGAAGATGCTTTAAGTAACCAATGAGATTCACTTGTTTGTGATTTGACATTCTCCTTTTAACATAGTTCACTATCTTTAATATGCGGCCAATGTAGATAACAAATAGAGAAATATGAGAGAGGCTTATATCTGCAAATAGGTAAAAGAATGCTTATAATGATGATGATTACTATATTAGATGTGCAAAAAATTCTACTTTAGGATTTTTTGACTCAGAAATATGACAATGATACTATGTCGAATACTAACAAAGAAACAATTAATGTAACATTCCAAAAAAAAACATTTTTATAAACTTTAGAAACAATCAATTTTCAACGAAATGTACAAAGTTTGCATCTCAATTTGTTTTCCAAATTACAAAACAATTAAAATCAAACTTACCTCAAGTCTTTCTGTTGCCTTCAACAATCTCTCATAGTCCACCTGTCCTTGAACTGTAAAGAGGTCCATCATAAAATCAGCCTCTTGTACGCTACGCTGCACCAGCTCCAACTGCTTTTCGAACCGCTGCCACAATCCCAGTCTACCTCTGAGAAGCGCCAAAAGTTGCCCGCACCTCTTCTCGAGCGCCGTATGCTCATCCTGTAGCTGAGATATATCCCTCTCGACTTTAGTCGGCGAAACCGTCACTCTTAATCTCATCGGCAACGTATGCAACAACTGCCTAAGCCCCATTAAATCTTGCCAAAGCGTGACTAGTTCTTCTCCAACTTCGCGACAATCGTTGACGGCCTTTTCAACAACATCACTTCCAAGCTTCTCGCAACTCTCGCATTGATTTAACGTTTGTTCCAACTTCTCGTGATTGCGCCGCACCCTCGTCAAACCGCGTTGTATCGCATGCAAACGATCTTTTAACGTAATACTGCCTTCTAATTCTTCGGCTATTTGCATTTCGACACTTTTAGACAACCCCAATAAATTTCCAACCATTTCAGATTCCATAGCGGACAACAAACCTAATCTACCAAGCTCGTTTTGGATAGTTTCCACGCGTCCTTGCATTATTTGTAACCTCTCGACGTAAAGATTTAATTCTTCTTCGTTTTTAATCACTCCACCCAACCCGTCTATTACAGATTTAAGTTCTTCTAATTCTTGTCTCAGCAAGATTAATTTTTCGTTTATCGGTATATCCGGAGCAGAAATATTTTCTGTAATCGCCGTTTGGATTTCGTTGATTTGCTTAGAAACTTGTTGCCAGTGATTCTCAAGATCTGAGTGGAATTTTCTTTGCACCATCTCATCAGCAACTGGTATTATCTGCATCGATTTTTCGAAAGCATGTCCTGATTCTAGCCTGGTGTTGTTATTCACTTCATGTTGGGCTTTTAATTCCTAGAAAAAAATATTAGAACCTGATTTTTAGATTTATGCATTTAACTTACCCAAAACTGTCTCATGTTGCTTGGTGTTGGTATTTTTGAGTTTGGTAACGTTTCTATTGCCGACAAATCTTGTTCGGCAGATTTTAACCAATATTCTAACTTGTCGCTTAAGACGTTGTACGTGTTCCACGAATCCCGGAAGCATATCAAACGTTTTAATTTATTGCTTACATCATCATGAAGTTCCATTATAATTTCTAATGGTTGCGTATAAACCTCCTCCAAACCGGTGCAACTAACAAGTTCTTGCAACTTAAGTGCGTTACTATTTAAGTGAGATAACTTCGAGTGGTGATGAGCGATATCCATAGCTAACGATTGGTAGAGATTAATGTACTGATCGTAATCCACCGATGTAACGTTGTTCAAATCAGGCACTCTACCTTTAGCGACTTCTAACCAGCGACGTTCGTCTCGCATGCCCTGTTCCAAAACAGTCCAGCGAGATGCTCCCAATGACATTTGTTGAAGTCGTCCCGCGGCTTTATCCAAAATAACGCTCGCTCGCTGATAGAGTTTTTGATGTAACGGTGAATGTAAAGACCGCGTTTCGGAATCAAGATTTTCTTCCAACGACTCGAGGATCGCGCGACAATGACTCAGATTAATGAAGAATTTGCGGTGATTTTGCACTTCTTCTTCTAGATGTTCCAAATTACGAACGGAAATTGGACTTTCAACTAACGCATCTGCGATTTCTATAATTTGTTCGAATTCTTTCAGAGTTTGAACGTATTCCTCAGCTAGCGCGAGTAAATGTAAGGCTTTTTCTCGCTGTACCGATATGTGATGATCGATTTGTTTTGTAACTTCATGCATGGTGTATACCTCTAATGGTATTTCTCTATTTGGAAAATCTCTCATAAGGCCCCGAGCTGCAGCAATTAAATGTACCGTTTTTAACATGTGTGATCTATTTAGAGTCTCTAATTGTTCGAGTTCTTGCAGTTTCGTTTGTGGCGAAGCATCCGATTCGACTAAAATATTAAATTGTTTTTTGACGCCATTTACCAGTGAACTTATGTTTTCTAAACCGTTAGTAAATTGTTGCCAACGTGCTAAGTCGTCTGCAACTATTCTCTCGTTTTGTTGGGCAACTTCTTCGATGGCTTTTAATTGGGTTTTTAAAGACTGAACGTAATTCTTCATACGTTCGCGTTCATCCTCGTTGTAGATGTTACGTGTATCGGCTAATGCCGCTTCTAGTTCTTTGACGTTAGTCTCAATGTTACCAATTTCATATTTTAAATTAGAGAACTCTTCCAATTTTTGACGTGAAGGACCATCTGCAGTTTGTTGACGTTGTATATAAATCCTATATTCAATCGTTTGTAACCAAGTGGTGATAGTTTCGACTGTTGTTATAATGGTCCGTTGTATAACGATCACGTCGCCGTTACGAATAGCCGTCTTCAAAGTATTCAAATTCTCTTGAACAGCGTGGCTCTTTTCCTCTATCGATTCATCTGTAACTACATGATCTAAGCTAGCCAAAAGCAGAACTTCGCTTAAATGAGTCGTTTTTTGCATATTTTGAAGATTCTTAAACCGCTCGATTGTTTGAGCTTCATTCGGATCGATGATCGAAGTAAAAAGTTTTTGTTCTGGAATAATTTGAGTAGTTGGTACTATAGTAGTTATTTGTGAGGTCCAAACCGGGCTTAAAACTTCAGTTGAAGTGTCTGTTCCTGGTGTCAACGGTGTGTCGACAATTTCAGGCGACATAACTTCTTCAATTGTAACAGATGTTTTGTGCTTCCCTTTGCCTTTATGTTTAACCGCTTTTTTATTCTTCGAAATTAGAGGTTCTACACCTTGAGTGACATCCGTGGTGTCAATCTTTAATTCTGTAACCAGAACTTCTGACGGTTGAACCTCAATGCTCGTTATCGGTGTTATAATTTGTTTTTCTTCAGGTGTTGACGATTCGGATGTAGCACTTGATGACTGTGGAATCGTCAATGAAACATTTACAACGGTACATTCATCTGGTCGCTGTTGTAAAGTTTCTTGTACGTTTAACTTGTGAACATCAAAGACTGGAAGAGTCGTTGAAGCGGTAAAGTGTTCAGATTCTTCAGGAACTGGCGAAGACGATCGAGACCCACGTTTTACAATTTCGGAGTAAAGTAAGTTAGGGTCTAATAAAGCAGGATCTTCAATAGGTTTAAACTGTTCGAACAAACTTTTTTCAATATGCGTGGCGTCTGGTTTTTGTTTGGAACTTATCTTCTTCCGTTTTTTATGAGTACGTTTCTTGGCGTAATGGTCATCACGTTCGGATTCTAAGAATGCCGTTACTGAAGAAGGTGACACCGATTTACCATCTATCTTAACTTGCAGATCAAAATCTTCTAATTCGCTTTCGGAACGTTCCGAAAACGAATCAACAGAGTGTGTATCTTCCACAGCTGAAGTTTCTGTTATTTCTAATGAAGACGTTGTGCTTTGCTCAGGCGCTTCGGTTTTATCTGATGGTAGAGTAACAAATGCTTGAACGTGAACTTCATAAGATTCGTCGCTTGGCGTATGAGGAGATGAAGCACTTTCTCCAACTTCTCGAACTACTACTGGTCTTGTTTGAACGGTCGTTTCCGTAGTCGTAGTTTCAATTCGTTTTGGTAGCTCGTGCTTCGGTGAAAATTGTTGCTCTGGCGTCGACGTTTGTGTGATTTCGTCCAACGGTGGAGCAGAAGGAACGGGGGAAGTTTGCGAGTACTCTTCATGCGGTTTTGATATATCGTAAGGATAAATTTGAGTTGAAAATTCTATAGTTTGTACTTCTGAAACATCAGGTGTTATGGTTTGCACATATTCTTCATGCACCAACACATCCGCAGTTTGCATTTCAGAATCGCTTCTATCCACCGCTTCAACTTCAGGTGTTAACGTCTGAACAGTTTTTTCAATCACTTCAATTTTAGTTGGAGTTGTCGTTTGCACATATGTTTCGGTCGTTACTGTTTTAATTTCAGACCGTTGTATAACTTCAGGAGATTCCGATTTTTCAGGCGTTGACGTTTGAGTTACGCCCTCAATAACAGGTACATCTACTTGACTCGATGCTTCCGCCGTCTCCGGTTTAATAACTGGTTCAATTTCCGTTAGTTCAGCAACTTCGGGAGAAGTTTGCATTGAAATTTCTACAGCTTCTACAGCAACTTCTGGAGAAGTTTGTGAATAAACTTGTTCCGTTGTCACAATCACCCTATATTCGCCACTTGCTTTAGGTTCAATAAACTCTGCAATATCAGATACTTCCGGTGAAGTTTGTACAGTTTCTTCTCGAGTTACAACTGCTTCAATAACAGGAACAGTCGTTACGATTTTAGTGGTGATCGATTCTAAAGATTCAGTTTCAGGTGGTGTCGGAAAACCTTCTTCTACAATTTTAACGGAGCTTGTTTCAGATGGCGTCAACAAACTTTTGTACGAATCGTTCGGAGAATGTAGTTCATCCGAATGTGCTTCAAGAACAACATCTACTTTTTCACCACTATCAACGGGCTCCTCGCTAGGCTCAGATACTTTCTTTTCACCACGTTTCTTATGCTTTGTTTTTTTATCTTTCTTTACATCTGGAACTGGGACATGTGCAGTATCGTCATCGGAAAACGCTTCAGCGGGCGAAGAATCTTCAAGCGATTTAGGTACAAAAGATTCTTCAGATTCTTTTATATTAATTTTTTGCTTCTTACGTTTCTTTCGCTTCTTCTTTTTATCTTGATCATCGTCGTGTACAAGACTTTCATCTAAAGTCGTTTTATCCTCTGGTTCATATCCGGTGTCTTTAGGAGTATCGTCTGAAAACTCATGCTCAGACGTTACAACATTAAGTGCTTCTTCTGTGTATTTTGGTGTAGTGATAGAATCTTCAGAGTCATCGGGTATAATAATATCGGTGGATTCCGCCAAAGAAGTTTCAACGGAATATTGTTTTGCCTCTTCCTGTGGCAAACTTTCTGCTGTTGGAGGACGTGTTTCATCAGGTGTTGTACTTTTACTAATGGACTTATGCTTCTTTTTCTTTTTACTTTTTGTGCCCCCGTGATCGACCTCACTTATAAGGGAAGTTTCTTCTTGCACAGTTTCGACTGTAGGTGTAATTGCGGCATCGACCGTTTTGGTAATGTTCGTTGGAAGAGATACGTAAATATCTTTTTGTAAAATTTCGCCTGGATGTATTTGATCTTCAACTTTCATAGTCATAGATACTTTCGGAGAAGATTCTTCTATCTTCGGTTGCTTTTCTTCTAATGTCAGGTTGAATTCAATAGTATGTAAACGTTCTGGTTCCAATTCCGGTTGTATTGGCTTACCCGTTGTTTCGATAAGTTGTAGAGATATGTCTTGACGAGGTTCTTGTTGATAAAAACTTTGCCTTTCGGTTATGATAAACTGAGTGTTAAAGTCTTTAACTGGTTCTTTTTCTATGTGGAATTGGTACTGTTTAGATTCTGTTGGAGTAACACTGACTTTAGATATTTCTTCTTCGATTTGTTTTTCAGGTTTATGTGTAGGTTCGTCTTGGTTTTGATCTGTTTGTGTTGGAGTTGCGGATTCAGTTTCTAAGACAACGGAAGATGTTATTTGTTTATCGGGTGAATGAACTACGTCTACTAAAGCAGGCAAAGGCAATTCTACGTTTACTTCTACTACGGTCGAGACTTTTTCGGGTTGTTTCGCAACAACTTCTGTAGTTACTTCTAATGCTTCAACACCTTCTTCTATATCATCGAATGATTGAGGAGATGTAATTTGAACAATTTCGCTAGTGACTTCTTCGCTCGGTACAAAAACTACATCGTCTAGATGGAATTTACTCGTGAGTGCAGAATCAACTCTAGGTGCTTCTTCAACTTTACGTGTAACGTCAACTGAGCTAGGTGCGATCTTTTCATGTTCAATAAATTCAATAACACTACAGACTGTAGCTGCCTTTGGTGAAACAGGCTGGGGTTCAGAAATACTTGGTGCCGATGATGTTTCAAGTGCAGTATCAAAAACGTACCTCTCATCGGGCGTTTGTTCTATTATTACAGTATCAGAAACTTCCTCGATCGGATATTCGTCTGGTTCTAAAACAGTGGTTGTAACGTGTGGCGATTCCCTTAAAGGACTATCAGTTTGACGCAAAGTAACTGTTTCGATGGTTTTTGTTGTTATAACTTCAGGTTCGGTCTGCACTACACTAATTGGTTCCCCAAATTGTTGTTCTCCGACTACGGTACCATCTTGTGTTCGTGTTACATTAATACTGACACGCGGTATTCCTTCCTCGGTAACTTCGATTTCTTCAGGTTCCTCTATTATTTCTTCGGTAATTTGTTCTTTGCCGTCTACTATAACGATTCGCCTAATTATTCTTCTAGTTTTTCTAATAATTTTGCGCGTAACTTGTTGCACTACTGCTCTAACGGTCGAACTCGATGTATGGATTTCTTCGCCTTGTACAAATTGCTTATCTATGGGTATTAACTTATCGTTGTCTATAAGGGTGACGTCACCTTCGTGTAAAGTAACACCTTGTAGTTGAAATTGGGCCGGTTGCGTACCTTCTACGACGGTATAATGATGTTCAGGTTCAGAATGGAACTCTTGTACGTTAACTTCTCCACCGGGCACACCAGAAACGACTTTACCACCGTAATTCTGACTAGTTAAAACTTCTTTATGACCATCTCCTCTTGCTATAGTCGTACTACTCTGTTGTCCTTGAAGAGTTACTTGTGAAAACGATTGACTGACTGGTACATCTCCTTCAGTAACCATAGCGGTAGTCGTTAAGTGCTGTTGTTGCACCATCTGTTGGCGAGATACTACAGTACGCTGAAGCTTCTTCACAATTATTCTTTTACTTCCGTCGGAGTCGACAATGACTTCAGTCGTTGTTTCGTCCGGTTCTACCATAACAGTTTCGAATGGTTTATCCGAACTCGAATGTAAAATATTGAGTTCGGTTGTTTTTTGATTAGTATTCTCCGCCATATCTTTATAATTTGCTTCTACCAGCAAATCACCATTACCATCTAACTCACTAGTTTCCGGTTTAGTAGCAATGCGAATGGTTTCTTGGTCCCCAATGACGGTTTTTCGTATATTTATTGTTTCTTTCTCAACAGCTGGAGTTACACGTTGCGTTTGAATTTCAACGTGGATTGGTTGGCGCGTTTCGACTTCGGTTATAGCAACGGGCGACGGTGATGGCGAAGATAAACTTTGTCCAGTTTGAGTTTCAATGCTTACACCAACGGGTTCTCTTTCCGATAAAATAAAGTGTTTAGTGTCTGCGTGAACTGGTATTTCTTCAACCGGCATGGAACTCGAATCTAAAGTGTTATCTTGTAACGACGAAAACGGCGAACGTTTTTCATCTTCTATTTTATTTAAGCGCACCGTTAGAATTTCAATCTTACTAATTATTATAGTTTTCTGTTCCTTGAATATAAGAATTAAGACGCGCAAGTGTTCGAGAAGGTTCTCGGATAGTTCTTTTAAATCGGGATATTTCCTGAAGTCTTCACACACCGACACTAATTCGGATAACTGTTTTTCTTTTGTTGTTAAATCGTTATTCAACGCGGTGTTTGCTGCAATTTCGTTATTGATTTCGGAAGCAGTTGCAGGTTTCGTTTCCTTCGCTAATAACGCACGTGTCGTTTGAAGCCAAGTTTCTATTTCGATAAGTAATTGGTGGTATTGCGTCAATTGACTCTGTCGTTCTATTTGCGCTTTTTGTGCGGCCTAAAACGGATTGTGATAAAATGTGGTGGTTTTGGTCATAAAAAAATTTACCTCGATTGCGATGGTACCATTTTCCGCTTGCGATAAGAGTGTGGCAATTCTTGTTCTAATACCTGCTAAATGAGCCGCAAGATTTTGGGCGTCGCTGTCGGAAGGTAATTGAAGAACCAAATTTTCTAAGCGAATCGCTTCGGCTGCGTGTTTCTTCAAGTCGCCGGTGACGTTCTGTAACAATTTAGGCGATGTGGTTAGATTGTGGCGAACTATGCGGTTTGAATGAAAATAAAATACTGGTGAGATCACGTCCACGACGCGATTTTGATATATGAAGTGCCCCTCTATTCAATGTTTAACAACACTCGAGTACGACTTTTTTTAAATCGTATTTATAGCAATTTGGCGAGGGGCTTATATCACGTAAATAAATTGATAAAAAAATTGCATCAATAAATTGTTATCAATTTTATGATTACTTAATTAAATATTTGTTAAACAATCATTAATCAATGCATGTTTTGCGGTTACGAATCCAATGTAATAAAATAACAGACAGAAATAGTGATGGTCCTAGAGTTTATAAGCGTTAAAGAAGAGGTCATGTTTATAAATAGACGGATGATGTAACGGTCCCGTTTGCAAACGTGATTTTTTTATATACAGCGTGATCTTTAAGTCTGCAAACTTTCACTTTTTTATCCTTTATTTTTAAATTTTTTTCAAAAATAAAGCTTGTAAACAATACACGAACGGAAATTTCATAAAGAAACAAGTTTGTAATTTGTAACTAACAGGTTTTTTTGTCGGTGGCAATCGGACTTTATGTATTTGAATACCAATTTTTTTAGAACCAAAACAAAACTTAATCTTAAACAAAAAATTCAATTTGTTGTTCACATACCAATGCAAATTACTTTGAACATTCGTTTTATGTTTGTTTTACTTTTAACACTAAAGAACTGCAATTTTACAGGGTTATTCACGTTATACGTCTCGGAATATTGTGGTCATACGTAACTTTCAAAAGTTTCACTTTTGGGATATATATGGAGGGTCTATTATGGTTACTTTTTAAAATCATTTTCATATTATACAAAGGCCGTAAAAGTAGCAAATAAAGTTCTTTTTTTAAATAAAACCACCTGTATATTATTACATTTCTCTAATTAGTAAAATTAGATACATTTAAAATAATCGATTTAATTTTTTAAGTTTTAAAATCGTTACAAGTGGCATCAGGTGCTGGACGTAATGTATATGAACGTTTCGGTAATATTGAAAAATGTATTTGTTTATAAACTGTGTAGTGACTTTGCATACAATTTAATAATTAAAAACTATTGAAGAACATTATTTGAACCTGAAGGAAATGTCCCAACTGTTATGTAAAGATGTTAGCATTGGCAACAATGCACATTGGCGTCAGAAAGTGATTGGACACCATCAGCATGTACATTGATGTAGATCAAGTTTAATAAAGGAAGTTAGTAAATTAATGAAGTTAATAAAATTAATAAAGTAAAATCCTCAAAGTAAAACACCAACGACCACGTAGGGGAAATTTGAAACTGAGACCACAGCATTGAAAAATAAAATACAATAACTTGACTAGGTCGTATCTAGGGATGGAGTAAAAGTTGATCCAGACAAAGTTCGAGAATCGCCAAGACCAAACTACAAACATCAGATTTGTAGAAAGGGCAGAACTTAGATGGATGAAGCGAAAACACTTTCCATCAACTAAGACAAGCCCTGGTCTGCAAATCTGTAAATATAACATCACATCAAGACTAGAACGGGAAAGCATATACTTCGAGGAGACAGCCGAGCCTTGCTAAAGCAAACAATACACGAAACTAGACGCCATTAGACCAGAAAACTACGGAGTTATTTTCAGTCCATTCACGACTGGTCATCACAATAGATTCGACAATCTGGGATTTGATCGACAAACTATCTATGGAAAAAGTCGAAGAGATCGCCGAAAAGGTAAAGAAAATACAACTGGCGAAGTTCCAGGGAGTACAGAATCCTCCAACGCCGCAATTAGAGACAGACAGGATCATCATCAACCTGTCTTTCACCACTCAGTGGATCAGCAACGGCCATTTTAACAAAAGGATTAAACTTTGCTATCACACCAAAATCTATACACACTCAGAACTCTACCACAACATATTCAAGAAAAGGTGAGGATCAAAACAGCCGATATTCTGAAGAAATCTACAGCACCGAAATCCAACATCAATCCAGAGGAAAGAAATGCTCTAAGGGAACTTAAGGCGAACAAAGAAATCACTGTAATTACCAGCTGATAAAGAAAATGCTTCTATAATCATGAACACCAACGACTACATGGAAAAATCGATACTTTGCTACAAAATTCAGCGTACAAACCATTGAAGAGGAACCCAATAAACCCTATAGAGAAAAATATTTCGGCTGCTGTAAGATCAGCAAACACGATCCCGGAACATCAAAAGAGACAACGAATTCCTACAGACAGCAAGATGCCGCACCTTTACGGCCTTCCAAAAATCAACAAACCATGGGTACCGCTTCGCCCAACTGTGAGTGCTACAAGTTCAGCCACCCATCTTCTGGCTAGATACTTATGTATCATTTTACAATCGCTTACAGGAAAAAGCATCCATCACGTAAGGAATTCCCAGCACTTCGTCTCAAAAATGAAAGAAATTAAATAAATCTCTTCATGAAAGTGCCACTACAAACGACACTGCAGATCATCAAGAGCAAATTACGAAAATCGGATTAAAGTCCACGTATTTATTCAACAATATTGTATACGAACAAATTGAAGGAGCAGCCATGGGATCACCACTTTCTCCAGTCTTCGTCAATATATTTATGAAGGATTTTAAAAAAGAGCATTAGAAACCGCTACCCTTAAACCGAAATGCTGGCTACGTTTTGTGGACGATACATTTGTAATTTGGTCTCAAGGAGCAGAAACACTACACATTTTTCTAGATCACATCAACCAGTTAGATTCTAACATCAAATTCACCATGGAGACCGAAACAAACGGAACCATTCCGTTCTTGGACGGACCGGTCACTCGAAAGATGGACAACATATTGGGGCATCAAGTTGTGTTTATTAATTGATGGATATATGTCTGCTTTTCTGAAACCGTTTTCTATTAAGGCGTTCGTTAGGTGACCTAGTTCGGTCTTTAACGTGTTCGGTTTACTGATCGTCTTTTCCAAGTGTACTAAAGTTTTTAGAACTGAAAACTTCTGGGCTGGACATCATCATCCCGTCGCAACTTCTTTCGTTCCTTACATAAAAAGCTGCACGCATAAAATAGCCAGGATACTTAGAGGGCAAAATATCAAAGTAAGCTTCACTGCAACAAATAAAATAGCCGCCAATTTCTCAAAATCGAAGGAAACAAAAGCACCACTCGAGGAACCAGGAGTCTACCACATCCCTTGTTCGTGTGGGCTGGCTTATATAGGATAAACGGGGAGCAACGTATCTACCAGATTAAAAGAACATAAAGCAGATACAAAGAAACATAATACAAGATCTGCTGTTGCGGAACACTTCTTAGAGACCGGTTACACAATAAAATTTGAAGAGGCAACAATATGGGGTAAATAAAAAAACTTCTGGCCTAGTAGTCTAGGAAGCCATCAAAATCCAGAAGTACGACAATTTCAATAGGGATAATGGAATCGATCTAGCACCAGTATGGAAAAACATGTTCCGGAAGACTAATGAAACGACACCGTCACGAACTACTGACCCAAACGGCGTAATATAAAGGCTTGTTAGGATCCTATACCTTCAGTTTCAGTTTTCCTGAAGAAGGCGGCGACATGACTGTCAAAACGTTAAATATTGTAAGTTTTTCAAGTTTGTCTAAGTTTTATGAATTTCGTGAAAAGTGTAAATATGGAACGCGGTTCAAAACCCGAAAGTATTTATTTGGCGAAAAAGCCCTAATCAGTTTTCTGATTTTGAGTTATCCAAGAGAAGATGAAACATTTGTGTTGGATCAGAAAAAAATTATTAGACTACTAGAATAGAATTGTTCACAGTTGTCCATAGAGCATGACGCCGCATCAAAATAGCTATTATAGTTTCGTAATCTGGAAAAACAACTAGCAAGATGGGTCAAGCGATTGCGAGAACATGACTACAACACAGAACAGACATCGGAACGCTGATACCTTGTCAAGGAGACTATGTCTGGCAGACTGCATTCGTCGTTCATGATTAGAATAAAAGATCAATTGTCTTCGAATAATTACTATGGCTGAGCAGTTGCGTCATGAGCAAAAAATTATCCTAAATTCTGAACTGGAAATCAAACGGCCAACAACCAATCTGGAAAAAACCCTTTAGGTAAAAGCATCAAAGCATACTAGCCGCAGTAAATCTTTGCGGGTGGAAGACAGTTGATACTGTCTAAGAATCAAGTGTCAGAGTTAGAGGTGATGCAGCATTTGCACAATAGTACATTAGAAGGGAAGTCCAAGAAATGTTACAAAGAAGAAGTCATGGAATAGTGCCGTAAGTAAGTGAGATCGCAGAGTCGTTTCTAGAGTCTGATGTAGGAAACAAATAGACCTAGGTGGCGATAGATTACTTCACGAAATAGACAAAAGTTTAGGCCATTTCAAATCAAAAAGCGGCAACAATCGTAGACGTTTTGGTAAAAGTAGAGTTGACCCAATAGCCGTTGGGAATTCAGAAAACTAAAACGATGCCTATCACAACTCAGTTTGATGGCATAGTTGAACGGATAAATCAAACAATTGAATAGTATTTAGCCAAAATAGTGTATAAACATCAAAAAGACTAGGACCAGTATTTTCATCTGTTCCTAACGGTAAACCGATAACCCGTTCACGAAAGCACAGGCCAAACACTATCCCGTGTCATGCTGGGTCGCGACCTCCAATTTTGACAAAGACCAAAAAATGAACATTCAAATTGCCAGCAACGGAATGAAGACCAGGTATTAGGTCAAAGCGCATGGTGTGACTATAATATTCACAAAGAAGACGTGGTTTGTCGCTGAAGCTGCAGAGGCAATGGGAAGGGCCTTATAATGACGTCGTATAACCATATGTTATGTTAAAAACATTTTTATGTGGTTTTCGTGCTGTCGGAATTTCGTTCAGTTACGCACTGGACATCACTGATGAATGATTTCCGCTTCAAACATGTGTGTTAACTCCATGCCCAGGGGTTTCTAGATTTTAAATATCTTAAATTATCCACGCTGGTAGTGAGTATATGTATCAATTTAATTTGCATACATTTTAGGGAATTTGTGTTAAATATGCCATTAGCTAATCGCATATTTGGAGCACTAAGTAAGTACCAAATTTCTTATATTTAATTATTTTCAGTTTTATATTATTAGTAAGTTGTTTTAATTAAATTTAGATGTTTTTAAAATATTTCTACATAATTATCAGTAGCGCCAAGGGGAGCTTGTTTATCAAGACGTCCAGCCAAATTGGCAGAAACATTTTTTTTAATGATATTGATTTTCTTAGTAAATATAAGATAATTTACTTGTTTTTGAAAATTCCTTTTTATTTACGCAAATGATTGCCCACCTAAATATTGTGCCTATTTGTGTCCACCCATCAAAGACAATTGTTGCTGTTGTGGCGCTGTTGCTGAATACATAATTCAAAGCTTTATTGTTGTTAGTTATCAACGTCATATTAGAAATTTAAATAACTTCGCGTAACTAGTTCAGGATTGACTATGAATGAGTAAATGATAACCAGATAAGAAATAAATAAAGAAAAAGAATCGCTTTCATTTGAAAATTTATTTACAGAGCGTTTATTTTGCTATTATTTTAAATATTCATACCTAAACGAGTTAATCAATAAGCTGCACGTGATTACAATGATTTCCATAATTACTGTGTAACGTTAAAAAAAGAAATTAGTAGTTCAATTCGCGAGTAGGGAAAATTTCTGGTTAGTATGAAATTTGTGAGGACCTCTCTGCTCTTACGCCGAGACTGTCACATTTTAGACAGCATTCCCGCACTTCATTTGCATTAGATCATTTGGCGAGTTTGTTACTTTTACGCCCGGGTTAACCTTCACCGTTAGATTGTGTCACGCTGCTAGTTTAATATACGATTATTTGTGGAAGGTTGAAACGGGGTAAGTGGTATACAATTTTCCTTATTGAGCGTTTAAATTGACGCTACTAATTTTCTATAGCGGATTTTGGTAGCCACCAATTGTTCTGCGTTATCATCCAAGATAACTAACAGGTGGCCTTGTTCGAAATATTCCATGACGTCGAAGTATTGATACGTCCTTATCATATCCACCGTCAAAGGTTGAGAACCGCCAGGACAATCCTTTCTTTTGCGAAGACAAACATGAAAAATTTAATTGGTTAAGTCAAAGGGAAACGCTGCGCACTTGCGTTCGTAATAATTGGATGCTAAATAAACCTTCTTATTTGTGTTAAACGTATATGCTCGTTCCGATCTGGGTTTAATATTACTTTTTAGGTACATCAAGTACGGAGATTAGCTAAGCTCCAACTGAGGTAAAACCTACCTGTAAGTATTACTACTTTCAATTTTTTATTTGTGTTTCGGGGATTAGGTCGTTTAGGACCGTACGTGTATGTTAACTTAACACAATTAATTGTATTTTTGTGCTTCGCGAATTTATCAGTTGTGCACATTGAATCTCGAAGGCTTAATTTGTTTGGTTTGTCTACAATTTAAATATATGTACTTATAAATTCAGAGGCTATGTGTATGTAACTATTTAGTCCGACAAAGGCAGTTTGTTATACGGTGTGTTGCTCACCACTCTGCGCAACTTCTAATTTAATCAGCCTTCGTATAAATTTTGTCAAGAATTTACATTTCTATGCTTACTTCAACATCTGTGATATAATAAATATATATATATTCGGTGTTTTTACTTTTGTAGTGTTATTTATTCTTCTCTTAATACGGGGAGAGTTAGACAGTATCCCCCGAATTTAATTTTTCATCGTCTTGGCGCCTTTTTTTAAATTCACGTTATAATCACACATAACAAAACCTGCGATCCCTCTCCGAAGAAGCTGTGCTAGCCGTTGCTTTACTTTGTTATGAGAGAACCGGGGTGACACTTTATTTTTGGACAGATCAACTCCAGAAACCTGAGTTTCTCGTAACAAATTTTAGCGCCCAACGTGGGGCTCGATTTCTGTGTGTGCGATTATAATTTCTTCTAGTTTCATTGATTCTTTTATCTTTTCTTAGTCTTTCGTGGGTTCGATTTACTTTGCTTCGCTCCTTTAGTTATTGCTGCAAGACTTGACGTCGGAGTTACTTCACTGATTTTACTTCTTTGATTTTTAGTGCTGCGGTTTGAATTTATATTAGCAATTTACTTACTTACTTTTCTTTTAATGGGATTACTGGTCAGACACGAGTCGTGGACTTCGCTTTGATTTTTGGATTGACTCGACTACGTCGGTTAACTCTTTTGCTTATTAGATTAGTTACTTATTAGTGATAGTACTACTGGTACTTATTGTTATTTTGATATTAGTGTTAGTCAGACATGTGTTAGCAGCTTTCTGCTTTTGATTTACTATTTTGATTCTACTGTTTAGATTTTATCGTAACTTTAGTGTGTTAACTATGTATTCTTCAGATGAAGAACCACCACTTCTTACTTCTTCGGACTTTGATTCAGAAACGAACTTGGAAAATCGGAATGTTACTTTTTCTGGTGAAGATCCTTCTTTACTTATAGAATTTCTTATTCGGATCGACGAATTGTGTATGTTTCGTGGTGTTTCGCACCACCAACTTTTTCTTTCAACTTGTGAGGTACTGTCCGGTAAAGCCTCTTTTTGTGTTTAGAGCCAGACGCCATTCTTTACGTTCTTGGAAGGATGTTACTACTCTTTTGAAAACGGAATTTTTACCGTTAGACTACGATGAACGTCTACTAGATACTATTCGGAACCGTAGGATGGAACCTACCGAATCGATTAGGATGTATGTTGCTACTATCCGGTATCTTTTTATGCAGTTGTTAGAACCAGTCTCGGAGAAGACACAACTTAAAATCATACGCCGCAATTTGACTTCATTTTATCAATCTCAATTCGTATTAATCGATATTACATCTTTTTCGCAATTAACATCCTTAGGCAAACGTTTGGAATCGAATCTTAGCTCAAATAATTCTTTTAACTTTTCGACATTTCAGAAAAATGATCGACTTCTAGAACCATCTTTGGTTTATACGAATAAAACTGTTGCCTCCACATCTTCGACTAATGCTGTTGCTGGTTCTCTTCAAACTTCGTCGTTTCCTTCTTTTGTAACTACTCGTGAATCTACTACTTGTGTTCACTGTCGTCCTAAAGCTGAGAAAGCTTTACGACCTGTCCGTTCTTTAGCTTCTCTTCCTCCAAATGTTTCTTCGGTTGCTAGGTTTATTCGGCCTACTACCGACCCTTGGTATTTAGGTCTAATTGCTAAAGCTTCTGCTTTTCCTTGACGTTACTCTCGTTGGTGTATTGTGGAAAATCTGTTATGTAAACGTGTACGTATCTCTCTATCTGATCCGTGTGTGTGGAAATTAGTTGTTCCATCAGATCAACGCAAACAGCAGATCTATTATCACCATCTTCCATCTAAGTGTGGCCACCGTAGTGTTAAAAGTACGTTGGACGGTCTTCGCTCTCACTTCTACTGGCCGTATATGAGATCTAAGGTTGCTGAGTACATACGGTCTTGCTGTTGCAACTCGCGACAAAACAATACTATGGAATCGCACTCTCGCTTATTGCCAGGTACTATAAAGCGTTCTAACAATATTGTTGCTAATAGATCTTCTACACATCTACGTGAAGATACTACACTTGCTCCAGATGTAAAAGCTGCATATTTCTCTTGTCCATCGAGTTCTTTGGTTTCTTCTGCTGATGCATCGACGTCTCTTTCTTTTAATCGTTTGCTTTTCTTCCATCGGCGTCGCAAGCGTCGTAAATCCTAACAACGCTTGTTGACTTCGGATTGTTGACTTTAGCTATCCTCTTGGTTCGTGTGTTTGGAATTTTGATATTACTCTTTTAACTATCTTGTTGATATTTTGGTTATGGTAACTCGGATGCTATCCATTTGCTTTCTTTCAATTTGCTGCCACTGATTTGCTGTTCTTTTGATTAAGTTGTTTAACAATTTTCTTTTGGTTTTCTTTCTTTACCATCTTATTACGGGACACACTACCCTTCCGTATCTATATAGTATACCCGCTTGGTCGGCATTTTTTTGGATTGGTATGTCACTTATAGGATTCTCTGCTTTACTTTTAAATTTTAATTTTTTTTCTGGGGTTTCCTATTCCGCTTGTCGGCATAAAAGTCTTGGAGTAAACGTTTCACTTTGGGGACAGCATTTGGGACACATTTGTGTTATAGCTAACTACGATATCGTTTCTCTTCTTTTCTCCTCTTTCTAAAAACATTTGGGCGGCTGGTTGCGCACCGTAAGGTGGTCTCTCATTTCGTTCTCTTACGGGGTGAAGAACGAATCAGGCATTAAGATCTAGCCTTATCTTTCTCCGTCTTTTTCTATCTCTTATTTTTTCTACTTTTCATTTTTTTCTTCTTGGGCCTATCTATCTTTTGTATGTAGAACCATTATTTTTTCTTGGATTCTTTTTGTGATTCGCTTAATGGGCGGTTGGTTGGGCATTGAAGGGCTGGTCACTCCCTTTCGTTTCTTCTACGGAGAGTAGAACAAATCAGACACTTACATCTTGTCTTATTTTTCTCCGTCTGTCTCTTTTCTTCCTTTCTTGTTTTTCTTTCTTTTTATCTTTTTTTCTTTTGCCTTTGAAGGTTCGCCTTTATGACAATCATCTCTTTTGCCTTTTTTTCTTTTATCTTAGTTTGTTGGCTGAACACTTTCTTTTTTTTCTTTTTAGTAACTTCCTTCTTTAGTGTTCACTACAACTGTGTTTCTTTTTTTCTTTTCTTTTTCAGTTACTTCTCTGGTTTTATTGAGTTTAGTGATTTTTTGATTTGTTGTTTTTGGTTTGGAACTTGGGATAGACTGCAACGTCGCTCCTTGTACTCTGTACTTCCGCTTAGTTGGCATTTTTGATGATGTCAGTCACCGTTAGGATATTTCTCTTCTTTGGGTTTCTTTTGCTCTTGGAATATTCTAATCCGTTCGTCGGCATTTACGTTCCAACGTGACATTCCAACACAACGAGCACTGACTCACAATACTCAATTGGCAAGTGAAGCTTCCTGTTCTTCTTTATCGACTTTTACTTCTTTTTCTTTTGGTTTTATTTTGGGTTACGTGGTTTGGATTTCTTTTGGATTGGCAGTCATTTAGTGTTTAACTTTTTGGTGACTTTGTTGTTCTGACTCTTGGATTATTGATTTTTTTCTCTGCCTTTTTTGGTAGTCCGACTTCTGTCGATTTTTAATCAGAATCTTCTTTTTGCTTGAGATTTCTTCGTAGGTTTTCTTTGCTTAGATCTTTAGGGTCTGTTTGGTTTTGTTGGTGGAAGAATCTCATATCGTCTGTTGACGACTTTTGAGCACAGCTGCATTAGTTTTTCTTTTTGACTTTCTTCTAAATCGCGTATCACAATTCAACATCTAGATACTTTTTTTCTTTTTACTTCTTTAGCTTAGTTAGCTTTGGGGACTTATATTTGGGGTTGGATTTGCATTCGTGGGCTAGGGTTTCAAGGGATTTTAGGGCATTGTCCTTGACCGTGGTCTAAACCTCTTTCTTTCCTATACTTTGCTTAGTATTGTCGGTCAGTGAGGTCTATGGGACTGCGTTGTTTTCTTGCTTTATAGCGTCGTCCACTTTCAACGAGTACCTGTTTTGATACTTCTCTTATGTTGGTTGAGTTTTTGTTTCTTTGAAGTATCATCCCGCTTCATGCGACTTTTGGACACATTTGGTTGGTGATGCTTAGCAAATTGGGAAAACTTCTTTCGTCTACGTTTCTTCTGGGATTAGGTGTTATTGTATTTGGGTTTGTTTTGGATTTCAGGGTTTTGTCCTTGGCGTAGGCCTAAATTTCTATTCTTGACTTTAGCTAGTGTCCACTTCCCAGGTTTTTATGTTGCTGGGGGGGAATTTGTAACGTTACAAAAAGAAATTAGTTCAATTCGCGAGTAAGGAAAATTTCTCGTTAGTATGAAATTTGTCAGGACCTCTCTGCTCTTACGCCGAGACTGTCACATTTTAGACAGCATTCCCGCACTTCACTTGCATTAGATCATTTGGCGAGTTTGTTACTTTTACGCCCGGGTTAACCTTCACCGTTAGATTGTGTAACGCTGCTAGTTTAATATGCAATTATTTCTGGAAGGTTGAAACGGTGTAAATGGTATACAATTTTCTTTATTGAGCGTTTAAATTGACGCTACTAATTTTCTATAGCGGATTTTGGTAGCCACCAATTGTTCTGCGTTATCATCCACGATAACTAACAGGTGGCCTTGTTCGAAATATTCCATGACGCCGAAGTATTGATACGTCCTTATCATATCCATCGTCAAAGGTTAAGAACCGCCAGAACAATCCTTTCTTTTGCGAAGACAAACATGAAAAATTTAATTGGTTAAGTCAAAAGGAAACGCTGCGCACTTGCGTTCGTAATAATTGGATGCTAAATAAACCTTCTTATTTGTGTTATATATGCTCGTTCCGATCTGGGTTTAATATTACTTTTTAAGTACATACATCAAGTACGGAGATTAGCTAAGGTCCGACTGAGGTAAAACCTACCTGTAAGTATTACTACTTTCAATTTTTTTGATTTGTGTTTCGGGGACTAGGTCGTTTAGAACCGTACGTGCATGTTACCTTAACACATATAATTGTATTTTTGTGCTTCGCGAATTTATCAGTTGTGCACATCGAATCTCGAAGGCTTAATTTGTTTGGTTTGTCTACAATTTAAATATATGTACATATAAATTCAGACGCTATGTGTATGTAACTATTTAGTCCGACAAGGGCAGTTTGTTATACAGTGTGTTGCTCGCCACTCGGCGCAACTCCTAATTCAATCAGCCTACGTATAAATTTTGTCAAGAATTTACATTTATATGCTTACTTCAACTTCTATGATATAATAAATATATATATTCGGTGTTATTACTTTTGTAGTGTTATTTATTCTTCTCTTAATACGGGGAGAGTTAGACGGTATCCCCCGAATTTAATGTTTCATCGTCTTGGCGCCTTTTTTTAGATTCACGTTATAATCACACATAACAAAAACCTGCGATCCCTCTCCGAAGAAGCTGTGCTAGCCGTTGCTTTACTTTGTTATGAGAGGACCGGGGTGACACTTTATTTTTGGACAGATCAACTCCAGAGACCTGAGTTTCTCGTAACAACTGTTATTGCGTTAACATCTTCTAAGATGCCAAAGAAAAAAAGACATATTTGTAAATTTAAACTAGTTTGCTACTACAATAATTTTACAACAGATTGAAGCGTGTTATTTTTTTGTGTGTCTGTAAATGCAACGGAATTGTGTAATTCAGCATTTGAGCACTGGAAGCACGTGAATAATAAAAATCGAAAAAGTCAAAGTAAAACAGTAGCTCTAATAACATCGTTGTCAAAAACCGGTACGAAACGTTCAGAATTCTTTAACAAAATATTCCTAATGAGCAGAATCTTGAAAAAACTAAGACAAACCATAAAATTTGCGATTACGAGCTAGAACAAATATCGTTTTTCGAATTTTAGGAATTGATGGCGTTATCAAAAAAAGTATCGTGCATATTTAAAGCGTTTTTAATGCATACAACTATCCAAAGGGATGAGTGTTAGATATTGTCAAAATAAGCCGCGCGGCAAAATTAGAGACGTATAGCATGTTTTAATAAAAAAAATTAAAAAAGGTAGATCAATTGTAGATGAAAAGAATAAAAAGTAGAATTATGACAGATAACGTCGTCCTTACTTTACTTAAAGTGTGGACAACAATATACATAAGTATAAATCGCAGCAATTGAAATAAAGCAGTTAAAGTAATCAAAACTAAGTTGAAAATAAAAACCCTATAAGTAAAAAAAACTAAAATTAAACAGTTAACAAGTTTAAATAAAGATGAAGAAGTGATTGAAACGACATGTTCAATCTCAAAAACTCCAACAAATATGTTCAAAACAAGAACATTAGAAACAACACATATGCCACAGGAAAAAATATGAAAAATTTAAAAACTAGTGCAAAATCACGAAGCTTTAATTAAATAGAAACTCAAATTCTAAAAGTCAAAATCAGAAAATTTAGTAAATAAATAAATTTTTCGTATACTTTCTTCTCATCTAATAAAACAACCGCGCTTAAATAATAAAATTAGTTTAAATTTACCGTATGCAGATTTAACGATCAGGCTGTATGTATATACGAAGAAAAAAATAAAAGTTTTAAACATACCATTAACGCTAATAGAATCGACTTGCAATCTTCTACCGGCAGGTTAGATGCACTACCTTCGGTCACTTGCAAAGCACTTCCTAAATTCTTCACGTCCTCGGCGAGGTCCTAAAAATATTCTCGATCAGCAATGACATAACTACTTTTGGCGGTATCTAAACGTTCATTCACCTTACTGGCAATTACTCAAAAACGTGCACAACACTTAATTGCTATCGATTTTTTTTTTCAAAAAAAGTTCATTAGTCATTTATCAAACGATAAGCAAAATAGCGGTTGAAACCAATTGTTATTCTTATTGCAAACCTATCGAAGCATGAGATCATCCAATCTGGTTACTAATGCAATAAAAATCACGATGCAAATAATTCCAAAGAAATAATTATAGAGGCTTTGATTTTTATAGTAATAAAATTTTTTTCATTTAAAAAAAATGGGTTTGTATTATATTATTTTTTAAAATTCTCACAACCTTCTCACAAACTTGATTCTATATTTTAAAAAACGCTACATGTTTCGACTTTTGATCATAGTCAGGCGTATACTAGAAAATTAATATCTATAAAATCAAATCTTATTTTAAAAATTAGCTACAGCAAAACCAAACTTCAGATATTAAGCTTTGAACATTAAAAATTATTATAGAATTCTGAAAAATAATATAAATTAAAATAAAATCAAAAAATTATAAAAATAAACTTACCAAAATTGACTAATTAAATTGAATATTTGAAGTTTGACAATTTCAATTTTGAAAAATTACATAATTAGCCTAATAATAGAAATTTCCTAGGTTACAACAAAATAATATAATAATGGAAACAAAAACTAATTTAGAAAAAGTAAATTATTATTAAAGTTAACTTCATTAAGAGGTAAATTACGATTTATTGCAATTATGTAAAATTTCAAAATCTTTTTTAGAATTAAATGAACGTGTAATGAAACGTGGTTCATTAAATTTTTTTAAAAAAATCAAGTTTATGGAAAGGTTGTGAGAATCTTAAAAATAAAATAATTATAGTAATGTTTTTAATGTCCTTTAATGGACTAGATACTTGAGATGAAGTTCACGATTTTTTTTAAGTTAAACTTCCAGTGGCTAAAATCAGTTTAATAATCAAATGCTAAAATAGAAGCTTTTTTGTACACCATCAGTTGTTTAAATATGCTTTCCGATGCAAATCAAGCTTGGCCTAAGCGTACCTACCTCATTGTTAATGACGTTATCATTGCTCAAAACGTCGGCGTTACCCATTTCATTCATTCACACCCAAGACAAATTACATGCAAGTGCAATAAAACGTGCATTAACGAATACATGCAAACAACAACAAAGAAAAAAGCGCATGGTTAGTATTTTATTTGAGAAGCAAAGTATGTTTAACAAGACACACTTGATTGAATAACACGCAACCATATTTCACCTTCTTGTATAAATCGTCGACGTTGCTGTCGTGGCTACGTGGCGTTACTTCTTCCACTGCTTGAGACGATATGGAGTGCATGGTAGGCCCTAAGATAGGAGTTAAGGTAATTTGGGTGTTGATGATGTCATAGTCAGTAATTAAATCTGAGGGTTCAATTTGGTCAGTCAAAACACTTTGTAAATCAGCGGCTTTAGACGCGTGCCAATTTTCTTCGGCTTCAAGCATAGACATCATATCATACTTAGGAGCCTCCAAAACCAACGTTTCGGGTTCTAAATACGTGCTTTCTCCTTTCCACCGACACATACCACCTGGTAAGTCGGCGCTAGTATACGTGGTATTTATATTTGGTTTAAACCGCAATTCATCAAACTTTGGAGATTTAGAAGATCCACTCGAACTATCCGAATCTCCGTCCTTATCGCGCGAATGATCTTGCGAAACATCGATTGTTTTTGTTACAGTTCTTGCTTTGTTCAATTGTGCCAAATAAAGCTGATAATTTTCCTCGCCGTCGACGTATATGTGTTTATCTAACCAAAAAGGCCCGTCGTCTTTTAAACTACCAAACTTTTCAGTCGTTTCTGGTTTTTTTCGTAAAACGTCAGACACTTTAGCTATAAGTGTTTCAAACACACCCGAAAGCCTACGTTCGCGTTTCTCCTCGTCGCCGTCTGAAGTACTATCACGATGTTTAGATTTTCGTTTAGTTGTAACGGATTCTTCTTCTACCTTTTTGCTTTTAAGCTTCTCTTTTGTTTCCGTTTCAGGTAAAACACGCTGTGCCGTTTTATCCTTTCTTTTATTCGAATCGTGCTTTGAACCGGTGACTTTCGCTAGTAAATTACCAAAGAAACTAGAACGTTTTTCCGGGAGTTGTTCAGATTCAGTCTTTGTAACAGATCGATCGACATTTCTCTCATCTAAGAAAGTCTTCACTTCAGTCGTCGAATCATGAGTAATAGCAGTTGAAGAAGTTTTAGATATTTCAGATGGTTGTAATAAAACATCAACCACCGCGTACTCAGCCTTATTAGCCTTTGCAGGCAATTCACTATCTTCAGCCTTAGTCAAAGCGTGTTTAACCGACGAAAACATACCCATCAAACCGCCTTTTTCTGTTGGAGATTTACTTTTATGTTTCTTTTTCTTCTTTTTATCTTTCGTCTCTTCATCGGATTGACTTAATTTCTCACTTTCCGGTTCCGAATCTTTTGATTTTTGGGTTTTGCCTTTTTTATCTTTCTTCAAAGCAGGTCGTTCTTCAATTTCAGTTTCAAGTTTTGTAGAAGTAGAATGCAGTTTCGAATCATCTATTGGTGCGTGTTTTTTATCCGGTTCCAAATCTTTCGATTTTTGGCGTTTGCCTTTTTTATCTTTCTTCCAAGCAGGTTGTTCTTCAATTTCAGTTTCAAGTTTTGTAGAAGTAGAATGCAGTTTTGAATCATCTATTGGTGTGTGTTTTTTATCCGGTTCCAAATCTTTCGATTTTTGGCGTTTGCCTTTTTTATCTTTCTTCCAAGCAGGTTGTTCTTCAATTTCAGTTTCAAGTTTTGTAGAAGTAGAATGCAGTTTTGAATCATCTATTGGTGTGTGTTTTTTATCCGGTTCCAAATCTTTCGATTTTTGGCGTTTGCCTTTTTTATCTTTCTTCAAAGCAGGTTGTTCTTCAATTTCAGTTTCAAGTTTTGTAGAAGTAGAATGCAGTTTTGAATCATCTATTGGTGTGTGTTTTTTATCCGGTTCCAAATCTTTCGATTTTTGGCGTTTGCTTTTTTTATCTTTCTTCAAACCAGGTTGTTCTTCAATTTTAGTTTCAAGTTTTGTGACTTCTTCTGATTGTACTTTTGAGTCATCTATTGGTGCGTGTTTTTTATCCGCTTCCAAATCTCTAGGTTTTTGGTTTTTGCCTTTTTTATCTTTCTTCAAAGCAGGTTGTTCTGTAATTTCAGTTTCAAGTTTTGTGGAAGTAACTTGCACTTTTGAATCATCTATTGGTGCGTGTTTTTTATCCGGTTCCAAATCTTTAGGTTTGTGGTGTTTGCCTTTTTTATCTTTCTTCAAAGTAAGTTGTTCTTCAATTTCAGTTTCAAGTTTTGTAGAAGTAGAATCCACTTTTGAATCATCTATTGGTGTGTGTTTTTTATCCAGTTCCAAATCTTTAAGTTTTTGATGTTTGCCTTTTTTATCTTTCTTCAAAACAGGTACTTCTTCAATTTCAGTTTCAAGTTTTATGGAAGTAGAATCTTCTTTTAATTGTACTTTTGAATCATCTATTGGTGCGTGTTTCTTAGGTTTAGACCTTTTGCTTATCACTTTTTCGGGCGTATCTTCTCGAGGATAATTTTCAGTTCTATGCGAAGATTCTTTCGATGTCGAGCGTGATCGTAGTTTCTTTTTAGATACTTGTATCGGTTCGTTTTCCATTGGTTGTAAAGGTTCATTTGTTCTTCTGTGAATTGCTGTAGCTGGGCGTTCTCGATCATCAACAATAACCCGCTCTTCTATTGCTACGGTACTTTCAATTTTCGGTTCAGTAACATTTAAATGTTTACCGCGAGGTTGCTTTTTCTTTTCCTTTGTTATAACGTCTTTTTCAACTTGTGGAAATAAAGTAGTTAGTTCTACTTCTTGATTCTCTCCAGTTGGATGTTTATCAACTTTGGAGCGGGATCTAGACCGCGATCTTCTTTCTTTTCTGCTTAACATTTCAATAAAGCCTTCAGAATCCATCGACAATGGTTGGTGCTCAGTGTGAGGTTCGTTAACTACTTCAATTCTTACATGAACAGGTTCTTTACTCAAAATCGGTTGCACAATAACGTCGATTTCTTTTGTATCGTCCTGTTTAGGCGCGTGCATTGCAGCTACAGTAGCATAAGTGATGCATTGATAAGAAGTTGACGTTTCCGGATACTCAATAACTTCACTGTCATGTACTTCTTGTACCTTCGATAACTCTTTTCCAGTAGGTTCTATTAGTAATGACGGTTCGATTTCTTTACTATCCAGTCGGGATTTTATCGGTTTCTGTTTTTGTTTGTTTAATATCGATGTCACGGTAATCGAATCGTCCGTGCTAGTTGGTTGAAATATCGTTTGTTTCTCAATATACTCTATATGGGTACCAAAACCGCTCGAAGTTACTGCTTCATTTAAAACTGTATCAACTTGAGTCTTCGTCACTGTAATATCTCGTGGAGTTACACTTTCGATATTACCTTCGACAGTTTTTTGTGTTTTTTCACTAAGCACTACTTCTGGTTTATCTGTAAGTAGTGTGGTTCCAGTAACAACCAAAGTTGGTTCAGTTTCTGCGCGTGGTATTACTGTTTGATCTTCACTACCTTTTTCGTGCTTTCTCCTTGATCTCGAGCGCTTACGTTTATCTTTTTTATGACGTTTCGTATCTAAATCAAGTTGTATAACGTCGACTTGTTTCGATTTATTTTCAATCACAACGTTAATTATTGGTTGTTCTACAAGATTTGGTGTTGCTATAGTTACCGGTTTTTCTTCTTCCTCAGATCTTCGAGTCACAGACACTGTTTCAGATTTTTCTGTAGTTGTATGCGTTACAGATTCTTCTGTTAAAATAGGTTCGTGTTCTATGACTGATAAATCTTCAACTGGAATTATGACATTTTTAATAATACTAGATTCGACTGAACCATCTTTTTGAGCTAAATGTTTGTCATTCTTATGATGTTTTTTCTTTGCACCTGGCCTATTTATTTCCAAAATTGGTATTTGAGTTTCTTCCACTTCTTTCTTCTCAATCACATTTTCCACGCCACTAACATCTGATTTTAGAACTAGTTTAGCAGGTTCAATTTGGTCTTTGTTTTTCCGTTTAGAACGGGAACGTTTTCTTTCATCTTTTGTCACTGTTAGATCCGCATTATCTTCTATATTAACGACAAGATTTGACGGTTCTACCTGTTCAATTATTACAGGATCTTTGTTTTCAAATTCCACTGATTTCAATTCTTCCCCAATTTGTGGTTGTTCAGTATTCGTTGTCGTTGTCAAATTTTTACTTTCTTCCACAATAAATTCAATTGTTTGCTTTTCTACTTCTGCTGCAATTTGCTTTTTAGGTTTCTTTGGTTTAAGACTTTTTTGTATTGCAGAAGTTATACTTGAAATAACTTCTGTGTTAGCTGAACTTTGTTCTTCCCCAGTTTGTGGTTGTTCAATATTCGTTGTTAACTTGTTACTTTCTTCCACAATAAATTCAATTGTTTGCTTTTCTACTTCTGCTGCAGTTTGCTTTTTAAGTTTTTCTGGTTTAAGACTTTTTTGTTTTGCAGAAGTCATACTTGAAACAACTTCTGTAGTAGTTGCACTTTGTTTTTCCCCAGTTTGTGGTTCTTCAATATTCGTTGTTAAATTTTGATTTTCTTCCACAATAATTTGCTTTTCTATTTCTGCTGCAGTTTGTTTTTTAGGTTTAAGATTTTTTTGTATTGCAGGAGTCATACTAGAAATAACTTCTGTAGTAGTTGGACTATGTTCTTCCCCAGTTTGTGGTTCTTCAATATTCGTTGTTAAATTTTTATTTTTTTCCACAATAATTTGCTTTTCTACTTCTGTCTCAGTTTGCTTTTTAGGTTTCTTTGGTTTAAGACTTTTTTGTATTGCAGAAGTTATACTTGAAATAACTTCTGTAGTAGTTGGACTTTGTTCTTCCCCAGTTTGTGGTTGTTCAATATTCGTTGTTAAATTTTTACTTTCTTCCACAATAAATTCAATTGTTTGCTTTTCTACATCTGCTACAGTTTGCTTTTTAGGTTTTTCTGGTTTAAGACTTTTTTGTATTTCAAGTATAACTTCTGTAGTAGTTGGACTTTGTTCTTCTCCAATTTGTGGTTCTTCAATATTCGTTGTTAAATTTTGAGTTTCTTCCACAATAAATTCAATTGTTTGCTTTTCTACTTCTGCTGAAGTTGGTTTTTTAAGTTTTTCTGGTTTATGAATCTTTTGTATTGCAGAAGTTCCACTTGAAGTAACTTCTGCAGTAGCTGGCCTTTTTTCTTCTCGAATCTGTGCTTCTTCAACATTTGTAGTTAAATTTTTACTTTCTTGTACAATAAATTCCATTGTTTGCTTTTCTGCTTCAACAGAGGTTTGCTTTTTAGGTTTTTCTGGTTTAAGACTTTTTTGTGTTGCAGAGGTTATACTAGAAATAACTTCTGTAGTTGTTGGACTTTGTTCTTCCCCAATTTGCGGTTCTTCAATATTCGTTGTTAAATTTTTAGATTCTTCCACAATAAATTCTATTGTTTGCCTTTCTACTTCAGTTGTAGTTGGTTTTTTAGGTTTTTCTGGTTTAAGTCTATCTTGTATTGTTGAAGTTATACTTGAAATAACTTCTGTAGTTGTTGGACTTTGTCCTTCTTTAGGGCGAGTTTCAGATAAGTGGGTTGTGGTTTCCTCCAAATAAGATGGAATTAAAATTTTAGTTGTAGAAGTAACTACTGTTTGCTCACTGATAATTTTCGGGAAAGTTTGTATAGTTTCAATTGATGTTGTTCTTATTGTATGTGATGTTATGGGAACTTTATACTCTTCTTTAATGACGCACACTGTAGGTTGCTTTTTCTCTGGTTCTACAGATTTTTCAAAAGCAAGTAAAACTCGCGTTTCTTCTACTTCAGGTTTATGTTGCAATTCAATTTGATATGGTACATTTATTTTTGGTTCTTGACTCCATTTATCAACGTCTCTATTTTGTTTATCAGGATGAGATCGTTTCTTTGATCTTGATTTAATTTTTTCAACTTTTGTAATTACACATGGTTTTGTCTCCGTTCCGTCTGAAATATTTTCCGGTGTAATAGGAATTGCTTTTTCTTCAATATCTAGCGCTGGTCCTTGCGACGATTCTACAATTTCCGTTGTAATAATATTTTCTACAGACTTAACTTGTTCTATAACCGTGGTTTCAATTTCTCGAGGAATAACCGCCTGATCCTCCTGAGAAGGTTCGCTTTGCTTATTATCTTTATTTTTTCGTTTGGATCGAGAACGAGGAGGTTTTTCTTTTCCAGGTGCTTCTAATGGTTTACTTAGATTCTCTGCAATATTTGGCGTTTGTTCTACACACTCTTCTTGATGTAATTCCTCGTGCGGAATAGAAGAAACTTCTGTTTCAATAACAGGCTTATTTTTGCTTCGATTTCTTTGCTTCGAGGTTTCAGTTTTTCCGACAATTTCTTTAACAGTAATATATTCAACTGGTTTTGTAATTGTTACATCATCCGAATACATTTCAAAAGTGTCTGTGGTCAAAGTAACTTGATCATCTTTCAAAGAAGATTCAATAGGAATGGCGTTTTTATTTTTTCTTCCAGAACGAGAACGTTTTCGTTTGTTCTTTTTAGGTGTCTTCAACAACTCGGATTGTGCAATTTTACTATCGCTCATTGTTGGAGTGTTTTCGTAATCAGTAACACTAATTTCAACTTCTGCATTAGTTTCATCTTCCGATAGACTTTGATGTATATTTTTTGTAAAACCTTCGTCGACGTGCAACGGTAATTCTATATCAGGTATCTTCTTTCTCATAATAGTTTCTTCATTTAGAATTTTCTCTACTATCTCATTTAAAGAAGTTTCTTCTTGATATAAGAAAACTACCGCACCTTCGTTTTCCTCCAAACTTTTTATTTCTTCACGTAATTCATCTGACTTTGTAACGATATCTTCATTTGTTTGGATTTGAGGTACAACTTCAGTTATGGAAAAACTATCTTCGGTCACAACTGGATCGTCATATGTGGTTATCAAAATATCAACCAACTCTTCTGGAACTTTAGTGTCATCTTTAACATTAACGGTCCTATCATCTCCTACAGAAGACTCAATTAATTTATCATCTTTATTTTTCTTTCTTGATCGAGAACGTTTCCTTTTTTCCTTTTTAGGAATGTCTAATGTTTGAGTCTCTGCGACATTGTGAGTTATTGTAATATTACTATCCTCGATTGTTACTGGGTCTTTATTAATAACACGAATTTCAACGTCCTTAGGCGTTTGGTCTTGATATAGATCCACATTTTTTGCAGAATCGATAACAAGAACTATTTCATCTCCATTTGCATTCTTTTCAATATCTTCTTCGACATGTATAGGTTCATCTAATAGAATGTTTGGAGACAGTTCCTCTACGTGCTTTTTCTCTTCATCTACGTTTTCTTGTAAATCAACTGGAACTGAAATAATATCTTCCAATTTAGTACTTTCATCTAAGGCATGTTCCTTTTCTTCTTTCTCAACACTTTCAAGTGCAGAAGTTTGAGGTACATGGTGGTCAGCTATAGACACTCGTACCGTGGGTTTGTCATATTTGGTAATTACATTTTTACTGAGGTCTTCTAAAGTGACAATGTCATCGTCTTTTGTATCTTTATGTTTTTTCTGCGACCGCGGATGTTTCCGTTTTTCTTTCGTAGGTGTTTCCAAAAATTTGGTTTCTTCTACAACAATACTTGTAACGCCAGTATCTCCAAAGACAATTTGTTTTTGATCATCATAAGCTTTTGTAAGAATTTCGTCCTGATTCGGAGTCAGATCATCTTGTAAAGTTAACGGTTTTTGCATTTCGACAATTTTAACTTCATCAATGACGGTTTTAGTATCTTCTGATGTTGTTATTATGTTTGTACTAAGTTCTTGTAGTTTCGTAGAATCCTGAACTTCAATTACGTCCGTAGGCAAAATTTCAGATACGGGAGAATCAGTTATTTTAGTTTCTTTACGTTTACGTCGCGATCCAGGACGTTTTTCCTTTATAGGAGTTGGTTGCAAGTTTTCTACCAAAATAGTTTCTTCGATAACAACCGGTTCTACGTACTCGGTAGTTGAAATTTCCACGTCTTTAATTGGATCTTTAATTTGAACCACATTGCTGGTTAAATCTGGCTTCACAGATTCTTCAATAATGTACGTCGTTTCAACAATACCCTTCTTACCATCAAGTTGGTCTTTAGTGAGAATATCTGTATCTGTAATTATTGTGGTATGGGTTTCGGTTACAACTGATGATGTAGGCATATCAATATTTTTCTGTTTCTTATGTTTTTTAGATTTTTTAACGTTGGTGGTAAGTTCTGTATTTTCTGCAGTTGGCACTAAATCTTCAACTGTGTCTTTCACGGAAACTTGATGTTCGTCTTCGTTTACATCCACTTCAAGTGGTTCGATTGGTTTTGTCGAAGGTTTGTGTAACGGTTCCATTCCTAAAGCTTTTCGTCGCGAACGAGAACTTTTTGGTTTTTGTTCAGGTAACTGTGACACTTCTAACGTTTCTATAGGGTCTACTGTAACAGTAGTTAACGAAGAATCGGGAATTTGTAGAGGCGTTGACGCTTCTAACATGTCGATAGGTTCCGCGATTCGAGTTACGTACTCGTGCTGATACACGTCGACACTACTATCCGCAATAGGTTCATTTTCGTGTTCGCACTTTTGGGATTTTTTCTTAGACCTAGACCGTTTTTTCTTATGTTTTTTAGGTACTTGTAACACGTCTGGTGCGGTTTCGTCCAAAGGTAAATGTTTTTCGTCATCTGAAGAATCAATTTCTTCCGTGTCATGATCTTTTTGCAATACCAGATTTTCTGAAGTTTCAGGGTCAGGTTGCTTTTTAGACTTTGATCGAGATCGCGAACGTGACCGTTTCTCTTTTCTAGTGAGGAATTCGGTAAAACCTTCAGCATCGACTTCTAATGGTAAAGATTCGTGTTTTGATTCTTCTGTCACTTCAATTCGTATTTGAACTTGCTGTTTTGGGTGTAAATTGGTATTAAAAACTGGCTGAACAGGTTCTGGTATTTTTTCAACAGCAGCAATATCCGCATATGTTTTTCCAATTGCGTTTTTATTTATTTGGATTACGTCCTGTAATCTATCAGTGGAAATCGTTTTATTATCGCAGATTTCAGATGATTCATTATCGTCAGCCATTTTCGGTGTAATTTCACTTTGATGAGTATCATCGTCTATTGGAACGCTATCGAAAGACACTTCTTCTACTTTAGACGGTTCGATTTTAAGTTCGTCTTCGTCTGGTTGAAAACGAATCTCCTCTGTTTTAGTTACATCAAGCCTTGGTGCGTCATGTTTAGGTAGCAACTCAAAGGTAGTTTCAGCGTTACCAACTTCTTTAAAAGATTGTGGTTGTTGTGTCATATGCGTTTCTGTTACAGTAGTAACAATTTCACGATACTCATTTATGGTTTCTCCAGTAGATTTAGGGATATCGTTTGAAAACCTAACGTCTATGTCATAAGTTACATCTTCCTCCAAGGTGGAATTTGGAACCTCAAATGGTAAAGGCGATTGGTCATCGCTGTAATTTTGAACGTGATCAAGCGTTGCAAATTCTTGGGTTACATTATTTAATGCTACCACTTCTGCATAAGTTTTTCCATCATCTCGCGTAACCCAAACAGTTTGCGGTTCATCACTGGATTTTTCAAAAATATTTTTTGGTTTTGGTGAAGGTGATTTTGATATCGGGCGTTTTTTCTTAGTCTCATAAGTTTTTGGCGTTTTTACACGCTCGCGCGTTCTAGTTTCCGGTTTTTGTACTTGTTCTTCAAAGGGTTTAGGTTCTTCTTCAGGTAATTTCTCGTCGTCTTGTTTTTTCATTAATTTGATTTGAGTTGTTTTTTCAACCGGTTCTACAGTACCAGCACTTTCCGCAACCTCAGGCATTTCTTCAATTGCGAGTACTGCTTCTGATTTAGCTTCTTCGGCACTTTCTATTACGCCTTTATCAATTTCTTCTAGCATGTTATTAACCCAAATGTTACTGTCATGATCAGAAGGTATCTCAACAGACTCGTAGTCTGGTTCTTCGGTTTGTTGAAAATGCCAAACTTGACTTTTATTATAGTTAGGTTCATCTTTTTCGTACTTGAACACGAATTGTGATTTATGTGTTTGATCGCTTGGTATAAACACTTTGGCATTTGGGTTTAGATTAGAGTGAAACGGTATATCAACAATATCTTCATTTTTAGGACGATCTTGCTCCACATGTCTTAGTACAGTTTCATTTTCTTGCCGAATCTCTTTGGTTTTATTTTCTTGTTGAGCCAGTTTACTTTTATTTTCTTCCCATAACATTTCAGCTTCAAAAAATCTCAAAATATCATAAATTGAAATTTCAGATTGTAATCCGAGCAGGGTCGTGTCCACTTTAGTGCTCAAACAAGCTTTGTCTTTTTCTTCTTTTGCTTTTTGACGGTGCCACGTGTTTTCTGCTTCTTCTATTCCCAAAAGATCATATTTGGGGGCTTCTGAAACCAACCCAAACCATTTATTAATTATAGCATCTTCTGGTGTTTTTGAAGTAATTTCCAAAATATTTGTCTTGGGCGTTTCCTTAACGGGAGATTCGGCATCAGTTGGTGTTATCTCAGATACATTTATTCCTGTATCAAGAACTTCTTGAGACCATTTTATTTCTAACATGTCAATTTTAGACCCGTATAATGGTTGTATGTCAAAATGGCTCGTGAAACCGCCTTCAAGCATTTCATCTTTAGGCATTTGTTCGCAATGCTTCTTTTCAACTTCTCTATAAAAACTGGAACCGTAATTTGGAATTAATTCAAAGTAATGATCGATGTTAGTACTATTATCATTGGTAAGATTATTTTTCTCTTCCGTAATAATGTCAAAGTCTCGGAACACTACTTCTTTCGGTGTATACTCTCTATGTGGTTGCGCTGCGTCAATCTCAGAATACTCAAGGATCTCAAAATCATCCGTATCTGTGTTTATTTCTACATTGTCTTCTTTGATAGGTATAGTATCAACACATTCAATTTGTGGCTCACCGAGTAATTTTTCTTCGAATAAACGTGTTGCGACTTCTCCTTCTCGAGTGTTTATCGTTGATGGAATTTCTAGTTCATTTACGTTGGAAATTTCAGTAGAATCTTGAATTATCTCTGTAACCGAAGATCGATCCAAAGGACCTGAATTTGCAATTAATTCATTGTCTTCGTCAGAAATTACAATTTCAGTATCCATCCACAAGGAAGAAGTAATATCAATTGGTAAACTTTTATACTCAACCTTTTCAGGTTCTATCACATTATGTTCTGTAACTTCAGTCCATTCTTGAGCAGTTTCCTCGTCTAACGGAATTTTTCTAGAATCGGGTTCGTGTCTTACTTGTTCTACAGATACGTTTAACGTATCTTGTACCATACTGAATCCGGGTTCAGAGTTAACTTCGTATCCGTCATTAATAATATGAGGAATTTCTTCAATAGTAACTCTTTTTACTTTCTTATGCTTCTTTGTTTTTTCTGAACATTTTTCTTCTGGCAATATTTCTCTTTCCTTTTGAGAATCAATTAATTTAATTTCGTCTTCTTTAGGTTGTTGTTCAATTGAAGGGTCGTGCTTTTTGTGTTTCTTCTTCTTCTTTTTACCAGTTTCAGTTTGTTCGACTTGTTCTTGTTTTATTTCTGGAGATGGCTCTATATTAGTTTCTAAAACTTCTTGAACGTCTTGGATGTCTGCAGACTTTGTTTTTTTCTTATTTTTTCTCTTGTTAACTTCATCACTTGAAACGCTTAAAAGCGGAACACTCTCTTCAACTTTTGGAACATCTTCCATTCTAGGACTTTTATGCTTGCCTTTTTTATTCTTTTTCTTAGCGTGCTCGTGCCCTGAAAAACTACTGTGATTTTCCGTTTCTAATGTAATATTTTTTATACCATTAGTATCCATTGTATCTTCAAGCTGGTCTTTTTCTGTTTTTATTATCTTAATACTTTGTAAAATTTGAGTATCTGGAGTAACATCGATGTGACTTTCTAATTTGACGATTGACAATTTTGATTGATCTGTCACGTCACTTAACAGCTTGTCAAATGTTTCCACTGCATCGTGATCTTTAGAGTGGCTTACAACATGTGTTTCTGTCTCAACAGTTTCCATTACGTTGCGCATGTTAGGTCTTTCTTTAACTGACCCAAAAATGACTTGTTCTAATTCCAAGTCATCTTCAGCGCGCGTACTCAATTCGGTCAAATTAGTTTCTTCGACTTGATGCACAATTTGCTCGGGAAACTCCATTTTCACTGTAATAACAGGACTAAACCTCACTTCTTCGTGAGTGATTAAAATTATTTTGTTTGTTTTAGGAGAAATTAGTTCTGTTTGAATCGTTGACGTATCTTGAACAATTTGTTCTTCTTTTTGCGCGATATTATCTGTATCGCTTGATAACAATATAGTTTGTTCCAAAACATTCTTGTTTTTAGTCTTTCTTCCCTCAGTTTTTGTTGTTACAGTAGTAACTGTTTCTGTGGTATGTAAAGTGCTTTCTAACTCTTGAGGTTTTACGACTGTAGTGATGACTTTTGAAATTTGCGTTGATGTCGCATCATCTACTTGTTCCATTTTTGATGGTTTCTTCTGTTTAGATTTTTTCGATGTTTGTTGTATAGTAACTGTTTTGCTGGGTTCGTCAATAATTTTAACAGTGTTTTCTTTAATTTCAACAGGTTTTGTCTCTGTTTTATGTTCTGCAATTTTCACAATACTACTTGCTTGACGAATTTCGTAACTTTCAGGATCTTCATCAATTTTTTTAGGTTTTTTCTTTTTATTGCGTTTATTTTTATTGGGAATAACGACGTATTCGGTTGTAGTACTACTAGCTATTAAGTCTTTTGGAATCTCTTCAACTACTGTGTCACCACCCATTACGTGCGCAATAGGCTCTCCAAGGTGACTCGGTACTTGATTATCTTTATAGGAATCAATTTTTTCGTCTTTGTCAGATTCGATTTTCGAATTGTAGCTTTTAAGCTCAATATTAACTTCTTCCTTCGTTATTTCGTTAGGCGATTCAGGTCGTAATTGGGATGACACGAATTCGACACTGGATGGCTGGAGAGGTTTCTCACTTAATCCCTGAGACAATATATTTACATATGGAGAATGCTCCATTGTTTCGTTTGTATCAGAAGCGCATTGATGTATTTCAACAAAATTATTTGATCGGTCAAAAAGCTCAGCGTAAGAGTGCTGCAAAGGCGTATCGCTTGAATAATCAGTAGGAGTGTGGTAAGTACCTAATCCCGAATTTAATAATTGTTCTCCCGAAGCAATAAACCCGACCAAATCTGGCAACTGTTGGATGTATTCAAAACTTGCCGACGGCGGTTGTTGATAATAAGAAGATTGGTGTATATCTGGTTGATACGTGTACTGATGCGATTCGTACTTAATTGGCATTTCAGTCCATTCTTCCTTAGGTTTAGTTTCAGGTACTCCAGAGTATTGATTTTGACCTCTTAGCATTTCAGCGTAGGATGTGGAACCTGGAGCCCACATGGGACTAGGTGTACGATTTCTAGGTTTATTTTCCGCTTTTAAAAGCGGTTGTTCTAAAACAACGGGAGAAGCTTGTTGTTTTGGCATTGACTTAGATTCTTGGCGACGTTGAGGCGAGCGACAACGTCGGTAACTTTTAACTTTTTCGGCAGTAGTGAGCATGGTTTTAATTTCACTTTCGTTAAGTTCTGGCGCAGATTCGATTATTGTAATTTGTACGGTTTGAGTCTCAGGAGTTAAGTTTGAAACCATCTCCGATGGTTTTAAGATTTGGGTAAATTCGCGTTCCTCTGAAGCAGAGTGCTCGAAAGTACATGGGCTAGAGCGTCCGGCTGCGATATCGGCATACGAAACCTCAAGACACGCGGCATCGGTAGTAATAGGCTCTACGTAGTTGGGGTCCAATTGGTGTATCTTGAGTAACAAGATGGCGATTTCTTGCCGGTAACTCTCAGCCTGTGCCTATCCATGTGAGTAATAATGTAATCAGTAATCGCCCAACTTTAGTTATGATTATTAATATTTATTTTTTTAATGTCGGGTCACGCACTGCAAGATGGTGGCTGCGATTATGTCAAGGTCGGTCAGTCAGCGTGATTTAATAAGAAGGAAAAAGTTAGGTATCGAGTGGTTCCGAGTCCGGAGTGCCACGCTGTACAATGACTTTTATACGCTCATTACGAGCTGCAACTTTCTTTTGCAGCGCATGCACTCGGTCTCGACAAGCCTAAGACGTGAAAAAGGACAATGGAAGGGATGCAGCAAAAATGATAAAACAAAATGCTCCATGAGAAACAAGTATAAACAGAGAAGAAAATAATAGCGTATATAATGTTATTATTAAAGAAACATGAGTGTAACAGTAATACCAAACAATATTTAATGTGATATTGTGTAGCGGCGATAGATTAAATGATTTAAAATGTGTGCTTAAAATTATGGTAAAGTAAAACCCAAAGCAAATTGGTTATTAGTGATGTGATGAAAAAGCAAAGTAAAGCGTAAGAGAGCCCGAAACCAAACAAACACAATTCCCAGCTGCAGGAGAGGGGCGGTGGAATCACCTTGACGAAAGTCACAGCCACCTCTGCAGCGTCCCCTCTTTGCTAACTTCATCATCAAATTTCAAAGTTAAACGTAATTTTTATCCGGACCTTTGAAGTTTTTACGATAAATAAGTTTGTTGGTGGTCTCGCTAGCTATTGCGATGCGGCTTGGGCTAATGAAGTTGGCACGGTTAGATTTAGTCACGTTAGTCGGGCACCCGTAACTCCTCTAAGTTACAAAATGGAAGTTACGAATGTAATTAAAAAATAAAGAAAAGAAAACTGTTAAACACATACTAAGACAATCACGTGACTAAATCTAACGTAAAATACATGTCACCTCCATTTTTTGTACTTTTATTATTCACAAAAACAAATCCTACCTGTTGATCTCGAGTGGCTTGGTCGCGATCGTGCGGTAAGTAAGTTGGAGCTAACACGGTTCGTAGTTGTTGTTCTAATTGAACGATCTGTTGGCGTAGTTTCTGAACTTCCATTTGGTATTGCTCGACTTGGATAAACGCCTTTTCCAATTGCACGGTTTGATTGCGTACGAATTCTAAGAACGTGTCCAGCTCGTTCATTAGGTCTTCGGCCGCTTCGGTAATTTTCGAATCGCCACCGATGCCGGAACGGAAGTGTAACTGCAAATATAAATTAAATTACTACGGCCTCGGCCACAAACCACATACCTCTAATTTTTCAACTGATATGGCGATCTTCGATTTTTGAATTTGAATATCTCCAACCATTTTCTCGCGAATGGCGTGTTGGTCGCGTAGCGGTCGCTTTTTATTCTGAGCCGATTCAAGAGAACTCTTCGATTTATCCATCCAATTCTTAACATCCTTCATTTTCTTCTCGCATTGCTCCCATTCTTCCACGGTCTCTTGAAGAAGCGCGTTCTACGAATAAATATGTAAATTTAGAAATTTCTTTATTTATTCTTTACGTACCCGTTCTAAAATTCTAGCTTCTACTTCAGTTTTAGCTTCTTCGGCGTGCTTCATTTTTTGGGGAAGATCACCTACGTTCGTAACGGAGCTGATGTAATCGAGTTCCTTTGCCATTTCGCTGAGATTTTTAGAAGCGACTTTGCATGTCTTGGCGGCATTCTGTTACAAAAAAAAACGTTTGAGTTGGTTTTAAAATAAACCGTGTGAGGTTTTACCGAATAATCGTGTAGCTTTTGTCTAGCTTCGTGCAAGCTGCTGACGCATAAAGGTTCTTGCAAGAATGTTTTTCTTTCTTCTACCCAAGTAAGGACCGCTTGATATAAAGCGAGGAACCGCTGCCACGCGTCTAATGTTTCACCAACTTGTTGTTTCTTGTCATCCAACAGTGATCGTAATTGTTGAAGTTGATCGTGCAAGTTATCCATCGTAGTTTGAACGATCTCCTTTTCGTTGTTATTGTGTGTTTTTGCTATGATGATTTTGCCGTTCTTTAGTAATTTTTCATAGCGCTCAAAAGCACTCGTCAACTCGGATTGAATGTCTTGAAGGTATTGATTGAGTACGTAAGGCTCGGTGGATCTATCTTGAATTTGTAGTTCTGCTTTTTTTATCCAGTTTTGAATTTCTTCAACATCTTTGAGGTATTCAGTGCGAACGGTACGCGCCTTTTTGAACTCGCGATCCTTTTCATCCATTGCGTTTACTAGCGACTCGGTCAAAAGCTCGAGGTTTGTTAGCTCTTGAGATATATCAACAGGGACTAGTTGTTGCGATCGGTTGTATTTGTCGCGGATTTCGGAAATTAAATTTTTGGTCTCGGAAATTTGCGAATGTACCTTGTCCGATAGATTTTTTAGATCCTTTTCTGTTTGTTCGATGTTCTCGTCGAAGACGTAAAATTCTTTAATTTGCTTCAGAAGCGACGATAAAGAATCTTTGAATTTGGCGATGTCCGAAAAGGCCTTATTTATTTCGTTTAGATCGGTAGTCGCCTTTGAAAGTTTTTCTCGTAATACGTCTAGAAGTCTGTAAAAAAATTCAATTAGTTTTGTAAGCACCGGATAAAATTTGCACACTCTATTTTTAAACTCGTAAAATAAGAGCATGTCGAAATAACCTTTTCAGGCTGTAAGCAGCTGCGTGAAATAATATCTAGACTCGCACCTTTTCACGTTTACTTCTAAATCGCACGAAGACAAATTTTGATTCACGCGTTTAGAAGAACAAAATGTGTGGATAAGGTTTGGGAAAAAAAGCAACGCTCGATTATACGCGTCGATTACGTAAAACCACGTGCTAAATTTTCTCTTCCTGCACAGGCACAATCACTTTATTATAACTTCCGATTTTAAATTCTTGGGAGAACTCAAATGCGTTATTCGTGTCTGGCGGTGTAAGCTCCAGCCATCCAGCTTTACTATATCGTGTTTTGGACGATTTTAAATTGAGATTCGGCAAATTTTATTTTGGTTACGACGTCACGGCGCTTTTTAAAACTCCACGCGCATGCGATAAAGCATAGTTATTATTATTTTTATATTCATACACCAGGTCTTGTTATGATCGTGACTCATTTAGCGATCTCCCCAAATGTTGAAAGATACAAATTAGAAACAAATTAGGTTAAATATATTAAACGTTTTATTTAAAAACATTGTTTCCGGTGATCCGAAATGCAAAAATATCCGAAAGTAAAAATAGAATCGTTGTACCAGTAGAAAAAAATTGAATGGAGAAGTATTTGACATGATTGCAGTTGTTGGTATTTATAATAATCAGTCTGGTACTACTTGGACCCGGGCCAAAAGAAATTCTGATCGGTTTACACAAATATAAATTATCTAATGGAATGAGCCATAAAATATGTAGGACGTTTCTTCATTAATGTGTCTAAAAGTGCACGAAATGCTCCACGCGGTACTGAAAGAAAGAAATATTTGGAACACTGACACAAATAATAGTTGCTAAAAAAAACGTTTTAGAGAATTGCGTGTATAACTTCAGTTACAACGCACATTGTACAGTGTAAATAATGTTTCAATTTTTAAAGTCACAGCTTTACACGCAAATTAAAGTAACGGCTTTGTTTGTAAACTCGCTTGTGAGCATTCGCTGACACATAAACCTACCTCAGTGAGAAGCCGGTATATTAAAACTTACCCTTGATAAGTCTGATTGAGATTACTCAATCTTTCAGTAAGAGCTTTGGCGGATACACTAGAAGACGCCTCCAGGTAAATGAGCACAGTTCCCGACAATTGATTGACTTCTTCTCGCAGATGCTCTAACGAATCTGCTTCCGACTGCAGTTCCTTTACAGAAAAAAAAAATTATCTAAAATAAAAACGGTAATAAAACAAAATTACCTCGATATATTTTATAGTATCGATCACATGTTGCTTATTTCTAACGACCGTATCGGTATGCTTAATTTTTTCTTCAATACCAGTTAACAAACTTTCGAAGTTTTGCCAACGTCCTTCAAACGTTTCCCAAATTTGGGATAATTTGATAATTGTGTCGCGTCTATTCTCAAGGTCCGAAATCAGCGTGGCCCATTCTTCTGCCACTTCCGAACTTTGTTGTTCGGTTTTTTCTTTATTTTTTTGATCGGCCTGGCTTGTAATTTCGTTTACTCTTTCTAGGAGTAAATCCAACTCAAACTGCTGGTTCTAAAACAAAAACGAAATATCGCTTAATCTTATCGAATATTTATATAAATACACTTGGCTATAAAACATTAAAAAATAAATCACGATTGGTATTTATAGTCTTATAGTAATGACTAGTTCGATTCAAAACACTTTAAGAACTAACCGGTGTTTGGCCTAGTCTAAAAATTAATAAAAACAACCTTGAATTTTAGTCTCAAGTTTAATCTATGTGCCATGATGTCATACTTAGATATACTATTTTTTAATATTCGCGCAACGATGACATCACCCACAATATAAGAAGTTGTTTACCTTTGAAAGTATTCGATTTAGATATGTGAGAAATTGTTATCAATTTTATCCTTTTTCCTATAAAATACACGCCCGCGTGCTACCTTGACAAATTACAAAACACTTTTTTATATGCTAATGATAATTAAAAATGCTTTTGCGTTTAAAAAAAGTTATTGTTGTGTTATCATGGTGTATACCATCCGGTTAATGATTTTAAAAACTTGTGGCGTCATGCATTTCCTTAAAATAGAATTGGGTATTTAGATAAAAAAAAACTGGCAACAAAGTTTTTTATAGTGAAGTTTCTTCAGTTAACCCGCCCATTTCTTTGGATTGAATGGTGTAATTACAACTTGTGAAAAAAGGAATGCAGTTTTTTAGTACGATCATTGACCTAAATTTCTTTGCAAGGTGCTATATTGGGCGGGGCGAACAAACTGCCTCAAAATTGAAAACTACAGGTACCGGTTCAGAAAAGCGTCAAACCCTACGTGATTTATTTAAAAGATGACAGGCAAATGCAAAAATTTGTTGATGTAACCATTTGAAAAATATTAACAGGTTAAGCGCCATGGCGGACACCGGTGTCCGCTACTAAAATTTTTGAAGAATCCGTAGCGGGCACCCGTGTCCGCCAAAAGCCTCCAACTTGATATTTACGCACATGCCAATCGGTTACAATTACATTGCATTTGTCCTAAGACTCCGCCTAAAATATTTTGATTTTTGAATTGTCAAAAACCAAAAAAACTTCGATAACTTTTACCGAAGGATGTAGAAAATTCTCGACACAGATAACAGAAATATATAAAAAGTATACTCAAAAGGAACTAGGTCAGTTTTTCCAAGTCAGAAGTTAAGAAGACTCGGTCTTATGTAATAAATAAGTGATTAATGTGTGTCCTTAGATAAATAGATAAAGTGCCAGTGAAAAATAAATATAACGGCGTATAAGCGTACGTGCTTTTAATGTAAACAAATACCGGTTTAGATAAACAAAAGTTATCCGCGGACATTATTTTCTGAGTGATAGTAATATATAAATTAGTGCAAGTGTTTTTCTTAAGTTTTAACGTATAAAAATTCCGTTATAAATAAATTTTAAAAATTCGTTACAGTGGTGTCAGTGTGGACTTCGCGGTTTTAATGTGTAAATGCAAGTAATTTAATATTGCTCCTGTAATAAAAACGTTTGATAAGTACGTGCCGCGTCTTTGTTTTGTATTTAGTAATAAAGAATCCAGCGTTATTAAAATTTAGTTGTTTTTTAATTTATGCCGGTGACGCGTTTGCAAGCAGTTGAAATGGATTCAAAGTTATTTGAATTTATCGAATCAATGAAAGATAGTCAAGAATCGATGAATAAAAATTTGAAAGGAAATTCTAAAAAAAATGGAAGCAGTTTTTGCAAAAATTCTCAGAAAATTGAAGGAAAATCTATGGATTAGAATTGTTTAAGAAGAAGCTCAAGCAGATATGTTCAATTTAAGAGAAGAAATATGCGAAGTTCTAGAAAATAAAATAGAAGCAATAGAGAACAAATTAGAAGACAGAATGAAACTGATTGAAAAAAGAGTGATGCAAATGAATTGCCATGGTGAAGGAAACTCAGAACATCACAAAGAGCCATGTAAAGAAGCATGCTTGGTATCTCACTAAGGGATAGGATCAGATGTGAAGATATCCGAAAAAACAAAGATTAGAGACGTAATGGACAAAGTAGCAAAGATGAAATAGGCGTGGGTTGGACACGTTTCTAGACAAGCTGAAGATAGATGGACACGCAAAATCACAGAATAGAGACCAAAACAAACAAAAAGTGTTAATATATTTTGCGTATTTATATTTATTAGTGTGTATTTAATAAAGCCACCATGTCGAAAGAAAAACAGTCACCATTTTTATTTCTTATTTTTCATACATTGCAATTCGATTATATGATTAATCATCATAATAATGAAATGCTACGTTGCCGATGCAACTTGAAAATCTGCTAAACACCTAAACGTGTGAAAAACACTTCCTCTTTTAGAAGATTTTCTTACATTAAAATAAAATATATATGCGTTCATTTGTATTGAATAACTACTAAACAAAAATTATTCAATACTTTAAAATACAGATAAACGATAACATTAATGTTAATCAAAAGAAAAATTTCGCACTAAACACTTCACTACAAAGAGTTAATTTCGTATCAGACCAAGTTTTAAACACAAACTCTGAAATACTGGCTTGTGTAATGGTTTTGTTAAAATGTCTGCTATTTCTTCCTTCGTGGACACTCGCAAAATATCAATTTCGCCCGCAGTAACCTTTTCTCGCACAAAGAAGTGACGAAACCGTATATGCTTCGTACGGCGATGATACTCAGGGTTCTCAGCTAATCTGATTGCTGCACGGTTATCAACGTACAGAACAGGTTTTTTTGTTAATTTTCCAATCTCGCTCAAAAGAAGCTGGAGACAGACCGCTTCGCGTGCAGCTTCGCTAGCCGCTACAATTTCTGCTTCTGTTGTTGATATGGCAACCGATGTTTGTCGTTGGGAGAGCCCCACCCGCATACATGCAGGTCACAACGCTTGTGGATCTGCCAGTGGTCGCATCACCACCATGATCTGCGTCACTATAGCACTCAAGCTCACCCTGTTTGATTTTTGAACGACAGAGTATACCAAGATCTTGAGTACCTTGCAGATACGCGAAAATGCGTTTCACTTTCGCCACATCCTGATTAGTTGGATTTTCCAATGTTCGTGACACAACACCAACAGCATATGCAATGTCTGGCCGCGTCCCACACATCAGATACATCAATGTACCAACTGCTTTTCGATACGGGTAAGTCGTGTTAGGCTTCTTATCATCTAAGTTTTCTGATCCATCTTTTATCATTGGGGTTGCTTTCGGATTGGCGTCCTGCATACCAAACTTTGTTTGCATCTGACTTGTATATGCTTGTTAGCCGATCTTTATCGAACCGTCTTGACGTTGATCGATTTCGATTCCTAGAAAATATGTAACTCGTTTCGACACAATTTTAAATTCATTTGCTAATTCGGATAGAAACTGCAGCGACGAGACCATCGTCGACGTACAATGCAACAATCAGCTTCCTCTGATCTCGGACCCTCGTAAACAGGTATGTATCAGCTGTTGATTGTTCGAAATGTAGGTTTTTGAGAAAAGAAGCAAAGCGCTTGTTTCAGCAACGGGGTGCCTGTTTCAGGCCATACAAGCTACGGTTTAGCTTGCGAACGCGTCCAGTGCCGTCGTCAAACTCTTCCGGTTGTTGCATGTAAATTTCTTCATCGAGGTCGCCGTAAAGAAACGCTGTAGACACATCGAACTGTGTAAGTGACATGCCCTCTTCGGCTGCAACTGCGATGAGACTTCGAATCGTGCACAATTTTGCTACAGGACTAAACGTTTGATTGTAATCAACGCCCTTGCGTTGGTTGAATCCTCTGATCACCAACCTAGCTTTGAATTTGTCTGGGGAACCATCAGGATTAATTTTAATGCGATAGACCCACCTGCATGAGATAGTCTTGCAGTTTTTCGGTAACTGAACCAACGACCAGGTGTTGTTTTCAATAAGCGATGACATTTCGTTATCCATCGCTTTGGCCCACTTCGGGTGTTCCAGGCTTTCGACTGCTTCGTCGTACGTTTGTGGCTCATCGATTGCCGTGTGCATCGACGATGATGTGAAGACGTAGTCGTTAAACCTACCTGGCCTCTGAATTTTAGTTCGGTCACGTAGACGTGGAAGATCATTCACAATTTCATTTTCGGATTCACTCCCAGACGTTACTTCTTCTGATTCCTTTTCGATCTGGTCTGTTTCTGGAAAGTTCGGTGTGACATCTAACGTTGTGAAATTGCTTTGGCCTTTATCCACAAGTTCTGCTGGTAGCTGAATGTTGTGAGTCGGCAGGCTGACTGGTTCAGACTGAAAAATGACATCTCGAGAACGTATTATATTGTCGGTTTCAGGATCGTATAAACGATAACAATCATCGTGATCGTAGCCTACAAGTAGGCATTTGATGGCCTTTTTGGACATTTTTGAATTACGACGTTGATGCGGCAATGCTTCATAGCATGTTGTACCTATCACTCGTAAAAGTTTGATCGCCGGTTTTCGACCAAACCACACATGGTACGGTGCCTTCATGTCATCGGATGCTGGCCCAGTACGTTTGAGAATGTAAACAGCTGTTAATAAAAGTTCTGCCCACAACCATTCTGGCAAGCTTCCGTGAGCATGAAGCATGGAACGCGTCGCAACTGTTGTTCGGTTCTCTCGCTCAGCAACGCCGTTCTGTTGCGGAGTATACGGAGTTGTTATTAGTTGTTCAATACCGTCCTGTTGTAGAATCGACGTAACGATTGCGTTGTTAAAGTCACCACCACCATCACACCTGAATTGTTGAATGGTATGGCCTTGTGTTTTTACCTCTGCGATGAATTGTTTGAGTTTCTCCGGAACTTCACTCTTTTGTTTAATTAAATAGACGAATCGAAAACGCGAAAAATCTTCCTTGAACAAAACATAATAACGAAAACCTCTCTTTGAAGGAATTTGGAAAGGTCCGCAAACGTCATCATGTATGAGCCCACCCGGTTTAGTGGCTCGATACTTTTCGCGAATCCCAAAAGGTCGCCGATGCGCCTTTCCGTAAACGCACCCCTCGCACAATTCGCTGTCGAGTGGTAAATTAAGGTTGAGTTCACGTATCGCAAACTTTCGAACATGTTTCTTGTTCTGATGTCCGAATCGCTCGTGTAAAATATGTAATTTATTTACCTATCAGTCGTTACGGCATTCGCTTGTTGAATAGATTCCGTATTTTGAACTTTTAGTTTATAAAGACCGCCCCCTGGTTCACGTACGCCTACTACAAGTGTGCGTCCTGAACGAGTAAGCTTGCAGCTTCGGGTCTCGGAGGTAAATCGACTGTCAGGTAGGCTGTCTTGCGCAGCTAATACTGAAAACAAATTTTTTCGAATCGTTGGAACATACCAGACTTTATTAAGCGAAATTCTGGTGTATTTTCCATTTACGGCAGAGTCGAGTTCAACCGTACCTTTTCCGATTGCTTCAGCTCGAACTTCTTCGGCTGTCATGACGTTGTAAGCAGTCTTCTCGAATTCTTCAAAATGCGTAAATAAGCTGCGATCATTAGTGATGTGACTTGTCGCACCGTTATCGACAAACCATGCGTTAGGATCAGACTTATCGGGGTTGACCGAAAAAGCACTCATTTCTATGAGCATCCCATCATGTGCTTTTACTTCTTTAGTATCGTTAGCACCGAATTTTGAATTTGAATCTTGGTAACCGCTCCATCGCGCTGGATACGGCGGATGTCCATCAACCTTCCACTGACGACACTCTTTTATAAAGTGACCCATACGACCACAATATCGACAAGTAAAAATCTTGTTGTTCCGTTTACCACCTGGTTTGGCTTGTTGCTGCCGTTTCAGCTGTTGGTTATCTTGTTGACGCTTGCTGGATGCAGATGGCCTTGTGCGTACTGTCAGCGCTACTTCGGTCAAGTTGGTATCCTTCGGGTCGAGTCGTTTCTCATACGCACACAACTGGATTGTTAGGTTTTCAAAAGTTCGTTGCTCCTTTGGAAACACAGCCCAGCTTGTTTTGAACTGGTTGTAAGTTTCACGTAAAACGTCAAACAGTTTACATATTAAAAGCATTTCGGGTATTTTGACAGTAACGTTATTTTTTGAAAGTTCTTTATTTAAATTTAACCAGATAGTCTTAATCGCGGATAACTGCATTGCCATTTCTTCGTTTGGCTTATATTTAAAAGAAAATAAATTCGTACTTAGCTCAAAAGCACGATCATCTTCGATTCCTCCGTACAGCTTGTTCAGCTCTTCCCACAACACGCATGGATCATCGATGGTTGTAAACCGTTCCATTAATTCATCGCCAATTCCACTTGTAAGGACAATCATCGCTGTCGATCGCGCCTTCTGGAATCGTTTCAGTTCCACATCGTATTTTGCTTTTTCTGCTACAGTAGCTGCTTCGTTTAATACTGCCGGTTCGGTGAGATTACCTTCTACGACGTTAATGGCTCCGTCCGTTGATTTGAGATGAATGGTAATTCGATATTTCCATGTCACCCAATTACTTTTTCCTTCTAATTGTTTAAATGGCAGAAGCCGGTTGCTTTGTTCCATTTTAAACGATTAAAGATGCCGCGGTTACTAACACGAAAAAAAACATACACGTTTTGATGTCTTGCAGTTAGTTAATAACAAGTTAATAATTCAAAACACTACACTCGATTAATTTAATCGCGCACGTAAACATAAACTTGACCCATAACCTGTTAATATATTTTGCGTATTTATATTTATTAGTGTGTATTTAATAAAGCCATCATGTCGAAAGAAAAACCGTCACTATTTTTATTTCTTATTTTTCATACATTGCAATTCGATTATATGATTAAGCATCATAATAATGAAATGCCACGTTGCCGATGCAACTTGAAAATCTGCTAAACACCTAAACGTGTGAAAAACCGTAACCAAAAGAAGTGTGGGACACCCCCCCGAAAAGATGGTTAGACGACATTAGAAGTGTAGCGGGTAAAAGATGAGTCAACACTGCACAAGATAGAGAAGAGTGGAACAGACTGAGAGAGACCTATGTTCAGGAGTGGACGGATACAGGTTGAAGAAGAAGAAAAGTTCCTGACCACCTCCAAAAAAATTACGAACTCTTAATATCACGTTTAGAAATGAGATATGAAAATGATCATCTCCAACAAGTGTACTTTTGACGAAACAAGCCGAAGAAAGAGCAGAATTTAAATCGAATGAAGACTGCGAAAACGCTCTCTATCAACTAAAATAGGTCCTATACACTTTGCCGATTTTAAGTTATCCAAAAAAAGATAGACTAGGAGAGAGCTGTTAGCAGACGTCAAGTCCATAGAATACTTCTATTGCTATTCCAGAAGACTATGTCCGGCAAACCGCAACCATTGTTAGCGACTTCAAAAAATGGTCGAATGCCTCCGGAGAACTGCTGTGGTTGATGACGAGTGGGAACCTGAGCAGTTGCGTCGTGAACAAGAAAACGATCCAGAAATAAGACTACTCCTGAATTGGAAAGGAAACTGCCGACGACTAATCTGAAAAAAGCGAGTGCTTTGGGCAAAAACATCAAAGCGTACTGGGCGCAGTCGGACTCTTTCAGAGTAAAATAATTAAGACTTAAGCGATCCCTAGAGAGTGTCGAGGGCACGGAAAACAGACTGCACCCGGGTGTCCCAAGTGTTGAAGCATCTGCACGATGGTACATCAAGAGGACACTTTGACGTAAAGAAGACGTTGAGGAAAATTCGAGAGATATTCTACTGCAAAGAGAACGTCATGAAAAGGTGCTGTAAGTGCACGGTTTGCGCATCAGGAAATGGTCCAGCAAAAAAGCGCAAATCACAGATGAAGCAGTATAACGTGGGAAGCCCTTTAGAAAGAGTAGGATTGACATCGCAGAGCCGTTCCCGGAATCTGATTCGGAAAACAAATACATCCTGGCGGCAATGGATTAAAAAACTTATAACGTCGTTGTACATAAAAAGGGCTGCCAGTTTACCAGAAGAAGAAGAGTTGATTAAAACTGCCTTTAATAATTTACAGAATTTCGAATCTGGTAACACCTGATAGTTAATAAAATATTATTTACTATAAACTTGTAAACAAAAAACAGTTTTAATCTTCAATACGTTTCATAACATACTCCTGATATTATTTCCTGGAATGTAAAAAAATGCAAAAATCTGAAAAATAACACAGCAATAACGGAATGAATCTAATCTGTATATGAGAGAACAGCACTACACTTTGTATTTTTATCATAATTACACCATAAATATGTACTTAAAAAGGTCCTTGATTAATAATTAGAATTGTTTTTAAGCAAATAAAAATATTTTAAAAAATTCCGGTTACGGTTTTAAAATATTAATACATATTATTTAATAGTTATCAACTGCATTGGCCCGTGCCAACAAAGTTGCCAATCTTTTGCCAACTTTCGTAAGGGGCTTTGTCACGGTGAGAAATAAATCTGTAAACTTAAAACAAGTAACTGAAATTCTACCAAAAAAACGTCTAAAGTGTTAGGTAAACGACATGTCAGATCCTAAACAATGAAAAAATTATTTGAGCATAATGATCCCAGTTGATAAATGAAATCACAACAAATACGTTCAAATGTTGCCCGGTCCGAGATTTGAAAAGCTGATAATAAAATAGTAAATAATTAAGCAATTTCAAACCAGGTCAGACAAATAGTTTGTCCTTTCGATATGACTCGAGCAAGAAAAAAACACAAGTTAAGAGGCCAGGTTGAAACTGGTTAGGTCGTCAACACTATTATTTTCCACACGTTCTGCAAGCGTAAATTTAAAGTATGAGATTACGGTATTTAATAGTAATTAATGCATTATCTGTTAATTTCGGATTGTTTATTTGAATCAAAAACAAAATGTGTTGCGATTTCACTCCACTTTTGTCTTTCTTTTTAAAATAAGTTACGGAAACTAATATTGTAAGCCAGAACCCCATGATTTCATACCAAATTTATAATCTCAACTATGATTCAGACTCGAAACAATTCCGTTAAGTATGTTTAGACTAGTGATAGGATAAACGGTTCCTAATACATATCAGTATATCAGTTTAGTTATGAAACAGATATTGCAGTTGTAATTTTATAGCGCATTGCATATAAAAAACGTAACCGTTACGATTGCCAAAAGAGTTCTGATACGGTAACCGTTATTTAGAAACCGGGCACAGTTATTTATTTGTAACGGTTATCGAATTTTCGTCACATCCATTGAGCTACTCCAGCTTACATGCTTACGTAATGACGTCGAAATATTGTGAGTTTTAGTAACATTGATCAATCAGTAAATGACGTCTTTATACCGTCTCTTTAGAGATCATATTATAACCTTCCGAAATATGACGTCTTATCTATATTAGCATTCGTTCTTTTTACGTAACGAACCACTAACAGTACAGAAAGTTGTACTAACACAAATGAAAACTTGCCAAACTTTAAGGTAACTACGTTACAAACATTGTTTAAAAAAATTGACTTCAAAAGATATCATAGCGTGTAGAAGACGATTTTTTCATCAAATAAGCAAGTGTAAAGAAGAGAACAAAAAAACTACTACAAAAACTTGAACAGATGCAATAAACCAAACAGTATGACAAGCCTTTGTTTCTAGATTATCTACTAGACTACAAAATCCTTCTGTTAAAGACAAACGATTAATTGTGCCACATATAGTCAGATACAAGATTTGTTGTAAATTATTGTTTGTTTATTTTTGAATCGAAAAAAACTATCGACTACCATGAAGAATAAATTCTGGGGCATTCAAAAACTGGTTTGAGTTGGTGCTATATAACTTAGGAGTAGGTGCTGTAATAGTGTTAGATAATTCTTCATATCATAGCAGAGAGTAGAAAAAAATCCAAGCACATATAAAAATCTGATACGCAAAAGTAAAAAAAAAAAGACAAGTAAATCGATTTGTTACGTACACCGGGTGAGAAGGTATACTAACACAAATTAAATCAACCTTACCAGAATTACAAAAAAAGTCGAAGAGAATTACATCAGTAACCCAAATTCAATTTCAAGGGGAAATTTACATCCATATGATGAGAACAATGAAACGTTCGATATCTACTTATAACAGTCAGATAATCACTTGAGTTAAAGTTGAAGAATAGTATAACCCTGGAGTTTCTTTTAGGCGAGTATTCTGATGTATTCTTCGTTAAAGTAACCAAAACTCCAGATTACAGCTACGTTCACAAGTACATAGATCCGAATGTATGGCCAATGTTCATAAAACCAAGTCCGGTTCCGTACGCCCTACAACAAAAGGTCGAAGAAAAATTGAATCGATTCAAAAAAATTGGAGTAATCGAAAAAAATACACTCGTCTTGGAGAACACCAATCTATTTTAAGAAAATATGGTAGAGTCAGAATCTGTGCGACATACAACGCTACGATGAATACATCCAGTGACCATTACTCGATTCCCAGAATAGAAGCACTATCGACATCAGTAAAAAGTAAAAAAAAGTAAAAACGAAAGTGGAACTTTATGACCGATTACACATGGTTTTTAAAAAGCTTCTTGACAACAAATTGAAGTGCCAATTCAAATCGAGTATAAAATACCTAGGTCTCGTGACAGGCGGAAACAAATTACATACTGACCCAGATAAAATAAGTGCCATAATCAAATGTCGAAAACCAGAAAATGTCTCAGAACTACGTTTTGGAACTCGTCCACTATTGCCAAAAGTTCTTGTCAAATTTTTCATCGAAGTTGTATCCACTGCATCAGACCCTACACTTAGAGCACATTATGTGAAGAAGCATTCCGAAAATTGAAAAATCTTATTAGAAGTACTCAGGTCCTTACATTATTCAATCCGGAATTACCATTAATACTAGCAACAGCTGCTTCGCCTACAAGTATTGGTGCAGTTATCTTAACTCTAACGAAAGCAAAATGAAATTACAGTCAACTGGATCAGTAAGCAATCATCTGAGTTTAAAAAAATCCATTACTCTTACCAGGGCCGGCGCTACCTTATTAGAGGCTAGGTGCAAAATAAAAATGCGAGGCTGGAACTTAAAATAAAAATTTACTCTTAAAAATTAACATAATGCTTGGCGGCAATAAAATAATAAAAAACTTTAAACGATAAACAAGCGGAAAAAATCATAGATAGGTTTTTCGTGCTTTGGCTGAAGCAAACGCGTCAATGGTTTTTGATGTATCCAGTTCACGTCCAACCTCTTTCTCTATTGCTAACATAGCCAAACCCAACAGTCGTTCTTGGCACATACTGGATCTTAAATAATTTTTAATTAATTTTAATTTGGAAAAACTTCTTTCCGCAGAGGCAACCGTGACAGGCAAGGTTAGTAAGATTCGAACTGCAATGTATACGTTAGGATAGGCCAAAAATAGCTTTGTCATTTGAAGATATTTTAATATGCTTAGAAGCGAACTTTGGTGGTTATCAGGAATGACTGGAATAAGAGATTTCAGTTCTTCAAACATTTCCGTGTGATCAATATCGGAATCGGCATTAGTCGCGGATAAAACCGTCTGTAGGTCTTCGCACTTCTTATATAATTCTTTATCAGAAAGATCTTTGATTTTTGTGAAATCGTACATAAATCCAAAGTTTTTCCTTATGTCCTCATATAATTTGAATCTTTCTTTAAATGATTCTATAGCACTATCAACAATTAACAGAAAATATTCAACCCGAAATTTTTCTTCATCGTTTTCTAACGTTTCATCTGAACCTTCATAGTCAAAAGATTTTTTGATTTTTTTTATCCGTCGTTTAGGAAACTGGGTTTTAATATGGTTTTCCTCTGCAATCTTTTTTGCTTTTTGTACACTTGTAATATATCCATTTGTACGAAATGTGTTTAATTTACAAAGAAGTGTGTCTAGCAATGTAATAGCGACATCCATTTGCACGTCCATCCTTTGCAATATTTTTGATACTCTATTGACTTCGACAAGTAATTCATACCATATAACAGCAGATAAAATAAAAGGATAAGACTTAATTTCTTGCAGTAATGAATTTGCTTCGCTCTTAGTTTTGGCATCTTTTGATTCATCAATGATTTCGCCAAATACTGTTATAAATTCCCGGATTTGGAAAATTATCGCTTTTACACTTTCTACTCTGCATTCCCATCTCGTCGCTGATAGCGGTTTTGGAGTAAATGACAAATATTTTTTGGCTATGTCGTAACGGCAGTTAGAACTTGATAAAAATGTGTAAATTCGTTGAATTACTCCAAAAAATGAAACTGCTTTTACAGAAACACTAGCTACATCAGAAAGTATTAAATTCAAATTATGGCAACCGCAAGGAACATAAAACGCTCGAGGATTTTCTTTCAGAACCTGAGCTTGCACACCAGATTTATTTCCTTTCATATTTGCCCCATTATCATATCCTTGGCCTCTACAGTTTTGGAGTTCTAACTGAGATTTCCGATGTGGTCTTTTAAAAATTTGGGTTAATCCTAAGCCGGTAGAATCTTTTACAATTAGAAATCCAGTAAAGCTTTCGCAGATTTGCACTACATTGTCTTCAACAGATACGTATCTGATGATACAAGAGAGTTGTTCAGTATGGGATGAATCGGGTGTGCAATCTAAAAGTATAGAAAAATACTTTGATTTTTTTACGTGGTTGACAATTTTATTCAACACTTCTTGTCCCAGAAGTGTAATAATTTCATTTTGTGTATCTTTACTTAAATAATGTACGCCCTTTTTTGTATTTCTTGCATTATTGACGTGTTGCGATAATACAGGGTCGTATTTGGAAATTAATTCAACGAGACCCAAGAAATTTCCATTGTTTGAAGAAAATAATGTGTCACATGTTCCTCGCAATGCCAGGTTATGTTCCGCTAAGTATTGAATTATAGATATTATTCGTTCTAAAATATCTCGCCATTTTTTTCTTTCCTGAATAAAAAGTTTTTCGGAATAATGTGGGATGGACTCCTGGTTGGTAATATGTTTTTTTGTTACATTCCATTTGTCTATGGCAGCAAAGTGTGTTTTTGATACTTCATGCTGCTTTAATCTTACAGAACAATGTTGCCAGTCACTAAATCCAATCGTTTCTAACTGACTTGAGGCAGTTTGAAATAGTTTGCACGGGAAACAAAAAATTCGATCCTTTTCCATTGAATACATCAGCCACGTTCTTTCAATTATCTCGCCGTTATTTAACTTTCTCTTGTAATATATTTCAGAAAACGATCTATTTTTGGAATCTTTCGGATACGAAGATTTTTTCAATGTTGTAGGTCCTTGCATCAAAATAAATTCTCGCTGAGAAGGAGTTAAATATTCTGGCCAGGCTCCAATATCCTTCAGGTCTTGATATTCCAAGTTTGAGTGCATAGTGTCAGTTTCTACCACCATTGTCAAACACTAAAATAGTTTTAAAACATTTAAAATACCAGTAATAATTTTTATATATATTTAACTAACATTTTCATTTACTGGATTCAAATTAGGATTGATACTTGTGTAGGCCTCTTCCATATTAGGCGATTCAGTGACAGAACTAGTGTCAGGTGCTGATTCTTTTTCGGAACCTTCAATTTTTAAAAATTTGTGTAAAGCCCCCTTTTGTGTTTTGATAAATTCTTCATGAGCCTTTCGCTTCCTTACTTTTTCGGCCCCACCCATATATTTCCTACCACAATCTCGGTCTCTGGACGTCATGTTTCTAATACGTATGTGCTGTTAAAAAAAGAATAAATGTAAATTTTAACGTTGGAAAGACATGTTGGTAACTATGTAAACTAATGAAACAAGATGAATGAGAAAATAATTTGTATTGCATACATTTCCGCAACAAAACCATGAAGGTCTTTTTTATTATTAATTTATTTATTTATTGTGAAGTAAAATCCCAAAAACAAAATTTAACACATTGTGGATAAAGAACCTACTAGTCTCTGCCATATGCCATTAAAAAACAGTCATTTCAGCACAAATTAGCACAACTTTCAATTTTTTATCAATTTTTAAAACCTTTATTAATTAGAATATTAAAAAGCTCAGAATCGAAAGCTAAATACTTCAAATCCGTTATCAAATTATTATTTCTTTTAGTTAGAAGAATTTTTTGTGAAACAGCAAAGTTTTTAAGGTTTATTTTTAAATAAAAACTTTGCTGTTTCATAAAAAAATCCTTCTAACCATACGAAAATATAATAACAAAAACAGCTTTTGCTGTTTTATATTAGTATTTTTTTTTAAATTTGTACCAGCACTAAATAAATAATAGTTATTTTTGTAATAGGATAAATGCGTAAAGTGGGTGTTTTGTAATGAATCTAGGAAAAAATCAAAGGAAAAAATCTAAAGGTAAATAAAAGTAACATTTAATTTTAATTCAAGTCTGTTTTAGACTTTTGTACTTAGATTTTTTTCCTTGGACTTTTTTATCGAACTCTTTTTTAATAGCATACGAGAGCATTAATTTTTGGCCGAAATGGCAGGTCGAGGTCAAAAATTCTCTCTAATGTTCCATTAAAATACAAAATTTACAAACGAAATACAATCAAGAATTTTTGTACAACTGTAAATTTGAATTAATCAGCTAACAGCAAGTCAAGTTAAGTTGCTCTATCGTTACTGTAGAAGCAATTAGTGCAAAAGTCTTTTTATCAGTATAAAAGACCTTTTTTTTAAAAAATTAATAAGTTTACCAAAATGTATTATACATACCTGTTACGAAATAAAGAAGACAAAGTAATAAATAATAAAGTAAATGTAAATTATCCAGTAAAAACTCGAAACACTAATACACTACACTAATAAATGAATACTATATTAATTTAGTTTAGAACTACGCAAAATTAAAAATAAATATATGTACGTATAATCAAAATAAACACGTGATGTCACTTGAACAGTCTTTAACAAAAGTTATTGTCGCATCGAAAGTCGACAAGGAAGTTCTGTTGGTGGTGTAAGAAGCAATATTTATAAACAAGTAGTGTGAGAAAATAATTAATTTGAAATCAGCAAGCCGGATGGGATTTTTAGGGTTTAATGTTAGTAAAGTGGCAAAGGTGTAATACACCGACGTCGGCTTTAGTGATCAACGGTCAATGCATTGTGCGTTTATGCAAAATTGTAAAATAGTTGACAGGTAATAGCTTAATGAAGCAAGGTGTAAGACCGAGCACGTTTGCACAAAATAAACAAGATTTAGGTACAATTGTGATGTTTCCACATTACAATATAAAGTATTTACAGAAATTTTCTCACACAAGGCATTTACCATTGGGTATAAAAAGACATTGCAAATTTTAAGTTTTTTCAACCCCAGTAAATAATTCCATCTCTGTAACAAATGGTTTATTACTTTCGTTTTGACCATTAAGGGTAGGTTCAATTTATTCAAGATGTTATAAACCTTTACTACAATATGAGAAAAACGTTTTGTCGGTATTTACTTGAACGAATTTTGACACGTTTAAGATTTATCATTCTAAAAACTTTGTTGCGCGCGGGGCCTATAAAATGCGGGGCCGAGTGCACTGCACCGTTTGCACGTGCCTCACGCCGGCCCTGACTCTTACGAGCGGAAACTTACACTCGTAACCAACAGAATCTTGAACCCAGCATACATCAGCAATTCGGTTACTACACCGCGCAAGCTGCATTTCTGGATGCAATTATGAAATCAAACACAAACAAACGAAAGCACATGCAAACGTCGATTATCTGTCAAAAGCGCCGCTGGAAAACCAGAATACCGAAGATGAAGGATACGTGGCAGATATACTTCAACTACGCGAATTTCTTTTAGCAGTTCAGAATTGCTCACCAATGCCAAAACACTACAAAGAAGAAGAATTTACTATACAAAACGGTTGCTTAATGAGAGGCTGGAAAGTCAGATTTCTCAGGATAGAGAAAATAAACTCAATGTCGACGATAATATTCAAGCCAGAAGCAAAAAAGAACACGCCAACCAGTTATTATTCTTCCACTGAAAAATTCCAAAGCACAAATCTATAATAAATGTGGAGTTATTAGTCAAAAATGAGTTACCAAACAGCGTTAATCCAGCAAGTACACCGCAATAATCCTTAAGTTTAAATAAATAAGTCGTTAACGCGTGTTATAAATAAATCTACGAGGTACGTGACTTTAACGTAAACAATAAGAATTAAACAAGTGTGTGAGGTTATCTGCAGACTTTATCTTATCTTCGTGTGAGTGATATACATTAGTGTAAGTGTTTTTATTAAATATCCTTAGATTAATTAATTCGGTTTGCAAAAAGTAAAAATATTTTTAGTAGTTTAAATAAATTAGTTTTAATAATAAAATTCGTTACAATTTGGCGTCAGTGCGGGGTATCGAATAGAATAAACCGTTCGCGATTTTTAGTTGAATACTATTAAGTTATTTGATGTCGCTCCCGTAATAAAAACATTGATTGCGTAAATAAATAAAACTTTAGCTCGGGATTCGCGTGTTTGCTTATAGTATTTAATCTTAGCTGTTAAACCAAGGTCGGACTTTATTAAAATTTAGTATTATTCAATTTTGTTTTAAATTATTATTGGTGGGTAAATTTATGCCGGTGATGCGTTCGCAAGCAGTTAAAATGGATGCAAAGCAATTCGAATTTCTTGAATAAAAAATGGTCAAGAATCGATGAATAGAAAAATGGAAGAAAAGTTTTACGAAAATTCGCTGAAATGGAAGAAAAGTTTCACGAAAATTCCCAGAAAATGGAGGAAAATTCTAGAAGTCTAAAAGAAGAGATACGAAAGAGCATAGAATACCAAATTAAAATTGTTTAAGAGGAAACCCAAGCAGATATGCTAAATTTAAAAGAAGAAATTTGCGAATCTATGAATGAGAAAATAGAAGCAATAGAAGACAGAATAAAACTGCTTGAAGAAAGAATGAACCAAATAAATTGTCACGGTGAAGGAAGCGTCACGAGTGAAGATTTAATAATGGACCATCGGGAAGAATCCACTCACAAGTTCAAAGTTGAACCTCCGAATTTTGATGGTAAAGTTCCATGGTCAACCTACCACAAGCAGTTTGAAGCCGCAGCTACAGCTAATGGTTGAAGCAACAAGCAGAAAGCGATGTCTTTAATAGTGAAAGAAAATTACGAACTTTTAATTTCGCGTTTAGAAACGAGATATGGAGATTCTCATTCAACAAGTGTATCAAGCTCAAATTAAAAGTCGGGTTCAGAAAGCTGCCGAAAGTCTTCAAGAGTTTGAGGCTGACATCGCCAGATTAACACGGCTTGCGTATCCTACAGCGCCAGATACCTTCTTGAAGCAGTTGGCTATTCAAACCTTTGTAGACGGCCTCCGAGACAACGAAACGCAGCAGACTCTCCGGTTAGCTCGACCGAAGACATTGGATGACGCTTTGGTGAATGCTATGGAGTTTAAAGCAGCAAAACAAGCATCGCAACGAGATGGTATTAAACTTTGCTGTGCTGCAGAAGTACCCGCGCAGACACTGGAAAGCATCGAGGAGATAGCGCGACGAATACTTCGGGAAAGAGGAGTGACAACTTTGAACTGCGGTGAAATAGGCCATGTACGACGGCATCGTACTAAACCTAAGAAGAGGACAAGAAGAGCGCTCAAAAATTTGGAACGAGGCGACCAAAAGAGACAAAAAGTAATCTCATCTAGTCAGGCTCCGGAGATTACAATTCAAATGGCATCGCCGATGGAGCAATTGCATAGCATTTATCTCGATGGCAAGATCAATGGAAGAAGTGTTCAGTTACTGGTTAACACCAGAGCAACGGAGACCATCATTCGTCCTGACATGTTGTTGGAAAACGAGAAGACATTACCAGTAACAGTACGACTTCGAACGGCGACGGGCAAAGAAATACCTACTCACGGACAAGTCAACGTAACCATTGGTTTGGGAAATGGAGTACTCGACCATCATGTACTGGTAGCCGACATCACGGAAGAAGTTATCTTGGGAATGGACGTGATAAAGAAGTATGGGTTCGATTTGGATATCAAGAACGATGTCCTGAAGATCGACAATGAAGAAATTCCTTTTCATTCGTGAGAGAAAGTGTGGTGATGTCACGCCTGGATGGAAATCTCCGGGAAGGCTACATACGCGCGATTGAACCAATAGAGGGCGGCTTAGTTAAAAAGGGACTACTGGCAGAACTTTAGTACGAGTAAAAAACACGATGCCAGTAAGGATCTTAAACATCAACTCAGATCCTGTAACGTTGAAAAAGAAGACCGTGGTAGGCCAATGCACGCCAGTATCACAAATTGTGCGATGCGTGAAGTCGAACGAAGATACGTCGCCAAAGAAGTGTTCACAACATCTATTGGACATTCTTACCACCAAATGCTAAAACCTCAGCCAAGATCAGCTGGCTAAAGTTAAGGTGTTGATCCGATAGTATCAAGATGTGTTTGCGCTAAAAAGTGGCTCCAAAAGAAGAACTAACGTGGTGAAACATAAAATGAATACCGGAGACGCTCGGCCGATATGACAACATCCACATAGACTTCCTTTGGCGAAAAGATAGGAAGCCGAACAAATAATTACGGATATAGAGAGAGAAGGCGTGATTGAACCTTCAAGTAGCCCATGGGCATCCCCAGTGGTACTCGTAAAGAAGAAGGATGGATCAACGAGGATTTGCGTAGACTACAGGCAGCTAAACGACGTGACCAAAAAGGACAGCTACCCTTTTGGTTTTCTACGTTAGATTTAAAGAGTGGATACTGGCAGGTAGAATTAGAACCCAAGGATTGTGAAAAAACAGCTTTTACGATTGGAACTGTGTTACGGTAATTTTCTTTACGTACGCCTTTGTTGTTACGGTCGAAATTTTCACTAGGTACGCCTATGTGTTGTCGACGTGAAATTAGATGAGTTTTGACACCCGCTAACGATACTTTGGGCATTAGATGTCATTTGGTAGAAAGGCGTCACATGTGGAATTGGTAAATGGTCTGTAACTAGCGATTATTAATATAAATCCGTTACCATCGGGGAAATAATGGAAAACCATTTATAATTATTTAATTATTTAGTTCCGTTAAGACGTTACAGGCCATTTTGCGTTCCTTCCTGTTACAATTATTATATTCTCGATAAATGGATATCGTAACTATTATTAGCTAAGGCATCACGTTGCCGGACTCGAGCGCTAGCAGAAGGCGATTTCAAGCCGCGCAATTGAGGTCTTACGGAGGCGTCCTGGGCTAACTGTTTCTTTATAAGACTTATGGTTATCACGAATTAAATCAACGACAAAGGGGTACCACAGCATTTAACAACCGGTTTATATTCTTTATACTTGTTTATATCTTAAGTAATAATTGTTATAGATGTGATTTCGTGAGACATTAGCTTGACACGATTTGCGATTCAAATTGTTTACAGGGTTATGTGTCGGGGGAACGTACGTTCTTCACACCAAAGGAAATTCCTGTATTTATTGGTAAGTGATCTTATTTGTTTTATTACGTAGTCAAACGGGTCACTCACGAAACTTTGGTTATTAATTCTATAATTATCACTATCGTTGTCTACGAGTTAAGTAATAAATTTTACTTATGTCAAGTTGTGCATGCTGTGTAATACCGATTGATTAACGTTGATGCTATATTAAGTTTATACGCTGTGTTATGATAAGTTAACATTAGCGTAGTACTGTCTTATTTCTGTATTTGATTGTCAGTAATGCCATTCTACTAATTATGTAAACGTTATTTACTACAAACTATTCTTCGCTATAGATTCTTATGGTAGTTTACTTATGTACGGTATGTTGCCTATGCTACTGACATTTTGTTTTTGTATTTAAAAGTCATTATATTCTGTGATAAACCTCAGCGATTCTACATTAAAATTGTTATTGTGGTTAGCTATTCTTTTATGACAATATACCTGTTTCCTATGATTATCGTATTAACTAATTGCTTCTGACTACTCGAACAGCTGAGTAGAGAAATTACGGACCTAACATCGTGTTACAAGTATCCTGTTCTGTCCTGAGCAAGATAGACAATTACTTTGGGATGAGCTCTGGCGCCCTTATATATCTCTTCAATTTATGTATCTAGGAACCCCCCTCTCTCCGACGATTGAGAGTTGGCCGTGCAGGTTCGTAAAACCACCAAAAACTTGTAACAACTGGTTTGTGGCAGTTCACTGTGATGCCCTTCGGTTTGTGTAACGCTCCTGCAACGTTCGAGCGTTTGATGGAGACCATCTTGCGCGGATTGTCTTGGAAGACGTGCTTGGTTTACCTGGACGACGTGATCGTGGTTGGAAGGTCGTTTGAAGAACACTTGAACAACTTGAAGGAAGTGTTTCAGGGACTACGTAGGGCTAATCTCAAACTGAGCCCAAAAAAATGCCACGTATTTAAGAAGGAAGTGCAATATCTGGGCCACGTCGTATCTAGAGATGGAGTAAAGGCTGACCCAGAAAAAAATTCGAGCAGTGCAAGCATGGCCAAGACAAATCGACAAACATCAGGTCCTTGGGTTATGCACCTATTATAGACGATTTGTACCCGGATTTGCCAATATTGCCAAACCATTGACAAAATTGACGAAAGAAAGAACAAAATTTAGATGGAACGAAAACTGCGAAAATTCTTTTATTCAACTAAAACAGGCCCTAGCCAATTTTGAGTTATCCGAGAGAAGATGGAAAATTTGTTTTGGATACCGAGGCAAGCAATCTGGCCATAGGCGCAGTCCTTCCGCAGGTTCAAGATGGACAAGAAAAAGTTATCGCGTATTTTAGCAAGGTTTTGTTCAGGCCAGAAAATAATTATTGCGTGACTAAGAGGGAGCTGTTAGAGTCGTTAAATCCATCGAACATTTCTACAAGTATTTGTATGAACGAAAATTTTTACTGAGAACAGTCCACGTCGCTTTAAAATGGCTACTGCAGTTCCGTAACCCGGAAGGATAAAGTGGCAAGATGGATCGAGAAACTGCAAGAGTATGACTATGACACAGAACACCGTGCCGGAAGCAGTCATCGGAATGCCGATGCCTTGTCCAGAAGACCATGTCCAGCAGACTGTAGCTATTGTTCGCGACTTGAAGAAAAAGTCAAACGCCTCCGGAGAACTGCGGTTACGTGCATAAATTTAAATAATGCATTACCCTGTATATTAGTTTAAGTAAAAATTACTTTTATATTTCTCGACGCCATCTATCGGGTTCGTTGGTCACTTTGTATTGAGTAGGCGATATCCGGCGACAGACCGGCATTTTGACTTTAACATCGTGCATGTTAGTACCTATGTCTGCGTGAATTGAAAATCGCTTTCAAAAATCATCCACGTGTTGGGACACGATGGAAAATAGAAGTCTTCTGAATTAAATTGATTTCATCCACGCAGAGTGAGTGGTTTTGTTCTTTCTTTAATTAAAGGTAATTTTTATGTCTTTTGTTAGCGCCATGTGCTACCTCCTAAATAGGGGTATTCTGGTTGTACTTTAAATTCTACCCGGGGAAAGTTGTGACTTCGTTACGATCGTGTGGAGTATTCGAATCGTCACCGGCCGTTCCACCACCTTCTGGCCCATTAACATCGACAAATATTTTGAGGGGACGATGCTAACTTTTCATAAGGCCTACGAGTAGAACTAATTAAACCCAAAAAAGGGGTACACCAGCATTCGACTACCGGGTTGTGTTATGTGTGTTTGCTTTAAAATTTAAGTAACGATTTTTGTAGATCTTGATTTCGTGAGGCATTGGTTTGACACGATTTGCAATTCAAATTATTTACAGGATTACGTGTCGGGGAAAGTACTTTCTTCACACAAGTGGAAGTTCCTGTGTTTATGGTAAGTGATTTTATGTATCTTATTTCGTTGTCAACAAGGTCGCTCACGAAACTGTTGTACATATTAATTTCGTGGTTACGAACGTTATTGAAGTACCATTTATATAGTAATTTTTTTTCTTCTCTCATTTCGTGTTACGCATGCTGTGTACTACCAATACTTATTATGATATTGTAATATTAAGGCCGTACTTATTGTCATTATTTCGTATATCTCGCATGCTGTATACAAATGATATTTACTACCATCTACTCTTCGCTATTCATGTAAACCAAATTTACGTATGTATTGTGTGTTGCCGATACTTCGGATATTTAGTTATACTCAGACTAAAATTATTATTGGTCATACTAGCCAATGGTTATCAATTCGACCATTAACCTATTGATCATTATAGAGGAACTAAAGTGAAATTGTTATTAACGATTTAGTTTTCTTTCTTTCGCTTCTTTCAGCATTACGAACCTAACATCTTGTTACAAGTGTTTACCGCCTGTCTTGAGCGGGACAGAAGTTTTTTTTTGGGATAAGCTGTGGCGCCCTGGAACACCTTTTATATATTTCTTGGGAACCTACCCCTCTCACCGACTATTGTGAGTTGGCCGTGCAGGTTCGTAAAATACCTAAAGCTTGTAACACTGCTATGGTTGATAAATAGTGGGAACCTGAGCAGTAACGTCGCGAACGAAAACGAAAAATAAGACTACTCCTGGACTGGAAAGAAAACGGCCGATGACCAATTTAGGAAGAAGTGAGTGCTTTGGGCAGAAATATCAAAGCGTACTAGGCGCAGCGGGATTCTTTGATAGTAGAAGACGGTCTTCTTAAGCGATCCCTAGAAAGCGTCGAGGGCACGAAAAACAGACTACAGTTGGTAGTGCCAAAGAGCCGGGTGACAGACGTCTTGAAGCATCTCCACGATGGGACATCAGGAGGACACTTTGGCATTAAGAAGACATTGGGTAAAATGCGAGAACGATTCTACTGGATGAACTGCAAAGAGGACGTCATGAAATGATCCCGTAAGTGCACGGTCTGCGCATCAGGAAATGGTCCAGCGAGAAAGCGCACAGAATTATGATACATGCCGATGGATTTTAAGTTGAAAACTATTTATAAATAATCACTTTTATAGATAAAAGTTAACCAATGCTATTTTAGTCTCATATCATTTAACACTTCTTTCACAATGCGGTACACGATTATCAAACGTGTGGTTTTCAATAAGTATGTTACATCGCTAACAAAAATGTTGATACTACCTTAGCTGTGCGAAAAATGATTGACCTTCCCAATTTTACGTGAGACAAGTTCTAATACAGAACAATCTGACTCCGTATAGGCAATCAACAATACACGTGTCCATATTGAATAAACGTGGCACATTTTTATTATTAAATCTACTTAATTCAGTCTCTTTTCTTTAGTAGGAGGGGTTTATTTCCATTTGTTCGGCAATTAAAGTATAAGCCAGTCAAGTGTAAGAGATTTTTATAATTAGAAGTTGGCAATATTTTCTAACGTGGGTTACTGGGTATATAGCACCGCTGGGTATGAACTTCATATTTTTTAGTTTTTGTATAAACTTTGCTTTTATCTTACAATTGCTAAAGACAAAATAAACTTTAATTCAACGTAGATACAAATTCGATTATGTAATTGTCAAAACCTTGATAAACAGCCGAATATTTTTGACAGTTTTCAACAATTTCTCATGTCAAATAATTTAAAAACGATTTGAACTATATTGTAATTTCATTTTAAAGACGTTTTTAATATCTCATATTTCTCTACAGAAATAGTCGATAATATTTGATAGATTCATAACCTTAAACTAATTTAGATTTTAAGATTTATAAAAACAAATGAATTTAAAAATAAGCAAAAACGTTAACTCACCTGTATATCATTCAAGGCATGAGTAATCTTCTGCACGTTGAAGTGGAGACCAGCCAAAGTAGACACAGGCTCATCGACAAAATGAGTTCGCCCAATAACGGTTTTGACTTTATCCAGCGTTTGGCAATAATCTCTCCAAATTTCGGCATTTTGTTCCATTAAAGCTTGTTGCGATTTAGCGGAATTCAAAGTGTTTTTCAGTAATTGCGTGTGCTGTTGTTGCTCGCGACTCAACTCTTCTTGCTCATTTGGAGTCAAACTGGGCCAAATTTTATCTGCAGCTTGTTGAATAGTCTGCGACACCAGCTCTTTAATTGGAGCTTCACTACTAAAGTAAGCTTTGTGTTCTTCGAGATCGGTCAAAATGTTTTCAAAATCAACGCCATTCTTATGCGTCTGTAGACGCAGTTCCGCTTCTTTTACCCAATCCAAAAGTTTTTGCTTAACAACGGCGTAATTTTCGCGCAGTTCTTTATTATTTAACAAATATTTTTCGCGCTCTTCTAATTCACGTGGGAAAGACGCCAGTAGTGAGTTGGCCTCTGATAACTGCTCTAACAATGAGCTAGGCATACTATCATCGTTCTTAGTGACTTCTTGTACTTCTCGGATACGATCTAAGTATTTGTTAACGTTGCTACTTAACTCATAGTGATTTTCAAGTTCCTTTTCGACACTTTTAATATCGCGACGAAGAAGAGGTCTAGATCGTACTACCGCTTCGTTTGCGTGTAACCAATCTAAGATATCCTCTAGCTCCGACGCCAATTTTCGGTGTTCAGCCGCGGTTTGTTCGTGATCTCGTCTTTGCTTTTCGACAGCACGACGAAGATTTTGTAAAGATTGTTTAACCGATTGAATTTGTTCCGTGATGCTGTTTCTATCTTGCGCTGTACCATCTGCCGCTATTTGCTGACCTTTATCCTCAGCGGATGCTAGCATTGCTTCGCACGTTTGTATTTTTAAAATAATATCGTCGTATTGTTTAATTCTTTCTTCAACAGTTTTACCCGATTTCTCAATATCGCGCACTACCCCAGTGTACTTTGTTATAAACGTCATAATGTCCGTTATCAAAGCAATGAATTGCTCCCGTAGCAGCAGTAATTGTTTTAAACGCGTGATTTGATCTTCAACTGTCTTAATGAGATCGTCCATTTGACTAAGCACATTTTGCATCTCTGGTGTGTTTGTATCAGGTTCTTCCGACAATTTATTCTTGTTCGCTTTAAGGTCGTTTAAAATCCGCTCATAATCTGATAAGATAGTTTGGACATCCTCAACTTTACTACCAATCGGTTTATTCAACTCTTTAAGTTGGTTCCTAACATCTTCAAGGTACTGCAAACTTTCTGCAAGACGAATCGCACGTTCTCTTTGCTGCTGAATGTTTTGTTTAAGCGCGTTAGTACGATCGTGTATAATAGAAGCAATACCAAAGTGTCTGTCTTTCAATGTGTTCAGCACTTCGTTCAAAGCAATTTTATCATTTTCTGTTATTGTAGGCAAAATTGCTTTTCCCTGCTCGGTGATTTTATCGATGTCGTCTTTAACTTTTTTCGATTCTTCCTCTAACTTTTCGTATTTAGCCAATTGCTCTTCGAGTACTTCCAGGTTTGGTGCACGAATTTCTCCAGATGTTGCTACTTCAGCTTCTTTCAACCAACTATTGCATTTCTCAATTTCGTTTTCAAACTGTTTACGCCCTTGCAGCAAATCATCCAAAGCGGAGATTTTTTGTTGAGATTCTTGCTTAAGGTTTTCATACTCTTCTTTAACTTCGTCGAGTAAAGTCTGAAGGCGTTCGCGGTCGTTTTCGTCGCACTCTTTCAAAATACTATTGCCCAGTTTTAATAAATCGTTCAAATCTCCTTCGTTAAAGTGTTTAATTTCTGCTTCGTGTAATTTGTGTTGGTATATTTCTTGCTCAACTTGTATAGATTTGAGCGGTAGATAACCGCTGAGTTTACGAATTTCGCTGTTCTTTGCTTTGAGCCAAGCCTTCGCCTTTTCTAAATTAATCTCAAAAGTGCGCCGAGTGTTCGATGCACCTTGAATGCGATCAATCTCTTGCTTGACTTTTTCGACCAACTCTTCTTGTTCGTTTCCAAGATTTTTCAGAGCAGCGTCTAATTGTTGCTGTTCCGAAGATTCGAGCTCGTTAGTCATGCTGTTTACACGCTTCAACAACGTTTCTTGTAAGACTTTTTTATTATCCAATTCTTTTAAAACAGATTTGATCGAGTTTAGTTTATCGTCAATTTTTCTACTTTCGAAACCTAAAGGCGTGTGCTTTTGTAGTTGGATCGATTTTTGCTTCACCCACTCGCGAGCTTGTTCTATTTCATTTCGAGTGTCTTCGATTCCTTTTTTAGTCATCTCTAACACTTGCATTTTCCTTTGCAAACGCTTGCCAATATCTCCGTAGCGACGTTCAACCGATTTTAACTGTTCTTCGATTTGTTGCGCATCTAAATTACTAACAACGTCTCTAATTTGCGTTCCTAATTGTTTAATATCTCCAAGACGCGCCGGACCGTGTTCTTTAAACTCGTTTTCAAGTTCCGCTAACGCAGTTTGTTTTTGCGCGCAGTTCAACCCAGAACCTTTGTCGATAACGTCGATGCGCTTTACGAGGTTATCAAACCAAGTGTTAATTCCTTGAAGGTTTTGCTTGAAAGTGTCAATTAAATCTTGATGCGATTGTTTTTGTGCTATTGCTACAGTTAAATCTTCTTCTAAACTGTCTAATAATTGCTCCAATTCTTGGTTCTCTTCTTCTGTGGCTGGGAACTCGGTAACGAGTTGTGATCGTTTTTGATTAACTGTTGTCAGTAAATCATTCATATTGTTCAGTTCTTGTTTAGCGGCATCTGCTCTTAGTTTTGTTGGCCGTAATTTCCAATCGTTAACTAACGCCTTTTTGGAAACGATCCATTCTTTCAAAGCATTCCTTTGCTTTTGTTTTTCTTCGAATTCGGCAACGGACGTGGCGAGAGTTTCGAGATGCGTTTGAACCTAAAAAAATATTGGATTTCGTTAAGAAGAGAATATAAGGTAGTTATGGCAAAGCGCAAATTAAAACACACCAATATTACTTACTTTATCAAACTGGTCATGCAATTTTTTAATAAAGCCGTGTGCCTCCAAATGTTCCAGCAAAGTTTTTAATCGATTTCCTGAACCGTCTGGTAATGGCGAATCTTCCTGTTTCTAATAGCAAAGCAAAATTCATGCAACAAATATTACAAAAACAACAACAATATACAAGCGTAAAAACAAAAACCCAAGTGAACGTTTACCTGGTCAATAAGATCTTCAAGTCGAGCTCTCACTTCCATTTCCAGTTGAGGAGGAATCGGAGGAGGCAGAACATCCCTCGGGCTGCTTGGTCGACTTATTCAAGCAGTTGCTGCTTCGCAAGCTTGTACTGCCACTGCTAATCTAGACTTTTCTGATTGTAATTTACCGTGAACATTCTGTAAGAAGATACTTAATCAGTAATTCAAACTAATATTAAAAACTTACTTTTGCAGTTTCTAGTTGAGACTGAGCTTCTTTTAAGTTACTAACTGGTTTATCAAGTTCTTTTGTAATAATAGGTTCGTAGGTGTCTAAATTAGACATAATACTTTCCAAAGTGTCTTCATATTCTTTAAACTTAGCCAAAGATTCAAGAAGACGATTGCGAATTTGTACAGCCGTTTGTAGTAATGAATTATAGCTGTCTTGGACGTTATTTAGTTGTTTATTTACGGCATCTTCGTAATTAGGAGCCTCATCCGCATAAAGATCGACTTGTGCTTTACCTTTTGCTTTAACGCTATCTAGCTTAGCTTGGTAATTCTCGATTTCATCCAATAAAACTTTATGCTGAGCAATTTGTTGTTCCGTTTGCTCCCTATTGGTAATATACAAAGAATTGTGAGCCATAAGTTGGAAAGACACTTGAAGAAGCCATTTTTCAATGTCTTGTAGTTGCTGATGATAGGCGTTGTAATTTTGCAGCTCCGTTTCGAGTTGATTCTTGCGCATGCTACATAAATCAACTAACTCCAAGTAGCGTTTTTCAACTATTTTGATATCATCGAGTACTTTTTGTTTCTTAGCCCAAGAGCTTAATTCGGTCGCTTCAGAGATTAATCGATCTAAATCGATTTTTTTGTTTTCTATTTCCAAATGCAAGTTTTTGTACCGTTCCAATAACGTTTTCATTTCTCCCAATTCACCTTTGGTCTTTGGAACATCTTTCAAAGAATTCTCAGACTCGCTTATCCAATTTTCAAATTGTTTTTTAGCTTCGTTGTAAGAATCCCATTTTGCCAGGTCCGCTTTAAGCTGAGCTTGTATCGACGTTATATCTATAGTTAATTGATCCCAACTATTTCTCAACGTGGCCATATCTTCGCGCAAACTTTCTTGCTTCTCAGCTGGCGTGGTTTCGATAACTTTTGTAAACGAATCTTGAAGAACTGCTAGTAAATGCTGTCCTTCGGTCATTCGAATAGAAACCAGCCTGATTGTTTCTAATTTGTCTTTGATCATATTTTCGTCTCCTACTCCAATACAATCTTGAACACTTCCATGTGCGGTATATAACCAACTCTCCAAATCCTTCTTAGCTTTGATAAAGTCTGTATGGTCAGACAAGTTCTTCTCGATTTTGGATACCAATCCTTGAGCGCTGGTCAACAAATTAGTGTAGGCACCTTGAAGTTGAACGGTTTGATCGCGAACCCAACCACAAGAACTTAATTCCATCAAAGATTCGCAATAATCATTCAAATCTTCCATTTTACTTTTTTGCGAAACAATTTCGTTTAGTAGTTTAAGACAACGCTCGAGATCTTCTGGCGTTTTGTTTTCTGCCTGTTGTTCAATTGCCACGAGCTGAGTGTATTTTTCTAACCAATTCTTCAATTCTTCGTAATTGTCGGTGTAGTTTTCCCACGCATCTAAGCAATGAGATAGCGATTTCTGAGTATCTGCGCAGAGAGCTTGTAATCCTTCCCAGTCGTGATTCAATTGTTCAATATCTTGTTTTATAGATTCTTTTCCTTCATCAGCTGTAGAATTCATAACGTCAGTGCTAAATTCCACAGTCTTGTGTACAAGGGATTCTCCCTCCGGAAGCTTTTCTACAATTTTGGATAAAATCTCTTGTTTTTCTACAATTTTGTCACGTTCCTCGTGCAAATCTGAACATTTTGTACCTCGAGGCGTTTTTTCCGTATCCAATCGATCGCTTTATCAAACGACTTTTTGTACTGAATGTGTCTTTCCACTTGATTTTCCAAGCTTTGTATAGCGTCAGTTATTTGTTGTTTTAAATCTTCGTATTTAACAAAAGTAATTTCGTAAACATCTGCTTTCAAAGTCTTGTCTTCTTCCAGTTTCGTTTTAAGTTTATCCACAAGATCGTTCTGTCCATTCAGTTCTTTTTGAATAGATTTAAACTTTTCCAGTTTAGCTTTCTTCTCGCTTAAGTCGTTTAAGAAATCTTGTTCTCCCTGTATTTGTTGTTCAACATCGTGCAAACAATCTTGAAAAAGTTTGTGTAGTTTTGATATTTCTTCTAAATGCGTTACACGATTAGTTAGCTTAGCTCTTAAATCGTTGACATCGTTCAAAAGCTTCTCCATGTCTTGTTTTAAATTCTCCGTATCTTCTTCAATTTTAGCAGCTCCAGTTTGCTCCGTGTTGATTATTACTTTTTCTTTTAGTTCAAGAACGTACCTTAACTTATTTTGTCCTTGTTCCAATGACGTTCTGATTCCTTTTACCACTTGAAGTTTGCTGTTGACTTCTTGCAAAGTACTGGGTATATCTTGACACTCGTTGAGTTTTTCGCGTGTTCTTTCAACCCAATCTTGACACTCTTGGTATAAAGCATTATGTTGTTGGTGTTCTTGATAGTGAAGCTCCAATCGCCGCATCACTTCCTTCGCCAAAGAAAGAAGGGCGTTATATTTGGTAGCAAGTTGTGTAACGGCGTTGCTGATTCTTGTGTCTGCGCAAGTTTCAAGCAAAACTTGAGCTTTCATGTTCAGCCTATCTAAATCCTTTTGCCAATCGAACAAGGTTTGTAAGTGCACTTGAAACTGCTCGAGCACCATTCTTTTTATCTTCTAAACTGTTCTGCAATTTGTTATAAGACTGGACTAGTTTTTCTGTATTTGCTAACCAGTCCAAAGCATCTTGGTACTGACTTTCATATTCCGCCCATTTGACGATTCCAGTTTCTAATAAATTCTTAGTGTTGTTTAGCATTTCTACGTAATTATCAAAGTCGTCTTGTAGAAGAGCAACTTCCTCTTCTATTATTTCTTTATCTTTGTCGTCGGCGTTTTTGCATGCACCTTCGCCAGTTTCTAAAACAGCTTCAAGTTTTTGTTTGCCTTCAGGAATTTCGCTATGTAAAAGTGTCAACTGAGACAATTTGCTACCGAGTCCTTCTTTATCACCAGTTGGTTCTGAGCACTTGTTGAGTTTTTCTTTTGCAATCCGCAACCACTGAACAAAGTCGTTTGCTGTTGAAAATTAAAAACAATATTAGTTTACTCGAATTTTGCGTCATTAAATTACTCACCAGCGTCGATAAAAGCTTGATGTTGCTCAACTGTTTCCTTCTGTTTTTCGTAAAGTTCTTTGGCTTGTTTCGAGAGAGTTTCGTATTTGTTTGAAATTTCAGACGCAGGAGCCGCTTGCATCAAATCCTCTGCTTTTGATGTTACAGATTGAATAACTGGTTCAAACGAAACAATATCTTGAACTATACTGTTAGTTTCTCTCAAAGTTGCCTTTCTTTCGACTATCGGTAAAGAGTTTAACCCAGACGGACCTTTAGTTCTTTCAACTTTTTGTTCCGAAACTTGTTGAAGTTTCGCTTCGCGATCGGTAATCCACTGTTGCAGCTGATTGTATGAACTATCGTAATCCGCCCATTGCAACAAAGCTGTTTCAAGATGTACCTTAGCCGTCGACATTTTCTTAACCAATTTGTCCCAATCGCTTTGTAGCTGCTTAAGTTCATTGTTGATAACTTCGCGACCGTCCGATCGCGTATTTCTCAATACTTTTTCACCGTTATTTACTGTAGCGTGAACTAAGTTTTGGCCTTCTTCTCTTTTTTGTAAAAGTTCTTGAATTTGATTGAGCCGTTCTTGAAGTACTGCCTTGCTAGTAGTTGTAGATGATTCAGAACAGTTCCGGATTAACTCACGCGCGTTTTCGATCCAAGCTCGGCTTTTTTCTAAACTGTCAACGTATTGTTGATGCTGTTCTAAGTTAGTCTCCACCTTCTTTAATACGTCTTTAGCCACGTTCACTTCAACTTGATACCTCGAGTTAAGATGTTGTAATTGGTTGTTTACGTAAGCGTCCAAGTGCGAGTTTAGTAAAACTTGGGCCGATTGGTTAAATTTATCGATTTGATCTTTTCCATTTTCGAGTTTTTTCAGAATGTCTTTGACATCTTCTACTTGTTTGGCTTTTTCTGATAAATTCGCCGAAAGCGCAATTTTTTGGTTTTTAGTCAAAATTGCTATTTGTTGCAGCCAGTCTGAGAGACGCTCGTACTCGTCTTTGTAGTCACGCCAATGAACAAGAACAACATCCAATTGATCTTTTTGTTCCTTGAGGTCTAAAATTTGAAAATTTAAAATAAGTAAAATGTATTATTAGTCCGTTTACCTTTAAATAGCCTTTCGAAGCTTTCGCGTAAAGCTCGATTATCGTTTCTAATAATTTCTTGTCCTGCTGGACTAGTACTTGGTAGAATTACTTCAGCACTGTGCTCCAAATGATCCAGTAACACTTCACCTTGAGCTTGTTTATTAAGCAAAGCGTCAATAGGCGCTGCTAGACCTTCAACAGCGAGTTTATCGCTGAGTGGCCGTTGTTTGATCTGAGGCATTTTTTCTTGTGCTCTTATAAGCCAACGTTGCAGTTCGTCATAAGCTTCTTTATACACCTTGTGGTCTTTGTATTGATTTTCTCTTTCGGAAAGAAGTTTCTAAAAATATTAGTTTATAGAAAACGCGTTATAAACTTTAAAGAAACTTACCATAATTTTGTCTGCCAAAGCGTTAAATTTATCCAGGATTAGCTTAGCTTGAGTTGCGGCTTGTCCTTGTTGACCGCTGGCCAACATCTCAATTGCCTTTGCCGTTAAATTATCCACTTCGATTTTTTCACACCGCACCTTTTCTTCGACAATTTTTATCTGATCGAGTTGCGCTCGTTTCTCTGGAATTGAACCTTGAAATTCGGATAATTCGTTGTATTGAATTTGCATCCAATCAATGATTTTATCCAGTCCTTGGATTTGTTCCAACAATCCGGCCCATTTAGTTATCGAATCGTCAATCATTGCTTTAGTTTCAATCATTTTCGACGCCAATTTGCCCCATTCTTCTTGTAAGGCAGCGAGAGTTTGGTTGATTAAGTCGTGGCCGGAAGGCGCAGTGTTGGCCAAAACGGTTTGTGCCAATTCGACTAAGTTTTGAATTTTAGACGAGCCTTCTTCTTTACACAACAAAAGCTCTTGAATCGTTTCCAATTTACTCTCTAAATCTTTTTGGGATGGTGCGGTTAGATCGGAACAATAATCAATTTTATTTTTAATGTCCTCTAACCATTCTCTACACGAGACAATTTTAGAATCAAAGTCTTCGTGTGTTGTGTAATACTGCTGCCATTTTGACACTAAATCCTTAATTTTGTATGTGATTTGTTGGTATTTTATTCCAAGTTCCGATACTTGCGAACCTGACGATCCTCTGGACCCAACGCTTTTATTTAGTTGTTGGGATTTTTCTGTGATTGCGTCTATTTCCAGTTCTTTAGCGCGTATTTTACCTTGTAGTTCTTTAAGATAATCGAACTCATCTTTTTTTTCTTGAGCCGTAGCTTTTAAATCAACTAAATGTAATTCTGTGTCAGTGTCGCGTATCCACGTAAGAATTTGATCTTTAAGAGCTTCATAATCGGCCCATCCTTGAAGCCTATTTTCTAATGCTTTAATCGTATTGGCAACGACTGATTGTAGTGCTGCCCATTCCTGTTGAGAGTTATCGATCTGCGAGCGTATATTTCCTTGCCCATAATCAACTGTGCCGGGTATAACTTTATCACCTAATTCTCTAATTCTAGCTATACGGGTTTCTTCTTCTGGTAAACTATCTTGCAAGTTTTTGAGCCGTTTCAAGTTTGAATGTAACGCAACGCGTTCTAAATCGGTGTCAGCCCAAAGTGTAACAGTATTGTTTGTAGCGTCCATCCACTCGTGCGCGTCCAATACCGCTTTACTATATTGTTGATGATTACTTACAATCGCTTCGTACCGTTCTACAAATTGCTGCGCGCGTTTCAGTATTTTCTCGTGTTGTTCAACCAGAGTCGCCAGTTGTTGGTCGATGTTCTCATTACGCTCTGGTAGGTTTTCGATTTTATCGCGTAAATCTAATATGTCTTGTTGATGCGCGAGAGCATCATGCAACAAAGTCCTATAAATTTGCAGCTGAGCCCGTTTCTCGTCTAAAGTAGATTTTAACTCCAATTTTTGGGGAAGCTGAAGCTCAGCTTGTTTCAACCAGTTTTTAATTTGGTCAACGCAGTCTTCGAACGAGCTCCACCTGATTTTTTAACGTTTAGGTATTTATTTATTTATTTAAATTTGTAACTTACCTATGTAATTTCGATTTAAACTCTCGAGATTTGCTGTTGATGTTGTCGTAGAGAGATTCCAGCGCTTGTTGTAATTCTTCGAGTTGTGCGCTAATAACTTCTCCTCCATCTGATGACGTAGTCGGGTATAACTTCTCTCCAAGTTCAACAGTGTTGTTTACTAAAAGAGTGGCGCTCGGTTGTTGTGCGAGCAACTCCTCCAAAACTTTACTACTTTGGACGAGAACGTTTCGCGCTCCCGCTTTTACCTTTTGAGTGCACGCATCAAATCTATTATAGAAAATGATTAGTTGAAGAAGTTTTACAATTATACGAGTACCTGGACTGTGCGGCGGCGATCCAATCTGAGCACTGACGATATTTTTCGTTGTATAATTTGTGATCGTTCAACGACTGTTCGCATTTTTTAATAATTTCTTTCGTTGTTGCTTCAACCGCTTGGAAGCGCGATATGATCTGCTGGACGTTAACGGAAATGCGCGTTTCTCCACTATTTTGCATTAGTTCAGCCGATTGATCCGATAGTTTATCAAATTCGTTTTCGTTCTGCTTCAAGCTTGTTAATAAAGTCTACAGAAAAAACGTGTTAGTTAAAGAAAACTAAAATAATTAAGACATCAACATAGAACAAAAAAAGTTTCTAGAAGAAGCTATGTTGCTCATAAAACGCGCAAGAAAGATTTACAACAGTAGGTTACTTGTTCAAGATGATCAAATAAAGATAGACCCTCGCTTAGTGGGCGTTGTCGAAAATCTACTGTTCTAGCTAGATCCTAAAGTTACCAAAATAAAATTTTCAGGCACGCAAAATAATTTGGTACTCGATTAGGCTTACCTGGTATTTTCTAATTGTTCTTGTTTCTCTTCGACTGTAGCTTTTAATCCGTAGTTTTTCAGTGATGCTTCTGTTTCAGTTAACCAAGATAGGAGTCTATCTAACGAGCTTTCGTAATCCGTCCATTGCTTTAATCTACCTTCTAAAGCCAGTTTTGCGTCGTTAAGGGCGTGCACGTATTTATCCAAGTCAAACTTCATGTTGTCGACTTCTCTTTGCATCGTTTCTTGTGCTCTAGCTGGCAGAATAGAAGTTTTATTGTTTACGTGATTCTCTAAATCTGTTAAGGTTATTGTTCCTGCTGGTAAACGATCGTGGAGGTCGTTGACTTTATTAAGACGATCTTGTAAGGCTTGTTTATTGCCGCTGTAATCGGAATAACTTTCGAGTTTGTCCCATAATTGTTTTTGATAATCTTGGTGGGTTTTTGTAAATCGTAGAATTGCTGGTAGACGTCTAAGAATTCTTCCAGTTTATCGATGCCATTTTGAGCGTTTTTAAGCAACGCTTGGTAGCGATCATTTATCGATTTGATGTTTTCGTCGATGTCATCTTCTTTTTGAGAAATACCTTTACCTTTTCCGGTCACGGCTGAAAAAATAAAAATAGTTGAGGAAGTTTTGTGTTTAGTTACAGTTACAATACCTTCAATGATTCGTTTGTAAGAAACAATTTCTTGCAAAGACGGTTTTTGTTTTAGTAGTTTCGCGCGGACGTGTTGTATGCTGTTGTACGCGGATGAATCGATTTGGATAACTTTTTCCATGTTGCTCAACCAGGCGAGCGTTTGTTGTAGCATGTCTTGATAGGTTGATAATTGTTGCGATTGTACGTCGAGTAATTTTTGTTGTTCTAATATACCCTCTTGCAACGCATCCCAGCAGTCTTTAATTTCCCTGACTTCGTTTCTTATGGTTTCTCGGCCGGTGGCGGCAGTGGCCGGATACAACTTTTCTCCTTGTAGCACAAGCGAGTTAAGTTTATGCTCGCCTTGTTCCTTTTCAGACAACAGTACTTGTAATCTATTGAATTTTGCTTCGGCTTTGTTTGGTAACTCGTGGTGTTCTAACGCTGATAAATGTTCTTCTAAAGGAGTAACCCATGTAGAAACTTCTTCCAACTTATCTTGGTATGTCCGATGATCGTCGACAATATTTTGCCATTTATTTATGGCTTCTTTACTTTGTGCGTGTAAAGTTTGATATCGATTACTGATTTGTGATAAAATCGGTTTAATGCGTTGAACTTCGCTGGTTTGAAGAAGAACATGGCAGTTGTCGACGAATGCGTCAATTTCGCGTTCTTTAGCTCCGATTTCATCTTTTAACATTTTTGTACTGTTTAAGTTGGGCGTCTTTTTCTGATAGTGTCGAACACAAAGGCTGATCTCTAAATTTAGTTTCATAGGTGTTAAACCAATCGTTTAATTTTAAAAGATCCTTTTCGAATTGTTCCCATTGTTTAAAAACATCGCTCTGCTTATCGATTTCTGTATCTAAAAACCAATTAAATTAGTAAACGCATTTATATAAGGATATTTACGTACCAATTGCTTTCTATATGTTGATCCATTAAATTATGTAACTCGGCTACTTCTTTGTCGATTTCTTCGATACCTTTTGGGGACGTACTTTTAGATACTGTAGCGGCCATATCTTTAATTTTTCAATAAATTACGTCCGTTAGTTTCGTTATTTTTTAATGCAGCTATTGCTTCTAATCGTTTTGAAATGTCAAATTTTTCGCCAGTAACGTCATTATATTCTAGTAGTTTCTCAGATTCCGTTGCTATCCAGTCTCTAAACGAATTTACTTGTTGATTGTACTGATTGTGGTTGTCAACGCATTCTTCCAAATTTTCAAAAGACCTTCAGATTTATTTACTATTTCTTTAAATAGCTGTTTTATAGATTGAAGATAGATGTTAAGCGATTTATCCTTGGTTTGGTCAACTAATTGTTGAGCTTTGTCGCGAACTGAGTCGAATAGTTGTTGATGCGAAGTAATTTCTTGATGCATTATTTTGTGATTTTGAAGCTGTGCTCTTTTTTCCTGTAAAGTAGCTTTTAGTTCGGTTTGTTGATACATTGCCTTTTCGACATTTTTCAATCACTTGGTTAGTTGTTCTTGAGTCATAGTGAAGTCGGAAAATTGAACTAAACATTGATCGAGATTTGTTGGTGGCGTTTTGTAAGTCGTCGCTAAAACCGTCCCAGATGGTGCGCAAGTTTCTCAGCTGTTGCCTGATTATTTCTCTTCCATCTGGTGATGTGTGCGCGTACAATTTTTCACCTTCGTCGATCAAATTCTCGAATTTTTCGCTTTGGCGATTTCGTTCATCTATTAAATCCTTGAGCTTCTTCTGGCGATTCTGTATAATCTCGATGTCGCCGATAAGATGCCCTAAGCTGTGTAAATCGTCTTGTTTCTCGGACAACCACATAACAAACGAAGCGTAATTTTCATTAAACGCTTTGTGCTCGTCAACAAAAGTTTTGTATTTAGAAATACCTTCTTTAACGCCGTTTTGTAAAGATTCGTACCGCGTTATCATTTGCGACGCACTCAAATGCAGTTCCGAATTTGGTTCCATACCTTTAGCTTGTTCACCAAGAACAACAAAACCGTTACTTTTAGCATTAATTTCATCTTGCAATGCAGTTAATTTATCCAAATGCGTTTTCTTAGTTTCTTCAGTACTGCGCAAGCTTTGATCTTTAACTTGCGCTTCTTTCTGCTTCAACCACGTGCTTAAATCTTCAACTAAACTACTAAATTCTTTTATGCTTAGCATAAACTTTTTGTAATATCTTTCTCTGCCGTTAGTACACAAAGTCAAAAACGTGTTCCAAGATTGTAATTGAGTTTCGTAATTGTTAATTAGAGTTGGGTGTCCTTCGGGAGGAGTTTCCTTTAACACTTGATCTAATTGCGCTTTACAAGTTTTTAAAATCTTATCACCTTCGTGTTTTTGTCCCAGAAGATTGTCTAAAATTCCTAATTTTGTTTCTGTGTTTTTCTACAGATGCGCCATATATCAATGATGTAGCTTCAGCCACTAACGCGCTTAACCAATTTTGAAACTTTTCTATACTTTGATTATAGTTTTCGTGGTTATTAACGTATTTGTCAAAATTACGGACACGGTTGTTAACATCTTCAGATAACTTTTTGTAATTTTCCAAACTATCGTTAAAACCTGAATCCCCTTCGGAATCGCCTAATTGTTCGATTTTATCCTTCAGCTGCTGCAGTATGTTTTTGTGCAAATTTACATCCTGAGCTAAAGTTCTATATTTGTGTAAAGTATCTTTCTTTTCTGAAAGCGTTGGCTTTAATTCCATTTGTTCCCCTAATTTCTGTTCGGCGTCTGAAATCCACAGCTTGACTTGATGTAGACTGTCTTCGAACGAATGTCTTTGCATTAAAATTCCTTCGACTCGTTTGTAGATACCATTTACTTTATCGATGAGATTTTCAGATTTGTCGCGTAGATTCCTTAAGTCTGCTTCGTATGGAGTCTTTATTTTCCGGTGTAATACCAGAGAATAAAGCTTCTCCGTCGTTCAATAGCTGTGTTTAACAGTTGGCTACCCATCTCGCGTTCGCTCGCAAAGTTTTTAATTCTTCCAAAGTAGCTTCGTTTAGTTTCGATCCTCGTGCTGTGCATTCTTCGTATGCCTTCACTTTTTGTTCAGCCTGGTGTAGCCAATTTTCTACGTCTTTGATACTATTTTGATATAATTCATGGTACTTCTTAAGTTCGTCTAGTTTCTCTAAGTAATTGGAGAGGAATTTAATAATAGCTTGGTAACGTGAATTCAAATGTTGAGCAAACTGACCTACACGCGAATCTGGCATTTCTTTAATTATAGCTTCACTTAAACCTAATAAGTTTTTGATATTATCTTCGTATCCGTGCACTTCCTTTTGTAAATTACTAATTTCTTGTATTTTTTTATCCAAGCTGTTTAAATCAGATAATGCAACACTGTCAGTGCGTACTTTATTCTCGATTTCTTTGAGCCAAACCGATACAGCCTCCGAGAGTTTATCGTAGTTTTCATGCTGAGTTACGTTTCGGTCTAAAAGTTCATTCGTACTTTCGTACGCTGTTCTTTAAATTGTCCAACTCCAGATTGAGGTGATCCTTCTCTGCAGTCATCAGCTTGTACGTTTCTACAGTCTCAATCGGTTCTAAAAGTCTCAAGGAATTTTCTAATTCCGCTATGTTGCGTTTTTCGCAGTCTTCGATTGCGGCCTTAGTAGCGTTCAACGCGTTCAATTTTACTTCGAGGTTGTATTTGTCGCTGGCCGGTTCCGGGTTGCACCACTGAATTTTTCCTTGTTCGTCGCAATCATTCTTTGTAAAGCACCATACTTTTCGTTATGATGTTTCTTCAAAAACGACATGAGAGTATTCTCGATTTTGTTGGCGTGAGATAACACACCATCGTAGCGTTTCTTCACCAGTTGGTGCTCTTTCGGCAAGTTACTTTCGGAAAATGACGGATATATAGTTTTCATTCCGATTATTTGTTGCTCAATTTTTTTAATCCCCGAGTCGCATTCGGACAAAATCTCCTTTTAATTTTTTTGGCACGTAGAAGTAGACGCTCGAGAATTTTGGCGTTGTCTCCAGATAAATCTTCGCATTTAACGATTTCTTCGCGTATATTCGAAATTTTGTTTCCGGCATTTTTAATATCGTTGCGAATCGTATTTTCTTTGTCGTTATACACCGAAGTAACTTTTTCTAATTTTGTTGCTTTTTCTTGTATGTCAGCAAATTGTTCGTCCAAGAGCTTTTCTAACGTTGCAATCATCGGAACTTCGTTATCTCCAGTCAATTGTACCAATTGTTTGTGCTTTATTGCCAAATGCTTTGCTTCAAGCTTTGATATTGCGGCAATTCTTCTTTGTATTTGGCGAGTTTTGCTTGTGCAACTTCAACTTCGTTAGGTTTTTCTGCAGCGGCGTTTAGACTCGAGCTTTGTTCACTTAACCATTTAAGTAGTTTAGCTTTTGTGTCTTCGATGTGTTGCCAAATAATAGATTGGCCTTCGGCAGTGTGCACGATTTTCAGTATTTTTTCGTAAACACTGGACCAATTTTGACTAGTTTCCTTTAATTCGGATTTAAGTTCTGACTCCATTTTAGGAATAAAATCACCTTTTTTAGCAATGGTGCTTGCTTTCGATTCGAGTTTATTTAAAAGAGTTTTGGTTTTTTGCAAAGAATCTAACGCCTTCTTTGCTTTTTCAAAATTCATGTTGGCTTGGATGTAGTCTGTGGGCGTTTCTAAGCTATTACATACTTGATCGACTTTTTCAATTTCTTTCGTGGTGCGGTTTTTCATTTCCTGGAACTCTTTCCAACCAAAAATAATATCACCATACCTCACTTTATCAGTTTTCATTTCGTCCATGATGTGATCGCATTTCGTATCTAAAGTTGAAAGTGTTCCTTGAATTGCGGAAGCGTTTGGAAGATCTTTTTTAATTAATTGCTCGGCTTGTTGTTGTAATTTTTCTTTAACTGGTGCAATTTGTGCTTGATTTTCTAACAAGTGATTAATTTCGGTAACGGCAGTTTGTAAATCCGCGGGGTTTGTAATTCGAGACTTAACTGCAACTAATGCTTTTTGGGCGTTGTCTACATTATCAGAAATTTCTTTCTGCAACTCTTGGAAAGTGTTCCATTGGGCTTGTAGAGCTTCTACTGCTTTCAGCTTATCGACAAGTTGCGTTTTTAAGTTAATCGTTTTAACTTCAATGTCGCGAACAAAGTTTTCCGCGGTGCTAGGCAATCTTGTGCTTTTGTCTAAGATCGTAACGCCTTGTATTTGATCGATTGCTGGTGCGTTTTGCTTCCAAACGATTAACTTATTTATCATTGTATCGGCCTCGTTAACTAACTGTTGCAAATCTCCCGCTGTGGCTTTTTGATTTTCTATTTGGTACTTAATATGTACCAGTTGCCGAGCAGTCTCGCCATGCCAGTTCAATAAATCGCTCCATTTTTCAAGCGCCGTTTTTCTTTGTTGCAATTGATCCTGCAAGGTTTGATAGGTATCAACTAAATTTGTGTATTCTTGCGTTAACGCATTGTTTTCTTCCGGAGTGTTTTTTAAAGTCAGCGTTTTGACGTCTTCGTAAATACTATTAAAAACAGGTTGCTTCTCGTTGTGTTCTTTGAAGTAGCGCGTGTACGTTTAGTAACGCAGCATCGACTTTATCAGCTGTAACTTCATCTACTTGTACAACGTTACTTTGTAAATTATCAACCCAATTTGAAAACTCGGCCATTTTAGCTCGAAACTCGTGCTTTGCTAAAATAGCGTCTGATATTTCATTAATCTTTGCTCGAAGTCCTTCAGAAAGATTAGTTATTTGTCCTTTAAGTTCTTGTACGCGTCCTTTAACAGCTACTGCACCTTCTGGAGCAATAGCATGACTGATGGCATCGGAATTTTGCGTTAAATTTATTAATTTGGCTTGTTGTTCGGAAATTACTTTATTGAAGGCTTTCAGCTGGGCTAATTGTTTTTCTAATTTATCGACACCAGGAGCATCAAGATTAATGGATTCCCGCTGCTAAAGCGTTTTGGCTATCTACCACCCAATTTTCCAAAATTGTCGCGTTATTGTCAAATTCTGTTCCAATTTGCAACAAGCTTGTCGAGTTTATTGGCTTGCTGAGCAACGTTGTCTTCTATGACTAACCAACGAGAGTGTATCGCGTCAATTTCGTCAGGAGCGTGTGTCTTTGTAACAATTTGTTGACTTATACCAGCAACACCTTGTAAATTCCTTTAGCTGAACATTGCATTCATTAGCAAACTGTTTCGATTGACTTTGTAAAAGTATCGCTTCTTCCAAAGAGGCCGGTTTGGCCATTCCTGTATTAACTTTTACTTCTGCTTCGTCTACCCAAGGTTTAATTTCTTGAATAGCGTTTTGATAAAGGTTCCAATTATCCAAATCTTGGGAAATCGCTATAGATTGTTGCTCGACATTTTTATGCACGGCTGTGATTTTATCTTGCAACCCAATAACGTCGGCTTTTATTTTTTGGGATTCCGGATTAGACTCGTCTATAATAAGTTCGCGTGTCAACGCTTTTAATTCGTTCGCAAAGTTATGTTTTGCAGGATTTCACTTTTCAAGGTATTAGCCTTAATTATACGATCTTCCGGTGCAACATTGTCTTCAATTGCGACTAGCATTTTTGGAACGTCCTGTATCATCCAATTTTGTAACTGACCATAACGATCTTGAAAATCGATCCAGTTTTTGTTTAACTTTTGCAAATGTTCTACACGTTGCTCGACGGTTTTAATGGTAGTTTCGATGTGTTCTTCAATTTCTTCAATTTCTTGTTCAAAACTAGGTTGCTTTGTAGCAGCAGTTTGCTGTCCTAACCTCGCGCATAGTTCGCGTAATCTCTTCAAACCGTCTTCAGTGGTTTGTCTTAAATTAATACATAATTCCTGCTTGGCCTGTAATTCCGCAGGTATATTTGAAGACGTATAATGTCCCAACGGCATACTTTGTAATTCTCTGTGAGCACGTGTTAACAAATCGATTATTTCAGTTTTGTGCTCGTTAAAGCTGGACCAAACAACCTGAAGGTTGTTTTTAGCTTATTTTAATTTATCTACCGTTTCTTGATAAGCATCGTTCCAACCAATCTCCAACGCTTTCACACCTCGTCCTGGATAAACTCGGGAGGCGGTGTTTCTTACGCGGGTTCTTTACCGCGCTGCAGCTTGGGCATGGGATTTCGACGCTGCAAATCTAACTGTGACACAGCAATGTCTTGTTGTTGAGTCATTTGAGTCACATTCTCTGTAGTTTCTGGATGATGTTCCTGTTGGGATTGTTCCTTGACCTTTCTTAACAATTCGCAAACTTCGCGCACTTCTTTTTGTACGTGTAGCATTTTGTCAGTGTTTCTGTTTTAGTCATGGTTACTTCAAGCGTGGGTATAAGATTTTTGTAACGCGTGATTAAAGCTTCCAAGTTTTGTTGTTCTTCTATTGCTTGACTTTCGGGACAGTGAGATACTAATAAATCAAGAGTTTGAACTAACCATTTCATGTCTTCACGTTTGGCATCGGCATCTTGACAAATTTTCTAAAAAGTAATTATGAGTAAGTATATGGGGATATAAAACAAAATACTTACTTGAAAATTGCTTTTCGCCGATCAAAATCTTCCATTGTAGTCATATTAGTGAATACGTTATCCACCGCTTGATCAACTTCGTCCATCCATTTACACATACTTTCAAAACGTTGATGATAATTAGTCCACTTTTCTGGAATGCGATCTAATTGCTCGCGAAGTTTTTCTAAAACGAACGTTAATAACTTCCCATTGCTGACTCGCTTTTTCCAAAGACTCTTTTAATTTTTATCGTCGGGTTGATATTGAGAGTAAGTTTTAGCAATTTTTCTCCATGCTTTCTAAGCAACGTTTCGTTTCCATCAAATGGCCGTGTGGTGCAAAAAAATTGCATGTTTCTTATTATTATTATGGATTCGACGTTTTCTTTGTTTGTTGAACGATTGTTGCTCGGATGTTATTTCTCGCTCAATTTCCTTGACGTAATGATTAAACGCTGTTTCGTCTAATCTGAATTCTAAACGCATTAAGTGTAACGGAGCAAACGATAAAATTTCTTTCCATTTACTTTGCAAGCGTTCCACCGAAACTGAGTTATAGGTTTTTGCTGATCGTTTGGCAGATAATTTTTCAAATCTTGGCTAGTTTGCACCAAATCGTGAATCCAACGCTCGTTGACGCTTTCAAAAAATGTTTTGTGAAACTCGACGGTTTTTCTTGTGTCGATGTGTTTTTCCGTAATCAACTGTTCTGCTTTTGATAGCCAACTTGATATCACGCGTTCGCATTCGCTAAAGTTGTACCAACAACGAAGACCTTCTTGCAATTTTTGATCCCAAACTTGTGCGTTTTTAACGACGTATTCAAAACGCTCGTTTAATTTCTGCATTTTATCGTTCATCTCAACTACATCAGGATTTGATTGTTGATCTATTGCCTTTTCGATGGTTTTAAGCACTTTATTTTTGCTGTCTAGCATTGACTGGTAATAAAAAGTGCGTATGAAAAAAATTGTTTGTGTCTTTCAAGTTGCGTGTTTAGGTTTTCTTTGCCACCGCCAAAGAGTATGTTCGCTCAAGAGTTTCGGCATCGTCCAACCACTTGCTGATTTCGCGTTGTCCAGATTCTAAAGATTCTTGTTGTACTAAAAAGTTGGTTGAATAAATGTATTTGTGCTGGGATTAAAGCGCGGATTCTAACAAGATTTTCTTTTTCGTTTTTGAGAATGTTCATCATTTTATCGACTTCGTCTCGGGATAGGTCTTGAATTAAGCTTTGGAAAGGCTTGCTTATGTTCTTAAACAAATCTTCGGTTCCTTTATCTTCGCCTTGAAGTTATGAAGCAAATGTTCCCCATGAGCTCGAATCTTTTCAAGCGAACCAAGTTGTTGGTTATTCAAAATATTCTCGGCTTTACGTAACCAGTTTGATAACACTTCAACGCCAGCTCTAAATTCTTTTCGGTTTCGCAAGATGTCACCGGCGTGGCTATATTTATTTACAACTGGGTATAGTTTATCCCATCGCGAGGTCATCGTAGAGAATTGTTCTCTTTAATTCGGCTACAATTCTGTCATCACACGTAGCAATTAAGAAACTGACTGTATCACCCAACAACTGGTAGTTGTCCCTCCAAATGCTAATATCTTGAAAAGAAGAACTCCATTCGTTCTTCTTCAGGCAATTTAATCGCTTCTTCGGCTTTGTCTAACCACCTATTGAACTCTACCGATAAAGTATCCCACCTTCGCCAATACGCAACCACTTCTTCTAACATACTTTGAACACATCTCAGCTCCATCAGAAACATTTTTCCATCGTTCAGCGGTGTCACGAAGAAACCTATCTATTTCTATTCTTTCGTTTTACCTATAAACAATAACGTAAAAAAAGTATTATCGAATTTATAACAACGTACCAATATTTCCATCGCGCTGGTATTCTTCAACAACCGCTTGCATGTCAATGAACGCTTTATTAAATTCTTGAAATATATGGTTGCGAGATACAAAGTTTCTGTATTGATCTAAAAGTTGTACGACTTTATCCACGCGACCATATTTTAACAGTCCATCCTTTAAGTTTAGTTTCGGTTAATTGTAAAAAGGCAATAAGGCAACACTGTAAATGTACAATATTAATTGGGGTTTTTAGGTAAACTTTTTCTTACCTTGTGTTCCAGGAATTTAAGCCTAATTCGTCTTTGGGAAGCTTTAGGTCCAATTTCCCTCAGTCTCGAATCTATATTGTTTAATTGGGTAGAAGGCACTTCTTTAGCTAAAGGACTGTTACAAGCTTGCTGAAATCTCTCTTGCACGTTAGGCAATTCGGCAAAAAAATGCTTTATGTTCTTCTAACTTTCTACTTATTATAGTTGCAGTTTCTTCATTCATTGCTGTGGGAATATCATCGGTTGTAAATCAGTTTTCGGCTTTAGCCAACCCACTCCGCCTATGTATTTAAAATCTCCGGGTAAACGAGAGTTCTAATAACCACAGCCAATAAAGCATTTGTATTTCTAATTGATTCCATAGCCTATTGATTTCGAGCCAAGATTCTTTAGTAATCGAAATGATACCTTGTGATTCAATTAACAATTTTAATTTATTTATAACTACAGACTTCTCATCTACTTCACATTTGAACTTTTCAGTATTCGTTGTAGTCAAAGAGGTAGTGAGTTGGTTTGTTGGAGATGCTTTCCAAGTATTGCGATTTTCTTCAACAACCAAGTCATTAATTCGGCAAATTCGTCTTGTATGGCAACGATTGCATCAGGACCCGTGCTTTTCGGTTTTTCCGGATATTTATGTAAAAATTGCGCTACGTAAGTCATTATGGATTTTTTCATCTGGTTTGGGAACATCAACGTCTTCGGAGATCTAATAATTTTGAAATGCCTAAATCTTTTCTGCCACGTCGAAAGCAGTCGCCAAACGTACTCGATTTGATTCTTTACGAAGTTCGACTAGATTTATTAAATTTGCTTTGATCGCGTCGATTATCGCTAAAAAGCAATTCCATCTCTCCAACTTACTTTGAAATCTCTAACTTCAATTCCATCGCTGTAAAATTATAACGATTAAAACACGTATTTGTAAGGATTTGTTAGTGTGGAGATTTAGGAGATGCGGTCTAATAAATTTGTACACATTTCATTCATGAAACTAATTTTTTGTATCAATTTAGATTTCGCAATCATAATTGAAGTAATAATATTGAGAGTGTAGAGAAGCTATTTTGTTTATTAATGAACGTATATTGGTATTTACTCAACCTAAAATGAGCGATAACAATGTAATAGTAAATTTTTATATACTTTATTTAAATAATAATTTACAAACTCAAAATTCCCATCTCAAATACACGTTCGATCGTAATTTCAATAAGCGTCAATAGCGTGGAATTTTATCCTTAGAAAATGGAACGTTGTCCCGTAATAATCGCTCACTTCGGACGTTCTTTCGACGTTTTTTCTTTTATACGAACTTGCCGCTATTGTTGTTTACAAAAAGATCGTAAATCTTTAACTCGCAAAAATCGATATTGTTTGTACTTTCTAAGAAAAAGTTTCAACTTACACAGTACACTGACTTTATTAATGTCGAGAAAACGTTTTATTATGAAAACTTATTCTCAGCGGCGTTAATATTTGGGTATTATTGCTTTTTTGTGTAATAAAATGAGAAGATGAAAGAATTTAGGAATTTCCGGAATCACTTCAAAAACATATGAAATAAATAAAGTATAGTAGTATAGTTATATTAGAATAAAAAGAACCTTTCCGTAACGAGTTAGATGCCTCAAATTTATTCGTATATATATCACCCGCCAAGCCTCAACAAGTCACTTATTTAACATCGGAGTTTAACGATTAACGTATGGTGAATGAAGCTGATAAAGGTTCTTTAACAAGCTGCGCCAAAAAGATCCAATCTATACTCTATTCGAATTTCTGTGTGAAAGAAACTAATGATAAAACAGTGTACAATTTTTACGACCAAAACTAAACGAACCACCTGATTGATCGTCACAGTCACATAATCCCAATCCAATTAAATTATTTTCGTGGAAGATAAAGCAGAAACTTCGTATAAAGAAAATGGATCTTCAATACAAAGAAGAATTAGGAAAAGAAACAGGCAGGGTTAACAACAAGAAGATCAACAATTATTAGATAAAAAGAAGACAAAACAAAAACATACACATAGCATTCATCGATCTACGAAAAGTATACGATATTGTACCACAAAAAGATATATGGCCAATTATCATCCAATCTCCTACTTACAAACTAGCCAAGTTTTTTGTCACAATTATATCCGAATTTACACGTCCTCAACTCTCACCATTTCATTCAACGTTTTGAAATCTACAAAAGCTTGAACCCCAAGATCTTCTTGTCAGTTTCAATGTGACTTCGTTTTACCCAAGTTCCTATTTTATCATCGAGGAACTTCCGCCTGACCGTGTCTAATTTTTGACTTTGGTTCGTCTTATTGATCAGTGTTTATCCTCCCCTTACTTTCAATTTGATAACAAGTTTTACGAGCAAGTTCCGGGCGCCGCTATGGGTTCTCCTTTCTTTCTTGTTGTAGCTAACATTTTTATGGAATCCTTTGAAACAGTTATTTCGGTATGTTTGTTTGAATGGATATTGTTAACAATGTTGCTTGATGCGAAAGTAATAACATTCTGCGGAACTTTCATTGTTTATTATTTTGAAACGAATATACACAACGTTTCGATTGCTGTGGTATCTGCAATCGTCATCAGGTGAATACTAACAAACTTAGAAACTACTGAAGCTTATACACTAAAGACATGTTCGATGAAGCGTTCAAGCGTACAAAATCAACGTAGCCTAACAGATTAATTAAGTTGTTTTAGAGGTTCGATTAGTGGTTTCCATATGTTGCTTTATCTCGACACTTGGCTGGCTGAAAATTTCTTTGTTGTTGTAGATGGATGCCGCTTCTTTAAATTTCCGTTTGTACCAATGTTCCTCTCTGTGTATGATTTTTGCTTCCGACCATTTCATTCGATGTTGGTTATCCCACGAATGTTGCGCGATGCCGGACTTAGAAGTCTCTCTTCTCTGTGTGTGCGTCTGATGTTCTTTCAGTCGTCTGATGTCAAGTGGTCTTTTGGTTTCCCCACGTATGACTTGCCACATTCACATGGGAACTTGGTAAATACAGTTTCAGGGAATCTCGACTTGATTTTGGCTGGCTTTGTGTTGGAAGTATATTATTCCTAATGGTAGTCGATGACCCGGAATCATAGCAACAAATTTCGAGACTACGAGCAGACAATGATCAAGATTATGAAGGAAGAGGCTACACATTAAATTTTTACGGAGGGCAAGAGACAACCGAGTTCATACAAGAGATGGCTTCTGAGTGAAATCTCCGATACCAGGAACAAAGAGCCCTCAAGATACTGGGAACAGCAAGGTTTTGCCATCATCCGCACAAATCAACTATCATCGATGGAAGAAAACTTTATTACTCCCAGACGCCACTTTTTAAAGATTCGAGGAGATCAAAACCGTTTCACATTGGAAGAAGATTACACACCAATATTCAGTTTACAGATGTTGTAGAAAAAGGTTTAGCTGTTGCCGATTACTGTGGTTCCAAATTATGAAGGTATCGTCATATATCTAAGCCATGTTTTGGGTTTGGAGATTTTTGATTTCTCTAACTGGCCTGTGATTTCAAACCAGTTCATGTAGATGTTGTGACTACTGATAATAGAGATGAAGATTGAATGAAGAGTCTGTCTTTCTCCTGAAAGTACGAGTTCTTGAGGCAACATTCTAGGAGCTTCCATTCCATTCCTTCTACTGGCAGCGTGGTTCTTTCCTGGATTTTTTCATCTTCTCTCGGAGCTTCGTTTGGATGATTTTCAAAATGCTTCTTCAACTTCAGCACATTAGTATAAAGACTTTCTACGTCAAGCTGACTAATTGATCCCGTGGTTGTAGCTCTATTGTGTTTCAGAATCTCAACTTGAAATCATTGGAGTCTTTGACAAAAGATGAGCTGTTCTTCTGTAGTGGTTGCTGAAATTGAAGTACATTGAAGTTCTGGATAACTGGTATGTGAGGTCCATTACGAAGCTGGTTATCGGTCGAAGCGGCATGTTGCGCATGTATCTTCGGTAGTCCATATAGATGCGGCGGTTTGCTGTAGTGTGGTGTTAGCATCAAGTTCTCATCCTAGTGTTGAATGTCTTTCGTAGAGTGTGGGACTTGATAGATCTTCCTCCTCCAAGCTTGCTATAGAGATCTTTCTTCCAAGTCATAAAACGGTTCCTTTGATTTAAGACGTCTTCAATTTTTTTAGTCGTAGGTGGTAGCATCCATGATTACAGTTGCGGCCCTTTGTCGGCTAGAAGCTGTTAATGCATTTGTTTCTTCTGCAAATTTGTGAGAGCTTTTTCCTCATGTTTAGTGATGTTGGTAGTGCTGTGTTTCTTTTCTTTCTCTAGAGCACTTATGATTTTCCACTCTAGTTCTTCTGCTTGTGTTGAATTCAAACGTGTTGTCTCGACGGCACCAATGCTGTCTAAGTGCCAGCACATCATGTTTTGGTTGTTATCGAAAAAATTGAGCCTTTCTCTAACAGAGTCGTTTCTGTAGCAACGACACTGGATGTGTCGATATGTTGGACTATGGTTCTCATCTTACATTCTTTTGGTTGTCGGCTTAGCTCTACATTTGGTTTCAGTGTAAGTTTAGCCTCCATTTTTGTCATGTGTTTCTTTGGTGTAGTTGTCGTGTACTCTTCTTCATAAGTAGCGTCTATTTTGCGGAATTATGGTGTGTAATCTTCTTCCAATGTGAACGGTGGTTTATCTCCTCAAAATCTTTGTGTTGGCATCTTGGAGTAATAAAGTTTTCTTCTTCCATCGATGATAGTTGATTTAATTGCCCGGATAAGCCCGCAAAACTTGCTCGTTCAAGTATCTTGAGGGCTCTTGTTCCTGGTATCTGGCATCGGAGATTTCACTCAGGAAGCCATCTACCGTATAGCTTGGTTCTCTCTTGCCCTTCGTAACAATTTAATGTGTGTCTCTTCCCTTCGTAATCTTGATCATTGTATATAAGCCAATCGTAGTACGGAACATTTGTTGCTGATTAAAGGTCATCGACCACCATTAGAAGAGTATAATTTCCAACACAAAACCACAAACAAGTCGAGATTCCCAAAACTGTATTTACCAAGTTCCATGTGAATGTAGCAAGTCATACGTGGTGGAAACCAAAACAAGACCACTTGACATCAGGATTGAAAGAACATCAGGAACGCACACACAGAGGGGCGAGATTTTTCTAAGTCCAGCATCGCGCAACATTCGTGGGATAACCAACATCGAAGTAAATGAGTCAGGAAAGCAAAAAGTCCATACACAGGAGAGGAACATTGGGTACAAACGGAAATTTAAAGAAGCGGCATACATCAACAAGCCAATAAAGAAATTTTCAGCCAGCTAATGAAGTCGGCTAAATAAGCAACATATGGAAACCACTAATCGAACCTCTAAAACAACTTAAACTTCACTAAGTAATTTTGTTAATTCAATCTGTTACATAAGATTGGATTTTTGTGCCAGCTTTGAACGCTTCATCGAACATGTCTTTAGTGTATAAAGCTCCAATTGTAGTTTTAAGTTGTTGTTAGTTTTCACCTGATGACGATTTGCAGATATACCACAGCAATCGAAACGTTGTGTATATTCGTTTCAAGATAATAAAACGTGAAAGTTCAGCAGAGATCACACCATTCACTTCCGCTGTATTATTTCGATATCATCGATGTTAAAAACCCTAAAATCTTGTTTTAGGTATGCTGATGACATTATTTGGTCTCATCGTACGTTTCGAATTGTCTAGGTTTCAGGATCATCTATTTTACTAAACAACCAATACCCTGATAATCAAATTCACTATGGAAATCGAAAGAATGGGTCTCTCCCATTTCTTGACGTTCTTGTGACACTTAATGCCGACGTGATGTCTTCGTGGCACATCTCATCCACCAGGCGGCACAAGAAACGTTATATTATTGAATCATTTGGGTTCAACGCGCTTTTTCTATTGCGGACCTGTGCAATCTAGACTCAAGAACCTCGTCATAATTACTAGAAACAACACACATGTTCGAACGTGTAACCCAAATCAAAGAGTAGAGCTCAAACCCACACCTGTAACATTAATGCTATCTTCTATGAATACGAAGACCAACATCCTTCTTAAATCACTTCTATGGAATTTAGAATCTGGCCTTGGTTCTACAAGTTGATTACGTAATTCTGTAGTGAGCTCACATGTATTTTAAAATATTTATAGAACACGCATTAGGTAACTTCATGTAAAGCAAATGCCAGACTAGGGCAATCATATTTAGTAATTGAGGTTTACAGTGACGAAAAGAGGTTACCAACAAGAGGTTTGGAAGCAGTGCTACAGGCAGAACCAGACTAGATAGAGTATCAAACGAGAAGATACGCAGAGACATAAGAAAGGGGAAGGGATGCCAAACATAGGCTATAAAAGCACGGATGCACGTTAGAAAAGGCAGACAACAGAGGATAAAAGCGCGATGACAAAATGGAATCCTATGGAAAAAACAAAACGAAGAGAAACCAAGAAAATCATGGCACAGCGAAAGTAGACTAAACAAGGAAGAACAAGAGGAGTGAGTAGAACAACAGAAAAAAATGGAAATTCAGGTTAGAAGAAGAAAGACAGTGGCAGTGAAATTGATGGTGGAATCACTAAAAACAACAAAAAATAAGGATTATGTGGATTAGTAGATAACAAATAAAAGCAGAGTAACCAAGCACAAAACATAAAGAAATGTATCTCTGCACAAGACTTTAAAGCGTATGAAAACTTGTGCACGCATTAAAATTGAAGAATATGTTTATGAACCAAAGATACAATTTTGCTTAAAAAGATGTGCGAGACAGGTTCGATAATTTCAAAACCAAAAATACGCTAGTCTGAATGACCAGATTTTCAATTGAACGGTTATGTCAACAAACAAAACGTGACCAGTCCGATAGCCGTTCTTTGAGCCACACAATCAGTGCTAAAGAAACAATAAGTCAAGCATATTTTTTTGAAGACCATACCAAAACGAAGCACTAACCGTGAACAGGAGTGGCGACAATGTGAAATAGAGACAATTTTCCACACATCAAATCATCCATCCAGTCCAGACCATTGATATCTGACACTTTGTTATTGCGAAATCTCCAGATTCATCGCCAATGTAGAAAGTCCGAGAAAACATAGAAATAATCAAACAGCTCAAACAACTTCAATCGTGACTGGTTTGGATCTATGCCCTTTGGACTTAGGTTGTTTCTGGGTTATCGAAAGAGCAGCAAGCTTTTCAAGAACGTAACCCAATCAAAGTCGAGCTCAACCCACTTATAACGATGCTTCTTCTATAAACATAAAAGCTTACTTCTTGCTTATAAGTCACTACTGCGGAGTTTCGATTTCTTTTCACGCCCTGCGAAAGCGTTGGTAACATGCAACACAGGTCCAAGCCCGGAGGACGTTCTAATCTTAGTGTATAGACTCCGGCAGTCAGAAGTTCTTCGTAGATAACAACTTTGAAAAAGATATTCCACAACATCCACATTATTTAAAATATTTACTTAGAACATGCACTAATAAGTAACTAGAAAATGAAATGCGAATAAGACGATCATATTTATACACTGAATTTCGTAAACGTTGATAATAGCACAAGATAATAAAGTGATATAAATTGTTACATGGTGCGAAAGCTTAAAGAAAGAAATACACCAAAAGTTGGACTAAAAATTAATCTTTGGGAAAATAGAATAATTTGAGCGACCGTAGAAGAGAATAAAAGATCAAGAAATAAAATAAAACTTAAAAATTAGAATAGCAGTAAAATTTAGTAGCTGGGATTTTACAATGATAACAAAGAGAACTATAGCTTAGCTTAAAAAGGAAGAACCTTGGAGTTCAAGGAGCCAGTGCTGTCGGCTCAAATCAGACTATCGAACACGAGAAGATACGCAGAGACGTGAGAAGGAAATAGACGCGAACAAATACATAGAAGAAAACATTTGTTGTAGCACGGACGCGTTAGGAAAGGACAGACAAAGACAAGAGGGATACAAAAAGATGACAGAATGACTGTCCTATAGAAAAAAGAAAACGAAGAAGACCAAGGAGATCATGGCTCAACGAAGTAGATCAAACGAAAAGTGAAAGACAAGAGAGTAAAGTGAAACAACAGAAAAGAACAGAAAGATAGGTTGAGAGAAAAGAAGTGACAGAAAAAAAAATGCTACTAAGTGAAATTGATTACAGATCCCTAAAACAAAAATAAGGGCCAGTGTGGTGGTAAATGAGAGAAATAATGCACTACAGTAGAGTCATCAAAGCACTGAACATAAAGAAATCATCTATGCGACCTAAATCTTAAGTTGTATAAAGAAAAACTTTATTTTTAAAAATTAAAAGGATGCCAGAATATGCTCAAAGATTTTTGCAAAGAATGCGCGGATGTTTCAGTAATTTCAAAAACAAAGAATAACCACAGTGATGAAGCAGATTTTCATTTGAACGGTCAGGTCAATAATAAGCAGCGAAATTGCGTTCTAAGATCCTGCAAACACAAACACTTGATATATCACTTCAGAATCCGATGAAGTCTAAGTAGTTTTTTGTTATTTAGATAATTTGAGCTGAAAGGCGGCCTTTAATCATCAATTTTTTTGTCCCGCTAAATCTTATTTTTTACACCATGAAGTTGAAAAAAGCGTTTACTAACTTTACCTCCAGGACTAATGTTTTGATTTTTTTTTAAATTTGGAGTTACAAACTATTGAGTTAAGTGAATGCAAGAAGAAGAGATAAGCTTCACTCACGTCGAAAATAAAAAAAATCTTAATAGTTTTTGGCGACCTTTCCTTTTACTGACCACCACAATTCCAGTATTATTATTTCAACTGTGGGTAAAAGTGATAAGTAACCGATCCCAACGTAGAATAATAAATTTTTATAACCTGCGTTTAAATTTTTTGTATCCACTTTATGACAAACTGTCGTAATGTCTACGAGTCAGTTTTAATTTGACAATTGCACATTCAGTCAAGGGTTGAATGCTTTTAGTCAATTGATTTGACGTATTTTCAAATCATCTTTGTTGTTTCTTGAATTTTTAGGTAATTTTTGTTTTTCAATTAACTTACTGACTTACGTTGTTCAAAACATATCAATTTGTTGGTTTTCGAACGATTTAGTAGCATTTCCTTTATTGTATAAATAAGATTCAGATTGCATTATTAGTTATATTTCTTTCTAACATTCAATATTATGACCGTTTGTTTTATTTTAACACCATTAAGAGTTTCATTCATATTTCGTTATCATTTTATGATAGGTTGCTTATGTTTAATTACGTCATCACTTGGTACCTTTTGCATTTCTGTTGGTTTGCACCTTGATCATTATGAAATTTCTTTTTGATATTTCCTTGGTCAGAACGTGTGTCTAACAACGTGGTTGTTATTGAGTCAATAGTGTTGATGATGTAGTAATTCTAAAACGAATTTTATCGAGAACTAAGAGTTAGTGTGTGACGCAATGTGTGTTTGGCCATCTATGAGTCAATAAAGTAGTTCTTCACATAATATGAGTTATCGTTAAGTTTTATGTATGGGTGCTGTTTTGTATCGTAGAAACGAAGGCATATTTAAATTCACCATTTACTGCTAAATTCTACCCATTCAAGCTCGTCATCGCCTACTCGATTAGAGTTTTACACCTTGGTCCGAAACTGGAATTATCGTCAAAGCTTTTGGGTCTATGCTACCTGCAATCTTTCAACAGGAAACAAAATTACAAGTATTTTACAGTTTAGGTTTGAAATTTGCAAAAGGTTTCATTGCAATTATATTCCAATTTCAGTGTAAACTTAATGGCTTAGGAACTTATCAAAGGGTGATCTTTTTTCCAAGATTGTTTCAGTTAAACTTTAATATTAATAACTGTGTTTCGTGAAATTACATACGACGCGTGGCCGTACTTATATTTTACGTTTCTTTGCTCACGTTATTAATACGTAACCATTTCTGTTTAAAATTAAAATTTCTTCGTTTGTATTTTTTGCAATTTTGTCTTAAGCTCATATAAATTTTATTTTTTAGTTATATCATTTATTTTTATTGATGTTCAATTTTAATTAACAGTTTCTTTATATGTTTGCATTTTTTAAAATTTGTTTTATAATAAATTTTGTAAATCTTTAACTGCACCAAAGCCTTTTAACCACACCACGTGCGTGTTGATTATGTGTTATAATTTCAAATTTGGTGACATTACCACAACTCAAAAGGCAGGTTCTTTGAGGGTTGTCACCAACCTGATAGGCTTCTTGACCGATCAAGGATGTAGAAACTAATTTAATCGTGTCCTTGATTAGAATCCACGCCGATTTTAAGTATGTTACTGTCGTTTTTGAGATTTCCGAAATAGTCACGAATTTCTGCCGTCGAGTTACTGAGCAAAATTTTATATACATTTTGCATGTAACAGTTTTTGTGGACAACACTAACATATTTGCAATTTTTTTTTTTTTTTTTTTTCCTTTTAGTAGAAAATGTTTGAATATCTTGAGGATTATTGATTCAACATCAGCGGCTATATTGACAGTGTATTGTGTGTTTGGAGGATCCTATGCTTATAATATATCTCTTCCAAATTAGAGTTAAGTCTGCAAAAATGCATTATTTCTTTCTCACCCGGTTTAGACCTCCTACTCTATCCCATCTATCTCCCCCAAGAAATGATAATCTTGTTTATAGGAATATTTAAATTATAAAATCTTAAGCTTTCGCGGTTATGTTTATGATTATCAGCGACTTTCGGCTTAGACCGCGTCGTAGTTAAACACCCAGACTTAGGCTTGGTCTCCTAGTCTCTTCTTGAGAGCCAAAACAAGAAGTAGAACTTGGCCTTTGCCGTATGTGTCCGTTCGTGAACCCAAAAAAAAAACTGACGTTTTTGCAAGATATTGCAGCTTGCATCTTCAGAGTGGTAAAGAAAGAAAAAGTGTAAATAATATGATATTTATACCAATTTCGATTAGCGTGATTAACGAACCTTATCTTTCCGTTACCGCTTGACTGGGACTTCGTTATTACACAAAGTAAAGTGTTTGTGTCCTTTCCAAGAAGGTTGATTCTTTGTCTTAGAGTGATATAATACTGGTAGCCAAGATTTGCTGAGTATTAAAACCGTCTTATCGGTTCATATTACATGGATGTTTTCTATTTCCACAGCTTCGCGGATTAGTCTGGGAAAGTGGAAAGGAGTTCTAGCCAACACTTTCGTTTGGTCAAAGTTCAGCGTGTGTCCTTGGTCTCCACACGTGTTCTGCCACTGCAGCCATATGCGTTCTTTTTACTCTAACTTCAATAGAACGTCCCGTCTGTCCTATATAACTTGATCCACGAGGAACAAGGAATTTTGTAAACTCCGGTATGTTTGTTTTTAGCAAGATGTAAACCAGGTGTTCTATGGTATCCTTAGTCGTAAGTGACAGTTTAAAGCTTTATCACCCTGCTTATTTTGTCTGTCGAGACTCCATACAATATGGTAGAAAATAAGCGGTGCTAATAGGAAGGTGGATAAGTCTTCTTTGACTATATGGGATTTATTGCTATTTTCCATGCGTTTTGGATTTCTTTGAACCTGTATCCATTTTGTTGTTAGGGACTCCAACAGTGTTTGTTTTTCTTTTTGTAGATTTTCATCATCTGACATACGTATAGCTCTTTTGGCTAAAGTATGCAAAACAGTATTCTTCTGTACTGGATTGTGGTGAGATTCGGCGTTTAAGTATCTATTAGTGTGCGTTTTAATATTTAAACTTTGAAGATATATTTAGCACTACCCTGATTGTTTCAAAACGCTCATTACATAAAGATGCTGGAAGGATCGGATTGCTAAGAGAAACATAATATTGCAGGTATACTTAATTCGGTTTTCAAGAGCCGATATAACGTTCAGTAATAATTAACGTTTTCCTACTATCTGTATTTGCTACTAATAACGGCGTTATACCCAAGGTGGGTTTTGGGGTTGAATCCTTAAAGATTGTCTGTATTACTTTGTTTGTAGAATTATTTCGATCTTAGTCATTTCAATTTTTGTGATGTTGCATACGGCTCATGTATTGATTTCACCACACCTAACGCCTTCAACTCACTTATCTTTGGTTTATATTTAGCACTTGTCAAAATGATATTTGTTATACTTTCGAATCGTTCAATATGAAGCAAAGACGTGATCTTCATTTATATTTGAATTATCCGTCACTTGTTTGTCCATTGTGATTTTTTCACACAGTTTTACTATATCACTTGAACTTTAGGCATACTAGGGTATTTGCATGATTTCTCGGTAATCGGTGTTCTTGTAATCTTTGTGCTTCTTATTATTTTTATAACCAAATTTTGAATGACCATAGCTTAGATTATCAAGCGTATTTTGCACAAAGTAGTAATAGGGGGCTTCAGAAAAGAACAATGGTATTATGAGCCATAGCATTTTATGTCCTATTGAAAAGTCATAATCAGAGCCACGTAATAATTAAGATCAAAGAAATCGCTAAACGATGACAGGCTTACCCATCATTTCTAAAATCGTAACTATATAGCCATGAAACACATTTCCGAAGAAAGTCAACTGTGGAATTGTTTTGACGATAACGGAGTGCAACAACTTTGAAAAAATAACAAAGCAATGTTTTTAGCTTTTGACTATTTTATAACTTTAAATAAATTTTAGCAAGTTACATCGATTATCTCCCGAATGGTCGATGTGGGACTATTTTGAAAAACAGATTTTATGGCCTCAGCGGTCTTGCATTTCCACTTACACCTCAACTGTTTCATAACGACTATCGTAATTTGCTAAAACCAAGAATTAAATATATGTACTTGGCAGGTGAGCAAGATTTGAAATTGACTAAATATCACGTTTTATAAACTTTTCCTTTAAATTAACATTGAAGATTATTTAGAAATTTCAAATTAGCATACTCTATTGGACTACATTTCATTTAAACTGGAAACTTCAAATCTAAACAAATTAATTGTAAAGTTGTTTGCGCTAATAATTAAACTATTAGATTTGCTCAAAAGGTCTCACATAAACGCGTAAGTGTGCATGTCATCACCGTAATGAATAATTCAGTGGATGGTTAAAGAATGACGTAGACGATATTTCCAAATGTGTTGTCGCTACATTGTAGCTTTCTACTATGAGTGTTTTGTTGTAAAAATCAAATGATAAGTTACCAAAGCAATCATAAATAATTAATTACGCCCGCCATTAAAAAGAGTATTCTCTTCAACACATTTAATGCATTTGGGTAAAGGATCGCATCTTCACGTTTCAGTCAGAAATTCCATATCCAAAATTGTTGTAATTTATTTTTAAATTTTATAATATTGCACAAGAACTTATTAAATTATTTAATTCAGAAGCATGTCCAAAAATACTTTTCTGTAAGCGTGGATTGATCTTCTAACTTTACCACTATCTTGAGAAAAAGATGTAAACGATTTTTTTAAAACCAGGAGGTTAATTGATGGTGACCTCATGTACAAAAACAGGTGTAGAAGTCATAAATCAGTTAGCTTAGAGAACCGGTAATTACTGAAAAACAATGTGGAACAAGAAAGAAACGATGCGCGATGCAGAATTTTCTGATATTGAAGACGCGGCACTTTACGACCTCCCTCATGGTTTTCTACAACAGAGAGTAAGACATACACTAATGCAAGAAGGCCGGAGATTTTTACGGCAATGAATTATGGCGAAAAAATCAGCTCCAAAGCTAGCGAAAGCTAGTTTCAATGTTTGAAACATAGATTTGGAATTCGCTCGTTGAAGGTGCTCGAGGAGAAGCCGTGGAACCTTTTTTATCGAACTGCAACAAAGAAATGAGCAACTTAATCTTTCTTCAGAGAAAGTCTACAACGCGGATGAATCTGGTTTATCACTGGCACGCTGCCTTCATGAAAAGAAAGACAGTAGTACACGCAGACAAGAAAGGCTGCACCAGAGGTCGAAAAACTAATAATGAGATCGAGATTATTGCGTATGCCTTGTGCAAATGCTCTAGGTCTGGTATGTGAGCTGAGGCATTGTGTCGACCACTTGCCTTGATGGTTACATTGCAGTGATGTTTCTACCACCCAACTGTACCCTTCCCTGGATCCAACCGATGTACCAAGGCAGTGATCCAAAATATGAAACGTACACATCTGAAAATCGTTGATGCAAGAGCTTCTTTTACAAGAAGATAAAGAATATTACGCGATCTTTGAAGCAAAAGATGTGTAAGCGCTGAAAGAATACTGTTTTTCACTCTGTCGAATCATGGACTCAAGTGTCTAGAAAAACTGGTGGTAAAGTCATGGTGTCCACTTTCTTTCCACCACTAACGTAGATGAATGGGATGAAGAAAAGAAATTTTGGGTGCTTTTGAATGAGTTACAGAAGAAGATTTAATGAACTGGAATTAGTGAAATCGTGCTGAGTGTTCCCATAGAAAAAACAAAATTGAAAAAATGGGCAAGAAGGACGAGAAAAATTTGGATATAGAGATCTTAGAAGAGTAAGTATGAGAATCACTGCTAATGTTACAGCAGAAAGAAAATTTGAACTTCAGATGATGACTTGAAGAGAAGACCTATTCAGAAAATAATCCAGCAAAGAAACGGTCATTTCGTTTGATCTCATATCTACGTTAGGCGGAAAAAATTAATTGCCACTACATGAGTATTTATTCTAAGAAGAATTCGACAAAAATCTACAAACATCAACAAATCTGCTTAAAATTGTGTCTTTCAAAGAAACAAAGTATGTACCTAATGAAACTTAGAAGAAAAAATTTTTTATTATTTTTATTCTTATAAGTTTACTTTAACTTTTGTAATCACTTTTCTTTCCTAAAATGTAATTTTTATTTTGAAATAAATAGTTTTAATAACCGTTTAGTACATTTATTCCGATTATATACGTCATTTGTTTATGAATAATGTAATCCCGGTCGTTTTGTTTGTCTTGCCAAACTTTCTGTTTTCTGTTGAGCTCTACGGCTAACTCAGTCATTTAAGACGTTGAGGCAGTGTGGTTCTTTAACGCATGCCTTAAAGTTTGAAGCAGCAAAGCAGATCATCGAACCGAGAAGGATCATAACTCTTTCATTACTTTGCTACAGAAGTACCCCAACTCAGACACAAGAAAACATCGAGGAAGTAAAAGGCCGAATGTCTTCGGGAAAGAGGAGTGACGATTCAATGTACCAAAGAGACTAGGACTCAGTACCTGCACCTGTTCCTAATACTCTGCTTATGCTGATCATCTGCTACTTTTTAGGTGAGCGAAATACGACTGCCATGCGACCATATCCAATTTAGACGGAAACTGCAAAAAGTTGCTGGAGAAGACTATAAGTCAGTAAGGTGATGAAGAAGCTAGACGAAGTACATGAAGCGGTTCGGAAGAATACGCATAATTGCCAAGTCAACGTTTACTACTTGTTACAAATAACTTCGGTGAGTGGGTAAGAACCGAGGATCTTATCAGTACAAAGCGTAGCGCTTAGTTTTTCAACCACGCCCACTCCTGCCGACTGCAGAGTAATAGTAGTAGTGACGTAGTTGTAGATATAGACTTGTCTGTGGAACTGAATATAAACCTGATGCTACAGCTATCTGGAATATATGCACGTGCACTATTGTGTCTGTGTTCCCATAAATTATCTGTGTTTAAAATGTTTGAGTCTTTGTAACTTAATAACTTAGGAATCAACCAATAAGGATTTGATATTTTGTAATATTGCCTTTATGGGCATAGGAACGCGCGTGAAATTACAATTTTTCATGCGAATGGAACGACACCAGCTAGAAAATGTGTAACTTGTAAGAGGGCAGATTAGAAATGATATTGTTTGGTGAGTGAAACAACAGTGATAAGATAAAAGAGCTGGTTTCAGAGTGATCGTTTGTTCCAGTGTTGAGTCATTAAACAGTTTATAAATTTAATTTTTATATTAATGAAATCCAGTTTATTTGTTTGTGTTAATGACTTTTGTTTAAAATTTGTAATCGTAACTTTTGCTATAGTATGAATATAATTGCGTAAACGGTCAGTGATATCGTGCGTTTAATTCACTTGTAATAAATTATCGATGCAGTCTAACCTAGCTGACAAACGCCCAGCGAAACCCCTTTTATTTTCGATGCGTCTCTGACATACTTAATATGCGTAGTTTCTATCGCAGATTTCTTGCTTATATGCATAAAGAGATAAAAATAAAAAAGTTGGATGACAAGAATCTAATCGCTTTGCTAGAAAGGAAATGTGTCTAGTACCGAACAGGATGTAGCTCGGGAAAAAAATTATGTGTAAACATTATTAATCAAAATAATATGCTTCTCCTCTTCTTCTTTCCAATCTCTTATACCTTTTACCTGTTGGGTATTGCGTTTTTACACCTTTTTCTCAATTATTTCCTGTCTACTACTGTCTTAGGTCTATCTCTGCTTACGTGCCCATACCATGCTAGTTGTTTCCATCTCGATTTTGTTTTTGAATCTGTTTCTTTGCTTTCCAGTTCCTTGTAGATTCTTTCAAATTTTTCATCTCTTAATTTTTTGTGAAGTATTTCAGTATTTTCCTTAGGTATTTCCAGTATTTCCATGTTGTGCTGTTTTTAATTTTTCTTTTGTGTTCTGTTGGGTGTGGGTGAGAGGGCTTCTATTGAATAAAGTAGTGTTGGTACTACTAGTGTATGTTATATATATTTGTAATTTTATACTTTTTGTATTTTTTCTTCGGAAGTACTGCTCTGTGCTTATTGTTAGCAGTGAGATGTTTGTCTGCTTTTCTGATTCTGTTTGCTATTTCAGAACTACCCTACCGTCGTTTGCTTCTTATCCATTACCTAAATATTCATGTATGTCGATTGTTACTTGTCTCCTTTCGTTTGATATTCAAATTAACCTGTTTTGTTTTCATTTATTTTTTCATTCTCTCGTCAGTCTCTATTTCAGTTTGTAATCAATTGACCTCTTATTAACTTTGATCTGCATTTTTGATCTTGTCGGAAATCAGCACTTTTTATGTCGTCCAAGTGTAATGTAAGTGGTGCTTCTATTTTTACTAGTTTTAAGTTGTGTGTATTCTATTATACTGTATTTCAAGGTTTTTCTATGCAGGTTTTGGAATGAATATCTTTATATCACCATATAAATAATAATAATAAATCAATAGAGGGCTCAGTGGGAATCACCCTAGCTTTAATGTCCTGGATTTCATTTCAAAATCTGGTTTTTGATCTTTTTCCCTCTATTTGAATATATTTCTGTTACTCGTTTCTTTTTCTTATAAGCTTTTTCTTACTATTTGTTAGTTTTGTTGTTGTTCCTAGTTGTTCCAAGCACTTCCATATTGTGTCCTCTTTTTATGTGTCAAAGCCGTGCTGCTTTGAGATCCACGAATATTAAAATAATTATCTTTAGTGTTTGCTATATCTTCTATGTTTAAGTTTCCTTATCACAATAATGTGATCAGGTGTCTGCCTTTGCCTGAACCCTTTTCTCTTTGTTTAGCCTTCATATATATTTCCTATTTTCTTACTCAGTCTTTTTTCCTAGTATTTTTGCTGTAAACCTTTAGAGTAGCGTATTGCTTTGTGTTTTTCATTTTCTGTTCGCTTTTTGTGAATTGGTATCCATATATTTTTGTTATGCTATGCTTTATGTTATACATGTCTTGTATTCATTCTTTTCAATTCCTTCCCATTTTATTATTTCCTGGGAACCTATTTTGGTCTGGCTCACTTGCTTTTCCTATTCTTAGTTTGTTTATTAGCTTTGTTCACTCTTTTTGACAGATATTTCTTCCTGTCGTTCTTCTACGTCTTTCTCTTGGTTTTTTGTTTACATCTTAATTTTTATTATTTTCTTGAATTTGCCTTTATAGTGTACTCCTTCATATTTCTAAGTTTTCTTCCTTGTTGTTATAGTTATTTTCTGCCTCAATGATCTGTCTAATTCCATGTTTGCTTGCTACTTTTTCATTTGAGGGATTTTTTCAAAACTTTCTGTTGTTTCTACTGTGTTTTCCTTAAATCTTATTCTCCCAAATTCTCTGCCAGCTTTATCTTTTGCTCTTTTAACTTTTATTTTTGCTTTGTTACTTGTTTTGTTACTATCCTTCTTTTCTTCTTCTTTGTTAGTTTTTAAATATTTCTTCCACGCTTATTTCTTACTGACAATTTTTTTTCCACTTCATTCCACCGTCTAGTTTACTTTGTACATCTGGATTATATTGTTTTTTCACCATATATTTCTTTTTGTAATTTGTAATATTGCTGTTTTAAGCGCTTTTGTCTTATTTGTTTAATTACTTCTTGTTTCTTTTCTGTTCTTCATATTCATTTAATTTCTTTTCGTCACGTTTTCTTTGGTATTTTTTCTTTGTATTTTATTATCTCGTAGTTTTCTTATTTTTAAAATAGAATGTTTTGCTCCTTCGTGATTTTTGGGGTGTGCAACTATTATTTTTTCCTATTACTAACTTATGTATTCAGTTCTGCTTTCTTCGATTGTTTCTACGTTCTTTATGTGGTTTACTACATTTGTTTATGTATATATTATATAGTCGATTAGGCTCCTTGCGTTTTTCCAGATGCTTCGAAGGTGTATTGTATATTTTGTTCATACAATGTATATCCTATTTTTAAATCGTTCTCGATGCTATCCCCATTTGTATTTCTTTCCTTTTCTTTGTTGTTCCTTCCCTACTCTAGCATTATTATAGTCTCCTATTAATATCAATGTTTAATTAGTTTGTCTATACTCTGTCTAAGAAAGATTTTCTGCTTAAGTCTCGTCGTAGTTAACTTTTTCATTATCACTTTCTTCTGTACCTTTGTAGTGGTGCATATGTTTGTATTATACCTAGTTTTGTTTCTCAAACATATTCCCATTGCTATTGTTCTTGGAGCTCACTGGGTTTTCCCATCTTGTTACCCTTTTTGTTTATTTTTTTTTATACCCTATTATTCCTACTTCTTTTTAAAATCTCTCAAATCTTTTCTATATTCCCCTGAATAGTATACGTACCTATCTTTTAATCTGTATTCGCATCCTTGGCTTTGTTTTTTTATTTTACAGTTAATTTTTAATGTATCTATTCTATTTGTCTTTTTTATGTTCGTCTACTAGTTCTTCCTCTTTTTCATTTATGGTTTGTTATGTTCCACATTGCCCACTCAAGCATATTTATGTATAGTGAGTTGTTTTAGAGTTTTTCTTCTGCTTTACTCTCTGGAGTTTTATGTGTTTGTTTTTTGTATGTATGTAGTTTTTCATTATTTACCCTATTGTTATTATGTTTGGTGGTTTTATCATTTATCTGTTCCAACAGTTTCTTCTTTAACTGGATCTTGAGTTTATTTGGTAATAAGAAAACCGGGAAATGTCAGGATTGTCTCACAGTGAAATCAGCAATAGATACAGAAATTTAGAAAACACTGACCAAATTTTAATAATAAATTAATACCGGAGATAATCACAATAAAAATAAAAGTCTAAAAATCACTAACACAGAGAAGATAGCTGAAGAGAGACGCAAAAAAATAAAATTATGAATTCCAAAAAACTTAATGTCATAAAGAAATGGTAGAGGGCATTCTGCACGGAATTTATAAGCAAAAATAACCCGTAGAAAACTATTAAAGACCCACGCCAAAATTTTATTTTTGAGGCTCCTTCGCGGCCAAGTGATTTTGTAACAAATAATGATTTTCGGGTTTTGAACCGCATTCCATATTTACACTTTTCTATTAAGATTTATCTCAAACTTACAAACTTTGAAAAATTTACATTGTTTGAGCGTGTTTGACAGTCATGCCTGTCTTCTTCAGAAAAAACTGAAACTGAAAACATAGGATCTTGATAAGCCTTTATATTACATAGTTCTGGTCAGTTGGTTCTATTGAAGGTTCTGATTCATTAGTTTTCCGAAAGATGTTTTTCCATATTGGCGCTAGATTAATTCCATTATCCCTATTAAAATTGTCGTACTTTCTGGATTTCAATAGCTTTCTTTGTATAGTCTAGGGCCTGAAGTTTTGGGATTTAGCCAACATTGTTGCCTCTTCAAATTTTATCGTGTGACCGGTGTCTAAAAGTGTTCCGCAACTTAGCTTAGATCTTGTAAGTTTATGTTTTCTTTGTATCCGCCTTATGTTTTTTTTTAATCTGGTAGCTTCTATGTTGCGTCCCGTTTGTCCCTATGTAAGCCAGCCCACACGAACAAGGGATGTGGTAGACCTAGGTTCCTCTGGAGTGGTGCTTTTGTTTCTTTTTTGATTTTTAAAAATTGCCAGCTATTTTATTTGTTGCAGTGAGAGATCACTTTGATATGTTTCCCTCTAAGTATCTGGCTGTTTTATCCGTGCAGCTTTTTATGTAAGGAAGCGAAGGAAATTGTCACGGGTTCTTTTTCTTTTCTTTGCATGTGTTTGTTAATTTGCTCGAATATATGTCTGCTTTTCTCAGAAACCGTTTTTTATTAAGGCGTTTTGCTAGGTGACCTAGCCTCGGTTTTTAACGAGTTCGGTTTCCCACTGATCGCTTCTTGGGCCTGTGTACTAAATTTTTAGAACTGCAAACTTCTGAGCTGGATGATGATGTGATTCGGCGTTGAGGTATCTGTCAGTATTTGTTGTGGTTTTCTATATACTGAATGTCCCAATTTGATTGTCCATATTTCGAGTAGGATGTTAGTACGTCCAAGAACAGGAATGCTTCTGTTTGTTTCCTTTTCCATGGTGAATTTGATGTTGAAATCTAACTTTGGTTGATGTGATCCAGAAAGTTGTGTAGTGTTTCCTTTGTTCCATAAGACCAAATTACAAATGTATCGTCCACATAACGTAGCCAGTATTTTGGTTTGAGGGTAGCGGTTTCTAATGCTCTTTCTTCAAAATCCTCCATAAATATATTGGCGATGACTGGAGAAAAAGTAGGTGATCCCCATGGTTGCTCCCTTCAATTTGTTCGTATACAATATTGTTGAACAGAAGTACGTGGACTTTAAACATAGCTCAATTAGTCCGTTATTTCTTCATCCAAATCCGCTTTTCGTCAATTTGGTCTTGATGATCTCCAGTGCTGTTTAGTGTTGGCACTTTTGTGAAGAAGAGAGATGTCATATCAAAATTCAATCTAAAATGTCTTCTGGTTCCTATTTAATTTCTTTTTAATTCTTGAGACGAAGTGCTGGGAATTCCTTGATGCGATGGATGCTTTTTTCCGTAAGCGGAGGATTTTGAAGAAAGAGCATTAGAAACCGCTACCCTCAAACCAAAATGCTGGCTACGTTATGTAGACGATACACTTGTAATTTATTCTCATGGAACAGAAACACAACTTTCTGGATCACATCAACCAGATTAGATTTCAACATCAAATTCCACTCATGGAAAAGGAAACAAACAGAAGCATTCCTGTTCTTGAATCGCAATTGGTCACTCGAAATATGGACAACAAAATTGGGACATCAAGTATATAGAAAACCGGACACATACTGACAGATGCACCTCAACGCCGAATCACATCATCATCTAGCTCAAAGTTTGCAGTTCTAAAAACTTTAGTACACAGGGCCAAGGCGATCAGTGAACTGAACACGTTAAAGACCGAGCTTCAATCACCTAATGAACGCCTTAATAAAAAACGGTTTCCAGAAAAGCAGGCATATATCGAGTAGTTAAACAAACACAGTAAGGAAAAACCAAAGAAGAAAGAACCTGTGGCAACCTTCCTTCCTTCCTTGCATGTAAGGCTGCACGAGATAAACAGCTGTGGATACTTAGAGCTAAAAACATTAAAGTGATCTTCAATGCAAAAAATAAAATAACCGCCAATTTCTCAAAATCAAAAGAAACAAAGCACCACTCGAGGAACCAGGAGTCTAACACATTCCTTGTTTGTGTGGACTAGCTTACATAGGATGTAAACGGGACGCAACATAGCTACCAGATTAAAAAGAGCATAAGGCAGATACAAAGAAACATAACACAAGATCTGCTGTTTGCGAAACACTTGCTTAGACACCGGTCACACGATAAAATTTGAAGAGGCAACAATGTTAGCTAAATCCCAAAACTTCTGGCCTAGACTATACAAGGAAGCCATTGAAATCCAGAAGTACGACAATTTTAATTGGGATAATGGAATCGATCTAGCGCCAATATGGAAAAACATGTTCTGGAAAACTAATGAATCGGAACCGTCACGAACCGTTGACCCAAAGGGCGTAATATAAAGGCTTGTCAGGATCTTATATCTTCAGTTTCAGTTTTTTCTGAAGAAGACAGCGATATAACTGTCGAAACGTCAAACTTTTGTTTCTTCTAATTCGTAGAATCTACGGGACTCTGACACGGGATTATCCATAATGGAGGTTAATCTATCATTATTCGTGATATATTAAACACTCTAATTTAAATGTAACTGACATTAACTGAGCAAAAGTTTGTAAGTTTTTTAGTTTTATAAATTTCGTAGAAAAGTGTAAATATAGAGACACTTGGTTCAAAACCAGTGTAATTATTTGTTAAAAACCCACACCAAAAGTTTTAAATGTAGTATCAGAAGAGATTCTTCCAAAGTACTGACAGAAGAAATCAAGTAAGCACTAAAACAAATGAAAAACAATAGAAACATACCATCACAGTCTGACGACATCAAAACAAATTAGAATAAATTGATACTTGAGTTTAGTAGGCTTTAATAAATGTTTGCAATTGAACCAATCTTTACAAAAATAGACAAATGCCGTTTGTATTATTATTTATAAAAAGAGAACCAACAGATTAAAAAGTTGAAGCTCGTATTCAATTTAGTCGTTATGTACAGGTTTTAAAAGTAAATCACTTGCAAAAGAAACAATTGCTTTTGTTTCGCGGCTGTCTAGTTAAAATTTCTCTGCATCATTACGCATAGTATGTCTATGACCATTAACTTTACGGAAAAAAGTTACCGCTAACAGTAAAAACGTTCATTAAAAATCAATGACAGATTAGAAAAAGTAATTGAATAATTTCCCTAAAACAGCAACAGTTATCAAAGTTTTCTACCGTATGTTTTTTTGTTTAAAGTTGCGCTATAACTCATTGTGTGTAAAATAATAGTAATCAATCTAACCAAAAAAATTTAACGTAAGTTTTTAAGCGAACAAATGCAAAATTGAAATTTGAATGTACTGGGGTAGTTTGCCGTATAAGTTGACTATATAAGAATAAACTTACCTTGCCAATGCATTGGCAGCCCATTGCAACAGAGTCTTTCTCGCCCCTTGCCTCCATTTGTCCTTAGTCGCCGATGAAGTTGTTCCTGCACTCTCCAAACTGCTCATACTTTCACACGGTCCAAGATACTTAAAGCTCTGCTGTTCTCCTCAATCTAAACAAAAAAATTTATCAAAACTATTTACGAACATCGCAATGTAAAAAAGCACAGCACCGTTTAACTCACCCGTAATCCAAAATCCATATTACGTAGCACCGATATGGAAATAAGCGATTGCTAAATTAAACACAGGAATAATAATAATTACCTGGAAATATAAAATAATAGTCCAAATAAGTCCAAGAACGACGGGTGGACGTCCATCGACCAAGTCAGTTGCATTAATATTCACTAATTTGATTCTTTTTGCTGGCGAGAAATTGCAACGCCGTATTTGCGTTGCTAAGAAAATACGGTCTTCGAAGAACTCTGCCCTCTCCGTAGGCTAAAATTTGAATATAAATTAAGCAGAAACGAAAAGAAAATTAGATTACCAGTTTTTCTCCGAACAATGCACTTCCAAGTAAAGCAAGTAGTTTAGTACCATCTTTTAAATCTTCAATTAAATCCTCTGCCCGAAGCGGCGGAACTCGCTGTAACCGAAAAAAATATGCGTGAGTACAAATCAATGTTTAAGGGAGGAATATGCTTGCGCGTACTTTAGGCACCATCTTTGATAATGCTGCAGAGCTAATCGCTATAGTTGGTTGTGTAATATGAGGAAACTTCGGGTTCATAAATTAAAGCGCTTTTCTCATTATAATTGAAATCTAAAGAGTTAAACACTATAAGTTAACTTCACTTTTTGTTATTAATTAAATATAAGTTTGCAAAGAACTTTAACTATGATGAAGAAAGTGTAGAAAAACTCACCTAATATTATCTAACTTTTTAGTAATTAATGCCATTAATTACTTAAAGATTAAAGAGTATAAGTATTTCTGAACAAAAAATAACCAAAGAACAATTTATATACATATTGTTTTAGTGCTACGTAGGTTTTAACACGTATTTAAATACGTGTAGTGATTTAATGCTTAGAATAAGTAAAAAAATTGAATTAGTGTCTCAAACGAATCAAAAGTAGATCTTTTAAGAAGAAATTTCCAAAGATCCATTAAAACTTAAATTAACATAATACAAACATTTATCTTTAATTTCCAGATGATTCTAGATATTTTTAAAAGCGATGTAAAAATTAAATAGACGTAAATTTCAATGTGAAAGCATTAACAACGCAGAACCGAGCAACGAAAACAGAAAAACACATTATAACAAATCGAGACAACCATTTACTTACTACCTACAACGCCAAGACTCTACAAACTGAAGAAAGTTTACTGGAATATGAAGAAAGACAAAAATGAGAGATAAGAATCGGTGGGAAATGCATAAAAATACCAGTAGGACATATACTATACCACACGAAGAGTATAACAGAAGATAACAACACAGCCAGGAGTAGAATTTCCAACACACAGCAACATAGAAAATATATAACATAAAATTGAATTACGAGCGACATCACTCCAGACTAGCCTATATAATATTATAATATCCAAGTGTACGCTCCACATCTATATCCAAAGGAAAAAAGTAGAAAATCTCCAAGAAGAGATAAATGAAAACAAAACACACCGCTATCTAATAAATAAACACTTTAACTATAAAGTAGAAAAAAAAAACAAAAGTCGAAAGATTGATGAACAACTTTGTGGCATAAGCGAAAGAAATGAAAGAGAACATATATTAATCAACTACGCTAAAAAGAAAGAGTATGTAAATGAATATTTTTCAATAAAAAAAAGAAAACGTACGTGGATAAGCCCAAATTAACAAAAGAAAAGTGAAATCCAAACAAGAAATGTTCATAAATGTAAATGCAGAATTTGCATAAAAAATTTCACTGACGAAAAGAAAAGGAAAACAAATAGATAAAAAAAATCTTAAACAACAAAAAGAAAATGCTCAAAACCCAGAGCTATCGAAAAAAACGAGAAACAGTAGATTGCATAAATAAAAAATAACAAACGCTTCAATAAATGCCGGAAGTCAGAACAGCAAAATATCAAAATAACAGAAAAATAAGTGAAATCAGCTGAAAGATAATTTAACAAAGGGCTGAAATGATAAACAAAACAACAATAGAATACGGTGAAATAAACAAGATAGCCTAAAAATACAGACGATACGAAGAATATAGAAAACAAGTAAATATAACATAGAACAACACTTAGCTAAAGCCTTGACTCTCTGCCAACATGTGCAATCAATAAACTTAGAAAACTGTCGAATAGACTAAATAGTAAATACATAAAAATGTTAAGCAATACAGGGTTCACGCTATGTGGGACGGAATAGTGTACCCAAAATATAGGTGAATTTCAAAACATTTCCCTTTTGAAATTGAGTCTATGATAGTAATTTTTAAATTATTTTCTTAGTATACACTGGGTTTCAAATAAAATGCACCACATAGTAGGAGTATACGTGGAGGGCTCAAGGAAATTTTGTGTGTAAAACTGTTATATATGAACAAAATAAATGATTACAATTTGGAAGGAGCAACTAGAGATTGCCCTTCGAGGCATGCTGAAAATACGGTAATTTATTTATGACTGGGGTATATCATCTCAGGCTATTTGAAGCTATTTGTCGCCAATTCTTCTATAACAGCAGTTAGAGGGTGAGCTAGATGACGCAGTTTTCTGTCCATCATGTTCTAAGACGTCGCTGTAACGTCAGGCATTTAACGATACTTGTAGGATAAATGTTAAAGGAGAGCAGCCTCACTTACGTTCATTTCAATGTCGACATTATTAAAATGGAAAAAGTCAAAATCTAGAAAACTGTTTTTTTGTTCTCCTGCGCAGTGACAGACTCAAGCACCAAAAATCAAAAGCCTTTGAGATGTAACTCTATAGACGCATTTCACAAATACTCGTAATGACCGCATCTGTTTTGTAAAATCTTCATCATCCACACCATGAAAGATTTCATGTTGTTTAATTAGTGTTAGCGTGTTACACTTTGAAAATCTCCTAAATGGTTCAGCAATATTCCCAGACGACCTTTAATAATTTAAGAAGCTTCTATGTACACACACAGAAGAATAAAAACATATAATTAATTCTTTGTTTTTTCACACATTGATGCGAGTGGATTTTTTCAAAAAAGCAAAAATTTGCAAATCCAAGGTGACGTGTTCTTTTACCAAAATAAATTAGAGTTGTTAAGACACAAAAATTAAAAGAGAAACTGCGATAAAGAATTTAGTCACCAAAGCTAAACCATGAACATCTATATATATAAGTAGAATGAGTTACACCATTTATAACTTAAGAACGACTAGACTGGTTTTTATGGTTTTTGATTTGTTAATTTATTTGTCTTAGTCCCGAATAGCAGAGTAACTATTAAAACATAGGAAAAATCACGAAAAAAGTAATTTCCTAATAAATTTTTAATGGAACGGCTTTTGCTATATTGAGAACAGATTGACTGATTACGATAATTTTTTTAGTTCTCGTCTCGGCCGCGCATTGGAAAAGAAAAAAAATCACCAAAAAAAAATAACCTCTGATACATAATATAAGCAAAATAGAACATAGCGTTATACGCTGATTGCAATGTGCCAAATTTTTAAAAAAGGAGTGAGTTAGTTTGATAAAGTGCACATTGTAAAGGTTATCTCATTTGTCATTGTGCACGTGTCAACGAATTAATCCAATCGGTTATTTTATCTGCAGTGATCGGACCGATACTTTTTAAGAAGTATCGCTATACGATAAGCGATACTTGGAGCAAAAATTTATCGCGATACCGATACTCTTTAAGCCCCAAATCTAAGAATAGTATCGCGATAGCGACAATAGTATCGCTTTAATTTTGCGTTACTTATTGCACGATACTTTTTATTAGTGATCTGAGGAGAGAAATCCCGATATGAATTTTTCATTACTTTGAGTTGCTACTTTATTACTAAGGTTCAGTTATACTTACCCCAATCGTCGCTTCACATTATAGTAAAACCGTACTCACATATTTAAGCTGCGCAGAAAGAAATTATAATTTGAATTTAGCCGTATTTTAACATTAAACAAAAATTAATTATAAGTCTATTTTTTTATTCTGTGTTATCTCCAGAGTATTTAGAAACAAAATTTAAATAAAGATTTAAATTATATTTTTAAAACAGTTGCATTCATCAGTTAGCACAAACTTTATATTTTTTCTAAGAAATAAATACATATGTTTTGTAAGTGATATATATATAATGCTTAAAAAGAATGTGGCGAAAAACAAAATTACACCTAAATTGCACTACTTGGGAATCAAAAGCTAGTTGCTATTCTGTTATATTTTATTGTCTGGCTGTTGGATTACGGTTCGCTTGTGACAGGCATTAAAAAAAGATAAATATACAATTTCTAAGTACATCTGGAGTCAGTAAAGATAAAACTATTTTTTCCAACGTGACTTTTGGGTGGTTGTGAGGATTTACTTAAAATTTGTTTACTCAACCCTTTTTTAATTCAAAGGCCATAAAATTCAATTGTCACACAATGGAGAAGTTATACCTGTTTTAAAGAAAGTAAATACAATGGTACATTTAAAAATTGTAGACATTGCAGGTACAGGATTATTTAGTTGTAATTTAAAGTACTATATATAATTTAGAATTCGTCAAGTATCGCATTTTGCGATAGACAATACTAAAGAAAACTATCGCGATATCTGCTCCATCGATACTTTTTCAAATGTCAGCGATACGATATTCTATGCTAATAATGTACGGTAATACTCGTATCGCGATACTATTATCGCTATACTTCCGACCACTGTTTATCTGTGTGTTTGAGCGCCGAATTTTTGGAATTTTGTCTCAGCGGAGAACGAGTTCAACAAAGTGTTTCTGAGAAGTCATCAGTAATCACAAAAATAACAATTGGTTGAATGAACGAGCAATTCTTGCGGCAAAAAACAAAGATGTGGATCAATTAAACTTCGCGATTCAAGAATTAAATCGTTGGTTCACTGCATTTTTTTAAATTTATCGACTGTGTAACAAACAAAGACAAAGCAACCAACTGAATTTTTAAACTCATCCAATCTGTCACGGCTTGCCATAGCACAATTTATAACTAAAGGTTGGCTCAGTAGTCATCATGCTTCGGAAATCTGAACCAACAAAAACTATGCAACGGAACGCGTTTGGTAGTGACATATCCCATTCTAGTTCAAATGAATTCAATTTCCAATTAATTTTGCATTCATATAAAGATCAATAAATCACAAAACCAATCCTTGAGTGTTTGTGGCCGAAATATAAAAATGAAAATTTTCTCACGATCAATAATATGTAGCATGTTCACGTTGTTCGTTTTCGCACCTGACAACAGCAGGAAAAATGTAGAGACAAAACTTTTTCAACTTTTGAACTTCTATATCTCAGAAATGATGATTCTTACAATAAATTCACAGTCTCTAATTTTTGTTTGACGCATTTATATGATCAAAACTTACGGTTTTAGCTGAAAAATGCAAAAAACCCATATAAGAAAAAGTTAACTTTGAATAAATTTTCTTGCAGATGTGGAATCGATAGGGGACATTTCACACTACATTTATAATTCGTTATATATTTGTACCCAATTTTCAGCTGTATACGAATTATTGTTTTTTTTAAATTTATTAATTCAAGAGGTGATTCGTCTGACGCCCCCTGCACTGCCGGTCTCGTTAGTCTTTTTGTACGCCTCCTGATTTATTACTCCCTCATCAGTTCTGTTTCGTCAATAAAGTCCAGAGGATTTATTCCAAAGGCATTTTTCAGCGCTCATCATCAGTTAGCTTTTGGTTTCAAAGAATCGTTGTGCGTTGCATTTCATACGCTTCGCATTTGCTGGCAGATGCTGCGAAGTCTCGTCGCCTTCAAGCATCCGCGGCATAAGGGGCTAATTTGCAGTCCCATTTTAGCCATATGTTTGCTAAGGCCACGGTGCCCTGTAATTAGTCCCGTGAGTTTGCTTAATTTTTGTCGACTCATTCACCAGTAAGGTACGGATTTGAGTGTTTAATTGTGGCTCTGTAAGGAAGAGTTTTTCCATAGTTTTTATGCTCCGCTGCAAGTTTGCTGCGAATTATTTCTTTTCCGGTCTCGTATGCGATTCCGAAAACGGGTTCAGGTCGGTGATTATGTCCCTGTTGTGCCCTTTTTTTCTAGTGCGTCCACCATTAGGTTACCCATTACATTCTAGTCTTTTGGTATCTAGATAGGCTGCACAGGTTAGCGATTTGCCAATGTTTCCAGACTGTTTATGCACGCCATAATTAGTTTGGATTTTATTACCTGGTGATCTTAGCGCCAGTAGTGCTTAACCCATTTGTGAATGATTTCAGGTCGATGTTCCTGACAACACCAAAGTCAAAGCAGCAACTTCGGCAGGAAAGCGGACGCATAGTTGCCCAAGGTCAGCAAAAATTGTTTCCCATGATGCCTGCTTCCATACGATCCTGCTCCAGTACCGTTGCGATTTTTGCCTTAACTGTATACCAGATAGTTCATTTAACTGCACTTGAGTAAATGTTTTTTGTCCACTCGTTTCGTGACGGTATTATCACTTTAAATTTCTTTAAGATGTGTTAATTTTTTGTGAAATTGTATCTCATAGTTAAGATTGTTTCTTCACGCAGCACGTTGTATATACCCGGATTTGTTTTTCCCGGTAATTGATGCGTGTCCATTAATCACGTAGCATGTATGCTGCACATCTTGCGCTATCATTACAACGAGGAGTAATGGTGGGAAGTGAAAGTAATGCTTCCATGGCTGCTGTGAAACGTGGTGCTCATCGCTGCTGTTATCAGCAGACAAGCCATTCCCTGTACTTTGCTTAGCTTTGCAGCGGTGCTTTTCATGATGCGGTTCTCGCACGCCCCACATACAAACGCGCCGTATGTCATGATAGATCTTGTTACCACAGTATATAACTATTTAGTCAGTGTGGGTGTCAATCCCCACGTGTGCCCAACTATCCGATTGGTTGTATTAAGAACCCTGATGGCAGCCCGTTTAGCGACTTTTTCTAGATGAGCATTGAAAGTCAGTCTAGTATCAAGAGTAAGTCTCAGATATTTGACTTCTTAACTTTTGTCATCGAGAGCATAATTCAAATACATCGTAGGTAGTTTTACGTCATCCGTTTTCCGTCGTTTGATAAACGGAACAATTACCAAATCTTAGTTAGGTTCAATAATAGTCCCTCTTTTTGCACCATTTTTCGACTTTATTTAGTGCACTTTGTGTTATGTTTGATACATATCCCACCAACTTCCCGTTTGTGATAATGGTGAGAATCGTCAGCGTAACCTAAAGCAAACATCTCGCCACCGTGATAGCACCCCGCCTTGTGGGCATCCGCCTTACTTTCGCTCCCACTGTGCTACCGTTACAAGCTGTTACCGTCCGATTCCTGAGCATTAAGTTGACCCTAGTTTCCGGACTAGAGGTGTGATTCCTTTTTCTCCATTGCCCGCGCAGATTGGGGTAAAGGTAATGTTGTCAAATGCTCCTTTGTCTCGAAAAGCACCCAATGCAGCCATCATTGTATTGGATTGCATTTTCGCATCCTGCTTACCTAGTTGGTGTATTGCTAGCTCATAGATTTTCCAGATTGTTAAGCATACTGGTTTCGGTGCAGAGGCGGGGCCTTTAGTTCCCTGTCCCGTATATACCTGTCGACTACTTTTTCAAGTAGTTTTAAGATAAAAGAAGTTAAGCTGATCGGTCTGTAGGATTTAGCCCGGGCGTACGTCGATTTCCCTGGCTTTGGTGGTATGTGCGAAAGTGCTAAACAGGCTCTAAGAATTTCGCATACAGCGCTTCGGAGAGTAGCAAATCCTTTTGCAGCATGATGGGGATACATTCCATCGGCTCCTGGAGACTGAAAAGGTTTAAACGTATTGATTCCCCATTCTAGGTTTTCAGGATTAATTATTTTTTCTCGCTAAGTTCCAGTTCCTTTTGGGTGCTGGTCTGTTTTGGTACCTCTAGGTCC